>JARACZ010000023.1:1385833-2771666 GCA_029255805.1 Keiferia lycopersicella
AAAGAGCAATAGAAATATCTTTTACTGAAGAAAATAATGCAACAGGAAGGAACAATGACCCATTTTTGTCTGAAGTAAAAGTGGGCCTAGTTAGAGATATAAAGAAACTATTAGAAGAATATAACACTCAAGAAATAGAAATGGTTTTGAATGAAGATATTAAAAATCCGAAGCGAACTTTACCTAATAACACAACAGACAGTATGGTTTCTAATGACGACAATTCAGAGTCAAAAATGGACACATTTCATAATAATAAAAATGTAGCTGACGTAGATACAAAAAAGCCAGAATTATCACCCCAAAATTTAGAAGTAGATGAAATTAAAAATATAGATACAAATGATACTAAAACCAATGACAATAAAACTAATGTTGCAAACGCAGTCAGTACAGCTGGGGTTACAAACGTGCTTATTTGGGCTAACCATTTCAAATATACAGCTAAGTTTTGGCAAGGTAAAAATATTTTCTCCCGTTTACTCGTTATTTCAATAAAGAATATCTACATTGAAGGCGTCAGGTTTGAAGAAGTACAGACACAAACATAATTAAATTGCATACAATATTTATCATACTGCCATAATGTACTATTTATAAATAAGTTAGCGAGGGCAAATATCTAATTATATGACCTTACGCCGTATGATGCCGGCTTAGAATAGCATAACCCCATTTCTTTCCCGTGGATGTCTTAGAAGCCGACTAAGGGACTCGAGGGTTTCATGTGTACAGGGTGTAAAAAAATTAGCTGCAATTAGTTTAAGGGGTGAACCAGCACATGAAACTGAACAACTTCCTAAGGAACATGGGTCGAAATATGAAAAAAACAAACGTACCAACCGAATTAGTCAGTTTGTGTGGTTCGAAAAAATTTCTCACATTTCGACCTGTGTCTTGACGACCGACGTGGCGCAGTGGTAGTGCGACTGCCTTACACGCCGAAGGTTCCGGGTTCGATTCTCGGTGGGTCACTCACAAAGTTAATATTTATCACTTTGTGAATTTGTTCCCAGTCTGGTTAGGACATTGCGGGCTGAACCACCCGATTGTCCGTAAGTAAGATGGTTCCGTGTTTCGGATAGCACGTTAAGCCGTAGGTCCCGGTTGCTGTCTATGATCACTTAGGCGGCGGTCGTTACACAACCATGGCAGAAGCCTGCTACTTGTAGAAGGCGGTTGAAAAATTCTGACACTAGGGTTCATCGGGTCGTTGAACGACTTGGTATCCCACACGAAAAGAAGAAGAAGAAGAAGAAGAAGACCTGTGTCTTGGGGAAAGTTGGCCAGTTTCATGGGTTGTTTCGCCCCTTAAAGTATTTGCAGCTAATATTTTTACGCTTAGCCATTTTAGGCGACAGGCTGACAACCTGTCACCTCTTTCTGGCCACTGCCATAATGTGCTATTTGTCCACAGAACGAGATAAACAACACGAAGCAGAGAAACGGGCTCTCAGCGCTGAATTAGAGGCTGAGAGGCAAAGTCGACAGAAACTGTTGTCGTCTCAATACGAATTGCAAGAACGACTCGATTCTATGCAGAGGTAAGTTTTTCTTTCTTCTTTCTTTTTTCGTGTGGGACACCGAATCGTCCAACGACCCTATGAACCCTAGTGTCAGAATTTTTCAACCGTCTTCTACAAGTAGCTTCAGACATGGTTGGTTAAAGGTAAGCAATTATTAAAACTGTTTTCATCTCAATACGAATTGCAAAAACGACTACATTCTATACAGAGGTAAGATAAGCTATTTATTCATCACCATCATCAACTGCCTACAGCAGTTCACTGCTGGACATAAGCCTTTTCTTTCTCACGCCATTTTTTACGGTTTATGGTTTTTAACCAACATTAAAAAAGTTAAGATGGAAGTAACAGTTTTGACTTCAAAAATAACTTTTTTAATACGAGAACCGACTTCAACGGGCGTAAAAAAGTGCAAACCTCTATTTTTTTGGTCGGGTTAAACTAAAACCTTCTCCTAAGTCTGACAAATACTTTTCTGCAGACCGCATCAAAATCGGTTCATCCAAATGCGAGATGATCCCGGACAAACATACATACATACAGGTCAAACTGAGAACCCCATTTGATGTTTTGAAGTCGTTTAAAAAGGGAGATTTTAGTTTGACCTGTGTGTATGTATGTTTGTACATTCTATGAAGTCGGCTCCCTTTTTAAAAAGTTATCATATACAGGGTGTAAAAAAAAAAAATTTAAGAGGTGAATCAGCCAATGAAACTGAACAACTTTTTCTAAGGAATATAGGTCGAAATATGAAATATATTTTCGACCTGCCACACAGGTTGACTCGCTCAGGTGCTACATTTTGTATGGGAAGTCCACATTTTTTTTTTCATATTTCGACCTATGTTTCTTGGGGAAAGTTGTTCAATTTCATGGACTGGTTCACCCCTTAATACTTGCAACGAACATTGTTACACCTTATATTACCATTATGTATTTATTTTAGGGCCCCGCGACAGAAGGAACACAGAAGGTCTCTTTCCGATGCAAGCAACAATTCCCAGCAAGAAACTACGGTTGAAGATGTAAGTTAAAAACACTTATCAACAGTTAAAATCGTTGAATATGGAAATTTTTCAAAAGTACATGACTTAGTGTACTTACTTACGTAGTTAAGTAGTTTCTATATTGTGACTGAATCTTCAAATTATAAGTTATGATTATAACGATTATATAATTGACTGTCCCTATGGCGTAGCGGATAGTATGCCTGCCTTCTACGCCGAGGGTCGTGGGTTCGATCCCCACCGGACACAAATATTTGTTAAGTCAATTTACAAATATTTGTATTGAGTCTGGGTGTTTTCTATGTATAATATGTATTTATTTACAAAAAAAAAATGTATATATGTATTAGTATCAGCTATCTAGTTCCCATAGTACAAGCTTTGCTTAGTTTGGGGCTAGATGGCGCTGTGTGAATTGTCCAGGATATATTTATTTTATAATAACTAGAAAATGGTGTAAAACACCATACAGGGTGTAAAAAAAATACGTGCAAATATTTTTAGGGGGGGGGGACCAGCCCATAAAACTGAATAACTTTCCCTAAGGAACATAGGTCGAAATATGAAAAAAGATTTTGGATCTCCCATACAAAATTACCGACCGACCTAGTCAATTTGTAAAAAACTTTTTTCAATTTTCGACGTATGTTTCTTTTGGAAAATTGTTCAGTTTGATGGGCTGGTTCGCCTCTTAAAATATTGGAGCTAATTCTTTTACACACTGTTTATGGAGTGATGCTATTCTGAGCTGGCATTACACAGCATTTATATTCGTATGATATTGCAGGACTACGGGTACGGGTCGGTGCGGTCCGTGGAGACGACGCGGCCCGCTCTGGAGGCTGTCAACTGGTCAGCCGGCACGCACAACGGCACTGCACCGGTAATAACATTAAAACATACACACATACATATATACATACATACATACATACATATATCACGCCAGAGGTAGGCAGAGCGCTAACGGCCGTAATAACACGGTCGCTATCTCCACGTCTGACAAATATTGAGGGCTGGTTCAGATAATTTGTGTGTCACTATAGTGATAGGTTGTCAGCCTGTCGCCTAAAAAATTGCAATACACATGAAACCTTCCAGTCCCTTAGTCGGCAATGATGATACACTCATATTAATTTTTGGCATCTTTATATTGTGGCATTAAATAAATTAAATTAATTACTAATTATTGTTCTTACGTGTTTGTTTTGTAAGATCGCGGACGCCGGGCTAGTGCTTCGTATGCAGAACAAGATCTCCGCCTTACAGAGCGAATTGTCCAGGACTTCCAAGCGAGCCAACGACTTGGAAGAACGCCTTATGAGTAAGTTCATATGACGGTATTTTCTGCTTTTGCTTCTTTTTAAACATTGCAGCGTTGTTTTTATATTGAGATATGTAAGGCGTAACTATATTAGCTGGAAATAATTTAAGTGGTGAATCAGACTATGAAACTGAACAACTTCCTTCAAGGAACATAGGTCGAAATATGTAAAAAAAAATGGGCTTCCCATACAAAATGTAGCAGCCAAGCGAGTCAACTATATTTGACTTCCAAATTTTTTTTCATATCTCGACCTATGTTCCTTGGGGGAACTGTTTAGTTTCTTGGGCTGGTTCACGCCTAAAACATTTGCAGTATTTTTTTTTACACCCTGTATTTTAAACGAGCGTCTAATTTTATTGCGATAAGGCCCGGGAAGTCTTGTAACTTTGTAGTTCTATAACTAAAAATAGGACGAAACTATACAGCTTTAACCGTTAGTAAGTAGAAATAGCAGCTGTAAAAGCAGTAGATTGGAAGTTTTTGCGCCTTTAAAAGTCCATGTTGACAACTGCCAAATCTATACTAGAAGAGATGTTAGTAAAGATTTTTTATTTCTATCATATTCAAGTGTATTTATTTAAAAAGGTGTTAGGAAAAGTAAAGTACTAACGTTAAGTAAAGTAGTAAACCCATGAAACTGAACAACTTTCCCCAAGGAACGAAGACGAAGCATTCTGGCCCTCCCATACAAAATTACCAACCGAGTCAATTTGTATGGAAGGTCCAACAAATTTACTCATATGTCGACCTATGTTCCTTGGGAAAAGCTGTTCAGTTTCATAGGTCGATTCACCCCTTAAAATATTTGCAGCTAACTTTTTTACACATTATATTTGAGGGCTATTTCAGAACTACTGATCGATTTGACAGGTGTCAGAATGGGCATTTAAAGCTGTAGTTGTCTAAGCTTGACAGGCTTCGCGCTTTTGTCCGCAGACCGCCTCAAATCGCCCCCCAGCAACCCCAACGAGGAACGGTTCAGGGTCGAAGAGTTGGAGATCGAAAACAAGAAGTTGAGGGAGCACCTTGACAGGTTAAGGGCTACGAGTGACAGCTTGCTGGTGTCTAAGGAGATCATTGGTAAGTGTACTTACACAAAAACATACAAGACATAGACACACATATAAACACACTCATAAACACACATATAAACACACACACACACACACACACATACACACACACAAAATACCAACGCATAGACACAAACACACACATACATAAATACTCGCACCCTTAAACACACTCACACAAACACACAGATCACACCTTTATCCCTTGCGGGATAGGCAGAGCATTAAAGTATGTAGGTTATGGAGATTGAGAATAAGAAGTTGAGAGAACATCTTGACAGGTTAAGGGCTACGAGTGACAGCTTGCTGGTTTCTAAAGATATCATTGGTAAGTGTAGACACACACACACACACACACATACATACAGAACCACGAACATAAACAAGACACAGGCACAGACACATACACGCACACGTCACACACTCAAACACATACATACATAAATACGCGCACGCTTAAACACACGCACACAAACACACACATCACCACTTTATCCCTTGCGGGGTACGCAGAGCGTTAAACGTAAGTATGAAGGTTATTTTGCTTGCGGAGCTTGACCGATGTTGAAATCACACTATAAGACTACTACTGATTCTATATAAGGTGTAAAAAAAAAAACTGCATATATTTTAAGGGGCGAACCAGCCTATTTTTTGGCCCTTCCATCCAAACTGACTTGACTGACTTGGCGAATCCTATTTATAATTAGACAGTTATACTGCAATAAAATTGAGACACTAGATTTGATCTTAATACAGTATAAAATGTTAATATTAAAATACTAAGTTTTAACCTATCGCGGTTGTTTACACTATACGTAGTCGGTCCCAAAGTTCTGTCATATATGAAAATACTGATAAAATAAAAAGTACCAATCCGTTTTTAAAAAATTATATATCAATTAAAAATACAATCATCGAAGAATCAAAATAATATAAAACTATTCGAAATGACCTCCCTTGCTTTTAACAACGGCCTTCAACCGCGGCGGCCAGTCGTCTATCGCAGCACGCACCATATCCATGTCGATTTCAGCGACTGCTTTAACTATGGCTGACTTCAGACTCTCCAAATTTTTATGGGGCTTAGCACAGACCTTGCTCTCTAAGACCTGCCAAATTTTATAGTCCAGAGGATTAAGGTCCGGACTGGAGGAAGGCCAATCTTCGTGTCTTATAAACTCAATGTTTTGACGTTCAAACCAGGCTTGAGTGGTCCTGGCTTTGTGAGCGGGCGCAGAATCCTGCTGGAATACAAAGTGATGTCCTGAAAATAGTGTGTTGGGCAGGTCTTTGACGTACCGATCCAAAACCGTCTCTTGGTACACTTTTGCGCTGGTTTTGACCCCCTTTTCGCAAAAATGAACCTCAGTTGGCCCATAGTAGGAGACTCCTAACCAGACCATGACTGAAGAGGGATGATGCCCATGTTGCACCCGCGGAACTTTGTTTCCTGCTTCTTCAGAGCTGGTAGCGTACACTCTATCGTTTTGTTTATTATACTTTTCTTCTATATCAAAATTTTTTTCGTCTGTAAAAAGTATATCGCGGTGCCGGTTTTTCGCGTACCGTTTTAACAACACCCGAGATCTTTTGAGTCTAATTTCTTTTAAACGGGCATTAAGTAAGTGCCCACTCTTTTTTTTGTATGCTCGCAGCTTAAGGTCTTCGTTTAAAACCTTTTTGACTGTTTTTCTACTAACCTTCATCTGCAAAGCCATAAGTTTCTGTTTTCGGACAGGATTTCTTCGTATGCGCTCCTTGATCGCTTTGATCACTGCTGGTGTTCTGGCGGAGCGAGGCCGGCCACTTCTTTTTCTTTTCTTGTCCTCAACACTAGAGACTTCAGTGTACCTAGTTATAGTACGATACCCAAACCTAAGCGTTATTTTCAATTTTTTGAGCAACTTGAAAATGGTACTCGGCGAGTGCCCACAGCGATGCAACGCCAAAACTGCTATTCGGTTTTCTTTCAAAGTCCACTCCATCGTGAAAAATCGCGCCAAATGATTATTTATTGTTTTAAAATAATTGTCAAACATTCAAAAACGGAATGCAATAAAACTTTTCCAAATCCGTGTTCTAAATTCAAAAATAATATGCCAGTGACAGAACTTTGGGACCGACTACGTACATAGTTATGATTTCAACGGATTCTTACCGACGAATTTATTTTGTTTTGTGTTCCCGATATTTGGACGCTGTTTCAAGCGTCATGATCACGGGTAAATTCGTCGGTAAGAACCCGTTAAAATCATAACTATGAATAACATTAATATATTTCGTAAAGTAGTGTTTTTAATTAGACTGAGCCAGCTGACATAAGCTAATGTCACTTTGGAAAATAATGTTGCCATATTTAAAGTAATAGTGATGCGTTTTATTCGTATTCAATCATACAAATGAACAACGATTCAATGATTTCACTAATTTAAAAATATAAAATTGAAAATGGTTAATTTTTGTTGAAAATGTTGGATTGTTTTTGAAAATAGTTGACTGTTTTGAAATCTGTTGAGTATTTTTGAAAATGGTCGACATTTTTTGAAAATGGCCAACTGTTTTTGAAAATGGTCGACTGTTTTTGAAAATGGTTAAGTTTAAAAAAAAATGGTTTATTGTTTTTGAAAATAGTTTCCTCTTGAACATGGTTGTTTGTTTTTAAAATAGTTAATTGGTTTTGTAAACGGTCGACACTTTTTGAAGATAATTGACTAGTTTTGAAAATAGTTTATCGTTTTTGAAAATTGAAAATGTTTGATTGTTTTTGAAAACAATCGACTAGCTTTGAAAACGGTTGATCGTTTTTGAAATGGCTGTGTGGTTTTGCAGCTCAGCTGGGCGTGATGCAGAATGAATTAGACAGGAGGCGGGACGAGTGCATACAGCTGAAGAGTGTTTTGTCCAATCAGGTAAGAAATTGTTTATTTATTTTACAAACAAAGCAGACTAGTGCTGTAAGAAACTCAAGTTTTTTAGTCTTTATTTTGAGACTTGAGTAGAGTTTCAAAACTAGGACTCGTCAGTCACAATTCACATGATTCCGAGTCCTTTTCGAGTCTTACGAGTTCTTTTAACCATGAACTTGAATTGGTGTATCATAAGTAATTTTATATCGTCATCATATTTGTTACCTTTTCTGATTGAAAGTAGGTAGCTTATCATAGTAACATCCTGAAGAATTGATAATTAGTATTAAAATTTCATAGTACAGCTATGGATTAAGAGGACACAGCCATGAGTTATAGACCCAGTCTTTTGAGTTCTTTTTGGATATAATAAAAACATGGCCTTAGGAAGCCTTAATGCAATAAAAAGAAATATTATAATTATAGAGGAATTACTCGGGTATGAAAAGTATGAAAACCCGACACTAGGGATACAGCTCCTTTCGGATGATGATGATAGGATCACCTAAGCCGCCACTGCGAGTAGATCACACTCCACAAGCTCTTCAAGCAACCGACGTCCCCGCCGGCGGGGTCGCGGAGGTCCCTCATTTGCGCCTCATTTTTTCAATTACCGGCACATACCGGGTAGATTTAGTCCTATCCGTTCTTCCCAGAACAACTCCTAAGCCCAGTCTCGCCCCAAGGGCGTGACTGGGATGGTTGTTTGAACAACCAATCAATTATTTCCGGGTGAGCTCGTGCTCCCCACCAAGCCGATAGATGAAGATTTGATGGCCCCGGGGCCGAAATTGTAGAGTCCAACAAAAAAGAATGGGGATAGGTCTTAAATATATTAGTACTTTAAAATACACACAATCAAGGACACTGGTCTAGTTCTTATTTGCACAGTGGACGGTGGCATTTAATCTATCTCCGACGTTATCTTGGAATAACATATTCGTATGTCTTATCTATAAAGATAGTTTTGAATATAGAGTGTAAAAGATTTCATTTTGAAATTGATGTGTTTTTGTGAGAAGTAATTTACAGGAAAAATACCCTTTATACAAGGTGTGAAAAATTAGTTGTCAATATTTTAAGGGGTGAAACAGCCCATGAAACTGAACAACTTTCCCCAAGGAACATAGGTCGAAATATGAGACAATTTTTTTGACCTCCCTTACAATTTGATTTGATCAGTTGGTATGGGATGTCCAAATTTTTTTCATATCTCGATCTATGTTCCTTGGGGAATGTTGTTCAGTTTCATGGGCTGGCTCAGCCCTTAAAATATTAGCAGCAAATATTTTTACACCTTGTATAATGTTATTTACATGAAACTCAAACACAAACATGTCCAGAATATTTGTCCGTTTGTTTGCGACATATTTTTTATCATTTTTATTGAGTAAACCTTACTCAAGTTTCTTTAGTAATATAGTTTCTTAATGATATGTAACTCTTATAAATTTTACGTAATTTTTTATAGTGGAAATTCGGTTGTGGACTGGGTCATTAATAAAATATAACGCTTAAAACTATTGTCCAAAAATACTACGGACTTCATTCATAATTTTTCAAAATATTTAAAATTGAATTAATAAACGGAAAAATAACATAAAAGTAAGTGTTCTGACGCCATCCAAAATATCAATGTATGACGTCATACGTTGCTAATTTAAAATATTGTTTTAATATCTCATTTGACCTGCCAGTCCACAACCCTATTCCAATACTGTGTGTGAAAAATGTCTTCAAAAAGTCCAATCCATAAATATAACTATTGGAAAATGCGTTCGATGCCCAACTTATCGAAAGCTAAGATCTGTAAGACGTTGTATATGGATTGGTGGGATGTGCCCTGCGAAAGCAGTAAGTGGATTAAACGGAAAAAGGTACATAATACATCTCTCTTTTCGTGTGGGACACTGAGTCGTCCAACGACCTAATGATTTAGATTTAGATCTTCTTCTACAGTCACAACAGTCCACTGCTGGACATGGGTGTTTAAACGGTTGGGCAGGTAATGCCACACTGCGTTTTTTGAATTGGTGAGCGCAGTGCAAGATTTTGCATTCACAGGGAACGCCGCTGTTAATTCTCTGGAAGAATTTATCCCTTAGTCTCCTTTACCTGAAGAAATTTGGTGAAGCTATTTGATCATTACATTGCACATTTTAAACCTAATTTTGATAGAGTTGTTCAAGATTCAAGATTCAAGATTCTTTATTTGCATAAAATAGGTATAATAAGGTGGTATTTACAATAGTACTGAATAATGTTCTCTATTCTGCCGACTTACATCAGCGTGCAAAATTAATATTAAAAAATTCATGACCTGCATACAAACTTAAATCTATTAACCATTCCCTTAATTTCTTAGTCATTAATTTAACAGGACCTTCTTTAAATTTGTCTGGAATTTTGTTGTATATTTTAATGCACATGCAATAACAACTTTTCTGGCAGAGTGTTGTCTTAGGGCAGAAACCTCTTGCTAATTTATGTGGATGTCTTTTGTTTCTTGGATTTATTTCAAGAGCAGTTTTAAATAAATTTGAATGCTCCTTGACAAATTTAAATATTTCTAAAATGTACATTCCTGGCAAAGTGAGTATCCTCAATTTAATAAAAAGTGGTTTACATGTGTCATATGGTCCCTTGCAACAAATAGCTCTTACACATTTTTTCTGGGCAAGGAGGACTTTATTTACATTTGTGCCATTACCCCACAATAATAATCCGTAGTTCAAATTTGAGGCGACGTAACCGTAGTAGGCACTCAATGTTACACTTAAAGATGTTATTCTAATCAGTCTACTTAGAACGTAAGCAAATCTATTTATTTTATTACAGACCTTGTCAATATGACTCTTAAAATTTAGACTACTATTAAGGATGATACCCAGAAATGGCATATCATAAACTTTCTCCAGGGTTATTCCATTGTATTGTAAATTTAAATTGATTTCTTTACGTCCCTTAACATTAAACTGTACAAACTTAGTTTTCAATAAATTAACACACAAATTATTATTATTTAACCATTCTATTACGAATTTTATACTATTATTAATGTCAGTTTCATAATTATTCAAATTATCAATGTCAGACTTAAATATTAAGGAGATGTCATCAGCAAATAAAATACATGGGTGCTTGGTAATGTCAGGTAGGTCGTTAATGTATAGTAAAAATAATAAAGGCCCCAATACGCTTCCCTGAGGGACGCCAGATTTTAGTGTTTTGAATGTAGAACGATAGGAAGTAACTATTTTATCATGGTTAAGCTTGGTTATTTCTACACATTGATCTCTTTGTTCTAGATATGATTTAAACCAGGCTAGTGCTGGTCCTCGTATACCATATTTATTTAGTTTATCTAGCAGTATAGAATGATCTACAAGATCAAACGCCTTAGACATGTCCAAAAATAAAACCGTGGCTTTCTGCTTCGCGTCCAGGCTGAGGATAACGTTATGGACTAAGTTAAAGCATGCTAGGGTAGTGGACTTACCACGTTGGAAGCCATTCTGCTCCTCTTTGAGTATGTTATATTTGGTACAGAATGACATAAGTCTTTTATTTATACATTTTTCAAATATTTTAGATAAAACAGGTATTAATGTGATGGGGCGGTAGTTTTCTATATTTGATTTTTCACCTTTTTTGTAAATAGGTTTCACTAACGATATCTTGAGGGCGTTTGGAAAAATGCCAGACTCAAATGAAAGGTTTATTAGGTAAGTAAGTACAGGTGCCAATTCGTATTTACAGTACTTCACTACTTTCGTGGAGATTTCATCATATCCACTTGCATTTGAGTTATTTAAAGACTCGATTATGTTGACTATCTCGGTAGAAGTCACAGGTGTAAGAAAAAACGAGTTTGGAGTATGAACTATATTCCCTATAAGATTGTGACTTACTTTCTCTTTTCCTGTTTTAGCACCTAGGTTGATATAGTGGTCGTTGAATGCTTCCACTACTTCAGTTACATTAGTAACATGTATATTATTTATTTTCAGCGTAGAAACATCGAAATTTGGTTTGGAATTTCCTACTTCCTCTTTAATAACTTTCCACGAAGCTTTCCCTATATTTTTGGTACCTTTTAGGTACCTATTATTGTTATTCTTTTGGGCTTTAAAGATGACTTTTTTTAAAAGTTTGGAATAGCTTAAATAGGTAGTTTTAAGTGTATTGTTTTCTTTTTGCCTATAGTAATTCCATCGTAGCGTTTTCTATACCTTACAACAGTATTTAAGGCCTTTTGATATCCATTTTGGCTTTCGAAATTTATTGGTGACTTTTATTTTTTGTTTTGGAAAGCACAATCTGTAAAGTAAACAAAATAGCTCGTGAAATCGATTAAATGCAGTGTCCATGTTATTTTCCTCGAGAACGTCCGAAAAAGAGAGTGACTGTAAGTAGTTACGGAACTTAGAAAGATTTTCAGTGCTATAATCTCTCTTATTAACAAACCAGGTCTGAATCTCAGGTACGTTTTTGACAGGAAATGTGAACATCTGTGCAGTATCATGGTCTGATAATTGTAGCGAGAGTGTTTTCCCGGATCCGTTTTTAATATTACTAAGTATGTGGTCAATACAGTTTTTTTCTCGCGTCGGTTGATCTATATAAAGCTTTAAGTTAAATATTTTTACAATGTCTTCTAAGTATGCTTTTTGTTTAGAGGGTACAAGAGTGTTTATATTAAAGTCACCGGTGACAATGATCTTTCTGTTTTTGTGTTTCATGGACAAGTCATGAATCACTGCCTCCAATCTATACGTAGTTAAAAACGGAAAAGCATATTTTGTATTTGAGGTATAGACACAAATTATAATTAATCTGTAAGCAGGGATCTCTACACCACAGCACTCAAATATGCTAGGTACTGTGTATTTATCAAAGCACCGTAACTCATTGCCAAGTAGTATTTTTTTTAGGAGTATACAAGTGCCCCCTCTCTTTTTTGTTCTAGAGTAATTTGCTCCTAGTTTATAGTTATGAAGTGGACAAGCACGTTCCTCGCCTTTTTTTATAAAAGACTCCGAAAAACAAAGTACATCTGGAACTATATTTTTATCCTTCAGATTGCAGAGCGTTAACTCAAGCAAATCTCTTTTTGAAAAGAATCCCTGTATGTTCTGATGCAATGTTACAAATTGTTTTTTATCTTTTTTCATTACCTTGGGACGTGTTACATTATTAATTTTGACGAAAAAACTCTATTCTCCTGTGTTGAAATATTTTCCGCAAATATCTCTATACTTGTTATTAATTCGGAAACAGTTTTGAATATCATTAACATTCCAAGATCATTTACAGTTTTAGTTTTACGCCTAAACATGGAGAAATCGTACTCTACGTAGGTTAAGGTTGGAGTCGACAATGTAGGCATATTCATAGCTAGATATGTTGTGGTATAGTAGATTATTAAATTGTTCAATTCGTGAGTTAAACAATGTCACTGACTTTCCAATCCTAAATGTGGGTACACAGATTATAAAGTTTGTATGTTTTAACGGAGAAAGTGTTTCTCTAATCAGATTCACAATATCATAATAGTTGCCAGTCTTGTAGAAATCATGTTCACCAATTAATATAATACAATAATCGTTCATTGTGTACTGCGTTAACTTAGATTCTAATCCTGTTAGAAGGTGCTTAATACCGCAACTAGATTTAATGTAGTGACATATGTCGTATCCACTGAGAGCCTCTTTAGCTTTTGTAAGAACTCTATTCGTTGTGTTGGAGCTCAATATACATATTTTATTCAAATTCTTCTCTATTGGCTTTGATTCTTCATTAACCAAAGATTCCGGCTTTTTGTAGTGGTTTCCAGAGTTGGACGCATGAGAAGTGGAGTTAACTACGATGGAGGGCTTCGTCTCTTGATCTTCGTGGGTTGTAGTATACACATTAATGGTTTCTTCTTCGATGATGGAATGGTTGCGGGGCCACTGTTCCGGCGGAAATGATTTGTCTTCCAAGTTTAAGTTAGGCATTGTTTTATTAGCATTTTTTCGTTTTTTTTTACGAATGCTCTTAGTAAGTGTTCGTAGAAAAACACAATTGTTTTAAACGTTCGAATTTTTCTCTAAATGCTGTAATTTGTTACACTGCCTACTGTGCCGTGCCGTCCGAAACACGGAAGCAGATACAGAAATCTAAAATATCTATTTTCTATTTTATTAGGAAAAACCGTGGTATCAAACGTTAAAGAGTGTTGTGAGTATATAATAAAATATAAAAAAAACAAAAGGCTTACTCACTTCACGTTTTTTTTAACTGCATGATGGTTTTTATTTGTATTATTATTGTTTAAATTTTTCTAAACAATTTATAAAACGCATGTTTTTGTAGATCCCGTCATAGAACGACCTTCACGGAGCTGTTTAATGGATGAAAGACATTTTTTTTTATAAAATATGCCAATAAATATATCGCGTATGGGTTGCATAAAATATTTTGGACCTCAAGACATTTTTTTTATATTTCGACCTATGTTCCTTGGGGAAAGATGTTCAGTTTCATGGGCAATTAGCCCTTTAAATATTTTCAGATAATATTATCATTATACAAATAAACAAGATTTTCTTTTTAATTATATTCTGGACTGAAATTTTTTAGGCAATCCAAACGCAATATATTTATTGATATTACAAGGTCGTTCTATGGCGGGATCTTAGACCAATTTGATTATGTGTTTAATTTGTGTTTTTATTCTTCCAATCACGCATTCTTTTGCGGTCATTGCATGGTACTTATTTTATTATTTTTTTATTGTGTCAATTAATTTATAACTTAATTCTATATTAAGTGTTTTGCAACGCATGTATCAACTAAGTGTTTAATTTGATGATACCCTTTTTGATTTATTAAACATTATTTATTTCTCATATAAATATGTTATGTTAGTCATGTTAATATGTTACTGTCATATTGAATTTCAATTGGTCAAATTAGTAGTCGACAATAGCGTATTTTATATTGATATGCAACGTTTCATAAATTTAGCTATGATAAAGGTGAACCAACCCATGAAACTGAACAACTTTCCCGAAGGAACGTAGGTCGAAATATGAAATAAAATTAGGACCTCCCATACAAAATTACCAACAAGTATATCTGTATGGAAGGTCCAAAAAAAATTCTCATATTTCGACCTATGTTTTTTGGGGAATGTTGTTCATTTCATGAGCTGATTCACCCCTTACAATATTTGCAGCTAATATAAAGGTGTCCAATACAGCTTA
Source organism: Keiferia lycopersicella (assembly GCA_029255805.1). Lineage (NCBI taxonomy): Eukaryota > Metazoa > Arthropoda > Insecta > Lepidoptera > Gelechiidae > Keiferia > Keiferia lycopersicella. The sequence continues at coordinate 1,400,926 of JARACZ010000023.1, forward strand.
TTTAGATCCATATTATAAATCGCACTCAACTCTGAGATCGATCTCAAGACTGATTTTGACAAATTTCAGTGAATACTAACAGCATCTCAAAGTCGCACTCAAGAACGATCTCAGAGTTGAGTGTTTTATAAATACGGGCCTTAGTTCGATGATACCACTAAGGTAAATATTTACGCTACCATTTTTTGACAGACGTCAAACCTCAAGTCATTGGCGTCATCCAACTACGGAGCTGATGTGGACATCATCAACGAAGATGGGGAGCTGGCGACGGCATACGAAGCACAGAAGGGAATCAACAGGTACGGTATCTTGCACTGCGCTCGCCAATCCGTCTTCTAAACGTCCAACGACCCGATGAACCCTAGTACTCTGGTACTTCCATTCCATACTAATAATAAACGTTTTTTCAAGGCAATTGCAAGAAGAACTCCATAACGAGAAAAGATTCTATTCAGAGCACATTTCCAAAAGCAAAGCTGAGATCGACCGACTGCGCGAAGAAAACGAAAGATATCAGAAGTAAGTAATTTCATTTCATATTAACTTTTTGTTACAAACTAAAAAAGTGAAAAAAAAAATGATACCACCGATGGGATTTGAACCCACTTCTTCTGACTTGCCGGGCCAGATGTGTTAACCGCTACACCACGGTCGGCTCTATCCTAGTCAGCGTAATTGTGATCCACTTGCTTCATTCATATATTTTTCATTACTTGACTACTTACGAGTACCTTCTTATATGAAATTTTCACCTCACACATTCTCTTTGCCTTATCCTGTTCTCTGTCGGGGTCGACTACCTAACCTAGCGGACTTGACGTGGAACCAAGCTTTTACACAGAGTGACTGCCATCTGACCACTGCAACCCGAAGGCTAACCTAGCCCGAATCCTAGGTTAAGTCACATTCAAATATCATCTGAATTCAAAATTTATTTGAATGTAAGTTTCATCACTATGTTTTCCTTCACCGTAAGAGCAGTCGGTAAATGTACGTGAGTAAAAACCCATTGGTACATGGCGGGGATCGAACTCGGGTTTTACGATTGTAAGACCGGTGTCCTAGCCACTTGGCCACCGACACTCCTCCTTAAGTATCCAGCTGACATTTTCATTATTTAGTTTTAGCACATATCACCATCGTTTCTCTTTCAGCTGTGAAGAAGAGCATTTAAATATACGAAGATTCTGGGAATTCTTGAAGAGAACCTTTTCAAACTGCAACATTTTCGTTCATCTCACTTTCAAAATCATATTTTCGATGTAGTTGTATAAGAAGACTGTGATATTTACTTGTTTGTTTGTCTATGAGTTTTGCTTTAATATTGGTTATTTGTTTATAAGTTTTATTTTTAATGTTTTTATTAATTGTTTTTACACTTTTTTTCTGTGATTTAAATGTTAGTCAATATAGTTTTAAATGATTTACTTAAATAATTTATTTTGTTCGTTAGCTTGGTATACGATACGCCTAACACGTTACACCATTATAGCTAATTGCATATGGGCTGCAATTCAGTTATGGACTGGGTCATTAATAAAATATAAAAGTTGTACGCTTAAAACTATTGTACAGAAATACTAGATACTCCACTTAAGTATAGTTTTTAGAAATATTCAAAGTTTGAATTAATAAACAGAAAAAATATATAAAAGTAAGTGTTTTGACCCCAGCTAAACTAAAGAGACTTGACGTCATCTCTTCGCATCTTCTTACAAAATAATGTTTTAAAAAGTAGCTTGTTTGACCTTCCAGTCCACATCCCTGTTAACATATGAATTTGGTTTCCCGTAAAATATACTTTTCCTTATCCCAAGTTAGTATGGTTTTTGAGACAACTGGACAACCTTGTAATTGATTTTATTTGTTTGTCTAATATATATACATATATATATATTAAAAAAATATATGTAAAAATATTAGCTGCAAATATTTCAAGAGGTCAATCAGCCCATAAAACTGAACAACTATCCCCGACAAACATAAGTCGAAATATAAGAGAGTTTTTTTGGACCTCCCGTACAAATCAACTTGATCGGTCGGTGTGTCAACAATAGTATTGCCTGTTTGGGATCGTTTCTTTAAAAAATCAAGTCATACATGTATTTTTAGTATTATTATTATATAGGGTGTTAGGGACAGCGTCCCGAATACTGATAGCAAGCAGACCATGAAACTGAACAACTTTCACCTAGGAACATATGTAAGGAAACGACAAAAAAAAATTACCTTCCATACAAAATCGCGATCAGCTGACTGCATTTACTATGGGAAACCAAACATTTTTTTATGTTTCCCGGCATATGTATCTAGGGGAAAGTTCTTCAGTTTGATGGTCTGCTTGCACCCTATCAGTATTCGGGACGCTGTCCCTTACACCCCGTATATAACATATGAGTTGGATGCCAACAATAATGTTGCCTGTTTGGGATAGTTCTTTTAAAAATTCAAGTGACAAATGCATTTTAGTATTATTATTATATTAGAAGTTAAACCTATTTCTGTGGTATTAAAAATAACTTTGACCAATGTCGTAGGTTGCTAAGCGCTGACCTGAGTTCAGAACCGAAGACCAAGGAGCAAGAGTTCGCTCAGAATGAGATCATCAGGCTCGCTTCAGAGACCATGGCGTTGCAGGTATGTGTTTTACACTAGTCTCTCTTTTCGTGTAGGACACCGAGTCGTCCAACGACCTGATGTACTCTAGTAATAAAAAGAATAAGAATAATTTTATAAATATGCTTAATGCTAGTATTTACAAATAAAGTTTAATTACATAACAGTACTTACATATGCCGTGTGATGCCGGCTTAGAATAGCATCACCCCACATCCTTCCCGCGGGTGTCGTAAGAGGCGACTAAGGGACTCGAGAGTGTTGGTGTATTACAATTTTTAGGCGACAGGCTGACAACCTGTCACTATAGTGATACACATTGTTTTCTGAAACCACCTTGGAAAACAATCCTCAAAAATGACAAACGTGGCGATAGCGACCGTATTCTTACGGCCGCTAACACTCTGCCTACCCCGCAAGGGATAAAGGCGTGATATATGTATGTATGTATGTACTTACATATTACAATTTAACCTGAACTAGGATTACCCTGTATCTCAGGCAAATATAATACATGCATATTTCACGCCTTTATCCCTGGTGGGGTAGGCAGAGCGTTAAGGATCGCAAAATTACGGCCGTTATCGCCACGTCTGACAAGTATTGAGGTCCTTTTCAGATGATTTGTGTATCACTATAGTGACAGATTGTCAGCCTGTCGTCCAAAACTGTAATACACCAATACTCTCAAGTCCCCTAGTCGCCTCTTACGACACCTGCGGGAAGGATGTGTGGTGAAGCTATTCTAAGCCGGCATAACACGGCATATTTTAATAATGATATGCATAAAAAAAAAGTTGAGTTTAGTTTTATTTATTACTTTATTTATTCGGTAATTATTGGTTATCTGTATTTGTTTTCCTGCTTCGTTTACTCTCTAAATATACTAAATACGGCAAACGTTAATAATATAATAGATATTGTATAAAATTAATTCTTTATAACTGATACTCGTATAGATAAGGCTCATTCAGTTTGTGTTTGAATGTAGCAATAGTGGTAAACTTTTGAATTTGTTTTGCTTACTCCTCCACCCAAAGGTTGTCTGGAAGAGATCGTTTTCAGCGATAAGGCCGCCTTTGCGTATACTAAATTTAAATCTTTTTGTTATACTTGTAATTTATGTGCAATAAAGCGTTTTATTTATTATTTATTTATTTAACTGTTTATTGCACACAAGATAAAAAACACAACAGGTACTACTTACTTACTTACTTTTTAGGAACGCGTGGACAAGCTGTCGGAAAGCTGCAGACGATACAAGAACCAGATTCGACTGTTGGTCAACAAGTTAAAAGACGTGGGCGTCGAGGATGTGTCTGATATACTTGAAAACAGTGGTAAGTGTTATTGAATAAGGTGTAAAAATATTAGCTGCAAATATTTTAAGAGGTGAACCAGCCCATGAAACTGAAGAACTTTCCCCAAGGAACATAGGTTGAAAAATGAGAAAAAATTTTTGGACATCTATACAGAATTACCAACCGATCAAGTCAATATGTTTGGTCCGAATTTTTTTCATATTTCGACCTATGTTCCTTGAAGAAAGTTGTTCAATTTCATGGGCCGGTTCACCCCTTAAACCATTTGCAGCAAATTTTCTCTACACTATGAATAACATAGGACAAAGTGTACTTCCCTAAGGTAATTATATAAAATCTATCGAATGCGTTTGCCAAGTCCATTTACCATTACCTGAGTTGATTAACAGCTCTCGCCGGATCAAATACGAATGCTTGCTTAGTATTATTAGGCTTGATGCACCTCACGTAGTGCGGAGTATTAGCTGATAGCATTCTCGTGAACTTATAGGGTGATTTTTTCTATAATTAACCTTATTTGAGAAGAATTTATATATCAATGGCAATACAGCGCGGAAACGCAGCCAGCGTTATGGGCACATTAGCTCCAGGTACCATTCGGGGCGGCCTCTTTGACTGAGGGTAAATTTAGCCATTTTGTTTATTTTGACTAAATTGTATTGTATTTTGACATGTTTTATTTATTGACCTTATTATAATAATAATACACTATGAATAACATTCATTCCTTGAAAGTCAGTAGTCTTCCTAACACCCCGTATTATGGACAGACGTGGCGCCACCTGTGAACGCTTCAATGGCGGAGATCGCGCCCGTCACACGCAAGAAGGAGCGCGAGTACCTCGGCATGTTCGAATACAAGCTGCAGGATGAGGCTGCCATCATCAAGAAACTTATTCTGGGTAAGTGAATCGACAGATAGATAGGACAAGATGATATTATCATCTGTGGTAGCTTGTAATAGACTTGTTTCCTGACAGGTCAAATGAGCTACTTTTTAAAACGATCTAAAACGGTATTTTGTTTGTAGAACTAGAAGTATGACGTCACGCCCTAAGTATTTGAATGGCGTCAAAACACTTACTTTTATATTATTTTTCTGTTTATTAATTGAAACTTTGAATATTTCGACAAATGATTCGCGCTTCGGGCCTCAAACTACACTCTCGTAAACAATCGGTTCCTTTCTTAACACGTGATCAATGTACTATTGACGACCGATGTGGCGCAGTGGCAGTGCGATTGCCTTTGACGCGGAAGGTCCCGGGTTTGAATCTCGGTGGGCCACTCACAAAGTTGATATCTATCACTTTGTGAATTTGTTCCCAGTCTGGTTAGGACATTGCGGGCTGAACCACTCGATTGTCCGTAAGTAAGACGGTTCCGTGTTTCGGATGGCACGTTAAGCTGTAGGTCCCGGTTACTGTCTATGATTACTTAGACGGCGATCGTTACACAACCATGTCAGAAGCCTGCTACTTGTAGAAGGCGGTTGAAAAATTCTGAGACTAGGGTTCATCGGTCGTTGGACGACTCAGTGTCCCACACTAAAAAAGAGAAAGGGAATCCGCAGATAGATAGGGCAAAATGATATTACATGAGAGACCCAAAGGCGGACTTGTCCCATTAAGGGATCTCTTCCATTCAACCTTTGAGGTACCCAGAGGATCTGTTATTTTCGGGTAAACCAAGGTACTTCGAAATAGCAAGTAATTGATTTATTTATATATAGGCTTTCAGTCAGGATTCGCCATATTTTGCGAGGATTTAGTTAGGAAAACGACGGAATTTTTCAACTATCTTCTTGTATTGAAATGTATATGTAAATTTTCCTACAGATCTGAAACCTCGTACAGCAGTAAACCTGCTACCAGGTCTTCCAGCGTTCATTCTGTTCATGATCCTCCGTCACATGGACCACGTGGACGACGAACCCAAGATGCACGGGTTCATGAAGTCTGTCAGATCAGCCGTGAAGAGGACGCTAAAGAAACGAAGTGACAACGTCGAGTATAATGTGCTTTGGCTAGCTAATATGCTTAGGTAAGTCGTATGATGATGCCAGCTTAGAACAGCATCACCTTATTTTCTACCCGTGTCGTAAGAGGCGACTGAGGGACTTGAGGGTTTAAGGTGTATTACAACTTTTAGGCGACAGGCTGACAAGCTGTCACTATAGTGGTACTTCTCTGAAACGACCCTCAAATATTGTCAGACGTGGCGGTAAAGACCGTAATTTTGCGGTCTTTAACGCTCTGCCTACCACACCAGGGATACAGGCGTGATTTGTGTGTGTGTGTGTAAGTCATAATAAACATATCACGCCTTTATCCCTTGCGGGGTAGGCAGATCGGCCGTCAAGAGAACACTCAAGAAACGAAGCGACAACGTCGAGTTTAATGTGCTTCGGCTGGCTAATATGCTCCGGTAAGTTATGTTATAGAATAGATACATGGATAGCAATTTTACTTTCTTCCATTTGCCCGTAAATAGCGGCATTATTTATAAAAAAGAATATCAAAATCGGCTCGTTTAAGTCGTCAGATTGGCAGAGGCACGCAGACACGACGAAAATTAAATTCCATACATACAGTCTAACCACACGTTTTTAAATTTCTTTTACTCGAAGTTTTTATAGGAAAAAATATGTGTGACTTTTTGACGGTATGTGGTAATCGATAAGTAAAGTAGAACGTGAGATACAAGCTTAATAAGTAGCAGATTATCGCATGAAACTAAAACTAACCTTTCTGAAATAGACTCCAAAACTTAGTCTATTTGTACTTATACTTTTTTTATACTTAGTCTATATAATTGGCTACAGCTATAATGCACTATTTCATCTCAAGACCTGTAACAACGACATTTGTTTTTCTTCCACAGACTACTGAACAACCTCCGTCAATACAGTGGCGATGCTGTTTACCAGACGCACAACACTCCGCGTCAGAACCAACAGTGTCTAAGGATATTCGACCTGTCAGAATATAGACAGGTTCTAAGTGACACCGCCGTGTCTATTTATCAAGGTAAACATGCATATTAAACACAGGCAGAAACACACAAAACACGCACACAAACACAAAAACACACGCAAACAGAAACACACAAACACAAACGCACACACATGCACACTTAAAACACATACACACGCGCAAAAATATATATACACACACATACACCTTTCTTCCTTGCGGAGTAGGCAGAGAGCTAACGGCCGTTAAAATTCGGTTGCTAACGCCACGTCTGACAAATATTGAAGGCCCTTTCAGACGATTCATGAATCACTGTAGTGACAGGTTGTTAGCCTGTCGCCTTAACTTGTAAGACACATGAAACCCTGGTGGCGATGCTGTTTACTAAACGCACAACACCCTGCGTCAGAACCAACAGTGTCTGCGGATATTCGACCTGTCAGAATACAGACAGGTTCTAAGTGACACCGCCGTCTCTATTTATCAAGGTAAACACACATACAAAACGCAGGCAGAAACACACAAAACACACAAACATGCAAATAACACATAAACACACACACAAACACATACACACGTGCAAAAACACATATATACACACACACATACACACACATATTAATGACATTAGCTCTATACAACAAATAAGAAGTACCCTCTTCAACAAACCATATTATTAATCTTCCAGGTCTAATCCTCCTGCTGGAGCGTCAGCTTGAGCGGCTGATAGTTCCAGCAGTGCTGGAGCACGAGGAGATCTCAGGACTGTCAGGACCGGCTAAGACGCCTTCGCCTGTTGGCGGCGGACCCGCTGGTATGTAGTTGACTGCCAAATCACTGGTCAATTTGGTAAATAGCTGATCAATTTGGTAAAAAACTGATCAATTTGGTAAATAACTGGTCAATTTGGTAAATAACTGATCAATTTGGTAAATAACTGGTCAATTTAATAAATAACTGGTCAATTTAATAAATAACTGGTCAATTTGGTAAATAACTAGTCAATTTAATAAATAACTGGTCAATTTAATAAATAACTGGTCAATTAGGTAAATAACTGGTCAATTTAATAAATAACTGGTCAATTTGGTAAATAACTGGTCAATTTAATAAATAACTGGTCAATTTGGTAAATAACTGCTCAATAACTAGCTGATTTGGTATAAAACTGCCAAACAACTGGCCTATTTGGCAAATAACTTGTTAATATGTTTAATAACTACCAAATTAATAGCGACTCCAGAACTTTCTTCCATTCAAAACTAAAATCATGCTTGCACAAGCACTACTTCTTCCTATTCTTGACTACGCTGATGTCTGTTATCTGGATGCGACGGAAGAATTACTAAATAGGCTTGAGCGACTACAAAACCTCGCTATTAGATTTATTTTTGGACTTCGTAAGTTCGATCATGTCTCGGAATTTCGTGCTCAGCTTAAGTGGCTTCCAATTCGTCTTCGCCGCGATATGCACATCCTATCCACTCTCTACAACATCCTTCACAATCCTGCCGCTCCCGACTATCTCCGCAACCGTTTCCATTCCCTTCCTCCACATCCCCACCCTAGGCGCGCCCGCATCAATAAGATGTTGGTGTGTCCTAGAGCGAACACCAAATTTCTTTTTAACTCTTTTTCTGTAAGAGTTGTACAGCTATGGAATAATCTCCCTATGTTTATACAGGACAGTCCCTCCATTTCTATATTTAAAAATCGTGTAAAAGAGCACTTTATTTCCCAACAACCGTGATATGTTTATGTATTTGTATGATATGTATTTAAGTATTAGTATTTTATTTATTTAAGTAATTATATTTATTTAAGTAGGTATGTACGTTATATTATTTTATAGCATTAGTTATTTATTTAGTTTTCATGTAGTTTCTTTTATTGCCTAACTGCCCCAAAATTTTAGATTCTCTCACAACACATGGGTTGGCTGGAAGAGATCTCTTATTTAGAGATAAGCTCGCCTTTGCAACAAATTTTCTTGTATTAATTTTCCATATAATTTAGTCAATAAGGAATATATATAGTTAATTAGGGGATTAGTTCGTAAATTTACTGCCAAATAAATGATTGATTTCGTAAATAACTATCAAATAACTGGCTAATTTGGTGAATTATTGCCAAATAGTTGGTGATTTAGGTAAATAATTGCCAAATAAGTGGTCAATTTGGTAAATAATTGCCAAATAAATGGTTATTTTGGTGAATAATTGCCAAATAAATGGTTATTTTGGTGAATAATTGCCAAATAACTGGTCAATTTGGTAAATAACTGCCTAATCATTATTTGGTAAACTAAAGTCTTTTCTTTCCTATGTGAAAAAATATCGTTGTAAAAAAAAGTTGTTATTTGTTTTTAGCTATGTTATAAAATAAACGGTTATCAAAATGAGTGTCTTTATGAGTTTTAGTAACCCTGGGTACATACATACATATATCACGCCTTTATCCCTTGCGGGGTAGGCAGAGCGCTAACAGCCGTAAGAATACGGCCGCTATCGCCACGTCTGATATTTGTGAGGATTGTTTTCCAAGGTTGTTTCAGAAAACATGTGTATCACTATAGTGACAGGTTGTCAGCCTGTCGCCTAAAAATTGTAATACACCAATACCCTCGAGTCCCTTAGTCGCCTTACGACACCCACGGGAAGGATGTGGGGTGATGCTATTCTAAGCCGGCATCACCCTGGGTTGTACAATTTATGAATTTATGTTATTATCAAAGTCGTAATATCATTATTCCGCACAGATTTTTTAATACCCAATACCTTATATTCTCGCAGGTCCTTCAAGGCTGAAACAAGAGCTGAGCCAGACTCACACACACCTTCACACATTCGATTTGGACCCGCCATTACGGTGCATGATCTTTAAACAGGTAAATAATTTGTTTATGCCGTGTGATGCCGGCTTAGAATAGCATCACGCCACGTCCTTCCCGCGGGTGTCGTAAGAGGCGATTGAGGCACTCGAGAGTATTGGTGTATTACAATTTTCAGGCGACAGGCTGACAACCTGTCACTATAGTGATACACGTGTTTTCTGAAACATCCTTGGCAAAAAATCTTCAATAATGTTAGACGTGGCGATAGTGGCCGTATTCTTACGGCCTGCAAGAATAAAGAAAGAGAAATACTAATAGAAAAACAGTACTATATACCCAAAAAATTGCATATAAATCCTATACGATATCGCGCGTTTTTTTCTTTAATAATATCGTATAAAGGAAAAGCAATAAGTTCAGCCAAGTCTTCCATTTTGCCTGCAAAAATATTTTTGATTTACGTTCCGTTTTACGTAACTTTGACAGTTGCATCTTTTCCCCCCTGGGGAGGAAGTGATTTGTATGGATTATTTCTTCCCGCTAATTTGAAACGTGAACAATGACTCACGTTCCTCTCTACGCTTTATAGCTATACAGCATTTTCTATGTAGGTGTAGTATAAAATACATTTATATTGGTGGTGTAAAATTATCAATCTTCAAGAATATTCTATTCATATTATTCAAGACGGTTGCGTATTTCGGAGGGCATTTTAAGCTATGACAACTTTATCATTACTTAGACGGTGGTCGTTCCACAACCATGTCAGCTTGCTACTAGTAAAAGGCGGTTGAAAATAATTGGCGGTAATTGTATATCCATAAACAATTGTATTTTCAGCTATTCTACTACATCTGCGCATACAGCCTGAACCAGCTGCTGCTCCGCAAGGACCTGTGCTGCTGGGCCAAGGGGCTGCAGATCAGATACAACATCTCGCACCTCGAGACCTGGATCAAGGAGAACCTGGCTGAATACGGACAGAAGAGCGTGAGTATTTGCTAAATATTGAAAGTGGCTAAACATAATTAACTCATTCTCAGTATGTCTAACTGGCCAGGGTTGTGGACTAACAGGTCAAATGATGCTACTTTTTAAAACGATCTAAAACGGTATTTTGTATGAAAAACTGAAAGTATGACGTCACGCCGTAAGTATTTAGATGGCGTCAAAACACTAACGTTTTATATCATTTTTCTGTTTATTCATTCAAACTTTGAATATTTCGAAAAATGATGAATGTAGTCCGTAGTATTTTTAGACAATAGTTTTAAGCGTACGACTGTTATATTTTTTTAATGACCCAGGAAACTAGCGAATTAACTTGATGGGTCGGTAATCTTGTATGGGAGATCCAAATTTTTTTTTCCTATTTCGACCTATGTTCCTTGGGGAAAGTTGTTCAGTTTTACGTGCTGGTTCATCCCTTAAAATATTGGCAGCTAATATTTTTGAACCCTGTATACCACATTTCAACCTATGTGACACCTTTAGCCTCGCTAGCTGCATATTACGCTTATGCCTACGCTTGGATGAGGTGCGGGGCCGTGCTGTGGGCGGATAGTCCAGCGGCGCATGACGTGTTTATATTGCAGAAAAAATGCATGCGTATTCTTTTTAACATTAAACCGCTTGATAGCCGTTGACCCTATTTTCTAAAAGAACGAATACTACCGTTTCCCTGCATCTTTATCTTGGAAGCAGCAACTTTTGTAAGAAAAAATATTACTTTATTCCAATACACCGAAAGCGCTAGAAGAAAACATCTCATAGAATTGCCAAAAGGTGGAATGAAAATATTTAAAAGGGGACCTCATTACAACGCAATTACAATATACAATAAACTGCCTAAACAACTTAAAGAAGAAAAAACTGACAAAACTTTCCTGAAGCAGCTCAAATCTTTTCTATTAACTAAATGTTATTATTCGAAAAATGAATTCCTTAATGACAAACTGCCGTGCCGTGTGGTGTGGCGTGCCGTGTGGTGTCGGCAGAGTAGAATCTCACCACCCCAAATCTGCCCGTGGGTATCGTAAGAGGCGATAAAGGGCTTCCGGGAGGTGGGCAGCAGCGCCTCCCGTGTTGACAACATAGTCCACAAACGCACACTGCGGTCACCAACCCGCCTGCCCAGCGTGGTGACTATGGGCAAAACCCCCCATGGACAGGACAAGAAGAAACCGGCCCCTAGTTCCCGGCCGCCTTACTACCCCGGGCTACGGCAGCGGCCCGGGTAATGGTAGGGCAGGGGGTGCGAAGAATCCCCGGGCTACGGACTACGGCTGCCATAAACTGACCCTGGCGACGTACAACGGACGCAGTCTGCGGCTGGACGAAAGTCTCCAAATCCTTGAGGTAGAATTAGATAAGATACGGTGGCATGTTCTGGGATTGTCAGAAGTCCGAAGAGAGGGGGAGGACACGATAACCCTAGAATCAGGTCACCTATTCTACTTCAGGGAAGGGAGCGCACAATCCCAGGGTGGCGTAGGGTTCCTTGTCAATAAGGCTCTCTGTGACAACGTGATGGAGATCAGCAGCGTCTCGAACAGGGTAGCGTACCTCGTACTGAAGCTGACCGAGAGGTACTCTCTCAAGGTCGTACAGGTATATGCGCCGACTTCGAGCAGCTCAGATGAAGAGGTGGAGGCCCTATACGACGACGTGTCGAAAGCCATACACCAAACCACTAAGACCCACTTCACTGTTGTCATGGGGGACTTCAACGCTAAAGTGGGAAAGGAGCGCGGTGAATCAAGCTTGGGACCACATGGCTACGGGAGCAGAAACCAGAGGGGCCAAATGCTAGTCAACTTCCTTAGCAGGCAAGGGCTGTTCTGTATGAACACCTTTTATCAGAAAAAGCCCCAACGGAAGTGGACCTGGAAGAGCCCTGACGGCAGGACGAAGAACGAGATCGACTTCATCATGACGGATAAACGGCATATATTTAGGGATGTCTCAGTGATCAATAGGTTCAATACCGGAAGTGATCACCGACTAGTAAGAGGCACCCTAAATATCAACTTCAAGCTAGAAAGAAACCGCATGGTGAAGCAAGTTCTCCGTCCCAATCTGCCCCAAGCCGGACATGAGGAGTTCCAACTTGAACTAAAAAATCGATTCGCTGCCCTGGAGACCCCGGCAAACGTTGACGAGGACCTAGAGAGCATAGTCGGGGCTATTCGCGAAATGGGGACGAAGCATTTTCGTAAAAGGCGAACAGACAAGAAGTCCAAACTTTCAAGCGAGGCCCTGGAACTGATGCGAATTAGACGGGAAACACCAGAGGATGCATTGCCAGATCCCCAGTTACTTAACAAAAAGATCCGAAGTATGGTAAGACGCGACCTCCGAAGCTACAACACTCGACTCGTAAAGGAGGCGATTGAGAAAAACCGAGGGTCGAAAGTTTTTACCAAGACACTGGGAAGGAGTCATCTGGCAAAGCTAACTACCTCGAATGGTGTAACTGTCACATCGGTTCCAGAGATTCTCGCTGAAATTGAGGACTTCTATGGAAATCTGTATGCCTCGCATGCGAAAAAGCCTCCATCTGATGCGACCCCAGACCCAAGAGCTCCTCTTTCCCGCCACTTTACAGAAGATCTCCCGGACGTAGATATAGACGAAATCGCGGCGGCTCTCAGACAGCTTAAGAATGGGAAGGCTCCCGGAGAAGACGGAGTGGCCTCTGAGCTACTTAAGGCCGGTGGAAAACCTGTCCTTGAGGAGCTGAAAAGGCTTTTTAACTCTGTAATAGCCAATGGGACAACCCCGAAGGCGTGGAGCAGAGGTGTAGTGGCATTGTTTTTCAAAAAAGGAGACAAAACGCTTCTCAAAAACTATAGGCCGATCACACTTCTGAGCCACGTCTATAAGCTGTTCTCGAGAGTCGTCACGAATCGTTTGGCATCAAGATTTGACGCCTTTCAGCCACCGGAACAGGCCGGGTTTCGCAAGGGCTTCAGTACCGTGGACCACATCCATACTGTAAGGCAGGTTATACAGAAGACAGAGGAGTACAACCAACCACTGTGTATGGCTTTTGTGGACTACGAAAAAGCCTTCGACTCTATCGAAACCTGGGCTGTTTTGGAGTCCTTGCAGCGCTGTCAAGTCGACTGGCGGTATGTGGAGGTGCTGAGAAGCCTCTATCAAATGGCTACGATGTCCGTTCAAGTACAAAACCATTATACAAGACCCATCCAACTGCTCCGTGGTGTAAGACAGGGTGACGTTATATCCCCAAAACTATTCACTAACGCATTGGAGGATGTCTTCAAAACTCTACAGTGGGATGGACTGGGCATCAACGTCAACGGCGAAAGTCTCACGCATCTCCGCTTTGCCGACGACATAGTCATAATGGCCGAATCGCTGCAGGACCTGCAAAAAATGCTATCTAGTCTTAACTCGGCCTCGAGACGTGTTGGACTTGGGATGAACTTGGATAAGACGAAGGTCATGTTCAATCAACACATAATCCCCGAGCCGGTCTCCGTCGAAGGTGTAGTCCTTGAAGTTGTCCAGAAATACGTGTACCTTGGGCAGACCTTGCAGATGGGAAGAGACAACTTTGAGGCTGAAATCACCAGAAGAGTGCAGCTTGGCTGGGTAGCATTTGGAAAGCTGCGTCACATCCTCGAATCATCTTTGCCACAATGCCTCAAGACCAAGGTGTTCGATCAATGCGTCCTACCAGTCATGACCTACGGAGCTGAGACGTGGAACTTGACAGTAAAACTGGCCCACCGGCTACATGTCACTCAGAGAGCTATGGAAAGGTCTATGCTTGGTATCTCTATAATGGATAAAGTCCGGAATGAGGCCATCCGAAAAAAGACCAAAGTGACGGACATAGTCTGGAAGTGTAGCAAGCTGAAGTGGCAGTGGGCTGGCCACATTTGCCGTAGAACCGACGGACGGTGGAGTAAGCGGGTTCTCGAGTGGAGACCACGCCTCGGCAAGCGTAGCGTTGGACGCCCTCCGGCCAGATGGACCGATGACTTGAAAAAGGCGGCTGGTAGCGACTGGATGGCAAAAGCGGGAGATCGTGCCCTATGGCGTTCCTTGGGGGAGGCCTACGTCCAGCAGTGGACTGCAATAGGCTGAAATAGAATAGAATGACAAACTAACATAACATAATATTATAAATACTAACCGATGACGACCGATGTGGCGCAGTGGTAGTGCGACTGCCTTTGACGCAGAAGGTTCCGGGTTCGATTCTCGGTGGGTCACTCACAAAGTTGATATTTATCACTTTGTGAATGTGTTTCCAGTCTGGTTAGGACATTGCGGGCTGAACCACCCGATTGTCCGTAAGTAAGATGGTTCCGTGTTTCGGATGACACGTTAAGCCGTAGGTCCCGGTTGCTGTCTATGATCACTTAGACGGCGGTCGTTACACAACCATGTCAGAAGCCTGCTACTTGTAGTAGGCGGTTGAAAAATTCTGACACTAGGGTTCATCGGGTCGTTGGATGACTCGGTGTCCCACACGAAAAGAAGAAGAAGAAGAATACTAACCGCGATCAACCTTAAAATACACTCATAAAATTTTACTTATTACATGTACTAATTATCAGAACTATTAATTAACCTTAAAATTATTGTCTACCTTATAATGATTGTTTTCTTTTATATTTTGACATTATTTAGTTTTTTTTTTATTGTATAGAATCACAATTCACAAGCCTGACATAATTTGCAACGCCCTCTAACAAGGGTTCGTGTACTATGACTTTTATGTAATATTATAAGATCTTTCTCTGTATGTACATGAATGCACAATAAATGAAATTGAAAATTAGTATTCGGAAGATTGTCCTTTACACCCTGATGTTAATATTGACAGGTGGAAGAAATCCTGAGCGTGCTGCGTCCGATAACGCAAGTGGTTCAGCTGCTGCAGGCGCGCAAGAGCATGGACGACGTGCAGTCCACCGTCGACATGTGCGACAGCCTCACAGCCATGCAAGTGTGCAAGGTAATGACAAATGACAGGTTTTTAATCAGACTAGCATCCAACCTAAATGAAATATCCTAAAAGAATGTTTTGATCTCAAAAAAAAAAATCACAGCTGTGTTCTAAAGACAAACTAATACTGATGAAATCGAGTAAAAATCCAATAAGCTCGACACATGCACGATCATGATAAAACGCCATTAAATATAAAACTGAAACTAAGTAAAAGAAACTTGACACTGGCGGTATCACAATAAAAACGCCACTAAACATGAAATCTAATTGAGTGTTTTTATTAATATTTTGTATTGTCGATGTTGTTTAAGCTATAACGAATCTGAGATAAGTTATCCACTTAATCCACACAATTTATTAATTTTGGACGGCCATATTGCATATAAAATTAATTAAATTCTACAGTTGCCGTGTGATGACGGCTTAGAATAGCATCACCCCACATCCTTCCCGCGGGTGTCGTAAGAGGCGACTAAGAGACTCGAGAGTATGGGTGTATTACAATTTTTAGGCGACAGGCTGACAACCTGTCCCTATAGTGATACACAAATTATCTCAAACAGCCATCTATATTTATGCGATAGCGATCGTATTTTTTTACGGTCATTAACGCTCTGCCTACCCCGCAAGGGATAAAGGCGTGATTTATGTATGTCTGTAATTAATAAAATTTATGTATTTTGGACGTCCATTTTGCAAATAAAATTAATTAAATTCTACAATAATTCTAATAATTCAAAATTCTCCCCCAGATCCTAAACATGTACACCCCGGCCGAAGATTACGAGGTGAAGGTGACACGCGAGTTCATCCACGCCATACAGAAGAAGATGCAAGAACGGGCGGAGAAAGAGCCGCATTCTGACAAGGCGCCGGTAAGTTACGCCCCGTAGCGTCAGATAGGAACAGGCAGAAAAAGAGCCGTATTCTGACAAGGCGCCGGTAAGTTACGCCCCGTAGCGTCAGATAGGAACAGGCAGAAAAAGAGCCGTATTCTGACAAGGCGCCGGTAAGTTACGCCCCGTAGCGTCAGATAGGAACAGGCAGAAAAAGAGCCGTATTCTGACAAGGCGCCGGTAAGTTACGCCCCGTAGCGTCAGATAGGAACAGGCAGAAAAAGAGCCGTATTCTGACAAGGCGCCGGTAAGTTACGCCCCGTAGCGTCAGATAGGAACAGGCAGAAAAAGAGCCGTATTCTGACAAGGCGCCGGTAAGTTACGCCCCGTAGCGTCAGATAGGAACAGGCAGAAAAAGAGCCGTATTCTGACAAGGCGCCGGTAAGTTACGCTCCGTAGCGTCCGACGTCTCCGTAGCGTCCGACGCTATCCAGTGTGAGTTTATCCACGCCATGCAGAAAAAAATTGCAAGAACAGGCGGAGAAGGAGCCGCATTCTGACAAGGCGCCGGTAAGTTACGCTCCGTAGCGTCCGACGTCTCCGTAGCGTCCGGCGCTATCCAGTGTGAGTTTATCCACGCCATGCAGAAAAAAATTGCAAGAACAGGCGGAGAAGGAGCCGCATTCTGACAAGGCGCCGGTAAGTTACGCCCCGTAGCGTCCGACGCCTCCGTAGCGCCCGACGCTATCCAGTGTGAGTTCATCCACGCCATACAGAAGAAGATGCAAGAACGGGCGGAGAAGGAGCCGCATTCTGACAAGGCGCCGGTAAGTTACGCCCTGTAGCGTCTGACGCCTCCGTAGCGTCAGATAGGAACAGGCAGAAAAAGAGCCGTATTCTGACAAGGCGCCGGTAAGTTACGCTCCGTAGCGTCCGACGCCTCCGTAGCGTCCGACGCTATCCAGTGTGAGTTTATCCACGCCATGCAGAAAAAGATGCAAGAACGGGCGGAGAAGGAGCCGCATTCTGACAAGACGCCGGTAAGTTACGCCCCGTAGCGTCCGACGCCTCCGTAGCGTCCGACGCTATCCAGTGTGAGTTCATCCACGCCATACAGAAGAAGATGCAAGAACGCGCGGAGAAAGAGCCTCATTCTGACAAGGCGCCGGTAAGTTACGCCCCGTAGCGTCCGACGCCATCGTAGCGTCCAACGCTATTCAGTGTAGATTGTAAAAAAGATGCAAGAGCGTAACCGTAACCAATATACAGTTATCAATAACAGAATCTTTAAATAATAAAAGTACCTGAGATTCTAAGGTAATTCCGAATTATAATCCGAAATATTTTCATATCCATATCCAAATCCAGTATAATAACTCCAATATCCGTATTCGAATCTGTATCCGAAATTAATATCCGTAACATCCCTCGATTCAAGATCCAATATTCAATCGTTTATGTCCAAGTAGATTCACAATGAATGCTTTTAGAATGTCAGAGAGTTACATTACAATACTGTCACTGAATAAATGAATTAGCCATTGTAAAAAAGAGAAAATTGTCAAGACATATTTTTCTCTTTTTTATAACAATTTTATGTTCCTATTAGAAACGCGGCGCGAGTGGGATAAAAAAATAAAAAATAAAGGCACTGCCTCGTGGCTGGCCTTAGGGTGCGTCTCCACTGAAGCGGGGCGGGGATTCGCGGATTGTGAGGTTCATGATTGGTCAATTCATGCCGCGCTTAGCTTAGCTTAGCGCAGCCCCGCTTCAATGGAGACGCACCCTTATTGGCTGGTTATTTCCTATACTTCCTACGTGAATTTCTTATAATTCAAATTCCTAATATAATTTATTTTATTACAGCAAAACCTGCTAATGGATTCGAAGATGATATTCTCGGTTCAGTTCCCGTTCAGCGCGTCGCCAATACGACTTGAAGACATCGAGCTACCTGAAGTCTTAGGACTAGATGGATTGCTTACAAAGATATAAGTTGCGTAAGTTACCCTTATATGACTAAGTAAACTTTATTACATCACCCTTTTACGACTTGGGCTCTTGTAAGGAACCTACATATTAAGATCGAGCTGATTTATATACTCGTGCGTAACTGCTTACTTATAACGATATGAGTCATGTAATCTGTCTAATACCTTTAAACGAGCAAGATTTATCGGGATCTCGGGAACGGTTCCAACAATTTTCATAAAAATTCGTATATAGGCGGATTCGGGGTCGATAAATCGATCTAGCTTAAGTTTTATTTTCCCAATACCACTCTGAACAGCAGAAAAAGCCGAGCAATTCTTAGTCAACCAGGTACTTTACTCTTATACGACTTGTATTCTCGTAATTTTTTTGACTCGATGGCTTGCTCACTAAGACTTATATAAGTCATGTAAGTCACTCTTATACGACTACAAGTGAAAACACAAGCTTGTTTATGAGCCAAAGTGAAATGTGCAGGCAAAAAAATACACTAATATAACTTTTGGCTTTGTCGTGCGAAACTACTTACCGAATATGAAAAAAAATATATTTACAAAGATTGTTATATTTATTATGAAGGATTTTTCTGTCTGCATAGAAATGCTGATTATAACATTTTAAAAATAGATCGAATAAATGATCGTGACATAATAACTAGTTGCTGTAGCCGAATTAGATGAGCAAATGTTTTAAACTTAGTTAAATATACAAAATATATGTTAAAATATATATACATATATACAATTATAGCATTGTTAAAAATTAAAAGTCTATTAAGAAAATCTTTTAAAACCACATTCAATCATGGAAAATATTAGTTCAAATTATTACAACATTCCAATTTATTTTGCCATATTTTGAATTTATTATTATTATTATTGTTGTATAGTGCCATTTATTTATTTCATAACAAAATTATAGTTTAAATCAATTTCCTCCAATACCGAAGGTTATTTTATAATGATAACAATTATAGAAAATTGTTAAAAATCCTAGTAAGATTTTAAAATGGACCACATCAAATATAGTAGAACATGAAATATGAATATAGTATTATATTATGCACTGGGACATAACTTAAAAATGATATAAATAAATAGTATTATAGTTTTATTATTTGATGCTTTTTTTGTATTATCAACGAAATAAAAATAAATAACTCATAGAACAAATTAATTAAGTGTTTATGATTGTTAATGTAATGGTTTAAAGTTATTAATATAAGTAAATTATCACTACTAGGTTGCTACAAATATTAATTTTTATTATTTTTACGTTCCTATTTGAAACTTTCTAGGCAATTTTCAAGTGTACATAGATGGCGCTGAGCTAAACTGGAAAAATGTATTTCCAAGGAAACGTATTTTATCTAGTGGAGTATCAGTATCATTAAAATGACAAAATTTCAACTTAACGCAACGCCATCTGGTATGAAATTATAAGAGGAACAAGAAACAGAAAACAGAATAGAATATTGAAAATTTTCTATTCTGTTTTGAATTCCTAAAATTTGAAAACTAATTATTTAAATATCCATGATGTTTTCCACGATGACGGGTTATTTTATTAGCTTTTTTGTCTAATATTACCTTTTTGTTAGAAAGCTCATACAAACGAAACAAGCGGAAAGAAATCACGCCGCCGATGAGAGTCGAACCCACATCTTCTGACTAGCCGGGTCAGATGTGTTAACCGTTACTCCACGGTCGGCTCTAACCCAGGCGGCGAAATTGTGATCCACTTGTTTCGTACATTTTTTTTTCTGTCAAAGAATAAAGACAATAAATCATATTAATTCGGTTATATCTATTTCAGCAACCGTAACGTAAAATGGGCGTAACCATCATTCCTTTAAGATTCAAGTTCAACCCAGTCTTATTAACTTTTTTACGCTCTATCGATCTCTATAATCATTCGCACGAGCGCCATCTCATCATCATTCTCCTTGCCTTATCCCGTTCTCTGTCGGGGTCGGCTACCTAACCTAGGGGATTTGACGTGGACCCAAGTTTTTACACAGAGCTACTGCCATCTGACCTCTGCAACCCGAAGGCTAACCTAGCCCGAATCCTAGGTTAAGTCACATTCAAATATCATCTGAAATCAAAATCATACTAGACACTAATCGAACAGATTAAAAATATCTTATTCATGAAAGCTAAGGATATAGCCTGTTAGAATCGAGGACATTTCTTTAAAGTATTTTGTTGTATTTATCGTTTACTTTATAGCATTACATATAAAGCTAGATAATAAATTAGTCTATAAACCTTCTACATTGTCACTCCACATGTCATATTTGTTTAATTAATTTACAGGGTAAAGAGATAAATAAAAAAGCAAAATGTAGGTCATTATAAAGGTTTAAATGACCGTTGTTACACAGGGTGTAAAAATAGTCGCTGCAAATATCATAAGGCGTGAACCAGCCCATGAAACTGAACAACTTTCCCCAAGTAACAAAAGTCGAAATATAAAATTATACCAAATTATCAATCGACCAAGTCAATTTGTATGGAAGGTCGAAGAAAAAAGATATAGAAGTATTTTTTGCAGTTAATATTTTTACACCTTGTAAAACCTACATGATGAGATGAGTCATACTTGTTCGTTTATTAATCAAAATAACATAGGTAATACGATTTTAGCAAGCTTCCTCCAAAGTTAAGGTTTTTTCAGTGTTGAATACATTTTAGTACAATAATGGTGTGATTTTGTAGAAGAAAAAGTTACCATTTATGCTAGGTGCTTAAAACACAGCTGGAAATAGAATAATAACTAAGATATTTACTTAAATTTAATATAAAATAAAAATTTAATGTGACTTATTTTTGTAGTTCAATACACGATATTTAAATTATTATGAAGCTGAAATGTACTTAAAATTTTGTTTTTATTATGTATGATTTGTGAAAATAAAATTTATCATAGTATCAATATAAGGTGTAAAAATATTAGCTGCAAATATTTTACGGCATGAATCAGCCTATGAAACTGAACAACTTTCCCCAAGGAACATAGGTTGACATACGAAAAGAAATTTTGAATCTATCATATAAATTGTCTAAGTAGGTTGATCAGTAATTTTATATGTGAGGTTCAAAATATTTCATATTACGACCCATGTTCCTGGGGCAAGTTGTTCAGTTTTATGGGCTGGTTCACGCCTTAAAATATATGCAGCAATTTTTTTATATCTTGTATAAATTCTAATACTTAAATTCGTTAATGATAAATGTTGTTCTTGACTTAAAATTTCAAATATATATTAGTAAAAATATTTAGTAGGTGCTCAAGTATAGATATAAATATAAAAAATATATTTACTTTGTTGTCCAATCCCCTAAAATTATTTAATAGAATTACGATACTAAAAACATTCCTTATATGTGATGAATATCTATGGCAATATACCTACATTATATAAATTATTTACTTAAAAGTATCTAAGATACATATAAAATGTATTTAATAGTATTTATTTTCGATCTCTTGAGTTCCTGAATTTATTATATTAACTAAAGCAATATTTGCATATCCTTTTAACTAAATCGTTAAAATTTTATTATATGATGTAGTTGTTATTAAGTTATTTATTAAAACAAAATAAATCCACAGTTAACAGCATTCAACAAAAATTAAACACATATAAATTCACATCGCTTTGCTATAGCAAATTCTATCAATTAAATAAATAAACAAAATTAATTAAATAAAAAATACTTACTTGTTTGTATGTGAGGCTCAATCGATGGTCATTGTTTTTCATTAGTTCATTGTTAAAGAAAACAAAATTATGTAGGTGTAAACGACTTACGTTACTGTATTTTTGGTAGAAGATTGGAAACGCGTTCAACGCGATTCAATTTTTTTTTTGTGGTAAGGCTCGTAGTATGTTTTTTATTATATTCTTCGTTACGACCTTTTCAAATGTATTTCATACATACACACATTACGCCTTTATCCCTTCCGGGGTGGGCAGAGCGTTAACAGTCGCAAAATTACGGTCGTTATCGCCACGTCTGACAAGTATTGAGGGCCCTTTTCGATGATACATGCATCACTGTAGTGACAGGTTGTCAGCCTGTCGCCTAAAATTGTAATACACATGAAACCCTCGAGTCCCTTAGCTGCTTTTTACAACACCAACGGGATGAAATGGGGTGATGCTATTCTAAGCCGGCATCACACGGTATTTCATACGCCACTTTGAAACTCTTTGATCTTATCTAAAAATAATAATTTAACTAAATTATCTATTACCATAACTTTCCCAGAGTATTCTTAAGAATAAACTGAATAATTTGTTGTATTGAAGTCATGTATGGAACCTTTATAGCACTTCCATACTTATATAATATCTTTACTTAAGTTGTAGAACTTTTATACGACTAATAAATAGTCGTTTAGATACTTATTTAGAACTATTTATATTGTTATTTACTGTATTTATTAAAACTTTAAATATAATGTGAGTCTACATTCCTTTTAAAAGCAATTTTTTTTAAGGTGTAACAAAACCTATTAACAATTACAACATAACATTAACACTCATTTTGTTCCCAGATTCTTATATGTATCACATTTGTATTAGAAGTTTTTTTTACACCTTTTTGTGACTATTAATTATTTAAGTGCTATAAATAGGTACTTGCATCTATCTAAAATCTCAGACCCATAAAACAGAACAACATTGAAATATGAAATTTAAGAAAGTTGTTCAGTTTTATTTGTAGAACGCACCCTTAATTTATTTTTGCCTAATTAAATGTAACCTTAAAAAATAATGTGAATTGATCTATAGCAAATGCTTTATTACATTATAGTTCATAAAATTTAGCTTGATGCCTGTGACGTTTGTGACCTTGGAGCAAATGCTATGACATAAGGTTCATTTTCCTAGTTACTGATCAAGCTATATTTAAGATATAGAGAAAATACCTATGCTTTAAATAATTATAAGTCACAGGAATAAAACCTTATGTATTTATCATAAAATCTCCCTTTTCGTGTGGGACATCGAGTCGTTCAACGACCTAATGAACCCTATTTATCATAATAATAACAGGATAGGTAATTCATGTATGTACCTAGAATGTTAAAAAGACATCGTTGTATAGTGCAAAAGAAATAAATAATAATGTTAGAAAACTTATTTGTTTTATTAAAATCCTTACCTTCTACCTAAATAAATATCAGGGACAATTCACACAGCGCCATCTAGCCACAAAATAAACAAGGCTTGTACTAGGGGAGCTATAAATAAATACATATTATAATCACATACATTTATCACGCTCTTTATCCCTAGCGGATTAGGCAGATCGTTCACGATCGTAAAAATACGGTCGCTATCGCCACGTCTGTCAAATCTTTGAGGGTTGATTCAGACAAATGGCGTATCATCATAGTGACAGGTTTTCAGCTTGTCGGCTAAAATTGTAACTCACATGGAAGGGTCGGTCCCAGTATAACCATTACCCATTGCAGTGGTAAAACTGGGACTCCACTTTTTTCTCAAAACAGTGCCAGTATACCCACTGGTGATCAACGGAAATAGTGGGAATTACTTTTCATACGACAGTGTCCCAGAATAACCATTTGCAGCGTTTTATTGAACGCGTGACAGCCTACAGTTTCATTAAATGGCAGATTCGGAAAGCGGCGGATTCTGGAAAGGGCAGATATAAGACAGTCAGCTACAAAAATCTAAAATGTTGGATGTCACCCACTTTACTAAAACTCCGACCGACTCGATGACACAATTGAGATAAAAAAGTACTATATCCATTCTTTCCTGTTTTAATATAAACGCTCAGCATGCTACCGCGGTTTGGAGCTGATTTGTATACTCGTGCGTAACTGCTTACTTATAACGATATGAGTCATGTAATCTGTCTAATACCTTTAAACGAGCAAGATATATCGGGATCTCGGGAACGGTTCCAACAATTTTCATAAAAATTCGTATATAGGCGGATTCGGGGTCGATAAATCGATCTAGCTTAAGTTTCATTTTCCCAATACCACTCTGAACAGCAGAAAAAGCCGAGCAATTCTTAGTCAACCAGGTACTTTACTCTTATACGACTTGCATTCTCGTAATTTTTTTGACTCGATGGCTTGCTCACTAAGACTTATATAAGTCATGTAAGTCACTCTTATACGACTACAAGTGAAAACACAAGCTTGTTTATGAGCCAAAGTGAAATGTGCAGGCAAAAAAATACACTAATATAACTTTTGGCTTTGTCGTGCGAAACTACTTACCGAATATGAAAAAAAATATATTTACAAAGATTGTTATATTTATTATGAAGGATTTTTCTGTCTGCATAGAAATGCTGATTATAACATTTTAAAAATAGATCGAATAAATGATCGTGACATAATAACTAGTTGCTGTAGCCGAATTAGATGAGCAAATGTTTTAAACTTAGTTAAATATACAAAATATATGTTAAAATATATATACATATATACAATTATAGCATTGTTAAAAATTAAAAGTCTATTAAGAAAATCTTTTAAAACCTCATTCAATCATGGAAAATATTAGTTCAAATTATTACAACATTCCAATTTATTTTGCCATATTTTGAATTTATTATTATTATTATTGTTGTATGGTGCCATTTATTTAATTCATAACAAAATTATAGTTTAAATCAATTTCCTCCAATACCGAAGGTTATTTTATAATGATAATAATTAAAGAAAATTGTTAAAAATCCTAGTAAGATTTTAAAATGGACCACATCAAATATAGTAGAACATGAAATATGAATATAGTATTATATTATGCACTGGGACATAACTTAAAAATGATATAAATAAATAGTATTATAGTTTTATTATTTGATGCTTTTTTTGTATTATCAACGAAATAAAAATAAATAACTCATAGAACAAATTAATTAAGTGTTTATGATTGTTAATGTAATGGTTTAAAGTTATTAATATAAGTAAATTATCACTACTAGGTTGCTACAAATATTAATTTTTATTATTTTTACGTTCCTATTTCAAACTTTCTAGGCAATTTTCAAGTGTACATAGATGGCGCTGAGCTAAACTGGAAAAATGTATTTCCAAGGAAACGTATTTTATCTAGTGGAGTATCAGTATCATTAAAATGACAAAATTTCAACTTAACGCAACGCCATCTGGTATGAAATTATAAGAGGAACAAGAACTGTCATATTGAAAATTTTCTATTCTGTTTTGAATTCCTAAAATTTGAAAACTAATTATTTAAATATCCATGATGTTTTCCACGATGACGGGTTATTTTATTAGCTTTTTTGTCTAATATTACCTTTTTGTTAGAAAGCTCATACAAACGAAACAAGCGGAAAGAAATCACGCCGCCGATGAGAGTCGAACCCACATCTTCTGACTAGCCGGGTCAGATGTGTTAACCGTTACTCCACGGTCGGCTCTAACCCAGGCGGCGAAATTGTGATCCACTTGTTTCGTACATTTTTTTTTCTGTCAAAGAATAAAGACAATAAATCATATTAATTCGGTTATATCTATTTCAGCAACCGTAACGTAAAATGGGCGTAACCATCATTCCTTTAAGATTCAAGTTCAACCCAGTCTTATTAACTTTTTTACGCTCTATCGATCTCTATAATCATTCGCACGAGCGCCATCTCATCATCATTCTCCTTGCCTTATCCCGTTCTCTGTCGGGGTCGGCTACCTAACCTAGGGGATTTGACGTGGACCCAAGTTTTTACACAGAGCTACTGCCATCTGACCTCTGCAACCCGAAGGCTAACCTAGCCCGAATCCTAGGTTAAGTCACATTCAAATATCATCTGAAATCAAAATCATACTAGACACTAATCGAACAGATTAAAAATATCTTATTCATGAAAGCTAAGGATATAGCCTGTTAGAATCGAGGACATTTCTTTAAAGTATTTTGTTGTATTTATCGTTTACTTTATAGCATTACATATAAAGCTAGATAATAAATTAGTCTATAAACCTTCTACATTGTCACTCCACATGTCATATTTGTTTAATTAATTTACAGGGTAAAGAGATAAATAAAAAAGCAAAATGTAGGTCATTATAAAGGTTTAAATGACCGTTGTTACACAGGGTGTAAAAATAGTCGCTGCAAATATCATAAGGCGTGAACCAGCCCATGAAACTGAACAACTTTCCCCAAGTAACAAAAGTCGAAATATAAAATTATACCAAATTATCAATCGACCAAGTCAATTTGTATGGAAGGTCGAAGAAAAAAGATATAGAAGTATTTTTTGCAGTTAATATTTTTACACCTTGTAAAACCTACATGATGAGATGAGTCATACTTGTTCGTTTATTAATCAAAATAACATAGGTAATACGATTTTAGCAAGCTTCCTCCAAAGTTAAGGTTTTTTCAGTGTTGAATACATTTTAGTACAATAATGGTGTGATTTTGTAGAAGAAAAAGTTACCATTTATGCTAGGTGCTTAAAACACAGCTGGAAATAGAATAATAACTAAGATATTTACTTAAATTTAATATAAAATAAAAATTTAATGTGACTTATTTTTGTAGTTCAATACACGATATTTAAATTATTATGAAGCTGAAATGTACTTAAAATTTTGTTTTTATTATGTATGATTTGTGAAAATAAAATTTATCATAGTATCAATATAAGGTGTAAAAATATTAGCTGCAAATATTTTACGGCATGAATCAGCCTATGAAACTGAACAACTTTCCCCAAGGAACATAGGTTGACATACGAAAAGAAATTTTGAATCTATCATATAAATTGTCTAAGTAGGTTGATCAGTAATTTTATATGTGAGGTTCAAAATATTTCATATTACGACCCATGTTCCTGGGGCAAGTTGTTCAGTTTTATGGGCTGGTTCACGCCTTAAAATATATGCAGCAATTTTTTTATATCTTGTATAAATTCTAATACTTAAATTCGTTAATGATAAATGTTGTTCTTGACTTAAAATTTCAAATATATATTAGTAAAAATATTTAGTAGGTGCTCAAGTATAGATATAAATATAAAAAATATATTTACTTTGTTGTCCAATCCCCTAAAATTATTTAATAGAATTACGATACTAAAAACATTCCTTATATGTGATGAATATCTATGGCAATATACCTACATTATATAAATTATTTACTTAAAAGTATCTAAGATACATATAAAATGTATTTAATAGTATTTATTTTCGATCTCTTGAGTTCCTGAATTTATTATATTAACTAAAGCAATATTTGCATATCCTTTTAACTAAATCGTTAAAATTTTATTATATGATGTAGTTGTTATTAAGTTATTTATTAAAACAAAATAAATCCACAGTTAACAGCATTCAACAAAAATTAAACACATATAAATTCACATCGCTTTGCTATAGCAAATTCTATCAATTAAATAAATAAACAAAATTAATTAAATAAAAAATACTTACTTGTTTGTATGTGAGGCTCAATCGATGGTCATTGTTTTTCATTAGTTCATTGTTAAAGAAAACAAAATTATGTAGGTGTAAACGACTTACGTTACTGTATTTTTGGTAGAAGATTGGAAACGCGTTCAACGCGATTCAATTTTTTTTTTGTGGTAAGGCTCGTAGTATGTTTTTTATTATATTCTTCGTTACGACCTTTTCAAATGTATTTCATACATACACACATTACGCCTTTATCCCTTCCGGGGTGGGCAGAGCGTTAACAGTCGCAAAATTACGGTCGTTATCGCCACGTCTGACAAGTATTGAGGGCCCTTTTCGATGATACATGCATCACTGTAGTGACAGGTTGTCAGCCTGTCGCCTAAAATTGTAATACACATGAAACCCTCGAGTCCCTTAGCTGCTTTTTACAACACCAACGGGATGAAATGGGGTGATGCTATTCTAAGCCGGCATCACACGGTATTTCATACGCCACTTTGAAACTCTTTGATCTTATCTAAAAATAATAATTTAACTAAATTATCTATTACCATAACTTTCCCAGAGTATTCTTAAGAATAAACTGAATAATTTGTTGTATTGAAGTCATGTATGGAACCTTTATAGCACTTCCATACTTATATAATATCTTTACTTAAGTTGTAGAACTTTTATACGACTAATAAATAGTCGTTTAGATACTTATTTAGAACTATTTATATTGTTATTTACTGTATTTATTAAAACTTTAAATATAATTACGGAGTTATAGAATATTATGTTTGTATACTGTGAGTCTACATTCCTTTTAAAAGCAATTTTTTTTAAGGTGTAACAAAACCTATTAACAATTACAACATAACATTAACACTCATTTTGTTCCCAGATTCTTATATGTATCACATTTATGTTAGAAGTTTTTTTACACCTTTTTGTGACTATTAATTATTTAAGTGCTATAAATAGGTACTTGCATCTATCTAAAATCTCAGACCCATAAAACAGAACAACATTGAAATATGAAATTTAAGAAAGTTGTTCAGTTTTATTTGTAGAACGCACCCTTAATTTTTTTTTGCCTAATTAAATGTAACCTTAAAAAATAATGTGAATTGATCTATAGCAAATGCTTTATTACATTATCCATACTAATATTATAAATTCGAAAGTAACTCTGTCTGTCTGCTACGCTTTCACGGCCAAACCACTAAACCGATCATCATGAAATTTCACACAGAGTTTAGTAAGATACCGAGAACGGACATAGGCTACTTTCTTTCACCACTCGAGGGTCTGAAGTACCTTCAGTAGACCACCAGGTACACCACCAGGAGCCCGCCTAAACTATAGGAGATACAGACATGGCACCAAGCAAAAAATGTTTAACTTGATGGGTAGCTTCTGGTGGCATATAGACTTTGAAGGTTTGGAGTACCTGATGTAGACCACCAGGTGCGCAACCAGGAGCCCACCTAAACTATACGAGATAAAGATATGGCACGAAAGCAAAAGTTGTTCTGCTTGATGGGTAGTTTCTGCTGGCTTATAGACTTCGAAGGTTTGGTGTTCCTGACGTAGTCCACAAGGAGCACTAATAGGGGCCCAGATTAGCATGTATAATTTAGGACGTTAGTGAAGGAAACAAGGTTATTTTATCATCTAAAATACTAAGTCAGCGAAACGAAGTCGCGGGTACCAGCTAGTAGTTCATAAAATTTAGCTTGATGCCTGTGACATTTGTGACCTTGGAGCAAATGCTATGACATAAGGTTCATTTTCCTAGTTACTGATCAAGCTATATTTAAGATATAGAGAAAATACCTATGCTTTAAATAATTATAAGTCACAGGAATAAAACCTTATGTATTTATCATAAAATCTCCCTTTTCGTGTGGGACATCGAGTCGTTCAACGACCTAATGAACCCTATTTATCATAATAATAACAGGATAGGTAATTCATGTATGTACCTAGAATGTTAAAAAGACATCGTTGTATAGTGCAAAAGAAATAAATAATAATGTTAGAAAACTTATTTGTTTTATTAAAATCCTTACCTTCTACCTAAATATATATCAGGGACAATTCACACAGCGCCATCTAGCCACAAAATAAACAAGGCTTGTACTATTTGAACTATAAATAAATACATATTATAATATCACATACATACATATGTCACGCCTTTATCCCTTGCGGGGGAGGCAGAGCGTTAAAGGCCGGGAGGATACGATTGCTATCGTCACGTCTGACATTTTTGAGGATTGTTTTCGAAGGTTGTTTCAGAAAACATGTGTATTACTATAGTGACAGGTTGTCAACCTGTCGCCTAAAAATTGTAATACACCAATACTCTCGAGTCCCTTAGTCTCCTTACGACACCCGCGGGAAGGATGTGGGGTGATGCTATTCTAAGCCGGCATCACACGGCTGCTACATACATTTATCACGCCCTTTATCCCTAGCGGATTAGGCAGAGCGTTCACGATCGTAAAAATAACAGTCGCTATCACCACCTCTGTCAAATCTTTGAGGGCTGATTCAGGCAAATGGTGTATCATAGTGACAGGTTTTCAGCTTGTCGGCTAAAATTGTAACTCACATGGAACCCTCGAGTCCCTTGGTCGCCTCATACGGAACCCACAGGAAGGATATATGGGGTGATGCAACTCTAAGTCACATTGTTATTAATTTTTACATACATACATATATCACGCCCTTATCGCTTACGGGTTAGGCAGAGCGCTAACGGCCGCAAAAAAACGGTCGATGTCGCAATTTCTTTTTTTAATCTTATTTATTTAGTTTCCTTTTCAAATTGGGAATATGACGAATAAAAACACAAGTATAGATATAAACTATTTTATTACATAACAGCAAACTTCAACATAATAATATCATGGCCACTTATTAACACTGAGATTATTACAAAAATAAATGTCATATATAAGGTTAAATTTTGAAAGTACAAATATTTTAAAGACTTGTTCTAGGCATGAAACTGAACAACTTTTGACTGAAACTTTTTTCGAAATAAGGAAAAAAATTGGACGTCCCATACTAAGTCACTCGGTTAGGTTATTTTGTTTTGGAGGTTCAATTTTTTTCAAAAAAACATTTCAGAAAAGTTGTTCAGTTTTATGTCAAGAACACACTCTTAATTATTTTTAAACAATTAAAATTTAACCCTATATACTTCATTCGCTTACATAGTGTCACGACCAGCGTAACTGTCAGTACGCGCCCGTACGCGCGTGTATGGAGCTTTGAGGTCAAGTTACGCTGGTCGCGACACTATCTAAGCGAATGACCTTATAATTATATAGTATTGAATGTGATCTAAAAAACAGTTTGATTGCGAGACAAATATTAAACTTAGTTGAAGTGACAAGACAAAGGCGGTTCCCACGCTTACCTCCGTTGCTTTGCTACGCATTTTTAACGCGTGCGTCTGTGGAGTCTTAGAGCATTTACATTGTGGAGGTGGTAAACAGTAACCAAACAAAATTTTCTGCCACTTTTTGCAGGAGTGTAGGTAAACACGTACAGCAAACAGCGATTATTTTACAACTTGACAACCACATACAAAATGGCAACTGTCAGTTTCATATAACGTGCAATTGGGCAGAAGGGTAAGCCCAGTTTTGCCATCTTCATAAATTGAATGCTCCAAGTGAAATTTCGAATTCCCTGTACAAAAAACCAACGTGGCCGCAGGAGCTACGCATAAAGTTGCGTTGGCATCTGTCTGTGTTACACTTATGGTATAGTAGATGCGATATACCTATCTCTTTTGCACCAACGGACGTTAGGTTTGAGATTCGCCTCAAACTAAAGCTATCCTGGTCACTTTGATATAAATAAAATAAGAAAAGCATACAAGATCATTACATTTTAATTGTCTACAATTTAATGTAAAAATCTTAGCTGCAAATATTTTGGATCACCCTGAAAATCAGCAGAAATGCTGAGTGGTTTATCCATTTTATCAACTATGTAATTATGTATATTTTTTGCTCTTTGTTTGATTTGTTTGTTGATAAATAAAGATCTTTTATTATTATTATTATTATTTTAAGGGGTGAATCAGACCATGAAACTGAAAAACTTTCCCCAAGGAACACAGGTCGAAATATGAGAACAGTTTTTGGACCTCCCATACAAATTGACTTGGTCGGTTGGTAATTTTGTAAGGGAGGGCCAAAACTTTTTTATATTAATATTTAGACCTACTTTTTCCCAAACTTGTTCAGTTTTTTTAAATGATTCACCCCTTTAAAATATATGTGTCGATTTTTTTTACACCCCGTATTAATGTTTGAATCAAAAATTCAAACATTTTTATTTGCATTAAGTAAAACTTAAATAACTAATAGAATTTAGAACACTTTTGGAAAATTATTTGACACTCGAAACGCCAATTTTTCATTAATTCATACATAATACATCCCCTGTCTCAATTTGATATGACAATAAAATACATGACAATAGAATCAAGATATGACAATTTCATCTTTATTATGACAAAAAAAAAACATAAACACACAAGACTTTTATGCCTCAGGCAGGAATCGAACTTGTGACCTCCAGGGCTAAATACTGCCCTCATCACTAAAAAATACATACACATATCACGCCTTTATCCCTTGCAGGGAAGGCAGAGCGTTATTGGCAGTAACAATACGGTCGTAACTGCCACACATATCACGCCTTTATCCCTTGCGGGGTAGGCAGAGCGTTAACGGCCGTAAGAATACGGTTGCTATCGCCGCGTCAGACATTTTTGAGGATTGTTTTCCAAGGTAGTTTCAGAAAACATGTGTATCACTATAGTGACGGGTTGTCAGCCTGTCGCCTAAAAATTGTAATACACCAATACTCTCGAGTCTCTTAGTCGCCTCTTACGATACCCGCGGAAAGGATGTGGGGTGATGCTATTCTAAGCCGGCATCACACGGCAAACGGCGGTAACTGCCACGTCTCACAAATAATACAAATAATTCGTGCCGAAAAGGTCAATACTTGTCATACGTGCCGATAACGACCGTAATTTTACGATTGTTCACGCTCTGCCTACCCCGGAAGGAAGGGATACAGGCGTGATTTGTGTATGTGTATGTAATAATTAACCTAATGATATAAATCAACTTGATTGCCAATTTTATAAATTGATATATATTTTGTTTCTATTCTCGACTAAACGGAGTCCCTTCACACTTACTCCGACTTTCCGAGATGTATCCATACCGATTTCTGACCACCTTGATTTTCTTGGCATGACTCTTACGTCAGACCTGAACTTTGGACGCTACATAGAATCTTTGGCCACGACTGCAGCAAAAAAGCTTGGTATCCTCTCAAAGGTTAGGCGCTACTTTGCACCAGAACAGCTTCTACAACTATATCAAGCTCAAGTTCGATCTTGCATGGAGTATTGCTGCCACCTTTGGGATGGATCTGCCAAATACCAACTGGCCGCCTTAGACTCCATTGAAAAACGCGCCAAGAAGCTCATAGCAGACGAAGCACTGGTTAAGACTAAGTTGCAGAGCCTTGAGCACCGTCGTAAAGTAGCATGCATGTCGGTATTCTATAGGATACATTTCGGAGAGTGTGCTCAATCACTCCACGACCTGATACCCCCTTCCCCATTCCATCTCCGGGGATCGAGGCGCCGACTGGGGTTCCACCCTTATGTTGTAGATATACCTCTGATCCGCACTAAGCGTTTCGCTTCAACTTTTATCATGCGTACGGCTAAAGAGTGGAATTCCCTGCCGGCGGATCTTTTTCCGGAACAATATAACTTGGGCCTTTTTAAGGCAAGAGTGAATAGGCATTATCTAGGCAAGCATGTACCATCTTCGTCTGCATCTCCACTTACCACCAGGTGAGATGGCAGACAAATGCGGGCCTATTACATATATAAAAAAAAAAAAAAAAAAAAAAAAAAATTACCAATATTAAAAAAAATTCAATCTATTACATTTACATGATATTTAACGAATTTGGCAACCACATTATCATACTTGGCCATGTTATAAGTCTTCTTCTTATTCTCTGTCGGGGTCGGCTACCTAACCTAGGGGATTTGACGTGGAACCAAGTTTTAACCAGAGCTACTGCCATCTGACCTCTGCAACCCGAAGGCTAACCTGGCCCGAGTCCTAGGTTAAGTCACATTCAAATATCATCTGAACTCAAATTATATTTGAATGTGGGTTTCATCACGATGTTTTTCCTTCAGCGTAAGAGAAGTCGGAAAAAGTACGTGAGTAAAACACATTGGTACATGGCGGGGATCGAACGCGGGTCTCACGATTCTAAGACCGGTGTCCTAATATTAAAATTAATTTAGAATAATAGAGAATAGTATATACTAAAATTCATTTAGATTTCTAAGGCACAAAAAATAAAAAAGGTCGAATTTTATTAAAGCCAAATTACGGAATCTTAAATTCACAAAATATATATTTTAATAACAAAAGAGTTTAAAATGAGATTTGTATGTTAACAGTAATAATATGCTAATAAATCTAATAATAATAGGTACTCGTAATAAAATAAATTAGTGTTACGAAATAAATAGGTTGTCACTGCGGATTACTTTAGCCCTGGGGGGAAAATTTGGCCCAGGATTTGATCTCCCACCATGGATAAATTTGGCCCAAGATTAGATCGCCCACCATGGGTAAATTTGGCCCAAGATTTGATCTTTCACCATGGGTAAATTTGGCCCAAGATTTGATCGCCCACCATGGGTAAATTTGGTCCAAGATTTGATCTCCCACCATGGGTAAATTTGGCCCAAGATTTGATCTCCCACCATTGGTAAAAATGACCCAAGATTTGATCTCCCACCATGTCCGAAAACCCAGTTTAGTTCTACCTGGAAATGTCAGATGGTAGTATAAGCTAGTGAATGAATGATGGATTGAGGATGGTTGGTAATGGAATCTTTTCCCCGATTTGGGCCAAAGTTACTTCCCACGGGACAAAGTTACCCGCAGTAACTCACTGTATATCTCGATCAGATAAAGAAACGATCCCGAATATTGGCAATATTATTGTTTGCCTCTCTATCAAAATACAAGGTGTAAAAAAAATTGCTGCAAATATTTTAAGGGGTAAACCAGCCCATGAAACTGAACAACTTTCCCCAAGGAACATAAGTCGAAATAAGAACGGTCATATGAGCGGGATGTCAACAATAAGTTCGGGATCGTTTCTTTAAAAAAACAAGTTATAAAAACCTTAAGCGGAAACGCGCGAACTCTAGTAGACTTTCTAAGCTTATCAGAAAACAATTATATAGAAAATATACATGAAAAAATGTATGACTTATGGACGCATTTATTTATTACCTAAACTCTGTTTTTTAGAGATAGAAAATTGACATCATGGGTTGCTATTTGTTTTGTAAATCTTAAATAGCGATGTGCCCATCTGTCAAGTTCAGTGCATAATAAAAAATAACTATTACGCCGATCTATGGAAAAACACTGCTGAGCTCTTACAGCGCCATCTACTAGAAACTAAAAGAAACAGATTAAAAAGTTTCCATTTCGATAACAACAGTTGCCGATACTAGCACATCACTTAAGATTCTCAATAAAAAAAAAAAAAAAAAAAATATTTATTTCAGGCTCTGGACCCGTATTAAGAACAAAATACAAAATACCCATATTAACAAAAGGCAACCCACGATATATCAATTTACTATCTCTCAAAAAAACACAGCATAATAGTCTTAATTAATTCTATCACCATTATAACCACGTCATGGGTAAAAGCACTATCTATTAAGAGCAAAAAATTATACGTATAAGGTGTAAAAATATTAGCTGCAAATATTTTAAGTGGTAAACCAGCCCATGAAACTGAACAACTTTCCCTAAGGAACATAGGTCGAAACATGAAAAAAATTGGACCTAAACAAAATTACCAACCGTGGGTCGGTCAATTTGTATGGGAGGTTCAATATTTAGACAGACAGAAGAAACATTTCTTGGGGAAAGTTGTTCAGTTTCATAGGCTGATGCACCGTTTAAAATATTTGCAGCTAATATTTTTACACCTTATAAAGAGTTATTTGTAGTCAGTTCCTACACATACTTTGTAGGATGTGTCTAATCATGATTCTGAACAACTTTTACTATTGGGTTACCTGTGAAACGCCAAAAAAAATCTGGTGTTCCATAGAAAAAAATCATATCTAATCGGCAAAAATGTATGGTACACCCAATATTTTTTTATCGCAGGTGGTCCCATAGTAAAAGTTGTTCAGAATCATAACTAGAAACACTACAAAGTATGTGTACTGACTGAAAAATAACCTAGTATTGTTTTTTTTCCTGACTACCTACCTATCTATTTCTAAGGCCACCATACCGCCCCCATACAAAAAAACCTTCGATCTATACAAAATTTTCAATACCTATCCAACTAACCTACTCAATTCAGATCTTAACTAAAGCTTTTTAAGTTTATAAAGAGAAATACCTATAACTAGAATAGTAAAAGAAAATCTTACAAAATATAGTAAATAATTTAATATATTTTTTAAATATAAACAAAATATAAAATGGAAAAAAGAGATATGTAAATACTTAAGTCTTAATTTTGTTCAATTATTAAAAAAACAGTGAAACTAAACTTATAAACGAAAAATAAAGTGTAAAAATATTACTGCTAATATTTTAAGGGGTGAATCAGCCCATGAAACTGAAGAACTCTCCCCAAGATACATAAGTCGAAATACGAGATTTTTTTGGGCCTCCCATAAAAAAATACTTGGTCGGTTGGTTTGTATGGGAGGTCCAAATGTTTTTTCATATTACGACCTATGTTTCTTGGGGAATGTTGTTAAGTTTCATGGTCTGATTCACCCCTTAAAATATTGCAAATACCATATTGCAAATTTTTATACACACTATATGTAGTAATTTTTTGCTAGTTTTAACAATGTAGATCACAAATTATTTGTTTAGTTTTAATGTCTTATAAAGAATGCGGTGAGCAATTAGTTTTTTTTTTCAACTTCTACTCAAATAAACAAGTTTTTTTTTACTTAAGGTGAAATCAGCTCAGAAAACTTCCCGAAAATGTGAAGTAGTGTTCATAATTTTCTAAACCATTTCTCGAAATCTCCATAAAAGGATACGAAATTATTTTCAGTAATACTTCAAGATATATATGCTGCAAAACTATGGGCTCTAAAACGCGATTTAATATAGTTGCCTCAATACAAAAATTTGGCCTTTTTTCGGCCTGATTTCAGACTAAAAACTTGAACGATTTTATTATTATTCAATGTTTTACTTTTTATTTGGTACCCTCTCCTTCCTTGTTAAATGTCAAATGAATCTGTGAGCTTACTTTTTCAAATAATTCGATATATCATTAAACATTAAAGGAAATGTCCGGATTTTCTAAACTGAACCGCCGTCGTCTATTTCTCTCTAACGCACGGGAAAAGAAAGAGACCTACTTAGGGACTTTTTGAAGCTGGTTTCACCTTAATGTCTTTTACTCAACATGATAAAAAATCTTTTTACTCAAGCTACAATCTAAAAAAAACTTTTACTTAATTTTAATTTAAAAAAAATACTTTTAAAGATCCTACGTAATTCTCACTTGGTTTCATACTTTCGTATTCATACTATCACGTCATATTACGTTTCACGTCGTTACCCGTGAAACATAGAGATTCATAATTGTAACGTTATTCATGGTGTTAAAACAATAGCGTTTTTAGAAAACTCAGCCCATTAAACTGGACAATTTTGGGGTCTTTCTCTTTTCGTGTGGGACACCGAGTCGTCCAACGACCTGATGAACCCTAGTGTCAGAATTTTTCAACCGCCTTCTACAAGTAGTAGGCTTCTGACATGGTTGTGTAACGACCGCCGTCTAAGTGATCATAGACAGCAACCGGGACCTACGGCTTAACGTGCCATCCGAAACACGGAACCATCTTACATACGGACAATCGGGTGGTTCAGCCCGCAATGTCCTAACCAGACTGGGAACAAATTCACAAAGTAATAGATATCAACTTTGTGAGTGACCCACCGAGAATCGAACGCGGGACCTTCTGCGTTAAAAGCAGTCGCACTACCACTGCGCCATATCGTTCGTCAATTTTGTGGCAAAAAAGACTTTAGCATACACTGCCAC
The DNA here is from genome assembly GCA_029255805.1 of Keiferia lycopersicella. Taxonomy (NCBI): domain Eukaryota; kingdom Metazoa; phylum Arthropoda; class Insecta; order Lepidoptera; family Gelechiidae; genus Keiferia; species Keiferia lycopersicella. Next base: position 1,439,112 of record JARACZ010000023.1, read on the forward strand.
GTGGTTTCATCTGCTGTTTTGCCTTAAATAGAAGTTTTTCTGTGATAAAAATTAGCGTATATTAAGATATTTGTAACACCCAAAAGTCTTCAAATAGTTTCATAATAGACTGAGTTTCTTACGCCATTTCCCTAAACCCTGTTTTCTCTTAACATATAGTCAATTGTCATTTTGTTGCCATTTTTTTTTTTGCAAATTTTAAATAGTGATGTGCAAATCAAATGAATATACCTAATAACAATATGTTCCTCATTTTATAACCCCATAACCAGGATGTGTCGCACCTATAATGAACTGGCGTGTGATGCCGGCTTAGAATAGCATCACCCCACATCCTTCCCGTGGGTGTCGTAAGAGGCGACTAAGGGACTCGAGAGTATTGGTGTATTACAATTTTTAGGCGACAGGCTGACAACCTGTCACTATAGTGATACACATGTTTTCTCAAACATCCTTGGAAAACAATTCTCAAAAATGTCAGACGTGGCGATAGCGGCCGTATTCTTACGACTGTTAACGCTCTGCCTACCCCGCAAGGGATAAAGGCGTGATATATGTATGTATGTATGTATAATGAACTGGCGTCCACTAGTACTACCTTGGATATTTTTAATCCTAAACTCTTTAAGTTTAGGAATGACAAACTCTTTAGTCTTAGGAATGACGTCAGAGCACTTCTAGCAAATAATTTATATATCCGATAATTGTCTACTTTATATTTCTATTTGAATTGTATAAACTAATATAGATTTATAAAAAACTAACTTAGGTTAAATACAACTAACACCACCTCAATTATGCCTTATATAACTAGCTGCCTGTGCATACATAAATAAATAAATAATAAATAAATGTCTTGGACAATTCACACAGCGCCATCTAGCCCCAAACTAAGCAAAGCTTGTACTATGGGAACTAAATAGCTGATATTATTACTTATATACTTATTTTTGTAAATAAATACATATTATACATAGAAAACACCCAGACTTGACACAAATATTTAAAAATTGACTTAACAAATATTTGTGTCCGGTGGGGATCGAACCCACGACCCTCGGTGTAGTAGGCAGGTGTACTATCCGCTACGCCATCGGGACAGTCAAATTGCACTTAAAATGACTGTAACTTTAACTGTAACTGTAATTTGTTTTGTGTGCCTAACAAAACAAAAAATTAAAAAAATCATCTGTCAAGTTCAGTGCATGATAGAAAATAACTATTACGCCGATCTATGGAAAATCGCTGCTAAGCAAACATCATTCGTACGAGCGCCATTAATAGGAACTAAAAGAAACAGAAAAAAAAACCCATTTCGATAACAATAGTTACAGGCACTGGCACATCACTATTTAAGATTTGCAAAAAAAATAAAAACTCAAAATGTCAATTTACTATCTCTCAAAAAAACAGGGTTTAACATATGTATAAATAACGTTACGGAACGTTATTTAACGTTAACAGCTAGTTTATTGTTCGTTATTCCCTTTTGGCCTTTAATTTCCTTCATTTTGCGTCGGATCCGAGCCTGCCTTATCTTCGTCAGCCGCCATCTTTCGCATCTGAAAAGAGTGCTTTCGGTTATTGGGATTTACCGCACTCACAGTGCTATATACATACATACATATATCACGCCTTTATCCCTTGCGTGGTAGGCAGAGCGTTAACGGCCGCAAGAATACGGTCGCTATCGCCACGTCTGACATTTTTGAAGACTGTTTTTCAAGGTTGTTTCAAAACACATGTTTATCACTATAGTAACAGGTTGTTAGCCTATCGCCTAAAATTTAAATACACATGGAATTCTCGAGTCCCTTAGTCGCCTCTTACGACACCAGCGGGAAGGATTTAGGGCGATGCTATTCTAAGCCGGTATCACACGGCAATTTGTATGTAACCGTGATAAATCTTGTGTAAGTTTGTGAAATGGTGAGTAAGTGTGAGAATTGGGGAGAAAGTGTGTGTTTTAGTGTCAGTAAATAAGTGTTTTATGACCTGGTAAGAAAGTGTAGTGTTTCTCAATTTTGCGGTGCTGTTTCTTTCAATTGTAGGTAGTTGAATAAATGTAATAATATGTAAAGGAATGGTTTTACACACACAAATATAACACGCCTTCATCCCTTGCGGGGTAGGCAGAGCGTTAACGGCCGTAAGAATACGGTCGCTATCGCCACGTCTGACATTTTTGAGGATTGTTTTCTAAGGTTGTTCCAGAAAACATGTGTATCACTATAGTGACGGGTTGTCAGCCTGTCGCCTAAAAATTGTAATACACCAATACCCTCGAGTCCCTTAGTCGCCTCTTACGACACCCGCGGGAAGGATGTGGGGTGATGCTATTCTAAGCCGGCATCACACGGCAAAGCCGGCATCACACGGCAAATGGTTTTTATTGGTAAGTTTTATGATGTGGTGTGAAAGTGTAGTGTTTTGTTTTAGTGTCAGTAAGTAAGTGATTATATTGGTAAGATTTATAATGTGGGTAAAATTTGTGGTGCTGTAAAGCAATGTCGGCTCACCTGTCCGCCCCGCTGTCAGTGGACAGCCTGGCGTGCAGCGCTCTGACGTCATCGGGGCTGACGCGATGCGCGGTGACCTGCGCGTGCGCACAGCAGTGCTCCAGCGAGTACGCGCGCTCGCAGAGGTACGAGAAGCGCGCGTCGTCGTGCGGCACGATGCGCGGGTTTGCGCGCTGTGCGCACATGCCTGCGAGATAATACATACATACATACATATCACGACTTTATCCCTTGCGGGGTAGGCAGAGCGTTAACGGCCGTAAGAATACGGTCGCTATCGCCACGTCTGAACTTATTGAGGATTGTTTTCCAATATAGTTTCAAAAACATGTGTACTTATCACTATAGTGACAGGTTGTCAGCCTGTAGGTTAAAAATTGTAATACAGTGTATTAAATACACCAATGCTCTCGAGTTCCTTAGTCGCCTCTTACGACACCCGCGGGAAGTATGTGCGGTGATGCTGTTTTAAGCCGGCATCACACAGCTTAATTTAGATACATACACATATCACACCTTTACCCCTTGCAGGGTAAGAAGAACGTTAACGGCCGTAAAAACGGCTATTTAGGCCACGTCCGACGAAAGTTTGACCTCAGAGTTGAGTGCGATTTATAAATACGGACCTTAGACAGTGGTCGGACTCAACCATCTCAGCGTTCTGCTACTGGAAAACTCGAAAAATATTGGACCTCCCATACAAAAGTACCGGCCGACCGAGTCAATTTGAAGACGTCCAAAAATTTTTTTATACTGCGACCTATGTTCCTTGGGGAAAGTTGTTCAGTTTCATGATTCACTCCTTAAAATATTTGCAGCTAATATTTTTACACCGTATACATATAATTTTTTTTGTTCTCTCTCTTTTTGCGGTTTCCAACCGTCCATCGAACGACCAAATGAACCCTAGTGTCAAGTAAAAACGTGATGAAACTCACATTCAAATAAAATTTTCATCCAGATGATATTTGAATGTGACTCAACCTAGGATTCGGGCCAGGTTAGCCTTCGGGTTGCAGAGGTCAGATGACAGTCACTCTGTGCAAAAACTTGGTTCCACGTCCGACTTAACCATAGGTTAGGTAGCCGACCCCGACAGAGAACGGGATAAGGCAAGGAGAATGATTATTATAGTTTCCATAAACGGGCAAACCAATCAGCTGGCGTCCCGATTTTAAAAATGTTAGGCCTATGCCCAGCAGTGGATAAAGCTAATATAGCTTTAAGGCTGATGTGTGATGATAAGGAAAATTAGTGCTAGTATTACTTATGCTTTTACCGTGAACATCTCGATAGCGCGTTTTATAAAACTAACAGCGACATCTGTTGCCGTCTAGTGGCACTAATTCATACGAATGAAGTCAGTTTCTAAACTCTCTGTTTTTTCGTGTGGGACACCAAGTCGTCTAACGACCCGGTGAACCCTGGTGTCAGAGTTTTTCAACCGGCTTCTGACATGGTTGTGTACCGACCGCTGTCAAAGGAATCATACGAGATATCATAGCTTAACGTGCCCTCCGAAATGCGGAACCATCTTGAATAATATAAATATAATATTTTTGAAGATGAATTTATACTACACTAAAATAAACAAACATACATACATAAATCACGCCTTTTTCCCTTACGGGGTAGGCAGAGCGTTAACGATCGTAAAATTACAGTCTTCATCGCCACGTCTGACAAGTACTGAGGACCCTTTTAGATGATTCATGTATCACTGTAGCGACAGGTTGTCAGCCTGTCGCCTAAAATTGTAAACACATGAAACCCCCGAGTCCCATAGTTGCCTTTGCCAACACCCGCGGGAAGAAAAGGGGTGATGCTATTCTAAGCCGGCATCACACGGCATACTAAAATAAACATTTATTTTATACTACAACTACATAGAAACTGCGCTATAGCTTTATGAAACGTTGAGAGGAATGTAAGGCATTGTTCACGTTTCAAATTAGCGGGCGACAATAGTCCATTATAAATCTTGGGGCCACATGCGAAATCGCAAAAAAAGATTGAGTGTTTTTGCACTTTTTTTTGCGATTTTGCAGGGGGCCCTATAGTAAAAGTTGTTCAGAATCATGAGTGGAAACACCATTAAAAGTTTGCGTAGTGACTTAAAAATAACCTTGAATAAATATATTTTACCTGTAATATAAATATCTTCCAGATGGAAGTAATGCGTGTTGAGTGCGGCCCTGTAGAGCGCGTGGGCTGTCGGTAGAGACATCGCGTAGCCCATGCCAGAGAGGTATCTAGGATAGTAGCGCCCCCCATACATATAGCGGGGGCTGAACCTAGAAAAAAAGGTTGGTGTAGATAATGATAGACCTAATCAAGAGCATTCTATCAGTACCGGTCACAAGTTGCACATTTGAGTTTTATGGAAGCAAGAAATATTTTTTGATCGATTGATGTGATAAACATGGGTATGTAGTATGGGAAAATTGTTTGAGCCAAAATCATTTACTCAGAAACGGTAGGATATAGGAAAAAGTGATTTAGGTATAACTTGTAGATAATTTTATTGCCCTTCAACTTTTCCTTGAACGTTTTTCTCTAACATGTACCGTTTATGAGATTTAAGCGAAAAATTAAAAAATGAACCCTTTCCCCCCCTCCCCCCACTCCGGGGCTCCTCCTAGTGTCCCGGGGTTTTAGTATGTTTATTACCTAGGGACTCTTGACATGTTTCCGAAGAAACATCTTACGTTACCAACTCTCGCACTCTAGACCCCCTTTAGAGGTACTCATTCAATGGACTATTAAAATATTTGCACCTAATATTTTTCCAACTTTAAATGCGCAAACCGTCAGACAACCCAACAGAATTCAATTAACCTAAATCGAACAAAAATTACATCAAATCATTATGTGTCAATCATGGAAAAAAATGGGGTGATGCTATTCTAAGCCTTACTTACCATTTATTATCCTTATCCAGCACTGGCTTAGCCCTATTAATGACGTCACCGATAAGCAAGTACTCCTTGTCTTTACGCCCCGCGGCTGACAGCTTGTCAAACGCCGCTGCGCGCTCTTTCAGACTGAGAATGAGGTTGGGCATATTCACGTATGTATCATCGTCAGTTTTTAGTATGTACCGCACTGAAAAAGATGTAAGAATGCAAAAATAAATTGAGCGATAAGATTACAGATATGTTCAATTTGCTTAGACGGTGATTATTACACAACCTTGTCAGAGGTCTGTTACTTGTAGTAGACAGTTGAAACACTGACTTCAAGGATCATCGGGTCGTTGGACGACTCGGTGCCCCAGAAAGATGAAAATAGACTCAAACAATATTTTTCAATTTATTGTGATTTACCGCATTCACAGTGCTATATTATTATCTTAAATGAAAATAAGAAATCGAAAAATTGACAAGCGTCCACCGGGAATCGAACCCGGGCCAACATTCAAACCCGTGGGGAATCCCATTAAATTGATATAAGCATAGCTTCATCATATGGTTTGAATTCTTACTATAATGTGCACCAACCAGTAAGTACTAAAGTACTCCTGCTAGATGTCGCTAAGATCGTCACTTCAAGACGAAATTGACGAAGGCCAACCGGTGCGTCGATGGCTCAGTGGTAGAGCAGTGGGCCGGTATCCCTCGCGGCCCAGTTTCGATTCCCAGTCGACGTTTGTAAATTTTTCAATTTCTTATTTTCATTTCTGAGAATAATATAGCACTATGAGTGCGGTCAATCCCAATACATTGTTAATATATTCTTTGAGTCTATTTTCATTTTGCTGGGGCACCGAGTCGTCCAACGACCCGATGATACTTAATGTTTTCCAACTGTCTACTACATGTAACAGACCTCGGACATGGTTGTGCAACGATCGCCGTCTAAGTAATCATAGACAGCAACCGGGACCGACGGCTTAGCGTGCCCTCCGAAACACGGAACCATCTAGGTGGTAAGGATAGAATTTCTAGTAGGTACATATGGGTTTTCATAACTTGATAGCAGTTATCATCACTGGGCGTTTGTTATTAAAAAAATGAGCGATAAGGTTACAGATATGTTCGATAATAGGCTTGTTTCCTGACAGGTCGAATGAGCTACTTTTTGAAACGATCTAAAACGGTAATTTGTATGAACAACTGAAAGTATGACGTCATACCGTAAGTATTTGGATGGCATCAAAATACTTACTTTTATATAATTTTTCTGTTTATATTTCAAACTTTGAATATTTCGAAAAATTATTAATGTAGGTCGTAGTTTTTTTGGACAATAGTTTTACGTACAACTTTTATATTTTTAATGACCCAGGAAACTAGCGAATTGTGAAGTTACTCACCACTTTCGTTGCATTTCTTTGTGATCCACTTCAGCATCATAATAGATTTTAACGTCAAATTATTGTACGAATCTACAAAACCTTCTTGTATTATATCGTTGTATGTTTCGATTTCTTCTTCAATCTTCCTTTGTATTGTACCATTATCTTTATTTGGCATTCCTAATAGGAAAACTAGCTTGAATTCTGGGTCTTCGTCTTTTATATCATCTTTGATTTTCTCGAAATCTTTTGATTGTTTCAACAGGGTTAAGACTTTGCTTAAATCAGGACTGTCGTCATCGTTTTCGTAACCTTTTGGAGGTATTTTCATTATGTTAGTGTCGTAATCGTAATCGAAGTCTTCGATATTGTCCGTTTGATCCAATTCTTTGTTCATATCGAAACCTGGTACGATAGGATCGTCTTCATCCTCAAATCTTTTTTCGGAAACCTCCTCAGTCTTCATATTAGTGCTTATATTACTCAAAGCTTTGGCCAAAACCGGCAACAGCTGATGAAAACTAGATATGTCACGTTTGCTCCTTGCTAAAGTACTAACTTCACTTAACGTAGAATTCTCCGTACTATTATTCAATTTATCTAAGTCTATTTGCTTCAAATCTGACTTGAGAGGGTACAGATCGGACTTGAAGTCGTAATTTTTGTATTTCTCGTGAACTTTGTTGAAGACTTCTAGATTTTTTTTGTAATTCCTATAGCTACCCCACGTGTCTCGTATAGCTGAACGCCTATCGTAATTATCTATAGCAGAACACACTATAACCAATAATAATAGTTTATTAGATTTAGTTTTGAGGCACACATTTTTTGGCTCGTAAATTGTAGTGACTGCGTTTGGCTGTACATATATTTTCGTATCTCTATTTGTATGGACTGACCAGCCGGCGACGAAACCTGGAAGATTAATAGATTATTACACTTTACTAAGATTTCTAATTCTAGTGACAGATTTTCAAAGGAATACTGAAGAGTAGGAGTATGAGACAGAGAGGGATGATAGGGCATAGAGAATGAGGAGTAGGAGACGGAGAGTCGGAGAAGGATGAGGAAACACGGAGAATGAGGAGTAGGAGACAGAGAAGGATGAGGGGACATGGAGAATGAAAAGTAGGAGCCGGAGAAAGACGAGAGGACACGTAGAATGAGGACTAGGGGTCAGAGAAGGATGAGGAAACACGGAGAATGAGGAGTAGGAGACAGAGAAGGATGAGGGGGCATAGAGAATAAGGAGTAGAAAATAGAGAAGGTTGGGGAGACACGGAGAATGAAAAGTAGGAGTCGGAGAAGCAGTAGAAGGAGACGGAGAAGAAATATAAAGATGAGATGAAAGTAAATAATTACTAACCTTTCCTAGGTACGCTATAATCGGCCTTTTTATAAACAGGTATGTACATTAACACGCAGAAAAGTATCATGGCGGCGCTGAACAGACAGACCTTGACCAGGACAGAGACGGTCGACCTTCTGTCTCTGTCTGGCGAACGAGGGCAGGTGTACGCCTTGAGATGGCGTTTCTCGAATCTGAAATACATACATAATAAATCACGCCTCTTTCCCGTTGGGGTAGGCAGAGACTATTTCCTTCCACTTGCTACGATCCTGGCATACTTCTTTCGCTTCTTCTACATTCGTCAGTCTTTTCATGCACGTTCGTCGGTTTACGGTTTATACACACATAATACGCATTTATCTCTTGCGGGGCAGGCAGAGCGTTAACGGCTGTAAAAATACGGTCGCTATCGCTACATTTGACAAATTTTGAGGGCCATTTCAGATAACTAGTGTATTACTGTAGTGACAGGTTGTCAGTCTGTCTACCTAAAGTTGTACTACACATGAAACCCTTCAGTCTCTTAGGTACATATTTAGTATAAATCGCACTCAACTCTGAGATCGATCTCAAGAGCGATTTTGACAAATGTCAGTCAATACTAATAGCTTCTCAAAGTCGCACTCAAGATAGATTTTAGAGTTGAGGGCGCTTTATAAATATGGGCCTTAGTAGCCTCTTACGAACGGCGTTTTTCGAATCTTAAAATACAATAAACCTTTCTAGCCGCGTGATGGCGATTTAGATTAGCATTAGCATCACCCCATTTTACCTGATGGTGTTGTAAAAAGAACTGGTGGGGTGATGCTGTTTACCTGTATGCCGGTATGGGCCTGACGTCCCAGATCTACTATACAAGTGGGGTAATGCTGTTTACCTGTATGCCAGTATGGGGCTGTCATCGCTGTGGCTCGCCGAGGAGTAGAACCTGTCATCATCATCCCAGTGCTGTTTGTCAGCATCTTCACTGGCCATGTGACTCCACCTGGAGAACAAAATATAGTAAATTAATAACTCTAATCTACACTTGTTTCTTCTTTCTGACAAATGTGAAATTACGCTTGTGCGAACAGGATGGAATCTTGCCAATTTGATGATTGTTTCATATTTTTGATGATAACTCAGACAGAAATAAGTTATTTGAAGATCAAAAACAATATGTTAGAGTATTGTAAGACACTAATTTATTCTGATTTAATTATTTTCTATTCTGATATCTGCAATCAGTCCTCAAACTATGAGCAGATGATATGGGCTTCACTGGTGTTCAGAGTTGGTTCTCCATTAAAAACCTCTCTTCATTTTAGTTGTAGTAAGTTACTGGTTGGTAATTTCCTTTACATCATTATGATATTAAGCACTTTATTATTGTATGGGTATTAATCATACAGTATGCTATATGATGGTTTTTAGAGGTATCCTTACAATGTTTTTCTATAGTATATGTTTTGGAAAGTTTAAGTTTATAGCAAATATCCTGAAGCTCACTACTTATTTTTCTGGACAGGTTTTTTGAGTTTTATCTAGGGTAGAAAGCCTTTATGAAAGTCGCTTTTAGTTCTACTAAGCCTCTTAATGTTTGTATAACAGATTAAAACGCGGTTCTTGTGTGTTTTAAAAACATATAGCCTATATATGGAATAAAATAGACAATATATATTTAATAACACATACATCTACTATCCATACATACATCTATATTTTATATTTTACACATATATCTGGAATAAAATAGGCAATTTACTCTCTTAAAATTTATAATTATAGTATAGAATTACAACTTCGAAGTCATCAACAAATAATTGAACTTAGAACTCTTTATTGAGTTAGAAAATCTATATCAATAACTTAAAAACATACAACTGACTAGTTAAGTGCTAGCATAACACTTTTCTGACCTACATAGCATTAATATGTGAAGTGAAGCCACTAGAACGAAACTTAATAAACATTCTTGCCACACATCCGAAACTCAAACTTACGAAATATGTACACAAAACTCTGTACATAAAGACCGATGATACTAACTATACTTCTACCATTTTCTTAACATTGTAACGACTAGGATAATTACTAATCGTGTCACGAGATGAGGCACTTAATTATTAACATAATTAGCACCGGGATTCACTAAGAACAGTCGTAAAAGACGCAAAAATAAACATAATCGTGAAATACGCAGAGGTCATAGATATTAATGTAATACTCACTGCAATGCCACTGTATATGAATAAACACACTAAGAAGATGTAGTTTAGGAAGTTATTTCATAACTCCACTAATAATGTTACGCTTACTTTAAATTTATCATAATTTATTTACAAAACGAAACTTTGCAGTGCATACACTCACTCGATCGAACATTTTCAAACTGTGTTGCCAGTAATAGTTACCAAAAAGTATCGTTTCTGTGATGATCGAAGTTGTAATTGTCAGTTAGTCCTCATTTCTTTAGTGAACCAAATTTCCATTTCCAGATTTTATTTATATACTACAGGTTCGAATATCGAGACCTCCAGCCCCCATACAAAAATACAAAGTCAAAAGGCAATTTAATGCACACTACACGACAAGAAGATTGAAATAAGAAAACAACGGAGATAAAATACTGATCATTGATGTCTTTCATCATTATGTTTCATAAGATATCCATATTATCCATGTTAGTTTTGACGACGTAGAAGAGATATACGCATATCTAAAATAAACGAAATTAGGAATCATAAGTTGCTCGTAATATAGCAACACTAGTAACGTTCCGATTCATTGCTGTTAAATCAGAACTGTCAATTATTAATGTAAGTTTCTACTTTATTTCGTTGCTTAAAGAAGCAACAATAAAATTAAACTTAATTTAACTCAAATAGACATAGAAATAAGAATGTGAATAATAGGTTTTTTGGCTTTATTTGACGATATAGCACATTTAAGCCACAACTTAATTTCACGTGAAATGGAACAGATGTATTTCTTTTCTTGACTGACAGCTGTGTTTGACATTAAAAATCCAAAATATTCCGTAAATTGTGAAATCTCTTGTGTATTAGTAAAATTCATAATGTCTTCAAAAACACAAGTATTATCGCTTTACAAATCTCTAATGAGAGAATCTGGAAAGTTCGGTAACTACAACTTTAGGTAAGTCCTACTGGACTATTATATTACTATATAACCTCAAAGTCAGTCAGCAAATGATAATTTTTGGTTATACTTTACACACACACAAATTACGCCTTTATCCCTTTCGGGGTAGGCAGACCGTTATCGATCGGACCTATCATTACTCTCGTTATCGCCATATCTGACAAGTATAGAGGGCCATGTAGTGACAGGTTATCAGCCTGTCGCCTAAAGTTGTAATATACATGAAACCCTCGAGTCCCTTAGTTGCCTCTTACAACACCCCCCAGGAAAAAAAGGGTGATGCTATTCTAAGCCGGCATATTACTCTAACCAGCATTTTTTTCAATATTTCAGGTGCTATGCACTGAGAAGAGTAAGGGATGCCTTCAAGGAGAACAAAAGTGTTTCCGATCCCAACATCATCAAGAAAGAGATACAGTTTGCTAAGGAAAATTTGGATGTTATCAAAAGACAAGTTAGTATTATTTTTTAGTAGAGTAGAGACCCGCCCGTTGCAACTCACTTTCCCGTGGGAATAAGATGTTTTCCTGGCAAGTATTATGCATAAAAATGCTCCTCTTGAATCACTCTATCTAATAAAAAAAACTGCATCAATATCCGTCGTGTCGTCTCACAGATGTAATAAAAGATACATAGAGACGCGAAAAGCAACAACGCTTTACTATGTAGTGATATTTGAAAATTGCGTTGTACATAATTACATGCACATAACAAATCACGCCTTTATTCTAACGGGGTAGGCAAAGTGTTAACGGTCGTAAATATATGCCTATAATGTCGGTAAATATCACTATCGCCACATCTGACAAATATTGAGACCTTCCCCAATATTACCCTAGGGCCCAGGCCCTCAATATTTATCAGACAGAAGTGGCGATATACACCGTATTTTTGCGGCCATTATTGCTCTGCCTACACGGCAAGGGACAAAGCGTAATATACAGTAACAAAAATTACTGCATATATTTTAAGGGGTGATCTTTCCCATAACACTGGTTGAAATATGAAAAATAAAAGAAATATTGGACTTCCCATAAAAATTACCTACCTAGCAAGTCAATTTGTAAAGAAGGTACAAAAAACTTTCTAATTTTCAACCTATGTCTCTTGGAGAAAGTTGTTCAGTTTCATGATTTACCCCATAAAATATTTGCAGCTAATATTTTTACGTAGCCTGTTCGATGTCCCACTGCAGGGCAAAGGCCTCCCCTCTTTCGCGCCACCCGTCTCGGTCTTGGGCCTCTAAATGCCAGTTCTGGAGAAAGGCCGCAATATCGTTTCGCCATCTTCTCCTAGGCCGACCACGGCGACGATAAGGTAAAAAAAAAAAAAAAAAGATTACACCTTATAAGTACCTATGTTTGTCTTATTTTTCAGGTAATAATAGGAAATATGTATGGAACTGAGAAGCTAGTTATTGAAAACATGCAGTAAAATACAACTTTGGCAAAAAAATGTACATGGACAAACTCAAAAACAACCAACACTTGAGGATTTCACATTGCCTTGCATACCAGTTAAACCCAGGATCTCCAAGCTAAGATATTAAACCTTAAACAGACTCATCATCCTTGCCTTATCCCGTTCTCTGGCAGGGTCGGCTACCTAACCTAGGGGATTTGACGTGGAACCAAATTTTTACACAGAGCGCCTGCCATCTGACCTCTGCAACCCGAAGACTAACCTGGCCCGAATCCTAGGTTAAGTCACATTCAAATATCGTCTGAATTCAAATTCTATTTAAATGTGGGTTTCATCAATTTGTTTTTCCTTCACCGTAAGAGCAGTCGGTAAATGTACGTAAGTAAAACACATTAGTACATGAAGGGGATCGAACATGGATATCACGATTGTAAGACCGGTGTCCTTACCACTTGGCCACCGACACTCATCCCTTATAGCCTTAGACAGCCTTTTGAAAAAATTATATTTATAATTGAGTACGTAATCTGCCTACCCCGCAAGGGATAGAGGCCTGATATGTGTGTGTGAATGAGTACACAATTTGAATTAAAGTTTGTAAAATTTTGCTTGATACTTGTGACGTTTGTGACCTTGGAGCAAATGCTAATACATAAGGTCCATTTTCCTAGTAAACAAAGGAAAACGGACCTTATGTCATAGCATTTGTTCCAAGGTCACAAACATTACAGGTACCAAGCTAAATTTTACAAATTTATAATCAATTCGTTCTTACGTATAGAAGTACCTAAACAAGTTAGTTCAAGGGAATCTATGAATATGTATGTATGTAATATAAAATTGTTGTATGCTTATAGTAAAAAAAGTAGGTAGTTCAAATTATTAAGTAGGTACATTAGAAGCTTGGTGGAGGCCTACTTACTGCAAACTTATACTTTGTGATACATATATCTTGATTTTTTTTTTTTAAGAAAGGGTCCCGAATTGGCAACATTAATGTTCAATTTTTTTGGATATGGCTTCTGTCTACAGGGACAATTCTGCCAGTGTCAAGGTGGGGAAATATACATTATTGTTTGTCTCTCTATTGAAATATATGACAAGAGTGGGATGTCAACAATAATGTCGCCCTTTCGGGATCCTTTGTTTAAAAATATTGACTTACATCAATAAAAATAAAATGATAAACAACCAGCTTTCATAAAGTTAGTTATTTAGCCATGTGATTTATACAGCAAAAAAAAACAACTGCATATATTTTAAGGGGTGAACCATCCCATAAAATTGAACAACTTTCCCCAAGAAACATAGGACGAAATATTTTGAAAAAATCACCCCCCATACAAAATGTACTATCCGACTGAGTTTGTATGTGAGGTCCAAAAAAAACTTTCATATTTCTTTGGGAAAGTTGTTAAGTTTCATGGGCTGATTCATTCCTTAAAAGGAAGCTAGTACTTTACCCTGTATATACCAGTCTTACTTACGTAAACTTTTGTAAATTAGTAAGGCCCGTATTTGTAAACCGCACTCAACTCTGAGATTGATCTTGAGTGCGACTTTGAGATGCTGTAAGTATTGACAGACATTTTTCAAAATCGGTCTTGAGATCGATTTAAGAGTTGAGTGTGATTTATAAATACGGACCGAATGTATTACTTGTTGCATTTTGTTATTCTGTATTACTGTACTGTATCATAGTTTTAAATAAAGTTTAAAAACAGTTAATAGTTTGTATTATTTCATTTATTGTTGTAGAAATTGTGTGGCGTAGTATTCAGATTAAACTGTTTATACATAAGTCATGATCATGACTATAAATATAACTAATGTTCCGGGTCATTTGCCGTGTGATGCCGGCATTGAATAGCATCACCCCAATTCTTCCCGCGGGTGTTGTAAATACGAACAAAGGGACTCGAGGGTTTCATGTGTATTAGCACGTATACAACTCTAGCCGACAGGCTGACAACCTGTCACTACAGTGATACACGAATCATCTGAAGGTGCCCTCAATACTTGTCAGACGTGGCGATAACGACCGTAACTTTGCGACCGTTAACGCTCTGCCTACCCCGCAAGGGATAAAGGCGTGATTTGTGTGTGTGTGTGTGTTCCGGATCATTCACTTGTCATGTTTGTGTGTTTCCGGGACGTTTCGAAGCAATCGGTGGTTCTTCGTCGGGCGGAGAGTCGTGCGTGCCTATGCGTCCACGCCGCGCTTTCGACTCAAACCGTGAGTGATTCGGAACATTAGCTATTTGTAGTATTTAGACTTGTTTGGGCGGTGTATTATGCCGTGTGATGCCGGCTTAGAATAGCATCACCCCACATACTTCCCGTGGGTGTCGTAAGAGGCGACTAAGGGACTCGAAGGTATTGGTGTATTACAATTTTTAGGCGGCAGGCTGACAACCTGTCACTATAGTGATACACATGTTTTCTGAAACAACCTTAGAAAACAATCCTCAAAAATGTCAAACGTGGCGATAGCGACCGTATTCTTACGGCTGTTAACGCTCTGCCTACCCTGCACGGGATAAAGGCGTGATATATGTATGTATGTATGTATGTAATACGAAAATTCAACAATAAAGCAACATAGTTAAATTTCTGAAACGTTCGTTAGCGTTTCATGCGAAAATCTACTTATTATACTTACGTATCGCACGTTCTACTTTACTTATCAATTCCCACATACCCTCAAAAGTTCACAAATTTTTTTGACTATAAAATATCATATAAAATAAATTTAAAAACGTGGGGTTAGACCAGTGCCCCGTTTTTCGAAACTACAGGCTACAATTCTACAGGTGAAATTCGATGTACATTGCGTAGCGGGTCCAAAATCCCGGTTATATAATGTCCCACCGGTTACGCAATGTACATCGAATTAAACCTGTAAAATTATTGTAGTTTCGTTGCTTAGGCCACTGTAGGTAGTTTTGGCAACTATTAGTCTGTGTTTTTTTTTTTTGACCAATAAATATAAATGAAGTCAAGTCAAGTCAAATTATTTATTCAAAGTAGTATTTTACATTTCGCTTTTTGATGGAGTATCTAGGTAAGTACTTATGTAGTATTTTTGGATAATACTTTCAAGCGTGCTAATTTTGTATTAATGACCCAGACCGAATTCTTGAGAATAATTGAGAATAGGAGCACTTTTAAACAGGTTTTTGGGTGGTTTTCCTGTTCAGGGGGTCCGGCTGATTTACATGACACATGTAAAAATATATATTTTTTTTAATATTCACTTTAATAGCTACATGCTAGTAAGTTACATGCTGTGTGGTCAGCCTGGCCGGCCCCAAGGCAGTGCCTTTTTTTATCCCACTCGTGCCGCGTTTCTACTAGGAACACAAAATTGTTATAAAAAAGAGAAAATTGTGTCTTTTTTACAATGACTAATTTATTTTTAGCGACAGTATTGTATTGTAAATTTTTGACTTTCTGAAAGCATTCGTTGTGAATCTACTTGGAAATAACGATTGAAATTTGAAATTTGAATTTGAATTCTAGTTCGTGCATTGTATGTGTTCGTGTTTTCCTTTTTTATTATAGGTACCATATTATAAGCACCATTGTAACACTGTGAATAGACCACTCACTTTTTTTTTCAATTTGTTGAATAGGCTTGTCTTTTAAAAACTTAGACGCGTATTCTACAGGGCGTAAGGAAAAGTACTAAATCCCTTTCAAGAGATGATCCAGCCCATGAAACTAAACAACTTTCCCCTAGGAACATAGGTCGTATTATGAAAAAATAAATTTTTTTTGGACCTCACATACAACCCCATTGAACCGGATTAAAGTATATTTTGTATGGGAGTTCAAAATTTTTTTTTTTCATATTTCGAGCTATGTTCCTTGGGGAAAGATGTTCAATTTCAAGGGCTGGTTCATCCCTTGAAAGGAGTACTTTACCTAACACACACATACACATATATCACGCCTCTATCCCTCACGAGGTAGGCAGAGCGTTAACGGCCGTAAGTATACGGCCACTATCGCCACGTCTGACATTTTTGAGGATTGTTTTCCAAGGTTGTTTCAGAAAACATGTGTATCACTATAGTGACAGGTTGTCAGCCTGTCGCCTAAAAATTGTAATACACCAATACTCTCGAGTCCCTTAGTCGCCTCCTAACACCCTGTATATTTTTCCTTTGTTCAGCCATACGGACAATCATGGCATTTGTTCCCATGGGAATAAGAGTAAAAATTGAGAAAAAATATTCCTAAAGACCGGATACATACTGTTTAGTCGCTTTTCCAAATTTTTCAAAACAATTGTATAGTTTGGTACAGTTACCTACACAAGTGTAACAATTAATTTTCGTAACAAAGACACAGGGTTACTTTTTAGCAGTATACACAAATTTTATAGGGTGTTTCTACTCATGATTCTGAACAACTTTTACTATGGGGCCACGCGCGAAATCGCAATAAAAATTTTGGGTGTTCCATAGAAAAGTTCATACCTACTCGGCAAAAATGTAGGAGCATCCAATTTTTTTTTGCGATTTCGCAGTAAAAGTTGTTCAGAATTATGAGTAGAAACACCCTACTAAGTTTGTGTACTGACTAAAAAATTCCCTTGTAAGTACATAGACAAAAATGTGTTAAGAAAATTAATATCTTGTAGCTTTATTTTTGAATTTTCGCATGCGGAAATCTGCTACTTATTATGCTTGTTTCACACATTCTTCTAAACTTATCGATTTACTTCACACTTTCACTCCTTTTCTCGTGTGGGAGACAATTTACACATACCCTTGAACACAAAAACATCGAATTAATTAGTAATTAACAAACGTGTGGTTATGCCGTGTTATGACGGCTTAGAATAGCATCACCCCACACCCTCCCGCGGGTGTCGTTAGAGGCGAGCGACTAAGGGACTCGAAAGTATTGGTGTATTACAATTTTTAGGCGACAGGCTGACAACCTGTCACTATAGTGATACTCATGATTTCTGAAACAGCCTTGGAAAAAAATCCTTAAAAATGCCAGACGCGGCGTTAGCGACCGTATCCTTAGGGCCGTTAACGCTCTGCCTACCCCGCAAAGGATAAAGGCGTGATATATGTATGTATGTGGTTAGACCGTGCGTTGCAAACTTCCGCGCGCGGAATGGAATGAAAAAGTTTCTGGAGCTCTATTTCTGAAACGTTCGTTTTCGTTTCATGCTTGTGTTTCATAACTTTAAATGCTTCTATCACAAGTTCTACTGTATTTATCGATTCCCACATACCCTCAAAATTTCACACATATTTTTGACTATAGAAACGTCAAGTAAAAGAAATTGAAAAACGTGTGGTTAGACCAGTCGTTTTGGACTTTCGTGCACGGAACCGGAAACGAACAATTCAGAAATGGAGCTCCTGGATCTACATACATACTCGAGGGAGAATCAAGCTTTAGCGGCCGCAAAAAAATACGGCCACTATTGCCACGTCTGTCCTTTTTTACATCCATAGTCAATACTATCTATATTTAAAAAAAAAAAAAAAAAAAAAAAAACCTATCTATATTTCGTACAGATCAAAAAACGATCTCGAATTGGCGACATTATTGTTTGTTTCTCTATCAAAATATATGACATATGAGCGGGAGGTCAACAATAATGAAGTTATATATATCTATATTTTTCTTCGTATCAATTGCCGAATGTCTTTTCCTGCCAGCACGAGTACTTAGCGACGGCCCCGGCAATATCATTACGGCATGCCATTGTCGTTCAATCTATGGAATGAATGTAAAATTATGCTCTCGTAAGCACTTTTCAACCCGACTGTACACGGTATCAAACCAAAACATCGTAACTGACAACAAACTCCATCACTTGAAGACCTATCGTCTGTTTAACGTGCGTGCGTTCAAACATGTATTGATGTTTACTAAATCCTGGCAAATATCGAATTTGAAGATGATAGTTTTTGGCATCGTGTTATCTTTATCGGTTCTGATTCAAGCTGGTCCTGCGACGGAGACCCAGGCGTCTTACAAGGGGCAATGTAAGTATCATCATCATCATTTCACGTGACGACCGATGTGGTAGTGCGACTGCCTTTGACGCAGAAGGTTCCATATTCGATTTTCGGTGGGTAACTCACAAAGTTGATATTTATCACTTTGTGTGTTCCCAGTCTGATTAGGTTGCGGGCTGAACCACCCGATTGTCCGTAAGTAAGATGGTTCCGTGTTTCGGATGGCAAGTTAAGCTGTAGGTCCCGGTTGCTGTCTAGATGATTATACTTAGACGGCGGTCGTTAGACAACCATGTCAGAAGCCTGCTACTTGTATAAGGCGGTTGAAATATTCTGACACCAGGGTTCATCGGGTCACTGGACTACTCGGTGTCCCACATAAAAGTACCACCCACATCAGTCTATAGCAGTTCACTGCTGGACATAGGCCTCCCCACACCCGTACCTACGCCACAATGAACGATCTCCCGCTTTCGCCATCCAGTCACTATCAGCCGCTTTCTTTAAGTCATCGGTCCATCTGGCCGGAGGGCGTAAGTACATACAAATACAATTTTAGGCGACAGGCTGACAAACTGTCACTACGGTGATAAACTAAAGTAGCAGGCTTCTGACATGGCTTTGTAACGACCGCCGTCTAAGTGATCATAGACAGCAACCGTGACCTATGGTTTTACGTGCCATCCAAACACGGAACCACTTTTGTTACGGATAACCGGGTGGTTCAGTCCGCAGTGTTCTAACCAGACTGGGAACAAATTCACAAAGTGATAAATATCAATTTTGTGAGTAACCCACCGAGAACCTTCTGCGTCACAGGCAGTCGCACTACCACTGCGCCACTTCGGTCGTCTGCCAAAACTAGGTTGAAACACACGAAATATGACCATCAAATTCTTGCCTCCTCCAGTTTGTACGGACCCCAGGACGATGAGAAAGCACGCAGCCTACACGGAGTGGGCTGATGCTTATTCTTGCACCAGACACAGGTGCCAGCCGGGCGGAAGGAATCTCGCCATCTATACTGTCGGGTAAGTGAGATGCAGATGATGGGTAATGATGATGAGGGCTTAACCCTTATGGCGGGTGACAGGAAGTATTCAAGTGGTGTCCGAAAAAGGGTAGCTACACGCCTAGCCGGGTGTTGTAGCTAGGGGACCGACGGCTCCACCTGGATTGGATTAGAAGATGTATTTAAGAGTTGCGCGGTGAACACTTCGATACCGCGTTTCAGGCCCATTGTTCTGTCACGTGGCGCCATCTCTCCGATATGTTGAGAACTCCTGTTGCGTCTTGCATGCTTATGAACCACTTTAGTGAGCTTCATGTTGTAGCCACCAGAGGTCGCTACACCCTCTATTCCCGTTTCCACCCGCCTTGTCTGCCACCGCGGGTGACCATTGGGAATAGTTCGTCACCCAATCCCTAGGTGATTCTATTCAAAGTTTACGCAAATAACTCATACGGATGTAATAAAAATCAACTGCAAATATTTTAAGGGGTGAACCAGTCCATTCATAGGTCGAAATAAGAAAAAAAGAATTGGGCCTCCCACACAAAATTATAGACCGAACAAGTATGTATGGAAGGTCCAAAAAAATGTCTCCTATTTGGACTTATGTTACTTGGGAAAGTTGTTCAGTTTCATGGGCTAATTCACCCCTTATAATATTTGCAGCTAATATTTTTACACCTTATACAACGTGTAACGTTAAATTCGCAAAACCTCAGACACCCTCAAGCAGCCCGTGAAACTGAACAAATTTCCCCTAGAAACATAGGTCGAAATGTGAGAAAAATATTTATACCTCCCATAGAAATTGACGTTTCAGTTTTCAGGGTCAGTAATTTTGTAATGGTAATTTTGGGGGCTATGAAAAAATTTTCACATTTCCCAACATAGCCGCCATAGAAAAAGTTGTTCAGTTTCATGGTCTGATCACGCCTGCATAATTTTCGTTACACCGTCCCTTACACCCTGTATAAATGCGGACTCTAGCCACATAATTTTCAAAACATAAGTAACAAAATACAATTTACCAAAGGCAACATTTGTTCTTTAGATGCAAGAGAGTAGAAGCGCCGGAGTCTGCCATCGAATGCGAAGAAGTAGTGGAAGATACCAACATGCAGTTCCCTTACTGCTGCACCAGGCTTAGGTGAGTTTCCTTGCTTCTTAAGGCACGTAATTTGGCGAGTGGTGTCGCCATAGTCGAATATTGTATTAGAGTAAAAATTCTGCGTCGCCATCCTTACCAAATCACCTGTCCTTTCATGAATAATTTCAAACTACGAAATTGGAATGACGTCAGACGTACTTTTTGACTTTTGACTCAGTCTATAGCAAATCGTCGAGCAGGAATGCTTACAATGAATAACGGCGTAACATAACCACACATAACTCTATTTTAAATAAGATGTGGAATAAATAGTGAAGTGGAAATCATCATCACCGTGTTCGGTCATAAAAATATCAAGGAAACCCGAATCAAGGAATCAGAGGATTTTATTTCCTACATTATTGAAAATAAAGTCCTTGAAGAGTCAAGAGTCTTTTTGTTGTTTTGTGGCACCCCCAAGTGCCACAATATCACCACCCCCATCGCTTCCCGTGGGGGTCGTAAGAAGCGACTGAGGGATTAACCCAACCCGAAACCGGTCTTGGAGAAGAGCAACTCCACATAAAACCCGGAACAGGGCCTCCGTCAGAGTAGCGTCACCCCATTTCTTTCTCACGGGTGTCGTAAGGCGACTAAGGGACTCGGCTGGGGCTAAGGGAGTAAGTAGAAAAAAACTGTCATTACAGCGACACACGAATCATCTGAGGCTCTCAATATTTGTCTGACGAGGCGATAGTGACCGTATTTCTACGGCCGTTAACCCCGCAAGGGATACAGATGTGATTTTTGGTATTTGTTGTAATCATCGCCATATCTGTCATTTTTGAGGATTGTTTTCCAAGGTTGTTTCAGAAAACATGTATATCACTATGGTGACAGGTTGTCAGCCTGTCGCCTAAAAATGGTAATACACCAATACCCTCGAGTCCCTTAGTCACCTCTTACGACACCCGCGGGAAGGATGTGGAGTGATGCTATTCTAAGCCGGCATCACACGGCACAGACCTGTTTCCCCAAAAATGTCAGATGTAATAGCGACCGTATTCTTACAGCCGTTACCCGCTCTGCCTACCCCGCAAGGGATAAAGGCGTGACATATGTATGTATATATATTGTAATCATATTATTTGTCTCAGATGCCTGGTGGTAGTCCGGGGGGAGGTATGGACCAGAGTCCTGGGGCAGCCGTGGGAGACTCTTCCTGCAGCACCCTGGAGTCACATGTACAAGATGAAGAAACCGCCCCCCGGTGATGGCACTTTCTCCAAGTAAGCCTCCTTATTTCACTTCTTTCCTCTTCCTTCCTTTAGTTTTTTTCTTTTTCTCCGACCTGTTTTCTCAGGTTCCTCTTTTTCTCTTACCCTCCTTCCCTATCTCCTTCTTCGCTTTTTCCATCTTGTCCATCTCCCTCCTTTCCTGCGTCTCTTCATCACTGCGATATCACAGATACACTTTAGATTATCTTAAGAGTAATCATGTGACACCCCGGGGGGGGACAGCAATCTAATAATAGCTATACTAATAATAAAATGTAAATAAGGTACATTTTTTAGTTAGGTTTTTTAAGGTACATTTTTTACTACTTCATAACTATAACTTACCATCTAGGTATCATAATATTTTTATTATTATAATTTCTCCAAGTAAGCAGTTATCAGTTATCAGTTATTTATTTGCATTGCCACATTTGCAAGCCTTCTTTTTATATTTCTTTCTTAATTTTTCCTTTTCCCTCTTTTCCTCCGACCTGTTTTCTGAGGTTCCTCTTTTTCGCTTACACTCCTTCTCTATCGCCTGTCTTCTTTCCTTCCCTTTTCCTTCTTTTCCATCTCCCTCCTTCCCTGCGTCTCTTCATCACTGCGATATCACAGATATACTTTAGATTATCTTAAGAGTAATCATGTGACACCCCAGGGGGGACAGCAATATAATAATAGCTATACTAATAACAAAATGTAAATAAGGTACATTTTTAGGTAGGTTTTTTAATGTACATTTTTTACTACTTCATAACTTACCATTTAGGTTTTATAATATTTTTATTATTATATAATTTCTCCAAGTAAGTCTTCTTTTTTTACTTTTTTATTAATTTTTCCTTTTCCCTCTTTTCCTCCGACCTGTTTTCTGAGGTTCTCTTTACCCTCCTTCTCTATCGTCTTTCTTCTTTCCTTCCCTTTTCCCATCTTTTCTACCTCCCTCCTTTCCTTCTTCCCTGCCTCTCTCCATCACTCCTTCCCTACTCTAGACCGTCCCTGTGGCTCCCTGGCGCCACATGTATAAGATGAAAAAACCGCCACCCGGTGATGGCAATTTAAATTTTAAACATTTATTGTAATATCACAGATACACTTTAGATACACTTTAGATTATCTTAAGAGTAATCATGTGACAACCCAGGAGGGCACAGTAGTACAATAATAGCTATACTAATAATCTTCTCTCTCTCTCTTTTCGTGTGGGACACCGAGTTGTCCAACGGCCCGATGAACCCTTGTGTCAGAATTTTGCAACCGCCTTCTACAAGTACCAGGCTTCTGACATGGTTGTGTAACGACCTCCGTCTAAGTGATCATAGGCAGAAACCGGGACCTACGGCTTAACGTGCCATCCGAAACACGGATGGCACTTACTTACGGATAACCGGGTGGTTCAGCCCGCAATGTCCTAACCAGATAAATATCAACTTTGTGAATGACCCACCGAGAATCGAACCCGGAACCTTCTGTGTCAAAGGCAGTCGCACTACCACTGCGCCACATCGGTTGTCGCCAGGTGATGGCAATTTCAAACATTTATTGCAATATCACAGATACACTTTAGATTATCTTAAGAGCAATCTTGTGACACCCCGGGGACAGCTATATAATAATAGCTATACTAATAATAAAATGTACATTTTTTTCAGTAGGTACCACTGCTACTAAATAACTTGTCATCTAGGTATTATAACATTTTTATTATTATAATTTCTCCAAGTGAGCCTTCTTTTTTTACTTCTTTCTTCATTTTTCGTTTTCCATGATTCTTATTTTCTTCGTACCGTCGTTCCCTCTTTTCCTCCAACCTGTTTTCTCAGGTTTCTCTTTATCTCTTACCCTCCTTCCCTATCGCCTTTTTTCCCTCCTTCCCTCCTTCCCCCCTTCCCTTTTTCCATATTTTCCTCCTCCCTTTCCTTCTTTCCTGCCTCTCTCCATCCCCCCTTGCCTCCTCTATACCCTCCCGGGACGGCGCCCTGGCGTCACATGTACAAGATGAAGAAAACCGCCCGGTGATGGCACTTTCTCCAAGTAAGCTTACTTATATCACATCTTTCTTCATTCTTCCTTTCCCCGATTTTTAATTTCTTCAAACCGTCGTTTCCTGTTCTCTAAGGTTCCTATTTTTCTCATTCTCACCTTCTCTCTGTTCACACTTTTCTCCTTCCCTTTTTTCATCTTTTCCTCCTTCCCTCCACTCATCTATCCACCCTCCCTTCCTGTTCTATACCGTTCTCCCCTCTTCCATTCTTTCCCTTTAACTCCCCTCCTTCCTTACATCCTTTTCTATCCTTTCCTGTATGAAACTGTATATCAAATTCAACCGTAATCAGCCAAAATTTTACGCTGTTTTTTCGCCTAAACAGGAAAGAGGAGGGCCCGGTCTACGAGCTGTCAGTTCCCGACAACGAGGGGCAAAGTGTTGGGGGTGATAAAGCGGTTCTGAGGAGCAGCAGAAAGGAGCCCGACTGTGACACGGGTCTGATGCCCCGGGCCGCGCCCCCGCCGCCCCCCGGGCCGGACATCGTCGTATGTAGAACATTAAACAACTAGACATACACATACACATACATACACAAATCACGCCTTTATCCCTTCTTGGGTAGGCAAAGCGTGAACGATCGTAAAATTACGGTCGTTATCGCCACGTCTGACAAGTATTGAGGGCCCTTTTCGATGATACATGTATCACTGTAGTGACAGGTTGTCAGCCTGTCGCCTGAAATTATAATACATATGAAACTCTTGAGTACATTACCACGTATTACTACTTTAGGCGACAGGCTGACAACCTTTCACTACAGTATTACACGAATCATCTGAAGGGGCCCTTCAATACTTGTCAATATGAAACTCTTGAGTACATTACCACGTATTACTACTTTAGGCGACAGGCTGACAACCTTTCACTACAGTATTACACGAATCATCTGAAGGGGCCCTCAATACTTGTCAGACGTGGCGATAACGACCGCAACTGTACGGTCGTTAACGCTCTGCCTACCCCGCAAGGGATAAAGGCGTGATTATTTGTATTTAATCAGAAATTGTGAACTATTCTGTTCCAGATAGCTCTCTCTACAGGATCTGACAATAAGGAGAAGAAAGAAGAAGAATCTAGGACATACGTACAGTAAGCAAACATACATATTTTATTACATTACTGCCTACCCCGCAAGGGATAAAGGCGTGATATATGTTTGTCATTATTCTCCTCGCCTTATCCCGTTCTCTGTCGGGGTCGGCTACCTAACCTAAGGGAGTAAAACCAAGTTTTTACACAAAGCGACTGCTATCTGACCTCTGCAACCAGAAGGCTAACCTGGCCCGACTCCTAGGTTGAGTCACATTCAAATTTCACCTGAATTGAAAATTTATTAGGCTGACAACCTGTCACTATAGTGATACACAAAATTATCTTAAACGACCCTCTATATTTGTCAGACGTGTCGCTAGCGCCCGGATTCTCGCGGCCGTTAACGCTCTGCCCGCAAGGGATAAAGGCGTGATATATGTATGTATGTAACATGCATTTTTAGATGTGTTTTTTGTTGGTGAAATCAGAAAACCAGGCATTATCGCCCAGGATAATTACATACATTCATCAGTCTTTTCATACATGCTCGTCGGCTTAGGGTACTCTTCACCTGACTTTTCTTTAGAACGTCCCGATTTGACTGCTGGATAACAATTATTTACTAATATAGGATAACTAACTAATATAGGATGCCGCGTGATGCCGGCTTAGATAGCATCACCCCACATCCTTCCCGCGGGTGTCGTAAGAGGCGACTAAGGGACTCGAGAGTATTGGTGTATTACAATTTTTAGGCGACAGGCTGACAACCTGTCACTATAGTGATACACATGTTTTCTGAAACAACCCTGGAAAACAATCCTCAAAAATGTCAGATGTGGCGATAGCGACCGTATTCTTGCGGCCGTTAACGCTCTGCCTACCCCGCAAGGGATAAAGGCGTGATATATGTATGACAAATATTTGAGGGTCGTTCCAGATAAGATGTATATCACTTTAGTGACAGGTTGTCTGCCTGTCGCCTAAAATTGCAATACACAAACCGTCGAATCCCTCAGTGGCCTCTTACAACACCCACGGGTAAGAAATGGAGTGATGCTATTCTAAGCCGGCATCACACGGCGTAGGATAATTATTAATAATGAAATTGCAGACGCCAGCGCAAAGACCCGCAGCCGCCTAACAGCTACTACGATGCCGAGCAAGCCGAGCAGGCCGACCGCAACAACGAAGAACTGGAAGAAACTGCTACAGAGAAAGAAAAGGTCAGTATTTACTTTTATACATACATACATACATATATCACGCCTTTATCCCTTGCGGGGTAGGCAGAGCGCTAACAGCCGTAAGAATACGGTCGCTATCGCCACGTCTGTCATTTTTGAGTATTTTTTTCTAAGGTTGTTTCGGAAAACATGTGTATCATCATAGTGACAGGTTGTCAGCCTGTCGCCTAAAAAATTGTAATACACCAATACTCCCGAGTCCCTTTGTCGCCTCTTACGACACCCACGGGGAGGATGTGGGGTGATGCTATTCTAAGCCGGCATCACACGGCAATTTACTTTTATTCTCTATTTAATTTCATTTATTTAATTACATACAAAGAATTATATACCTATACATACTTAATACTTAACATACATACATACAAACATAATTCACGCCATTATCCCTTACGGGGTAGGCAGAACGCTAACGGCCGCAAACTACGCTCGCTGTCGCCACGTCTGACAAATATAGAGGGCCGTTTGAGATAATTTTGTGTATCACTATAGTGACAGGTTGACAGCTTGTCGCCTAAAAGTTGTAATTCACCTGGAACCCTCAAGTCCCCCAGTCGGCTCTTACGACTCCCACGGGTAGGAAATGGGGTGATGCTATTCTAAGCCGGCATCACACAGCATTACTAATACTAAACAAAACCCTAAAAACAAATGAGATCTTCCAGCGCGTCCCCACGAGTCAATAGTCCTCAGCATACTGGCAGCAAATCGCCGTCCTACAACGAAAACCAATTAAATCGTAAAATGTGCAAACGAAGATATCGCGATTATAATGTTTAAGGGGTTGAAAATCCATTAGTAATATTATATTCCTATTGTTACATAATAGCATCAGTACACTAATAAATGTTATATTTAAATATATCTATTGTGTTTTAAAAAGACTATTACTTATTAGTGAAATTTTCAAAAATGTTCACAAGGCCACCTATTTAATCGGTTTTCGCTGAGAACTTTAAAATTGTTAATATTTTCTAAAGTATTAAGAATACAGCAAATCCCGAGAAATAACTTTTTACATTTAGTTCATTAAACCTAACCATGATAAAAACGTACCTATCCAGTTGTCCCTTGTAGAGTTACAAGTAGAAATTGTATCAAGATAATTGGTTTTCCCTGCCGAAAATTAAAGAATATAAAAGTTAAGCAAGTAATTTATTACAGTTTCAGTACTTTTATCTGTTATCAAAATTTATAACTCAAAGTTTAGGGTAGGTGTAGGGTACGTGTAGGATACGTGTAGGGTAGGTGTAGGGTAGAAGTAGGGTGGGTGTAGGGTGGGTTTAGAGTAGTAGATGTAGGGTAGGCGTAGGATAGTTGTAAGTAGGGGTAGAATAGGTGTAGATAGAGTAGGTATAGGGAAGGTGTAGAGTAGTAGGCGTAGGGTAGGGGTAGGTAGGATAGGGTAAGTGTAGGGTAGGTGTAGGGTAGAAGTAGGGTGGGTGTAGGGTAGGTTTAGAGTAGTAGATGTAGGGTAGGCGTAGGATAGTTGTAAGTAGGGGTAGAATAGGTGTAGATAGAGTAGGTATAGGGAAGGTGTAGAGTAGTAGGCGTAGGGTAGGGGTAGGTAGGATAGGGTAAGTGTAGGGTAGGTGTAGGGTAGAAGTAGGGTGGGTGTAGGGTAGGTTTAGAGTAGTAGATGTAGGGTAGGCGTAGGATATTTGTAAGTAGGGGTAGAATAGGTGTAGATAGAGTAGGTATAGGGAAGGTGTAGAGTAGTAGGCGTAGGGTAGGGGTAGGTAGGATAGGGTAAGTGTAGGGTAGGTGTAGGGTAGAAGTAGGGTGGGTGTAGGGTAGGTTTAGAGTAGTAGATGTAGGGTAGGCGTAGGATATTTGTAAGTAGGGGTAGAATAGGTGTAGATAGAGTAGGTATAGGGAAGGTGTAGAGTAGTAGGCGTAGGGTAGGGGTAGGTAGGGTAGGGTAAGTGTAGGTTAGGTGTAGGGTAGAAGTAGGGTGGGTGTAGGGTAGGTTTAGAGTAGTAGATGTAGGGTAGGCTTGTGGTAGGGTAGGTGTAGAGTAGGTGTAGGATAGCAGGATAGGTAGGTGTCGTGCAGTGGGTGTAGACCTAATGATAAAAAGTCCGAAGGTTGTAAAACATGTTCTTGATTAGCCCCGACTGCAGTTTCTAAAGCTAAAAATTTCTTAGAAGCTAAAAATTCTGGTAAACCATCTTTCGCCAAATATAAATACTCGAACATAAAAACGGCTAAAACATATGCCGAAGCCATAAAATGTCTCGATGACATATACATAAAACCGTAGAATATAATCTACGCTCGGCATATCCTTGCAACCAGAAAACTGTCACCTGGTGAATCTATTTCTGAATATATACGTGCCTTGAAACTATTGGCCCTTGAGTGTGACTTTAAAAGTGTGGATTCGGAAACTCATATGCAAGAATCCACACGCGATGCTTTTATTTCTGGCAATTATTCACAAGAAATACGCCAGCGATTATTAGAAAACAATATTCTGGACCTTGATACGGCACTAAACAAATCTATAACCTTAGAGTCAGCGGAAATTAATGCGAAATCGTATACCCCAAACACTATTATAAATGCCGTTCCACAAACAGTACAAGAAAACCCAGACTTGAACCTAGCTGTTCGCACTCATCGTAAGTGGCGATGCTTTTTTTGCGGCGGTAACTTAGCTCACCGAAGGCAAGCGTGTCCCGCATATAATGCCACCTGCCAACTCTGCTCACGAAAAGGCCATTTCGCGAATGTTTGCCGATCTAGCAAACCGAGTATCAACTGCATTTCTCCTAATGTAGATCAGGATCAAGAGACAACAACGGAATCGGCCTCGGCGCACATAGCATGCATCTGCGCGGCTTCTCCTGCAAGCTTACGTAAAGCTGTGATTCCAGTATATCTGAATGACACATGTGCCGATGCCTTGATAGACTCCGGCAGCTCATCCTGCCTCATCAGCGAAGAACTTGCTTCAGTAATGAATCTTAAAAAGAAACCAATACAGCAGACAGTAACCTTAACGTCTCTTAATCACGTGGCATTTGTAAATGGAATTTGCAACGCTACAATTAAAATAAATAACCACGCCTATAAACAGCATCCATTGCTTATCGTCCCGAACCTGTGCGCTGACGCTATCATTGGCCAAGATATAATGAAATTCCATAAATCAGTCGACATTGAATTCGGAGGCGAAAGAGAACCACTACGAATTTGTAACGTCGCGCAATCTTCTCTACCGCCGGCGACAATATTCAACAATTTATCTGATTGCAAGCCTGTGGCAATAAAATCAAGAACTTTCTCTGAGGAGGATGAAAAATTCATAAAGGACGAGATCGATAAACTTTTACAGGACGGAGTGATAGAGCCCAGCAACTCACCGTGGCGAGCGCAAGTGCTTATCACCAATAACGCTACACATAGAAAACGTCTTGTTATTGACTACTCTCGTACTATTAACCGCTTAACTGACTTAGATGCGTTTCCTCTTCCAAAAATCGAAACAATCGTTTCAAAAGTAGCGAAATACACTCATTTCAGTCAAATTGACCTAAAGTCGGCGTATCATCAGGTCCCCATCCTTGAAAATGAAAATCCCATGACGGCCTTCGAAGCCTGTGGTAAGTTGTGCCAATTCACACGTATACCGTTTGGTGTAGTTCGTACACAAGTACACAAATGGCGTAGCGGCCTTTCAAAGATCTTTACAACACATAGTGGATACAGAGAATCTTGGAGGGACCTTCGTGTATCTCGATGACGTCACAATTTGCGGCAAAACAAAGACTGAACATGACGAAAACCTAAAGAAATTCATGAACGCGGTCGATAACCAAATTAAGAAAGAAATAGCTAAGTCCTCGCTTATTGCGATCAATGATAATGATCCCCTCACAGTAGAAACAGATGCATCCGAACATGCAATAGCTGCAACCATTACTCAAAATGGATGCCCTGTAGCCTTTTTCTCAAGATCATTAAATGATTCCGAAAAGAAACATTCTTCTGTAGAAAAGGAAGCCTGCGCTATAGTAGAAGCTTTAAGAAAGTGGCGCCATTATCTACTTGGTAGACACTTTTTATTAGTGACCGATCAACAGTCTGTCACGTTTATGTTCAATCAGAAACACTCAAGTAAAATAAAAAACGAGAAAATCGAAAGATGGCGTCTGGAACTATCCTGTTACAAGTACGATATAGTATACCGGCCAGGAAAAGAAAACGCAGCTGCTGTCGCGTTGTCAAGAATTTCAGTTCACATAAATATTAATACCAGCAAACTTTACGAATTACACAATTTACTTTGCCACCCCGGAGTAGTGCGAATGATGCACTTCGTAAGAATGAAAAATTTACCATACTCAATGAAAAACGTTAAAACAATGACCGCTTCCTGTGCCGTTTGCGCCGAGATCAAACCCCGTTATTCTAAAACTAAGGGAGAATTGATTAAAGCAACGGCACCATTCCAAAGACTAAATTTAGATTTTAAAGGCCCTTTACCATCAAAATCAGGGACGAAGTATATACTCACGATAATTGACGAGTTTTCTAGATTTCCATTTGCATACGCATGTAAAGATATTTCGGCCCAAACTGTTATAAATTCTTTAAATTATCTTTTTCTTACATTTGGTAACCCTACTGCGCTAGCTTCGCCAGTGACACGGAACTAAACAGGTTTAATCGTTTTTCGCTGTAGTGATTATGTAACATCCGTGAGTATAATATAGTCAGGGAAAAGCAATTATCTGGATATATAATATTTTCTTAGACGATTCGATATATTGCATTAAGTATGAAATTCGTCCGGTAAAACCAACAAAACAATTTTAATTGCTTTTATTAGAACATCTTAATCAAGTACGGAAATTTAAATCTTACTAAATGGTTGTTACTGAGAAAAAAAAATAGAGTTTTCTATGGTCTCTCCTACGGGAAAACCAAATTTTATCAACTTAACCGAAAATCGTTGGAGACAAATATGGTGTCAGTTAAGTTAAATCTGCTTAATGTTTTTTATTTGAAAACAAACCTTGCCAGTGTTTGAAATGATTGGTTATCTACCTAGCTAGAAGCGAAACTATAAGACTTAGCAGTTAATGGGTTTTCGCAGAAGAAAGAGCAAAAAAATTTAAGTACTTTTGCATTCAAAAGTAATTTTCGAAAAATTTCGAGTTAATTGGTTTTCGTTGTAGGACGGCGAAATATTCATATTCATATTCTTTATTGCGAATCAACAATATTCGGCAGCGTTGAAATATTCTGACACTGGGGTTCATCGGGTCGTTGGACGACTCGGTGTCCCACACGAAAAGAGAGATCGTAAAAATGGGCCCGGTTCACCTCTCAATGATGTTGTTCCTACAGTATCATAGGTTCCTAGGTGGATGTATAGATATGAGATATCGGATATCGGATATTTTCGAACCCTTTTTCAAATTTTTACCTACATTTAATTTTCTTTTTTTTGACAGCAATCTTCGCCTCAATCAGAGGAGGTTTACTACGGCAACTCGTACTCAACACAGAGTCCGAAACCTCAAAATCCGGTGTCCTGGACTGAGGTAACATAACATAACATAACAAAAACAATCACATCATAACATATATCGTAACTTAAAATACCTTAATGTAAAATAGCATAACTTAACTTTATTACTGAACGTAACTTAATATAACAACATTATCATACGTATAATATGCTAAAGAAAGAACCAATAGTATACAAGCTTTGGGTGATAGTTGCAAAAAAATGTTATAGACGAAATATCAGCCTTATTGATGCCTTGTCTATTCTTATCCTTTTTAATTTCATAATTTTAAATTTTTATCCTTGTTGTGTGCAGGTATTACTGTGTACCTACATAGGGATACCGTGGTTTCGCATACAGTTGAAATTCATAATATACTTTCGCATAACTCAGTTCGCATAAATTTATTTGTCATACTAATTGCTTGGCATAATGCTATTGTTATAATGCACTGATATAGGAAACACAGAGAAACACATATAAAGTAGTATATTTCGAAATTTCAACCGTTTATATCCAAGTAGATTCACAATGAATACTTTTAGAACCTCAATTAATTACAATCATATTATTTCCGAATTAATAAATGGATTAGTTATTAGTTATTGTAGTCAGAAACCAAGTTTTGCCATCACCATAGGTTGAACAACTATCGTCAGTAAATCTACTTTACAGACTGATGTTTTTTTTAATATAACAATGTTACATTCCTGGTAGAAACGCGGCACGATAAGTTATGGTAGTTTTCAGTACTAATACATTATGACTTGTTAATTTATGCTAAAGGGTTACGCGTGTTGTTTTTATGACTTGGAATAATTATGACTTTATAAATTATGCGTCATAAAAATGACTTAAAATGATATGCAAACCGGCCCCAAACCGTGTAGTTCATAATGTACATAATGCTCGTGTTATTCAGGTAGCCCAGCCGTGGAACGAGGCAGACCAGGCGGCCGAGCAGGCGGGAGACGACCAGCCACCGCCACAACCACAGCAGCAGAGGGTACGTTCCTGTACAGGTTTTGACGTAACATACATACATACATGTCACGCCTTTATCCCTTGCGGGGTAGGCAGAGCGTTAACGGTCGTAAGAATACGGTTGCTATCGCCACGTCTGACATTTTTGAGGATTGTTTTCCAAGGTTGTTTCAGAAAACATGCGTATCACTATAGTGACAGGTTGTCAGCCTGTCGCCTAAAAATTGTAATACACCAATACTCTCGAGTCCCTAAGTCGCCTCTTACGACACCTACGGGAAGGATGTGGGAATTGTGATGTCAAATATTAGTAATTGTAAAAAAGAGAAAATGTAGGATGAGTACATTTTTCTATTTCCTACAACATATGAACCTAGTGTAAACGCGGCTCAGGTAGACTAAAAACTTAAAACTAGCCCCTTATGATTGTGAACAACTTTTTCTATGGAACACCCAAATTTTTTTTCCGATTTCGCAGATTGCCCCATAGTAAAAGTTGTTCATGAATTGTTGGTCACGATCAGTAGAAACACCCTACAAAGACTGTGTACAATCTATGTACAATCTAATATTGTGTAAAAAATAACCCTATAGGCCTTAGTGTCAATATGATCGTAAATATATATTATATTTCAGAGTGTATGGA
Organism: Keiferia lycopersicella; assembly: GCA_029255805.1. Lineage (NCBI taxonomy): Eukaryota > Metazoa > Arthropoda > Insecta > Lepidoptera > Gelechiidae > Keiferia > Keiferia lycopersicella. The sequence goes on from JARACZ010000023.1 coordinate 1,472,692, forward strand.
ACGATCCGGACCAAGAGGAACCCCGGAGGGACCCAGAGGTCCAAAGCAGAACGGCTCAAACTTGGGTAGGTAGTAACATTGTAACCAGAGATTCAGTCCGATCCGTTCTTCCCAGAACAACTCCTAAGCCCAGTCTCGCCCCAAGGGCGTGATTGGGCTGGTTGTTTGAACAACCAATCAATTATTTCCGGGTGAGCACGTGCTCCCCACCAAGCCGACAAGCGTAGATTTTATGGCCTCGGGGCCAAAATTGTAGAGTCCATCAAAAAAATTGTAAATAGAGATGTTACGGATATAGAATTTCGGTTACGAATTCGATCAATGAATCAATCAAATACTACTTATACAGCGTGTTAGGGACAGCTTTTCGAATACTGATAGGAAGCAAACAGACCATGAAACTGAACAACTTTCCCCTAGAAACATATGTCAGGAAACGACAAAAAAATTCGACCTCCCAGACAAAATCGCGATTAGCTGACTGCACTTACTATGGGAAATCAAAAATTTTTTTGACGTTTCCTTACATATGTTTCTAGGGGAAAGTTGTTCAGTTTCATGGTCTGATTGCACCCTATCAGTATTCGGGACGCTGTCCCTAACACCCTGTATATATTTTTTATATCAGATATCCGATAATTTCGGTTTCGGTTAACATCCCTGATTGTATTATAGTAAACAGTTTATTCTCAATTTCAATAATAATAATAAAATAAAAGATAATATAAACATCATGTTCCTTTCCTTTAAACTTTCAAACTGTAACACTAAATAAAACAGATATTTTTTAATTTTAGATAGATCTAATTAACATAGATATTTTTTGGCAGATTTCTGTTTTTTTTTAAATTATTTGTAACATTAATGATAGATTTTTTAAAAATAGGTATTTTATTTTTAATTTAGATAGGTAGATCTCCTTTTTATTATTTTTAAAACTTTAAAATGACATTTTTTTTAGAACTGTAACCCTAAGTGATTTTAGGAGCACCAGTCCAATCCCAACCCTGGAATGGAGTATACTCCTCCTGAGGAGAAGAAGGATGACAAACCTGGAAACTTGCAGACCTTGGTGGATGCTATTGGTACCAGGTAACTTTTTTGTGTACCTATAGTTAGATAATTGGCAAAGTCAAATTAGAAATAGTTACATTTTACTTTTAACTCATTAATTCACCAATACATATAGGGTGTAAAAAAAATAGCTGCAAATACTTTAAGTGGTGAATCAGCCCATGAGACTGAACAACTGTCCCCAAGAAACATAGGTTGAAATATGAGAAAAAATTTTGTACTTCTCATACAAATTGACTTGTTTGTATGGGACGACCAAAATTTTTTTTCATATTTCGTCCTATGTTACTTGGGGAAAGTTGTTCAGTTTCATGGGCTGGTTCAATATTTATGTTATACTTTGGCAGAATGAGAGACATAGAGACCGTGGTGGCAAGGATGAGCGAGAAAGTTCATCAAGACCGAAAACAAGTGCAAGTCGATCCGGACTACGGTAAAGGCGAACCCAAGTGAGTAATAGTGACTTTTCTTTTATTTTTCTAGTCGCTTAATAGATGGCACTGCCTCGTTACTGCAAAGAACGGCACGTAAAATAACAAACAGAACTAACGACTCATTTGGAAAGAAAGTGTCACTGCGTGTCAGACTGTCAGTCAGTGTCTCAATAGTGTTTAGTCTTTAGGCTTTGAATCCAGTAACATAGTCAGTTCAACGCAATCTACAGAGTTCTTGATTTACTAGTTTGTTTTTATTCTGAAAAAGATGTTCTCCTATAGTACATTATATAGACCAATTTCTGGTCGAGTAATATTGGAGTGAACTGAAGTGAAAAAAAAGTGAGGCAGTGGCCAAAAATAGACCAATTTCTGGTCCAATAATAGGTGAACCTTTCCGCGTTTCTATTAGGGACATCTTATCTTATCTTATCTTGCCATCAGGATCCCACTGCTTGGCAAAGGTCTCCCCCTCCTTCCACTGATCCCGATCCTGTGCTTCCGCATGCCAATTTTTGGAGAATCCGTCTAATTCGTCTCGTCTCGTCCATGGGCTAAGACTTACAACCACTTGGAAACCAAGAGTCGACCGTCGTCCTCACGTAAGGCCCAGACGCAGACTAGGAACATACGTAAAATTGATATAAAAAAGAGAATATTTTGTCTAACATTAGGTACTTTACTTTTTTTACGACGGGTATATTATAAGGTGTAAAAGTATTCGCTGCAAATACTTTATGGGGCGAATCAGCCCGTGAAAGTGAACAACTTTCCCCAAAGAAATAAATAGAAATAAGAACCTTGGTATTTTATTTGACAGCTCTTTGAGGTTTGAAAAGCACGTTCTGAATTTGGTAACCAATTGTTTCTACAGACTAAAAGTCCTGTATAAGATCCGTAACCTCCTGAGTGAGCGAACACGGATAAAGTTGTGCGAATCGGTAATTCTGTCCAAACTTAATTATGGCGATGTACTCTATGGTCCGCGTCTACTATCTAAAACGAAACGTTTAATACAACGCGTCCAGAATGCATGCTGTCGGTTTTGCTTCGATGTACCGCCCCGTACGCATGTAACACCCTTCTTTAATAAGGCCTCTATGTTGAAAATGGAGTCCCGTAGACAGTTGCATTTTGCTGGTTTAGTTTTTGATGTTGTTAAATACAAAAGTCCAAAGTACCTTTATGACAAACTAAGATTTTCAAAAGTATACCAGAAATATGGCAGAGCTGCACGGGCTCCTCTTGCTGGCTACAAACACAGGACAGTGGCTTTCGAGGGTTCCTTCCGTTACCAAGCTACGAAGTGCTGGAACAACATTCCCCCTCCTCTAAGGCTTATAGGTACAAAGTTTACATTTAAATAACATTTAAAAGTATACCTTCTTGAAAAGCAAAAAATAGGGATTCCTAAGCACTTCGAGCTCGGTACGGGATGGCTTGGGTAGGGTTAGGACAGCGCTTGTTTTTATTCTGTTCCTGCGCATTATACCGGGTATCTAATTATCTAAGGTGCTTACCTACTCGTTTTGTTGCACCTCCTGCACATAATTATAGTCCACACACTCCACACATACTTTCGAAATTGATGTAAATATGTTTTTGTTTTGGTCGTAACTCGCTTTTGTTTATTTTATTTATTTATTACAACTGTATCTGTACTCCGATCACCCACCACTAGGTGATAGCTGAAAATCAGTGTTTGCTCCCTTATGGGCAAAATTCCCACTGAGCTATGGCCTAGTTTCGTCAGTACACATTTAGTTTTAGTTATTTGTTCTATTCTTTAGTTTTAAGAATGTGTTTTTATATGCATGTAAGCTAAATGTGTATTTTTGAAATAAAGCGATTTATCTATCTATCTATCTAATATATAGGTCGAAATATGAAATTTTGTATGGGATGTCAAAATTTTTTTTTTCATATTTTATGTTCCTTGGGGAAAGTTGTTCAGTTTAATGGGCTGGTTCACCCCTAAAAATATTTGCAGCTAATTTGTTTACACCCTGTATGTTTGTTTTCAGTGTGATCCATGTCAACCGCGCAATGGACAATGAACAACTGTACCGAGAAAAGAAAAACACAATCAAAACAAAGTTGAAGAAGCCTTACACTGACGACCAGTATAAAAGGTAATGTAATAGCCGTGTAATGCCGGCTTAGAATAGCATCACCCCATTTCTTTCCCGTGGGTTTCGTAGAAGCCGACTAAGGGACTCGAGGGTGTCATGTGTATTGAAATTTTAGGCGACAGGCTGACAATTTATCACTATAGTGATACACGATTTATCTGAAACGACCCTCAAATGTCTGTCAGACGTGGCGATAACGATCGTAGTTTTACGGTCGTCAGTGCTCTTCCTACCCCACCAGGGATATAGGCGTGATATGATATGTGTGTAATAGCCACAGTTTCGATTCCTATCCTGGTACATACAGGGTGTAAGGGACATTGTAACGAAAACTTTGCAGGTATGCTCAGACCATGAAACTGAACAACTTTTTCTTCAGGGGCTATGCAGGGAAAAAAGTAATAAAACGCATTGCCTTTTACGTAGGTAATTATAATGATTTTTAAGTTTACAAAAAATATCAGTATAATATCCATATATCACTCGGTATTATATCATAGTATAATAGTATAATAGTATAGTATAATAGTAATATATAATAGTAATAGTATAATACTACACCAGCCGATATCTTACTCGTTTGGCTTACCCCATAAACGAGCCTCTGCTGGACGCTGGCATTTTACTGCATGGCTACTTCCATTGTTTGAGAATATTTATCAAAGATCTAGACCGATATATCGAATATCGATATCGATTAGATTCGATACACATCGACAACAATATATCAATATTTTTGAAAACCTTGCATCCCCAGTCAGAATGGTATTGCTGACCACTCAGCATTTACATAGGTAATTGTAATAATTTTTAAGTTTCCAAAAAATATTAGTTTAATATCCATATATCCGAGATCTAGACCGATGTATCGAATATCGATATCGATCGGCATCGATATATCAATATTATTGAAAAACTAGCATCCCTAGTCAGAATGGGATGGCTGACCACACAGCATGTAACTTTTCTGTTATTATCAGATTTTCGCTCCGCAGCAGCAAGTACCTCCGCTCCAAGGACGAGATCACAACTGAACCACCATTGTTCGTCGAAGACACGAACCTCAATGGGTACTACAGCGACGCCAGCAACAGCCTACTGACGAGGAGGCACGGGCCCAAGGTACATTCACAGGGAACGCGGCTGCCCATTCCCTCAGCCAGCTAGAACCAAGTCTTCTGACCAGAGAGATTATATTCACAGAGAACGCTACTGCCCATATTCTCGGTTAATTCATGTCTAGTGGCCCTAAGGTACATTCACAGGGAACGCTATTCCTTACTCCCTACTGACCAGTTACAGTATATGCAGCTGCATTCACACACCTTCGCATAAAACGACGAGATCACCACTGAACCACCGTTGTCAAGCAACAGCCACAGCCTACTGACAAGAAGGCACGGGCCCAAGGTACATTCACAGGGAACGTTGCTGCCCATTCACGCAGCCAACAACAGTATTGACTCAGTGGATCTAAGGTACATTCACAGGGAACGCTGGTGCCCATTCACGCAGCCAACAACAGTATTGACTCAGTGGATCTAAGGTACATTCACAGGGAACTTTGCTGCCCATTCACGCAGCCAACAACAGTATTGACTCAGTGGATCTAAGGTACATTCACAGGAAACGCTGCTGCGCAGGAATGCATGCACAGGGATCATTCACTCAGCTTGCTAGATTAGTGACCAGATGCAGTGGACTAACATACATTTACAGGGAACTCTGCTGGCCATTTCCTAAGTCTTCTGACCATACGGAGTGGACCTAAGTTAGCAGCTGTATTGACAGGGAACGCTAATGCTTATTCCCCCGGTGCCTACTGACCAGACTACTAAGGTACATTTACAGGGAACGGTATTGACCATTCACTCCGCTTGCAACAGTCTAATTGACTGTTTACCACCTCCACAGGTTGTATGCTCTAAGTGTTGCTCAATGTCTTTTTTGTCGCTCTTTTGCCAATTGTGTCCCTTTTATCACAAATACGTCTAGTTGACTTGGTAGAGACATACAAAGTGTAAAACAAATTTGCTGCTGATGAACCAGCCCATGAAACTAAACAACTTTCCCCAATAAACATATGTCAATATACGAAAAATGCCGTGTGATGCCGGCTTAGAATAGCATCACCCCTTTTCTATGCCGTGTGATGCCGGCTTAGAATAGCATCACCCCTTTTCTTCCCGCGGGTGTTGTAAAAGGCAACTATGGGACTCGAGGGTTTCATGTGTGTTACAATTTTAGGCGACAGGCCGACAACCTGTCACTACAGTGATACATGAATCATCTAAAAGGGCCCTCAATACTTGTCAGACGTGGCGATGAAGACCGTAATTTTACGGTCGTTAACGCTCTGCCTACCCCGTAAGGGACAAAGGCGTGATTTATGTATGTATGTATGTAATATACGAAAAAAAAATTTTGGCCTCCTATTTTTTTGTCGTTTGGTAATTTTGTATGGAGGTCCAAATTTCTTTTTTACGTATTTTGACTATTGTTCCTTGTTGTTGAGAGTTATTCAGTTTCATGGGGTGATTCACCCCTTAAAATATTTACAGCTAATATTTTTACACCTTATACAGGATGTAAGGGACAGCTTCCCGAATACTGATAGGGTGCAGACTATGAAACTGAACAACTTTCCCCTAGGAACTTTCCATATGTCAGGAAAAGTCAAAAATATTTTGGATTCCCATAGTTAATGCAGTCAACTGATCGCAATTTTGTATGGGAGGTCGAAAATTTTTTGTCGTTTCCTGACATATTATGTCGACCTCCCATACATATTATGTTCCTAGGAGAAAATTGTTCAGTTTCATGGTCTGCTTGCACCCTATCAGTATACGGGACGCTCTCCCTCATACCCCGTATATAGAAAAAGCAGGCTTACTAGCCCGTAAGCCCCTAGTACAACCAATGCTCATGTCAACAGGAACCACCAGCGACGTACATGGCGCCGGTACCAATTGACAGCCGGCGTAAAATGACGCGGTCCGACTCGGAGCGGAGTTCCTCCGAGACTGACAAGAAACATAAGAAACATGTGCATAAGAAGAAAAAGACGAAAAACCCTAAAGCTTCGAAAAGTATGTTCTTATATCATTTTGTCTCTTGAATGCTGTGTGATGCCGGTTTAGAATAGCATCACCTCACATCCTTCCCGCGGGTGTCGAGAGGCGACTAAGGGACTCGAGAGTATTAGTATATTACAATTTTTAAGCGACAGGCTGACAACCTGTCACTGTAGTGATATACATGTTTTCTGAAACAACCTTGGAAAACAATCCTCATAAATGTCAGACGTGGCGATAGCGACCGAATTCTTGCGGCCGTTAACGCTCTGCCTACCCTGCAAGGGATAAAGGCGTGATCTATGTAAGTATGTATGTTTATTTTTGTCTCTTGAATGGCCTTACCACAGAAAAGTTAGACGTGAGTCTAAATAACTTTTTTTTTAAACAAACAGCCTTCAAAGAACTTGTAAAATATATATATAGGTATGTTAGGTAGTTATTTGTGTAATACATATATAATATTTATTTGTGTATTCATATGTTATGGTATATGTGTGCAGTCTTGTTCCCGTCTACATTCTTATATCTAATTCTAATGTATAGTTTGACTGGAAGAGACCACTTTAAACAGAAAAGTTCACCTATTGTAATTTAGTTTCTAAGTTGACATTTAATTTTAATTGTACAATAAATATATATACATATATATATATATATATATATATATATATATATAATTGTACAATATATATATATATTCTTTATTGTACAATTAAAATTAAATGTGAACTTAGATTTTTATATATATATAACAAGTACTTTGCTGAAGTCGGTAAAAAAAACATAAAAAAACTATACATGCGTTACAGTCGCTGCTAATATTTTAGAGGTAAGACCCTTTATGTCTGAAGAATTTCCCCATAGTATTAAACCGTAAACATCTCTTTCTATGTCTACGGAATTTCCCCATAATATGAGTGCTTAACTTGATAATAAATGATGCATACATACGTAGATTTACTGTCTACTATTAATAAGACTTAAACTAGGAATGAAAATGAGCTGTCAATGAATGAAATTACGATTCAGACAGTTGTCAAACTGGGTTTCTGATTTTATCACAGGAGCGTCGTCGGTGGGCAAGTTGTTAGGACATCGTCTTACAATCGTGAGACACGAGTTCGATCCCCGCCACGTACCAATGTGTTTTTACTCACGTACATTTACCGACTGCTCTTACGGTGAAGGAAAAACATCGTGATGAAGCCCACATTCAAATAAAATTTTAAGATTATATTTGAATGTGACTTACCCTAAGATTCGGGCCAGGTTAGCCTTCGGGTGGCACTAGCTCTGCGTAAAACCTTGGTTCCACGTCGAATCCCCTAGGTTAGGTAGCCGACCCCGACAGAGAACGGGATAAGGCAAGGAGAATGATAAATCTGATTTCATTGTTTTTCGCAGGTCACCACAAGAAACACCACGGGCAAGGAGAAAAAAGAAGGAAGTTCAGATCAAACTCAGTTGAGGCAGAGAGACAGACGTCTCTGGAAGACAGTAGCGCATTAGGATCGAGTAAGTAGACAATGTGGCGCAGTGGTAGTGCGACTGAAGGTCCCGGGTTCGATTCTCGGTGGGTCACTCACAAAGTTGATATTTATCACTTTGTGAATCTGTTCCCAGTCTGGTTATGGTTCTGTGTTTTGGATGGCACGTAAGCCGTAGGTCCCGGCTGCTGTCTTTGATCACTTAGACGGCGGTCGTTACACAACCATGTCAGAAGCCTGCTACTTGTGGAAGGCGGTTGAAAGATTCTGACACTAGGGTTCATCGGGCCATTGGACGGCTCGGTGTCCCACACCAAAAGAGAAAAAGACCAGGGAAACTACCTATTAGGGTGATGCTATTCTAAGCCGGCATCCCATAATATCAAATCGAATATTTCTTAAATAGTGACCTCAAGATGTGATTTCTTTGCAGGTACCCGAACCAACTACACTTCAACTGAAAATTCAGTTGATTAAAATCAAACCCGAGTTCAACAAAACAACTTCTGTGCCTGCCAACAGTACGCACCTCTTGTTATTGTATATTAACGAAAATAAAATAAAATAATTACTAGTTAGTGTAGGCGCAGATAATATAATACTATAGTCTGTAAGTTTAGGTACTTATCTTTTTGTTAACACACTTTGTATGAAAGTGACACTTCAGAACAGCTGTCAGTTTAATACAAAGTTTGTTTACAAAAAGATAAGTACCTAAACTTACAGACTATACTAGGGTAGTACAGATACCTAACGTCGTAGAGGGAGTTCGATTGCCCTAGGACGGCTATTGGCGGGCTATTTGATATGTCGACTAAGCGCGTGCGTTACTAGCGACATCTAGGTTATTTATTGGATACTTCGTATTGACGACATTTGTATTGAAAAATATTGCAAAAATGTGAATAATTCGCGTGTTTTCCGTCTCAAAACATCTTAAATAATGTACTTATAATTTTCCAATACTTTGTTTTTGTAAATTTACCTTTATTTCAGACTCTTTAAGTTACATTTGCTACCCGTATCGCCATCTATTGTTTTTTTGTAATGATTTCCTTTATAGTAAGGAACGAGACCTCATGGTGTAGGTATCGACATCGACTCTTTAAATGATGGACATTCCTTGCGCATACAAACTCCTCCAGAAAAATGAGACAAAACACAACCACATATAAAACACATCCTACTAATCATGTGTATACAGGGTGTAAAAACAATTGCTATAACTATTTTAAGGGCTGAACCAGCCTATGAAACTGAACAACTTTTTCTTCTTCATCGAATCGATGGTAACAGTTACAACTTCGCTGACCAATATTTGGGTACTGAAATGCCCCTGGGGCTCGCCTCTAGTAGGTCCTGAAGTGTGCAGGGGTTCGGGCAGTTGGGACAGACCAGCAGGTGGTCCATTGATTGAACAGCCCCGCAGTCGCATTTATCGCCAGTCGAAAAACCCCACTTTTCCATGTTTTCCCTAAGTAACATAGATGGATATATGAAAAAAATTTGGACCTCCCAACCTCCCATACAAAACTACCAACCGACCAAGTCACTTGACCTATGTTCTTCGGGGAAAGTTGTTCAGTTTTATAGGCTGGGTCACCCCTAAAAATATTTGCAGCTAATATTTTTACACCTTATAATAGGTAGGTACTGACCTAACCTAACTAACGGTAGTTTACCTCGTGATAATATTTATTTATTAGGTTAATGATATTAATGCAAAGAACATTGACTTTCTGAGTATCTTAGGAAAATATTGATTTCAAAATAATACTGTCGCGTGGTAAAATAAATAAACAAATAAATAATCTCTGTCCCAGTTTCTTTCATATCTTATTTCTATTCAGTTATATAACTCGGAACGTCTTGTATATATATTATACGGTATAGCTTACTTTAAAAAAATACAGGGTGTAAAAAAAGAGCTGCAAATATTGTAAGGGGTGAAACAGCTAATGAAAATGAACAACTTTTCCCAAGGAACATGGGTCGAAACATGAAAAAAGATTTTGAAACTCTCCCGCAATTTTTGACCAAGTCAATTTGTATGGAAGGTGCAATTTTCTCATATTTCGACCTATGTTTCTTGGGGAAAGTTGTACAGGTTCATGGGCTGATTCATCCCATAAAATATTTGCAGCAAATATTTTTACACCTTTTAATTATCAAGATTTTTGTGAATAATGAATGTTTAGGTTGTCGCTGCACGCTGAAAGATGTCGCTGTTAATTTCTGAAACTCGCAAGTGTGTTTTTAAAAGTCCCACTGGTTTTCAAGTCTTTAATAATATTGAAAATCTATTGTTTTGTATTCGTGTTCCATGTTAATAAGATTTGCCTATTCGAGACAAAAATTAGGGTAAGTACTTCAAAGTTTTCAATGAAATTTCACTGATTGAGAAATCCAAATTACTGTTGGCGTCCTGACCCTACCCGACTTCTTCTTCTTCTTTTTCGAGTGAGACTCCGAGTCGTCCAACGACCCGATGAACCCCGGTGTCAGAATTTTTCAACCTACCCACCTTTTACCTACCTACATACTGACTAATGTTATTTACTTAGTCGAATAATCTTTATACGTAATGTTTTGACTTTTTTAATTGTTTGGTTATGTTTTTAAATATACAGACCGTTAAAAAAAATACTGCAAATATTTTAAAGAGTGCATCAGCCCATGAAACTGAACAACTTTCTCCAAGAAACATAGGTACATAATTTTGTACCTATGGGAGGTCCAAAATTTTATTTCATATTTCGACCTATTTTTCTTGGAGAAAATTGTTCAGTTTCATGGGCTGATTCATCCCTTAAAGTATTTGCAGAATTTTTTTAATCACTGTATATTATGTGTTTTAACTATAAGAATGTCCTTGGAAATGTTATTTTAAATAATAAATACTGATTTAACTTAATTTTTACGTATCGGTACATTTATAATTTAAGCATTTAACTTATTTTAATTTATAAATGATTGATAAATGGCATTATATTTAATAATTTACATAGTTTGAGAAAATTTTGCCATTTGCTTAATCAACAGATTGAAACTGAGTACAGTAAATAAAGTATTTTGAAATATTTGGGCTATATTTTACTATTTGTTTTTTTTTTTTTTTTTTGTATAATGAATGGTACATTATTTAAATGTAAATAATGTCATTGAGCAGTGTACATCAAATGCGAGTGGAGACAAATTGATTGATTGATTTGTTTCTAGTGACAAAATACGAATATTCTTTTATCTCCATCCGCCGGTGATTCTACTTAAAGTTTACACATAGCAAGGATGTAAAAACAAACAACTGCATATTTTTTAAGGAGTGAACCAGCCCATTAAACTAAACAGTTTCCCCTAAGGAACATAGGTCAAATTATGAAAATTATTTTGGCCCTCCCATCCAAAATTAGCAACCGACAAAATCAATTGGAAAGTTGTTTAGTTTCATGGGGTGATTCGTCCCTTAAAATATTTGCAGCTAATATTTTTACACGTTATATAATAAGTACGGATGTTAAAAAAGAAACTGCATATACTTTAAGGGGTGAACCTGTCCATTTAACCGAACAAGTTATCGCAAAGCATATAGATCGAAATATGGAAAATAATAATTTGGATGGGGTGGCCATCTTTTCCCGGTGGCCAACAGGTGGGATGACCAACGGGAATAAAGGGAAATGTTTAGTCCCAATTGTCACTAGTGACAGAGTTTGTGGGGACAAATGGGAGCAAAGGCTTCCGAATCGGAATGATTTATTTTTATTTGATAGGTAACTAACTTTTAACTGATAATATGGGTAATTGACCTTAGACAACGGTGATTGTAGTGAAATAAGTATTAAGTAACTGAGATAGGGAATGAACACATTCCAGCAAATTAATTAAACTTATTGAAGTATATAAGTAGTTACGCTAAATAATTGTAGCACAGGATTTTAAAAAAGCAACGGCAAATAATTTGATTGGTGAATGAACCAGTCCATGAAACTGAACAACTTTCCTCAAGGAGCTAGGTAGAGAATGGGTTGAAATATGATTTTTTTGTAGCTTTTGCTTTAGCTAAACCGTGTGATGCCGGCTTAGAATAGCATCCCTACATCCTTCCCGCGGGTGTCGTAAGAGGCGACTAAGGGACTCGAGAGTATTGGTGAATTACAATTTTTAGGCGAGAGGCTGACAACCTGTCACTATAGTGATACACATGTTTTCCGAAACAACCTTGGAAAACAATCCTCAAAAATGTCAGACGTGGCGATAGTAACAGTACTCTTGCGGCCGTTAATGCTCTGCCTACGCCGCAAGGGATAAAGGCGTAATACATGTATGTATTTATGTATGCTTTAGCTGACATAGTCCGAATCCAGTCCAGTATTTATTTTGTGCCCGAATCCTAGGTAAGTAAGATTGTAAGACCGGTGTCCTAACCACTTGGCCACCGACGCTCTCTGTACGATTTGATGTCCCACACGAAAAGATAGTGTATATCCCGCACCCTAACCAATTTATTTAGTCTGTGACCTTATCAAATAATAAGAAAGCGCGGGGTCGACAGCGATAGGGTTTTTATTTAAAACCGGTCGGCCATTGTTGCGGCGTTCAGTATATTTCCAAGATGGCGTGGGGCGCATGCGTGTTGATCGCCGCGCTGGCGTTCGGGGTGAGTTTTTGTTTACTTTATTTTTAGTTGGGTATTTAATATCTTTTGAGTTGACAGAGAAGTGATGATTGAGGGTATGTTTGGTAACTTTTGACAGGGATACACAAAATACCTACCTACAGCTTGTTTCTTTTCATTTTAGGTACCTACTATTATTGAATCAGTGCTTTTAGAAAAAACTACCTACCTATTGTATTAAATTACGAACTGTTGCTACAGTACGTAATTTATTGTGATGGTTTAGAAAATTTTCTCTTTCTATTTTTCCTAGCCCACTATTGTATTTTTGTATTAATTTCTTGTTTTTCTAGTTTCTTAAATCATTTTTTTAACGCTACAGTATCACCGATCGAATCAACCAACTAAAATAAGAAAAAAAAAATGAAATAAAAAAAAAATATATTTGACAACTGTTTATGTCATGTCATGACTAGGGTATCCAATTCCGCAGGATTTTTCCGATCTCGGTATTTGCGGGATCGAAGATTTGAATCCCGCGGGATCTCGGCATTTGCGGGATCCCGCAAGTATAACTCTACAAACTAATTTCTGCAACCTGAGCTGCTTTTAAATGTATTCGAGACCGATCTCAAGTGCAACATTGACAACGTCAGCCAGTACTAAACGACATCTCAAACTCGTACTCAAGATCGATCTCAGAGTTAAGAGCCATATATAAATACGTGTCGTGCCTAAGTATAGCGTAATGGTAATTAGTTAGGTAGTTATACGATAAAAATAATAACACGATTTTTTTAAAATTGAAATCAACTATTTATTATAATATTATAAGTATGAAATAATACTTTTCTTATTCAGAAGGACGTTTCTATGCTGCTTGCTTATCCCGCAAATCCCGCGGATCCCGCAATCGTAATCCCGCACTGTGCGGGATCACAAAATGATGCGGGATCTCGGTATTTCGAGATCTCGGTATACCGAGATTGGATACCCTAGTCATGACCTATGTATGACAAGGTCCATTATATTAATGTTTTTGTTTGCCGAAAAATTTACTTATTCGAGCGGCGATATCTACTTCTGTATGATTAAAAGCTGGGCTATTGAAAGACGAATTTAAGACTGTATTTTACAAAATTAACACGAGCAAAATGCCTGTGCGCAGAGACTAGTAGACACAGGCTACAAATTCTACAGGTGAAATTCGATGTACATGGCGTAGCCGGTTCTACATTATAAAACTAGGATTTTTGACACGATACGCAATGTACATCGAATTTCACCTGTAGAATTGTAGCCTGTAGTTTGGAAAAACGAGGCACATGAAATAGATAATGATTTGCCGTGTGATGCCGGCTTAGAACAGCATCACTCCATGTCTTACCCGTGGGTGTCGTAAAAGCCGACTGAGGGACTGGTTGCAGGTGTATTAAAACTTTTAGGCGATAGGCTGACAACCTATCAGTGATACACGAATTATCTCAAAAAGTCCTCAATATTTATCAGACGTGGCGATAACGACCGTAATTTTACGGTCGTTAACGCTCTGCCTACCCCACCAGGGATTTAGGCGTGATATGTGTGTGTGTGTGAAATAGATAAAAATAAAATATATCCTGGATATTTTCATCGCTACCAACACAACGAACAAGATACCGATACGAGTTTTGATAGATATTATGGTGAAATATTATTTAACAACTACCAATAATTTTAATTACAAACTAAAATGGAATCATTCCATAATCAATATATATAATGTGTCGTGTGATGCCGGCTTAGAATAGCATCACTCCACATCCTTCCCGCGGTTATCGTAAGAGGCGACTTAGGGACTCGAGAGCATTAATGTATTATAATTTTTAGGCAATAAGTTGACAACCTGTCACTATAGTGATACACATGTTTTCTAAAACAACCTTGGAAAACAATCCTCAAAAATGTCAGACGTGGGGATAGCGACCATATTCTTACGGACATTAACGCTCTGCCTAGCCCGAAAGGGATAAAGGCGTGATATATGTATGTATATGTATGTCATAATCAAAGGTATATTCTATTGTATAAGGCGTGCGAATAAAGAAAGGATCATCGGCAAATGGCGGCCAATATTCATGTTTTCTCTCTCCCACTGGGGCTGTTACATATACCAGGCGTTCATGCTTTCTCCCTCACACATAGGCCTTTTCCACCCTTCAGCGCAAAAATAATGCTGCGCTAACGCATGCGCCTGTCAGCTCCATACTAGAAACGTCACTATCCATACAAAAACTGACGCTTGCGCAGCGTCGTGCGTTAAGAGTGGTAGTACGGGGATTGACGTTACTGGTATGGATCTGACAGGCGCATACGTTAGCGCTGCCCCCTTAGAGGCCTTACGTAACCACCGCCAATCGCCATTAAGGCGGATCGCATACTCAACGCACGACGGAGCCCTAAATTATCGCAGCGGTCTGTCAGATCCATACTAGAAACGTCACTCCCCATACCACCCCATACTAGAACCGCACCCGACGGACGACACTGCGATAGCGCTGTGTCAACAGCGGTGGAGCGGTTTTAGTATGGGGATCGACATTTCTAGTATAGATCAGACAGACCGCTGCGATGTTTTAGCGCTCCGTCGTGCGTCAAGTGTGCGATCCGCCTTACAGATCATTTTACTTATCAAACGCCTGTAAAAGTTGTATTAACTTATACAAGTGTGGTAGGTAGATTAAAATATTTGTTTAATTTTCGAGAGCACTGCATACTTACTCGTAGATACACTTTGTTTTTTCTTTCGGTCATCCCTTTATCTAGCTATGGCTATATTTTACTGCATATAAGAAAGACCACACATATGCCATGGTATGCGGCGCAGCGTCGTATTATGTTTTTTTTTTTTTATATGTAATAGGCCCGCATTTGTCTGCCATCTCACCTGGTGGTAAGTGGAGATGCAGACGAAGATGGTACATGCTTGCCTAGATAATGCCTATTCACTCTTGCCTTAAAAAGGCCCAAGTTATATTGTATGTAGTGTGGTTACCCATATCCACTTACAGAATAGGTAGGTACATAGGTACATAAGAGGGAGTAAAAAATTGGTTGAAAACATTGTGTGCGAATGAAAATAGGGCGAAAAATGAAAAGTATTTTGTATACCACATCTACAATTCTACACCCTACATAGTAAATGACCTATAGCGTTATTAAACGCAGAGAGGAACGTCAGTCATTGTTCACGTTTCAAATTAGCGGGAGACAAAAATCCATACAAAACGCGTTCCTCCCCAGGGGAGAAGAGTTTTCATGAAAGGCACACAGATAAAAGGTAACTTGGATTAACACATAGGACATTGTTATCCCGAAAAAAATATCCTATGTGATGCTACGGGATTAAAACCGACTTCCTCGCGGGGAGAGATGCAGTCGCCAACTAGGTAATAATATAAGGTGTAAAAATATTAGCGGCAAATATTTTAAGGGGCGAATCAGCCCATGAAACTGAACAACTTTCCCCAAGAAACATAGGTCCAAATATGAGAAATTGTTTGGACCTCCCATACAAATTGACTGGGTCGGTTGGTAATTTAATTTTGCATGGGAGGTCCTAAAATCTCTCATATTTCGGCCTATGTCTCTTGGGGAAAGTTGTTCAGTTTCATGGGCTGGTTCACCGGTTAATATATTTACAGCATTTTTTTTACACTCTGTACACTGCACTAGCAACATAACGCATTTCCATTCGGCAAATGTGTGAACCACCACAGTTATATTATTCTGTGGTTAGAACTATGGTAAACAAGTAAACTTGACTCCCAGACGGTTTTATTTTAATTTTGATAGTGTAATCGTAAGCGGCGCATGCGCGTTTGAGTTTTATCACCGTTGGTTTTTTTTATAGGCATAAACTTGTTTTAGAAGTGAGTTGATTTTTTGTTGTTGTATGGTGTGTCAGTGACTTACTTTTAACTCGGGAAGAGTAGTTATTTTATGGATTGTAGGATTTGTAGGTTAACTATAGATCTACGTTACAAACGACCGTAGGGTAGGTTATTTTTGTGATTTGTGAGTTGAGACCTTGTTTAGAGTTAAGTGGTCCCGGTTGCTGTCTATGATCACTTAGACGGCGGTCGTTACACAACCATGTCAGAAGCCTGCTACATGTAGAAGGCGGTTGAAAAATTCTGACACTAGGGTTCATCGGGTCGTTGGACGACTCGGTGTCCCACACGAAAAGAGAGAGTTAAGTAGTAAAATTATGATAATAATTATGCCGGCTGTAAGGGACGGTGTAACGAAAACCTTGCAGGCGTAACCAAACCATCAAACTGAACAACTAACTATAAAGACGATGTTGGAAAACAAAAAAAAAACTGATGTTTTCATAGAAAATCAGTCAGCTGATTGGGAATTTTGGATGGGTAGCGAAATTTTTTCTCGATAATAACATAGCTCCCATTATTCTATAGAAAAAATTGTTCAGTTTCATGGTCTGATCAGTCCAGATTTTTTTTCGTTACACCGTCCCTTACATTTACATCCTGTATTAGGTAAACAAAATATAGGTACCCGGGTTAGGTACCTACCTATATTTTGTTTACTTTTGCATAAAAATGATATCTTTCGTTATAGGCTCCGAAGTCTCTGACTGTAGCGCCTGATTGCTATTTTTATAACAGGAATTTTTAAATTTAATGGTTAAATATTAAAAAAAAAACAAAAAAAATTAAAAAGTAAATATTTTTGAGCTTATATAATATGATAAAATTTTACTAAATTTGGTTAGATATTCTATTAATTTGTTATGATTGTTTTTTAATGTCTTCGCCTAAAGGTACAGTCTCATGAGAGTAGGACTGTGAAGAAATAATGATACTACGTATTTACCTATTTTCACACACACAAATCTCGCCTTATCCCTTGCGGGGTAGGCAGAGCGTTAACAATCGCAAAATTATGGTCTTTATCGCCACGTCTGACAAGTACTGAGGGCCTTTTCAGATGATTCGTGTATCACTGTAGTGACAGGATGTCAGCCTGTCGCCTAAAATTGTAATACACTTGAAACCCTCGAGTCCCTTAGTTGCCTTTTACAACACCCGCGGGAAATAATGGGTGATGCTATTCTAAGCCGACATCACACTGCAACCTATTTCAGTTATCAATATTATTTTCAACTATAATATAAATAAGATTTTTGTTCACATTTCAGATGGCAGCAAGTGTGCAAGTGCCAAAGAAGGTTTTAGCTGATGGCCGCGAGATTCCCGCCATTGCCCTGGGGACCTACCTGGGCATAGACAAGGTTAGAAAGTTTTTTTTATAACCTCTCTCTTTTCTGTTCTTCGTATGGGACACCAGTGCCCCAATGAAACTACAGGCTACAAGTCTACAGGTGAAATTCAATGTACCTTGCGGAGCGGGTGGGACGTTATTAAACCAAGATTTTAACCCGCTGCGCAATGTTCACCGAATTTCACCTGTATACTTGTAGCTTTTAGTTTCGTTGCATGGGGCACGAGTCGTCCAACGACAGAATTTTTCAACCGTCTTTTTAACCGAAAAGAACGGGACGTTCCTTTTTTGTTTCATGCGAAAATCTGCTGTTTATTATGCTTGTATCACACGTTCTACTTTACCCACCCACATATCCTCAAAAATTCACACATACCCTTGACTATAAAAACGTCAAGTACAAGGAAGTTTAAAAACGTGTGGTTAGAACAGTCGTTTTAGACTTCCGTGTACGGAACCGCAAACGAACGTTTTAGAAATTAAGCTCTACCCAGCACATTAAAACCTTTTTTTAGTAGGGCTCAGATATCTCCACGTAGGGGAGTATAGTATTCCTTGTCAGATATTCTAGATTCAAAAACACACACGAATATTCTAGACTTTCAACAAAACCATAGACAAAATTCAGATCATAAACTAGAAAAAAATAAAACGGAAACTCATAAATACCGGTATTGATAAATACAAATACCGATACTAACTCATAGATAGGGTTCTTACCGCGATACATTTTTTTTAATGATCTGATATTTAGGCCCAGTTACGACTATTATTTATTATACGATTTTGACCAAAATATAGAAAATATTTAAAATATAGGAGTCTATGTTTCAATATTCTGAGTCGTGCAAACGCGATATTTGAAAAAGCTTGTTACAAATACCGGTACTTTTAAAGCAAATACCGATATCGGAAATTAATTCAAAATTGTCTGTCTTATCAACAAAATGTTCACCAACTGAATTCCGATATCCATACTTCTTTGTTTATTTATTTTATTTATCTTCTTTTGTTTTTCAGAATGGCGTAGTTAAAGCTACTACGGAGTTTACGGATGTGATCGCCGAAAGCGTTGATCTCGGTTGGCGGCACTTCGATACTGCTTCTATTTACAAGTAACTTAAACAAGCTGAATTGTCTATTTTTTTAAAGATATGTTTATTTATTTATAGTTTTGTTTGAGTTGTCAACTTTTATTATCTCAATCACTTTTAATATATTTATACTTTTTATTTTTCTTTTGGATTATATAAATTGTTGGCACTGTTTGGAAGCGTTTGAAACTACCCAGATAAGATAAGATGGGAGAAATATTTATTGAACATAATTAATTACAAAAAGGTACAATGATACAAAGTCATTATAAGGCTTCTATTTCATAAACTAAGAACCTGTGTATACTTTTTGATTTAATTCTGTTGTGCGTGGTTTGAAAGAACGTCATTTTATATTTAAAACAACAAATAGGTATTGTAGCGGCGCGCATGCGCTCCACATACAAGTCCTGAAACGCGGTATCAAAGTGTTTCCGCCGATCGCTATATAGTCCATTGAATAAAAAGTTCTAGAGTGCGAGAGTTGGTAACGTAAGATGTTTCTTCGGAAACATGTCAAGAGTCCCTAGGTTATAAACATACTAAAACCCCCGGACACTAGGAGGAGCCCCGGAGTGGGGGGAGGGGGGGAAAGGGTGCATTTTTTCATTTTTCGCTTAAATCTCAAAAACGGTACATGTTAGAGAAAAACGTTCAAGGAAAAGTTAAAAGGCCATAAAATTATCTACAAGTTATACCTAAGTCACTTTTTCCTATATCCTACCGTTTCTGAGTTACACGCATTAAAAAATGATTTTGGCTCAAACAATTTTCCCATACTACATACCCATGTTTAGCCATTCCGAAGAAACATCTTACGTTACCAACTCTCGCACTCTAGACCCCCTTTGGAGGCACTCATTCAATGGACTAATATATAAAACCTCCAAACGTGTCCGGTTGGACCAGTCGGTCCCCTGGTCACAACACCCGACCAGGTGGGTCAGGGTGGGGACCCTTTTCCCTCCTCCGTTGTCACTCGGTCTACTGGCCTTAACATCCATCACTCCTCCTAAAGTATAAAAGAAAATACGCAGGTGATACTCTGACCAATATCGGAAATAATAGAATCGATTTGTATTTCACAGCACGGAAAAATGGATTGGAGAAGGTTTGAGGCGAAAAATCGATAATGGTACCGTGAAACGAGAAGAACTCTTCATTACTACTAAGGTATGTGGAGTCATTTACAATACAGGCTGTTACGAAGAGTTTATACTTAGTAACTAATAGAAAATAATACTAAATATGGATATTCAAATAGTATCAGAGGTGTTGTGATGGAAATCCAGAGAGATGTTTTGGTTCGATGTGAGTGGTGTCTCAAAAAAAAAGTATGTATGTAATAACTTTATTGTACCCAACAAGAAGTATTTACAAAAAAAACTTAAATAAACTAATGGAATTTGTAGGCACAAAGGCTTTTATTAAAGGAGAATAAAAGTAATCATGTCATCAAAGATATTCATGCAAATGTATGGGATTTGAATGCGCTCCCACACTTGCAACATGGCATATTAGGCGAAATAATCAATAAGAAAATGAGGATTCACAAGTATAAATAAATAAATAAAAAAATACGAGATAATAGCAGCAGGTAAACAGTTGTGACTTTATTTGTAACCGACGAAAAAAACAGATTGTTTGATCTTATTGTATAAATTGTAAAAAATAATTAAAAAATTGAAACAATTAACTTATGTTTTTCAGCTCTGGAACACCCAACACAAACGTGACCAGGTCACGACGGCGCTAAGAAAATCATTAGATGACATGGGTCTTAACTACGTAGACCTGTTCCTGATGCATTGGCCCATAGGACTCAATGTAAGTACCACCCTATCAAGTTCATAGGACTCAATGTGAGTACCACCCTATCAAGTTCATAGGACTCAATGTGAGTACCACCCTATCAAGTTCATAGGACTCAATGTGAGTACCACCCTATCAAGTTCATAGGACTCAATGTGAGTACCACCCTATCAAGTTCATAGGACTCAATGTAAATACCACCCTATCAAGTTCATAGGACTCAATGTGAGTACCACCCTATCAAGTTCATAGGACTCAATGTGAGTACCACCCTATCAAGTTCATAGGACTCAATGTGAGTACCACCCTATCAAGTTCATAGGACTCAATGTAAGTACCACCCTATCAAGTTAACGCAAGTCAGAAATAAAAAAATGACTGCTCTCGTAGTGCTGGATATATAGAACCTAGTCTTCCGTACCGAGGTATAATTCTTGATTTTAAGGTTCCGTGGTTATTATCACTAAAACTATAAGACATTATAACGGGTTTAGACATTACTCACGGTAGGGATATATCGAGCACCCTACCGTGAGTTAAAACCCGTTATAATGTCTTATAGTTTTACCGAGGTATAATGTCGTAAATCCTAAAGATGTCCTAAACGCACAATGACCTATGCGCATAATGACCTAAACTCATAATGACTTAAACGCATAATGACCTTATTTATTTTATTTATTATTTATTATTATTTGTGATGTCGGCTAAGAATAGCATCACCCCACATCCTTGCCGTGGGTGTCGTAAGAGACGACTAAGGGACTCGGGAGTATTAGTGTATTACAATTTTTAGGCGACAGGCTGACAACCTGTCACTATAGTGATACACATGTTTTCTGAAACAACCTTGGAAAACAATCCTCAAAAATGACAGACGTGGCGATAGCGACTGTATTCTTACGGCTGTTAACGCTCTGCCTACCCCGCAAGGGATAAAGGCGTGATATGTGTGTGTGTATGTATTATTATTTTATTATTTAATATTATTTATTTATTTATTTATTTACCATTTATTTATTTCAAAACTTACATTTACAGTCTAGCCACACATGTAAGCCTTAACCTAGTTAACAAATTTAATATCTAATACCTATACGCATAATGGCCTAAACGCATAATGCCCTAAGCGCATAATGCTCTAAACGCATAATGCCATAATTCACGGGAAGATATAACATCCTACCGCAAGGAATCGAAATTTCAAATTCAAATTTCAATCGTTTATTTCCAAGTAGATTCACAACGAATACTTTCAGAAAGTCAAAAATTTACAATACAATACTGTCACTAAAAAATAAATTAGTCATTGTAAAAAAGAGAAAATTGTCAGGCACAATCTTCTCTTTTTTATAACAATTTTATGTTCCTAGTAGAAACGCGGCACGAGTGGCATAAAAAAGGCACTGCCTCGGGGCCGGCCAGGCTGACCACACAGCATGTAACTTACGCCACCACCGTCAATGTACGAAGTCAACCAATTAAAGTGAATATTAAAAAAAATATATATTTACAAGTGACATGTAAATCAGCCGGACCCCCGATATTGGCAGTTTCAGTTTGTAAGGTATGCTAAAACTGTACAACAGAGACAAATTATAACAAAACATATCTGAAACCACCACAAAAAACTATAACTGAAACTGAATATCTCACGCCAACATGAAGTAAACAATAATAAGTTTTTGACCTCCCGTACAAAATTCTCAATCAGTTGGCTGCTAAGGTTGTCTGACTATCTATCATCATCATTCTCCTTGCCTTATCCCGTTCTCTGTCGGGGTCGGCTACCTAACCTAGGGGATTTGACGTGGAACCAAGTTTTTACACAGAGCGACTGCCATCTGACCTCTGCAACCCTGACGCTAACCTGGCCCGAATCCTAGGTTAAGTCACATTCAAATATCATCTGAATTCAAACTTTACTTGAATGTGGGTTTCATCACGATGTTTTTCCTTCACCGTAAATGTACGTGAGTAAAAACACTGTTGTCTGACTATCTATGTGACCTTCATTTTATTTCCCAACAGGCTTCATAGTTTAAGTTTTCGGTACGGATGGTGGCGCCCGGTATAAAGCGAAAGGCATTATGACAATGACGAGTTTTTTTTCGTAAACTCAGGAGGACTACACAGAATCAGACGTGGACTACTTGGAGACTTGGCGAGGCATGGAAGACGTGCGGAAACTTGGCCTGGCCAAATCCATCGGGATATCAAACTTCAACAAGGATCAGCTAGCCAGGCTTGTGAAAGAAGGGAGTGTCAAGCCTGCTGTGTTGCAGATTGAGGTAATTTATCTACTACTTCTTCTTCTTTTCGTGTGGGACACCGAGTCGTCCAACGACCTGATGAACCCTGGTGTCAGAATTTTTCAGCCGACTTTTACAAGTAGCAGGCTGACATGGTTGTGTAACGACTGCCGTCATAGACTGACCTACGGCTTAACGTGCCATCCGAAACACGTAACCATCTTACTTACGGACAATCGGGTGGTTCAGCCCGCAATGTCCTAACCAGGCTGGGAACAAATTCACAAACTGATAAATATCAACTTTGTGAGTGACCCACCGAGAATCGAACCCGGGACCTTCTGCGTCAAAGGCAGTTGCACTACACTGCGCCACATCGATTATCTACTATTAATACTAAAAGTTGAATCCTAATTGGACGCTGTTTAGCATTTATGTACCAACCCACACCCGGAACAAATTAAGCTACGAGCCTTCGAAGTTTTTCAAAGACATTTAGTTTTCCTGCGGTCTCCCTGAACGTAAGCTCATACTATTTAGTATCACCAGGTGCGTCTAAATGTCCTTATTTAAGTAATGTATGTAATTGATGTTTTGAATAAATATTTATTGAAATAAAGACGAAAAACTGTTATTGCGAAATACCAACATCCTACTTTGTAAAAAGCAATTAAGTACTATGTGGCTTACAACATTATTGCTTAATAATTTACAGGGATTTTGAGATGAGAAAAATGTACCATAAATATTTGAAAATCAGCTTTATTATAGTTATGAGATCACCTACCTTAAATTAACTGTTACATCTTAAAGAATAATAAATGATTATTCTTATTTACTGAGATCCATTGAACATTACAAAAAATCAGTCATATTTTGATTAAGTACGTACGTACTTTGCTTATAAAACTAAACTACATATTATGAAACATTTATTTTTAACAAAAAACATAATTAAATATTTATCAAAAATATAACAAAAATGGCTCTTATTAGATTAGATTAGATTAGATTCATTTATTTCACATTATCAAATTCATAGTTACAGTGCTAAAACTAAATAAAAATGTCAGAGGATAATGTGATCGTCAAAAAAATATAAATAAAAGTATATAACAATGTCAAAGTTCTACATGCTTTTCTCTTTAAAATAAAACCAACCTTAATATTAAATAAACACCATAAGGGCATGAAGGGTCTTGGTGAAGATGTGCTCACGTCGCAGTAGATGGGTCAGTTGTTACCGGTCACGTTGATTTTCTTGATTTTTAGGGAACTTCCGCCTTGCAAGAGTTGGGACAGTTCATCGTCAGTGCTCTGTGCTTTGGCAAGTGCATCTTAACCTATGGCATTAACTTCGTCAATCCGGGAGAGTGTGTCGGTGACTACGTTATCTTTGCCAGAGATGTGATGGATGTCTGTTGAGAATTGAGCGATGTAATCGAGATATCACAGAGAGCACAACATCACTATGGCACTTTGCTTCATTGACTACGCCAAAGCGTTCGATTGCATAAATTGGGACAAAATGTTCAACGTGATGAGTGAGATGGGCATACCGAGTCACCTAACATTCCTTGTGCAAAGTCTCTACAACGAAGGCAAATCTAGAGTTAGACTAGAGGGCTCAACATCACATCCCTTTAAAACTGAGCGCGGAGTGCGTCAGGGATGCATACTCTCGCCGCAATTGTTTAACTTGGTCGGCGAACACATCATGCGGAGAGTACTCGAATACTGGGACGGAGGTATCCGCATGGGTGGACGTCTAATAAACAACTTGCGTTTCGCTGATGATACCACAATAATTGGCTCAAATGAAACTGAACTAGCGGAAATTCTAAGTAGAGTGGAAAAAGTGAGCGCAGAATACGGTCTTCTTATCAACAGGTCAAAAACGAAATTAATGATCATTGATAGAGCTGGGACGATGCAGCGAACTGGCGAACTGAGGGACCTCGAGGTCGTTCGCAAATTCGTATACCTGGGTGCTCTTATCAGTGACGATCCATCAATCCAGATAAATCGAAGAAATCCTTACAATTATTGTAAGGATTTCTTCGATTTATCTGGATTTCCATCATCAGATCCTTCTGTCTTGATAAATGCGTGATAAGATAATGTATTTGGTATGTGTTAGCGCAACCGACCTGGCTCCGCACGTATCGAGGCCGAGCGTAGGGCATACTTGCGTTTTTCTTGCGCCGTGTGATGCCGGCTTAGAATAGCATCATCCCACATCCTTCCCGCGAGTGTCGTAAGAGGTGACCAAGGGACTCGAGAGTATTGGTGTATTACAATCTTTAGGCGACAGGCTGACAACCTGTCACTATAGTGATACACATTTTTTCTGAAACAACCTTGGAAAACAATCCTCAAAAATGTCAGACGTGGCGATAGCGACCGTATTCTTACGGCCGTTAACGCTCTGCCTACCCCGCAAGGGATAAAGGCGTGATATATGCATCTGCATGCATGCGTTTTTCATAATTGCGTGCCAGGCAACGCAGTGTCAGCGCTCTTGTCTCTGATTAAATCGTCTGCCATAGATGTAAAAGGTCAATGATGGAACGTGTAGTCCAATCATGATGTGCTGTCTTAAAATCCTTTTTTTCTTTGTTGGAAGGTTAATAATCAGCTTAGAGCCTACTATATTTCTGGTTAAAATTAATGTACATGTCTCCAGGTCCACCCCCAAATGGCGCAACTCGAGCTGGTTCGCTACGCGCAGGCGCACGGCATCGTGGTGATGGGATACAGCCCCTTCGGGTCCATGGTCAGCAGATTCGGCACGACGTTCCCTGGTAAGCATTCACGTTCCCTGGCAAGCGTTCCCTGGTCCGCTTTGTGCAGACGTACGGTACAGTATTGATGGAGTACAGTCCCTTTGGGTCCATGGTCAGCAGATTCGGCACGACTTTCCCTGGTAAGCATTCACGTTCCCTGGTCCGCTTTTCAGCAGATTTAGCATAAAGTTCCCTGGTTAGCGCTAAGCTAAATAGCATATTTTTAATTGTTATTTTTCACATTTTAAAACATAAAATTATTGTATGTTAATATATTTATTCTGTACTTACTTATTCACTAATTATATTCCTTTTTCAGGGCCCAAATTCACTGATCCAGTGTTTGTGAGACTCTCAAAGAAGTACAAAAAGACTCCTGCCCAGATTGTTCTGCGATGGCTGGTAAGAAAAATATCTACTTATTTTTCTGAAAAGCTAAAGGTCATAAAAAGAAAACATTGGTTGCAAGCGTTTCCGTAGAAAACCCTTCAAATCATCTTTTAAGCCAATACAGAGTTACTAACACTGAATATGATCGTTTATATAAAAACAAAAATTTTCCGTTCATCATGATAACCGAAACTCACTTCATGACAACCGAAATTATCATTCTTTACAACCGAAATGTTCGTGCATGACAACCAAAATTATCGTAACTTACAAAAGACATTTTCATTCATGACGGAAAACTAAATTATCGTTTTGGTTGTCAACCGAAAATTCCGTCCGCAATAACCGAATTAAACCGCAAAAATGTCTAAAAAGGTATTTTCTCTTTTCAGATTGACAGAAACGTAATACCGGTACCTAAGACGGTCAGCGTGAAACGTCTTATAGAAAATATCAACGTTTTCGACTTCAAACTGACAGAAGACGAAATCGAGGAGATAAGCGCTTTTGACACCAACACGAGATATACTCTGCCTTCGTTCTGGCAAAACCATCCCTATTACCCATTCGAGAAGATTGATAATCCCATAGCCAATCCGTTTGGGGTTTGAAATACGATTATGACTTATGAATCTCATAAAAGTACAACAACGGAGTACTATACTTAGTTTAATAATCTTTTGACTGATTTTTACTTTTATTCCTATCTTTTAGTTTTTAGTTTGTAGAATATTTGTACCTATCTATGTATACAAAACGTAGATAGCTGAGGTTTTAAAAGTTCTACCGGAAATAATTTACTAATTTAACTATTATAAATTATTGGTTTGAATCTTTTTGCATTTTTTGTGATTATGATTAGGTAGGTATGTGATTAGGATTAGGTAAACACGCCAGTTGACTCCAGGTAAAAATGCTAGCTGCAAATATTATAAGGGGTGAATCAGCCCATAAAATTGAACAACAAAAATAGATCGAAATATGAAAATTTTCATTGGACCTCCCATACAAATTGATTTAGGGTGTTGGTAATTTTGTATGTGTTACAAAAGTTTTTTCTGACAATTTTTTGGAATGGGGAAAGTTGTTCAGTTTCACGGGCTGGATCATCTCTTTAAAATATTTGAAGCAAACTTTTTACACACGGTACTATGATGTTGTGGATGTATTTTAAAATAGCATTTAAGAGAAAAACAGAACAATATTCTTTTAATCGTTTATTAAAAGGAGTTAAGTAATGAATCATTTTTTTGTCTTGCACTTTGTGTTTCATAACTTTATAAGCAAAAACACTAGGTACCTACCCATTAATATTAAGGAGCTGACAAGAGCTAAAAACCGGTCCCTTTCTGACAAATGTCAAACTGCGCGCGTGCGAACGGGACGGAATCTTGCCGATTCAATGATATTTTCGTATTTTCGATGATAACTTGGTATAAAATAAGTAATTTGAAAATCAAAAACAATATGTCGATAGAGTATTGTAAGGCGCTCATTCTGATAATAAACACTTAATTATTGCGTGGGTTTTGTTCGTACAGTTTGCGATATAATAGATTTTTAGAAGTAACTTTACGATGATTTTCTATCAAGCTAAATTACTAATATCATGTTTTGGAAACAATAGCACTATAGCAAATATCCTGAAGATTATTACCTTTCTTTTTCGTCAGTTTTTCTGCATTTTATCTAGGGTAGAAATCACTTATAAAAGTAGCTTTTAGCTCTACTCAGCCCCTTAATATGGAAATCTATAGTTGAGTGAAAGAACAATTAATTACATATAATCAAATGAAGATTTAAAAAACAACATGTGCGTTTGATGTGTGATGACAAATATTGATTGAACACAGCAAGACTGTGCATGAAAAGTCACCAGTCCTATTAATTATCACCACATTCTTTGTAGACGTTGAAATCGAATATTTTTTTTTATTTGAAACTCTGAAACTGCTTAGATATCCCAATATCTCTTTATAACTTTACAGTAACTTAGTTCCAATGGATAATCTCCATTACTAACCCAAAAATTCCGTCTTCATCTTGCTCCATTTTTTTTAAATCGGTGAGTTTTGGAGAAATTCACAATTCACTGCAATTTTGAAAAACTGTTTATATTTATACACACATATCACGCCTTTATTATCTCTTGTGAGGTAGGCAGAGTGTTGACAAACGGTCACTATCTAGTCCATTGAATAAAAAGTTCTAGAGTGCGAGAGTTAGTAACGTAAGATGTTTCTTCGGAAACATGTCAAGAGTTCCTAGGTAATAAACATACTAAAACCCCGGGACACTAGGAGGAGCCCCGGAGTGGGGGGAGGGGGGGAAAGGGTCAATTTTTTCATTTTTCGCTTAAATCTCAAAAACGGTACATGTTAGAGAAAACGTTCAAGGAAAAGTTAAAAGGCCATAAAATTATCTACAAGTTATACCTAAATCACTTTTTCCTATATCCTACCGTTTCTGAGTTACACGCATTAAAAATGATTTTGGCTCAAACAATTTTCCTATACTACATACCCATGTTTATCACATCAATCGATCAAAAAATGTTTCTTTCTTCCATAAAACTCAAATGTGCAACTTGTGACTGGTACTGATAGATTGCTCTTGATTAGGTCTATCATTGGTAAAATAAACACATTCCTCCATGGAAGCCTTTATGAGGAATCGATTGTCAAAATATTATATTAGGGTAGTTTTAGTTACTGGACTTGAACTATTTATATTTTTCTTCCAAAAAAACTCAAAAGTGCAACTTGTGACCGGTACCGATAGATTGCCCATAATTAGGTCTATCATTGATAAAAATACTAGATTCCACCATGGAGGCGTTTAGGGGGAAATTGAATTTTATAAGGGTAGTTACGATACCTGAACATTTTATTTTTTTTCTTCCAAAAAGCTCAAAAGTGCAACTTGTGACCGGTACTGATAGATTGCTCTTAATTAAGTTTATAATTGGTAAAAAAAACACATTCCTCCACGGAAGGCTTTAGGAGGAATCGATTGTCAAAATATTATATTATGCTAATTAACTCCACTTGACCACTCCACACCAAATTGAATTCCCCCTAAACGCCTCCATGGTGGAATCTGGTTTTTTTATCACTGATAGAACTAATTATGAGCAATCTATCGGTACCGGTCACAAGTTGCACTTTTGAGTTTTTTGGAAGAAAAAAATAAATAGTTCAAGTTCAGTAACTCAAACTACTCTAATATAATATTTTGACAATCGATTCCTCCTAAAGGCTTCCATGGAGGAATGTGTTTTTTTACCAATTATAAACCTAATTAAGAGCAATCTATCAGTACCGGTCACAAGTTGCACCTTTGAGCTTTTTGGAAGAAAAAAAATAAAAAGGTCAAGTTGCGTAACTACCCTAATATAATATTTTGACAATCAATTCCTCCTAAAGGCTTCCATAGAGGAATGTGTTTTTTTT
The DNA here is from genome assembly GCA_029255805.1 of Keiferia lycopersicella. Taxonomy (NCBI): domain Eukaryota; kingdom Metazoa; phylum Arthropoda; class Insecta; order Lepidoptera; family Gelechiidae; genus Keiferia; species Keiferia lycopersicella. The sequence continues at coordinate 1,502,583 of JARACZ010000023.1, forward strand.
TACCAATGATAGACCTAATTAAGAGCAATCTATCAATACCGGTCACAAGTTGCACTTTTGAGTTTTTTGGAAGAAAAAAAATAAAATGTTCAGGTATCGTAACTACCCTTATAAAATTCAATTTCCCCCTAAACGCCTCCATGGTGGAATCTAGTATTTTTATCAATGATAGACCTAATTATGGGCAATCTATCGGTACCGGTCACAAGTTGCACTTTTGAGTTTTTTTGGAAGAAAAATATAAATAGTTCAAGTCCAGTAACTAAAACTACCCTAATATAATATTTTGACAATCGATTCCTCATAAAGGCTTCCATGGAGGAATGTGTTTATTTTACCAATGATAGACCTAATCAAGAGCAATCTATCAGTACCAGTCACAAGTTGCACATTTGAGTTTTATGGAAGAAAGAAATATTTTTTGATCGATTGATCTGATAAACATGGGTATGTAGTATGGGAAAATTGTTTGAGCCAAAATCATTTTTGAATGCGTGTAACTCAGAAACGGTAGGATATAGGAAAAAGTGATTTAGGTATAACTTGTAGATAATTTTATGGCCTTTCAACTTTTCCTTGAACGTTTTTCTCTAACATGTACCGTTTTTGAGATTTAAGCGAAAAATGAAAAAATTGACCCTTTCCCCCCCTCCCCCCACTCCGGGGCTCCTCCTAGTGTCCCGGGGTTTTAGTATGTTTATTACCTAGGAACTCTTGACATGTTTCCGAAGAAACATCTTACGTTACTAACTCTCGCACTCTAGACCCCCTTTGGAGGTACTCATTCAATGGACTAATCGCCACGTCTGACAAATTTTGAGGGCCCTTTCAGATGATTAGTGTATCACTATAATGACAGATTGTCAATCTATCGCCTAAAACTGTAAAACACATAAAACCCTCAATTTCCTTAGTTGCCTCTCACGACACCCGCGGGAAAGAAATAGGGTTATGCTATTCTAAGCCGGCATCACACGGCAAATAAATATTTACATCACATGGCTATTTATAAAAGTCTGAAAATCAGTTTATTTATGAAATATATACAATATATTTATTAGTTACATATAAAACTATAAGATATCTAAGCGTGGCAGCCGAAGTTGCAGACCACTGAGCTGACGAAATGACGGAAGAGCTGGAACCCTCGGTAGAAGAACGTCTCTCGCTCATAGATGTTCAGGTAAGACAGGTCTCGAGACAGGAATTCACCAGTAGGTTTGTCTACAATTTGAAAAAAAATTGAAATACCTGGTTATTGATCATTCATTATAAAAAACGCAGTTTTAATCAACCGTTGAAAAATGGAAAATATAAATTTATGTAAAATGGGAAAAAAACCGTTCGAAAGTGTTTGATACTAGTGGGTGCCCGCGGCTCCGCCCGCGTGGAAGTCGGTTTTGGTCGCGTAGCATCCCACAGGAAATTTTTTCATGGATAATTACTATGTATTAATCAAAATTACTTTTTATATGTTTGCCAAATTTCATGAAAATTGGTTCAGCAGTTTTTGAGTGACGGAGTAACAAACAAACATACAAATTTTCACATTTATAATATTAGTAGGATGAGTATCGGTATTATATCAATACCGGTTTTAAATTTATCGGTACCAATATTTCTGAACTGATTATTTTAACCGATATCGGTATTTCTATTAATCAATACCGGTATTTTGGGCCTTCGTATTTTTACAATCTTACCGTTTGGCGAGACGATGAATTTAGGCATCTGGACGACGTCTGTGAAGACGAAAGAGTCGCAGATGTCCATAGCGTTAGCATGCGGGATATTGGAGGTCAGACGGATCATAGCTGGAAATAAAAAAACACGGTTATTTTTTTTTTCTACGAATGGGGAGGAAATTTAAAGCTTATTGCATATGGCAGCAGGCGCAACTGTGCCTAAACGCACTAATGAGAGGTACAGTCCAGCAAAAAAGAGTATTAAATAAAATGGAGCCATTTTTGTATGAAAAATTGTTTAAATACTAATTAAACGTTATTTGCCCGCGGGGAAATGCTATATGCAGGCCGCTTCTAATCGGACAAGGTGTAAATCTTTAGAGGAGGCCTATGTTCAGCAGTGATCACTTACTTCGTGATCTGTCAAATATGACAGATCATCATCATCATCTTTTTAGCCGTAAGACATCTTATGGCTAAAAAGATGAAGTAAGTGGAGCCCTCACTATTTGTCTACTGTTTTTTGCTGGACTGTAACTGAACTTTGACAAATTTTTGACCAATCACAGAAAAAAGACATAGTCAAGAGTGGCGCCATTAGTTTCTTACCTTCATTTTAGAACATATTTTGTCACAAAAAACAGTCCATAGAACACGCAGATCAGACCATTCCCTATAAAAATGAGATATTATTCATGAAGATTGGACCAATACTTATGAAGATTAGATCATTACTCACGAATCAGACCATAGAACACGCAGATCAGACAATTGCCTTTAAAAATGAGATATTATTCACGAAGATCAGACCAAATTACTCACGAAGAATATTATTCACGAAGATCAGGCCAAATTACTCACGAAGAAGATCAGACCATCACTCACGAAGATCAGACCATCACTCACGAAGATCAGACCATTACTCACGGAGATCAGACCATTCCTCGAAAATCAGATAATCTACTCACGGTATTGCCAAGTGCTGCTCATGCTGTAGACTTTGTCTTCCTGCTTAGAAGCGTGCTGAATGAGGGTCCGGTTGGAGGCGAAGATTAGACCTGGACAGTCTACCGACATCACCGCAACGTCTTTCTTCAAGTTGTAGCTGGTTGGAGAAAGATTACGTTAAAATTCGGTTAGTATTTTTTTTTTCGGGTTGTGTCGAATAAAAGAATGTTAAGAAGCTTGTCCACTTAAATGTTTCGTAATCAAAACAAAAAGTTTTTTTTTAATTTCTTTATTGAAGATATTTGCACGTATGTAAATGGTATGGTGTTATAGTGCTTGTCCACTTACAAGTTTCAGAATCAAAGCGAAGAAGGTTAAAGTTTAGTTTTTTGAATATTTTGTAAGTGTATTGTGTGTGTAATATTGTCAGACGTGGCGATAAAGACCGTAATATTGCAGTCGTTAACGCTCTGCCTACCCCGCCAGGGATATAGGCGTGATTTTCGTGTGTATGTGTGTGTGTGTGTGTGTATGTGTGTATGAGCGCGTAAACATTTGTAATGATAGAATAAAACGTTTTAAAAAAGTATACTTACAAAAATTCAGAAATGTAGCATTTATGATGATTTGAGATCACCAGATCCTGGTCGATGTAGGTGGCGTTGAAATATGGTGTCTCAAACTTGAATTTGCCGAGCTTGTAAGATGGCCGAATGGCTTTCAAACCTTTGCGTGTGCATTTTGAGTTGGCTTCTAAGTTTTCTCGGACGCATTTTAGGTCGATGGTGTGGCCGTTTGTCTCGCAAGGATGGACTATGTCTGATTTTTTTGGTGTTGATGCTGAAAAATTAGGACATAAAATTGGATTCTGATAGGACGCTCTGTTGGCCAATTATTTTTTAGACTAAGCTCTCTAATTTTCCCTTTTTTGAGAAATACATTTCAGGTTTGGATGACTGAGGACAGTTTTTATGATAACTTTTCTGTTTCTTTTATTTTTCTTAAATAAATAGATAGATTCAGATAAAGCTAAGACTAGCTAAATGAGATTTGCAGACTCAAGAGTGTTTTGGATCGAAAATTATACACACTACCTACCTACACAATAATTAGAAAGCAAAAATATAAAAAAAGTTTTTAACTAGTATGGAGTAAAAAATAGAAAAGTTGTTAAAAAAACGCAAAACTTACCGCTGTACGCACAAGACACGAGTGCCAAAACAACAATTATTGATTTGGACATTTTGACTTTAGTCTTCGATACGACTTCTTAGTCTTATTATCAGGAGACTTCTGTGCGCATTTCAATTGGAAATACCCCATAAATTGTACACAAACATACACAGTTCTAGAAAAACAATTGTACAGATAATTTATGTTATTTTAGCACCAACTGATCAAACATCTCGCATGGCTGACGTCCTTAGCGATTTACAATTTTATATTTTGCTGTTACGAAACCGATTTTCTTGGAAAAAGTTCTTTGTGTCTTATAGAAATCTAGTTAAAGCAAATAATGGGAAAACTATTGTGTTAAAATTGTTTTTACGTTGTTCAAAGTCGTCATGCGCTGGTTTTGTACAAAGGATAAATTCATTAACGTATTATTTAATTTACAATTGTGTACTTGTACAATAAGGTAAAATTATTTGGCTATTTGATAGGTTAAATCCATTATACATATTGGTGTCAATTTGGTAATTTCTGTTAAACTTAAATTTCTTATTACACGAAGACAAACGGAACAAGTGCAAAAAAATCACGTCACCGATTAGATTCAATCAAACCCACGTTTTTTGACGTTAACCACCACACCACGGCTATCCAAGGCGACGTAATTGTGAACCACTTGTTTAGTGTCTAAAATATAGGATGATCCCTTTGACTTTTGCGACCTTGAAGCATAAGGCCCATTTTCTTAGTAAAAAAGGGAAAATGGACTTTGTAGCATTTGCTTCAATGTCACAAGTCACAACCGTCACAGGGATCATCCTTTATTTTACAGACTATGTTCAATTTTTTTTTAATAGCGCTGTCATTTCCGTCAAAAAGATTGAGAAAAGGATAGTAGATATCTTAGAAATGTCATGTTAAAAATAAATATATGGTTTCTGTGCCATTTCTACCCACCTTGACCTTGACAGGCACCAAAGTCCACTACTGGACATGGGCCCCCCCTATTGGGTTCGAGGGTATTGCCATACCACGAGTGGCAAGATTTGCGAGTGCAGCGTAACATTAATCGCCATCTTTTTAATCGTCGTCGTATTTTGACAGATAACTTGCATTATGCGTCACATTATAGGGCAATTTTATAAGGCAATGTTTATCCTTTTTTTTTATTAACGGAATGTGAAAAAGTTTTTTATTTAAATTTTGTTATTGCCAATGAATTAAAAATCACAGCAAATCTACTTTGTGGACGCACACCTTTATCGCTAGAGGCAAATAGCAGGGCAGATAGATTAACTAATAATTTTTATATACAGATTAATTAAATCTATTAAATTATAATATGTCTTTAGTCATCTATTTATAATTTAAAAAATGTTTTCTACAAATAAAATGATTCATTCTTGTACAGCTACTGAATAAATATTTTGTATGTATCATCCTTATATCTATAAATTAGTCATCGGCGAATAGATATAAAAGGATATGTGTAAAATAGCGAAGAAATCAGAGACATGATGTGACTAAAATAGTCTATGGTCTCATCCGTCTTTCGCCAAATGCCATTTCTCTCCTGTAGGTCTGCTGTAAGAAATTTATTTTTTAGAGATAAGCAGTGCCTGTTGTGTCCATTGTATTTATGTTTTGTCCTGTAAAATTTCTTGTGTACAATAAATGGTAAATAAATAAATAAACCATACTTCATACTCGCTTCCTTCAGAGCATAGTGAGCAAAGCTCCTGTCCCATACAAACGACAGCTAGTTTTGCGTCACCTACTAGAGTACCGCGTACTTTCATATAAATTTGCTTTCTTTGACTGCCAGCGCCAAAATGGCGATTTTCTATGAGTGCCACCAATATTGTAGCAACAACCAGTACCCAAGCCATGGGGTCTCATTCCCTACTAAAAGAAATTAGTCCAAAAATAAATCAATAGACGGCGATACGGGTCGCGAATGTAACTTAAGAGACTGGAATAAAAGCAAATTTACAAAAACAAAGTATTGGAAAATTATAAATACATTATTTAAGATGTTTTGTGACGGAAAACACGAGAATTATTCACATTTTTGCAATATTTTCAATCTAATGTCGTCAATACGAAGTATCCAATAAATAAGCTAGATGTCGCTAGCAACGCACGCGCTGAGTCGACATATCAAATAGCCCGCCAATAGCCGTCCTAGGGCAATCGAACTCCCTCTATGACGTTAGGTATCTGTACTACTTTAGTAGTATTATAATCTGTGCCCAAGCTAATGTTAGGTCGGCGAGCATACTTTTCCAAATAGCCAGAAAACAACAAAGACAAATTTTCGAATCCGCACCATTGTTCGAAAATGACATTATGCGGTGTTTGATATTGGGCAATATGTAATAATGTCAGGCCTCCCATACAAATTGACTTGGTCGTTTTTTTTTCATATTGATTCGACCTATGTTCTTTGGGGAAAAATTCATGGGCTGGTTCACCTCTTAAAATATTTTTTTACACACTGTATAATTATCTAAATAGAACCCTATTATTTAAAGAATAGATCTGTAAATGGCGGCCGATCGTCATGCTTTCTTTTTCCCACTGCGGCTCTGACATATACCAGGAGTTCATGCTTTCTCCCTCACACTTAGGTAACCGCCGCCATATTTTACAAATCCTATACAAAATTTAAATGAAACAAAACGTATATGAAGAATGCAAAATGTTGTAATAACACAAAACAAAGACAAAAAATAAAAATAAATTGACCTACACAATAGTACAAGACTATATTATAACTTAAAATTCAAACTACCTAACGCAGATTTACTTATGGGGGCTTGGCAGAGACCCACAGGACATTAAGCGTTTAGGACATTATGCGTTTAGGACATTATGCTTTTAGGTTATTATGCGTTTAGGCCATTATGCATTTAGATCATTGTGCCTTTAGGTCATTGTGCGTTTAGGACATTTTTAGGATTCAGGGCATAATGCATCGGGACCTATCTTATACGACATCGTGTTTCGGAGGAAATATTTTAAATTGGACTTGGGGCGTCGTACTGAACAATTTCCACTGGGTATGGGCTCAATGCTGAAAGTAGGAAAAAGCCGTGTTCGAAGAACGTGTAAAAGTGCGAATCTCCATTTTTTGTCGGTTAATATGAACTTAAACCTTCTCCTAAGCTTGACAAACACTTTGCTCAAAACCGCATCAAAATCGGTTCAGCCAAACGCGAGATAATCGCGGCCAAAAATACATACTTACACAGGTCAAACCGAGAACCTTTCTTTTTGAAGTCTGTTAAAAAAATCTCTTAAATACAAACTTCCGAATCCACCTGACCGACTTTGTATCAAAAGAATTATCGAAATCTCGTTTTTCAGCATATTAGTATCATAGTGATTGCGTCATGAGGAGCGTCGGTGGCCAAGTGATTAGGACACCGGTCTTACAATCGCGAGACCCGTGTTCGATTCCCGCCATGTACCAAGCTGTTACTCACGTACATTAACCGACTGCTCTTACGGTGAAGGAAAAACATCGTGATGAACCCCACATTCAAATAAAATTTGAATTCAGATGATATTTGAATGTGACTCAACCTAGGATTCGGGCCAGGTTAGCCTTCGGGTTGCAGAGGTTAGATGGCAGTCGCTCTGTTTAAAAACTTGGTTCCACATCAAATCCCCTAGGTTAGGTAGCCGAACCGACAGAGAACGGGATAAAGCGAGGAGAATATTGTGATTTTGTTTCAATCCAATTGAATTGAATTGAACAAGCCCAATTGAATGCATTTCCTACGAAACGAATAATACAAACTTTTTAAAATGTATTTGACTGTAAAAGTACATTGATTAAATTCATTTAATCGATCAAAACCCTTTCAATCAAATTCGTTAGATTGAATCCATTTCAAGAAATTCATTTGATCAACCCCGTTCAGACTGAATCCGTAAGTCTGAGGGATGAAAAATAACTATTTTGATAGACAGAATCAACACCATCTAACAAATCTAAAAACATCTTCTAAAAAAGTTTAAATTCTTATAATTTTCGTGCCAGGCTCCCACCGGTAAGTGGTGATACCATTGCGAAATTTATCAACTAAATTGTTGATAGCTGTCGGTTTTTTTGAGTTGGCCATACTGTCGTTGTACATGAGTTTGGCAGGCGGATTGCGACATACGATACATTCGGATTTCTGGCGGGAGACCTGAAAACCGTAAAAGTATTATTTTTATTAACACACGCACACACATATTATACCGGGTGTAAAAAAAAATTGCTGCAAATATTTTAAGGGGTGAACCAGCCCATGAAATTGAACCACTTTCCCTAAGGAATATAGGTCGAAATATGAAAAATAAATTCGAACCTCCCATACAAAATTAGCATCCGACCAAATCAATTTGTATGGGAGGTCCTAAAAATTTTCTCATATTTTGACCTATGTTTCTTAGGGAAAGTTGTTCAGTTTCATGGGCTGGTTCACCCCTTAAAATATTTGCAGTTATTTTTTTTACATTCTGTATACATAGGGGTAGGCAGAGCGTTAACGATCGTACGTATTTCGTTGCTTATTTTGCTTGCATCCCTACCCTACGCTGTTAACATTGATTTAGTTTTCAGTGATTGTGAAGTTGATGAATTTTCATTAATGATCTTGCAAAAAAGTCCAATACCGGAAAACCGGAATACCGGCATTGAAAAAAAAAACAGTAGGTATTCAATACCGGTAAAAAAAAACAGTATTCTTAGCCCTAACTAAAACTAATATCAAATTTAGATCACTCCTTGCGACATTCTGTGGATCGCAATAGTAGAACATTGAGAGTTCTAGATGATTTTATAAGTAGTAAAATCTAGGTAAGATGCTATACAGAGTGTAAGAGAAGGTGTAACGAAAACTTTGCAGGCGTGATCAGACCATGAAACTGAACAACTTATTTTAATATGGGGGCCATGTTTGAAAAAGAAATATTTTTTCGAGTTCCCATACAAAGTCAGTCAGCTGATTGGGACTTTTGTAAGGAAGGTCAAAAAAAATTTCACATTTCCCATAGCCCCCATACTAAAATTTGTTGTTCAGTTTCATGGTCTGATCACGCCTGCAAAGTTTTCGTTACACCGTCTCTTACATACATACATACATATATCACGCCTTTATCCCTTGCGGGGTAGGCAGAGCGTTAACGGCCGTAAGAATACGGTCGCTATCGCCACGTCTGACATTTTTGAGGATTGTTTTCCAAGGTTGTTTCAGAAAACATGTATAACACTATAGTGACAAGTTGTCAGCCTGTCGCCTAAAAATTGTAATACACCAATACTCTCGAGTCCCTTAGTCGCCTCTTACGACACCCGCGGGAAGGACGTGGGGTGATGCTATTCTAAGCCGGCATCACACGGTCTCTTACACCCTGTATTTATTTACCACTGAGCTGTTATCCTGTGTGCTAAAAGTAGTCGAAGACCCCCGGCCGGCGGCGTGACGACTCTGTATCTTGATTTTACCGGCTTCAAACTTCATCTGTAAAGAAAGATATTCTTAACTATTATTTTCATTTTTTATGCCATGTGATGCCGGCTTCGAATAGCATCACCCCATTTCTTTCCCATGGGTGTCGTAAAAGCCGACTAAGAAACTCGAGGGTTCCAGTGTATTGCAATTTTAGGCGACACGCTGACAACCCGTCACTATAGTGATGCACGACCTATCTAAAACGACCCTCAAACATTTGTCACACGTGGCGATAACGACCGTAATTTAATATGATACAGGATTGATTTGTGTGTGTATTTATTTTAAAAGTAAAGAAAATAGGCAGATAGATTATTTTGAAAGAAATGGCAACTCTAGGAACTTATTTTTTTTTCTCTTACGTTAAGTGATAACGGCTTATTTAGACGCATAATGTCCGTTTCGCAAAATGTCTCATTCGCAGATTTACTTGCCATACAAAGGGGTATTATGCAAAAGAGAGTTCCTGCGAAAAGGTATTTCGCGAAAGGGACATTGTTAGAAAGGTACATTTTACGATGAACACCTAGACCTGTCTTTATAAATCGCACTCAAGTCTAAGATCGATCTCAAGAGCAAATTTGACAAATGTCAGTCCGCGCCGCGAAAGAAGTTTCGCGAAAAACGTTTCAATTACCTTAATTCTGACGCACATAAGGGTCATTTAAACTCTTTTCGTGGGACTTCTTTCGTGGCGCGGACTCTAACCAACCTTATCACTCGGCCGTCTCTGACTGTCAGATATTCCAGCGCAGTTATAAAACTTAACCGGCTTTTCCGGGCGACGGCCATGGTCCACAGATACGTGGTAAGTTAATAGCTTTCTGAAAGAAAATGAAGGTTTTTATTCAAGACTTCTGGACCAAACCACGGGGTATCGAATAATACTTTCTTACTTACCAAACTATTGTTGGCCTACTTCTAGAGTCTAGAATCTAGACAGTACATATGGACAGGGCCCAAAGTCTGATATTTTTTTGTCATTGTAACGCCATCGAAACTCAACTGTCATTCTATTGCCATTGTGATTTTCTATACTTCAAACTGTTAGCAGACTACGAAATGACCTACCTAAATCATCCAAATGAGATCTAATCGACATCCAACTAAAACGATTTTCTTGTAGCAGACCTAGGGCCCCGTTGTTGGCCTACTTGTAGAGTCTAGAATCTAGATAGAACTATTTTGGACTAAGTACATATGAACAGATATGTAAAAAAATATGAACTTATAGAAAACGGAAGAAGTGCGTAAGGATTGTAACAAATAAAAAGATTTAGCCTCTACCTAGTTCTGAATCTAAAACATTGACATTTATACAGGGTCCTAAAATCGGTTCAGTTGGATGTCAATTGGATCTCAGTTGGATGATTTTGGTAGTTTCGTAGTCTGAAATATGGAAAATCACAATGGCAATTGAATGAGTTTCAATGGCGTTACAATGACAAAAAAATAGCAGACTTGGGGCTCAGACTGAAAGATAATTTGATACATTTCCTAGATCTAATGTCCTATGGAAAAATATTTTAAAAATGGCCTCCTTCCATAGGCCTCTTCCTCCTCCAGGGAATGAATGAAAGTCCTACATACGATAAATAAAGAAAGAGAAAAAAAGAAGAATAAGTATCAAACTTTACCTGTAATCGAAGCCTTGGCCACAGTTATAGCATTTATTCGGCGGAAATTTTAAAGTCAAATCCGACTGCTTACTCGTCTTACTTATATTGTCTCTACGTTTGTGCATATTATTGCAGCTAACCGTCCTTTTATCAGAATTCGTTGAAATCGATTCACTTGTACAATCTGACTCGGTGTACGACTGCTGATTCGTCTGCAGATCCGACTCAGAATATCTGTTTTTATGTAAATCTAGTAACACCTGTTCAGTTTCAGCAATTTTGTCAAAGAACGAGACGATTTTCTTCAGTTTTTCTTCTGGCAAATCGTTTTTTGGTGCCTCCGTCTGGGTGATAGTGGATCTTTGGATGTTTTTTGATGTCGAAGTAAGGGACACGTTTTGTAGGTTAGGGGCTAACTTCGGGAACCCTAAATGCTCGTTTTCGTGGCCATATTTTTCGACTTCGTTCTCGAAGCCCTCGTGACAATAATTACAAACGTGTTTTCGGTCAACGAAGTGGCTAAAATTCAAGTGGTCATTGTAGTTAATTATACCTGTAATGAGGACAAAAAGGAAAAAGTAGTAAAAAGTTGTAATTTGTAAGTTGCGCCAGTGACAGAAAAGATGAGAGGGAACCGTCGATCTTGGTATGGCCATGTTATGAGGAGTGATGAGCAGCATTTGCTAAAGAAAGTAATGAACATGAATGTGGATGGATGCAGGAGGATAGAAAGGCCCAAAAAAGTTTGGATGGATTGTGTAAAGGACGACATGAACAAAAAAGGCATAAATGAGGATTTGATTGCTGATAGAGATGAATGGAAGAAAAAAATATATTGCGCCGACCCCAAATGAATTGGGATAAAGGCAAGCAGATGATGATGATGGGGACAAAAAACAAAACTATAAAAGTTACCAATTTCTGTTCCAAGCAATACAACTGAGTACGGATGGCCAGAAAAGAAATGGAGAAAACCACGCTTAGAAACCCTGGATACTATGGTTGCTGCGCTATATATAAAAACTCAGTCAAATTAAATACGGCTTTGACTCCTAAAAAAAACTGACCTTTCACGTTATGATTTTTCGTCAGCTTATATGAAGAGTCATACAGGGTGTTAGGGCAGCCCTTCGAATACTGATGCATTCAGTCCATGAAACTGAACAACTTTTCCCTAGGAATATATGTCAGGAAACGCCCAAAAAATCAGTCAGATGACCGCGATTTTGTATGAGAGCTCGAATTTCTTTTGTCGTTTCCTGACATATGTTACTAGGGGAAAGTTGTTCAGTTTTATGGTCTGCATACACCCTATCAGTATTCAGAAAGCTGTCCTTTACACCCGGTATAGGCGCATCCCTAGTTCTCCACGAAATGAGATAACCACTAGACGTTCTCAAAAGCTGTCTTTAAATAGCTGGGTCTCCATCGAACGAGCCGCCTCAGATGCTCACTGCCGCGCGCAGCATGCGGCGCAATGCGCGGTCGGTTTTTCGCCCGAGCATGAGAATTTAACATGCGCTGCTCAGCCGAAACACGTCCACACCGACGCATGCTGCGCGCGGCAGTGAGCATCTGAGGCTGCTCGTTCAATGGAGGCCCAGCTAATGACTTACCGTAGGACAAACTCTTGCAGCCAGTAATAGGGCACTGCCTGGGTGTCCTATCCATTAGACACCTCTTCTGTATCGCCTGAATGTAGTTGAAGAGGGCTGGGCTGGCTATGTCGCGAAGCATCGTCTCTGAGTGGGTCTTCTTAGCCTTTTTTAGTCTACGGAACCTGGTCCATGGAAAAGATTTTTTAAACATACATACATACACGTATCACGCCTGTATCCCTTGCGGGGCAGGCAGAGCGTTAACGGCCCTAAGAATATGGTCGTTTTCACCACGTCTGACTTATGATGTTTTACTTACGTCTGTTGTGATTTTATTAAACTTGGTACCTTTTAAAAAAGAAGCGTCATAAAATGCTCTGCAAAATATTATACGTATATAACATACGCGGCAGCTACATTTGCCATATCTTGCTTGACCGGTGATGTATTTGTACAGCAGAATAAAAAGGCATCGCCTATTCAGGGTGTAAGGGACGGTGAAACGAAAACTTTGCAGGCCATGAAACTAAACATCTTTTTGTATTGGGACTATGTGCGTAAAAGTGAACATTTTTTCGACGTGCCACACAAAATTCCCGACCAGCTGAGTGACTTTGTATGGGAACTCGAAAAAAATGTTTTGTTTCCCAACATAGCCCCATAGTAAAAGTTGTTCAGTTTCATGGTCTGATCACGCCTGTAAAGTTTTCGCTACACCGTATCTTAAACCCTGCACGTCTTTTCTCTGGTTGGTGCATTGGGAATAAAACTATTGTTACTACTTACCACGACCGATGTGGCGCAGTGGTAGTGCGACTGCCTTTGACGCAGACGGTCCCGGGTTCGATTCTCGGTGGGTCACTCACAAAGTTTATATTTATCACTTTGTGAATTTGTTCCCAGTCTGGTTAGGACATTGCGGGCTGAACCACCCGATTGTCCGTAAGTAAGATGGTTCCGTGTTTCGGATAGCACGTTAAGCCGTAGGTCCCGGTTGCTGTCTATGATCACTTAGACGGCGGTCGTTACACAACCATGTCAGAAGCCTGCTACTTGTAGAAGGCGGTTGAAAAATTCTGACACTAGGGTTCATTGGGTCGTTGAACGACTTGGTATCCCACACGAAAAGAAGAAGAAGAAGAAGAAAGAAGAAGAAGACTACTTACCACATATAAACCAAATATGGGCAATATTTCGTTAGAACTTTATGCTCGCTCCGCTTGCGTTTGTTTCTCGGAATTATTAGTAAGCGGCTAAGTAAACACGAGATATCGTGCCTCGTGGCGCACTCTGGGGGACGTCTACACCCAGCAGTGGACAACAGTCCAATAGGATATTAGCCCCCAACCTATTAATATTTAGCGACTTCTGGTGGCTACAACATGAAGCTCACTCAAGTGCTTCATAAGCATACAAGAGGCAACAGGAGATCTCAACATATCGGAGAGATGGCGCCACGTGACAGAACTATGGGCCTGAAACGCGGTATCGAAGTTTTCACCGCGCAACGCATATATACAACTTCCAATCCAATCCAGGTGGACCGGCCAGGCGGGTAACTAGAGCTACCCTTTTTCCGACACCCCCTGGATTCCTCCTGTCACCCGCCATAGATATGTTATGTGTATTTCTTTATTATCACATCATATTCTATAGCATAGAAATACTAGGTTCATGTCAATAGTCAAAGTTGTTAGACGACGCGTCGACCTACACGAAAAGAAGAAGAAGAATCAAACCTGAGTCCACTCCGCCACCGCTTTCCACAGTAATCGTAGTTGATGTTGTTGTCACTGGCAGCGTATACGTGACCGTTGGAGCCGTACCCGCATTTTAACTTTTCACGGCGCAATCCAAACAGTCTTTGGAGAAAACATTGGAATCTGAAAATGTGATTGGTATCTGTTTATCTACAGGGTGTAAAAATATTTAGTGCAAATATTTTAAGGGGTGAACCAGCCCATGAAACTGAACAACTTTCTCCAAGGAACATAGGACGAAAATTAAAACAAATTTTTGGACCTCCCATACAAAATTACCGACCGAGCAAATCAATTTGTATGGGAGGTCCAAAAAATTTTCTCATATTTCGACCTTAGTTTTTGGGAAAGTTGTTCAGTTTCATGGGCTGATTCACCCTTAAAATATTCGCAGCTAATATTTTCACACCTTATATGTCAAGTTGAAAAATTGTTTTTGAAAGTTTACAAGCCACAGGATTTTCATTAACATCATCTTTTGATACGAAAACAATCTTAACATAAACCTTACGGGATAGGCAGAGCGTTAACGGCCGTAAAAATACGGTCGCTATACGCCACGTCTGACTAATATACAGGCCTGTTTAAGATAATTTGTGATACTATAGTGACAGGTTGTCAGCCTGTCGCCTAAAAGTTGTAATACAACTGAAACCCTCAAGTCCCTCAGTCGCCTCTTACGACACCCACGAGTAGGAAATGGGGTGATGCTATACAATCTTAACTCTTGCTTGAATTGAAGAGGATGCTCTATTTCTTTTAAAATGTATCCAATCCCATCCATATACATGTGTCAGAATTCAAATGGTTTTGGTGATGCCAGCTTAGTATACCATCACCCCATTTCTTAGCCATGGCTGTCGTAGAAGCCGATTAAGGGGCTCGAGGGTTTCATGTGTATTGCAATTTTAGACACCAGGCTGACAACCTGTCACTATCATGATACACGAGTACCCTCTTATAGTCTGTAAAATATAGGATGATCCCTGTGACGTTTGTGACCTTGGAGCAAATGCTATGACATTAGGTCCATTTTCCTAGTAAACAAAGTAAGATGGACCTTATATCATAGCATTTGCTACAATGTCACAAATGTCACAGGGATCATCCTATATTTTGCAGATTATAAATAAGTCGGACCTGGTGATGACGACCGCAGTATTACGATAACGTTCTTCCTACCCCGCCAGGGATATAGAGGCGTGATTAGTCTCCATAGAACGAGCAGCCTCAGATGCTCACTGCCGCGCGCAGCATGCGGTGCATTGAGCGGTCGGTGTGGACGTGTTTCGCCTGAGCAGCGCATGCTAAAATTCTCATGCTCGAGCGAAAAACCGCCCACACCAACCGCGCATTGCGCCGCATGCTGCGCGCGGCAGTGAGCATCTGAGGCTGCTCGTTCAATGGAGACCCAGCTATTTGTGTATGTAGTATGTAAAGATTAATATTTGAAACAAAAGTTACCTTGTAGGTTTCCGTTCGATATACATCATAGGATAAGGGTACTGTGCTACATCCGGTTGCATCATTTCAACCCTCGGCTGCTGATACTCCAATTCCTTGTGGTCCTCATTCACCTCCTTGTCTATGCTGGGACCTCTTCCCGGGTTCTCCTGGGAGTTACCTTGTCCCTGCATCATTTTTGTGGGACAAGAGCTATGTATGTTCGGGTCTCGTAGCACTGGTGGAGATATCGGCCCTGGGACAGACATGGTTCCTGTTGTCACGTGTCGTACATACATCCATATAAGGTGTAAAAATATTAGCTGCAAATATTTTAAGGGGTGAATCAGCCCATGAAACTGAAAAACTTTCCCTAAGGAACATAGGTCGAATTATGAGATTTTTTTTGGACCTCCTCCCATACAAATTGACTTGGTCAGTAGTAATTAATTTTGTATGGGAGGTCCAAATTTTTTTCTCATCATATGTCATATCGACCTATGTTTCTTAGGGAATTGTTGTTCAGTTTCATGGGCTGGTGCACCCCTTAAAATATTTGCAGCATTTTTTTTACGGGCTAGGCAGAGCGTTAACGACCGTAAAAATACGGTCGCTATCGCCACGTCTGACAAATATTGAGGGCCGTTTGAAATAATTTGTGTATCACTATAGTAACAGGTGGTCAACCTGTCGACTAAAAAATGTAATACACATGAAACCCTCAAGTCCCTCAGTCGCCTTCTACGACACCCGCGGGTAGGAAATGAATGATGCTATTCTAAGCCGGCATCACACGGCATACTTAAAATACTTTTTGATTTAACTTGACTTAATTGGACTTCACTTGACTGGACATGACTTGACCTTACTTGATTTGACTTGACTTGACCAACCTTTTTCATCGGATCCAACCGAGGCATCACCACTGGGCACCTCAGCGGTTCCCGCACAAGCGTCGGTCCTGGTCCTGTGGGAACGTTTCTTTCTTCTGTCATGATCCCTATCCTTAGGACTTTCTTCAGCGGTCTGGTTCTCTGCCTGGTTGGAAAAAAACTGTAAGAGCCAAAAACTGGTTTGGAATAATATATGTATTCCCCGATGGTAAAGCTCGGGACTTTTTGCGAAAATGACTTTTTGAGGTAGAGACGTTTTGGTAGGGGGACGTTTTGAGAAAGGAACGTTTTGCGAAGGCGACATTATGCGTTTTAAGTCTGCTAAATGAAAATCGTTTCAGTTGGACGTCGATTGGATCTCAGTTGGATGATTTTAGTACCTACTTTTGTAGTCTGCTAACAGTTTGAAGTATGGAAAATCACAATGGCAATGGAATGACAGTTGAGTTTCCTACTATATTTACCTGATCATAAGGTTCGGGCAGTATTCCTATAACACTCGCGTCGTAGATCTGAAATAATTTCTTAAGACATTTGTATTTTGCTTTCAGCACTTCATGTTTCTTCTTAGGCACCTGAAAAAATGATATATACATACAAATCATATCATATAGGTACTTGAAGTTTATTAGAAAACGGTGTATCACTCAATATTAGTAATAATTTGTCGCCTCAAGATGTGACTACCTACAGTCCTATACTACACGCACATGAGCCTCTTACAATAAACGCGGGAAGAAATGGGGTGATGCTATTCTAAGCCGGCATCATACATACATATATTACGCCTTTATCCCTTGCGGGCTAGGCAGAGCGTTAACAGGAAACTCAGTCACTAAAAAGCATTAGAGTCCGCGCCGCGAAAGAAGTCCCGAAAAAAAAGTTCAAATGAACCTTATGGACGTCAGACTAAGGGTCATTGAAAAGCTTTTCGCGGGACTTCTTTCGCGGCGCGAACTCTAGTTTATTTTGAGCGTAACCGCACTATAGTCTGTAAGTTTAGGTACTTATCTTATTGTAAACAAACTTTGTATTAAACTGACAGTTCTGAAGTGTAAAGTGTGTTTACAAAAGGATAAGTACCTAAACTAACAGACTATAGGAATAGGACATTTGTTTGTAAGGTTTTCTAGCCTGGATACTAGTCCTTTTGCCAGGACATTTGTTGCCAACCCAGTGTTGCCAGCTCGATTTCAGTGGCCTATGCAGCGAAACTACAGGCTACAATTCTACAGGTGAAATTCGTAGGTACAGTCGGCAACGGAGATAGGTTAGCAGGGGTACTCCAAACGAATTAAAATATTTTTATTTTCAAGTAAAATATTGATATTCTACGAATACATTTTTATACAAAATGACATTCTTTACGAGAACTGGTTTCCATAATTTTTACATTTTCATTTGGGACAATAATATTTCGATTCATTTCGAGCACCCCTGTATACCTTATTCCTTTGCTGACTGTACATTGCGTTGCCGATGGGACATTACAAAGCAGGACATTTGACCAGCTACGCAATTTACCTACATCGAATTTCACCTGTAAAATTGTAGCCTGTAGTTTAGAAAAATGAGGCACAGATTATGTATCCAGAGATCAACGGCACGGGTTAAAAAAACCGCCATAATTTCCCTTACACCCTGTATAGGAATTACCTTACCCATTTCAAAGAATTCAAGGACTGGCCATCCTCAACGCTTTCATTTTTCTCAGATATGCTACTCAACTGATGCTTGAACATCGAAACACGAAAGACATCCACAAAGAAACACAAAAATTTCACATACAAACAAAACAGGACAGCACAAAATATGCTTATACTATCATCTGGAAGCATAACTGGGGCTTATTTGGTAGGTCGATGCTGATTTATCTATTTTGTTAAACATATTACTACTGACATTTTGCGAAAAATGCCCGCACGGGAAAAACGTGTGAAATGTGAACTGTCAAACTTGACGTGGAGGTGTCAACTTTGAAAATAGAAGTTGTCTTCTGTGTCGATTGGACAGAACAGAACAGTTTCAAAAAGAATATTATGAAATTATTCAAAAACATAAAATACTCGTAGGACTCAATTCTGGCGGTAAATGATAAATAAATATGAAAAAATTACGTCAGTAATAGGATCTGTCCAATAGATGGCGCGCTCCAACGACTAGTCTAACCTACTTCTTTAATTTTTTTTTACTTGATGTTTTTATAGTCAAAAATGCGTGTGAAATTTTGAGGGTAGGTATGTGGGAATTGATAAGTAAAGTAGAACGTGTGATACAAGCATAATAAGTCGCAGATTTTTGCATGAAACAAAAACGAACGTTTCAGATATTGAGCTCCTGATGACCGACGGACAAACAGACAGACGAGTCATAGTAAAAGGGTCTCGTTTTGACCCTTTGGGTAGGTACACTACGGAACACTACGAACATTTCATGGCCGAATACGAGGCAAAAATTTAGTCAAATTTTATCTATACCAATCGAACGGCTTTCGCAAAGCAACAGGCGTTAGTAGATTAATACAATCTAAATTATTCATACCTACTTAATAATCGAACTAAGGATTATTATTGTTATAAAGATATCTTATCAATTATCATCTAATAAAACGTCATGAGTCATGTCATGACTATCGATACAAATTGGTAACTAGGTTCCTATTTCTACATAGCCTCGTAACGCCCAGATCTTCCTGACCTTTTTTCAGATGACGGCCCGGATGCTTTTTAAAAAGTATAATTCTAAAAAGGAAAATGAACCTTATAAGCACTCCTGAATTCGCTAGATGATTAGGTCATTAATGAAATGAGTCGATTTCAACAAATGGATTTTTTTGCCTAATTTCCGTGTTTTTTTTCGTTTTGAGGATTTTGGCCAAAAAAATATGCTGTATCGAGAACTATCCCCATTTAAAGTATATATTCTAATGGGGGATTATATAAATATAGTAATTAGTGAGTTATTTCGCCCACGGAAATTGCCTTGCCACGGAGATTTTATTTTTTACACGGAAATTGTATTTGAGGCACGTATATTTTATTTGAGACATGGAAAATTAATAGATGCCTTGCCACAGAAACCGAAATTTACTGTATAAAGAGTAGACTGATAAAAATGACTGTGTGCGATAACAATTAAAAACTGCCATAATAGAATCAACTTTAATAAGCATACTGCTTGCGAATTTTACACGGCTGTATGAGTAGGAAATTATGAGACCCTTATCCTGCTTATACACTGATTCATTCCTAGGAGTTAGAAAGACAGAGGGAGCACAGCACCGCTCATGAAGCCCATCGAGCCGGAAAAGAAGGTGACTGCACAGCAAGAAGATATAAGTGCGGCTTCTCACTCATGGCAGCTGTCCGCAAAGCAGGCTTCATGACAAAAGAGATCTTCTTCTTTTCGTGTAGGCGACCAAATAATATAGGAGTTGAATATCAGCCGTCCTAGAAGAGGACAGAAATGCAAGTAGCATCACTAAAAGTAATTTTATCCTGCAGCGAGGCCTTTGCTATCGAGGGCAAACTGAAGGCTCAGATAAGGGACCGCGGGGTTGTACTGACGTGGCCCACAGCTGTCCACGTCAACTAATCCCCGTTGAATAGTTAAAATAGTCAGCACCTTAATCTTGTTTTCTGGTATACGCTCTATTGCTGTAGGACAAGACAACCACCTCATTTCAAGGATGATGATATAGGTATAGGCCATCACCGGATCAATCAGAGGTCCAATATTATAGCTTCTCCTAATAGGGAATCACCCAATAATCGGACCTATACACACACTCAAGAAGACCAGGCCCCAGCGCCTATTTGACACCTCAGAGACACTCCGAAGACAGGAGTTTAAATCCACCCCCAAATGGCCAGCCTCGGTTGGCAAATGCAACGCCAAAAACTGCATTTACTGAAAAGCTGATGCCCATTCTTTACGACGTCTACAAATTTACACGTTGTGATGTTAATCTAAGCCGGCACCAAACAGCACTCTAGTAAGTCCTAGGATTTATAATGGAGTTATACAATGACGAGAACCTCGCGAAAACTATTAGAACAGTACTCTTTAAGGTATCGCAGTATCAAATGAAAAACTTGCAACAACATTTCTGTGTATTTCTCTGCAGTTGAAAACCTCGTAAGCAGCTGTTTGCGAATCGAATGGTATGAAAAATTTGCAACCGTACATGCGAGATTATCATACTAATAAACACATACTTGTAAAAGCAATGACGTGTTTTCACAATAGAACGTAAAACATGGCTAAGTAAACACGAGGTTTTACTCTACAAAATGTTCGCATTGATCGATAACGAGGTTCTCATTTTCATCAATAGAAGACGCTCCCAGCATCGCAGCTACGCCTATTTTCCCAAAATGAAAATAAAACAAAAATCGTGAATTTCTGCTTTACGAGGTTTTCACTGCGCTGTGATCAAGGCGGTCACAGACCTGATCAAGGCGATCAAAGACCATTTCAACTACCAGCTTGAAGTAAGTTTTGTGGCCACTCCTGTTTGCAGCTCTGCAAGTAAACGAAGGACGCGTTCCTCTGTCAGTTAAACCTATTGCCGCCTTTTATCTAATCTCTGCAAGCGAACGTTGCCCAAGCTTACCTATCCAGCAGCTAGGCTTTTGGTAGCATGTGCTTGCAGCGTTGCAAGCAAGCTCTAGTTACAGCAGCTAAGTGGGCAGGTATGTGGCTACTATAATCACAGACCTGACCTAAATATAAAGCTAAACAAATGACGTGGCTGGCCTTTGGTTTAATCGGCTGGTAGAGGAGCGTGTCTTGCGTTTGCTTGCAGCGCTCCGAGTAGGGGCCAGGCCAAGTCACCCATCAGGCGAGGTTGGCCAATGTTTGCATGCAGCGCTGCGAGTGGAGGCCAGGCCAAGTCGCTCATCAGGCGAGCGTGGTCAATGTTTGCTTGCAGCGCTGTAAGTGGAGGCCAGGCCAAGTCGCTCATCAGGCGAGCGTGGCCAACGTTAGCTTGCAGCACTGTAAGTGGAGCCCATGCCAAGTCGCTCATCAGGCGAGCGTGGCCAACGTTAGCTTGCAGCACAGTAAGTGGAGCCCATGCCAAGTCTCTCATCAGGCGAGCGTGGCCAACGTTCGCTTGCAGCACTGTAAGTGGAGGCCAGGCCAAGCCACTCATCAGTCGACCGTGGTCGATGTTCGCTTGCCAAGCAGCGGCAGCCACAGACTTAGCCTGTGGGTAGGCAAAGTCGTGGCAGGAGTATAGCCGCAGTTTGCTTGCGGCGCTGCGAGCAGAGTCCAGACTCGGCGCCGCTCATCAGAAGAGCATAGCCGACGTTAACGGCCAAGATTATCTTAATAAGCCATGTTAATTCGAATTTTATTGATTTGAATCACATTTACATTATTAGACATTTATCTGAAATCAACCTCAAATATTTATCAGCCGTGACAATATCCACCGTTTCCTACAGTTCTGCCTGCCCCGCAAGGGATGAAAGTGCGATATGTGAAGGAATGTCAGTATGTTTATATGAATTGATCAATTTCTGTGGAACTTTGCAATTTCCGTGGGCATCGAGCAAACACGGAAACCACGGAAATTTGCACACGGAAACTGGAAACAAGGCATTAATCTAAAATAAATAAATAACTATCAAGGTCACTAAAGTTTTCTACTAGTATACTATAAGTGTACCAAAGGCCTGTCATTATTATACTAATAAATATTTTTTATCACTTGAGGAAACATTCTAAATTTCTGTCCGAGTAAAATGAAATCGCGTACTTTCATTTTTTGCGCGAAAACGTAAAAAGATGGCACACAACCGTTTTCACAGCGCGTAAGTGCACAACTGATCCTTGCAGAGGAAGGGTTTACATTCGGCATATACTCGACAATGGAAGGTAGGAGCGCGAAAACAAAATGTCCATGGAAATTGGTGTTTACGCTTGGACAGAACTAGCTGGTAGCACATTTTATTAAATGTTGGGTTAAAAAATCAAATTTTAGTATTTTCTCGTAGGATAATTAAAGCTTAACATATTCAGAACCCTCTTTCTTGTATGAGTTGTACAGGATTTTCCCGAGAGATGATTATTTACTGTCAAAGCGGTTGTGGACAGGTCATGGTAATTGAGAATACGCTACTTATGGAATTTTTTCTTACAAACTAATAAATGTACAAACATTATTTATATGGCTTCATATTGATACATGTGTCTTACATTTTAAGAAAAATAATCGTAGTCATATCTGCAAAGCATCACCACGTTTTCAGCCGAGACGCGAAAAATTTTCGTTTGAGAAATCCACTCATTTACACTTTTCGAAATATGCAAGGTTTGAATTAATAAACAGAAAAATAATATGAACTTATGAAGTAACTGTTTTTAAACTACAGAAAAATGACGTCATCTCTTCGCATATCATACAAAATATCGTTTTAAAAAGTAGCTCTTTTGACCTGCCATGCCAGTCATCATACTGAATTTGAGCAGAAATGAAAATACAATAGATGGCGCGCTTCAGATGCTAAGGTGGCATTACTATGTTTTCTCTTTGGTCGGAGCGTTTTTAGGAGTTTTTATCAATAGGTATATGGGCTAAAAAGTAGGTATTTGAGCGTCTGACCAACCGCGAAATAATATGCAAAATAAATAGAGTAATTATTCCTAATCTTTTTTATGAAGAGTATTTTTTATTTTTCCTTGAGGAATAATGGTCAGGTTTACCTTTTGTATTTTCAGTGTGTTTTTACGCCGTGTGATGACGGCTTAGAATAGCATCACCCCATTTCTTCCCGCGGGTGTTGGAAAAGGCAACTAAGGGACTCGAGGGTTTCATGTGTATTACAATTATCTGAAAGGGCCCTCAACACTTGTCAGACGTGGCGATAACGACCGTAATTTTGCGATCGTTAACGCTCTGCCTACCCCGCAAGGGATAAAGGCGTGATTTGTGTATGTGTATGTACGAGTAAGTACGTGTCCTAAGTACCTACTTACATAAACAATAGACAATATTTTATATTGCTTTACCACATCTGTTATGATTTACTACGGTTTGCATACATACACACACATATCACACCTTTATCTATTGCGGGGTAGACAGAGCGCCACATCAGACAAATATTGAGGGCCGTTACAGATGATTGGTATATAACCGTAGTGACAGGTTGTCAGCCCGTCGCCTAGCGTTGTAATACACATTAAACCCTCAAGTCCCTGAGTCGCCTCTTACGACATCCACGGGAAAGAAATGGGGTGTTTGAATTAATAATCAAACTTTGAATTTTTTTGAAAATTATGAATGAAGTATGTAGTATTTATGGACAATAGTTCTAAGCGTACAACTTTTATATTCTATAAATGACCAAGTCCACAACCGAATTCAGGTTCTGTCAGTATGGTAGTGAAACAACCACTTAAAAATCTATTATGGTTTGGTTACGTCAAATGAATGGATTTAATAATCACCTAGATAACATGAATGAATAAAGGCCTTGATTACGAACGTACAGCTGCTTAGCTAATTATTCCATTCTCTTAATTAGCAAAAAAATACAAAACATAGAGGTAACCTACTTAGCTCTACGGGGTGTAAGGGACAGCGTCCCGAATACTGATAGGGTGCAAGCAGACCATAAAAGTGAACAACTTTTCCCTAGGAACATATGTCAGGAAACGTCAAAAATTTTTTGGTTTCCCATAGTAAATGCAGTCAGCTAATCACGATTTTGTATCCGAGTTCGATTTTTTTTGTCTGGGTAGACAACAAGATATTAAGGCGGATCGCACACTTAACGCACGACAGAGTGCTAAAATATCGCAGCGGTCAGTCAGATCCATACTAGAAACGTCACTCCCCACACTAAAACCGCACTCGACGGACGACGCTGATCTAGCGCTGCGTTGACAGCAGTTGAGCGGTTTTAGTATGGGACTTGACATTAGAAATTTGATGCTTCAGATTTCTAAACACTTACTTTACAATACGTAACTTAGAATTAACAACCTATTCCGTGTCGTAAACGGCGTGACCTGAATATGTATGTATGTAGAATTAACAACGAAAGTGTCCCGCCAGAATCAAGTTCCGTGCCCCTCCGCACGACCGTGTCGAAGGCTGAAGATATCCAATTCAACACGCCTCCAAGCCACGAAAGATGACATTATTATGTTTATAGTTTTCCTTATGACTTTTTGACGTACAGACGTATATGAGCATTTCTTATTTTTTTTGCAACTGTTTTGAAAACCATCAAAAATAAAAAAAGTCATTGAAATTGATGTTTTGTTTATAAAATTGATAGCCTGTTTAATCTAGATTTGTTTTATTTAAATAGAATTTAACTAAAAGCAGGATTTATAGAGAAAAAATAACAAAAATTGAGGGAAGACAAACTAAACGTTCCTACTTTGTTACTATTTATTTCACAAAAAACCTGGAAAGGTGACTTATAATCCCACGTTTGAAATTGAATTTCTTTATCTTTAAGATCGAATGATTATGTTTCCGCAGAAAATGGACAAAAATAACCAGAATGTTTCTGGAAAATTAAGTCTTTTTTTTTTTTTTGTTACCATGTCCCTGAAACTGACATAATAGTTTCATACAAATGAAAAATAAACAATATAAGTTGCTTGAAGTTATATCATAGTTTACTTCTTTTTTAACTTATTATTAAACGTGAAACAGTAGTTATAATAAATTTAAAAATATACCAGAAAATTGAAATTCAAGAAAAAATACTATGGGACAGTAACAAAAAAGGAGTCATTGTAACAAAATAAAAACTCTAAGGTGGAGGTCACAGGATTGAAAAATATGTCAGTTTTCAAGAAATTGAAAGGGAGTCGAGGGTTTTATGTGTATCACAATTTTAGGCGACAGGCTGACAACCTATCACAAGAGTGATATATTAATTTTCTTAAATCGACCCTCAAACATTATGTCAGACGTGGCGATGACGGTCGTTTTATACGGCCGTTTACGCTCTGCCTACCCCGCAAGGGATATAGGCGCGATTTGTGTATGTATGTAGATGAACGCGTTCCTGAGAAAGTAAACTTAGGGGACAAATTCATAAAAATTGCATAGTGTAGTTAGATGAAATGTTAAGAATTGAAATAAATTGGTTGTAAAGTAAAAAACGTACTTACGAAAAATATTATAAGCTAAATAGTACCAAATATGTTATATAGACGTGGCCTTATAATTTCCTTTTTTGTTACTAGCATTTCCCATTATAAGTTACTATGGAAAAGTAACAAAAAAGGAAGTAACGAATACGTGATTCACGAGTGAAAATTTTTTATTGCCGCGGCTAAATTGATGTTAAATCTAATAAATTCACATCTTATTGTAGTCCAAGTTATAATCTATTTGCCAAATATAAAGACAAGTAAATAACTATTGTCAACTCACCTTAAAACAGTCACAAATTAAGAATGCAAAATGTGTTCAGCACTGAAGACGCGCGTTCTCGGCACAGCTGACCGAAGCAGAAGACAGTTCATGTCAATATGGCGACTTCAAATGGCATTTAAGTGTTGCTATTTTAACCAGATTTGTTAATATTGGTAGATTTAGAAATTTCACAGGCTTAAATACGGTCACAAAAACGGAACTCCTTTTTTGGAACTTTTCTTGGGACAAGTGGTTTTATTAATTTAAATGTATTAAACGTCCTAGCGCAACTGATACGCCAGTGAAATATGGACAATATTAAAATGGAGTAAGGGTTAAAATAGAAATGTGCGTTATGTTTCTTACAACTTTATGGAAAAATTTAGCTTCAAATAGGACAAAGATGACATGGGACACAGGGCTTTTCATACATTTGAATTTTTGGGTGTTTATAATATTGAGTTTTTTAACAGAATGGTCTGATTAAAACGCTTTTATATTTTTTTTTATGAGAAATTTATTTGTAAACATGACTTAGAACGCATAAAAACCAGCGTAACACTTTGAAAAAATTTGTTAATTGTTCTCAAAGTCATGGGACAATGCCCTAGATGCCATATGCAAAAAAAATGATAAATGCTCATATTTTTATCTTTGTTTTCAAGTGTTAAGTAGTGTAGACTTCAACATAAGTTTTTGTGCAGTTGTTTTTAAATTGTGAATAATATTCGTGAATAAAGAATAATTGTAGGTATACAGTCGAGCAAACAGCGAGACCAATTTTTTATCTAAGGAGAATAATATTTCGTTGGAATTTTCAATTTAAGTAGGTAAGTATGTAAAATATTGTTTCATTATTATTAGGAAGTGAATTGGGTATTGGACAGACCTTTTTATGACGCCTAAAACGACATTTTGTATAAAAAAATATGCATATACGACGACGTCACAATTCGCTATTCTGGATGGCGTCAAAACAATAAATTAGGTACTTTTATTTTAATTTACCTGCAGTTTAAATTTTTTTATCTTCAATATAAAAAAAAAACAAACATCATGTTTTGACAGTTATTCCCACTTTTGACGTTTTTTGATTTTCCAAAATAGTCGTCGAAAGAAGTCCCTGACGTCCATATGGGGCATTTCAACTTTTTTCGCGGGACTTCTCTCGCGGCGCGAACTCTGTGGCGCCGTGGTAGTGCGTCTGCCTTTGACGCAGAAGGTCCCGGGTTCGATTCTCGGTGGCTCACTCACAAAGTTGATATTTATCACTTTGTGAATTAATTCCCTGACTGGTTAGGATGGCACATTAAGCCGTAGGTACCGGTTGCTGTCTCACTTAGACGGCGGTCGTTCGTTACACAGCCATTTCAGAAGCCTGCTACTCGTAGAAGGCGGTCAAAAAATCTGACACTAGGGTCCATCGGGTCGCTGGACGACTCGGTGTCCCACACGAAAAGAGAGTAGCGCGTATATTGAGTGGTGTCATGATTTATGACACCTAGATGTCTTCATTAATTGTGCAATTTAAGATGGCGTCAAAACAAACAAGTGTCTTTCTTTTTACCTAATAAATTTGTTTCGCGAGAAAACAACACATCGTGATAAAACCCACATTCAAATAAAAGTTGAATTCAGATGATATTTGAATGTGACTTAACCTAGGATTCTGGCCAGGTTAGCCTTCGGGTTGCAGAGGTCAGATGGCAGTCGCTCTGTGTAAAAACTTGGTTCCACGTCAAATCCCCTAGGTCAGGTCGCCGACCCCAAATAATGATGAAGGAGAGGTCCATGACAAAAAATGTTCATTGTAAATCTATTTGGAAATAAACTATTTTGATTTGGACTGCTTGAAGTCTTTAGGCGCGATAGAACAATAATTTACATACATACATACCTACATATATCACGCCTTTATCCCTTACGGGGT
This sequence comes from Keiferia lycopersicella, assembly GCA_029255805.1. Lineage (NCBI taxonomy): Eukaryota > Metazoa > Arthropoda > Insecta > Lepidoptera > Gelechiidae > Keiferia > Keiferia lycopersicella. Next base: position 1,530,530 of record JARACZ010000023.1, read on the forward strand.
AGGCTGAGCGTTACCGACCGCAAAAATACGGTCGCTATCGCCACGTCTGACAAATATTGAGGGCCGGTTAAGATAATTTGTGTATCACTATAGTGACAGGTTGTCATCCTGTCGCCTAAAAGTTGTAATACACGTGAAATCTTGTCCCTAAGTCGCCTCTTACGACACCCACGGGGAAGAAATGGGGTGATGATATTCGAAGCCGGTTTCACAGGGAATCACAATAATTTATAAAACAAAATTATGCGATTCCTTTCACCGGCAGAATCGATCCCATGACCTTAGCATTTAGAGTTTAGAAGTTAGATGACCATGGAGACTAAACAGGTCTTTCTGAGGTTACTTTTTTAAAATTAATTTAGAAAGGCTTGGAGCGAAGTTACATGCTGTGGTTAGCCTGGCCAGCCCTTACAGTTTCGAGGTAGGCAATGCATTTTTTTATCCCACCCGAGCCGCGTATACAATAGGAACTTAATATTGTTAAAATTTGTAAGACAAAATTTTCTCTTTTTTTACAATGACTAATCCATTTATGCAGTAAACATAATTGATCTTGGAATCTTGAAAAGTCTACTAATTTATGGGATAACGAGGAAATTCCTTTGTTTTATAACAGAAATATAACTTTAATATAACTCAAGAACTCAAATCGTGTTTTTAAATTTTGGCTGTTTCGAATAAAACCACAGATAACTAATATAAATTATGTCCAAGGATAGAACTAGTTCAAGGTGAGGATAACTCACTCGTGCATCTTAGACTTGCAACATGAGCTTAATTTCTGAAACGTCGTAATTCGTGCACGGAAGTCCACAACGATTAGTCTAACCACACGTATTTAAATCTTTACAACTCGATGTTTTTATAGTCAAAGGTATGTATGAATAATATTTGATTAGGGCTTGCTGTATGATGCCGGCTTAGAATAGCATCACCCCACATCCTTCCCGCGGCTGTCGTAAGAGGCGACTAAGGGACTCGAGAGTAATATTGGTGTATTACAATTCTTAGGTGACAGGCTGGCAACATGTCACTTAGTGATACACATGTTTTCTGAAACAACCTTGGAAAACAATCCTCAAAAATGTCAGACGAGGCGATAGAGACCATATTCTTACGGCCGTTAACGCTCTGCCTACCCCGCAAGGGGATAAAGGCGTGATATATATGTTTGAGATTAGGGTATGTATGTATCGATAAGTAAAGTAGAACAGTTGTAGCAGATATTGGCATTTAACAAAATCAAACGTTTAAAAATTAGAAATCGGGGTATTTCTTTCGTAATTTAGTTAGCTTATTATAAGTGTTTCCCCTATTAAACAGATTGTGCGAATTAATTACTTTTCTATACAACTAAATTGACTTGATAAGATATAAATAATAATACAGAGTGTTAGGAAAATACTAACTTCCTTTTAAGGGATGAACCAAACCATGACACTGAACAACTTTCCCCAAGAAACATAGGTCGAAATAGGTATGAAAGTTTTGTTTGTACCTGTGCAAACTGACTCAGTGGGTTGACATTTTGTATTAGCGGCCTATTTTTTTTTCATATTTCGACCTACGTTCCTTGGGGAAAGTTGTTGAATTTCATGGACTGGTTCATTCCTTTGAAAGGAAGTTATTACTTTTTCTAACACCCTGTATAGTTGCTATGTAGATTTGTAAAACAAATTATAGGTACTTTTTCGAAACACGATCATCCGTTTTATCTAATCTTATCATATATTTTTTATTCATCTATTATAATCTACATAAATTGCTTGTATTCTATGTTATAATTATAACCCAGTTAGGTATTAGTGTCAGTTTGATTAGTATTTAGAATGCCAATTAAAAAATGCAATTTAAATAATGCGTAATACTACAATGCCGTGTGATGCCGGCTTAGAATATGCCGTGTGATGCCGGCTTAGAATAGCATCACCCCACATCCTTCCCGCGGGTGTCGTAAGAGGCGAATAAGGGACTCGAGAGAATTGGTGTATTACAATTTTTAGGCGACAGGCTGACAACCTGTCACTATAGTAATACACATGTTTTCTGAAACAACCTTGGAAAACAATCATCAAAAATGTCAGACGTGGCGATAGTGGCTGTATTCTTACGGCAACTATCGCTCTGCCTACCCTGCAAGGGATAAAGGCGTGATATATGTATGTATGTACGTAATACTACAAAAACAGCTACTAAAGTCCACTGCTGGACATGGGTAATTATTAGAAAATATTTTTTTTTAAAGAGAACTGACTTCAACGGACGTAACAAGTGCGATCATCCATTTTTTGTCGTTTGTTATGCCTAAAACTTCTCCACGACAAATACTTTTCTGAAAACAGCATCAAAATCGGTTCATCCAAACGCGAGATAATCGCCTACAAACATACATACATACAAACTGAGAACCTCCTTTTTTTGAAGTCGGTTAAAAAGACGTATTTCGAACATACGATAATCTTTCGCTCGAGTCGAATCACCTACTTATAATTCGATAAAAACAATTAAATCACTACGTCTATCAACTTAAAGTCGTATTTAGTGACCACGACAGAATTTTCACCTTCCGATGCATAATGTACTAAATCCTAAATAAAAATGTCCTAAACGCACAATGACCTAAACGCATTAATGACCAAAAAGCTGTTATTATAACTCAACTAATTATCTAGACGTGGCGATAACGACCGTAATTTAACGGTCGGCAGCGCTCTGCCTACCCCACAACAGATAAATCCGTGTTTTATGTATTAAACATAACATTTGCCGTGTGATGCCGGCTTAGAATAGCATCACCCCACATCCTTCCCGCGGGTGTCGTAAGAGACGACTAAGGGACTCGAGAATATTGGTGTATTACAATTTTTAGGTGACAGGCTGACAACCTGTCACTATAGTGATAAGTAATACACATGCTTTCTGAAACAACCTTCGAAAACAATCCTCAAAAATGTCAGACGTGGCGATGGTGGCTGTATTATTACGGCCACTATCGCTCTGCCTACCCCGCAAGGGGTAAAGGCGTGATATATGTATGTATGTGGAAACATAAACACATTCAGAAAACCTAAAGAATAAACACTTTTATCTTAACCAATTAAGCGTGAGGTAAGAAACCTTATCAAATGTGTTATCAATGCTGAACAACTGTGTTTTTCAGTCACAACAATCGTCTTGCGAAATATACTAGTGCGATATGAACAATTGTTTGAATTTATGTGCCGGATACGTTGACAGTTTCCAAGAAAATTGAATATTCTATACGGTTTTTGAGTAATGGTAAGCCAATAAGGACTATATTGATTCTTTATCTGTCTACTAGCGGCTGCGCCCGCTGTAACTTATTTTCCCGTGGGAATAAGATGTTTTCCCGGTAAGTATTATACATATAAAAACCTTCCTCTTGAATCACTCTATCTATTCAAAAAGCCTGCATCAAAATCCGTAGTGCGACTTTGCTTTATACTATGTAGTGAAGAATAAATGATTGACTTTTTGTTTGTGCTTGTGTGAGAGTGTAAAAGATTTAAATTTCAAAGGATTCTTTTGCAAGTAAGTAGGCTCTAAAACCATATTATGTCAAAGAATCTTTAACTATTTCTTTCTAAATAGTTTATATAATAATCTTCTTTTCTAATATTTTATTTTAATATCTTGCTCTTGATAATTTAAGCTGAGTTCTAAAAGAACAATGGCGTGCCTACTCGATTGTCAGAAATAACAAAAACTTCTTTTTCTGAATTATGATTTATTTTATTCAATAATTGTATAGTGAACATTGTTTCTTAAAATAAACTCAAGGAAATTGAGTATATACATCCGTATATTATATCCGAACATGCCTGTTTGGCAATGTGTATGTAATTCTATATAATAAATGAAATGAAAAAAAATGAAAAAAATGTTATTATTAATTAATAATATGTATTCAACTAAGTCCATTAGCTGTAACATCCTAATTTCATTAAGAAAAATAAAATTGAAATATTATGATTGTTTGAATCACAATTCGCTACATGACTAAGTCATTAAAATTTAAAAACTGTCGCTTAAAACTGTTGTCCAAAAATACATTCATAAGTTTTCGAAGTATTCAAAGTTTGAATTTCATAAACAGAAAAAATACATTTTATAGTAAGTGTTCCGACGCCATCCAAAATAAGCAACATATGACGTCATACGTTCGTATTTTCAAACAAAGTACTTACCGTTTTAATTAGTTTAAAAAAGTAGCTCATTTGACCTTTATTCCAAAAAAAATTGTTCTAAACTAAATACGAAATCTACAATCGTAATTAAATAGACATATACAAAATATTAACATGCTCTCTGCTAACTTAAAACACCACATGAGTAAAGCATGAGTGTCATTCTCTCTTTTCGTGTGGGGCACCGAGTCGTCCAACGACCCGATGAACCCTGTTGTCAGAATTTTTCAACTGCCTTCTACAATTAGCAGGCTTCTGACATGGTTATGTAACGACTGCCGTCTAAGTGATCATAGACAGCAACCGGGACCTACGGCTTAACGTGCCATCCGAAACACGGAACCATCTTACTTACGGACAATCGGGTGGTTCAGCTCGCAATGAGCTAACCAGACTGGGAACAAATTCACAATGTGCTAAATATCAACTTCGTGAGTGACCCACCGAGGATCGAACCCGGAACCGTCTGCGTCAAAGGCAGTCGCACTACCACTGCGCAATATCGGTCGTCCCAGCAGTCGTGATTGACAGTTTGTCTTGAGAATTTATAATGTAAATACAGCTATACAATAGATCAAATACTTAAACAGGGTACCCATAAAATACCTGTTATAGAAACTAGTGTCAAGTGAAACTTATTTTAAAAATTCCCATTATTTCCATATATTATATAAGCAATATTATAATAAGTGTTATATATCCATACTAATATTATAAATTCGAAAGTAACTCTGTCTGTCTGCTACGCTTTCACGGCCAATCCACTGAACCGATCATCATGAAATTTCACACAGAGATTAGTAATATACCGAGAACGGACATAGGCTACTTTTTTTCACCACTCGAGGGTCTGAAGTACCTTCAGTAGACCACCAGGTATACCACCAGGAGCCCGCCTAAACTATAGGAGATACAGACATGGCACCAAGCAAAAAATGTTTAACTTGATGGGTAGCTTCTGGTGGCATATAGACTTTGAAGGTTTGGAGTACCTGATGTAGACCACCAGGTGCACAACCAGGAGCCCACCTAAACTATACGAGATAAAGATATGGCACGAAAGCAAAAGTTGTTCTGCTTGATGGGTAGTTTCTGCTGGCATATAGACTTCGAAGGTTTGGTGTTCCTGACGTAGTCCACAAGGAGCACTAATAGGGGCCCAGATTAGCATGTATAATTTAGGACGTTAGTGAAGGAAACAAGGTTATTTTATCATCTAAAATACTAAGTCAGCGAAACGAGTTAGTCGCGGGTACCAGCTAGTATATTATATAAGCAATATTATAATAAGTGTTATATAAATATTTTATATTTTCAGAGAAAATGGAATGGAAGAATGATCTGGGACTGCTATTATCGATATATGCTTTGTCAGTAGTCACGTAGCTCGTCACACTGAAGATTGTAAAAATTATTGAGTTTAATCATTATAAGAAGTTTATATATAAATATATATATATCTAGTCAAGATGGATGTCCTATTTCCAAGTGAAGCGAAGTCAACGGTAAGGAAATATAAAAACCACATACCTAGGTACTAAGCTTAATATGTAACATGCATATAAGTGGTTCAGTTTCATGGGCTGATTCACCCCTGAAAATATTTGCAGCAATTTTTTTTACACCCTGTATAAAAACCAAATACTTGTAATCATTTAACTTAAGGGCTTCGGTCAACGCAGGATGAAAATGTAACATGATTTTTTTTTTTAATCTTGACTTTAATTTGACTGATTTCATCCATTGATGGTGGTGGCGTAAGTTACATGCTGTGTGGTCAGCCTGGACAGCCCCGAGGCAGAGCCTTTATTTTTTATTTTTTTGTTCTATCGTGCCGCATTTCTACTAAGAACATAAAAATTCTTATAATGATTTACAATGACTAATTCGTTTAGGTATTATTAGGTATAAAATTATTATTATTATTATTATTAGGTATTATTTGAATTGTATTGTAACTTAATGACATTCTAAAAGTATTCGTTCTAAATCTACTTGGAAATAAACTATTGAAATCTTGGTATCACTCCAAACGTTGCTATTTTTTTAAAGTCTTGCCATTAAATTTGTAACTTGCATGGCTAACATCCGTGCCACGATAAAATTTTGTCACCGCAATATGTCTTCTGTAGCTAACTTCACTGCGAATAAGTTACGCATTCTTCCGTAGTGACATTGTGCGCATATGAAACGACAAAATATCTCGTGGCACGCATGTTAGCCAGGCTGAACAATTTCAACATACCTACATTTTTGTATATATAAATTATATGTTTTTTGGATTTAGTTTTATGTAAGATATATTTTTAACACAAAAAAATGCGTATTCATATTTCTGCAGTCCAGTGGAATTGCAATCAATTACGTGATTTTATTATCGAGAATTTTATGCTCTTGCCTATAGAGGCCACTAGTTGCTAGTTTCATTCAGAATCTAATAGTAGAAACTGCTGATATAGAGTTACAAAATCATTGAAAAGTATTAATCGCACTGCCACCTCGTAAAAATTCAGTTTGGGAGAGTTACAACTTCTTGTGTTTTTATGTGTTTCGTAAAATTTCATCCATTTAAAACTTCCGTGATTTTGAATAAATTATTTGTCATCGTTTGTGTTGTATTTTAATAAAGTATTTGTCATCGTTCGCTTGTGTATGTGTTGTCTGGCATTTTTAATGTGGGTAATGCATCGAGGTAATATGTACTAGCGTACTAGAGGAGCCACCGCAACTTCACTTTTTGTAACACGCGTTAGAGTCTATGCGCCCTAACTCGCTTAGTTTGAGCCCACCGCTTGCCGCGACGTCACGTGTCAGTGCTAGTTTCAAAATGCCTGCTTGTGTGCTAAGATACTGCTCAAACAATTCGAGAACCACTAGCAAAGCCCAAGGAGTAACATTTCATATCGACGGTCCCTACGTACAATCGCGTAACTGACACTTAAGTCATTTGCCTTTTTTCTTTGATTTCGCCTCAGTTTATCATAAGGTTATTGTTAGTAAAGATAGCGAGTTACAATATAGCCTGATTCTACTCGAAATCGACTCCCCGTAACTGCAAAATTTACACAATTACAACGTAAAACGACGGTAGTGGTAGTTAAAAACCCACGTGACAACACATCTTCCGACGTAAAATGACAGTAGTTACGCTACGTTACTTTACGCCTTTACGTCTATCTCGTATCTGGCATTTACGGAGTAAAACCATTTCTTTTAATATTCTCTATACTGTTGATTTTATGAAGGTTAAAGCTGTTCTCAAACAACAAGTTACTTTTCTTTTTACAATTCCTAATCGTATACATTTGTAAAACGTAAAATACGAGGTAAAAACCTATTTATAATTATGATACGTGTGCACTAACTCCAACGTAAAATCTCTTAAATGACAGTTACGATTTTTGGTGGCTTAAAATTTAAACGCATAAAATTTTAAGTACCACATAAGCTTTCTACAGCTTAATTTTTTGTGCCGTAAAACTACGGATGTGCTTATTTTTATAGAAATAATTATTTTTTTCAATTTTTTATCCATTATTCTAATAAATGACGACCAAATACATCTATGTTCAAATTTTCAAAGCTCTATCTATAAAATGACTTGAAATATACTCATTCGAAACTGTAAAACGCTCTCCTGTAAAATTTGAAAATTTCACTTGCGTCATTGTACGTAGGGACTGTCGATATGTAAGTTATCTAATTTTATCAGTAAACCATGCATCGGAATATTATTTTCATAATTTTGTAAAAAATCACCGCGCGCTCGGAAGCGGCGGCCATATTTCGGCGAAAATCATAGATTAACAACATTACAGTATGTACAGACGTGACACTTAAGATGAGTTATTTTATTAAAAAACAGTCAATTTGCTAGGAAATGTTATTATAGTATAGTATTGTAAATATTTATACTTTTAACTGACTACGCAAAGTGAAAATGAGGTTCAACTTAATAAATATTTCCGTTCTTGCTGTTTATTTTTATTTGAACTTGTTTAAAGGTTTCCGCATCCGGGCCATGAAAAAAGAGAGGCGTGGATGAAATTTGTACAGAAAGATTGCAGCGAAGAAACGTTATTCATTCAATTATTCACGGATCACTACACAAAACGACAAAACTTACAAAACTTGTTTTATTTAGAGGAAATTAAAATATAATATTAGATAATATACTCTTTTTATTATATTCCCGATCATTAGTTCCTACTGAAAGTGTCAAGTAGACGTAATGCACAATTTGTCGCATCTGCGCGCATTACTCGTTATCTATGACTTGCCCCACCGCTCCCGCGTGTCCCGCGCGGGCCCCGCCGCAAGGTCGCGCGCAATGCTTTCATTGGGAATAGCTACTCCAGTACGCTAGTACATATTACCTCGATGGGGTAATGTAATATTTTGCGTTTCAGCCTCGAAATGGTGACGCTGCCAGTGAAAATGAGTTGGTTGACTGCGATGTTAAGAAAAACGGCAACCAGAACGGAGGCGTAAGTACGAGTAGTAAAATTACAAACTTTGTTAATAACATCGATTTTTTTTTTTATTAATTTTCGAAATTTTGTAAAAAACAGTTTCTTGCCCCTTTTTGATAATGTCAAACTTGATAGGTACTTTACTAGATAAAATACATTTCCTTGGAAATAACTTTTTCAGTTTAGCTAAGTGATACTATTTATTAATATTTTTGCATCATGTTGCAAGTCAAAATCGCAAGAGTGAATATGCGCTCAATTTTGTGATTTCTCAATTTTCTATTCTATGCACTGATCAACAATAAAATTGTTTTACACGGAAATTTTAACTGTAGGTAATAATAACTTTAATCCTTGTTATATTCGGTAGGGCCTATTACGTACTCAATTTGCCGGCTCAGTTTCGTCTCGACCGTTTCGATTCGACCCGTTCTTGCTCTTTATAAGTTTAATCGTATGGAGTTAAAACTGGGTGAGACAAAACTGGGTTGAGTCGAAATTGGGTGGAGGCTAAACTGGATCGAGTGGAAACTGGGTCGAATTAGAACTCCGTGGAGTCAAAACTGGGTCGAGTAGAAACTGGGCCCATTTAAAAATGGGTCGAGTTGAAACTGGGTGTAGCCAAACGTAGGTCAATTCAAAACTGGGTCAAATCGAAACTGGGTTGAGTCAAAACAAGGTTGAGTTAAAGCTGGGTTGAGTCGAAACTAGGTCGAGCCAAAACTGGGTCGAGTCAAAACTGTGCCTTAAATGTGTTTTTTTTTTCAATTCCAGCTACATGAGCATCTAGACCACGAACCGTCAGGCTGGCTGGAGACCACGTTACTCAAGGCCAGTTCATCCACTGAGGAGTTCATGAAAAACAACGGTGACACTATGAGGACAGTTTTCGTTTTCATATTCAACGGCTTGGTGATAGGATTCTTCTTTGGATGCCTGTATTACTGGATGAATATCAGTGAGTATATTTTGCCGTGTGATGCCGGCTTAGAATAGCTTCACCCCACATCCATTCCTCGGGTGTCGTAAGAGGCGACTTAGGGACTCGAGGGTATTGGTGTATCACAATTTTTAGGCGACAGGCTGACAACCTGTCACTATAGTGATACACATGTTTTCTGAAACAACCTTAGAAAACAATCATCATAAATGTCAGACGTGGCGATAGCGACCGTATTCTTACGGCCGTTAACGCTCTGCCTACCCCGCAACGGATAAAGGCGAGATATATGTATGTATGCATATCTACAGTCATCATTCTACTTGCCATATCCCGTGTTCCCGTATGAGTAGTTTAGTTTAAGTATTCGTGTGGGACACCGAGTTGTCCAACGACCCAATGAACCCTAGTGTCAGAATTTTTCAACCGCCTTCTAAAGTAGCAGGCTTTATGTGAATAGTTCACAGACTATGCCCCTTCAATTATTGCTTACGCTAAAAGACGAGGTCAAGCGCAAAAAAAAAAATTTATTGCCTTTGTTCTCATTTGTCCCCACAAAGTCTAGCACTAGAGACAAATGGGAATTATGTTGTACTGTGTTTACCTAAACATTTTCAATGAACTTGTGGCGCGCTAACGATGGCGTGAGCAATTAACTTCAAATGCGAATGGAAACAATTGTCTCTAGTAACTAATGGGAATTTTAATTTTTTTATTCCCAGTTAGTTGTCACTAGTGACAGATTTTGTGGGACAAGTGGGAACAAAAAAATTTTTGTCAAGTGCAAAAATGGTACTAAATACGCATTATGACTTGTCAGTCAAATGAGCTAATTAAAACGATTGCTTGTATGAAAAAAGAAATAGATGACATCTTCTGTTTATTAATTCAAACTTTCGAAAAACTATAAATGGAGTCTGTAGTATTTTTGGACAAAAGTTTTAAGCGTACTACTTCAGTATTAATGACCCAGTCATCTAGTATGAAATTTCGTACGATAACAGATATACAGCTATTCTCAGCGTTGCGTTGTCGGAAACATTTTGTGGTGGACTCTTAGAGTTCAGAAACTATCGAGATGTTCGATTTTCTTTGCCATTTTTAAAGGGAGTATTCCATTTCCTTTAATGTGCCACACGAAAAAAAGAAGAATGTGCATTGCATAATATTTATTATAAATTTATAGCTATATACATACAATAATGTTTTTTTTTTTATTCTCTTCCAGCGAAAGAGCCCTTGGAGCTATGCGAAGGTTTTGGCAGTCTGATCGCGTTCTTCGGAATAATATACGCGTTTGTGATATATTTCTTGGTCGTGAAGCGATTTTTCGGCGCGTGGTTCAGCGAAAATGTCTGGTCTCACGTGGATAGATGTAGTGGAGCTTTATGGAAACATTGGTAGGTAAATGCAATAAGTCCAAAGGGGGAAAATTAAACTAGCGGGTAACTTGGGACATGGTCGACACCAGCATCTATGAACCAGCTATAAGCCTATAACGTTGTTATAACTGATTGATAAATGTAGAGTTTAAAAAATTTCAACCAGTTACAACGTTATAGCTGGTTCATAGATGCTGGTGTCGACCATGTCCCAAGTTACCCGCTAGTCTCATTTTACCCCATTTGACTGTGCATTCACTTACAAAATATACCCTATTCTTTTTATTATGATAATGAATTTTATGATTACTCAACGATAAGCGCAAAATCACTCAAGTAGTACTATAAATAGCTCAATTTCTGAAAAACGTTGCTACCTAATCGATTCCTAAATCATAGTAATTTTATAAATGCGAAAGTGTGTATGTTTGTTTGTCAATTTGTTTGTTTTTTACTTCTTCACGCAAAGACTGCTGAACCGATTTTCATGAAATTTGACACACAGATAGCGGTAACTAGGATTTACTTATGAACTTAACACATAGGACAGTTTTAAACCCGAAATAAATGTTCATGTGGGATGCTATGGGAAGCTTTTTAAAACATGGCATCTGTTGTCTGTTCTGTGGTACTAAAGTACCAACCGACTGAGTTAGTTTCTATGTGAGGTAATTCTTTTTTAACCGACTTCGAATAAAAAAAGATTTTTCAGTTTGACCTGTATGTATTTATGTTTGTCCGCAATTATCTCATGTTTGGTTGATTCAATTTAGATGCGGTTTTCAAGTTCAAGTTCAAATTCTTTATTTCAATTCTTTTCAGCGAAGTGTTTGTCATACTTAGGAGAAAGCTTTAAGCATAAAAAATTGACGTTTGCACTTTTATACGTTCTATGAGTCGGTTCCCTTTTTAAAAAAGTTATTAATATTTCGACCTATGTTCCTTGGAGAAAGTTGTCCAGTTTCATGGACTAGTTCATCCCTTGAGAACAAGTTAGTTCTTCTCCTAACACCCTGTATTTCGTTGACTTCCAGGTGGTTTCGCTGGTGCTCATCTCTTTCAATATTTGTGGCGATCCTGGCGTTTGTGGTGTATGACTCTTGGGATGCCCCTGAACGACTGATCTCCCTCGTTGGATTGACCTTGATCTTGCTTCTTGGTGAGGAAAGGGGAAACCTAGGGACACTGTCAGAGAGAGAGTAATAGGGTGGTGGACTCGCAGATAAAATGAGATACTTTTTAAAACGATCTAAAACGGTATTCTGTATGAAAATAGGAGTGTATGACGTAGTAGGTACGTTGCTATTTTGGATGTAACACTTATTTTTATGTCTTTTTTTCTATTCATTAAATTCAAACTTTGAATATTGAAGTCTGTAGTACCACAACCCAATGGACATGATGAGAGGCAGGTCAACTGACCTACTTTTTTAAACGATATTTTGTATGAAAATACGAAGAGGTGACGTCATGTCTCTGTTGTCTGGTATCTGTCTTACTTTTATATTTTTTTTTTGCTTATAAATAAAACCTAATATTTCGAAAAACTAAATGGCGTATGTAGTATTTGTGGACGATAGTTCTAAGGCTCTAAGCGTATAACTCTTGTATTTTATGAGCGACCCAGTCATCTATAGAATTTATGTTTCGTATATCAGGGACCCAAGTCTGCTATTTTTTGTCATTGTAACGCCATCGAAACTCAACTGTCATTCCATTGCCATTGTGATTTTTCTATACTTCAAACTGGCAGCAGACTACTTAACTACCAAAATCATCCAACTGAGATCCCATCGGCATCCAACTGAAAGGATTGTCATTTAGCAAACTTAGGGCCTAGAAGTAGTTGATGATTTTTGCTTCCAGGGTTCGTCTTCTCGTCGAACCCTGGCCGCGTGAACTGGCGCACGGTGCTGACGGGGCTGCTGCTGCAGTTCGTCTTCGGAATTCTCTTCATCAGGTGGACCGCTGGTCGCATCGCCTTACAGTGCTTCTCCGATAAGGTGAGGCAACTACTTCTACTCTCTCTCTCTTTTCGTGTGTTCCAACGACCCGATGAACCCTAGCGTCAGAATTTCTCTCAACTGTCTTCTAAAAGTAACAGGCTTCTGACATGGTTGTGTAACGATCTCCGTCCAAGTAATCATAGACAGCAACCGGGACTTACGGCTTAACGTGCCATCCGAAACACGTAACCAATTTTTTACGGACAATCGAGTGGTTTAGCCCGCAATGTCCTAACAAGACTGGGAACCAATTCACAAAGTGATTAATATCAACTTGTGAGTGACCCACCGAGAATCGAACTCGGAACCTTCTGCGTCACAGGCAGTCGCACTACCACTGGTGGAGAAGAAAGAGCGTTAACTTTTTATTATTAAACTCTTCGATACTCTTTGAAACTGTCGCAGTTATTCGTAAAGATAAATAATGACATTAAACAATATAGTCGTTGTATGTCGACTTTTTACACTTTGACGAAATCTTAACCCTTTGTTTGTAATCGCTTTATTTGGTGGTATAAGATTCTAAAAAAAATAGGTACTAGTGTGCCGTCACGTTCTGATGAGTGATACGAGATATCTGAAGGTACTAACTAGGTTGTTAGCACCAGTTAAAGAATTTTCCCACTTATCCAGGTCCCATTTAACCAGATTGCACTTTTAGAATTGAGAACAAATGATCGTATTATTTCAGGTGGCAACGTTCTTATCGTACGGCATAGATGGCGCTGCATTCGCTTTCGGTGATCTTTTGGTCAAAACTGAAGGCGTATTCGCTTTTAGCGTAAGTACTTTATTTTTGCGATTTTACATTAATTTCTTTGTTATTAATGTGTCGAGTGTGGTGGGACCGATCTAAGACAACTCCACAATAAACCCGGAACGGGGTCTTCGTCAAGCGCGTGTGACAGAGGTCTATCGTGCGGTAGACTCCTGCAGCCGACCTGGTTCCGCACGTATCGACTCGTCGTTCCTGTGGAGCCAGCCAGGGAAGGCGAGAGGGTGGCGCAAGTCCTGGGCAATCCTGCGTTTTCCAAAGTTTCGTCCCAGGCAACGCAGTGTCTGTGAAAAATTGGCTTATGTAGCTACGAAAAGGCTTGCCTCAGACACTGATTGGATCGTCTATTCATCGACGTATAAGGCCGACGATGATAAATGTGTTGATGTTAGTTTTAAAAGAAGAATGCCTGTTGCTTATGTCATATCTTTTTTTATATTTACTTGTAAATAAAAATTCAATGCATGCCGTGTGATGCGGGCTTAGAATAGCATCACCCCATATCATCTCGCGGGTGTTGTAAAAGGCAACTAAGGAACTCGAGGATTTCAAGTGTATTACAGTTTTAGGCGACAGGTGGATAACCTGTCACTGCGGTGATACACTAATCAACTGAAAGGGCACTCAATACTTGTCAGACGTGGCGATAACGACCTTATTTTAACGTTAACGCTCTGCCTACCCCGTAAGGGATAAAGGCGCGATTTGTGTATCTGTGTATGGGCATTTCTACAGAGACGCCGTTTTTTTTGTCCTGGTCCAGAAATCGTGTTAAACATATAAACTAAAATCTCAAAAAAATAACACATAATCCTTAATGTATGTATTATTTGGAGAGCATAATTATTATGACTAATTTAATAATACTTTCTTCTAAAAAAAATACCGAAATGAAAAAAAACACCAAATTTACCTGATTTAGGCCTGTCCCTTTGGCGGAATTGAATCTAAATTGGTCCATAATTCGAAAATTTCCGGAATTTATAATAATGTTCCTATGTTCACATGTATATAGATGTATGACAAAGGTTTATTTATTACCAAGATGGCTATAATGTTTTATTTTGTACCACTTATGTCACTTTAAATATTTGTCCCGAGCTTATGACTTAATTCGGTATCACTCACAAACTCTTACGTACATCTGTAAATACGCGCGATTTGCACATCTTTATCCGATTCACATAAACTGCCAGTTGCGTCCGAGTAGGCGAGTGCAGTGAACCTGTGACATGCTGCCGGGATTTACCATTTTCAAAGATAAGAAATTTTACTTCGTCTTTGGTGCAGGGTAATTTCTCAACTCCGGATCATAAATATTTTTGAAACTATAAGAGCTAAAAGGTTGTTACTTTGTGTAATTTGTGCCTCGATAGTATACCAATACGTAGGTAAAATTGAATTTGCACAAAGTTATACTGTGAGAGAGAAATTTCAAAGAAACCAGCTTTTTCTCAACTCCGGGAATCTGAACTCCGTGTGCATTTGTTCACGGAGTTGAGAATTTTGTTCACGGAGTTGAGGTTTTTTATAAAACTGTGATTAGAATGATGTCGTGTGGTACCGGCGTAGAATAGCATCACTCCAATTCTACCTGTAGGTGTCGTAAGAGGCGACTAAGAAACTAGCTCGAGAGATGATTAACGACGATTAACTCTTGTAATTTCTAAACTCCGTGAACAGTCAAAATTCAAATTCGATTATTTCAGAATCTGCAAGAGGAAATGGGGAGAAATTTATCTTATTTTGTTTATTAATTTAAAAAACAATAAATCACTTTGAATGAGTGCATGAAAACCTTAAAACAAACGTGCACTCTCAACTCCGTGAACACTCGAAATTAAAATTGAATTATTTCAGAATCTACTAAAGCAAATGATGGCAAATAAAATTAGATATATTTCTATTTTTTTTTCCTATTTTTTCAGTATAATAAAGTCAATAAAATGTTAAGAGTAAAATTGCACACGGAGGTGAGAAAAATTTACTCCTGCCGTAGAAATGCTCGTATGTATGTAAGAATCTAAACTAATTTTAATTTTCAGACCCTCCCGGTAATCTTCTTCTTCTCCATGCTAGTTGAGGTCCTGTTCTTCTGGGGAGCCCTGCAATGGTTCGTGCTCAAGTTGGGCGGTCTTCTACAATCTGCGACTGGAACTACAGTCTGCGAGAGCATCATTTGCGTTGGCAACGTCTTCTTGGGAATGGTAAGTAAGACTAGTGACTGTACAGGGTGTTAGGGACAGCGTCCCGAAAACTGATAGGGTGCAAGCAGACCATGAAAATGAACAACTTTCCCCTAGGAACATATGTCAGGAAACGACAAAAAATTCCCATACAAAATCGCGATCAGCTGACTGCATTTACCACGGGAAACCAACAATTTTTTTACTTTTTCTGACATATGTTCCTAGGGGAAAGTTGTTCAGTTTCATGGTCTGCTTGCACCTTGTCAGGATTAGGGACGCTGTCCCTTACACCCCGTACACTGCCAATATTTTAAGGGGTGAATCAGCTCATGAAACTGAACAACGGAAAATTGCAGCTAAGGTTTTCCACCATTCGCACCGAGCGCCACCTGCCAGTAACAAAGCTAACTGATTTTAAAATTCCCATTTGCCCTACATATCCGCTAGATGGCGCTCAAGACAAAATTTTCCCGAAGTGCCTAAAACGCGGAAGCGAAGTGTTCCTAACTATATTTTATGTATTTTCATTACTATGTGCTATGGTCCCGTGTGATGCTGGCTTAGAATAGCATCTCCCCATTTCTTCCCGTGGGTGTTGTAAAAGACAACTAAGGGATTCGAGGGTTTCATGTGTATTACAATTTTAGGCGACAGGCTGACAACCTGTCACTACAGTGATACATGTATCATCGAAAAGGGCCCTCAATACTTGTCAGAGTGGCGATAACGACCGTAATTTTACGATTGTTAACGCTCCGCCTACCCCGGAAGGGATAAGGGCGTGATTTGTGTTTGTTTTTCATAACTATGTTTTATGTATTTCAGACAGAATCCGTGCTTATAATCAAGCCCTACATCGCTCTGCTCACCCCGTCTGAAGTCCATGTTGTTATGGCGTCTGGGTTCGCTACAGTATCAGGTAATAATGAATTTTAATTGATTGAAAACTTGAACTATGAACTTTAACTTTAACTATGGGACTCAAGGGTTTCATGTGTATTACCACGTGTTACAACTTTTGGCCACAACCTGTCACTACTGTGATACACGAATCATCTGAAGGGACCCTCAATACTCGTTAGACGTGGCGATAACGACAGTAATTTTGCGATCGTTAACGCTCTGCCTACCTCGCAAGGGATAAAGGCGTGATTTATGTGTGTATGTGTATGTGAAACTTAAATGGACCTGGGTCCGCACGTAAGTCCTGGGCAACCCTGCGTTATCCAAAATTGTTCCCAGGCAAAGCAGTGTCTGTGGAGAGAAAAATTCACCCGCGGCTCGTGGATAAGTCTTGCCTCAGACACTGATTAAGTCGTCTGTCACAGAATGTTGATGATGACATTATTAAAAATGTCATACCTAATGAGTACGTGTTCGGGATGAACAATGATTTTTATGGTGCAGAGAAATTAAAGATGAGATACTTTTGACAAAACTTGTATTACTTTGAAGTTACAAAAGTGAATGCGTGTGCTCGGCGTTTGAGATGTGCCGTAAAGAAGAAAGAGGGGCGCGCGCAGCGGCGTTTTATGCAGTTCCCTCGCCTCCCTCAACCCGCGCGTCGTGGTCAGCGCTGTCCGCGCAGACATACTGGGGGCCCTTGAAAGCCCAGCTTTCAAGAATCTTGAAACAGCAGACATATTCGGTTAAGTGCACGTCGAATGATGCCTCTTGAAGTTTTAATGTCAGCGACTCGGGGTATTCCATCAGTTCCAGGATATAGCTTAGTTACTCGCCCGAGACGCCATAGCAATGGTGGTAAGTTGTCTTCCTTGATGATGACTAGGTCGCCTTCTTTAAGATCTTGGCTTCTCTGTTTCCATTTGCAGCGCTGCTGGAGCTCAGTTACGTATTCTGCTTGCCATCTATTCCAGAAGTGTTGTTTCATCTTCTCTATAGCTTGATATCTGTCAAGTCTTGTTATGTTGGTGTCCAGAAGCGACGGTGCCGGTGGTGCAGTCAGAGGCCTGCCAAGGAGAAAATGCCCAGGTGTGAGAGCTGTATGGTCATTGGGAGAGGGGGAGAGAGGTGTGAGAGGTCTACTGTTGAGGATAGCCTCAATTTGTGCAAAAAGAGAAGATAGTTCTTCAAAAGTAAGGTGCGTGGTCCCTAATATTCGCTTTATATGGAATTTAGCGGATTTGATGCCTGCCTCTGCGTAGCCATTGAAGTTAGGAGCGTAAGCCGGGGAAAAACAGAATTTAATATTAATGTTTTCATTAGCGGCAGTGTCTAAGATGGAATCTGAATGAAGCTTAAAAAACTCGCTGACTTCCTTAGCTGCCGCGACAAAATTTCTTCCGTTATCGCAGAATATTTCCCTAGGGTTGCCCCTGCGAGATGTGAAGCGACGCAGAGCCAATATGAATGCATCTTTTGATAATTCGCTTACGGCCTCTAAGTGAACACATTTGTATTTATGACATATAAAAAGACACAAGTAACATTTTGTGATTTTACAGCCACGACCTTTACGATCAGTTATGAAATATGGTCCCCCACAATCTAAAGACACCGTGGAAAATGGGAAGTCCGGAACAAGGCGCTGATTGGGTAAGTCACCCATCTTGTTTGTCATTGTTTTGCCATATTGACGCCGACAAATAACGCATTGTCGGGCTGTGCGTCGTGCCAAATCCCTACCGCCTACGGGCCAATACTGTTCACGAATAGAAGCTAACATTTGTTGCGGTCCCGCATGCAAAAGGCGTTTATGTTCGTGTGTGAAGATGAGTTTGGTGAGAGGATGTTTTGAACATAAAAGTAAGGGATGTTTCTTATTATAATCGAAATCACCCTTCGATATTCTTCCCCCCGCTCTCAGGAACCCCTGAGAGTCAACAAACGGAGATAGTGATGTAATGACTGATTTGGGACTTAAATTTTTGTTCTTCTCTAATAACCGGATTTCTTTATTAAATGACTGTCCTTGGGAAATACGCACAAGCGTGGAAGTTGCATGTTCCAATTCGAAAACGCTCAATGGTCCTTTGATGTCTTGTTTCTTGCATTTGATCTGAATAAAACGTAATACATATGCCATAATACGCTGAAGTCTTTTATAGGATGAGTATTTTTCAAAATTTATTAACTGATGTTTTTCAGAATCTACCGCAGTGATGATTGATGTGACCTTTGTTTCAGGTAAATCGTTTTGGAGTTCATCAGATTTGGCTAAAGATGGCCAATTTTGTTCGAGTTCAAGCAGAAACTGGGGGCCATGCCACCAAAGTTTACATGATTCAACTTCTTGGGGATTGACGCCGCGTGAGGCTAGATCACCAGGGTTCTCGGCTGTAGGTACATGACGCCATTCGGAGCCTTCTGTGAGTTCCTGAATAGCTGCGACTCTGTTTGCTACGTACGTTTTTAAACTGGACGGGCACATTTTAAGCCATGCCAAGACTACGGTAGAATCAGACCAATATAAAGAACGAGCTATAGGTCTTCTGAGTGCTGACCTAACTGTTGCCACGAGACGAGCCCCAAGCAGGGCAGCACATAATTCCAGACGTGGTATTGTGGTAGTCTTTCTGGGGGCCACGCGCGACTTGGCGCACAAAAGATTGATGCTAGTGTCTTGGCCCGACACTGAAGTAGATTTTAGGTAAACGCAGGCCCCATAAGCTACCTGAGAAGCATCACAGAAACAGTGTAGTTCAATGAGTGCTAGTGAGTCGCAAAGTGCATATCTGGGGATCGTAAGGCCTTTCAAGACCTTCACATTTTGAATGAAAGATGTCCAGGTACGTTGAACATCGAGAGGAACAGGATCATCCCAGTCTAATTTCAGAGCCCATAAACTTTGTAGTAAGATTTTAGGTTTAACAGTGCATAAGGTGAGTAAACCCAAAGGATCAAAAATTTTAAATGTGGTTGATAAAATGGATCGCTTGGTTACAGCACTTGAAGAAGGGTCGTCGTTTATATCGAAATGAAGTATATCTAGTTTAGGATTCCAACCTAGGCCTAGAATATGAAATGATTCACTGAGAACCAAGTTATTATTTTGTGCGTTTGGACTCTCAGACTTTAAGATCATGTCAGAATTTGACCGATATTTTCTCAAATTGAAATAGCCAGAAGCTAAAGAGTTAGATACAGATATTTTTATACGAAGGAGGTCCGATTCTGTATCAGAGCCTGTGAGCAGATCGTCACAATAGAAATCGTTCTGTATTATTGTTTTTATCGATGGGTCAGCCGATTCTTCTCCAAGTTGCCATAAACATCTAGCTGCTAGGAAACTCGCGCTTGAAAACCCGTACGTTACTGTATGAAGCTGCAATGTTCTGATGGGGAGACTTTCATCCTCGCGCCACAAGATCAATTGTAAGTTGCGGTCTAATTCATTTAAAGCAATCTGTCTGTATTGTTTCTCTATGTCACCTGACAGGACGTATCGGAAATGACGGAAACGCAATAGGATTTCAAACATCGAGTTTTGAATATTTGGACCCACCATTTGCAGGTCGTTGATTGAGAATCCTGAGGATGTACGCATAGAAGCGTCGAAAACTACGCGCAGCTTGGTGGACTCACTTTGTTCCCTAATTACCGAATGATGGGCTAGGTAGTAGTATGATGTGAGTGGTATTTGAACGGGAGCGTCAGACAAATGTCCTAAGTCACGATATTCTTTTATGAAGTCAGAATACATTTCCTTTAAATCAGGATTGTGATTTAAGCGTTTCTCTAAACTCAGGAATCTTCTTTTGGCTAAATGATAGGAATCGCCCAAGCAATCCGGTGAATCGATCAAGGGAAGCCTCACACAAAATCTACCGTTTTCGAGTCGATATGTGTTCTCAGTGAAGTGCCTTTCACTATCACATGAGATGGGCTTTGGTTTATAGGATGAGGGAAAATCTTCATATTCCCAAAATTTTATGAGTTGCTTATCTAAATCGACGTCCTCACTTTTAGTAAAGTTGCAATAAGTTTGAAATATGTGCTGATTATGATGTGTGCCTATAGGACCAGATATAAGCCAACCCAACTCTGATTTGTACAATGTGGGCTGCCTGTGATCCCCTAAGGGCAATTTTTCGCATCCTAAGATACTCCAAAAAAGATCTGCGCCTATAAGGACATCTACCTCTGAAGGTTGATCGAAAGTTGGATCTGCAAGTTTAATTGTAGGAGGGATCTTGAAGTCATGCTTCAAATGATGTGTAGGGAACTTGCCAGTGATGCATGGCAAAGTCAAGAAAGAATGATCTTGCATATAAGAAGATTGTTTTGATTTTATTGTGGCCGTACAAATCTCAGGAATGATGTTCAAGCTGGTATTGCCGATACCAGAGACGCTAGTGCATGTGGGTTGAGAAGTTAGTTGAAGACGATGCTTTAATTTCTGAGTGATGAATGAAGACTGGCTTCCGTTATCCAAAACGGCTCTGACGGTTTCTACCTTGTTAGTAAGAGGATTCACTATATCAATTATAGCAGTAGAAAGAAGAACTCGAGATGAGTTGACAGCTGACATTGCCACAGAGGCAGAAGGTTGGCCAGAAGGACCCGGATCAGGTGTGTCATTATTGACTTGTTGTTCAGCTGATGATGCAGAGAAGTTTGATGATGTGTTTGTGTTTGTAGTATGTTTATGTAAAACAGTATTATGACGCCTTTTGCAGACACGGCAGCCACCTAGATTGCAATGATTAGAATCGTGGTCTGGGCGTAAGCAGTTCAAACAAAGCCTAAGCTTTGTGACTTGAGCCCACTTTTCATCTGTGGACAACGCCCTGAAGACATTACAGTCAAAAATACGATGTTTCCCTTGGCAGATGACGCACGGCCGTGGATTACGCTGATTTGTCGAAGCCATAAAAGATTTCGTATTAAAACTTGGCTTTGTAGGAGGCTTTGGAGGTAATTGCGGTGATTTAGTTTGCTTGTCTTTCTTAGATCGGTACAATGTTTCTAAAATGTCGGCTCGCGACTTTAGAAACTTCTTAAAATCAGCAAGTGTAGGTAATTCGGACAAACCATTACGAAATTCTTCCCATTTTACACAAGTGGTTTGATCCAACTTGGAAACCGCCAAGTGTATAACGATTGTGTCCCATTGGTCTGTGGGCTGGCCTAAACTATTAAGAGCCCGCAAATTCTTAGTAATGTGATCGCTTAGATACCGTAAAGCCTTGTCTGATTCGCGCTGTATAGGTTCAATGCCAAATAAGGAATTAAGATGATTGTAGGTAAGTTGACGCGTATTGTTGTACCTTTCACAAAGTAGGCTCCATGCCTCTTCATAATTGTTGCTGGAAACCTCTAAGTTAGCAATGACACGAGCAGCTTCCCCTTCCAAATACGTAGTAAGATAAACAAATTTGTGAATGGGTTTCATTTTGTCATTTGTATGAATTAAAGATTCATATGTTTCACGGAACTCGAGCCACTTATAGAATGACCCGTCGAATTTATTTATTTTTATTTTAGGCAACTGGAGACCCATGACATCATGGTTGTGCTTGCAACAGGAATCGCCTTTGGAGGTTCCACCACTCGCATCTTCAAATTTTTCTTTTTTAGGTTCAAGGTAACTTTGAGCAGTAGCAATACAATAATAAAGACTATTTTCGATGTCTTCACGTTCAGCAAGTTCAGCATCGAGATTTGTAGCATTCAAAATTTCCATCCTAGATTGAATGTCTTCAAATTTAGGACCCAGCTCAAGCATCTTATTCAGTTTTAAATTTAATTCATTAATTGCTATAGAATTTACTTCCTCCTTTCCTATAAAAGTATCCTTCACTTTAGTTAAATACTTTTCATATTTAGTTATTTGGCCTTTGATTGAGCTGCGCTTGCATCGAAGCGTCTCATACTCTTCTTGTGCCATGATAAAAAATAATAATTAAGAAAACAATCGTTACAAATAAAACTCTAAATTAATCCAAATAACAATTCAAAGTTGCTTGAAATAAGTCTCTGAGTTGAAATTAACCGAATGAAAATTCGCTTCACAGAATATGGACGCGTGCCAGAATACGGACGTTTTAGGAACAAAATATTTTACAAAATAAGGACACGTAATTACAGGTACCAGAATACGGACGTGAATTTTTTATATGAAGAAAATATTCTCAAAATAAGAAACGTTACAGAATACGGACACGCATCTATGAAGTAAACAAGTACTAAAGTGACAACACGAAATAAGCAAGTACCAACACGAAACAAGTAGGTATAAACGAAGTTTGAAGACATTCACTCACTGTATTGCAGATAAATCAAAAAATGCACGAATGAAAACAAATTAAGAAACAAATAAAAGTAAAAAGTCAAATAAAAGTGAATTGGCAAAACGGCTTACGCTCCTTTTAATTTTTGTTCCAGCTCGGGCGGCGTACGCAGGTAGGTAGCAAACTTCTGACCGGACCGCAGCACTGCAGCAGCGTGGCCGGGTACAGTAGGTAGTAGCTAGGTAGGTTCGTAGGTAGGTACGCGGGCGCTTGGAATGCGCCGGCGACACAGCGATGGAATGTACTGGAATTTGCAGAAAGAAGGCACGTTTAAAGCAAGCGTAAGCAAGCGATGCAAATAGGTAGGTAGGCTACGGATTAATGCAAAGTATTTGCGTGAAATGATGCAAAGTTGGCAAATGGAAAATAATGGCACAGATTTGCAGGCAGAAGAGAAATTATACGTGAGTATTTCGAGCGAATACTTTAAGTAGGTAGGTACTTTACGGCGTAGAGAATGCAGAACTAAAATGAACTAAAATGAATTGGCAAGATAAAATGTAAATAAAATGGGACAGCTGTAAGAAAGATGTAGGTACACGTAGGTAAGTATTTATGAAGGGTTGTAGCTATCTTTTAAAGCGCTTTGGTATGCAGAACAAAGCGTTTTTATATGAAGAAGAGATAGCGTAGTACGATGTAGCAAGTTACGATGTATGATGGATGCAAAAGAAGTAAGAAATATTATATGAAGCAATAGGTTATGATTATGACGTTATGATGGGATAAATTGGTAAACCTGAGTAGGTAGGTACCATGAAAGAAGAATTTATACGATGCAAAATGACAAAAAATAAGATGTGATGATGAAAGATGACGATGAATACGGCAAATTGCACACGCTAATGAAGAACTAAAAACGCTATTTGCACAAAATAAGGTGGAAATAAGATGAAATAAGGAAGGAAATAGGCAAGCTCACGGCACGCTCCTTGGCAATTGATGAATGATGCGCACGTCGAAACCTCTTTGTTCTGGACTGCAATGGCAACCACGTGTTTTCGCACTTCGAGCACGTGGCGATCTTCGTACAAAGGCCGCTTGACGATTGCCTTTCGTTCAATCTTGCTTTTCTTGAGGATTTCGTCGGCGTTCTGGAATCTTCCGCTTGGGAACCGTGCGGTATGGACACGATTCAGACACGTGGCGTGGATGCGTGGTCGACCGTGACGTGACCAAAAGGCAGCAGCAGCGAGCCCACCCGGGGGCGCCAATTTGTTCGGGATGAACAATGATTTTTATGGTGCAGAGAAATTAAAGATGAGATACTTTTGACAAAACTTGTATTACTTTGAAGTTACAAAAGTGAATGCGTGTGCTCGGCGTTTGAGATGTGCCGTAAAGAAGAAAGAGGGGCGCGCGCAGCGGCGTTTTATGCAGTTCCCTCGCCTCCCTCAACCCGCGCGTCGTGGTCAGCGCTGTCCGCGCAGACAGTACGTAGCCTTCAAAACAAAAGCGGCATCTCATTATTGCAGTGATTTGCACAAACAGATGTCCTTATCTCTGAAATAAAATTAAAATAACTTTTTTGTTCTATTTTAATTCAAAAAGTTAAAAATACTTTTTTATCGAGAACCCCTCTCTTTCTTAGGTAAATATGCTTATCAAACATTCTCTTTTAAAGTAGTTGGTACATACCTAATAGTGTCAAGTTTGATATATTCATGACTATATCTTAATCTGAAAAATAATAGGCAAATAGCGGTTTAAGATAAAAACAGTTTTTTGATGTCATTGGGCTTAAGATATCGCAGTTATCTTAATTACATATAGTCCATTGAATAAAAAGTTCTAGAGTGCGAGAGTTGGTAACGTAAGATGTTTCTTCGGAAACATGTCAAGAGTCCCTAGGTAATAAACATACTAAAACCCCCGGACACTAGGAGGAGCCCCGGAGTGGGGGGAGGGGGGGAAAGGGTCCATTTTTTCATTTTTCGCTTAAATCTCAAAAACGGTACAAGTTAGAGAAAAACGTTCAAGGAAAAGTTGAAAGGCCATAAAATTATCTACAAGTTATACCTAAATCACTTTTTCCTATATCCTACCGTTTCTGAGTTACACGCATTAAAAAATGATTTTGGCTCAAACAATTTTCCCATACTACATACCCATGTTTATCACATCAATCGATCAAAAAATATTTCTTACTTCCATAAAACTCAAATGTGCAACTTGTGACCGGTACTGATAGATTGCTCTTGATTAGGTCTATCATTGGTAAAATAAACACATTCCTCCATGGAAGCCTTTAGGAGGAATCGATTGTCAAAAAAATATATTAGAGTAGTTTTAGTTACTGAACTTGAACTATTTATTTTTTTCTTCCGAAAAAATTCAAAAGTGCAACTTGTGACCAGTACCGATATATTGCTCATAATTAGGTCTATCATTGATAAAAATACTAGATTCCACCATGGAGGCGTTTAGGGTAAATTTAACTTTATAAGGGTAATTACGATACCTGAACATTTTATTTTTTTTCTTCCAAAAAGCTCAAAAGTGCAACTTGTGACCGGTACTGATAGATTGCTCTTAATTAGGTCTATCATTGGTAAAAAAATCACATTCCTCCGTGGAAGCCTTTAGGAGGAATTGATTGTCAAAATATTATATTAGGGTAGTTACGCAACTTGACCTTTTTATTTTTTTTCTGCCAAAAAGCTCAAAAGTGCAACTTGTGACCGGTACTGATAGATTGCTCTTAATTAAGTCTATCATTGGTAAAAAAATCACATTCCTCCGTGGAAGCCTTTACGAGGAATTGATTGTCAAAATATTATATTAAGGTAGTTTGAGTTACAGAACCTGAACTATTTATTTTTTTCTTCCAAAAAACTCAAATGTGCAACTTGTGACCGGTACCGATAGATTGCTCATAATTAGGTCTATCATTGATAAAAATACTAGATTCCACCATGGAGGCGTTTAGGGGAAATTGAATTTTATAAGGGTAATTACGATACCTGAACGTTTTATTTTTTTTCTTTCAAAAGCTCAAAAGTGCAACTTGTGACCGGTACTGATACATTGCTCTTAAATATGTCTGTCATTGGTAAAAAAAACACATTCCTCCATGGAAGCCTTTTGGAGGAATTGATTGTCAAAATATTATATTAGGGTAGTTACGCAACTTGAACTTTTTATTTTTTTTCTTCCAAAAAGCTCAAAAGTGCAACTTGTGACCGGTACTGATAGATTGCTCTTAATTAGGTCTATAATTGGTAAAAAAAACACATTCCTCCATGGAAGCCTTTACGAGGAATCGATTGTCAAAATATTATATTAAGGTAGTTTGAGTTACTGATCTTGAACTATTTATTTTTTTCTTCCAAAAAACTCAAAAGTGCAATTTGTGACCGGTACCGATAGATTGCTCATAATTAGGTCTATCATTGATAAAAATACTAGATTCCACCATGGAGGCGTTTAGGGTAAATTTAATTTTATAAGGGTAGTTACGATACCTGAAAATTTTATTTATTTTTCTTCCAAAAAGCTCAAAAGTGCAACTTGTGTCCGGTACTGATTGATTGCTCTTAATTAGGTCTATCATTGGTAAAAAAAACACATTCCTCCATGGAAGCCTTTAGGAGGAATTGATTGTCAAAATTTCAAGTTCAGTAACTCAAACTACCCTAATATAATAATCGATTCCTCCTAAAGGCTTCCATGGAGGAATGTGTTTTTTTTACCAATTATAAACCTAATTAAGAGCAATCTATCAGTACCGGTCACAAGTTGCACATTTGAGCATTTTAGAAGAAAAAAATAAAAAGTTCTGGTATCATAACTCCTCTAATAAAATTCAATTCCCCCTAAACGCCTACATGGTGGAACATTTTTATCAGTGATAGACCTAATTATGAGCAATCTATCGGTACCGGTCACAAGTTGCACTTTTGAGTTTTTTGGAAGAAAAAAATAAATAGTTCAAGTTCAGTAACTCAAACTACCTTAATATAATATTTTGACAATCGATTCCTCCTAAAGGCTTCCATGGAGGAATGTGTTTTTTTTACCAATTATAGACCTAATTAAGAGCAATCTATCAGTACCGGTTACAAGTTGCACTTTTGAGCTTTTTGGAAGAAAAAAAATAAAATGTTCAGGTATCGTAATTACCCTTATAAAGTTCAATTTCCCCTAAACGCCTCCATGGTGGAATCTAGTATTTTTATCAATGATAGACCTAATTATGAGCAATCTATCGGTACCGGTCACAAATTGTACTTTTGAGTTTTTTGGAAGAAAAAATAAATAGTTCAGGTTCAGTAACTCAAACTACCTTAATATAATATTTTGACAATCGATTCCTCGTAAAGGCTGCCATGGAGGAATGTGTTTTTTTTACCAATTATAGACCTAATTAAGAGCAATGTATCAGTACCGGTCACAAGTTGCACTGTTGAGCTATTTGGAAGAAAAAAAATAAAAAGGTCAAGTTGCGTTACTACCCTAATATAATATTTTGACAATCAATTCCTCCTAAAGGCTTCCATGGAGGAATGTGTTTTTTTACCAATTATAGACCTAATTAAGAGCAATCTATCAGTACCGGTTACAAGTTGCACTTTTGAGCTTTTTGGAAGAAAAAAAATAAAATGTTCAGGTATCGTAATTACCCTTATAAAGTTCAATTTCCCCTAAACGCCTCCATGGTGGAATCTAGTATTTTTATCAATGATAGACCTAATTATGAGCAATCTATCGGTACTGGTCACAAGTTGCACATTTGAGTTTTTTGGAAGAAAAAAATAAATAGTTCAAGTTCAGTAACTCAAACTACCTTAATATAATATTTTGACAATCAATTCCTCGTAAAGGCTTCCACGGAGGAATGTGATTTTTTCTACCAATGACAGACCTAATTAAGAGCAATCTATCAGTACCGGTCACAAGTTGCACATTTGAGCATTTTAGAAGAAAAAAATAAAAAGTTCTGGTATCATAACTACTCTAATAAAATTCAATTCCCCCTAAACGCCTACATGGTGGAATCTGGTTTTTTTTATCAGTGATAGACCTAATTATGAGCAATCTATTGGTACCGGTCAAAAGTTGCACTTTTGAGTTTTTTGGAAGAAAAAAATAAATAGTTCAAGTTCAGTAACTCAAACTACCTTAATATAATATTTTGACAATCAATTCCTCGTAAAGGCTTCCACGGAGGAATGTGATTTTTTTTACCAATGATAGACCTAATTAAGAGCAATTTATCAGTACCGGTCACAAGTTGCACTTTTGAGCTTTTTGGAAGAAAAAAAATAAAAAGGTCAAGTTGCGTAACTACCCTAATATAATATTTTGACAATCAATTCCTCCTAAAGGCTTCCACGGAGGAATGTGATTTTTTTACTAATGATAGAGCTAATTAAGAGCAATCTATCAGTACCGGTCACAAGTTGCACTTTTGAGCTTTTTGGAAGAAAAAAAATAAAATGTTCAGGTATCGTAATTACCCTTATAAAGTTAAATTTACCCTAAACGCCTCCATGGTGGAATCTAGTATTTTTATCAATGATAGACCTAATTTTGTGCAATCTATCGGTACCGGTCACAAGTTGCACTTTTGAATTTTTTTGGAAGAAAAAAATAAATAGTTCAAATTCAGTAACTAAAACTACCCTAATATGATTTTTTGACAATCGATTCCTCCTAAAGGCTTCCATGGAGGAATGTGTTTATTTTACCAATGATAGACCTAATCAAGAGCAATCTATCAGTACCGGTCACAAGTTGCACATTTGAGTTTTATGGAAGTAAGAAATATTTTTTGATCGATTGATGTGATAAACATGGGTATGTAGTATGGGAAAATTGTTTGAGCCAAAATCATTTTTTAATGCGTGTAACTCAGAAACGGTAGGATATAGGAAAAAGTGATTTAGGTATAACTTGTAGATAATTTTATGGCCTTTCAACTTTTCCTTGAACGTTTTTTTCTTACTTGTACCGTTTTTGAGATTTAAGCGAAAAATGAAAAAATGGACCCTTTCCCCCCCTCCCCCCACTCCGGGGCTCCTCCTAGTGTCCGGGGGTTTTAGTATGTTTATTACCTAGGGACTCTTGACATGTTTCCGAAGAAACATCTTACGTTACCAACTCTCGCACTCTAGACCCCCTTTGGAGGCACTCATTCAATGGACTAATAGGTAGACAATTTATTTACTTTTTACTTCGGACTATGGTGAAAGGCTATTTTGTGTTTTGATTTTGTACTTTCAGGGTCTTTCTTAAGATAATGACACGAGATAAAAACTGGTCTCTTTCTGATGGAACCCTGGTGTTAGAGTTTTTGAACTATTACTAGTAGCAGACCTTTTGACGACCGATGTGGCGCAGTGGTAGTGCGACTGCCTTTGACGCAGGAGGTTCTGGGTTCGATTCACGGTGGGTCACTCACAAAGTTGATATTTATCACTTTGTGAATTTGTTCCCAGTCTGGTTAGGACATTGCGGGCTGAACCACCCGATTGTCCGTAAGTAAGATGATTCCGTGTTTCGGATGGCACGTTTAGTCGTAGATCCCGGTTGCTGTTTATGATCACTTAGAAGGCGGTCGTTACACAACTATGTCAGAAGCCTGCTACTTGTAGAAGGCGGTTGAAAAATTCTGACACTAGGGTTCATTGGCTCGTTGCACGACTCGGTGTCCCACACGAAAAGAAGGAGCAGGCCTCTGACATAAACCCCCAATGATCTAAAGCAAGGGCAAGATGACCATACCACTATTTCCCTTCCCCAGGCACAATTCTGGCTGCGTACATAGCGTTCGGCGCTGAGCCAGCCCACCTCGTCACCGCGAGTGTAATGTCAGCCCCTGCCGCCGTCTGTCTGGCCAAACTCATGATGCCAGAAACAAAGAGATCCTTGACTTCTGTGGACAACATTCAGCCTATGGTCAGGTAAATTGTGGCAGATCTTAAGACGTTTGAAAAAAACGTACACCAGAAGCCCCATTCTGAAGCTTTTTGAGCAGGACCTATTCTCATAAATGAAAATGAGAAATTTAAAAAAATTATAGACCGGGAATCGAACCCGGGACACATTATGATCCGTCCCACTGCTCTGCCACTGGGCTATCAACGCACCGGTCGACCATCGTCAATTTGTCAATCTCTTGTTGCTCAGAAACTATTTCTCAACATGTATTCAAACTCTGGAACTAATGTAGTATTTTCTCCAAAATCCACAGTGAAGACCAATCAGCTCTCTCTGCAGCGACCCGCGGCGCCACAAACGGCATCTCTCTGATCCTCAACATCATCGCCAACATTGTCGCCTTCGTCTCCTTCATAGCCTTCTGCAATGGAATGCTGGGCTACTTCGGAGGACTGCTTGGCAACGGGGATATCACCTTGGAATGGATCTTGGGAAAGGTCTTCATTCCTTTGGCCTATGTCATGGGTGAGTTGGTCACAAATCATCTATTTGATAACCTTCTGCAACGCCATAATGGGCTACTTTGGAAGACTTCTTGACAATGAGGATATCATTTTGTAAAATTGGAATGGATCTTCATTCCTTTGGGTTATGCCATGGATAAGTTATGTTATGACTATCAATGACACCTTAGAATGTCTTGTCGTGTGTAAAAATTGTTTTTGTTTTTGACTTTATACGTCATGTCTTAAGTTAGTCAAATAAAATAGCAATACTTACTTCATTGTTTAGTCAGTAAGTTAAGATTATCTGTTGTTATTAGTATTTGCCATGTGATGTCGGCTTAGTATAGCATCACCCCAATTCAGCCCGTGGGTTTCGTAAAAAGCGACTAAGGGATAATATCCAAGGAAAGGGCGGCAGCGTTCCCTGTGGACTTAAATTTGGCATTGCGCTCGCCAATCCACCTGCCAAGCGTGGCGACATGCCCAGCAGTCGACTGGTTGTGGCTAGGTTATGGTTGCTCGGACATCTACCTGTACTCAATCTCGACCACTAAATACATTATGGTCCGACCAAACTTATAAATCGCACTCAACTCTGAGGTCGATCTCAAGAGCGATTTTGCCAAGAACCAGTCGATATTAACAGCATTTCATCTCAAAGTCGCACTCAAGATCGATCTCAGAGTTGAGTGTGGTTTATAAATACGGATGTTTATTTCTTGGACCTCAAAAAAATTTACTATTGTCTTTTTTTTCCAGGAGTGCCATGGGATGAATGTGAGCCAGTAGGCACACTCATAGGCCTGAAGACTATGGTTAATGAATTCGTGGCATACCAGAGAATGGGGGAAATGAAGCTAGCTGGAATTTTATCTGTAAGTTTCAAAACCATAATCAAATAATAAGTTATAGTTTTTTAATGGGACGCTTATATACACAGGATGTAAGAGACGGTGTAACGAAAACTTTGCAGGCGTGATCAAACCATGAAACTGAACAATTTTTTTCTATGGTTCCCATACAAAGTCAGTCAGCTGATCGGGAATTTTGTATGGGAGGTCGATAAAATTTTCACGTTTCCCAACATAGCTCCCATAAAAAATGTTCAGTTTCATGGTGTGATCACGCCTGCAAAGTTTTCGTACCCCGTACCTTACACCCTGTATACTGCTTATAATATAGCTTAATACCTATGTATGACGTTTGTCAGTTTTGGGCAAATGCTAATGTACCTAGTCATAGCAATTTTTTTTTATAGAAATAATGAAAATGAAATATGCCGTGTGATGCCGGCTTATACTAGCATCACCCCACATCCTTCCCGACGGTGTCGTAAGAGGCGACTATGGGACCCGAGAGTATTAGTGTATTACAATTTTTGGGCGACAGGCTGACAACCTGTCACTATAGTGATACACATGTTTTCCGAAACAATCTTGGAAAACAATCCTCAAAAATGACAGACGTGGCGATAGCGACCGTATACTTACGGCCGTTAACGCTCTAACTACCCTGCAAGGGATAAAGGCGTGATATATGTATGTGTGTATATTATAATAATAAAAAAAATATTTTTTAAAACAAATAAAAATGCTGTACTCTAGCTAGTACACTGGCCGTTAATGGCTTAAGAAGCAAAAACTAACCATGTACGGCTATACATACAAAAAATTACCACGTATTTTTTTCTGACACAGCCTAGAGGAGAACTAATAGCGACATACTCACTCTGCGGGTTCACGAATCCTGCTTCGGCTGGCATCATGATCGGCGCCATGGCGGCCATGGCGCCTAACCAGAGAGAAGTGCTGTCTAGTGTAAGTATAAAAAATACAGGGTGTTAAGTAGAACGTTGGACATACAAAAATGGTGGATGGGTGATGCGTCAAGTGCCGTATGACATTCCAACGTCACTCTAAATCTATATCTATAGACCTCTCCCATATTGGGGGTATTGTTATACTCACCACGCTTGGCAGGCCGATTGGCGAGCGCAGTGGAAGATATTGAAGAAGTTCACGGGGAACGCTGCTACCCATACAGAAATCACGCCTTTATCCCTTGCGGGGTAGGCAGAGCGTTAACGATCGCAAAATTACGGTCGTTATCGCCAAGTCTGACAAGTATTGAGGGCTCTTTCAGATGATTCATGTGTCACTGTAGTGACAGGTTGTCAGCCTGTCGCCTAAAATTGTAATACACATGGAACCCTCGAGTCCCTTAGTTGCCTCTTACAACACCCGCGGGGAGAAATGGGGTGATGCTATTCTAAGCCGGCATCACACGGCTGCTACCCGTTCCATGAAATTCAATTCCATATACAGGGTGTAAGAACGGCGTAACGAAAACTTTGCAGGCGT
Organism: Keiferia lycopersicella; assembly: GCA_029255805.1. NCBI lineage: Eukaryota > Metazoa > Arthropoda > Insecta > Lepidoptera > Gelechiidae > Keiferia > Keiferia lycopersicella. The sequence continues at coordinate 1,563,503 of JARACZ010000023.1, forward strand.
GATCAGGCCATGAAACTAAACAACTTTTACTATGGGGGCTATCATGCCTGCAAAGTTTTCGCTACACCGTCTCTTACACCCTGTATAATATACAGGGTGACCGGTAAATTGATGCATTCCTTTCAAGGGATGAACCAGCTCATGAAACTGAACAACTTTCCCCATGGAACATAGGTCGAAATATGAAATAAAAAAATTTGGTCCTCCAATACAAATTGACTTAGTCGGTCGGTAATTTTGTATGGGTGGGCCAAATTTTTTTCTAATTTTTCGACCTATGTTCCATGGGGAAAGTTGTTCAGTTTCATGAGCTGGTTCATCCCTTGAAAGGAATGCATCAATTTACCAGTCACCCTGTATATAGATAACAACAGTTACCGGTACTGGCACATCACTGTTCAAGAAATGTAAAAAAATGGCAACTCAAAATGTCAATTTACACTATCTCTCAAAAACACAGTTTAGGTACCTACCTATTGACTAACTATGTACCTAACTACTTACTTGGGTCGCTCGTTGGTATTCCCATCATGGCGGGTCGTGTATTGGTTAAAATTTGATATTTCTTGTTCATTTGAGTGTTTGGTGAATAATTCTGATAGTGTATTAAGCAACAAACTATTCTGAAAGTGTTCAATAAATAGGAAATTGTAATTAATGCATATATTCGGCATTGTGCAATAGTGACGAGCGGTCTCCACGTGGTGCAGAAAATTTTACTATCGAGTTTTTTGTACTACATAATTTTGCGCAACACAGCCCCTAGTCGTCAGACTAGGATCACTGTGTTGTGGACTCTCCCTCGGCGTAATGCCACTTAACTTTACATCACTCTAACCTTACCGACGACCTGACTACTTTGACATTGGCAAAATACGTCTCCACCCATGAGATGTGACGCCAGAATTAAAAAAAAAAAAAAAAAACTACTTATTGCTATTCCAGGTTGCTGTCAGAGCGTTCTTCGCTGGCTGCGGAATATGTTTCATGACAGCTTGCATAGCAGGTAATTATTAGTACATTACATTATAGGTCCAAAAAGTTTACTATATACATACGTACCTACAAATATCTTGCCTTTATATCCTGCAGGACAAGCAAAGCGTTAACGGCCGTAAGAATACGGTCGCTATCGCCACGTCTGTCATTTTTGAGGATCGTTTTCCAAGGTTGTTCCAAAACACATGTGTATCACTATAGTGACAGGTTGTCAGCCTGTCGCCTAAAAATACGTACCTACAAATATCTTGCCTTTATCTTCTGCAGGACAAGCAAAGCGTTAACGGTCGTAAGAATACGGTCGCTATCGCCACGTCTCGCAAATATTGAAGGCTCTTTCAGATGATTCGTGTATCGCAGGTTGTTAGCCTGTCGCCTAAAGTTGTAATGCACACTAAACCCTCGAGTCTCTTAGTCTGCCGTGTGATGCCGGCTTAGAATAGCATCACCCCACATCCTTCCCGTGGGTGTCGTAAGAGGCGACTAAGGGACTCGAGAGTATTGGTGTATTACAATTTTTGGGCGACAGGCTGACAACCTGTCACTATAGTGATACACATGTTTTCCGAAACAACCTTAGAAAACAATACGCAAAAATGTCAGACGTGGCGATAGCGACCGTATTCTTACGGCTGTTAACGCTCTGCCTATCCCGCAAGGGATAAAGGCGTGATATATGTATGTATGTATGTATGTATGTCTCTTAGTCCTCTTACGACACTCGCGGGAAATAAATGAGGTGATGCTATTCAAAGCCAGCATTACATGGCATAAAAAATTACATAATAGTTATTTTTGAACACTAAAGCCCGTATCTATAAACCGCACTCATCTCCGAGATCGATCTTGAGTGCGGCTTTGAGATGTCATTTTACAACGTTGTCTCAACTATGGTCAGTAAACCGCACACACACACACACACACACATATATCACGCCTTTATCCCTTGCGGGGTAGGCAGAGCGTTAACGGCCGTAAGTATACGGTCGCTATCGCCACGTCTGTCATTTTTGAGGATTGTTTTCTAAGGTTGTTCCAGAAAACATGTGTATCACTATAGTGACGGGTTGTCAGCCTGTCGCCTAAAAATTGTAATACACCAATACCCTCGAGTCCCTTAGTCGCCTCTTACGACACCCGCGGTAAACCTCTCAGTAAACCGACTTTACAGATACCCGTTTTTGTTTCAGGTTTATTAATGCCAGATGGATCATTTGTATGATAGTGTTAATTGTGGCGATACTTAGTTAACACGTTGATGGACAGTACATCACCCCATTTTGACACTACTTTTTTGTATGGACGGTTCTAGCCGTACTGCCACTAGATAAACCCATTTATCAATTACAATTAATTTTAATTAAGATATTTGTAGGTACGTATTTTTAGGCGACAGGCTGACAACCTGTCACTATAGTGATACACATGTTTTCCGAAACAACCTTAGAAAACAATACGCAAAAATGTCAGACGTGGCGATAGCGACCGTATTCTTACGGCTGTTAACGCTCTGCCTATCCCGCAAGGGATAAAGGCGTGATATATGTATGTATGTATGTATGTATGTATGTATGTCTCTTAGTCCTCTTACGACACTCGCGGGAAATAAATGAGGTGATGCTATTCAAAGCCAGCATTACATGGCATAAAAAATTACATAATAGTTATTTTTGAACACTAAAGCCCGTATCTATAAACCGCACTCATCTCCGAGATCGATCTTGAGTGCGGCTTTGAGATGTCATTTTACAACGTTGTCTCAACTATGGTCAGTAAACCGCACACACACACACACACACACATATATCACGCCTTTATCCCTTGCGGGGTAGGCAGAGCGTTAACGGCCGTAAGTATACGGTCGCTATCGCCACGTCTGTCATTTTTGAGGATTGTTTTCTAAGGTTGTTCCAGAAAACATGTGTATCACTATAGTGACGGGTTGTCAGCCTGTCGCCTAAAAATTGTAATACACCAATACCCTCGAGTCCCTTAGTCGCCTCTTACGACACCCGCGGTAAACCTCTCAGTAAACCGACTTTACAGATACCCGTTTTTGTTTCAGGTTTATTAATGCCAGATGGATCATTTGTATGATAGTGTTAATTGTGGCGATACTTAGTTAACACGTTGATGGACAGTACATCACCCCATTTTGACACTACTTTTTTGTATGGACGGTTCTAGCCGTACTGCCACTAGATAAACCCATTTATCAATTACCAGTTTTTTTTTTTTTTTTTTTTTTTTTGTTGGACATTACGTTTACGGCCCCGGGGCCATCAAAACTACGCCTGTCGGCTTGGTGGGGAGCACGTGCTCACCCGGAAATATTTTATTGGTTGTTCAAACAACCAGCCCAATCACGCCCTTGGGGCGAGACTGGGCTTAGGAGTTGTTCTGGGAAGAACTGATCGGACTGAATTCTGGGAAGAACTGATCGGACTGAATCAATTACCAGTGTGAGTGCGCGGGCGCAGGGGGGAGACGGGTTCAGATATGTGTGGGTAAATTAACGTTATTTGACACCTAGCACTTTGAGATTTTGTGTGGTGTGACAGTAGACAATGGTCTTCATTATAATATATGGCAGATTCGACTGCCTTAACCGTTCTGTCATTTACAGTACTGGTAAGTACGACGGTCATAGCAGTACTGCCAAATTTAGGACGTCAAATAGACGGCTATAGCAGCACTGTCCATCATCGTGTTAATTATTAATTGATAAATGTACCATATAATTATATTTTTTGCGCTGTGAAGTACGTACTTACTTAGTTAGGTATAAAGATAATATGTTTTTATTTAAGATTTAAATTATATTATATAATGACATAAATGAAATAAGAAATGACTAAATGTGTAAAAAAATATAGAAACAGTGTCGAGACACTTTGTGCCTACATAGTTATTTTATATTATAAGTGTAAATAGTTGCTAATTATATAAAATTATAAAGATAAGTAAATAAATGAATTAAGATTTTCCAATTTTTATATTTTTTAAATATACTACCTGCCCTATCAATTAATGTAAAAAATGTTTCGAGAACACGCCGCGTGAAATAAAATAAAACAATAAGTTTATATTAACCCTAGAATGCTGATTTAGAACAAATGGGACGAAAAGTACCATCTGTTGTTTAATATAAAAAACATAGTAGAATAGGTGGTACTGAATAGTTTACCACGGTAAACATACCAAAAAATTAAAAAAGATAAAATAAATCAAAAGTTTATATTTAATGTTATCTTTTTTCTTTTTTTTTACAATGAGTTTATATTTTATTTTATATTTTTTATTTTTTGGAAATCCAGTACCACCAATCCTAGTGTTTTTTACATTAATATAACAGGTATTTTTTGTCCCATTTGTTCTAAATCAGCATGCAAGGGTTAATAAATTATGAGATGATGGAGGAACTCCCTCCCGCACGCAGTGCGTGACAGCCCGTCTCTTTCAATTTTCAAAAAACGCGTAAAAGAGCATTATCTTTCTCTCCCAAATTAATCTATAGGTATATATATTTATGGTGTATATATGTACGTATATAAATATAGGTATTATTATGTAATAATTATGTAGTGTAGGTATATTATTTATATAAGTAGATATAGTTTCTAAAATATTTGTTTTATAAATTATTATAGGTATATTAGTATGTTGTACACGTCAACTGCCTCACTTTATACCATCTCACTACCCTAGGTCTGCTGGAAGAGATTTCTTTTTAGAAATAAGCTGACCTGTTGTGTATTGTTCTTAATGTTATGTCCTTTGTGTTATATTGTGTACAATAAATGGTTTAATAATAATAATAATAATGATGCCAATGGGTGACGGCTATTAATTTGCTGGGCAAGTTGAAAACGCACAAGTGAAAATACGACCGTTTAATTAAAATGGCAACACTGAACTTAACCTATTTCGATCTTGTCAAAATCGATGAACGCGGCGTCTCAGCCATTTTGTTTCAAATTCGCCGATTTTCTGCCTATTTAGTCGCGAAAAGTGTATTTGAATAATCTGAAATACCTTAAAACTTACCTACGGTTGAAGTTTTATAACTGGAAACGTGTGTCACATCTAGAAAGTGCAAATTAAAGTGCAGGTTACGATCTAACCAAATTCGTGGTAGTCTTGTGTTTTGAGGTGACAAAATTGTGATTATGGTGCGTGGTGCTGGTCGAGGGGGCCGTGGGATGCCAGGGCGGGGTGGTATGGGGCGTCCGCCCTTCAGCCGCCCGAGGATCATGATGCTTAGGCCTCCGTTTGACTTCGTATTGGCTGAGCCGGCGTTCCCCCGCTGCAAGCCGGCTCCCGACGATTCTGCACTCACTCAGGTAATCATAGTGGTATTTTTCGTTAACCTCTTTTGTTATTACCATCAAAAGCCATAATTATAGGCTCTACATCAGTTTTATCGTCTATTTAGACAGATACTGCTTCTACAACAGCCACAAGTCTACTGTTGGACATGGGCCATGGGCCCCTATTGGGTGTATTTGCAATACTCACCATGCTTGGCAGGCGGGTTGGAGAGCGCAGTGCAAGGTGTTGCATATATTTACAGGGGAATGCTGCTGCCCACTCCCTGAATTCATCCCTTAGTCGCCTTTTACGACACCCACGGGTAGAAATGGAATAAATCTTATTCTAAACCGGCATCACATATCATATAGACTAATAATATTATCTTTAGATGAACAAGTATAACTCATCTTGTAAAGGAATTATAACATAATGTAAAGGCCCAATCATCTACCAAAAATACTACAACAATGTAAGTTGTGAGTACTGTATATGCCTGTATTCTGAGGCACTACAGGAGAATGTGAGGCACTTGTGCAAACAAGGAGCCAGACTACCGATTGCCATTTGTTGTTCCCTGTGGAGGTCCATACTCTTGACCCCAAACAAGTCGTGGCCTTTCTCAGAATGGCCTGCCTTGAAAAGGTCATTTAAGTGAAAAGGGTTGGCACAATAGATCTGCATAGGTCGCAATGGCTATTGGTCTTCTATACCAACCCCTGTTCTATCAAATAATAATAATAATGCCTGTATATCATTCCAGGCACTCCTAAAACGCCACACTGAGCTGTGCCCGACCCCAGCGGAGCAGTCTGCAGTACTCAGTCTCGTCACCAAACTGCAGACCGTGTTGGACAATCTGGTTGTTGCTCCAGGAGATTTTGCTGCTTGTGTAAGTATCATCAGTCAAAATTTAGATCTTTGACCGTGCAATAATGGGGGGGTTTCGTTAGCCGACTCGACGGTTCAAGATCTAAAGTTTAGCCATATCGTCATCTGCAAGGGCCCTCAACATTTGTCAGATGTGGCGATTGAGACCATATTTTTACTGCTGTTAAAGTTATGTCTAGTCCGCAAGGGGTAAAGTTGTAATATGTGTTTGTTTGTACAACTGGGATAGTATTGTAGGAGTTCCCGTGTGATCACTTACATGATTATTTAACATCTTTAGATGGAAAATAATGCTAATGATTATCATTCTAATTGATTTTTATGTAAAAATGTTTAGTTTTTGAAAAATTGTTAGGTAATTGAAGTTTATGGTAATGTTTTCAATTTTTTTTTTACTTTTTTTTATTTATTAGTTATCAATATCAATTGCGTTCGAAATAACATAAAATTACAACAGTTCAAAATTTAATACAGTTTGACAATCAATTATCATATTATGAACAGTTCAATTACAAATTAAATGTGACCACAATGCAAAAACCAATCCTATAGAAACTCAATGATTTTTACAAAATATTTGCCTCTCTCATATAACAGCTCAATATGGAAATGGTTAAATAATTTTTTTTTTTTTCATTTACTTTACAGCAACTAGAAGAGGTCCGTCAAGTGGGCTCCTACAAGAAGGGCACCATGATGGCCGGCAAGAATGTGGCCGATATCGTCGTCATTATGAAGACATTGCCCACCAAAGAGGCGGTTGAGGGGCTTTCTAATAAGGTTGGTTAATGCATTATTATATGGTTCAATGCAATTTTCAAGAGTCTTTTAATGACAGACTCCTAGTTAGCTGGAGTGGCCAGGAGTCTGTCACATAAGGAAGTCACTGTCCTAATGTCTTTGCGATTTGATGTCTTGTTACTGCTGTTCAGAAAATTTGTTTTCTCCTGTTTTTAATTGTAATATACTTCACTTCACTCGTAATATATGTTTTGTAATATATGTGTTACATGTGTTAGTATATGTTCGTGTTATCGTAATATATGTTTCTTCCTCTTTTTATCATCAACACCTTTAATAGTCGTTTGTCAATATGGGAAACCCAAGAAGAAGAATTTAAGGGACTTGGCCAAAACATGCTTAAAACAGTGAAACTAGTTTTAACAGATTATTTTTTTGTGTTTTTGCTACATTTCGAGTTTTTTTAAGTGATTTTGTATGCTAACAATAATTATTGTGGGTTTCAATCATACTTAAAATTTTGATTATTAGTTTAGTGTCTGGTGGCCAAACAAGTACAACTTCATAAGTGCCAAACAATAACAACTTTTGTGAACCCTTTTACAAGATTGATAGAAGCTAAATTAATTACACAATTATTTCCAGGTGAACGAAGAATTGAACAAGCTGATGCGTGCGGAGTCCGCTGGCTCGGTGGTGTGTGCCTGCCACGAGCGCGGGTTCACGGTGACCGCGGCCACGGCGGCCGTCAGGGTGCTCGTCACCACGCTGCACCAGAACCTGAGGAAACTAGAGCCCGAGGTGAGGGTATAGCAACAGTATAAGCAAGACAACAGTATAGCAACACACACCAGCCTAAACAAGGCCATAATAAACAATATACCGGCATAAACAATACCGGGATAAACAATACCGGGATAAACAATACACCAGCATAAACGACATACCAGCATAAACAATACCGGGATAAACAACACTCCAGTATAAACAATACCGGGATAATCAATATACCAATAACATAAACAAGACACGAGCATAAACAACACACCAGCATACACAACACCAGCATAGCAACACACCAGCATAGACAAGACTATAATAAACAATATACCAGCATAACAAGACACCAGCATAGCAACACCCCAGCATGGGAAAAAAAACAGCATAAATAACACACCAGCATAGCAACACACCAGCATAAACAAGACACCTGCATAAACAACACACCAGCATAAACAACATTTAACTTGAGCCAGAGCTGAGAGAATGGCCTCATACATCTGTGACAAAATAATTTAATCAGTGTCTGAGGCCAGAACACAGACACTGCGTTGCCTGGGACACAATTATGGTTTCCGCTCTCGGCTTCCCTGGCTGACTCCACAGGAACGACGAGTCGCTACTTGCGGAGCCAGGTCGGCTGCAGGAGTCTACTGCACGATAGACCTCTGTCACACGCGCCTCACGGAGACCCCGTTCCGGGTTTAGTGTGGAATTGTCCTTCTCCAGGACCGGTCTTTGGTCTGGTTAATTCCTCGGGAAAAGAGAGAGTGGTGCTATTCTACTCTGATACACACGTGCTGATAAATATTGTCCTTAAATTAATCAAAAATTTTCACACTCATTTACATATTATTTATTTTATACACTCGTCCATATCAAAATTATTATTTTTTTATTTCAGGTCCACCTAGAATACAAGTTGATCAGCAGCCACCTGGCCGCTATCCGGCACAGCCGCTGGTTCGAGGAGAATGCTCATCATTCCTCCATCAAGGTAGGTCTATTGCCAATTCGCTAGTTTGCTGGTTCATAAAAAAAATATAACAGTTGTACGCTCAAAACTACTGTCCAAAAATACTACGGACTTCATTCATAATTTTCGAAATATTCAAAGTTTGAATTAATAAACAGAAAAATTATATATATGTAAGTGTTTTGACGCCATCCAAATATTTCCGGCGTGACGTCATACTTCTAGTTCTTCAAACAAAATACCGTTTTAGATCGTTTTAAAAAGTGAGCTACTTTTAATTTGACCTGAAAATAAAATTTTGGTCTCCCATACAGTTGACTCGCTTGGCTGCTACATTTTGTATTTCGAACTATGTTTCGAACTGGTTGAGGCTAAGTTGCAGAGCCTTGAACATCGTCGTAAAGTAGCATGCATGTCGGTATTCTATAGGATACATTTCGGAGAGTGTGCTCAATCACTCCACGACCTGATACCCCCTTCCCCATTCCATCTCCGAGGATCGAGGCGCCGACTGGGGTTCCACCCTTATGTCGTAGATATACCTCTGATCCGCACTAAGCGTTTCGCTTCAACTTTTATCATGCGTACGGCTAAAGAGTGGAATTCCCTGCCGGCGGATCTTTTTCCGGAACAATATAACTTGGGCCTTTTTAAGGCAAGAGTGAATAGGCATTATCTAGGCAAGCATGTACCATCTTCGTCTGCATCTCCACTTACCACCAGGTGAGATGGCAGACAAATGCGGGCCTATTACATTAAAAAAAAAAAAAAATGTTCCTTGGGGAAAGTTGTTCAGTTTCATGTACTGATTCACCCCTTAAAATATTTGCAGCTATTATCTTTTAACCTTATATTCTCTTTTATATAACATTAACATGGTTTCTTCCAGGTGCTGATCCGTCTGCTTCGCGACATGTGTTCGCGCCACGCGGGGCTCGAACCCCTGACCCCCTGGATGATAGACCTGCTCGCGCACCACTGCATCATGAACAACCCCGCCAGGCAGGCCGCGCCTGTCAACGTCGCGTTTAGGTAAAAATATTCTCTTAAAAAATTGCTGCAAATATTTTAAGGGGTGAATCAGCTCATGAAACTGAACAACTTTCCCTAAGAAACATGCTAGCTCAAGAAACAAAAATAATTTGGACATCCCATGGAAATTGACTTGCTTGGTTGGTAATTTTGTATGGGAGATCCAATTTTTTTTTCATATTTTAGCCTATGTCCTTTAGGGAAAGATGATCAGTTTCATGGGCTGGTTCACTCCTCAAAATTTTATTAAAAACATTTTTACACCCTGTACTGTATAGAGATAATTTTCAGTATCATATCATGTTAGTAGCTAGGTTTAGGTTATGTCAGTAGCTAGGTTTAGGTTATGTTATGTTAGGCGCACCACTGCATCATGAATAACCCTGCTCGAAGGCCGCGTTTAGGTGACAATATTGTCTTTATATAGCAACAACAAACATAACATACATACTACAGTATACAGCTAGTATACATAACATACATACTACAGCTAGTATACATAACATACATACTCAACTTTATCCTTTCCTTGTTTATAATGCTGTAACTCTGAGCAATCATCATTGGCCTCCTACGTCTGTGACAGACAATTTAATTAGTGTCTGAGGCAACACTTTTCGTGGCTATATAAGCCAATGCGGGGGTGGCATGACTTTCCGCACACTACAGGTGAAAGTGGAATTAGAGACTGGAACATGCACCTCTTTATATAGAGATAATTTTAAGACATTCTTTCGCAGTTTTATTCCCGTTTTTCTGTAATTTAACCTTTTTCACTTTTATAACCCATTTTCTCCTATAACCCTGTGCGTCTCTTACCCCTTTTTTTCTACATTTAACCCCTTTTTTGTGTTATAACCCCGTGATTCACTGTTATAACTTTTTATCACAAAGTTAATACATACAAAACAAGTGAAAAAAAATCACGCCACCGATAAGATTTGAACCCAAGTCTTCTGATCTTCGGGGTCTGACGTGTTAACCACTACACTGGGGTCGGCTATAGAGCCCTGGGATAGCCCAGGCAGCGCAATTGTGATCCACTTATTTCTTTAATATATTTTTCTTTGTTATAACCTCGTTACTCCTGTTTTTCTAGGAGTTGATCTACTTCTTTCTCTATATTCACAGGCGCGCGCTATCCCTAATGGCGGCTGGTCTGTTCCTCCCCGGCAGCGCGGGTCTGGCGGACCCCTGCGAGGCGGCGCACGTGCGCGCGCACACCGCGCTCGACCTCGCCGCGCAAGACATGGCCGCCGCTACCGCCCAGACGTGAGTACAATCAATTGAATCAAATGACAAGTTATTATCAACTTTATGTGTTACTAAATTAACCTAAATAATCAGCAAATTAACTAAATTAATTTAATTAATTAATTTGCCGTGTGATGCCGGCTTAGAATAGCATCACCCCACATCCTTCCCGCGGGTGTCGTAAGAGACGACTAAGGGACTCGAGAGTATTAGTGTATTACAATTTTTAGGCGACAGGCTGACAACGTGTCACTATCGTAATACACATGTTTTCTGAAACAACCTTGGAAAACAATCCTCTAGAATGTCAGACGTGGCGATAGTGGTGTATTCTTACGGCCACTTTCGCTCTGCCTACCCCGCAAGGGATAAAGGCGTGATATATGTATGTATGTAAAAAAATAAACAAACAACAAAGTTACTAAACAATCAATAAAAATGGCTCAACAACTGATAAAGTAACTAAACAATCAACTAAAGTGACTCAACAACTGATAAAGTAACTAAACAATCAACGAAAGTGACTCAACAACTGATAATGTATCTAAACAATCAACAAAAATGACTCAACAACTGATAAAGTAACTAAACAATCAACAAAAATGACTCAACAACTGATAAAGTAACTAAACAATCAACGAAAGTGACTCAACAACTGATAATGTATCTAAACAATCAACAAAAATGACTCAACAACTGATAAAGTAACTAAACAATCAACAAAAATGACTCAACAACTGATAAAGTAACTAAACAATCAACGAAAGTGACTCAACAACTGATAATGTATCTAAACAATCAACAAAAATGACTCAACAACTGATAAAGTAACTAAACAATAAACAAAAGTGACTCAACAACTGACAAAGTAACTTAACAGTCAACTAAAGTGACTAAACAATGAACAAACGTGACTAACCAATAAACAAAATCGGCTAGACAACGAACAAAAAAGACTCGATGAACAAAGATAACTAAACAATCATGAAAAGTGACTAAATAATTAACAAAAGTGACTCAACAAAGAACAAAAGTGACTCAACAATGAACAAAAGTGACTAAACAATTAACAATCGTGACTAAAAAATGATCAAAAATAACCAAAAAACACTTGACTGACTTAACAATCACCAAGAGCGTTTTATTGGGATTTTAATTGAATACACTCAGTCTTATATTATGAATGCCGCGAATAGAATGCCGTGTGATGCCGGTTTAGAATAGCACCATAAGCGACAGGCTGACAACCTGTCACTATAGTGATACACATGTTTTCTGAAATAACCTTGAAAAACAATCCTCAAACATGTCAGACGTGGCCATAGCGACTGTATTCTTACGACTGTTAACGCTCTGCCTACCCCGCAAGGGATAAAGGCGTGATATATGTATGTATGTATGTCTTATTCATTGTTTTTCTTTTTTCATTTCACTTCGCAGCTTGCTTCGCGTGGTGGCGCGCGGCGGCCATCGCTACGTGCTAGGCCTGCAACCATTCGAGGGAGGAAAAGACATCTCCTGCGAGATTACGGTCTGGGATGGAGTCGTCGTGTCCCCATTGGCGCCCGCGTACCAGGGAACGCCGGAGCCCATGGATACTGATGATAAAGGTATTAATTTTTCTTTTCACTATTTATTATTATGATTTGAAAGGGTTCTCACCGAAGAATTAATTTTGTTTTGACGTGGCCCCATCCTAATAAGAAATTTCCTATCCTAATATAACATCTTCCATCTTAATAGGACATTTTCCATACGAGTGACTTTTCCCATCCAAATATAATATGACATTCTCCATCCTAATATGTCATTTCCTTTTCTAATGTCATTTACCATTGTTGCGGAAGCAACATCAGCAATTCCTACACGTTTGTCACGTAGAGAGCTAGCTACAGATATCACCTCTCTACGTGATTTACGTCATTGTAATATTAGTATATAAGCCATAGTTTAAGATCAATAAATGTGCATTAACCACGGAGTGATCGTCTCAATAACTCTCCCCCCACGAGTACCGTATTTATCGCTAAAACCATCCTAATGTGACATTTCTTATCCTAATATGACATTTACCTATATAATATGACATGGCCCTACCTCATATTATGACATAGACCCATCCTATAAGACATTGTCCCATCCAAGTGTGATTTCTCTTTTATTAAACCTCGATTTTTTTTCTTTCAGACGAGGAAGGCGCGCAAGATGGTGTGGCGGCTTAGAATAAGTTATTTACGCATAAAATAAAATAAGTAGGTACTCTACTGTTTATTTCGGATAAAATACTATAAGTATAATAAAATAATAAATACTTAAGATAATTATTTATTGTTTACATTTGCTCCTTAAATATTTAGCGGTCCGCTGTAACGCTATTTTCTCGTGGGAATTAGATGATTTTCCGGCAAGTATTATGCATAAAAACCTTCCTCTTGAATCATTATATATATTTAAAAAATTGCATCAAAGTCCGTTATGTGGTTTTAAAGATTTTAGCAAACATACATACAGACGTTTCGACTTTGCTTTATACAATGTAGTGATTCCGAATCAAAAACAAAACAATCAACTGTATAATAAATAAGATTTATTATTTTTATATAAAAAGTTGGTAATTACAGTCAAATTATAAACATATTATTACAAAACATTTAAGGAGTAAATGCCCTCCTCTTAAGGGGTAGGTGTCCTCTTAAGGGGTAGGTGTCCTCTTAAGGGGTAGGTGTCCTCTTAAGGGGTGGGTGTCCTCTTAAGGGGTGGGTGTCCTCTTAAGGGGTGGGTGTCCTCTTAAGGGGTAGGTGTCCTCTTAAGGGGTAGGTGTCCTCTTAAGGGGTAGGTGTCCTCTTAAGGGGTGGGTGTCCTCTTAAGGGGTGGGTGTCCTCTTAAGGGGTGGGTGTCCTCTTAAGGGGTAGGTGTCCTCTTAAGGGGTAGGTGTCCTCTTAAGGGGTGGGTGTCCTCTTAAGGGGTGGGTGTCCTCTTAAGGGGTAGGTACCCTCTTAAGGGGTGGGTGTCCTCTTAAGGGGTGGGTGTCCTCTTAAGGGGTGGGTGTCCTCTTAAGGGGTAGGTGTCCTCTTAAGGGGTGGGTGTCCTCTTAAGGGGTGGGTGTCCTCTTAAGGGGTAGGTACCCTCTTAAGGGGTGGGTGTCCTCTTAAGGGGTAGGTACCCTCTTAAGGGGTGGGTGTCCTCTTAAGGGGTGGGTGTCCTCTTAAGGGGTAGGTACCCTCTTAAGGGGTGGGTGTCCTCTTAAGGGGTAGGTACCCTCTTAAGGGGTGGGTGTCCTCTTAAGGGGTGGGTGTCCTCTTAAGGGGTAGGTACCCTCTTAAGGGGTGGGTGTCCTCTTAAGGGGTAGGTGTCCTCTTAAGGGGTAGGTACCCTCTTAAGGGGTAGGTGTCCTCTTAAGGGGTGGGTGTCCTCTTAAGGGGTAGGTACCCTCTTAATGGGCGACTCTCTTAAATGGTGGCCCTCTTAAGGTGTGACCCTCTTGGGGTCCCTAGGGAACATGGAGGTCTTCCTAATGTTGTCCAGACCGAGATACAGCATCACCACTCGCTCCATGCCGATACCACCGCCTGAAATCGAAATCACAAAGACAAGGTGTAAAAAAAAATGCTGCAAATATTTTAAGGGATGAACCAGCCCATGCAACTGAACAACTTTCCTCAAGGAACATAGGTCGAAATATGAGAAAATATTTAGGACTTCCCATACAAAATTACCAACCAACCAAGTCAATGTGAATGAGATATCAAAAAAAACATTCGAAATATGTTTCTTGGGGAAAGTTGTTAAGTTTCATGGGCTGATTCACCTCTTAAAATATTTGCAGATAATATTTTTACACCTTATATAGTAAAAATCAATGCAAACTCTCACACATAGTTACTAGTGTGAACGGACACTGTGATCGTATTTAGCAGTTTTCATTTCCGGATTTACAGATTTTAGCAGGATTACCGGCAGATATTAATTATGCTACATGTTATAATCTACCAGAATTTAATATTTTAAACCTGCTAAAACCCGGAAATGAAACCTGCATAATACCTGTGATAATACGATCACACCATCGGCATTCCGGCCGATGTGGTTCGGCTAAGTCTACGTTCACATAATAATTCTTCACATAATAGTTCTTAATTCTACCTTACGTCACATAATAGTAGCTTTTTATGACAAGGGACTAAAGTGATATATTTAAAGCGAGGGCGTTATTTGTATTACGAGCGAAACGAAGGATTTTAAAATTTTCAAATTTTGGTAGGAATGAGGTAAATACTAGGTGTTAAATACACAAATAGCAGATACTAGGTAGTATTTCAGTCAAAAGGGTTCCATCCCTAGCAAATTCGCGTTTGATTGGCTGCAAATATTAGGGCCTTTATTATTATTTTTTATTTTTTTATTTTTATCCCACTCGTCCGCGATTCTATTAGGAACTGAAAATTGTTATTGTTTACAATGACTCATTCATTTATTCAGTGACATTATTGTATTGTAACTCTCTGACATTCTAAAAGTATTCATTGTGAATCTACTTGGAAATAAACGATTGAATCTTGAATCTTGAATCTTTCAAATTCAAATCACTTTTAGTCCCTTAAATTAAAATGATCTATTTTATCTTTTGAAAAGAGGGGATGAAAAGTAGCATTGTTTACCTGCGTGCGGCGGACATCCCAGTCTGAACGATTCAATATACGCAGCAATTTTGCTGGTATCTGTAAATTGGAAAAAATATATGTATGTATTATTAGGAATACTCAGTTCACATCGCATAAACAGTTCACCGGGTCATTCATAGACTCTACGTACCAATGCCATGATGTTTAGCTCGTTCAGTCAAAAACTCCGGGTCGTGGATTCTCTGCGCGCCACTCAGTATTTCTTCACCTCGCATAAACATGTCGTAGGAATTTGACGCTTTCTGTGACAAAAACATACAAACAAATCACGCCTATATACCGGTCGGGGTAGGCAGAGCGTTAACGACCTTACGGTCGTTATTGCCACGTCTGACAAATGTGTGACGGTCGTTTCAGATAAGTCGTGTATCACTATAGTGACAGGTTGTCAGCCTGTCGCCTAAAATTGCAATACACATGAAACCGTCGAGTCCCTTGGTCGGCTTCTACGACACCCACGGGAAAAAAATGGGATGATGCTATTCTAAGCCAGCATCATACGGCATATAACAATAAATAACCATATAAGCCAGGTTTTTCCCGTGGGAATAAAAGTTGCCTATCAGAAAAGTACTTACCTGTCGGTAAAACGTAATATTAATAAATGTAATAAGCAAAAATAATAAAATTTTACTAGTTCTGAATTTTTAAGAAAAATTGTAGTTTTTCCCACGGGACAATTTAACAAAATATACATAGCGGATTGTTAGGGTCATGCATCGTATAAAATGGTAATCGATATTGGTCCAAAATTTTTAGGCTGTATTTCGCGGTACTTACCTACCCAAGAGTTACCAATAACTCTAAAAAAGGACTAATCCTTAATCACAATTTTTCCCGAAGTAATAAACATTTCCTTTCCCAAGGGAAAACTTGGTAAATGTGTCATATTTCGCTTTAACTAATCTATAAAAGAGAGTTTTATCCCTCTCACCTTTTCTCACGGGAACAAAACTTGGTAAATGTGTCATATTTCGCCTTGACCACTCTATCGAAGAGATTTTAATCCCTTTTTCTAACGTGAACAATAATTTTCCCACGGGAAAAATCACAACTATGTCACTTACGGGGTTGTTAGGGTCCGGCATCGTATAGAAAGGTCTCACGGCCAGGGGATATTTGTCCAGAATGTAGAAATCGGTGTCGTATTTCGCTTTCACTAATCGTCCCAGGAGTTTTTCGTCGGGAGTGGACAAGTCGTCTTCTTCGCCTAGAGTTACACCTAAAAGGAAAAAACATTAAACGTATTTAAAAAAAAATAGACAATATCTAAGATATTTGACAACAATAGTTATTAGTAGTTATTACAAAAAAGTTAGTTAGAAGTGAGTTCAAATATTATTCTTTCTTTCTTTCTTTTCGTGTGGGACACCGAATCGCCCAACGACCCGATGAACCCTAGTGTCAAAATTTTTCAACCGCCTTCTATAAGTAGCAGGCTTCCGACATGGTTGTGTAACGACCGCCGTCTATGTGATTATAGACAGCAACCGGGACCTACGGCTTAACGTGCCATCCGAAACACGGAACCATCTTACTTACGGACAATCGGGTGGTTCAGCCCGCAATGTCCTAACCAGACTGGGAACTAATTCACAAAGAGATAAATATCAACTTTGTGAGTGACCCACCGAGAATCGAACTCGGGACCTTCTGCGTCAAAGGCAGTCGCGCTACCACTACGCCACATCGGTCGTCATTTAGTCAAATATTAAGTCAAATATTATTGACTTAGTTGAAATATTATTTCATACGATTTAGATTACGTCTAACTTTTTTTATCGCTGTAGCCAAAAACAGACCCATGTACAAGCTTCATTACAAATCTAACCGAAGTAGAAAGTCCAAAATTATTTAATGTCATAAAATTCATTGTTCAGCAAAAGATATTTTTAGTTGGCGATAAGATGCTTCATCGTTTGTAATTTCGCTTAGACTGGGTTTTCAATAGGCTTGAGGGAACTCTAGCTGAAGTAGAAAGTTCAAAAACTAACATGAATGTATCAAGTTGTTCATAAGATAAGACCGGGTTTTTGATAGACTTTATAACCCACTTACCGGCTTCCTTCAGCATCTGTATGGCTTGAGGTAACTCTAACCGAAGTGGGGGGGTATAATTTCTTAGCACTGGGTTTTTCGTAGACTTTATAACCCACTTACCGGCTTCCTTCAGCATTTGTATGGCTTGAGGGAACTAACCAAAGTAGGAGGTATAATTTCTTAGCACTGGGTTTTTCGTAGACTTTATAACCCACTTACCGGCTTCCTTCAGCATATGTATGGCTTGAGGAAACTCTAACCAATGTGGCGGCTATAATTTCTTAGCGCTGGGTTTTTCGTAGACTTCATAACCCACTTACCGGCTTCCTTCAGCATCTGTATGGCTTGAGGTAACTCTAACCGAAGTGGGGGGGTATAATTTCTTAGCACTGGGTTTTTCGTAGACTTTATAACCCAATTACCAGCTTCCTTCAGCATCTGTATGGCTTGAGGGAACTCTAACCGTAGTGGGGGGTCAAATTTTTGAGCACTGGGTTTTTCATAGACTTTATAACCCACTTACCGGCTTCCTTCAGCATATGTATGGCTTGAGGGAACTCTAACCGAAGTGGAGGGTCCAAAAACTTGAAAGGTTCAACCGCGTATTGTTGACCTACTGTTGCTATTTCTGACGAGAATCTAGAATAAAAAAAAGATTGAAATGAATAGTTATTTGTGAATGTTTACTATTTTGCAGAAATATCCACAAGATAGTAATTTCGAATACTTGTTATTTTAATCAAACACTAGATTTTAATATTAACTTTTTGTTAGAAAGCTAATACAAACGAAACAAGCAGAAAAATTCACGCCATTGGAATTGATGGGATTTGAACCGTCGTTTAAAAATTCATGCCACTGATGGGACTCGAACCCACATCTTCTGACTAGTCGGGTCAGATGTGTTAACCGTTACACCACGGCTCTAACCCAGGCGGCGAAATTGTGATCCACTAAAGTATTAAACAAATGTAAAGTATTAAAAGAGATTTGTAAAATTGAAAAAGAATACAAAACTACAAATATCAGGCTATTATCTTTTACGGAAAGTCGTAAAAAAATACGATCGCTATCGACACGTCTGCCAAATATTTGAGAGCCTTTACATCACGTCTTTATCCCTTGCGGGGTAAGCAGAATATCTACAGTGACAAGTTGTCAGACTACTTACTGGTCTCTCAATCCCCGGAATATGTCGGTGAAGGTCTGTCCAATGGTGTCCAAGACCTAGGTTAATCAAAATGTGATGTAATAATAATTTTAATATCTCTTATTCATATTATTTCTCAGCGACGTTGTAACTGTTACCATCGATGCGAAGAAGATATTTTTTTTTACGTAGCCTGTTCGATGTCCCACTGCAGGGCAAAGGCCTCCCCTCTTTCGCGCCACCCGTCTCGGTCTTGGGCCTCTAAATGCCAGTTCTGGAGAAAGGCCGCAATATCGTCTCGCCATCTTCTCCTAGGCCGACCACGGCGACGACCGGGATATTATTATTTGTGAAAACACATTTAATAAAAAGGTAATTCTAAATTAATTCCAAACATTTTAAGGAGTAAATTATCCCAAGAAAATGAACAACTTTCCCCAAGAAACATATGTCGAAATATGAGATTTTTTTTTGGACCTTCCATACAAACCGACTTGGTCTTTCGTGAGTCGGTATCTTTGTTTTTGTATGGGAGGAGGTCTAATTTTTTTTTATATTTCGACCTATGTTCCTTGGGGAAAGTTGTTCAATTTTATGGGCAAATAATTGCAGGAATTTTTTTATCACCCTATAGTACCAACATGAACCCTGGTAGGGCAATATTTTTGTACTTGACGAAATGTAACTTTACCTCATGGTAATGATTTTTGAAGCTCATCTCCAGATCCAATCCCACGAACTCCGTCAGGTGTCTGTGCGTGTTGGAATCCTCCGCGCGGAACACTGCGCCCACTGTGAATACCTACGGGACAAATCATCATCATTCTCCTCGCCTTATCCCGTTCTTTGTCGGGGTCGGCTACCTAAAGTATGATTTTTAATTCGATGCAGTAAACTGACGTTTGGGGGGTTGCCGCTTTTTTGGGAAAAATAAATAGTGATGTGCTAAAAAGATATAACTCAATCACTCATCTAGCGACATGTTCATAAAATATCAAAGTGATAATTTTAAGCTTATTAAATTACGTAAATACTCGAAGAATAACATGGCTCAATCTGAGCAAGTCGAGCGCGAACTGATCACCAATAAGAAAATAGTGCTTCCCAAAAATCTAGAGAGCTGAAATTTGGCACAGAGATAGGGTTTAGTGCCCATACATAGGGAAAAGTATCAAAACTAGGATCATGGAAGATCTGGTGTACCTGATGACCTTAAACCTTAACAGACCAGCCAAACTATTAAAGTTTTCGACATGCTGTGTTCAATGGCTGGTCAAACGAGTGGGCATGTTCACGGGTTTTCACTCAAGATATTTATTGCTTTTGAGTTCCCGATGTATGCCTGTAAGTCATGTTGATAATAACCAAAATGAAAACTCGTCTTTTTGTGTAGTTGAACTTTTATCGTCAATGCTCAAAGCCTTTTGTTGAATCGCCAAGTTTAAAATTTGACTGTTTGTCAGGAATTTTACCTAAAATCTTCTTTATTCTTTATGGTTCCGACAGTTAAAGTAAAAAGTGCACAGCTTCAGTTTTTAATTATCAGTTGTGGCAACTTAGAAATGTTGTTTATTGATGTTTTGTTGATGTAATATGGAGTGGTTGTGACGCTACAAAATTAATGTATGAGAAGTTAAAGCTGCAAAAATTAAGCAATTTCGACATTTTGGACACTTTGGCGTTAACGTATTTTAACATCAGGCCAAAATAAAAACAAGCTAAAATGTGTTCAATATTATATGAATTAATTTTGTAATATATCTATCTCTATCCTCAAGAAATAAACTTAGACAATAACTTCATACATCAAAAAATGGCGGCTCGATATCGGCGAGTCAGTGTGAAATGGCTTTATGAATCAACTCATTCAACTGGAGTACGTCACTTTGGTTTTCGAGTAGGCAACATTATTTACATTGCAGCTGTCAGTTTACTGCATCGAATTAAAAATTATACTTTAACCTAAAGTGGCCGTTCGAATAGATCTGTCAAACTCAAGGTCAAAAAAAGAAAAATAGACCATAATCCATTGCGTTGATTTGATGACATCATTTGAGAACTGTCAAATATGGCTTATTCAAACGGCCATACTATAAGGGATTTCACGTTTAGTTTTGTAGTATGCGGCTATCGATGAAATCGTGAAAAAGAAAATGCTGTTTCGTAGAAAAGTATGAAGTGGCCGATTGTTTTGTGAGCGCAGCGAGCGAACAGTTGTACTACTGTATAGCGCTACAACTAACCTCTCGTACTGCGAGCGAAGCGAGCTATACCGCGCACAAGCATCCTCTCGTACTGCGAGCGAAGCGAGCTATACCGCGCACAAGCATCCTCTCGTACTGCGAGCGAAGCGAGCTTTACCGCGCACAAGCATCCTCTCGTACTGCGAGCGAAGCGAGCTATACCGCGCACAACCAACCTCTCGTACTGCGAGCGAAGCGAGCTATACCGCGCACAACCATCCTCTCGTACTGCGAGCGAAGCGAGCTATACCGCGCACAAGCATCCTCTCGTACTGCGAGCGAAGCGAGCTATACCGCGCACAACCATCCTCTCGTACTGCGAGCGAAGCGAGCTATACCGCGCACAAGCATCCTCTCGTACTGCGAGCGAAGCGAGCTATACCGCGCACAACCATCCTCTCGTACTGCGAGCGAAGCGAGCTATACCGCGCACAAGCATCCTCTCGTACTGCGAGCGAAGCGAGCTATACCGCGCACAAGCATCCTCTCGTACTGCGAGCGAAGCGAGCTATACCGCGCACAACCAACCTCTCGTACTGCGAGCGAAGCGAGCTATACCGCGCACAAGCATCCTCTCGTACTGCGAGCGAAGCGAGCTATACCGCGCACAAGCATCCTCTCGTACTGCGAGCGAAGCGAGCTATACCGCGCACAACCAACCTCTCGTACTGCGAGCGAAGCGAGCTATACCGCGCACAACCATCCTCTCGTACTGCGAGCGAAGCGAGTTTGACGTCGCACATACACGAATCTCAGAAACTCAGAGTAGGCGAGCAGACAGACTGACCTTGTCGAAGTCGGCTGCGATGGCCATCTGCTTGTAGAGCTGCGGGCTCTGCGCTAAGTAAGCCGAGCTCTTGAAGTAGGAGACGGTGAACACGTTGGCGCCTCCTTCAGACGCCGCTGAGATTATCTTCGGCGTGTGGATTTCGACGAAACCTGTGTACAAAATATTGTATTTATTTATTATTTATTTAACCGTTTATTGTACACAATAGAACACAAAGGACATAACATTGAGAACAATACACAACAGGTCAACTTATTTCTAAAAAGAAATCTCTTCCAGCAGACCTAGGGTAGTGAGAGGGCATAAAGTGAGGCAGTTGACGTGTACAACATACTATGATATACCTACAATAATTTATAAAACAAATATAATTGGAATAATACGTACTTATATAAATAATATACACATACACATACATACATATACATATACATACATACTTTTGCGGTCGTGAGCGCTCTGCCTAGCCCGTAAGAGATATATGTATACATACATTGATGTATATATCAATGTATGTATACATATGTAATGTATGCCGTGTGATGCCGGCTTAGAATAGCATCACCCCACATCCTTCCCGCGGGTGTCGTAAGAGGCGACTAAGGGACTCGAGGGCATTGGTGTATTACAATTTTTAGGCGACAGGCTGACAACCTGTCACTATGGGGATACACATGTTTTCTGGAACAGCCTTGGAAAACAATCCTCAAAAGTGTCAGACGTGGCAATAGCGACCGTATTCTTGCGGCCGTTGGCGCTCTGCCTACCCCGCAAGGGATAAAGGCGTGATATATGCATGTATGTATCATATATATATCACGCCTTTAAGTACATAGTGATATACAAATTATCTCAACCGGTCCTCAATATTTGTCAGACGTGGCGATAGAGACTGTATTTTTGCGGTCGGCCTGCTCCGCAAGGTATAAACGCGTGATTTGTGTTTGTTTGTTTGATTTGTGGTCCAAATATAAAAAGTTATTAGACTTATACAAAACCAACCGACCCACTCAGGTAATATGTCACGTCAACCACGTCAGAAGCCTGCTACTTGTAGTAGGCGTTTGAACAATTCTGACACTAGGGTTCATCGGGTCGTTGGACGACTCGGTGTCCCACACGAAAAGAAGAAGGTAATATGTGAGGTATTCTTATTTTTCTACCGATGATGTTCCATGGGGAAAGTTGTTCATTTGTAGAAATGTCAGTTCATGCCTAGAAAGGAAGTTATCACTCTACCGAACACCCTGTATACATACATACATACATATATCACGCCTTTATCCCTCACGGGGTAGGCAGAGCGTTAACGGCCGTAAGAATACGGCCACTATCGCCACGTCTGACATTTTTGAGGATTGTTTTCCAAGGTTGTTTCAGAAAACATGTGTATCACTATAGTGACAGGTTGTCAGCCTGTCGCCTAAAAATTGTAATACACCAATACTCTCGAGTCCCTTAGTCGCTTCTTACGACACCCGCGGGAAAGATGTGGGGTGATGCTATTCTAAGCCGGCATCACACGGTATATCACGTCTTTATCCATTGCAGAGTAGGCAAAGGTTCACGACTAAAACAGATTGACAGTGAAAATGAGAGTGAATGTTTGTAAGAGCGAATGGAAGAGTATGAAAAAGTGACAAATGTGTAAAAGTTAAAGAGTTAAGATAAAATAATAAAAGTTGCGAATGTGTGAAAAATGAGTGACGTGTAAAAAGAGTAATTGTGTGTTATTACTTGAAAATATGTGTGAAATCGTAAGAGAGCGTTTTGTTGACGTGAGTGAATCTGTGTAAAACATTGAGGAATGAGTGTAAGAAAGTGAGTGAAGGCACAGATAATACAATACTACTAGAGTAGTACAGATACCTAACGTCATAGAGGGAGTTCGATTGCCCTAAGACGGCTATTGGCAGGCTATTTGATATGTCGACTCAGCGCGTGCGTTGCTAGCGACATCTAGCTTATTTATTGGATACTTCGTATTGACGTCATTTGTATTAAAAAAATATTGCAAAAATGTGAATAATTTCGCGTGTTTTCCGTCTCAAAATATCTTAAATAATGTATTTATAATTTTCCAATACTTTGTAATGCGAGCTTTACTTTCGTAAATTTGCTTTTATTCCAGATTCTTACGTACCCGTATCGCCATCTATTGATTTATTTTTGAACTAATTTCCTTTAGTAAGGAATGAGACCCATGGTGAAAGTCAGAAAACACATACCTTTAGCAGTAAGTATATCTCTAAACAATCTGCAGACCCCGGCTTCTATCCTAAATATCGCCTGGTTGGCCGGGGTCCTCAAATCTAGGACCCGGTTGTCGAGACGCGTGTCCTGGTTCACGCGGATTTTTAGCGCCTCTGGGTCCTGGGAAAAAGGATAAGTTCGTTTATTCTACTCTGATGCCGGTTTAGAATAGCATCACCCCATTTTTTACTCGTGGGTGTTGCAAGAGGCAACTAAGGGACATTTTTTATTTATTTTTCTTAAAAACTAAATACAGGGAATATATAAGATGTAAAAACATTTGCTGCATATATTTGTAAGGGGTGAGCCCACGAAACTGAACAAGTTTATCCAAGAAACATAGGTCGATATATGAAAAAACATTTTTGGGCCTCCCATACAAAATTACTTGGTCAGTTCGTAATTTTTTATAGACATCCATATTTTTTTTCGTATTTCGACTCTATGTTCCTTGGGGAAAGTTGTTAAGTTTCATGCCAAAGTTTCATGGCTAGCTCATCCCTTAAAATATTTGCAGCAAATTTCTTTACACCCTGTATATTGTATTATACGTATTGGCATGTATTCATAAGTCCATCCGACCCATAAACACCCAAAACTGACAAACCGCGGTTATACCTACCTACCGACTCCTTATCAGAGCGTCGCAAAATCTCCGCAAAAAATATTTAAATATAATAATTCGTTATTTTTTGATTGATTTAAAATCAGTTGGGGCGTCTGAGGTTTTTTGCATTTAATGTTACACCTTGTATACAATGATGTAATCACACTTACGTCACTCTTTTCTGGTCTGGCCGCGTCTTCCACTTGCAGAGGCAGCTGCGCGCGCGCCGCCGACACCGTCCATACTTCGATACCTACAAATTAACAAGCCAAAGCAAGCATTTTGACCTATGTTCTTTGCAGAAAGTTGTTCAGTTCGTGGACTTTTTCACGCCGTAAAATGTACTGCTCATCAGAGAAACTAAGACACTTTTGTTTTTTGATTTGATAAAAAACGAATCCTCTAAAACACTATTTCGAATTTGGGACATTTTTATTAAGATTTATAAAACTCATTTTATTAATGATATTAGATATTAATTCCAATTAAAGACAATTTTTAAATAATGTGATTTGCTAGGTGTCCCGGATATTTGCTGTAGATTTTATATATAACGTAGGAAATATAAAAGCCGTTATTTAAGTGACTGTATGGTTATGACAAGATTGTTACCTGCCAGTTCCACATCCTTGACGCTGCAGGACTCGATGGGCGCCGCGGTCTTAACCACCGTCGCGAACACGTCCACTATCGACTCCTTCGTCACGCTGCAATACAAGTTGAAACCATCATCATTCATACCGTCAAATGGAGGAAAATGAGACTACTGGCATTTGGTATCATTCCTTACTAAAGGAAATTAGTTCAAAAATACATCAATAGATGGCGATACGGGTAGCGAATGTAACTTAAGAGACTGGAATAAAAGCAAATTTACAAAAACGAAGTATTGGAAAATTTATAGATACATTATTTAGTTTTGAGACGGAAAGCACGCGAAATAATCCACATTTTTGCAATATTTTTCAATACAAATGACGTCAATACGAAGTATCCAATAAATAAGCTAGATGTCGCTAACACCGCACGCGCTGAGTCGACATATCAAATAGCCCGCCAATAGCCGTCCTAGGGCAATCGAACTCCCTCTATGACGTTAGGTATCTGTACTACTTTAGTAGTATTATATTATCTGTGACTGTACATACATACACATATCACGCCTTTATCCCTTGCGGGGTAGGCAGAGCGTTAACGGCCGCAAGATTCGGTCGCTATCGCCACGTTTGATATTTTTGAGGATTGTTTTCCAAGGTTGTTTCAGAAAACACGTGTATTCTTTATGCTCACGATTGTATTGGTGTCCTGACCAGTTAGCAACCTATAAGACACTCACTTGCCCACAAACTTGACCATCTGCTTGCTGACGGTACCGCTGACGCTGGTTATCAGTTGGACGGTGCTGGAACTCTGACGGAGCACGGCGAAACACTGCGCGCCCGTAGCTAGCGAGCCGGGGCGTACGGCGACTCAACAACCCACGCACCAAGTAACATTAATGGGTCATTCGTTGAGTCAACAACTCACTTACCAAGTAACTAGGTTACATCATCGGGTCATTGGTCGACTCAACAACCCATTTACCAAGTAACTAAGTTATCATCGAGGCGTTCGGCGACTCAACAACCTACTTAGTAAATAACATTATTGGGTCATTCGGCGACTCAACAACCCACTCACCTAGTTAAATCAATGGGTCATTCGCGGATTCAACAACCCACTAACCATTACATCATTTGGTCATTCGGCGACTCAAAAACCTACTTAGTAAGCTCACTCACTTGCCCACAAACTTGACCATCTGCTTGCTGACGGTACCGCTGACGCTGGTTATTAGTTGGACGGTGCTGGAACTCTGGCGGAGCACGGCGAAACACTGCTTGCCCTTCGCGCGAGTCGTTTGCATGCGGGCTGGAAAGAAAATTATAAGTTGTATTATAAATACATACATAAATATCATGCCCTCTGCCTTGCGGAGTAGGTGGACTGCCGTAAACAACAATCAACTATGAAATATCATAGTTATTTATTCCAACATACATACATACACAAATCACGCCTTTATCCCTTGCGGGGTAGGCAGAGCGTTAACGATCGTAAACAAATAACAACTTGTCACTACAGTTATACATAGTCTTCTAAAATTACACTCAAACTATTGTCGGACGTGGTGTAACTGACCGTTTTTCGGCCATTTACGCTCAGCCTACCCCGCAAGGGATATAGGCGTGATGTATTTATGTCTGTAAAAGAAATATATACCTACATACATATCATGCCTTCTGCCTTGCGGGGTAAGCAGAACGTAAACTGCCGTGAAAAACGGCAAATTGCAACTCATCCGAGAAAACTTCAAGGGTCATTCCCACAAAAAGATATTTGCAGAAAATAAAATATTTGCATCGCCCGCGTCGTTTTAAGGACTGTGCGGCATTTGCCGACTTACCAACATAGCAACTTCATTGACACATTTATCATCTTATGTAGGTAGTTATTGAAACATTTCAAGTTTTAAGGGGCTGAGTAGAGCTAAAAGCTACTTTTATAAGTGATTTCTACCCTAGATAAAATGCAGAAAAACTGACGAAAAAAAAAGGTAATAATCTTCAGGATATTTGCTGTAGTGTTATTGTTTCCAAAACATGATATTAGTAATTTAGCTTGATAGAAAAACATCGTAAAGTTGCCTCTAAAAATCGATTATATCGCAAACTGCATGAACAAAACCCACGCAATAATTAAGCGTTTATTATCAGAATGAGCGCCTTACAATACTCTATCGACATATTGTTTTCGATTTCCAAATAACTTATTTTTGACTGAGTTATCATCGAAAATACGAAAATATCATTGAATCGGCAAGATTCCGTCCCGTTCGCACGCGCGCAGTCTGACATTTGTCAGAAAGGGACCGGTTTTTAGCTCGTGTCAGCCCCTTAATGATGTTCAGTTGAAGTTATGTAAATCTGACTTTGAACTTTTTCAAAACTTTCTACCCAACAATCTCCTCGCATGTTAACGTCAATTTACGGTCATTGGCAAAATACGTCTCAAACAAAGATATGGGAAGCCATTTTAAAAAATAAAATAAAATAAGTCCTTTATATGTGGTCTTGTTCATTAGGTTGTTGGACGACTCAGTGTCCCACATAAAAAGAAAGAAAGAATGAATATGGTCTCACCTCTAATCCACACTTGCTGGCCATTCAGTTTCACCCCCAGATCCTTGACATCAGTGTACACCCGGTCTGTATACTCCCCGGATGAAGTTATCAACTTCCGGACACCGTAGCGACCCTCAGATACATCCGGTTCAGAGCTCTCCGTCTGGGCTGGTTGGGCTGCCTGAAAAAAGGAATAGCATATACTATTAAGCCTGTGATATCGAGTTAGAATAGCATCACTCCATTTCTTCTCGCGGGTGTCGTAAGAGGCGACTAAGGGCTCAAGGGTTTTATGTGTATTGCAATTTTAGGCGACAACCTGTCACTATACTGATACACAACATATCTGAAACAACCCTCAAACATTTTGTCAGACATGACAATAACAACCGTAACTTTATAGTTGTTAATGCTCTGCCTACCCCGCCAGGGATATAGGCGTGATTTGTGAATGAATGAATGTGAACTATTGGCTTCATTTATAGTTTTTTGAAATATTCAAAGTTTGAATTAATAAACAGAAAAGATTTTAAAAGCATCACACAGCAATAGTATTACATGAAATTGAGTAAAATACCTTATGTTCAGCCTTCTTCTGTTGTTTCTCAGCAGCCTTAGCCGCTTTCTTGGCTGCCTTCTTGCTGGTGGCATCAGTACCCTCGATGGGGGGCTGCTCTTCAGACACTACCATGGTTCCGCTGAAACATGTATAACTCAACCATTGAAAGAAACTGTAAATGGCGGCCATGCTTTCTCTCTCCCACAGAGGATATAACAGGTGTTCATGCCTTCTCCCTCACACATAGGTAATCGCTGCCATTTCCTTCATCTGATGTGATTTTTAATACACAAACAAACAAAGGCTTATTAATAAACCACACTCAACTCTGAGATGGATCTTGAGTGCAATATTAAAAGGTCAATAGTAATGCCTAACATTTGTCAATATATCTGATTTATATCAGAGTTGAGTGTGATTTATTAATATGGGCCTAAGTCAACTTAAGATGTGACAGAGGAGTGTAAATTTTAATCACAATCCTTACAATTACAAACAAAATAATTTATTCAGCAAAGGCCACATCCACATAATATAAATACCTACATACACAATTGGATCTGAATGTATGCACTGCAATATGATAATTGCCACTTCAATGAGTAGGCCGCTGAACAAGCATATTGAATTACAAAATATTTCCACAAAAGTGAAGATTTCTCATCACTCACAATACGTTCTTGATTCCGGTTTCAACAAACTAATTTACAACTGTAACTCACCTGGAAGTTGACGTGGAGGTCCTAATATGTTTATTTTAAGAGATTCCCACTAATAAATGCTAGCGAAAACAGATAAAAGCTACGAAATGCAATTATATAGGTTATCGGTCATAACCTCAACAAAAATCACCTTGTGGCTAATTCACGCATACATTGTTTGAAAATTCTTGTTACATTGCTTGGGTCATTGATTCATGCAATCATAGGTCCGAAACAACCAATGTAATGAAAGTAAATCTAAAAATCTTTTGTGTACTGATTGCTACGAGAATTAAAGCTCTCAATAAAAATGACGTTTTGGACATAATGTTGCCATTATGAGTAAAATCCTGCAAAATAGTTTTGTAAACAAAAAGATTACATACCACTACAGCTACAGCACGATAATATTCTTTGAAAGAAATCTGAAAACTCTTGCAGATCGTATTATGTCATAATACGATTTTTCAGTGTGTCAGGAATTTGTCAGAAAGTGAATACACAACAAACAACTTTGCTTTTTTTGTAAAACATTGGTGAAATAAATTGGAAAACGATTGAGCTTATATAAAAATTTAACCTGAAAAATAAGTCTGAGAAACTAACTTACCTACATATTTTGCGTAATGGATCATGAATAAATTTCACGCCCAAAATGTCCAAGGATATTTGCGGTCCTAAGATAAAAGAGACCATTGGGCCTGTCTACATCAAATACAAGAATATTTATAAATCGAAATGCCAGTATTTACTGCGAATGTGCCTAGTATTCTTAAAGTTGGTGACAAAATTGAAATCGGAGGTAAAATCAAAGAAAACGCTCGAAAGTAAGTTCTACATTATTTACATACACATATGACGGCTCTATCCCTTAAAGGGTAGGCAGAGCGTTAACGGCCGTAAAAATACGTTCGTTATCGCCACGTCTGACAAATATTGAGGGCCCTTCGAGATAATTCGTGTATCACTTTAGTGACTGGTTGTCAGCCTGTCGCCTAAGGGTGCGTCTCCACTGAAGCGAGGCTGCGCTAAGCTGAGCTAAGCCGGGCATAAATAGACCAATTCAGTGTCTCCCTCCACTGAAGCGGGACGGGGATTTTAAGGCTCATGGTTAGCGCAGCCCCGCTTCAATGGAGATGCACCCTAAAAGTTGTATTATACCTACCTGAAACCCTCAGTCGCCTCTTACGACAGCCACGGGTAAGAAATGGGGTGATGCTATTCTAAGCCGGCATCACACGGCATCTTCAAGTTGGTATCTAAGTTCTTATTATCATAATATTGCTGAAAGACTTATTGACTGTTTCTTAATTTTAAGCAATCCTTAGCTGTTATTGTGTTGCCGCCGCTACTTACAGTATGTGCTTTCGCACTTCTCCTTTAAGTGTGCTGGGTTGCTTAGAAGAGCGCTTACAGCGATAAGGCCGCCTTATACGTATTATGGTATTTGTTTTTTGTTCCTGTATAATGTTTTGATTTAATGTGAGCAATAAAGTGTTTCTGTCTGTATGTCTGTCTGTCAATATTGAAGATTAAGAAGCTTTTCCAATATTTCTTTCCAGAATGTCGGTAAATCTCTGTGCGCAAGAGGGCGAAGAACCACGCGATGTGGTGCTCCACTTTGACGTGCGATTTCATCGAGATAACATCATATCTTTGTCCCGCAAAAATGGCGTCTGGATCGGCAGTGGTAACTACGACACGAACTACAATATGTTTGTTCCTGGTGAGAAAAGAAAACTTGATATGAAGTGAAATGGACTGTTCTGTCCAGCAAAGTTCAATTCAGCTACCAAATTTGTTTTAGGAACTATTTTCCGAATAATCTTTGAGATGAAGGACACAGACGTGATCACAATCTACTGCCAAGGGAAATTTCACTCCAACTTTCTGCCGAAGATACCGCTCACGATGGCACGCTACATCGTCGCTTGGGCTGATATAGAACGCATCACGCATTGCTATTTCCACCTAGCAGGCAACGTATGGGCAATATCTTCATGCCAAATTTGATTTCTTGTCTCTCACCTATTACTGACTAATGAATGACCAAGTCATAATTTTTCTATGTATCTTTTAGCACGCAATAGGAGGAGATGGGAACATGGCCCCACAACCTCCATACCGCCCGGTATATCCTCGGCAAATGGCTCCATCTCTATCTGGCGATAACAAACGATGGTGAGAAATTTTTTGTCATTATATTGGTGAGAGTTAATAATAAGACTTTCTTCTCTACCCACATTCTTCCTCACAGCTACTGATTATACTGTTGTGGTAAAGAAATTAAGACTTCCTTCATGTTTATTTTTTTTTATTTTTTTTATTTATTAAGGTACATCAAATGTTACAAAAGATTACAAAAAAACACTCACGCCAAACTACGACAGTAGTTTGTCGGCGTTGCGCTCATACTTCACATGCTGTTATGTAACACTTATCTACTTAAAATTAAAATTAATGAATTAAAATTTATGAACTTCTCTGTATTCGTTTTTTAATAGAAGTACCGTCTTGAATCAAGATCTCTTGAGATCTCGAAACAGCGGTATTTAAAACAGTACTACTTAACGAAAAATGGTGGAACGGTTGAACTCAACGATATATATTTTTTTTTTCATTATGTTTATGTTAAATGTACTCGTAGGTACGAATTTTCAAGCTACCTACACAAAAATATGGAATTAAAATTTATGAGAAAATAAGAAAATCAACTCAACGTAGTGAACTTATTAACTATAAAGTCAACTTTTTTGTTTATCACAGTCCAAGAATGGTCAGAAAAAAATCTCCTCCGGCCCCAGAGTCGCCTTCAGTGGCGCGTTCTTCTAATGAAAGTTCTATAGATACAGTGAAGAATAGAATGAAGGAAGGGAGAGCGAACCGGTGAGAAGTCTTCTAAACTTTGGATTAACATTTTAGGGTGCACTGTTTTCTTCGTCATTCGATTTGTGTGCTCGTTATTAATTCTAAATTTCTCATTATAAGTTTAACATTCACACATATATTACGCCTTTATCCTTTGCGAGGTAGGCAGGGCGATAACAGCCGCAAAAATACGGTCGCTATCTCCACTTCTGACAAATATTGATGGCCTTTACAGACAATTTGTTTACAGGCTGACAGCCTGACGCCTAAAAATTGTAAAACACATAAACCTCAATCCCCTTAGTCGCCTCTCACGACACCCACGGGAAAATAATGAGGTGATGCTATATTCAATTATTTTGATCAATCGAAATAACCACCTTGTTCAGGTTTTTCTACGAGACCTTAATGTGCCCACAAACTGAGTATGCGAATGGATACGTCCCAAGAAATAGAACCGGATATATTAGGAAATTCGACAGGTGAGACGATTTATCATCTTCTTTTTCCTGTCAGGCTCAACTCAACCTATCTATTCTAAATGCAATGGTAACACGGTAATAATGTGATTAATTGAAAATTTCAAATGCACTGCAGTACCTCTTTGAGGGAAACAGAGAGACAACATGCTCGTAACTAGCTATAGTCTGTAAAATATAGAATGAACCCTGTGATGTTTCTGACCTTGGAGCAAATGCTATGATATTTTCCTTTGTTTACTAGGAAAATGGACCTTATGTTGCATTGCATGCATTTGCTCCAAGGTCACAAACGTCACAGGGATCTTCCTATATTTTACTGACATTAGGCAGCGATATATATTTGGCTGGAAAGATTTGGCGGGCTAGCCAAATCTGCTATTTTTTATCATTTTAACGCCATCGAAACTCAACTGTCATTCTATTGCCATTGTAATTTTACTATACTTCAAACTGTTAGCAGACTACGAAACTACCAAAATAATCCAACTGAGATCCAATCGACATCCAATTGAAACGATTTTCATTTAGCAGACTTAGGGCCCTGCTTCTTTATAAAAACGCCTACTGAGATGGTTTAACCAAAAAATTTTTATGTACAGGGACTGCTCAGATATGGAGAAAAACGACAGCGAATGTTACTCAGAAGATATGTCCAAAAACGACACTTCGATGGTGGAATCCGATGACGTTGTTCGGGAACTAAAAAAAACCAGGAGGACGAAATTTATGCCCTTTGCGAATGTTGTAAACTTCATGGGAAAAAACGGGAGACGGAGTTAGTGTTATGTTTGGATAGAAAATTATTTTATCATTGGTAAAAAGAACAATAATTTAAGATCGTAGTATCAATTGAATGAACATTTTTTTTTATAATTTGCTATATAAACTAGAAGCACTAATAAGTGCTACAGTTATAAACGTGTGGTTTTGTAAGTATATTTATTTTTCTTATATTTAGGTAACCAAATGTTGCTATTGTATTTTTCTATTGTTTTGTAAATCTGTAATTTATTTACGTATTATTAATGAGATTGTTAATTTATTATATTATTTATCTTACAGTTATTGGTATTTTATTGTCTATTATTTAAATCATAGAAATAATCACATGAAAATATAACATTTATTTAATGCACATCCCAAATTCTGTACATCTTTAAAATAATACTTTACAATATAATTTAAAGTAACCTACATTTTTTAAATTATACACATTAACTTGAATTTGACATACATTTCATTATTTACATTTATTTTTTATCAGCAAATTTAAAAGTTCGTATACTGAATTTCTCATAACTTTGCCTTGAATTTACATGTTTAATACACATACCTTTCTTTTACATATAATCCTTCTGCTATCCTACTTGTAAACAGTCTTATGTTCTTAGTCTTTCTTTTTCTTGCTTCATTATATTCCTATCCTTTCGTCTTTTTAACAAAATATATTCTCTCATTTTCTTACATTATGGGTATTTTACTACGAAAATATATCATCAATTTAGCTTCTTCTGTACTTATTCATATTTACTTGTCTATTTTGCTTAGTGGATTAGTTATTTGCTACCAACAAAATCACAGATAACATCAGCGTGTGCCTCGTTCAGTCCGATGGTCACAAGCTGTGTTTTTGTCACGAGGAATAGCGACTCTCCATCGATTTCGTGCTCTTGCAGCAGTGATACAGTTTCGCTCCAGTTGTACTTTGCTAAATGCCCAACTAGATCCTCCACCTGGTTAATAAACAGAAAAATAATTAGTATCAAAGACGCTTTCTTGTCCATATTTCTTGTCAATGTTTCCATAGAAAAAACATTGCTGTTTGTTGTACATTTAGTCATACTACAGAAAACTGCACAATGCTACGATTTTACGCACAATAAAATGGCAACACTTTCGCAGTTAGCCATTCAATACAATACAGAGCAACAAGGGAAAAAAAACTGGGAGAAAACAAATATAACACTATGAAGACATTTTACTTGGACGAGGACTTACTTATACCTACAAAACCAAATACTGAAGACAAAATTAATGATAAAAACTACAAGGAATGGACAATAATACTTAAGACGTATTAAATATAGAAATATACATGAAGAATATTTTATGCATTCTAAAGACATACAAATAAATAAAACTACTAAAGAAGACATTTACTGAAGACTATGCTGTATGGTCTTAAGACCTTTGTCTGTCCAATGGACAAAAAAAAACAATACAGAACGGAGTTTTAAGAATTTCTGGAACTTTGGATTTACTACGTTAATAAACGCAGCCTATAGGTATTGGATTTAATATTTTAAAATTATAAAAATCTTACCGTCCACGTTTTGACTTCTGACTGTTTCAAACTTTCAAACGGATTATCTGTAAAAGAAAAGAACAAGGTATATGGAGGTGCACTATATTAAAAAATATAAACAATAAATTTAAAATTTTTGCTCCTTTTTTGGGCTTCACTAGCAACACCAACGCTGGGATTTATTCCGGAAGTTATGGAAAAAACAAGTTTACCCCAATAATAGTGTTGTCGACCTTGTCGACAATGCAACTTATCGATAATTTCCAATCGAATCTAAAATAATCTAAAATCATAAGTAAATCAAGCAAGGGATAAAGTCGTGATTTATATGTATGTATGAATCTAACAGGGATTTTAAATAACATTTCCACATTTATTTTCATCGTTAAACAAAATATTTTGAAGGTATAAAACAGAAGATCTTTTTGGCTGACTAATTAAAATTGTAAAAAGGTAAACTTAATAACTTTTATTTCTTTTCTTATAACAATTTATGTTTTACGGGTATTTATGAAAAACAGTATCTTTATTTGCTACATACATATATCATGCCTTTAATCCTTGCGGGGTAGGCAGACCGTTATTGCTGCTGTCTTTACATGAAAAAATGTTTGAAAACCTTTTCAGAAAAATATTATTTAGGTAACACAATAATGACAGGTTATCTTGTCAGTCTGTTGATTAAAATTGCAGTGCATCTAAACCTTCAAGTCCCATAGTAAGAAATAGAGTGATGCTATTTTAAGGCGGCATCACACGGATGTTCGATATTGAAAAATACTTACCCTTAGTAATGTCATTTTGTACGATCGTCTGTTCAATTTTATTTTCTGATGGTGCCGGCTGCTCTTCTTTTATCTTTCCATCATCTCCTTCGTTCTCCTTCAGTCTTTCCTTTTCGATTCTTTCTTTTTCTTTGCTTTCGTTTAAATGTAATTGGGACAATTCTAGAATGTGACCCCTGATTTCTTCTTTAGCAGCTTTGATGCAGGGATCATTTTTGTCTTCAACGAAGGCGTTCACTGTCTTTTCTTTCAATGGTCTTCTTATCTGCAGATTAAATATTTTATTTTATTCAAAAACTTATCTAATTAAACAAAATTAAATTAGTTACCTAGATACAATGCAAAGATACTTACAGCAAAAGGAACATTAGATTCTTGGATAACGAAACCGTCTAATACATGTGTCAACACAAAATCTCTCTCTTCTTTATGAATATTACCATCAACCATGTGTATTTCCTTCCCTTTCATTTCATTAATGGAAATATTTTTATACTCTATCTTCTCTATTTTACTATCTTTGATTTCCTGTTCAAAATCGGATTCTGTTGGTATTTTTGACGTATCTAAAATTAGAGGTTCCACCTTAGGTGTATCTATAAGTTTTTCAGTTTTAGGGGTTGCTAAATCCGTTTCCTTTAATGTAGTTGTTTCGTTCGTTTCAGGTTTTACATCTTTGTTCGGAGTTGCAACAATTTCTTTAACTTGTTTTTCTTTTAATTGTAAAACAGGAGATTTTATTTCTAAAAGAGCTGGCGGAGCTTTGGTTTCTACTTTCTTATCACAAGGTTTGTTTATTTTAGCTGGCATGTTGTCATGTGTTGCTGTTACGGGGTTTGGAACAGAATTGATTGGCTTTGCTATTTGTGGTGCATTTATCATAGTTTTATTATCTTCTATCCTTTCTTTGTTTTCAAATGGGATGTTTTGCTTGTAATTGGCTTGCGGTACTTTATTTAATTCATTATGCATAACGCCGATATTGGTATTGGTTTTAGGTCCATAATTTATTCGAGGTGGTTGTAGAGGTTCAGTGTTTATAATATTAATATTATTTGAAGGTTCGTCTATTTTTGGCATATCTAGACCAGCTTTAGCGTCCAGTAATCTTCCCGTAGATTTTGCTTGTGGAAATACAGTTTTTCGTACGAGTTTCTCCTCTGTTTGTTGGCTGACATCTTTTTGATCCTTTTTATCTTTAACGTCAGTTTCCATTTTGATCGGCATGTTAGCATTATTATTCATATTAGGAGCAGGAGTTGCAGCAACTCCAGTAGGA
Organism: Keiferia lycopersicella; assembly: GCA_029255805.1. Classification (NCBI taxonomy): domain Eukaryota; kingdom Metazoa; phylum Arthropoda; class Insecta; order Lepidoptera; family Gelechiidae; genus Keiferia; species Keiferia lycopersicella. The sequence continues at coordinate 1,600,395 of JARACZ010000023.1, forward strand.
CTTAGATACTCTTTTTTTATTTTCGCTTCCATAGGATTAATTTGAAGGAGAGGCAGCTGATTTTGTTGATGTTCAACTTTATTTTGATTGACTTTATGCATTTTATGTACAGGGCTTGTATTAGTACCCATTTCGCTAGTGTTCGCGTATTTTGCTTTAATCTTATCTTTGACTTGAGCAGTAACTGTTATGCTTCCATAATTAGAAATTTTCTTGTGTATTTCATCAGGTGATTCACTTTTTCTTTTCCTGTTATACGTCGGAGTGTCTGTTTCCATTTTTATATAATTAGTAGACGTTGGTATGGTGTTGGCGGGGACATTTTGATTCATGTTGGCATTTTGATTGATGTGTGTAGTTTGGTTTATATTTGTATTTTGATTGATTTGTGTACTTTGATTGAGGTTTGTATTTTGATTCATATTCGTGTTCTGGTTCATATTCATATTCTGACTCATATTCTGTGCATTAAGTACGTTTGGTGCGACTAGTCTTCTCACTGGAGGCATTTGACTTACTCGTGGTTTAAAATTTGGGCGCACATTGTTCGAATTAGGTTTCGGTTGTATTGCCCTATAAGTGTAAGGTTGTCCATTTCTTACAGCTGAATATGTAACAGTATTTAAGGTGCCTACAGTTGTAGTGTAACTTTGCATGGCAATTCCTGCTGTGTTGGGTATGTTTTGAGGAGCGCTCTGCGGAACAATATTGATGTTTTGAGCTTGAATGATATGCCTCACTTGGGGAACATTAGTTGGAACAATATTGCCTCCTGAGTTCAAGTTTTGATTGACACTGGTCCTGACAATTTGGTTGATATTTGGTGTTGTATTAGGTACAGCTTGTGCAGTATTGGGCCTAACATTGTTGACTTTCACAGCTACGTTTTGAGCTGTATTTATGCTAACGTTTGCTACAGGTCGAATGTTAGCTCCAATGGTTTGTCCCATGTGGGTAATGATTTGCTGACCAGGTTGAATACTTTGCACAGTACTCTGCTGTGACACTGGTACTTGCGTTCTTATCTGTTGCTGGTTTATTTGGGGTACAATCTGTCTGTATACCTGCATTACTTCTTGAGCTGGAGGATTTTGATGCACAGTCATTTGATTAGTAACATTCTGTCTATCTACTTCGTTATTTGCTACATTATTCACTGTAACATCATTGTTTGGTTGTACTACTCCAAAATTCTGTACCATCTGTCCTAAATTAGGATCCTGTATTCTTTGAATATTCGTTCCAAAGTTAGGCACCATGCTTGTTGGAATATTGTTAATGATTTGTCTAATTTGTCCTTGAGGACCTATAGTTTGTACCGCTTGTGGTAGATTCTGAACCAACTGTGGCACATTTTGTACGACTTGTTGGTACATTGGTATATTTTGTTGTAAGAACATGTTTGGATCCAAATGCTGAACTGGAACTAAATTGTTCCCTATTTGTTGCACATATATAACTTGATTTTGTACTGGTCTTGCCCATGGCGGTTGGTTAACGAAGATGTTCTGATTTTGCTGCTGTATTTGATCTCCTGTAAAAGAAAAAAATAAGATTCTTTAATGATCGAAAGTTAAAAACAAGCCTATTATTACTATACTCCTTCCATTGAAAAAAACAAATAATACTTGGTGATATACAAGCAAAACTTCATAAGTTAACTATTCTTTAAGATTCACCTTTTATTTAAGTCCTTGGTATGGATGGCATTGTTACTCTACCGTTATAAATCACACAAAAGAAAAAGGTTCACAAGAAATATTGTTTTGGTTAATGTTGCTCTTGAAGACAGGTTTTTTACAAAGTGTCTATTAGGTGAAAAAATATGAGCTGCAAATTATCTTTATCGGCTGGAACATTTTGTACGGAAGATCTAGAACTTTTTTATTTTTTTTTACCTTTACCTTACCTTTTTCAATATTCTTTAGGACAAATTGTTCTGTTTCGTTGGAACTTTCGGTGTCCCACACGAAAAGAGAAAGAGAGATGGACTAGTTCACCCCTTAAAATATTTGCTGTTGATTATTTATACAGGGTGTTAGGAAAATTACTAAATAACTTCCTTTCAGGGGATGAACTAGCCCTAATATGTGAATGTAGTAGGAAACTGAACAATTATCTGCAACTGAAGTCGAAATATGAAAAAAAATTCGGGCATCACATACAACCTGACTCAGTCAGCTTGTAAATTTTGTATGGGATTTGTAAATGGCTTGTAAATTCCTTGGGGAAAGTTATACAGTTTTATGGGCTGGTTTATCCCTTGAAAGGATGTTAGTAATATTATTAACATCCTGTATTACATACACTACACCAAGAAAGGGAACGATCGAATGAACCCTGGAGTCGAGAGTTTGTAACCACCTACCCGCGCTTATTTCCACAACTACGCTTATAATATGGCTAATGCAGATACCGGGACCAGCTCTGAAGTTAGAATCATCTTTCTTACGATTAAATGGTTCAGCCAGCAACGGCTTGACTAAACTGGAAACAACTTCAGCTATCTAGTTCCCATGGTACTAGCTTTGCTTAGTTCGGGGCTAGATGGCGCTGTGTGAATTGTTTAGAACACTTTTATTTGCCTCACATAGTGGTAGATTGATAAATATTCATACATTCGTCTCTCTTCGGCTCAAACCAATGCTTAGAAAATAAAGAAATAAAATACCTGATTGCATTATCTGCATTGGAGTATCGTAGACCAGTCTGACTGTAGGACAGTACATCATCTGCTGAAGTTGTTGTTGACCAATTTGTTGTTGCGCTAACTGTTGTTGAATCATTTGTGGTTGAGCTATTTGCTGTTGAAGTATTTGTGGTTGTTGTTGAGCCATTTGCGATTGCGCTATTTGTTGTTGAACAATTTGCGTTTGCGCCATTTGTTGTTGAGCTATTTGGGATTGAGCTATTTGCTGTTGTGCTAACTGGGATTGAGCTAGCTGTTGTTGTTGTTGTTGCTGATGTGCCATGTGCTGCTGTTGCGCTATTTGCTGTTGAGCTAACTGGTTTTGAGCTAGCTGTTGTTGTGTTATCTGTGACTGCGCCATCTGTTGTTGAGCTTGTGCCAATGATGGCTGTTGAATCATTTGTGGAGATTGGCTGTGTAAAAAATAAAATAAGAGATATAATCTCAATCTCAATAATTGTATACAGGGTGTATAAAAATTAGCTGTATATATTTTAAGGGGTGGACAATCCCATGAAACTGAACAACTTTCCCTAAGTAACATAGGTAAAAATATGAAAAAAAATTGGGCCTCCCATACAATATTACCAATCGACCAAGCCAATTTGTATGGGAGGTCTACAAAAATTACTCAAAATTCGACCTATGTTTCTTGGGGAAAGTTGTTCAGTTCCATGGGCTGATTCACTTCTTAAAATATTTGCAGCTAATTTTTTTACACCTTATATGTATATAAATAGATGTAGTGTATCTATTACTATTAATTACTACTCTCTAATATCATACAATTTTATTAATTACAATGAATAACGGCAGTTAGTTCACACGAACTTTACTTTTGGCGGCAAATTTACTAAAAATCAAGTTGACATAGCGAGTCACCACTGTCAATAAATAAATAGGCCTAGAAACTCACCCAAGTTGACCCTGTGCTATGGCTTGCTGCATCTAAAAAAAACGTGATGGCGTTATAAGATGTGATTGATAAGGGAATTAAGTTGTAACAGACCAGAAATTTTAGGGATCAACAACTTTTACATTCAAGATTCAACCATTTATTTCCAAGTAGATTCACAATTAATGGTCAGATAGTACAATACTGTCACTTATCACAATAAATGAATTAGACACATTTTTCTCTTTTTTATAACAATTTTATGTAATAGAAAACGTATAGTACTACTTCTTTAACAAAAACCATTTTAGATTTAGAAAAAAAGACAGTATAGTAGTAGTAGGCGACCTTAATGCTAGTTAAAGTGCGTTAATATTTACTGCAATTAATTTAAAGGGTAAATCAACTTATGAAACTGAACAACTTTCCCCAAGAAACATAGGTCCAAAAAGGAGAAAAATTTTTAGACCTCCCACACTCCCTACAAATTAACTTGGTCAGTTGGTAATTTTGTATGGGATGTCCATTTTTTTGAATATAATGTTCATCGGGGAAAGTTGCCAGTTTCATCGTCTGATCACGACTGCTAGGTTTTCGTTACACCGTCCCTTACACCCTGCATATAATAATAAAAAAAATAAGACTGCAAGCCCTCCTCACTTTACTGGAAGATATATTTTTACACGCAAATGAACGATGTATGTTCATGTGACTTACAAAAAAAATTCAAAAAGTTTAAGTTCAGTTCACTCCTAAAGCAGAACCCATATTGATAGCAAACCGTCCCGCACGCCACTTATTTTTTGCACAATAAAATTTCTCGTCGCATTTTTTTCTTTCCGAACCATCCATTTTACAAACCTGGTAATACTAATACCCCATCAAGAGAAACCCAACAAAAAAAAACTATTCTTTTCCTTCTGACAGTTTCATTATCTTGTACTCGAACAATTTTGAACTTTACGGTGTTGTGGTTGAGTTCAAAATTCTTAATCAAACGGCACCCCAGGTAAAATCGCATTATAATCAGTTGTATAGATTTTTCAATGTGAAATGTTCGCTATTGTTTCGTAAATAAGGGTGAAACTTGAATACATTGTGTACTTTTGGGTCGGTTCCCCTTCGCGTCGGACATTTTTTTGTTGACTAGTGTTGTAATTGTGACTGTTGTTGTCGATAATAATTATTATTATTACAAATAATTTTTCTGTTTCGTCAAGAAAGTAATATAATTTTCATCTGCACAAACAATAAATAAACAAAACCGTTTTTTTGGAAATTTTCATACAAACATACACACATCACGCCTTTATGCCTTGCGGGGTAGACAGAGCGTTAACTGCCGTAAAAATACGGCCACTATCGCCACGTCGTCTGAGCCTATCGCCTTTAGTTGTAATACACATGAAACCATCAAGTCCACTAGTCGGCCCTTACGACATCCACGGGAAGGAAATAGGGCGATGTTATTCTAAGCCGGCCACATACGGTAATTTAAAATTTTAAAGTTATTTACTATAAAAAAAACCTGATGGTACGAAAAAGTGTTTTAAAAATTTGTGTTTCGTTAGGGTCCGGGAGGTCTGTCTAGCAGTGGCTTGTGTGGCTGTTCATGTATTTATTCATGTTCTGTTTGCAAATCAAGAGAAATAAAAAAAAGCAATTGCAGTATAAGACAGACCAGATCGTTAATTTTCGTAACTCTGTAGGGCTGATCTAATAGTGATTGTGTCAGTGAAGGAAAATTATATGTTTTTTACTGGATTTGTAAATTTATTTGGGTATTAAAGCCTCTACACCTATCTAGGCTTCGTTTGTTGATTGAAATGATAACCTGCTTGGATTTCGTACATTCTTGTAATGAATTCTATTATTATGTTTTCATAAACAAACAATCCATAACATACACAATCGAAACCAGTTTTATCGACATCGTCTGTCTGTCGATACTTTATAACAGCCCTAGCTTAAATATGGAGCACCCCCAGGGCGCACAGCTCAAATCCCTATAAATACACGTTTCGCGTCCTGTGCCAGTGAAAGAGAAAGCACTACGCATCAGATTACAAGCCAGACAGAGACGCAAACCTGATATGATTAAAAATATTCAAGCTATTATTTTGATCTCTATTACTCTGCCTAGAGAGTATACATACGTTTACTTCACTCAACAGACACAGATCAGTCTAAGTACTACCACTAAACATTACCATAACAATATGAAAGCACTGGTATGAAAAAAAAAACTATAAATAAACATGACAAAAAAAGTCCAGAATACAGGCAAATATCCACATCACTTTCTTGTCCTAATCTAAAATGCGAACATCCTGTGACGTCACATGATATCGTGTTCGAAAATCAAAGCACTGCTAGGGATGCAACACACTTTAGTCTCACACATTTCTCAACATCGTACTGACAACACCATATTTCACTGTAAAACATCACGGAAAACACTGGGAACAGAAATCTAACATCACAATTCGATGTAGCACAACTTACCACTTAAGAATTTCGAAACAGCTGATTTGAAGAACTACACTGAGGTGATAAAAACGAATTATAATGTCGTCAAAACCGACAACACGCCGACATCTTTGCAACGGAATGGCGTATAGAGGCGCACGAATAAAATACAAGATCAAACTGCAGCCAACGCACGCCGTACCATGAAGCAGCTCTCGATACAGCTAAAACGACAGTATCGTTCTGCTGTGGTACAAAACTGCGCTCTGTGTATCGATTTTACAAAATGGCGGCAGGCAGTGGTAGAGGGCATCCCGAACCAATCGAGTACGCGCGAACGGCATTGGACGAGACGTGGCTTCGAAATTCAAACACGTTTTCTGACCTTAATATCCCCTTGTTGATTTTGTACGTCTGAACAAAACTATTTCTGTCTCTTTCTAACTAATTGATTTTTGTAATAAGTTAGAGTAAGACAGGTACATTTAGAATTTCATCTTTAAATTGAAAGGTTAAGCAAGAGATATCTTTTGTTTAGTTGTAACTTTTATAAAACAGCTCTACGATTATAAACATAGAGGCAAAAATGGCGCTTTCTCGTGATATGTCGTTGAATAGCGTGAGTCACTGTTTTACAATGAAATGGCGGCATTATACATAAATTATTTTATACATTTGGGCCTATAATCTTCTTCTGAGAACTGAGAAGCGTGGGTTTATTATTTAGGGTTCTTTTCACGTTACCGTTGTACTTTTTTTGCATGCCATATGTTTCTTCTTTTACTTTCGCTTTGTTTATTATAATTCCTACAAAATAACAAAACAAAGGCAATAAGGCTGCAGACTAAAATACTAGCAGTCTAAAAATAAACCTGCTACCTACTAATAAGAATAATAGCATTGACGCAATGATAACAATGTTATATGAATGTTGTATCTGATGATTGGTTTCCCCTCCCTATTTTTATTTTATTCTGGCACGTAGCGTAGTGACGATAGGTGTCGATGTCATAATTGGCATTAGCCAATAATGTTTATGCTTGACATTAATTTATGAATGAGTATGTATAAAAAAGAGGTGATCTACTGTTATAGCAATTAAATGTTTTTATAGTGCTTCAAATATAGCTTGATACCTACGACGTTTGTTAGCTTCGGGCAAATGCCATGACATAAGGTTCATTTTCCTTTGTTTATATCTCTTTTAGTATGGATCTGTCGTACGTCACAGGTATTAAGCTAAACTTTACCTACTCTATGATGCCGGCTTAGAATAGCACCACTGAGATATTGATTCAAAGGTATGGAAATTTTAGGCAATGGACTGACAACCTGTCAACATACACATTAAAATAGGGGTTTAGCGTAGATTTGATGGCCCCGGGGCCGTAAGAGTCCATAAAAGAACTGGTTCTGTTGTGCCGTTTTGTATGGGATTATGTATCTTAACGTGTTTTATTCTATTTCGACCAGACTCCCTTTGGGGAATGTTGTTCAGTTTGTTAGGCTGGTTCACCATGTAATTTTTTTAAGTTCCTTTATTTAATTATTGCTAAGATTGAAAGTTGGCAGTATTTAAAATTTGTTATATTTGCAATATTATTTTCTTTTTTGTTTAGAATTATTGAATCCTTATTTGACTTTTTCTGGATAACATATAAAAAAATAAAAAAGCAATTTTAAAAATCACATTTTATCGACAAATTATTAATAAGTACTATAAAGTCACATGACATCACTATTTTTGCAAAATCTGTCAGTCACATTTTTATACTCTGTGGGGGAAAAGGGGTGTATTTTTCGCTAAGGTCATCCATCAATCTCTCTTTTCGTGTAGGACACCGAGTCGTCCAACGACCCAATGAACCCTAGAGTCCTTCAACAGCTGATGGCTGATTGATTATGTTATTTATGCTTTTGTTTTCTACAACTAGCAGGATTCTGACATGGTTGCAGCCCTGGCTTATCCACTAGGCTGAGTAGGCTTAAGCCTAGGGCGGCAGATTTTGGGGGGCGGCAAAATTCGCCAAATAAACGGATAAAGTGCAAGAAATCGAAAACAGTCTGCGACATTGTTATGTATTCGAGCTTGTCGTCAAGTCATCGGTTCGACGACAAACGACGACAACCGCATACAATTGACGACATTCGACGAGAACCGACGACAGGCTCGGATGTAAGGCTGTTTGCGACATAGGTGTGGGTGACCACCTAATACTATACCTTCAGGCCAGGTAAAAAAAAACAGCTGAGGTGAAGCCGGATGTTATGGGTTGACGGGGCGGCAAAATTTGAATAGCCTACAGGCGGCAAATGTGCTAAGACGGCCCTGCATGGTTGTGTTCCTAATCATAGATAGCAACCGAACGTGCCTTCCGAAACAACGGAATTTGACGACAAATCAACATTTCTGTATTTTTTGTTATCATTGTAACGCCATCGAAACTCGACTGTCATTCCATTGCCATTGTGATTTTATATACTTAAAACTGTTAGCAGACTACGAAAATACCAAAATCATCCAATTGAGATCCAATCGACATCCAACTGAAAAGATTTTCATTTAGCAGATTTATGCCCGTATTTAAAATCCGCACTCAACTCTTAAGATCGATCTTGAGTGCGACTTTGAGATGCTGCTAGTATTGACTGACATTTGTCAAAATCGCTCTTGAGATCGATCTCAGAATTGATTGCGATTTATAAATACGGACCTTAGGGCCCAGAGACTTTGCAGGTTTACGTAGGTATGTCCGTTTTTGGTTCCGTGTCCGAAAGATCAAAACGACTGGTCTAACCACACGTTTTTAAATTTCGTTTTCTTAAGAGGCTGACACGAGCTAAAAACCGGTCCCTTTCTGACAAATGTCAAACTGCGCGCGTGCGAACGGGACGGAATCTTGCCGATTCAATGATATTTTCGTATTTTCGATGATAACTCGGTCAAAAATAAGTAATTTGAAAATCAAAAACAATATGTCGATAGAGTATTGTAAGACGCTCATTCTGATAATAAACACTTAATTATTGCGTGGGTTTTGTTCGTACAGTTTGCGATATAATAGATTTTTAGAGGTAACTTTACGATGTTTTTCTATCAAGCTAAATTACTAATATCATGTTTTGGAAACAATAACACTACAGCAAATATCCTGAAGATTATTACCTTTCTTTTTCGTCAGTTTTTCTGCATTATATCTGGGGTAGAAATCACTTATAAAAGTAGCGTTTAGCTCTACTCAGCCCCTTAATGTTTTTATAGTCAAAAATACACACACACATCACGCCTGTATCCCTAGCGGGGTAGGCAGAGTGTCAACGACCGTGAAATTACGGTCATTATCGCCATGTCTGAGAATTAACGTTTGAGGGTCGTTCAGATAAGCCGTCGAATGTACATCGAATTTCACCTGTAGACTTGTAGCCTGTAGTTTCGAAAAACGAGGCACTGGTAGTAAGTACTAAATAGTCGGGTTTTTGGACGACTCGGTGTCTCACGCGAAAAGAGAGTGATTCGATTCGTGATTCTGTATTCATTTATCTTATCAACAGTAAAACAAGTAGGTACCTACCTACACAAGATCAAACTAACACGTTCTTGGGCAGTTTTTTGAATAAATAAATATACTGGACAATTCACACAGCGCCATCTAGGCCCAAACTAAGCAAAGCTTGTACTATGTAAACTAGCTGAGTCTCCGTCAGGCGCGTGTGACAGAGGTCTATCGTGCGGTAGACTCCTGCAGCCGACCTGGCTCCGCACGTATCGACTCGTCGTTCCTGTGGAGTCAGCCAGGGAGGCCGAGAGGGTGGCGCAGGTCCTGGACAACCTTACGTTTTCCATAATTGCGTCCCAGGCAACACAGTGTCTGTGCTCGTGCCTCAGACACTGATTAAATCGTTTGTTACAGAAGTATGAGGCCAGTTATACTTTTTTGAGTAAATTTACGTTAAAAAGAAAAAGTCAATTTAAAATCATGTTCATTATTTATTTACAATAATTTACCTACAATAAAATCATAATCACAGCTCACATATCAACTTGTTATTTCGTAAAATTTTCAGAAAACAGTTTAATGGTGAACTACTTACTTCTGAAACTGAACAACTTTCCTCAATGAACATAGGTTGAAATGTGAGAATTTAAAAAGTTGAGCCTCGATACAAAATCATTTTGTATGGGAGGTCCAAAAATCGCATATTTTAGGCCTTTTTATACTTTGGGGAAAGTTGTTCAGTTTAATGGTTCGCCAATGGAAATATTTTTACCTATTTTATGTTACACTTTATACTACTCATAAACTTAGTCACGTTTCTTTGGTTTCATTTTAGGAGGCTTAATAATGGACCCTATACTTTTTCTCTTAATTAATGCGACTTTTTTCTTTACCGGAGTTTTTTTCTGTTCTCCTCCCATCTTCTTTTTTGTCCCTTTTTGCGATTCTTTACTCACTTTCTCTTTTGTCATTTTGGCTTTAGGCTTTTTTGACTCTTTTTCCTTTGTAGGTTTAATTTTCGTAGTTTTTTCTTTAGTCATCTTCACTTTTACGTCCTTTTTGGTGACTTTATTCTCTGTCTTCTTATTTTCAACCTTTTTGGCCACTTCCTTTTTGGGTTTAACGGGTTTTTCGATCTTTTTCTTCTTGGGTTTTTCCATTTTCTTGCTCGGAGCAAGTTTGAAAGATCCTGACGCTCCGATACCTTCAAATCAAATAAAATAAGTTTATTAATTACCTACACAAGAAAAACACATAAAATGATACATACTATACAAAAAACATTTAAGCAATATCTTCCAGACAACCAGTGCCCTATGTTATCAAACTACAGGCTACAAACTAGTCATTATCATTCTCCTTGCCTTATCCCATTCTCTGTCGGAGTCGGCTACCTAACCTAGGGGATTTGACGTGGAACCAAGTTTTCACACATCGGACCTACCATCTCACCTCTTCAATCCCAAGGCTAACCTGGCCCGAATCCTAGGGTAAGTCACATTCAAATATCATTTGAAGTCAAATTTTATTTGAATGTGGGTTACATCACACTGCGAATTATAACCACATAATTAAACCAGTTACGCAATGTACTTACCTACATTTTATCTGTAAACTTGTAGAAAGTATTTTGATAACATAGGATACAGGCAATGAAGGCAGTAGACGTCCAGACAGTAAAACAATGTCTCACCTTTAGTTTGCACTATTGTTCCGTCTTCTACGCCAATCTTGATGTTCTTCTTGATGTAAAAATTGATTCTATCCGTGTCCACATTGTACGTTTCTACCATGTATTTCTTTATAGCATGTAATGATACCCCTTTTCTGCTCTTAAGTTCTCCTAAGGCCGAATGTATCATCTCCTTGGTAGTTAATTTTTTGGGGTCCTTTTTGAGGTGTTCTTGCGGACTTTTCGGCGGTTTTTTTATACTCTTCTGTGGCACTAAACGACTCTGGAGCACAATATCCGATTTGTCGGATTCGGAATCACTCGCTGACGACATTTTGTGATTTATTTCTGAAAATATTGCCCGAGTTGCGAAACTTTTTGCTTACAAATTGTGCACTAAGGTAGGGCCGAGCGTTACTGTCAGGAGAGCCGCGTCGTTTTTGCCGATTTCTTTCTGAAACTACCTCCTATTAAAAAAATATGTGATCATCATTCTCCCAAACATAAACATCAGACAATATTGAGTGAGTAGGTAGTAAAGTCATTTTAGTTAGTCTACCCTCAACTTTCGAATTCTCGATGCTTAATTATTATTATTTGCCGTGTGATGCCGGCTTAGAATGGCATCACCCCATTTCCTACCCGTGGGTGTCGTAAGAGGCGACTGAGGGACTTGAGGGTTTCAGATGTATTACAACTTTTAGGCGACAGGCTGACAACCTGTCACTATAGTGATACACGAATTATCTCAAACGGCCCTCTATTTGTCAGACGTGGCGATAGCGATCGTGTTTTTGCGGCCGTTAACGCTCTGCCTACCCCGTAAGGGATAAAGGCGTGATTTATGTATGTATGTAATTATTATTAGGTATTCAAAGTGTGATGCCGGCTTAGAATAGCATCACCCCACGTCCTTTCCGCGGGTGTCGTAAGAGGCGACTAAGGGACTCGAGAGTATCAGTGTATTACAATTTTTAAGGGACAGGCTGACAACCTGTCACTTGCTATAGTATACACATGTTTTCTGAAACTACCTTGGAAAACAATCCTCAAAAATGTCAGACGTGGCGATAGCAACCGTATTCTCTTACGGCCGTTAACGCTCTGCCTACCCCGCAAGGGATAAAGGCGTGATATATGTATGTGTATGTAATGTATGTTCAAAGTTTGGTAATATCATAAGTAAAACTACTAAAACAGTCAAAAAAGGTCACAAAGGACCACTGCGTGACATGGGCCTCCCCTTGTTGGGGGATTTGGCGGTACGCATACTCAACGCACGACGGAGCGCTAAAATATCGCAGCGGTCAGTCAGATCCAAACTAGAAATGTAAACCCCCATGCTAAAACCGCTCAACCGCTGTCGAAGCAGCGCTATCGCAGCGTTGTCCGTCGAGTGCGGTCTTAGTATGGGGAGTGATGTTTCTAGTATGGATCTGACAGACCGCTGCGTTATTTTAGCACTCCATCGTGCGTTAAGTGTGCGACCCGCCTTTTGCCATACCCACCACGCTTCATTTATCAACCTATGTTCCTTGGGGAAAGTTGCTTAGTTTGGTTACTGGGGGTAATGGGGGGGGGGCATTAAAAAACCTATTTGCAGTTGATTTTTTAAATACATACATACATAAATCACGCCTTTATCCCCTACGGGGTAGGCAAAGCGTTAACGGTCGTAAAAATACGGTCGCTATCGTTACGTCTGACAAATATTGAGGGCCGTTTGAGATAATTTGTGTATCACTACAGTGACAGGTTGTCAGACAGTGGCGTAAAAGTTGTAATACCCTGGAACCCTCAAGTCCCTTAGTCGCATCTTACGACACCCACGGGTAGGAATTGGGATGAGGTTATTCTAAGCCGGCATCATTTTGTTACATAGCGTAGGTAGGTACCTAATGATAAGACTAAGAAGGTACCATCATATAGGTATTTAATTTACCTACTTTTTACATGGCGCCAAATTTTTCGCTACCGAAGTTCAATTTCTGAAATGGTGATTCCTGAAATCATGCACGGAAGTCCACAACGACTGGAGTAAGTACCTAACCACTCGTATCACATTTTCTACTACTCGAAAGCGTATGTGTGAATTAATTTGTGAATATACAAGCACAATCACATTCTCATACACATACACATATCACGCCTTTATTTCTTGCGGCGTAGGCAGAGCAATAACAGCCGTAAGAATACGGTCGCTGTCGCCACGTCTGACATTTTTGAGGATTGTTTTCCAAAGTTGTTTCAGAAAACATATGTATTACTACGTATATAGTGACAGGTTGTCAGCCTGTCGCCTAAAAATTGTAATACACCTATACTCTCGAGTCCCTTAGTCGCCTCTTACGACACCCTCGCCTCCTTTGTCGCCTTCGTGCCTACATATTATATTAGTCTATTTAAGTGTTTTTTGTAACTATTTCCTGTTTGGTACAATAAAGTTATTACATACATACACCCGCGGGAAGGATGTGGGGTGATGATATAGCCGGCATCACACGGCATACTTACTTACTAGAATCTATTAAAGAAATCCATTTCTCTGCAGATTCACTGTAGGAACGTTATACCGAAACACATTTTGACGTGGCAACGTCTTTGTAATTCGATGCAGGCGCGAAAAAACATGATTCGTGCAGTGTTACCTCACTCTGAGGCGTTCCATTTAAGGCTTGAATTGCAAGCGTGAGTGCGGAACGAGCGACAAAGAGGCACAATCGGCCTCCGCGTTCGGCAGCGGATATCTACGAGTATCTATAAAACAAATAAAATTAACATTTTCTTTTGAAAAATGCAATCATTCCATTAGTATTTTCTTATGAAGTTGTCACGTTCGACTATCGTCAGTAAACTGACTTTACAGACAACCGATCTTTTATTTATTATTAGTAGTTTCTCTGTGAAGGAAAATAATACCATTTTATTCTAATACATACATATATCACGCCTTTATGCCTTACGGGGCGGGCAGGCAAAGCGTTAACGGCCGTTAGAATAGGGTCGCTATCGCCACGTCTGACATTTTTGAGGATTGTTTTCCAAGGTTGTTTTAGAAAACATGTGTATCACTATAGTGACAGGTTGTCAACCTGTCGCCTAAAAATGGTAGTACATCGATACTCTCGACCATAGTCGAGTTACTCTTATCCTAATTTCACATTTAATTTAGATTCCCAATTAGTACTTACTAAACTAGGCGAGGGTAAGATAAGGCCAACAAGATATCTATCTCGTGCATAAAAAAATGTTTTGCGTGTTTTGCGGGTAGTAAGAAGTTTTTTATGCAATGCCTGGCGGGACTTGTCTTTCTTTCTTTCTTTCTTTTCATGTGGGACGCCGAGTCCTCCAACGACACAATGAACCCTAGTGTAGTAATGTTTCAACCGCCTTCTACAAGTAGCAGGCTTCTGACATTGTTGTGTAACGACCGCCGTCTAAATGATCATAGACAGCAACCGGGACCTGCGGCTTAACGTGCCAACCGATACACGGAACCATCTTACTTACGAACTATCGGGTGGTTCAGCCCGCAATGTCCTTATCAGACTGGAAACAAATTCACAAAGTGTTAAATATCAACTTCGTGAGACCGAGAGTCGAACTCGGAACCTAAGCGTCTAATTCGTACTACCACTGCGCCAAATTGGTGGGGGCTTGTCTTATAATGCTGACTTATATCTCTCTCTCTATCACCCCAATTCTAACGGTGGGTGTCGTAAAAAGCGATTAAGGGATAATCATCAAGGGTTGGGCAGCAGCGTTCCCTGTGAATGCAGCATCTTACACTGCGCTCGCCAATCCGCTGCGCCTGCCATGCGTGGCGAGTATGGCATTACCTTACCCCCCAATAGCGGGAAGCCTATGTGCCAAATTATTATAACAGGTATCAAGCTAAATTTCTTAAAGTAACTACCTAGTTAGTTACTTATAGTTATACCACATATAATCTAAACATCCTTAACATATCGAAAAATATTTTAAAAACTAAAAGAAGAAGTCTAACTTTCATATACAGACGTCTACGTCCTCCCAATGTCCCAGTTCAGACCACTGAACCACGCAGACAAAACAGTTCGTTCCGTTACACGCTTGTTCATTAAAAAAATGCGTAAAACGGAACGCTAATGTTTCTACGTTCCATCTTACGCAGAAACTGAGCACTTATAAACAGCTTTAGAAATATTGTTTGGAGTTGTATTTGGTTTAAAATTACTTCCAAATAAAATAATGAAGAAAATATTGTCAAAATAATTTTTAATTTTTTGCCCCTTTTATGTACAAATACTCTATTATTCTTCGTGTTAGAAAGCCTTTACGTAAAAAGGAGCTCAAATGTCAAATCAATGGACTGTCAAAATGGTAGCATTTGCTTTGAGTTCGTGATATTTTTTAATCGTTCTAATTTGATAACAATAGGTTCTCATAAACATTTCTATTGTGTGATAACAGTGTCTAATTTTAACATGTCCAATCAAATGTCTAGATTTAAGACTGAGTGAGCGTTCAAGATAGTGTTTGTAAGAAAATGCTGAATTGTTTAGAGTCATAAAATTTGGTAAGTCTCCTTTGTTCAATTTATTAATTCTAATAGGACTGGTTGTTTACGTCATAGTCTTTCTATATTTTCGAATTTGGAACAGCATTCATTTATAAAATACAAGGTCTTTTATAGTTCAACTTAGGGTCATATAAAAAGGTTTTTTAGTGAATACCTACCCTTTGACTCATTTCTTATCATGATTTACATTTTGTTCGATTGTTTATGTGTTTGCCACTTCCGATTAGCTTATCTGGTTTAGTTTACAATGTAATTCCATTCACAACCTTGGCAAAATGTTATGATCCTCAGTTTAAGATAGATTTACTTCAAAACATTTTTAAAGCTGTGATAAAAAATACTTTCTAAAAAACAATGTAATTACTTTTTTGTTCGTCACATGAAGAAGAAAGGCATAGAATTTTAACAGCCAAGTTTAATCAACAAAACATAAAAACTCATAATAAGGCTCAGTGGTTTCTGAAATCAGAAATTATTTAAATTGTAAACAACTATTATTCATATAGGGTAATACAATGAATTAAATCACACACATATTTTCCTGATTAGTATCATTCATTCATTGGAAATTTCTGCTATAGTCAAGCCAATGCAAAGACCCTGATTTGACACCTGTCATTTCCATGACACTGTTGAGATGGACGCCACAAGATGTATAGGATCACTCACTTGGGTGTCATGTCATTTATAAAAATGTTTATCACTATCAATGACAGGTTGTCAGACCACAACCTAATAATGTGATACAATACATGAAAATATCTAGTCAAGTTTGTACAGACTTTTATTTACTTCATAAAACAAATAACAATAAACTAAGTACTATAATTAATTCTAATGGCTGTTTCAGATAAGCATCAGCTGTCAAAATGACAGACAGGCATCAAATCAGAGAGGCGGCAGAGTCCCTACTTGGTAGCGGCTTCAACCAGCCGTATAGCAGAAATATTTGTAAGTATTCATTCATATATACATAATAATATATCACACCTTTATCCCTTGCAAGGTAGGCAGAGCTAAAGCTCGCTCGGTCCGTAATGTCGGTAAACTGACATGGCGACTATTGGCGACCATATTTTTTTTATACATTTACTACTACATTTTATACTTTTATACAGTCATCATGTCTGATAAATTTCCTAATTTCCAGACTTTCTAATTTATTTCTATTTTTGCACAATTTTTTTTTTGTGTATATCAATTTGTGTATCACTATTAGGGTGTCAGCCTTTCGCCTAAAAGATGTAATACACATGAAACCCTCGACTCCCTTATTCGCCTCTTGCAACACCCATGGGAAACAAATGAGGTGATTTTCAGATTGACAAGTATTTCATACATACACAAATCACGCCTTTATCCCTCGCGGGGTAGGCTGAGCGTTGACGACCGAAAATTAAGGTCGTTATCACCACATCTGACAATATTTGAGGGTCGTTACAGATAAGTTGTGTATCAGTATAGTGACAGGTTGTCAGCCTGTCGCCTATAATTGCAATACACTTAAAACCCACGAGTCCCTCAGTCGCCTCTTACGACACCCGTGGGAAAGAAATGGGGTGATGCTATTCTAAGCCGGCATCACACGGCATTTTTATTTCATTTCGACATATTATGTTCCTTGGGGGTATTGTTCAGTTTCATGGGCTGATTCACCCCTTAAAATATTTGCAGCTAATATTTTTAGACCTTATATTAATAAAATTTTCTGTATTTCAGCCCATTCCCAGTCAATAAACCTGGTATCGGAAGACCTAGTGGCAGGGCACAGACCTGGCGGGCAGATGTCTACTGTACGGAGATTCTTCTGTCTGTTTTGCACATTTGATGTGCTTTTTACAGGACTAGTGTGGCTAATATGTGTTGTGGTGAGTTTCTGTGCTTCGAAAGGCACGCTTAATTATTTTTTTAGTGACTCATGTTGTCATTTTAAGACGATAAACACCACTTATGGCTAAAAATGGCTTGTTAAGATACCAGATGACATTTAAATAGCAGATTAGGACAAATGCGACTTTAGCGCCGGCTCTAATTTTTTGTTAGTTTAGAACACATACACAAATCGCGCCTTTATTCCTTGCGGGGTGGGCAGAGCGTTAACGATCGTAAAATTGCGGTAGTTATCGCCACGTCTGACAAGAATTGAGGGCCCCTTCAAATGATTCGTGTATCACTTTAGTGACAGGTTGTCACCCTCTCGCCTAAAGTCGTAATACGTGGTAATACACATGAAACCCTCAAGTCCCTTAGTTGCCTCTTACAACACCCGCAGGAAGAATTGGGGTGATGCTATTCTATGCCGACATCACACGGTAGCACACTAATGTGACTTTTTGGGTCACTAAGGCCCGTATTTATAAATCACACTCAACTCTGAGATTGATCTTGAGTGCGACTTTGAGATGCTGTTAGTATTGACTGACATTTGTTATAAATCGCTCTTGAGTTCGATCTCAGAGTTAAGTGTGATTTCAGAGTCAATTATCTAGTTTCCTGTGTCATTAAAAAAATATAACAGTTGTACTCTTAAAACTATAGTCCAAAAATACTACGGACTTCATTCATTATTTTTAGAAATCTTAAAAGTTTGAATTAATAAACAGAAAAATAATATAAAAGTAAGTGTTTTGACGCCATCCAAAGACTTACGGCGTGACGTCATACTTCTAATTCTTCAAACAAAATACCGTTTTAGATCGTTTTAAAAAGTAGCTCATATGACCTGTCAGGAAACAAGCCTATTGTCGATTCTTGGGACCATTCTGATGATTTATGAAACTGCATGCAGCACTGAACTATAGTATAATGTTGTAATTTTTTATTCTGTGTGACGCCGGCTTAGAATAGCATCACCCCACATCATTCCTGCGGGTGTCGTAAGAGGCGACTAAGGGACTCCAGGATATTGGTGTATTACAATTTTTAGGCGACAGGCTGACAACCTGTCAATATAGTGATACACATGTTTTCTGAAACAACCTTGGAAAACAATCCTCAAAAATTTCAGACGTGGCGATGGTGGCTGTATTTTTACGGCCGTTATTGCTCTGCCTACCCCGCAAGGGATGGAGGCGTGATGTATGTATGTATGTATGTATGTAATTTTTTGTTTCAGATGAAAGGCGAGACCCTAGAACAAATAATGGAAAGAGAAATTATACATTACAATATAAAAATATCACTATTTGATATAGTAATGGTGGCTATCACAAGATTTACGCTTTTATTATTGTTCTACGCGTTATTGTATATAAATAATTGGAGCATTATTGCTGTGAGTATATTTTATATGCATTATACATACTAATATCATAAATTATAAAGTATTGACGAAAATTACTGAAAATATAAGAAAAAAATTAAGTATTTCAAACTGAACAACGTGTCTCAAGAAACATAACAGCATGTTTTTATATCTTTCAGAATGTCTAGTCATATATTTTCATTGCATATCACAATCAATAAGGCACATACGATTACATACATATTTATGTAATTACACAGATCTTAAATGAATTAATCATGACACCTCGTAAAGGCGTAGCAATACCTTGCTTCAGAAAGCACGTTAATTAAGATTTTCCTCTATTTTGTTCTAGCTGTCGACTGGTGGGACATGTGCCTTCTTAATAGCCAAGGTGTTCGTTTTTGACGTGAGTATTAATCCGTGTGCTGCCGGCTTAAAATAGCATCACCCCATTTTTCCCCGTGGGTGTTGTAAAAGGCAACTAAGGGACTCGAGGGTTTCATGTGTATTGCAATTTTAGGCGACAGGCTGACAACCTGTCACTACAGTGATACATGTATCACCGAAAAGGGCCCTTAATACTTGTCAGACGTAGCGATAACGACCGTAATTTTACAATTGTTAACGCTCTGCCTACCCTGGAAGGGATAAAGGCTTGATTTGTGTATGTATGTATGTATTAGTCTGCTACTTGACTGACAGGCCTAATGAACTACTTTTCAGAAAGACATTTTGTACGGAAATATAAAGTTATGACGTCATATCTCACTATTTTGGATGGCGTCTAAACAATAACTTTAATATTAATTTTCGAATTAAAATTCTTATTGTCATCATCATCACGCCGATATCTGTTATGGGGTAGGCAAAGCGTGTATATCGTAAAATTGCCGTTATCGCCACGTCTGACAAGTATTGAGGGCCCTTTCAGGTGATTCGTGTACCACTGTAGTGACAGGTTGACAGCCTGTTGTCTTAAATTACAATACACATGAAACCCTCGAGTCGCTTATGCGACACCCACGGGGATGAAATACAGTGATGCTATTTTAAGCCGGCATCACACGGCGACTTCTAAAACTTCAAATTTTAGCCTAATAAAATTTTCCCCAACAGTGGTCTATCATTGCTTTTCTTTGTCCAACAGTGGCCGGACGCGTCGCAGCCGGTGTACATAGTGTTTCTGATCCTGACTTCGTTCACGATCGCGTGGAGCGAGGCCTGGTTCCTGGACTCGAGGGTCCTTCCACAGGAACTGCAGGCCAAGCAGATTTTGGACGCCATAGGTCAGTATTATGTGGCGCAGTGGTAGCGCGCCTTTGACGCAGAAGGTCCCGGGTTCGATTCTCGGTGTGTCACTCGCAAAGTTGATATTTATTACTTTGTAAATTTGTTTACCAATTTTGAAGGAGGTTCTCAGTTTGACCTGTATGTATATATGTATGTATGTATAACTTTACCATTAAGAGTAGATAAAAAATGAGAGCGCCACTTTCTTCGTGATCTGTCAAATCTGACAAATAACGCTTAAATATGGCAACACATTTTCATAAAAAATTTTCAGTTTTTTCTTTCTGGCCAAGCTATATGTTTGTCCACGATTATCTCGCGTTTGGATGAACCGATTTTGATGCGGTTTCCAGAAAAGTTTTTGTCAAACGTAAGAGAACGTTTTAGGCATATTAAACGACAGAAAAATTGACGTTCGCCCTTTTTACGTCCGTTGAAGTCAATTCTCTTTTAAAACAAGTTTTTTTTTATCCAACAGTCCACCACAACGCGTCTGAACGCACCCCCCTTCTGACCCCCCACCGCCCCCCGGGGGTCCAGTCCACGTACGGGGAATCCACCGTGAACTGGTTCTCACCGGTCGAGACCCCGGAACACAGCCCCAAGATCAGAAGACCCGGGGAAGCTGTAATTTTGACCCAGGAACAGGTACATAGAAAACAGATAGTTTGCAGAGGGTAATATTAGTTACACACATACATACATGCATACAGGATGTTTGGAATAGTGATGCTTTTCTTCCAAGGGATGAACCAGCTCATGAAACTGAACAACTCTCCCCAAGGCCCACCCATACACAATTACCGACTGACTAAGTCAATTTGTATGGGAGGTCCAAAATTTTTTTTCATATTCCGACCTATGTTCTATGGGAAAAGTTGTTCAGTTTCATGAGCTGGTTCATCCCTTGAAAGGAAAGCATCACTCTTCCAAACACCCTGTATATCACGCCTTTATCCCTTGCGGGGTAGGCAGAGCGTTAACGGCCGTAAGAATACGGTCGCTATCGCCACGTCTGACATTTTTGAGAATTGTTTTCTAAGGTTGTCTAAGAAAACATGTGTATAACCATAGTGACAGGTTGTCAGCCTGTCGCCTAAAAATTTGTAATATACCAATACTCTCAAATCCACACGGCACCAGCACGAAGATGTCACTCAGCCCTCGTATCAGCTAACTGGGTGTCAATTTGTCCTAATTTTCCAACTGCCGTGTGATGCCGGCTTAGAATAGCATCACCCCATTTCCTTCCCGTGGGTGTCGTAAGAGCCGACTAAGGGACTCGAGAGTATAGCTGTATTACAATTTTTAGGCGACAGGCTGACAACCTGTCACTATAGTGATTCACCTGTTTCTGGAACAACCTTGGAAAACAATCCACAACAATGTCAGACGTGGCGATAACGACCGCATTCTTACGGCTGTTAGCGATCTGCCTACCCCGCTCGGGACAAAGGCGTGTTATATGCATGAGGAAGGAACTGATAGCCCAATTCGTGGAATTTGGCCATGGCAATCGCGGAGTCAAATGCGGTCGTTTTTTAATTTTGTGATAGAATTTTTGCTGCCGGTAACGCTCTGCCAACCCTGCAAGGGATAAAGGCGTGGCATGTGTGTGTGTACGTGTGTGTGCGTGTGTTTGGGTGTGTGTACGTGTGCGTGTGTGTGTGTGTGTGTCTAGATTTGGGGTGATGCTATTTTAAGCACACACGGATTACAAATCTGATAATTACGCTTTTATTAACTTATCCACTTACTTTTTATATTTCGTAAGTGGGTTCTAAAATTTACGCGAACAACGATATTTAATCGCTGTGATGGATTGAAATATATATATATTACTAAATACGAAAACATTTCGTAAGCGCGTTTTAAAAAACTAGTAGCGACATCTATTGGATATTTTAGAGTTACTATTTTTGCTCTTCTACTACTGTACTACTGAGCAAAAACTTATAGGAAGCATTTTCGAAGTCAAAAAAAGTTATCTTTTGGATAAGTCACGCCTATACAGGCTGTTAGGAAAACTACTGAGTTGCTTTTAAGGGATGAACCACCCCATGAAACTGAACAAATTTCCCAAAGGAACATACTCGTAGGTTGAAATATAGGAAAAAAATTGTACATCGCATATAACCTGACTCAGTCGGCTGGTATTTTGTATTGGAGGTCCAAAAATTTTTTCCGTATTTCGACCAATGTTCCCCGGGGAAAGTTGTTGAGTTTCATAGTCTGGTTCACCGCTTAAAATATTTTCAGCAAATTTTTTTGACACCCTGTTTTTTCATTTAGCGGACTTAGGTCCCTGTAAATATAACGCTCTGCCCACCCCGCAAGGGATAAAGACGTGTGTCCTCGTAGATTACCATGTTGATTATCTTGAATTGTCGAGTAATGATCAATTGACCTTAATTTTAACAAATGGGTTCGATTCCTGTGTAAGTCATTCATGACTTCTTATGTGATGCCGGCTTAGAATAGCATCACTCCATTTCTTTACCGCGGGTGTCGTAAGAGGCGACTAAGGACCTCGATGGTTTCATGTGTATTACAATTTTTGGGCGACAGGTTGACACATACATACATATATCAAGCCTTTATCCCTTGCAGGGTAGGCAGGGCGTTAGCGGCCGTAAGAATAAGGTCGCTATCGCCACGTCTGACATATTTGAGGATTGTTTTCCAAGGTTGTTTCAGAAAACATGTGTATCACTGTAGTGACAGGTTGTCAGCCTGTCGCCTAAAAATTGTAATACACCAAGTCTCGAGTCGCTTAGTCGCCTCTTACCACACCCACGGGAAAGATATGGGGTGATGCTGTTCTAAGCCGGCTTCAACTACTAAGTACATGCCCGACCATATTCTTTCCTTATTTGAAATAAAAAACCACATAGGTAAATAAGAAAGAATTAGCAAAGAAACTGTTATCTCTCTCGTTTCGTGTGACATCGAGTCGTCCAACGACCCGATGAACCCTAGTGTCAGAATTTTTCAACCGCCTTCTACAAGTATCCGGCTTCTGACATGGTTGTGTAACGACCGCCGTCTAAGTGTTCATAAACAGCAACCGGGACCTACGGCCTAACGTGCCATCCGAAACACGAAACCGTCTTACTGTTATAATTGGAATCAAAACCAAATCTATACTTTGCCCTAGTTAAAACTATTTAGCTAAATCATCGCTTGAAATTATACCTATACTAGCAACCGTCTAATATAAAATAGCTATAAAGCGGCTAAAAGATACAGCAGTCTTCATATCAAAGAAAAATATTGTTATCTATTAGTAAACAGTATTAGAAAAAAAGACCGTTATTACTTTGCTTATAAGGTTGAATTCATATTTACTCTATTCAATTTGATATCAGAATGAAGTTAGCAGCAAAACATCGTATATAATTGTGTACCAGTGTTGCCACTAGCGTGTATTTTACACATTTTTCGTATCTTCTTAGCGTCTTATGTGTAATGTATAATTTTTATTATTTCACGTGCAATTTCGTCAATTTTATGCCTCTAATAAAATACATAATGAATGTATTATTTTCGCGCATTTTATTCATGTCAATTTATTTAAGGCCGTGCGCACATGATAGGCGAAACAGTCTCAAGACAGATATAGATGTGCCGTCGTTCGAACTAAGTCCCAAATGGGAATATTCCCAAATAAATTTCCCGCTGTCCGGGAACTTTTCGGGAAAACGATAAAGTACGATTATAGTTAAAATATTGTTTTTTGGTCAGGGCTATACTAATGTTATTTCAAACGTGTGTGAAGCCATTACAAGTTTTTTTTTGTATGATAGAAGCATAATTTTTTTTTTTTTTTTCTACTGGTACAATAGTATTTTTATTATTACTATTTATTTTAAGAATATTCTCACTTCGGCCTTATTTCGGACGACGGCACATTTAAGACTGTTTCGCCTATCCTGTGCCGCAGGCTCTAAAAAATTGGCTGTTATAGTACCTCAAAATTTACACTTTTGGTTTCTGATATTTTTTGGACTTGCGGCAGGCAACACTGCTCTAGTACTAGTCAAACAGTTTTTCAGTGTGGACGTGTCGCGTAAAAGAAATAATTTTTTCACGTAATTTTCAAAGAATACGATTGTTACATGCTATGTTCGTGTGTTTTAAAGATTAGCTAGTGTTTTGAGTGTAGAATTATTAAAATCTATTGCGTTTATATACTTAAAATAGTGATAAATTAATTGACATAGTGTTGTGATTGTAAATTAACAAGCAAATAAGTTTGGGCTGTTGTAGTATTAAATAATTTTGTGGTTGATAAAATTGACTTGCTTTCCGTTTAACATGAGACTTTATTTATTATTAATATTATCAATCAGCTAAAATGATTCATTCATTCATATATCATGCCTTTATCCCTTGCAAGGTAGGCAGAGCGTTAACGGCCGTAAGAATACGGTCTTGCAAGGTAGGCAGAGCGTTAACGGCCGTAAGAATACGGTCGCTATCGCCACGTCTCACAGTTTTGAGGATTGTTTTCCAAGGTAGTTTACAGAAAACATGTGTATCACTATAGTGACAGGTTGTCAGCCTGTCGCCTAAAAATTGTAATGCACCAATACTCTCGAGTCTCGAGAGTTAGTCGCCTCTTACAACACCTGCGGGAAGGATGTGGGGTGATGCTATTCTAAGCCGGCATCACACGGCATAATACAGTTATAAAACTTTGTTCTATGTAGATAGGATGTTAAAATCACATTATTGATGGCATGACTCATTAATTCTCATTGTCTTATCCTGTTCTCTGTCGAGGTCGGCTACCTAACCTAGGGGATTTGAAGTGAAACCAAGTTCTTACACAGACTGCCATCTGACCTCTGCGACTCGAAGGCTAACCTGGCCCGAATCCTAGGTTAAGTCACATTCAAATATCATCTGAATTCAAATTTTATTTGAATGTGGGTTTCATCACGATGTTTTCCCTTTACTGTAAGAGTAGGTAGTCGGAATGTAATGTACGTGAGTAAAAACACATTGGTACATGGCGGGGATCGAACTCGGGTCTCACGGTTGTAAAACCGGTGTCCTAACCACTTGGCCTCCGACCGACGCTCTTATGTATATCACGCCTTTATCCCTTGCGGGGTAGGCAAAGCGTTAACGATCGTAAAATTACGGTCGATATCGCCACGTCTGACAAGTATTGAGGGCCCCTTCAGATGATTCGTGTATCACTGTAGTGACAGGTTGTGAGACTGTCGCCTAAAGTTATATATAATACGTAGTAATACACATGAAACCCTCGAGTCCCTTGGTTGCCTCTTACAACCAACACCCGTGGGAAGAATTGGGGTGATGCTATTCTATGCCGGCATCACACGGCTCTTATTTATACTTCATCAATATTTACACTTGTGATAATTCGCTATTAGATAAATTGTTATCTTTACTTTTTGCAATTCAAATTTTCATTTCTCGTCATATCGTATGGTTGTGCGTCAGAAGATCGTAAGTTCGAGTCCTGAAGTGCTGCACAGAAAGATAAAACATTTTTTTTTTAAAACATGTGACCAAAATTGTCGACCTATGGTTCGTGGGGACAATTGTTCAGTTTTATGGATTAATGGAACTCACTTACACGTTATACTTTCTAAAATAAAGTAAGCAACTTTATACATCGCAGCTCTCTCTTTTCGTGTGGGTCACCGAGTCGTCTAACGACCCGATGAACCCTAGTATCAGAATTTTTCAACCGCCTTCTACAAGCAGTAGGCTTCTGTCATGGTTGTAACCACTAATAGTATAAATGCGAAAGTTTGTATGTTTATTTGTTTGTTTGTTACTCCTTCACGCTAAAATCATTGAACCGTTCTTCATCAAACTTGGCACACAGATAGAAGATAACTTGGATTAACACATAGGTCAGTTGTTATCTCAAAAAAATGTTCCTGTGGTGTGTAAATTGAGATTAGTTGCACTTCTGAGCAGGTTTTTGGGTGGTTTTCCAGTTCAGGGGGTCCGGCTGATTAGCATGTAACATGCTTTTTTTTTAAATATTGCCTTTAATTTAATTGATTCCATAAATTGACTGATGACTGGTGACCTAACTTACATGCTGTGTGGTCAGCCTGGCCAGCCCCTCCTCCTTTCGTGTGGGACACCAAGTCGTCCAACGACCCGATGAACCCTAGTGTCAGAATTTTTCAACCGCCTTCTACAAGTAGCAGGCTTCTGACATGGCCAGCCCCGAGGCAGTGCCTTTATTTTTTTAAATAATTTTTTTATCCCACTCGTGCCGCGATTCTATTAGGAACATAAAATTGTTATTGTTTACAATGACTTATTCATTTATTCAGTGACCGTATTGTAATTTAACTCTATGACATTCTAAAAGCATTCATTGTGAATCTACTTGGAAATAAACGATTGAATCTTGAAATCTTGTACGTTTAAAACCGACTTCCACTAGTCCTCTAGTAAGTAGATAAAAAATGATAAAAAACGCATCCGAGTGATGCCGGCTCATCCGTATGGATGCTGGCTTAGAATAGCATCACTCCATTTCTTCGCCGCGGGTGTTGTAAGAGGTTACTAAGGGACTCGATGGTCACACATTTTGTCAAAACTGGCGACAACAACCGTATTCTTACGTCGTTACCGCACTGCCTACCCCGCAAGTTTTGAAGGGTTTTCTTACATTCAGATTACAGTAATATAGTAACCTTTATACCAAAGGGAATTAACTGTCGCGACTAAAATATAATCTTGGATTAGATTTAGGATAAAAAATAATATAATCCCTGATTTAATTAGTGGTATTAATTTATTTTAATTGTTGCGTAAAGATAATTTTAATTCATCTGGGTACCTCTTTGGTACGAGATCGCAACAAATAGAAGACCTAGGGGGAGGCCTTTGCCCAACAGTGGGATATTTCAGGCCAATTATATCTATATGTATATACAGTGTGAGCGTCGGTGGCCAAGTGGTTAGGATACCGGTCTTACAATCGTGAGACACGAGTTCGATCTCCGCCATGTACTAATGTGTTTTTACTCACGTACATTTACCGACTGCTCTTACGGTGAAGGAAAAACATCGTGATGAAACCCACATTCAAATAAAAGTTGATTTCAGATGATATTTGAACGTGACTTAACCTAGGATTCGGGCCAGGTTAGCCTTCGGGTTGCAGAGGTCAGATGGCAGTCGGTCTGTGTAAAAACTTGGTTCCACGTCAAATCCCCTAGGTTAGGTAGCCGACCCCGACAGAGAACGGGATAAGGCAACTAGAATGATGACGTATGTACAGTTTGAGTCACCTTCACACATTTCTTCGTTTTTTTTTACTTATGAATTAAGTAACATTTCCTACCTTTATGAAATTAGTTTCGGCTGACATAATAAACATAATATCGTTCGTTCTCCACACATCGTTGTCCTAAACCGCAATTGAAGCCATATTACTAAACAGATGTAGGATTTCGGCCATAATACTAGAATATAGGCCTTAATACTGGATCTGTATTGGTCTATGGTGGAATGAAGTCTACGACTTTGCTCTCTTCTCTTTTTGTGTGGGACACCGAGTCCAACGACCCGATGAACCCTAGTGTCAGAATTTTTAAACCGCCTTCTACAAATATCAGGCTTCTGACATGGTTGTGTAACGACCGCCGTCTAAGTGATCATAGACAGCAACCGGGACCTACGGCTTAACGTGCCATCCGAAACGCGGAACCATCTTACTTACGGACAATCGAGTGGTTCAGCCCGCAATGTCCTAACCAGACAGTGAACCACCGAGAATCGAACCCGGGACCTGCGTCAAAGGCAGTCGCATCACATAGGAAGAGAGATTCGAGATGAAGGTTTGTTTATATGTACGGGAAAACCATTAGCAGCGAGTGCAACCGCTGGGCATGCCGCTAGTTAAAACTAAAACAGCTTAACTTACAAGTGCTTCAATACCGATCGTTGACATTTACTACCACTGTACTCGTACTACAGATAGCGATATATCGTTTTCCTCAGTAAAAGTATGCGATATGAATACCGCTTGAGTACAGAGATACGAGCCTAGCGTCAGCAGTGCACTTGGCTTGTATCCCTATACTCAAGCGATATTCATATCGCATACATTTACTGAGGAAAACGATATATCACTATATACGGTACGAGTACAGTGGTTAATGTCAACGATCGCTAATGCCATGCTAACGTGAAAGCACTATAGAGACGGTGACAAACATAAACCAGTAACTAAATACAATCTTTAAACCTAAATCAAAATGGCGTCCACGTCAACGGCAAATAAGCCAGAAGAGAGAGACGCAAAGACAAACGAAGATAAAAAAGAGAGAGACGGAGATAAGATGGAAGCGCCATCTAGGTTCGGTTTGGGGTACTTGATGAAGTACTTGAGTATCTTTAACACGGCGCCTGAAGAGGAGTTCCACGCGGAATGGTTAACTGTAAGTTACTACATACAGGGTGTAAAAAAATTTGCTGCAAATATTTTAAGGGGTGAATCAGCCCATGAAACTGAACAACTTTCCCCAAGGAACATAGGTCGAAATGTGAAAAAAGTTTTGGACCTCTCATACAAAGTTACCGACCGACGCAGTGAATTTGTATGGGAGGTCAAAAAAAATTTCTCATATTTCGACCTATGTATATGTATATCTTGCGGAAATTTGTTCAGTTTCATGGGCTGAGTCACCCCTTAAAATATTTTCAGCTAATATTTTTATCTTATATAGTTAAAAATACGTAGGTATTAGGTATAAGGATTACGTATATCTCAGCCTAATACTAAGAATCCTAAGCCTAAGAATTGTATGCTATATATAAGTATATTATATATGTTACAATATAAGCATATATGTATACTTATATACTACTACTATATAGACTTTTAATTTATTTATATTTTGTATGTATATTTACTGCGTACTGTAAGCTTACTATGTTCCTACAGATTACTCTCGCACTGCTCTGTTTTCTATAGTTTCTACTCCACCCAACGGTTGTCTGGAAGAGATCGCACCTAGCGATAAGGCCACTTTTGCGCATATTAGCTGTAAATTCTCTTTTTTTCTGATGCTGTTACTTTTGTGCAATAAAGTTTAAGTTTTTCCTTACTTTACTTACTTATTTCTCTTGTCCACAGATAGACGAATACATACGCCAAGCAGAAGAAAGCATGCAACATTCTTGGCGAATTATCAACCTGCCAAACTGGCGGCAAGAAAAAAAGGGTAGCACTAAAGGAGATATAGTAGAATCCAAACATACAGACCAGTTCGGGAAGGTTTATAGGTTTACGGTGAGTTTTGAGATTGTTCTCAGTCAGGTTACCAAAATATACTTCAAGTTTGATAGAGTAGTAAATCCCCTTTTTTGGGATACCTGTTTCGTCATAAAATATCAAAGGATTATCGAGATGGAAATGGATTTAAAATCTTGGTCACCAAATTCAAAATAATATAACTAAGTATCATACCAATATGGCGGTAAGAAAAGAAGGGTGCCACTAAAGGAGATATAGTAGAATCCAAACACACAGACCAGTTCGGGAAGGTTTATAGGTTTACGGTGAGTTCTGAGATTGTTCTTAGTTGGGTTACCAAAATATACCTCAAGTTTGATAGAGCAATGAATCCCCTTTTTTGGGGTACCTGTTTCGTCATAAAATACCACAGGATTTTCCGGATGGAAAAGGATTTACAATCTAGGTCACCAAATTCAAAATAATATAGCCAAGTATTATACCAATATGGCGGTAAAAAAAGAAGGGTGCCACTAAAGGAGATATAGTAGAATCCAAACATACAGACCAGTTCGGGAAAGTGTATAGGTTTACGGTGAGTTCTGAGATTGTTCTCAGTCAGGTTACCAAAATATACTTCAAGTTTGATAGAGTAGTAAATTCCCTTTTCTGGGATACCTGTTTCGTCATAAAATATCAAAGGATTATCGAGATGGAAATGGATTTAAAATCTTGGTCACCAAATTCAAAATAATATAACTAAGTATCATACCAATATGGCGGCAAGAAAAAAAGGGTGCCACTAAAGGAGATATAGTAGAATCCAAACACACAGACCAGTTCGGGAAGGTTTATAGGTTTACGGTGAGTTCTGAGATTGTTCTCAGTTAGGTTACCGAAATATACCTAAAGTTTGATAGAGTAATAAATACTCTTTTTTGGGATACCTGTTTCGTCATAAAATACCAAAGGATTTTCCAGATGGAAATGGATTTAAAATCTAGGTCACCAAAATCAAAATTATGTAGCGTAGTTGCCATAGTACAAGCTTTGTTTTGTTTGGGACTAGACGGCGCGCTGTGTGAATTGTCCAAGATTTTTATTAATTAATTAATTATCAAATTAGGAAACAAAAGGAGAATCATTATGTCTACACCGGTAGAATTAGCTTTTTATCTATCCAATAATTGCCTGGAAGAGATTGCTACGTAAGGAGTAAGGTCAACCATGTTGTACTTTGTTTCTTCCTTTGTGTTTCCTGTAATTGTTTTCGATATAAAGCATCTTTGTCGTAATATTTCCCCAAGCTATTACGCCGTATCTGAGCTATAATAAAACTAAAATATATATTTTGCTTTTCCAGGGTATAGTCGACTGTCCACCGCAGGTCTTATACCAAGAGTTCAAGACCAACATCACAAGACTGCCAGAATGGAACCCAACCATACTCAAAAGTGAAGTTATCAAAGTAAGTATTATCATTCTCGTTCTCTGTCGGGGTCGGCTACCGTGAATTGACGGATTTGACGTGGAACCTAGTTTTTACACAGAGCGACTGCCATCTGACCTCTGCAACTCAAAGGCTAATCTAGCCTGAATCCTAGGTTAAGTCACATTCAAATATTCGTGAGTATTTGTCAAAAGTATATTCACCTCTTAAAATACACACACATATCACGCCGTTATCCCTTGCGGGGTAGGCAGAGCGTTAACAACCGTAAGAATACGGTCGCTATCGCCACGTCTGACATTTTTGAGGATTGTTTTCCAAGGTGGTTTCAGAAAATCACTATAGTGACAGGTTGTCAGCCTGTCGCCTAAAAATTGTAATACACCAATACCCTCGAGTCCCTTAGTCGCCTCTTACGACACCCGCGGGAAGGATGTGCGGTGATGCTATTCTAAGCCGGCATCACACGGCTAAAAATATTTGCAGCTAATATTTTTACACCTTATATATCACGCTTTTATCACTGGCAGGGTAGGCAGAGCGTTGACGGCAGTAAAAACACGATATCGCCCCGTCTGACACCATTCAATGATTAAAAATTCGTTATCAGTTTGAGTGATATCGCCTTACGGATATCAGCTTTTAGTAGGTATTGACGAATATTACCTACTAGATTAGATTACAATATGATAATGAATGGCCGTATAAGGGTCTGAGTTTGACCTAAATGCGAATATTATAAGGGATTTCTTCCCTAGATAAAATACAGAAAACCCGCCGAAAAAATAGGCAATAATCTTTCGGATATTTGCTATTGTGTAAGTGTTTCCAACACATGACATTAATAATTTGGTTTGATAGAAAAACATCGTAAAGTTACATCTAAAAAAACGTTATATTGCATAATGTATTAATAATACCCACGCAATAATTTAAGTGCTTATTATCAGAATGATCGCCTTACAATTCTCTATTCACTCATTGTTTTCAATTTTCAAATAACTTTTTATTGACCGAGTTATCATCAAAAATATGAATCAGCAAGATTCCGTCCTGTTCGCACGCGCGCTTTTCGACGTTTGTCAGAAAGGGACCGTTTTTTAGCTCGTGTCAGCCACTTAGGTGAACTTTCACATTTTAAGTGCATGCTATTGATAAACGAAATTTCTTAATTAATAGATAGGAAAGGTTAAAGTATTAGCTATTTATCTACTATTATCTATTCAAGCTGGATTATTAAACTCAGTTTTTTCTTGAGAGATAGGGAATGGACATTTTGGATTGTATTTTTTTTTGGAAATTGTTAAATGATGTGCCAGTCATCTGTCAAGTTCAGTGACTTTACATTGCTTAAGTTAACTTTATGTTACATGCTGTTTGGTTAGCTTGGCCAGCCCCGAGGCAGTGCGTTAGGGGCTAGTTTTAATTTTTTAGTCCACCTGATACGTTTACACCAGGTTCATAAAAAATGTGACCTACATTCTTCTCTTTTTTTTTACAATGACTAATTTCGACTTACAAAAAGTTGAATGTAAAATTTACTCTTTTGTAAAAAAAAACTTAACGTGCACTCCGAAGCATGCAACCGACTTGTTTACAGATTGTTTCTCTATTACAGGAAATTGCCGATGGAATCGAGCTGTCTTACCAAATAACAGCCGGCGGAGGCAAAGGGATTATAGCACCCAGAGACTTCGTCATATTACGACGATCTGCGCCTCTGACAAGAGATGGCAGGGTTACGTCAGAGGAGCCCTATTGTTATATAAGCAGTGGGGTCAGTGTAACCGTGCCCGGGTATCCGCCTAATAGGGATATGGTCAGGTTAGTTTACTCAAATACGTATTTACAAAGCTATTTTATTTTTATATCACGTTTTCCTTACAAAAGTCACGTTTAGTCACTGTTTTTAAATATTTTACCCAAATGTTCATATACTTTACTGACCCACTTGTTACAAATACTTAACTCACTCATTATCACCTATTTACTCACTCATATTCA
This sequence comes from Keiferia lycopersicella, assembly GCA_029255805.1. NCBI lineage: Eukaryota > Metazoa > Arthropoda > Insecta > Lepidoptera > Gelechiidae > Keiferia > Keiferia lycopersicella. The sequence goes on from JARACZ010000023.1 coordinate 1,633,413, forward strand.
CGCATATACTTACTCATATTCACATATTTACTCACACAAATTCACTTATTTTACTAACTCGCACACATTTTTCTCACAATATTTCCCATTTTATTCACTCACTTTTACACATCAAAAGTCTTGATTACTATTGATATCCTACGGCACATTGAATCGCTGAACGACCCGACGAACGTACAATAAGTAACAGTTATTGACTTCGTCATATTACGACGATCTGCGCCTCTGACAAGAGACGGCAGGGTTACGTCAGAGGAGCCCTATTGTTATATAAGCAGTGGGGTCAGTGTGACCGTGCCCGCGTATCCCTCTAACAGAGATATGGTCAGGTTAGTAAATCACTCATGTACTTGTGCTACAGCTATTTTATATCACATTTTTCTTACAAATTGGTCATTTTAGCTCACTATATTTTACGCATGTTTAATTCTTACATTGACGCATTCCCGTTTCGCACAGACATTCACTTACATTCACACAGTAACTCACTCATAATCACCAATTTACTCACTCATATTCACGCATATACTTACTCACATTCACATATTTACTCACCCATATTCACACATTTTTGTACTCATATTCATATATTTACTCTCTGAAATACACGTATTTTACTAACTCGCACACACCTCTCGCCTCTTTTTCCATTTAATTCACACAATTTATCCACAAAACTCTTGATTACTATTGATATAATATGCGACCTTTTTCGACACTTTTTTTACATTAATTTAAAGATATTTCTTACACAATTTGTTTACCTACTAAATTTTATGTATCTTTCGCACATTTTACTTACTATAGAGATATAGTTAGTCAGGTGAGTGAATGACAATAAGTCACACCTCTTTTTACACATATTTAAACAGTTTGTTACAGAATTTATTCACACACTACTATTTTACTCATTCGCGTTCACATAATTTACTCATTAATTTCACATATTACTAACTAACATGCATTATCAATTTTGTGAGTGACCCACTGAGAATCGAACCCGGAACCTTCTGCGTCACAGGCAGTCGACTCAATGAACACTGGTGTCAAGAGTTTAACCCACTGTATTTTTTGTTGACAGAGGTCACAATAAAGTTGGTTGCTGGGTCTTAAAACCAAAGACGTACCACACGCCGGGCGGGAAGATAGAACAACAGACCGTATTCCAATGGCTTATGTGTTGCGATCTCAAAGGTGAGTGGAGTCTATGAATGACACTTTTTTTACCCTACTAATATAATACATACATACATACATACATACATCACGCCCACATCCCTCAGAGCGATAGTGGCCGTAAGAATACAGCCACTATCGCCACGTCTGACATTTTTGAGGATTGTTTTCTTAGGTTGTTTCAGAAAACATGTGTATTACTATAGTGACAGGTTGTCAGCCTGTCGCCTAAAAATTGTAATACACCAATACTCTCGAGTCCATTAGTCGCCTCTTACGACACCCGTGGGAAGGATGTGGAGTAATGCTATTCAAAGCCGGCATCACACGGCACTACTAATATTATAAATGCGAAAGTTTGTATTTGTTTGTTACTCCTTCATACTAAAACTACTGAGCCGATTTGCATGAAACTTTAGCACACAGATAGAGGGTAACTTGGATTAACATATTGGACAGTTGTTATCCCGGAAAAATGTTCCTGTGGGATGCTACGGGATTCAAACCGATTTCCACACGGGCAGAGCCGCGGGCGGAGCCGCGGGAGGAGCCGCGGGCGTCCACTAGTGTTTAATCATCATCTGCCTGCCCTTATCCCAATTCATTTGGGGTCGGCGCAACATGTTTTCTTCTTCCATTCATCTCTATCAGCAGTCAAATCCTCATTTATGCCCTTTTTGTTCATGTCGTCTTTTACACAATCCATCCAAACCTTTTTGGGCCGTCCTCTCCTCCTGCATCCATCCACATTCATGTTCATTACTTTCTTTAGCAAATGCTCCTCATCCCTCCTCATAACATGCCCATACCAAGAAAGACGGTTCCCTCTCATCTTATCTGTCACTGGAGCAACTTTCAAACTTCCTCTTATATACTCATTCCTTATCTTATCCATCCTGGTCACACCACACATCGATCTCAACATTCTCATCTCAGCTACATGCAATCGTTTTTCATCCGTCACCTTAGTGGGCCAACACTCAGATTTAAATAAATGCCAATTAAAAGCATACACATATTACGTAGATATATTCACAGGGAACGCTACTGCCCGTTCCCTATATTCATCCCATAGTCGCGTCTTACTACACCCACAGGTAGGAATAGGGTGATGCTATTCTAAGCCGGCATTCTAAGTCTCACACGAAAGAAAGAAAGTCTATACACATGGCATGCCGGCTTAGAATAGCATCACCCTATTCCTACCTGTGGGTGTAGTAAGACGCGACTATGGGAACGTGTGAGACACAGAGTTTTCTAACGACCTAATGAACCATTGTGTCACAGTTTTCAACCGCCTTTACAAGTAGCAGGCTTCTGACATGGTTGTGTAACGACCGCCGTCTAAGTATTCATAGACAGCAACCGGGACCTACAGCTTAACGTGCCATCCGAAACACGGTACCATTTTCATTACGGACAATCGGGTGGTTCAGCCCGCAATGTCCTAACCAGACTGGGAACAAAATCACAAAGTGATAAACTAATAAGTAGATTCACGGTACAGTTACCTTACTTTTGAATTTTCAGGTAAGATACCCCAGTTCGTGTTGGACGCGGCTTTCGCTACGGTAATGCTCGATTACATAGTGCACGTAAGGAAGTTCGCCGCCGACGCCAAGGCTAAGGGGTTGTTCTAGACATGTGACACCTGTCAAATCGGGCTTCGATCGCTCTACAAAGATTATGGGTTTTTCTAGACCACAGAGAAAGAATTACATTTTGCGTCTGTGTTCTAGACAATGAATTTGACAGTTGTCACAACAGGCTTCGTAGGGTGGACTTATTGTGTTTATATAGTTTGCCTTACAAAATAAAAAAGTTATTCTAGACTGAATTCCCAGAACGAAGAAATGTTATAGAAGGAACCTATTTATAACTAGAGTGAATCTATTATAAACTCGGCTCAATGTTTAAGCGCTCGCAAACAAAATGTTTATAAGTTTGACAGCTGTCAAACGAGGCTTTTATCAATGTATACACATTTAAACATTATGCAAATTTAACAATTTTTTATATGAAGGGAAAATATATCTATGTACAGTCTGGCCAAAAAGTGTTTGGAATGAAATAAAACTGAACTAAATACTTTCGTATGAAAAATTGTTGCCATACTTACGCGTGATCTGTCAGATTTGACAGATCGCGAAGAAAGTGGCGCCCTCATTTTCTCTCTACTCTTTTATTGCCAAACAGTACATAACATTGTGTCAAAAAGAGCATAACTTATTTTGTATGTTTCCTTTGGCAATTTGTGTTTTTGTTAATTTACAGATTTAGCATAGGTATATCTCATTTATCAGTTTTGTATTCGAACGCTTGTCAAATTGAGACGAGCTTTTATGGTTTCACACAAATATACAAGGTGTTTGGAAAAGTACTAACTTCCTTTCAAGGGATGAACCAGCCTATGAAACTGAACAACTTTCCCTAAGGAACATAGGTCGTCCTCCCATACAAAATATACTAACCAACTGAGTCAGATTGTATGTAAGGTCAAAAAAATGATCATATTTCGACGTATGTATGATGGGGAAAGTTGTTCAGTTTCGTAGCCTGGTTCATCCCTTGAAAGGAAGTTAGTACTTTTTCTGACTTCCTGTATATTCTAGATGTCCCTCTGCAAAATTTATTTTATCTGAGTCTGAATAGAAATTAAATCTTAATCTAGAATTCTAGACCAAAGTTGAGGTGTGTTTGATGATGCTTAGCGAATGCTTGATATAAAGGGTGTAAAAAAACTAAAAATATCATTGTTTCAACCAACCCGTGAAACTAAACAACTTTCCCGAAGAAAAATAGGTCGATTTGTGGAAAAAGAAATACGAGTCAGAGGTAGAATTATTTTGTATGGAAGATCCATATTTTTTCATATTTCGGCCTATGATCTCCTAGGAAAGTTATTTGATTCTTTCGTGTGAGTCACCGAGTCGTCCAACGACCCAATGAACCCTAGTGTCAGAATTTTTAAACCCCCTTCTACAAGTAGCAGGCTTCTGACATAGTTGTGTAACGACCGCCTTCTAAGTGATCATAGACAGCAACCGGGACCTACGGCTTAACGTGCCATCCGAAACACGGAACCATCTTACTTACGGACAATCGGGTGGTTCAGCCCGCAATGTCCTAACCAGACTGGGAACAAATTCACAAAGTGATAAATATTAACTTTGTGAGTGACCCACCGAGAATCGAACCCGGAACCTTCGGCGTCTAAGGCAGTCTCACTACCACTGCGCCACGTCGGTCGTCGGTAGAGCGCTAACGGCTGTAAAAACGGTCGCCAACACCACGTCTGACAAATTGAGGGTTGTTTCGGATGATTCGTTCATTACTATAGTGACAGGTCCTGTCGCCTAAAAAATGCAACACACATGAAACCCTCGAGTCCCTTAGTCGCCTCTTACGGCACCCGCGGGAAGGAAATGGTGTGATGCTCTTCTAAGCCGGCATCACACGGCATAAGCATAATCGCCGTATTTTCGTTGGTTTATAAATTGTAAGTTCCTGTATAAAAGCTTTTACATACATACATACATATATCACGCCTTTATCCCTTCCGGGGTAGGCAGAGCGTTAACGGCCGTAAGAATACGGTCAATATCGCCACGTCTGACATTTTTGAGGATTGTTTTCCAAGGTTGTTTCAGAAAACATGTGTATCACTATAGTGACAGGTTGTCAGCCTGCCGCCTAAAAATTGTAATACACCAATACTCTCGAGTCCCTTAGTCGCCTCTTACAACACCCGCGGGAAGGATGTGGGGTGATGCTATTCTAAGCCGGCATCACACGGCTTTTGCAATATAAAATACGCATTTTTATAAAATTCAAATGTACCTAGTTATAAATATGTAAGTAATATATTAAGTAGAATGTAAGTAAATAAATTAAATGATGACCAATAATCTATTTTGCTGTAAGTATTTTTGTGATTTTTCATGACATGACATCGTGATCCAAATGTATAGTAAATACTGGAAATATTTCAAGTGCTTAGCCATCCCATGAAACTGAACAACTTTCCCTAAGGAACATTTGGAATGTAAAAAAAGATACTTTTGGACAAAATACACGTTTGGACAATTTTTTAAATCACATTTTGACCTATTTTCGTAGGGAATGTTGGTCAGTTTCTTGAGATGGTTTCTTAAAATAGTTTCAGTTATTATTTTTGCAACCTAATATAGAGACTTTTAGGCGCTCATACATTATTTTCCTTGCATCAGAAAGCACGTAAGTCTGCCGACATTTGGTCATAAGTCATTAGAAAGGAGAAAGAAATAATATATTATAATAAATTAACGTATTTAAATATTATATAAAGCCAGTCTCCGCTAGATATATATATATATATATATTTTTCTGTGTGACCGACTAGTACAATTACATATATCACGCCTTTATCCCTTGCGGGGTAGGCAGAGCGTTAACAGCCATAAGAATATGGTCGCTATCGCCACGTCTGACATTTCTAAGTATTGTTTTCAAAGGGTGTTTCAGAAAACATGTGTATCACTATAGTGACAGGTTGTCAGCCTGTCGCCTAAAAATTGTAATACACCAATACTCTTGAGTTCCTTAGTCGCCTCTTACGACACCTACGGGAAGGATGTGGGGTGATGCTATTCTAAGCCGGCATCACACGGCATATTTTTTTAAATATGTAAACTGGTCTTAATATTTGTAAAATATAGAATAGACTAATAAAATAATATTAAAATGACAAATTAATGTACCATTGTGCTTTTGTATTATGTATAGATATGTAAGTAAGTAAATACTTATTATAAGCAATTAAAGATAAGAAATAAATAACTTTTTATACTCAAGTTTCGTGTTTTTATGCTAAGTCTTCATAAAAACATACATACATATATCACGCCTTTATCCCTTGCGGGGTAGGCAGAGCGTTAACAGCCGTAAGGATACGGTCGCTATCGCCACGTCTGTCATTTTTGAGGATTGTTTTCCAAGGTTGTTCCAGAAAACATGTGTATCACTATAGTGACAGGTTGTCAGCCTGTCGCCTAAAAATTGTAATGCACCAATACCCTAGAGTCCCTTAGTCGCCTCTTACGACACCCGCGGGAACGATATGAGGTGATGCTATTCTAAGCCGGCATCACACGGCTTAAAAAATTTGCTACAAAAATAGAAATAAAACGGCACCTTCAAAATTATATATATATTTATTTATATTTAATTAAAATATGTTCCAACATTTTCACAAATAACATTACAAAACCCAATAGTTAGTCACTTTGGTAAAATTATCTTAAAAATAACATACAATAAAAAGTACCTTTTTAAAGCACTGAAACACATAAGATAAAAAAATCCAGGACTGACCCAGATCATAAGGCTGGTTTCAGAGCGGCGCGTCTCAGCAGCGCTGCCCAGGCGCGCGCGGCTCGGGCAGCGCGTTCGCTGTGAAACGACATTCAGACGCGCGCGCTTCGTTGTGGTGTACGGTCGAGTGCAGAGAATCATTATGCCAGCAAACGTAATCAGTATATTAAGCTATATACGTTATATGGAAAAGAGTGCAACAACGACGTCTTAAAAGATTGCAAGTCGACGCTACTGGCAATCGAAGGAGATCCGACCGCGGCGCGGCCGAGACGCGGCCCAAGACGCGTCACTATGAAACGCTACATACAATCTAGTGTAATGCGAGGCGCGCGCGGCTGGGCAGCGCTGCCGAGACGCGTCGCTCTGAAACCAGCCTAAACTGAACAACTTTTCTCACGAAATATACACCCAAAAACACAGAGAAAATGTTATAGTCGTTTTCTGGCACAGCGCGCTCATGAATCATATTTCTAGTTTGTGACCAAAAATAATAAAAAGTACGTTAAAATTTAAATCTAAGAAAGGAAAATCTAATTCCGTTGTTGTTCAGTTTTATGTCAGTTGTTTTTATGCAACACAGGGTGTTAAAAAAGCAACTGTTTTAAGGGAAGAATAAGCCCCTGAAACTGAACAACTTTCCCCAAGAAACATAGGTCAAAATAAATAAAAAACTTTCTACCCATACAAAAAAAAGTATTTTTTATGAGAGGTTTATTATTCGGCCTATGTTTCTTGGGGAAAATTGTTCCGTTTCATGGGTTGATTCACCCCTGAGCAAATTTTTTACACCGTTTTTCTTCTTCTTTTCAGCATTCTCTTACTTGAATAAAATTGTATTAATGAAAGGTTAAAGCGATTAACTTTCCCCAAACGAATTAGTAACACTAGTAATTACTTTCGTATCCTCAAAAGTATTTTTAGGTATTGTTATTTTTATGGCCGCTCTACTTAGTCAGCAATGGATAACAGTCCCTACACAATTATCACGCGGGTCCTAGCGAAAATATTTCACACAGAAACTGAACAACTTTCTCTAGGTAGGTATATTTAAAAAAAAATTTACTTCCCATAAAAATATGTCAGAGCCAAATATGCTTTTTCACATTTTGACCTATGTTTTTAGGAGAATGTTGTTCAGTTTCTTTCAGCAAAAATATTAAGGTGCCTAGTTTTATAAACCGTTCAATTAGGCCATATTTGACAGCTGTCAAACTCATGTTAATGCTATGACATAAGATCTATTTTTCTTTGTTGACATGTCCTTCAGTATGGGTTTGACCGCTGTCAAATATGGTCATACTTTAGGTTGTCCTAATACCACCGAACCGTACCAACTCTATTGTCAGGCGGGTCCCTAGCACAGCAATAACTGGTTAGGACCCCTAAAGTGGCCAGAAACAGGCACAATATGGACACCCCACAAACAGCCCCAGATGTTATATCGTTGAGAGGGGTCCCTGGCTTCGGCTGGACCGTTAGAAGAAGCAGAAGACCGAACGCGCTGAGTAGACTGAAGGATGATAGCACTATGTAGCCTGGAAAAGAAGAAAATAATAGGTAAGTTATTATAATATTAATTATCTTTTATTTCGGTGACAATATTATTTGATGACAGAGCTATTATAAGGCATATTTGTATTGTGTTATATTGTAATTTGGTGAAATATTTTTTTATTATTTGGTGATATAACTTCTATTTATTTGATGTCAGAGCTATTTATTAGTATTTTGGTAAAAAATAAATTTATTTTAGTGTCAGAATCATTATAATCAGGTATTTATGCCCGTATTTATAAACCGCACTCAACTCTGAGATCGATTTCAAGAGCGACTATGACTAATGTCAGTCAATACTAACAGCATCTCAAAGTCGCACTCAAGATCGATCTCAGAGTTGAGTGCGATTTATAGATACGGGCCTTCGTGACAAAATCATTATTAGGTACTAATCGACAAGTATGGCTGCGTGGATAGGGATACAAACCGTCATGAATGACATTGCATAGATAGACGTCTGTAAGGGAAGATGTAAAATTTCGACCTCCCAAACTAAATTAATTGACTGAAACTGGACAAAGTGTTCCGTTTCCCAGCATAGCTCCATAATGAAAGTTGTGCAATTTCGAGGTTTAATCATGCCCCCTGCAATGTGGTCTGTATGGTGGCAGATCCATAATCGTGATGTTCTCTCTCTCTTCGTGTGAGATACCAAGTCGTCCCAGTGTACCCTAGTGTCAGAATTTTTCAACCGCCTACTACAAGTAGCAGGCTTGTGACACGGTTGTGTAACGGCCGCCGTCTAAGTAATCATAGATAACAACCGGGACCTATGATGTTAAACTCACCTGATACGAAGTTCCTGTTGGGTAGCAAGTGGTGTCTTCTAGACCTGCAGCCCAGCAGACCCAGCACGAAGCAGGTAAAGCCAGCTAACGCCCCAAAGTCAAGGTAGTAGCGTCTGCCCACCTGGAAGCAGAAAAGTACATGTTAAATCACGCCTGTAGTGTCCCTGGGGTAGCCTGGATGTCACCGGCGTGACTATCGTTTCCGCCACATATATATCCGATACAATACATGATAGATGTCAGATTATTATTTGGTGACAGAATGAAGTCCCCTTGCACGTACCAATGTGTTTTTACTCACGTACATTTATCGACTGCTCTCACGTTAAAGGAAAAACATCGTGATAAACCCACATTCAAATAATTTTAAGTTCAGATGATATTTGAATGTGACTAAACCTTGGATTCGGGCCAGGTTAGCTTTCGTTGCAGAAGTCAGATGGCAGTCGCTCTGTGTAAAAAATTAGTTCCACGTCAAATCCCTAGGTAGCCGACCCTGGCAGAGAACGGGATAAGGCAAGGACAATGGTGAATGATATTACTTACGCTGTACATCATGTAGAAACTGAGCCCGCTGGTCAATCCCCCACATAGCGTCAACATCAGCGCTGCTATAGTCAAAGAGGCCGTAGCAGAATTGACAGCTTTCAAACTGTTTATAGACTTGTACGTCTCTTCAGTGAAGGTGTCTGAAGGCGGCGCTGCTACCCTGTGGAGAAAAATATTACTTAGATCCGTATTTATAAATCGCACTCAACTCGGAGATCGCTCTGAAGAGCGATTTTGACAAATGTCAGTCAAAATTGATAGCATCTCAATGTCGCACTCACGATCGACCTCAGATTTAAGTGCGGTTTATAAATAACTTTTATATATACACACATATCACGCCACTATCCCTTAAGAAGGCAGAGCTTTAAGGGCCATAAAAATACAACACTATAGCACTTTTGACAAATAATGAGGGCTCTTTTAGATAATTCGTGTGTCAGTGTAGTGACAGGTTGTCAGCCTGTCACCTGATATTGTAATACACATGAAACCTTCGAAGTCGCCTATTACTACACCCGCGGGAACGAAATGGGGTGATGCTATTCTAAGCCGGCACCACACGGCATACCTTTTAGACATGTAAAAAAATCACACAAACACAAACGCTCATATCCCTGGCGGGGTAGGCAGAGCGGTAACGACAGTAAAATAAATAATAAAAATAAAATAAATAAAATAAAAATTCTTTATTTCAGGGTACTAGCCCCATGTTTGTTAGTAACATGTGGTAACACAAAATTACGGTCGTTATCGTAAAAAAAACATCTGCTAATATTTTATGGAGTGAACCAGTCCATGAAACTGAACAACTTACTCAAGGAACGTCGAAATAAGAACAAAAAATTTGGCGCTCCCATACATACCAACAAAATGTACCAACCGACCACGTCAATTGGTATGGGGGTCCGAATTATTTTAATATTTTGAACTATGTTCCTTGGAGAAAGTTGTTCAGTCTCATGGGCTGATTTTACCCCTTAGAATATTAACATAGCTACTTAATAATTTTACATCTTTTACATGTCCAGTAGTGGACTGTAGTGAGTGTAGAAGTCCAAATAGAACTCACCTGGGAGATATGACAGCTGTAGTCTTATCCTTCTTCTGACTTCTGCTATCTCTACTCCTCTCCATCTCACTCCTGTCTTTCCTAAAACTCGTGACGAACACGTCATGCCTTTCAAAATGTTCCGGCAAACCATAGCTGAGTTTCTGTTGGGCTTTTGGAGAAATTGGAGACGTATTCTGCCGCTGCAAAGACAGATTCGCACACGATTTGGAAGGCGTAACTTGTGGGGTGCTAGAAACTATGGTTTTTGGAGTATTGTATCTGTGTTCTATGGATTTGTTTGGTGTGATTCTGACTGAAGGTTGACTGGCGTAGCTTTTTAGTTTTCGAGGTGGAGTGGATAGTAATTCGTGTAGCTTCTGTGTTGCGATTAAGTTTTTCGCAGGCATTGTGGGCGATGAGAATGTAACGTTGCATTTCTTTGGTGTTTCGTTACTTTCGTCGTCTGATGGAACTATTGCGTATCTTAAAGTTTTTCCGTTCACAGTTTTGACGATTTCTGACGGGATTTCTTTTAATTCATGTTCGTCTGGGCCGTCAACGTTGTATTCTATGATTTCGTTGGAAGGCACTTGAACTATGCGCTTTTTTGTCGGCGAATAGTCAACTAAGTCATCAAAATCGTCAGCAATGACTTCGTATCGATGCTTCAGCCTCGATTCTTCTAATCCGTCATCGCTTTCAGCATTTCTATCGTACTTCGATCTTCTGTCTCGTTTCAACTGCGCCATTTCCAGATCTTCGCTCCTTGTCCTACATCTAACTTTGTACCTCGTTGGCTTGCAGATCAACGAAGCCTGTCTTTGAAACTTTGGTGGTTTCGGTGGCAGCTCTGGCGGTGAATCTCTAGTCAACCTTAAAGGATTGTCAGATATATCTGTCCTTACAATTCTATTGGATTCTACTATCTTTCTCGGCGAATTGGCTCCTATAGGTGACATCCTTTGCGTCGTGCGACATTTTTGAATCTCGCTTTGTCCGCAAAACGCTGGATTTGAGTAATACTTATAAACAATCCTTGGTGATTCCATAGTTTTTTAAGCGTCAATTTTCCCCCTCTAATTTTAAAGTATTCTTACAGCAACTTGGTTTCTTGAAGCATAATTCCTTTAGGGTGTCCCTTGACCATAACGGTTAAGGTTCGCGGATTTCTTAAGAATAATTCCTCTTTGCAATAAGTAGGCAACTTGTGTATAATCTGCGGAATTGTATCTTCGTAATGTATACGACGCTCTGCCTAACCCGCAAGGGATAAAGGCGCGAAGTAATTAATCGTGTCGCACGTCAACTGTGTAATTTTTTATTGGCGTTACCAAATGAATTGAGTCCGCAAATTATACGTCTTCCAAAAGTTGTTAAAAGTATGTACTATGATGCACTTTTAAGGTTATTTTAATAAAATAAGTGTTAAACACAAAATCTAAACACACACTACACTAACTTAACTTTGAATTTCACTTAACACATAAGTTTCACGTTAAAACTAATTTCACTTAATCACTAAAAGAATGTTTCTTTTTTCAAACTTATAATTTAAAAATAACGTAATTCCGTCTTTCCTGTGCAACGGTCAACCGTCAACTGATGAGGGGAGTTCCTTTTTCAAAAAACCTGGATCGGAAACGGCGTTTGCGCACCCCTGTAGCTGTAGCACGCGCTATTCGGAATTTAAATTCTATAAAAAATCGGGCAAGCGCGAGTTGGTTACGAGCTTCGGTGGGTCCGTTTGTAGGTAAGTAACTATTTGAATTTTTACGTGTTTGAAAAGGTTATGTTATGTTTTGGGGTCGTTTATGCAAAGATATAAATTCCATCTTTTAAAGATTGACCGATATATACACAAACAATTTGCTATCCTCGAAAGATTTCGCCTTATTTATTAAGTACATCAAAACTGCGCCTGCACATTATAGCTATGCCATGAAAATACACAATTCACTTTTTTCACAACCCATAAAACTGGTATTTTTTAGTCTGTGTAGTTTGTTTACTTTATCGGTCACTCTTAAAAATATGGACTTTACATTGTTTAATAAACATAATGAAAACTTATATTCGTGACGTGACTACCTACGCCGTTTACCCCCTGCCTACCCCGTAATATTTTTTTTTGAGATCATTATCAGCGGAAAAGGTTGAATTAATAAACAAAAAATAATATAAAAGTAAGTGTTTTGACGCCAACCAAACTAGAGAGACATGACGTCATCTCTTCGTTTTTCCATTCAATATATCATCGTTATAAAAAGTAGTTTATTCGACCTGCCAGTCTTCATGTCATATCAAAATATGTAATTGTAAATTTTACAAACTAAACCTACCAATATGTCTAATGTATCATTTTACTTTTGAACCCTAAAAACTCTCCGCTTGCGTAACGACGTAAATGATAACAAAGGCTCTTTGTAAAATACACTCTATGTGCTAAAAATAAAGAGTATTGTTCTATAAAATGTCTTTTTGTGCAATTTAGTGAATGGCTATTGTACTTATAGGGCTGTTTTTATTGGGGTTGAAATAATAAAAAATAAAAAATATTCCGTTAGTTTGACAATATAATGATTTTCAATGGTTTGGCGGTATTTTTGACGTACTCGAACTTCTAACCCGACAATGAAAAGGAAAAAAGATATACGACAGTTCGGAGAAGCTACTAACTTCCTTCCAAGGGATGAACCAACCCATGAAACTGAACAACTTTCCCGAAGGAACATAGATCGAGATATGAATAATTTTTTGAACCTCACATAAAAACTGAATCAGTCGGTTGGTAGGTACATTTTGGAGGTCCAAAAATTTTATTCATACATATTACGACCTATGTTCCTTGGGGAAAGTTGTTCAGCTTTATGAGCTGATTCCCCCTTAAAATATTTGCAGCTATTATTTTTACACCTTATGGGTACTTAAACATAAAAAAAAAATCTCATTCAAACCTTTGGGTCCAAAATTGCATAAACATACGAAATGCATTTAGAACCAATGCATTTTAATTTTATGCATCAGTTTTTACACCTGCCTTGGTTGCTTGGCAGCTGGCTTTAGGACGGAATTGAGTTTCGTGACAGCTACTGCGACGGCCGCAAATTAATGCGGCGACGTGTGCCAATGATGCGCTTCTTTTCGTGTGGGTCACCGAGTCGTCCAACGACACGATAAATCCTGGTGTATCAACCATCTTTACCGAATCCTGGTATCAAAGTTCTTCTACTAGCAGGCCTTTGACATGCCATGCGTTGATGGCTGTTTCGTAAATTACATGCTGTGTAGTCAGCTTGGCTAGCCCTGAGGCAGTGCCCTTATTTATATTTTTTTATCCCCCTCGTGCTGCGTTTCTACTAGGTACATAAAATTGTTATTAAAAAGAGTAAAATTTGTTATTTTTTTTACATTGGCTAATTCTGACAATCTAAAAGTAACCATTGTGAATTTACTTGGAAATACGACATCCTAACGTGCCTTCCGAAGACGTGTTTTCAGTTTTTGTACTTACTTATTTACTTACTTTTGGTATATAAGGTCAGTATCAACGGTATTTCCTAAAACGTTCTTATCGCAAGAGGATCAACTAAGGAGGTTCAAATAAGAAAAAAAACAATTGACTTATGTCACTTGGGATTGGAAATAGTTTCTCGAGGCGCCAAAACGCTATAACTATCAGCTACTAAAAAATAACAACAAAATTATTATTAGTTTTTGAATTTGGAAGGGCACGGCACGTGCGCGCGCGCACACGAGTGTAACGGTCGCAAACAGCTGCTGGCGGCGGCAGCTGTGGGCAGGGGTCGACAACCGTCTGCCTGGGTCTAATCACTACGTAAGGTAGAGGCACTAGTAATGGACAAGGCCCCAATAATGGACAAGAAAATGAAGAATCTCTGAAAATAAGCATATCAGACACTTTTTTAAAGTTAGCAACATTGATTCATAGACTACAGCTATAGATCAGTCAAAATTTGACCATATCATGACATTCGACCATTTTGTTTCAAAATGGCGTGGAAGTAAGTCACCCGAAAACGAGTTCCGTAAAAAAATCCAGATTTACTAAAAAAAACCTTAAGACGGTGAGTAAAAGTTTTTGCTAACTATTCTTTTCGGTTATGATTTACCGAAAATCGGTTTTATTTTTTAGCTGCGTAGATATATAAAGATTAGGGATAGGTTATAAAATTCCATACTTCGCAAGAGATACGCGATTTTTTCATTGTGTTCATTACTGGATATGAAAATAGATCAATCACCAGTCATGGACAAGTGTCGATTCTTATTTTTTTTTAAATTACTGGCATTTAATTTTTGTCATTGAACGCAATTTTTTGGGATAATTTTTATACATGTTAGGATAATTTTGGGCCATCCGGTCCAGTAATGGACATCAAATGTTCATTATTGGATTTGTATGAAATACCCAATAATGGACAAAAAAATCTGCTCGTGTTGTTTGGTAGTAATTTTTCACATTTTTTAAATGACAGGTATATATTAATATTTCATATATTTAACGATGGTATCTAGTACTTCTTCTTCGTCGAGTCAATGGAAACAGGATCACAGTAGATTGGACCAATGCGTTGCAACGGCGATGGCCATGTCGTTCGCCTCTTGCAGATCCTTCGATGTACATGAGCAGGGGTTTGTTGGGCAGCACAGTAGATGAGATACTGTCTGTAGAGCGCCAAATCACACCAATCGTTGCTTTTGAAGCCCCACCTTTTCCGGTTTGCATGGCACCTCCCTACACCAGCCCGGAGTCGTTTGAGCGACTTCCAGACTGCCCAGGGGAGATTACCACCCGTTGGAAGCTTCTCGGCAGGGGGAAGGCGGGCTGCTGAAGGCGGGCCGCTGAAGGCGGGTATAATTTAGTCCACTGCTCAAGTCGGATCTTGGATTGATCATTTCCTTCGCAGTATGGTTGGCCAAGGAAACTCTTTCGACTCTTAAGGCGTGACGGATGCGGGTTATGTTTAAACATGCCATGCGCATGTCTGTTGTCTTCCTGCTGCTTCAATCTTTCCGTCCAACATGCGGCATAACGTCGTACACTCGGAGGGGCTATTCCGACAAGGGGGTATAAATGTGCCAGGGGTGTTGGCTTCAGTGTGCCTGTGACTATTCGATATGAGTCATTGAGAGCCACATCCACTTGCTAGAACGCGCCCACACCGGACTAGAGTATTCGCCAGCCTCTCTTTTTTCGTGTGGGACACCGAGTCGTCCAACGACGCCAGCCGAGAAGCATAAAGCCAAGCTACTTGTCCGGAGAACGGATGGAAATGTTCCCCATTTGGTAGTAGTAAGCTTACGCAGGACGCAGTTACGTGCATTAACCTTATACTTCAGTTTAAAGCAGTTTACTTTGTATGTAAGGATCCTGCCCAAGGTTACACCGAGGTATGTTGGTGTAGGATTGTGCTTTATTTGTGACCCGCACCAATTGATCCTCATTTTTCTGTTTGCCTCTCTATTACGCAGATGAAATGCGCAGGATTCTGTCTTCGATGGGTTGGGCCGTAAAGGATTTTCTTTGTAGTAGGTTGTGAGGTCCTCTAAAGCTGCCGATAGATGGTTTTCCACTTCCTCAAAGGCTTTGGCCTGGCTGATAAGAGCGAGGTCGTCGGCGTATATAAAGCGATGGGTTGCAGGGTGATGAGGTTTATCGTTCGTGTAGATGTTAAACAGGGTAGGTGCTAGCACGCTACCCTGTGGGAGACCGTTTTTCTGCACACGCCATCTGTTTTTCTCAGAGTGAAGGTACACCTGAAAACGGCGGTTGCGCAGCATTTCACTTAGGATATTAATAAAGGCTTGGTCGTCCGTGAAATTCGACACTTTCCCAAGCAACCGCTTAATATTAATCGTATCATAAGCAGCACTGAGATCTACAAATACCGCTCCAGTGACCACACCCTGCTCAAAGCCGTTCTCAATGTTCTGCGTTAGACTTAATACCTGACTGCAGCAAGATTTACCAGGGAGGAAGCCAGCTTGATCATTTATTAGTTGTGGGTCGATTATCTTAGTCAGACGGTTAAGAAGAAGGCGCTCAAAAAGTTTGTAGGTATGGCACAGCAATGAGATAGGCCTGTAGTTTTTCGGGTCCTCTGGTTACTTCCCGGGTTTTAGTAAGGCAGTAACTTTTGAATTTCTCCACTTTCTGGGAATTTTGGTGGTCTCAATACAGGCGTTATACATTTGCAGTAGCCACGATATTGCTACTGGGCCAAGATTCTTCAGTTGTTCTACACAAATGTCGTCGGCATCAGCGGCCTTTCCGGATTTCAGGTGTTTAATTGATGATATAATCTCCGGTAGAGTAAATGGCAGACTGATGGATCGGTTACTGTTTTCTTTTGCAGATGGACGAGCATTATTAATTCTTCCAGCGGGCTTACTATTGAGGAGCATCTGGTGAGCCACTTGGTTGGCTGTAACTGGCCCTGGTATAACAGCTGCATGTGGTACGCTGGTTAGTTTTCTAAATGTGCCCCATGCCTTTTTACTGTTGTGGGACGTATCTACTGATTCCACCAGCTCGATCCACGTTTTTTTGTGATTTCAAAGTCTGATTAGTATATAAAATACAATGCCTGATATTTATAAAACGAATAAACATTTATAAATATTAATTTAGTTTTAATGCGGGCCTATTACATATTAAAAAAAATAAAGAAAAATTACTGTCTATTTATGGCTCTGTCCATAATGGGTTGTTCACTTTAGGGTCTTGTCCATAGCTAGGTGTCCATTAGTAGAGGTACCTTGTCCAACACTGGGGATTTTGACACTTTTTGTTTATTTCTTTTTTATTTTGTCATGCCATACGTTTATTTGAAGGCAAATACACAGAAATTTAAAGTTAAGATATTCCCCTGACTAATGAAACAAATTTATTTGCGGTAATTACTTTTTTTATAACAGTTTAGTGCATTTAAAAAAAAACATTTTCTTAATGTGTCCATTATTGGGTACCTTACCTTAGTATGAAGCAAAGTCGCTTTTCCAGTCTTTCCGATGTGGCGCAGTGGTAGTGCGACTGCCTTTGACGCAGAAGGTCCCGGGTTCGATTCTCGGTGGGTCACTCACAAAGTTGATATTTATCTCTTTGTGAATTTGTTCCCAGTCTGGTTAGGACATTGCGGGCTGAACTACCCGATTGTCCGTAAGTAAGATGGTTCCGTGTTTCGGATGGCACGTTAAGCCGTAGGTCCCGGTTGCTGTCTATGATCACTTAGACGGCGGTCGTTACACAACCATGTCAGAAGTCTGCTACATGTAGAAGGCGGTTGAAAAATTCTGACACTAGGGTTCATCGGGTCGTTGGACGATTCGGTGTCCCACACGAAAAGAAGAAGTCTGTCCTAATGTATGCTTATATCTTGAATCTACACTACTTATTTTATATATGTCTGTATGTGTGTGACGGAGCGCAAAAATATCGCAGCGGTCTGCCAGATCCATGATAGAAACGTCACTCCCCATACTAAAACTGCACTCGACGGACGACACTGCGGTAGCATAGCGCTGCGATGATAGCGGTTGGGCGGTTTTAGTATGGGGATTGAGATTTCTAGTATGGATCTGACAGACCGCTGCGATGTTTTAGCGCTCCGTCGTGGGTTAAGTAAGTGTGCGATCTGCCTTATACTTGCCGGGAAAACAGCTAATACTGCCACGGGAAAATGAGCTACAGTGGGCGCAGGCCCGCTAGTAGGTTTATCATATTAATAGAATTTCACGATTCAAAATTATGTTTTTCTAGCGACCCGCCCAGCGGCTCCGCCCGCTGCAACTCATTTTCCCGTGGGAATGAGATGTTTTCCCGGCAAGCATTATACATAAAAATCTTCCTCTTGAATCCATTCTATCTATTAAAAAACAGCATTAAAATCCGAGTGGTTTTTAAGATTTAGGCAAACATACATAAATACATATAAGTACATTGCGATGGCAACCGTCTTGTTGCAGTCGTTAAATGTTCTAACCAAACTCAGAACAATCTGAATCGGATAAAGTAAATTAATTAAATAGTTTAATGCCTTCTAAAGAATATTATGCATGTTTTCTACCCCTGGAATGTAACGCAGGGGTGCTTGCCCGCATACAACTTTCGAGTCCTATAATATTGTACGAATAATCGATATTTTGACCTTGTTACTTATCTGTGTGATGCTGGCTCAGAATAGCATCATCCCATTTCTACCCGTGGCAGAGTCCCCGTGAATGTCTACAACACCTTGTACTACGCTCGCCAATCCGCCTGCCAAGCGTGATGAGTATGGCAATAATCCTCAATCGGGGGAGGCGCATGTCCAGTAGAGGACTGTTGTGGCTGCAGTTGTAGTATTTTATCTTTCTCCAGCTGACGAACGCTCAGATAAAACCTAAAGTCTGAAAAAGCATGCTTCTGACTTGGATGTGTAACAACTGTTGGTTTGACGTGCCTCTCGAAGCACAGACTCATGTCATTTCGTAGAATTGATTTGGTTAGGACCAAGTATATATGTAATTCTATGGGACCAACACCTGATTGTTCTTAAGAAAGATGATTGACTCCGAGCTTCAGAGGGCACCTTTATTTTGTGGCATCGGTTTCGGTTCCTACTATTACGAATTGATGTAAGTTACGGAGTATAGTAGACGAGTAAAAATCTCCGATATCAGAGTTCATCCGGTCGTTGTCTCTGCCTACCCGGAAAAGATGCGAGTTTTTTTTTGTAGCCCGTACATTTAAAAACAATATTTACAAACAAAATACAGAAACACGTTCTAATTTGTAGGTAAATAGAAATAAAATAGTAGATGAATTGAATTAATACATATAATGCCGACATTTTACCGTATCTCCTTGTGGGTAGATAAAGACTTTGTCAAAATAAAACTACCCACATAACTGCCAACAATGCCTCGCTTCAACCATAGCTAGTTGGGAACCGTTCAAAATTTACTTAATCGCCACAAAAAGTAACGCACCGCTGTTCATTTTGTATGTTTTAAAAAGCGTCCTCGAAAAATTTCACAATGTCGAAGGTAACCAAAAGCAAGAAGAGTCGCACCAAGTCCTCGAGAGCTGGTCTCCAGTTCCCAGTAGGAAGAATCCACAGCTTCCTACGAAAGGGGAACTTCGCACCCAGAATAGGAAGCGGCGCAGCCATCTACCTTGCGGCAACGCTGGAGTATCTTGCAGCAGAAATCCTGGAACTAGCCTCGAACGCTGCTGAAGACAATAAGAAGACCAGAGTCCAACCAAGGCATATACTCCTCGCCATCAAGAACGATGACGAACTTAACAGAATGCTGCTAGGAGCAACAATATCTTCAGGAGGCGTCCTACCTTCGATTCAACCACAGTTGTTACCAAAACGAACAGTAAAAACCAGTCAAGAATAAAAATCCAACTAGATAGAAAAGTCGTTCCGAAGAGGGAACTCCGTATTGCAGTTAACCCGATTATCACGCTATACCATAGTAAGGATATATATGTATATATGTATGTAGTATTTATTCACGAAGGCTGACAAATAGCCTGATGACAAAAGTCCTTTTTAGGACTGCAAAGAATTCTTGAGTTTCTAAGTGCCTCGTCTTTTATAGTCACAAAAGTCCACTGCTGGATTCTTCCCTTGATTGCCATGCCGTGTGATGCTGGCTTAGGCGAGGAACACACTTGACGCACGACGGAGCGCAAAAATATCGCAGCGGTCAGTCAGGTCCATACTAGAAAAGTCAATCCCCATATTAAAACCGCTCGACCGCTGTTGACGCAGCGCTATCGCAGTGTCATCAGTCGAGTGTGGTTTTAGTATGGGGAATGACCTTTCTTTCTAGTATTGATCTGACAGACCGCTGCGAAGATTTTGCGCTCCGTCGTGCGTCAAGTGTGTTCCTCGTCTTCAACAGCATCACCCCGTGTGTGGCGTGAAAGAAGGAATGAATCCAGGGAAAGTGCAACAGCGTTCTGTGATTATCTAAAAAACCTTGCGCTGTTCTCGCCAATCCGCTTGCCAAGCGTGGTGAGTATGGAAATACATACATACATACACATATCACGCCTCCATCCCTTGCGGGGTAGGCAGAGCGCCAACGGCCATAAGAATACGGTCGCTACCGCCACATCTGACATTTTTGAGGATTGTTTTTCAAGGTTGTTTCAGAAAACATGTGCATCACTATAGTGACAGGTTGTCAGTCTGTCGCCTAAAAATTGTAATACACCAATACTCTCGAGTCCCTTAGTCGCCTTTTACGACACCCGCGGGAAGGATGTGGGGTGATGCTATTCTAAGCCGGCATCACACGGCAGTATGGAAATACCCTCCAATAGTGACAATGCCCATGTCCAGCAGTGGACTGTGTAGCTGTTAATGTAAATATCTATTGGCAGTCGATTA
Source organism: Keiferia lycopersicella (assembly GCA_029255805.1). Lineage (NCBI taxonomy): Eukaryota > Metazoa > Arthropoda > Insecta > Lepidoptera > Gelechiidae > Keiferia > Keiferia lycopersicella. The sequence goes on from JARACZ010000023.1 coordinate 1,654,301, forward strand.
ACGAAACTACCTACTTAAAATTTATAAAATAGACGCAATTCAATGTTTAGTCTATACTATCCACTGTAAGTATCATGTAATTTGTCATTTTCATATTTAACGCATAACGCAGCGCTAAAATAACGTAGCGATTTGTTCAATCCAAACTAGAAATATCAATCCCCATACTAAAATCGCTCAACCGCAGCTGGATTGGGATTGGGATTTTTGGGATTCTCGTTGGATCTGACAGACCGCTGCGTTACGCATGCGTTATTTTAACGCTGCGTTGTACGTTAAGAGTGAAAAAGGCTTTAAAATTTCGTGGGTACCATAATTTAGTTTAGATTGATATGATAGTTGTAGGTACGTAGTTTTGATATGAGTAGAGCATACCTTGAAGATACATTTATTTTAGTAGCTACCTACTAACTATCTTATGCTTTTCAAGAAACAGAAACAGTCCGAGACCCTGCCACGGGGACATAAATTACCGTGGCAAACTTGGAAATCGCTCAACCGATTGCGGACTCAAGTTGGCCGGTGCAGAGAAAATATGGTGAAATGTGGCTTCGCTGACAGTACGCAGACGCACTGCGACTGCGGAGCCCCATCCCAATCCATGGCACATTTATTGGCTTGCCCTCTGCTACATGTAGTAAAGAAGAGCTGAACTTGGCGTCTGATAATGCCATAGCCGTCGCCAGGTACTGGCAGGATAAGATATAGTTCGGTCGGCCATTGACACGAAGAAGAAGAAGAAACAGATATCCCCCTAAGTTTGATAGCCAGCGTTTGCCTTAGTCTAAAATTATACTTTATAATAATAGTATTTTACTCAGACGACCGATGTGGCGCAGTGGTAGTGCGACTGCCTTTGACGCAGAAGGTTCCGGGTTTGATTCTCGTTAGGTCACTCACAATCTTGATATTTATCACTTCGTGAATTTCTACCACCCGATTTTCCGTAAGAAATATGGTTTCGTCTTTCGGATGGCACGTGAAGCCGCAGGTTCCGGTTGCTGTCTATAACTACTAAGGCCATGTCAGAAGCCTGCTACATGCGGTTGAAAAATTCTGACACTAGGGTTCAATGGGTCGTTGGACGGCTTGGTGTGGCGAAAACGAAGTAGAAAAGATTCAGACAATCTAGAAAAATTAAATTATAAACACATATTGTTTTGTACCTACTTGGTTTCAAAGATCTTATAAATCTACCCACCCACGTTATTTTAACTTTATGGCACGCGTTGAAGTCCTTTTATATTAAAGAAATTTAAGTACCTACATGCCTACATGCCGTGTGATGCCGGCTTAGAATAGCATCACCCCACATCCTTCCCGCGGGTGTCGTAAGAGGCGACTAAGGGACTCGAGAGAATTGGTGTATTACAATTTTTAGGCCACAGGCTGACAACCTGTCACTATAGTGATACACATGTTTTCTGAAACAACCTTGGAAAACAATCCTCAAAAATGTCAGACGTGGCGATAGTGGCTGTATTCTTGCGGCAACTATCGCTCTGCCTACCCTGCAAGGGATAAAGGCGTGATATATGTATGTATGTATGTAAGTACCTACATAAATATATAGTTTGATTCTTAAGTGTATATGGGGTGGAGGCATAAGTAGCCCATAAAACTGAACAACTTTGCAATATACATGGAACGCATGGTACCCTCTAAAGAAACGCGGAAAAGAAATGGGGTGATGCTATTCTAAGCCGCCATCACCTGTATACCTTACATCCTGTATTATACTGGCCTTTAGTGGAATACCTGGGTCGCTCATAGACTCGAATACGTAGATTAATAAATCGTCGTCAAAATAATAATAACGTATCGCCTTATGTATTTGTTGGTAATAACCACGCTTGACGTGCGGGTTGTATGTAGTGCGCAGTGCATGACGATAGACGTAGAAACCAGAAACTTATAACATATTTAGCCCTAAAAAGGGCTTTTTTGTCCATCCACCACCTGTCATAAATAAATTAGGTTATTTTAATTAAAATAAGAAGCAGTTGCGTCAAAAAATGGCGCGAATCCTTCGAAAAATATAATCAGCCATTTTGGTTTTCGTTTAAAAATTCTTCACGCTCTCTCGCCTCGAACTCTTCGCGCCAACTGAATATCCTTAGGCATGATAGTGACGCGCTTCGCATGAATCGCGCAAAGGTTAGTGTCTTCAAACAGCCCAACTAAATACGACTCGCTCGCTTCCTGCAGCGCCATAACCGCTGAACTCTGAAAACGCAGGTCCGCTTTGAAGTCTTGAGCGATTTCTCGAACTAATCGTTGGAACGGTAGTTTTCTGATTAGGAGTTCCGTGCTTTTTTGGTATCGGCGGATTTCTCTCAGCGCCACGGTGCCGGGGCGGTAGCGGTGGGGTTTTTTGACGCCGCCTGTCGCTGGAGCGCTTTTTCTAGCCGCTTTCGTTGCCAACTGTTTTCTGGGTGCTTTCCCGCCAGTGGATTTACGAGCTGTCTGCTTGGTTCGCGCCATTTCTGACTTGTCAATGTTTGTGATTCAGCGTTGAGAGACTTACTAATCGGAAGTTGAATTTTGTGGGTGGTTTTATACTTTTTTTTCGTCCGTATTTCGTGTGTAGTTTAGCGAGCTTCATTTTTTATTTGAGGGTAGTTGCCATTGTATTGTTAGTTTTTCTACCCACATGTAAATTTTTGTTCAGTCGGCAGAATCATCACTGAATGACCTTGAAGATTCTACTGCAACAGCCACAAAAGTCCACTGCTGCATATGGGCCTCCCCCAACTAGGGGTATTTGCTATACTCGCCACGCTTGGCAGGCATATGGCTTGGATAGAGAACGCTGCTGTGATTTCCTTGGATTCATCTCCAAGTCGCCTGCTACGACACCCACGGGTAGACATGGCGTGATGCCAATCCAAACCGGCATCACACGGCGTGTGTAGCAGTCTTCTTTCTTTTTCGTGTGGGACACCGAGTCGTCCAACGACCCGATGAACCCTAGTGTCAGAATTTTTCAACCGCCTTCTACAAGTAGCAGGCTTCTGACATGGTTGTGTAACGACCGCCGTCTAAGTGATCATAGACAGCAACCGGGACCTACGGCTTAACGTGCCATCCGAAACACGGAACCATCTTACTTACAGACAATCGGGTGGTTCAGCCCGCAATGTCCTAACCAGACTGGGAACAAATTCACAAAGTGATAAATATCAACTTTGTGAGTGACCCACCGAGAATCGAACCCGGAACCTTCTGCGTCAAAGGCAGTCGCACTACCATTGCGCCACATCGGTCGTCGTAGCAGTGAGTGATTCACTCAACCCTGAAAGGGTTGCATTAACTTATACGATCAAATTCGATTCTGACGTGGGCTGTGGCCCTTTTCACGCTTAACACACAAACACAACGCAGCGCTAGAATACGAAGCGGTCTGTCACATCCATACTAGAAATGTCAATCTCCATAGCTACTAAAACCGTCAAAATAACGCAGCTGCGTCAACAGCTGTTGAGCGATTTTAGTAGTGGATTTTAGTATAGGAACTCACGACTCACGACGTGTGTATGGATCTGACAGACCCCGCTGCGTTACGGATGCGGTATTTTGGCACTGTGTTTAGCGTTAAGTGTAAAAAAAGGTTTATGAAGTACAGAATTCATCATAATTTTGGGAATCAATCATCTTTAGTAATAATATGCAACTTTAACATCCGATGGTGGCACTTAGTAAATTTTTTGACAACTACCCACAACAGATTTGAATCCGTTGGCAGTCGAAAATTTAAAATTATTGAATAACATGCAAAATGTTATCCCGCAAGTAAGACTTGTTTAGGTGTTAGGCAGGCAGGGTAGGTACATAACACGATGAAAGTTGCCTGGTAGAGAATGGTACCTAGCATTAAGGCCGCCTTATTGTACTGTTTCCTTTATTTGTGTTTTCTACGTGTTGTTACTTTGTTTGTGCAATAAATAATTTTGTTATGTTATATTATAGTGTTTTAAAAATTAGATGTTCCGATTGCCGTGTGATACCGGGTTAGAAGAATATAACATCACCCCATATCCCCCCACCCTACCCTTGGGTGTCGTAATTAGTGATTAAGGGATTTGAGGCTTGATGTGTATTGCAATTTTAGGCGACAGGCTGACAACCTGTCACTATGTGTCGGACGTGGCGTAAATGGCCGTTTATCCTTTGTCTACCACGCTAGGCATACATGCGTGTTGTATGCATGTAGCTGTTAAATGGTAGACGTACTACTTATTAAAAGAAAAATGAGAATTTGTGCTTCGAAAGATTCGAAACTTTTGCTTGATTATAGCTTTTTTCTATCTGTGATCCTGACGTCTGAAACTGGCTGGTACCATAAAATCAATAAAATAAATAAAAACTGTCACATTTATTTTTCCATTGCAAATGGCTTTACGATCATTTTCTCGGGCAGATTCGACCATATTGCACTACCTAATTGAATGTTGAGGATGCGAAAGAGGTGTGTCAGGATCGTAGCAAGTGGAAGGTTGTAGTCTCTGCCTATCCCTCCGGGAAAGAGGCAAGATGATATGTATGTATGTATTATAACGGACGCGTCACCATGAAACTCAAGAAACATTTGGCGGCCCTTTGAGGACCTTATTATCTATAAAAAATCACAATAAAAACATTTATTTATTTAAAAACAATACTATCATTTTTTCTTCCTAAATTCTTCTTAATATCGTCAGTTTTTCTCTTGGCTATTGTGGTATAAAGTCACAGCTTTCAACGCGTCCATGTTTGCGTGTTTTGCTAATTCTCCTGGGATGACAAGTTTGACAGCTGTCTGAACTTCTCTGCTGCTCAAAGTGTTCTTCTTCGAAATGGCAACTAACTTCCCCGCTTCTGAAGCTAGTTTTTCCATCATATCGTAGACGAAATTGTTCATTATTAGCATGGATTTACGTGAGATGCCCATTTTGTCTTGCGTCACTTGTCGAAGTAGCTTGTACAGGTATATCGAAAAGTTCTGGTAGTTTTTCTTCTTCATTTTCTTCGATTTCGATATCGGTTTCTCGATTAGCTTCGGTAGCGCTTTTGGTGGTTTTTTCGCTGATGAAGACGGTGCCATTTTGGTTTTTATTTTTCGTCGCAATTAAAAAACTGGTTAAGGTAAAACACTGGCACTATTGTAAAATTTTGTTAGTTCCCAACTTGTAATCACATTGGCGAGCGTACAAATCCACAAAGAAAACTAAATTGTCAACTCGATGTAGACTTAATTTCTTTTTTTACCTACCCTCGAAACTTTTCTCAATTCTTATAAAAGGCGCCACCACGGCCGCGAGCGCACATTTCAAATTCAAAATCTCACGCGAACAGTTAGTTACTGTTTCCATTTTTTCAAATCTCCAAACGTCAAAATGACAGGCCGTGGAAAAGGCGGGAAAGGTTTAGGCAAAGGGGGCGCGAAAAGGCATCGAAAAGTCCTACGAGACAACATCCAGGGTATCACCAAGCCGGCCATCAGAAGGTTAGCCAGGAGAGGCGGCGTCAAAAGAATCTCCGGGTTAATCTACGAAGAAACACGAGGCGTGCTAAAAGTTTTCTTAGAAAATGTCATTCGTGACGCTGTCACCTACACTGAACACGCTAAAAGGAAAACTGTCACTGCGATGGATGTCGTCTACGCGTTGAAACGACAAGGGAGAACGTTATACGGATTCGGAGGATGAGGATATAAATTATATGGTGGATATTGGTTGATTTTTGGCATTTACAAATTTTAGTTCGACAAGGCCCTTTTCAGGGCCGCAGTATTTTGAGTTTCTTAAATAATTCGTCTATTTATCGACTACCTACAAATATAATTATAAACCAATTTATTCAACGGCTTAGAATAGGAACACCACATTTCTTTCCCGTGGGTGTCGTAGAACCCGACTAAGGGACTCGAGGGTTTCATATGTATTGCAATTTTAAGCGACAGACTGACAATCTGTGACTAAAGTGATACACAAATTATCTGAAACGACCCTCAAACATTTATCAGATGTGGCGATAACGACAGTAATTTTGCGGTTTTACGGCTCTGCCTACCCCAGCAGGGATATATAGGCGTGTGTGTGATTATCCAACGTTTGCATCCATTTGCCGTGTGATGCCGGTATAGAATAGCATCACCCCAATTCTTCCCGTGGGTGTTGTAAGAACCAACTAAGGGACTCGAGGGTTTCATGTGTGTTAGCACGTATTACAACTCTAGGCGACGGGCTGACAACCTGTCACTACAGTGTGAGATTGTTTTCAGTTTAGTTAAAGGTGTAAGAAAATTAGCCGCAAATATTCTAAGCGGTGAACCAGCCCATGAAACTGAACAACTTTCTTTAAGGAACATAGGTCCCATGTCCAGCAGTGGACTATGAAGGGTAAGAAGCAATAGTTTTTTTGGACTACCTATGATATTTTCATTTGTTGCAAGTTGTGGGTTGATGTTAAAAAACTTTGTTGACTACACCTTGTAGTGTTAATGTGGAACTTTACTAAAATATGTAGGTACTTCAGAGGGCACGTTAAGTCGTCTGCCCATGTTACTGTCATGATTGGATTACTTTGATGGTTCCGCGTTTCGGAGGGCACCAGTTGAAACTGAACGACTTTCCCCAAAAAACATAGGTTGACCGGTTGGTCGAAACATAAAAAACGTGTTGCATGCCAGCCAAATAAGTCTATTTGTATGGGTGGCCTCGATTTTCTTTTTATGTTTCAAGCATCCGACCATACCGACTAACTTAAGCGATAAGGCTGCCTTTTCTTACTTTTAGTTAGTTTTTTGTACTTACATATTAAGCTATTGTATTGTGTGTGTTGTATCTAATCTAACTTACCTCATTACTAAGTCATCATCTGCCTGCCCTTATCCTAAATTATTTGTGGTCGGCGCATCATGTCTTCCTCTTCCATTCAATCTTCGTTTACACCTTTTTGAGTCATATAATATTTTATACACTCCTTCAAAACCTTTTTAAGCCTTCCTCTCCTTCTGAGTCCATCCTTACTACTAAGTATTCTTGGTTAAAACTGGGGCTTGAATCTTCATTATTATATAAGAGATCCTCTGCTATATAAATTTTCGCAGGCGCTTCGTAGCTTATATTTTTGGTCCGATTTCAGGCCACGAACGTCGTCCCGCTGTCATCCAAATAGAAATTAGTTAGCATATGGAATTGCCGTGTGATGCCGGCTTAGAAGAGCATCACCCTATTTCTTACCGCGGGAGTTGTCAGAGGTAACTAGGAGACTCGAGGGTTTCGATATATTATAACTTTAGGCGACAAGCTGACACTCTGTCACTACGGTGATACACGAATCATCTGAAAGGACACTAAATACGTGACAGGCGTGGCAATGGCAATCGTGATTATACGATCGTTAACGCTCTGCCTAGCCTGCAAGGGACAAAGACGTGATTTGTGTATGTATGTATGGAACCACACAATCATTTCATTGCACTTGACACTCAGTCGAGTTAATGTGGCGTATACAGCGTCTATTACAAATTTAAATGTGTAAAATCATGTGTGATGCAGGAATATGAATAAAGCATCTATCTATTATCATGACATGACCCCCGTGAAGCATAACGCTAAACATAACCCAACAAAACCTACGAGGTTCGAAGATATGGTCTTCCGTTTCGTGTGGGGTTCTCTTCTCTTTTCGTGTGGGACACCGAGTCGTCCAACAACCCAATGTTACTGTCAGAAGTTTTCAATCGCCTTCTACAAGTAACAGGTATCTGACATGGTTGTGTAACGACCGCCGTCTGAGTGATCATAGACAGCAACCGGGACCTACGGCTCAATGTGCCTTCCGAAACCCGAAGCCATCTTATGAACAGAGGTTCAGCCTGCAATGTTCTCCTGGGAACAAATCCACAAAACACCAAGAGACTCGTCAGACCAGAGCCAACAGTGGTGTAGTGGTTAACATGTTTGACCCGGCAATTCAAAAGACGTGGGTTCAAATCCAATCAGTGGCGTGAATTTTTTTCACTTGTTTCATTTGTATTGACTTTGTAACAAGGTTTATCTGGTCATTTGTGTACTAATTTTGCCACAAATGGGGGTACAATTAGTAAGTGTTAATGGATTTTTTAATCTAAAACACAATCTTTCCTTCTTCCTATTTAGTTTATTATTTTAAAACTTGCCGTGTGATGCCGGCTTAGAATAGCATCACCCCATATCCTTCCCGCGGGTGTCGTAAGAGGCGACTAAGGGACTCGAGAGCATGCTCGAGAGTATTGGTGTATTACAATTTTTAGGCGACAGGCTGACAACCTGTCACTATAGTAATACACATGTTTTTTGAAACAACCTTGGAAAACAATCCTCAAAAATGTCAGACGTGGCGATAGTGGCCGTATTTTTACAGCCGTTAACGCTCTGCCTACCCCGCAAGGGATAAAGGCGTGATATATGTATGTATGTATGTTTAAAACTTCATCACACCAGATTCTTCACAGAGTTTCATTTGCAAATTATCATTGTCTTTATTGACTACATCAGTAGTCTTGACAGTTTGTAAAATAGGCATAGTACAGTTATTCTTAGCACAATAATTCACAATCAAATTCTTAAAATAACTGACATAGTCTTGTTTGGATTCAACTTTAGTACGAGGATCAAATCTCGGCATCTTTTTTAGATTAGCGTCTTTCGCACGCAGGACTAAGTCTTTGGCTTTAACTGGATTGAATTTTCTAAAGCTTATGTAAGCGTTAATAGTTTTTGTCTTTGAGAAATCCATGATACCGTATATTAAGATTAATACATGTTTGCATTGAGCGAACGGAGCAGTGTCGGAACATTCACACTCGGTTTCCAATATTATATGATCGAGTAATTTGATTGTTACTTGGTATGCCAGTTTCTTGTCTTCCAGCGAGACAGTTCCAGTGACATAAAAATTTCCGTTTGGGTCAGATGCTATTCTGGCTGTTAAAAGATAAGAGTTTTTGTACATTTCCCCTGCTTCTAATATGTCATTTCTTTCCACGAGCACTGCAAACTGATTTAAATCTGCCAGAGTTAAGACGGGGACGGTGGATTCACTTGTGATATCCAGATAGCGTGGTTCTTGCAGCGTTCCACCTGTTTCTTCTTCAGAATCTTTATCTTCACATTCAGTATTATCTAGATCATCTTTATCATTTGAAATTCTAATACCATTATGGACATTTTGTTGTCTATTAGGTTTCGTATCCGGATTAGTAGATATTATCATATCGTCATCAAGAAGTCTGAAACAAAACAATAACAAAACAAAACAAAATTAGCTGCAAATATTTGAAGGTGTGAATTTGCCCATGAAACTGAACAACTTCCCCAAGAAACATAGGTCATTCACCCCTTAAAATATTTGCAGCTAATATTTTTACACCTTATATACTTTATTCCATGGCCAGGAGACTGAACGGTGGACCAAGGCAGTCTTAGAGTGGTGACCAAGGGAAACAAAAAGACCAACGGGTAGACCATCAGCCCGGTGATCCAATGACATTGTCAAATCCACCAGATCCCAAAGGATGTGATTGGCACTGGGGAATGGCGCAATAGAGAAGAGGCCTAAACCATACAGTGGGTGGACGTGGGCTGACCAAATTATGGTTATCACCACATCTGACAAACATTTGTGGGTTGTTTCAGATAAGCCATGCATAACTAGTGATGTCGGCTGTTGCAATACATATTAAACCCTCTAATCCCTTAGTCCGTTTCTACGGCACCCATCGGAAAGAAATTGGGTGATGCTATTCTAAGCCGGCATCACACAGTACTAGTATGAATATACTTGAACTTACTTGGATATGAGTACATCCTTTCTTCCAGAGGGATTTATATTCCGTCGACGCAATTCATACTTTAATTTATGTAGCGGCCACGAATTATAATCTGCTACGGGCACGGGCACTATTATTTTTTTCAGCTTGGCGCCAGAATTCGCCGGATCCGAAGAGTTCCTTTTGTGAACTGCAGCGATAGAGATTTTGGTAGAAACTATTTTTGGTGTAACAGTAGTTCTGGGTTTCGGCCCAACAGGGTCCACAGGGACTGAATAGCTGCCGACTTGTCGTACATCATCAAGATTCTCATCGTCAGAGTCTATCGACAGCCGTCCACTGGTCAAGGGGTCCCACGTCTCCATAGCGTGGTGTTGTGCAGAATATTATCAGTAAAAGTCACGCAACGAATAATTTGCGTTAAATAATCATGAAATCAACAAGAAATTGCCCATAAAAACCATCCAAGCAAACAACAAGCACCAGAAAAGTGTCAACCAACTGTCAAATTTTGAACGCATCTGCACTTGTGCGGAATGAATGGGGGAGGTGAACAAAAATTACATAAATGGTTAAGGGATAAGAACTATTCAATTCTCCGCCAGTCCATTACGTTCATTGCATTGCATGCAGCTAAAGGCAATCTAAGTACTTGTAGTGGCTTTGTATTTTGTATTGCTTTACGAATTTAATAAAATAATTGGTCGTTTTGCGACTTGTGAGTGAGTCAACCTTTCTTTGGTAGAAATATAATCTGTCATCTGGCAACACCGTCTCCGTCAGAAGACGTGCGATCGCGTTGCGCTCCATCGCTTCCCACGAGTGTCACAAGAGAAAAAATCATAAAAAAACTAATGATTATTGTGTGAAATGAACTATTTATGTTATTGTTAGTGTTTTTTGTGTTGCCGCTAGGTGCATGGAACTGTTTAAGGACGCTGGCGTCGTCATAGGACTAAGAAACAGGTCAGTAAGTGTAGAATGCATGTCACTTTTCTTAGGACTTATTTGGACGCCGGGCCGCCGCTGGAGCGATGTCGTACAGCTAAATATACTTTGCAATACCTTATTTACAAACTGCCTACCCGGTTTCACCTTTCAAACCTGTTAGGCTACGAAAAGCCGCGAGTATTTTATTCTAAGTAATTAGTATGAGAAGTGTTGCGATATGAAATGAATGCTTGTTGTGTGCCGACAAGTCGTTTTACGGCTCATAATGTTCCACTAAATAGTTAATTACTTGGATTTTTATCACTCAACAGTTGTTCTGAGAGTAGGTTGTGTTTTTATCCAGCTTGGTTGTTTTTGAATACCATGACCCCTCTTTCCCGCGGGTGTCGTAAAAGGCGAATAAGGGACTCATGTGTATAGACAACCTATGACTACAGTAATGTATATGAATCATCTGAATGGGCGCTCAATATTTGTCAGATTTGCAATAGTGTCATAGAGACATCTTTGCGATCTTTAACACTCAGTCTACCCTGCAAGGGATAAAGCCGTGATATGTATCACTACATAGTATAAATAAAAGTCGCGGACAGTGGACGGGCCACTAGTTATTATTATACCATACCATTATTATTTTACCATTGTAATGTCCTTTCTGTGTTTATAAACATTGATAACTGTATACATTTCTTAGCTTGACACATTTTTGCAAAACATAACTAATTAACAGTATGACACAGAAACATTACTGGTTCTGATATAACAGAGTTCAGATGAGTTCTAGAATGCAAATCTGCGAGGCATCAATCTCACAAGTGTCTTGCGGCAACTCTTATGAGTTCCGTCCTGTATGATTAGCCCCTTGTACCCAATTAGGGTAACCCTTGTATACTTAGTCAGCATTTAAGCTGAAACAATGAGTACTGAAATGCCAAAAACATAAGGTCCAGGTTGTTTCATCTTCATTTGGAATCATCTGGAATGGATTAAACCTTGAAACTTGGAAGTGACCATACTACTTTCCATTTTCCAGCACTGGTCCCATAGGGAAAGTTGTTCAGTATGGTTTCCCAGAAAACGCCTCAAATTTAATGCATACAGGTGTCAAAAAATTTGCTGCAAATATTTTAATGGGAGAATCAGCCCATGAAACTGCACTACTTTCCCCAATGAACAGGAACATAGGTTGAAATATGAAAGACTGGTTCACCTCTTAAAATATTTGCAGCTAATATTTTTACACCTTATTTTCATATAGTTTTATTATGTATCAACTTTAAAAAAACTCTCATTTTTAATTCCTCAATTTTCACGAATAACAAAAGTTCGTAAAAATATGTATGAAAAGTTTGTGTTTGTATCATACATACTGGTTACAATATAGTTATAAGTCAGCGTACTAAGCTGACTTGTGACTTTCTCCCACTTTCTACTCATTGCATGGCTGTGTCTCACTGTGGCCACACATAATCACTACATAGTTTATAGCAAAGTGGTTTGCTAGTCTGTCCCTATCCCTATCTGTCTGCATGCTTAAATCTTTTAGGCCCCGCGCTCGAATTTTGCGGACAGCAGGGCGGCGGGGCCTTTTTTTCTAGAGTGCGCCGCTTGTTGCCCGCTTCCGCGTTGCTGTGTTCGAGAACCGGTACCAATTTGAATGTATGCAAAAGATCCTACCACTGCCGCCCCGCTCTCGTAAAATTCGAGACCGGAGCCTAAAACTCACAAAGTATTTTTCTTGATGCATACATACATATATAACGCCTTTATCCCTTGCGGGTTAGGCAGAGCGTTCACGACCGTATATCGCCACCGTATCGCCACACTTACATATCTTTATGGGCTGAATCCAAAAATGCTGTATTTAGTGACAGGTTGTCAGCCTGTCGCTTAAAATTGTAATACCAATGGGTTGATGCTACTCTAAGTTGGCATCATGGCGGGCTATTATTACATACATACACATATCATGCCTTTATCTCTTGCTGGGTAGGCAGAGCGCTAAGGACCCTGAAAATACGGTCGTAATCGCGACGTCTGACAAATATTGAGGACTCTTTCAGATGATTTGTGTATCACCTTAGTGGCAGGTTGTCAGCCTGTCACCTAAAATTGCAATACACATAAAAACCTCGAGCCCTCGCCTCTTACGACACCCGCGGGAAATGGGGTGATGCTATTCTAAGCTGGTATCACACAGTGGGCGATTATTGCGGCGCGAAAATAGCGATTCACTGCGCGGCCTGACCACGTTCAACAAACGTCACGTAAACGTCGTCACGAGGTGCGCACGCGCCGTAAATCTTGTTTATTTGAGCAATCATTCTACGTATGATACCGGCTTAGAATAGCACCATCCCATTTCTTCCCGCGGGTGTCGTAAGAGGCGAGTAAGGGACACGAGGTTTTATGTGTATTACAACTTTAGGCGACAGGTTTACAACCTGTCAGTGATACATAAATCATCTGAAGTGCCGACAATATTTTGTCAAGCGTGGCGATAGCGGCCGTTATTGCTCTGCCTACCCCGCAAGGGATAAAGGCGTGATATGTGTATGTATGTAATATGTATCATTCTACGTTTAGCCGGCTTAGAATAGCCATGTACATACATACATACATACATATATCACGCCTTTATCCCTTGCGGGGTAGGCAGAGCGTTAACAGCCGTAAGAATACGGTCGCTATCGCCACGTCTGACATTTTTGAGTATTGTTTTCTAAGGTTGTTTCGGAAAACATGTGTATCACTATAGTGACAGGTTGTCAGCCTGTCGCCTAAAAATTGTAATACACCAATACTATCGAGTCCCTTAGTCGCCTCTTACGACACCCACGGGAAGGATGTGGGGTGATGCTATTCTAAGCCGGCATCACACGGCATCGTTTCTATAGCAAATGGGCATGATGACTGACAGGACAAAAGAGCTAGCTACTTTATAAAACAATATTTTGTATGTTGGGTCAAATCCCCTAGGTTAGGTAGCCGACCCCGACAGAGAACGGGTAAGTTATTAATAAATTGAAATAAGGCTAAGAAAATGATGGTATGTTACCAAAAATAACTAAACATATAATTACATGGCCTGAGACAACGAACGCATTATAATGTAAATTAAACTATCTGAATGATAACCGCTGATAAACGAGCAGCCTCCGTGAAGGTCACAGGTTTGATTCTCTTAAACGGCCGAGCTACTTAGTCCCTGTTGGCCATAGTTCCGGTGCGTCACGATTTTTTATCTTTACACGCGGTGGTGGCCAAATGGTTCTCTCTTTGCGTGTGGGACACCGAGTCGTCGATCGGTCCAACTACGTAGGTGTCAGAATTTTGCAACTGCCTTCTACTAGTAGCAGGACCAAATGGTTAGGACAGTCTTACAATCGTAAGACCCGAACTCGATCCCCGCCATGTACCAATATGTTTTTACTCACGTACATTTACCTACTGCTCTTACGGTGAAGGAAATACATCGTGATGAAACCCACATTGAAATAAGATTTGAATTGAGATGATATTTGAATGTGATTTAACCTAGGATTCGGGAAAGGTTAGCCTTCGAATTGCAGAAGTCAGATGGCAGTCGCTCTGTGTCGAAACTTGGTTTCACGTCAAATCCCCTAGGTTAGATAGCCGACCCCGACAGAGAACGGGTTAAGCCAAGGAGAATGATGATGACGAAACGGCGCCGTGGCGAACCGGGCTTTGTCCAACGGCCGGTTCGCTCGTTTTATCTTTTTTCCGTTACACGGCAGCCGATCGCAAGGTTGCGAGTTCGATTACCGAGGCGAGATATGATAAATGTTGAATTTATCCTCAAATGACCTGACGTGCCGTGTGATGCTGGCTTAGAATAGCATCACCCCACGTCCTTCCCGCGGGTGTCGTAAGAGGCGACTAAGGGACTCGAGAGTATTGGTGTATTACAATTTTTAGGCGACATGTTGACAACCTGTCACTATAGTGATGCCCATGTTTTCTGAAATAACCTTGGAAAACAATCCTCAAAAATGTCAGACGTGGCGATAGTGACCGTATTCTTACGGCCGTTACCGCTCTGCCTACACCGCAAGGGATAAAGGCGTGATATATGTATGTATGTATCTATGTATGTATGACCTGACGCCCTCCACCCAGACGGACCGATGACTTAAAGAGAACGGCTGGTAGCGACTGGATGGCGAAAGCGGGAGATCGTTTATTGTGGCGTACCCTGGGAGAGGCCTATGTCCAGCAGTGGACTGCTATAGGCTTCTTCTTTTTCTTTTTCGTGTGGGACACCGAGTCGTCCAACGACCCGATGATAGGCTGATATGATGTGATGATTTATCGATTATCCTATTACATAAAACCAGTCAATCAGCAGATAGGTATTACCTATATCCGCCTACGATAATACATACATACATACATACATACATATTAAACAGTTGTATTTTCATTTGATGTCATGCACGTAATATATTGTGTGTTGAATCACAATGCGTAGCATTGAGGCAGCCATGGTAAAGGACGCAGGTTCCGTTCCCGAGATGGACAAACCTTCGGGCTCTACAAATAAAATAGATCTTCTTTTCGTGTGGGACGACAGGTCTTGTTACGACCCGATGAACAAACAGACAGAAACACTTTAATACTCACATTCTATATAACATGAACCCTGGTGTCAGAGTTTTTTCAACCGCCTGCTACTAGTATCGGACCTCTGACATGGTTGAGTAACGACCGCCGTCTAGGTAATTATAGACAGCAACCGGGATGGCTTAATGTTTCCTCCGAAATACGGAACTATCCTTTTTGCGGAATTTTTTAAATTTTTTTTATTTATTAAACTTTATGCACTAAATGTGTACATGGGCGGACTTAATGCCAATGGCATTATCTACCAGTCTACCTTAGGGCATGTGGAAATACGGCAGGTGCAAAATCAAAATTACTTAATTTAATTCATGAAAGAATAATATATAAATCCTATAAACACTTAAATAATACATAAATATTACTTATACTAAATATAATATATAGAATACAAATATATATACAGGGTGACCGGTAAATTGATGCATTCCTTTCAAGGGATGAAGCAGCTCATGAAACTGAACAACTTTCCCCATGGAACATAGGTCGAAAAAAAAATAAATTTGGCCCACCCATACAAAATTACCGACCGACTAATTCAATTTGTATGGGAGGACCAAAATTTTTTCTCATATTTCGACTTATGTTCCATGGGGAAAGTTGTTCAGTTTCATGAGCTGAAAATGTCAATGAAAATGACAATCATGTGGTTCAGCCTGCAATTTATTTATTAGTATGTCGTAGAACCGACAGCCGGTAAGCGAGTTCTCGAGTGGAGACCACGTCTCGGCAAGCGTACCGTTGGACGCCCTCTGGCCAGATGGGCCGAAGACTTAAAGAGAGCCGCTGGTAGCGACTGGAGGGCGAAAGCGGGAGATCGTGCCTTGTGGCGTACCCTGGGGGAGACCTACGTCCACCAGTGGACTGCTATAGGTTGAAGTATTGCTATGATGTGACGTAAATTAGTTTATAAAAACATTAATAAACAGATCTTATTTATTCTATTCTTGAATCACATAAAGTGTTAAATATGTATCAGTTGGTATGTGGGTAGACTGTTAATTATATGGGAATTACTGATTAATCATCATATATTAGATCCTGTCGTTATGTTGTTTTATGGACGTAGAAGCATTTTCCATTTTATGTAAAGAAAAACGACTAATTTGTTACATATTGACTGTCCCGATGGCGTAGCGGATAGTATGCCTGCCTTCTACGCCGAGGGTCGTGGGTTCGATTCCCACCGGACACAAATATTTGTTAAGTCAATTTTCAAATATTTGTGTTGAGTCTGGGTGTTTTCTATGTATAATATGTATTTATTTACAAAAAAAAAAAGTATATATGTATTAGTATCAGCAGTCTAGTTCCCATAGTACAAGCTTTGCTTAGTTTGGGGCTAGATGGCGCTGTGTGAATCGTCCAGGATATTTTTTTTTTTATTTTATTTTATATTTGGATCAGGGCTCGGGCCCCGAAAAGTTTTTTGGAGGCCTCAGCTTCAGCTGATTAAGACAGCCTTCATCAGGATACAAAAAAAAAATTCAGGATACCAGGGTTCATCAGTGCCTCGTTTTTCGAAACTACAGGCTAAAATTCTACAGATGATATTCGACGAAGTACATTGCGTAGCGGGTCAAAAATCCTGGTTTTATAATGTCCCACGCAATGTACATCGAATTTCACCTGTAGAATTGTAGCCTGTAGTTTTGTTGCATAGGTCACAGGTCTTTCGTAGATTCGGCGCCCCACTCGATATAGTAAGACCCGGAAGCGCTAGTACAAACCGGACTACAGTACAGACAGGGGACTGTCTGTGCTGTAGTCGGGTTGGAACATTAAATTATGCTACAAAGGCGACTACAACACAGACATCATCGATGCCAAGTTAACGATTGTAATTGTTATTAAACGATTACCTAATGATGTTTTAATGATAAATTAAAGTTTAATGATATTATAATTATGAATAACCAATCATAATGAACAGTTAATGAAATGATTAATGATAATTTTAATGATTAATCACACTTAAGTGATTAATGAAATTTTAATGAGAAATGATGTTTTTAATGATTAATGAAATTTTAATTATAAATTCAAAAGCCACTCAAGCTCAAACATAGGTTTGTTAGGTACAACCTATCCTAACCTGGCGTCGTCGCCAGGTTAGGTTAGGTTAGGTTAGAACTGCGTCCACAACGCACGAGCCGAGCGAGCGGAGCGAGCGTGCCCCGGCAGGGGCCGGCGATGTGCCAGAACCGACACAGGGCATTTCAAAACTAATGTAATTGCGAAGAGGCTGGTATGAGTGCTCTGTGTTGTAGTCGGGTTTGTACGTCCGAACTCTGTACCAACCAGACTACAACACAGAGTATGGATGTCTGTGTTGTAGTCGGGTTTGTATTTACGCGACCCGGAACAACAAAAAAACCCTTTCTTCAAAGTAAAATTATTGATACAGTCTACAAAGTCTACAAACTATTAACCTTGTTATAACCAGCGGCCATGTCATGAAAATTGCATTTCTATTAGTAGAAATCGATTTTCTACCGAGGAGACTATTTTCAGATGATACTATCGAGCGACCTGTCGAGCATCGGTGGCCAAGTGGTTAGGACACCGGTCTTACAATCGTGAGACCCGAGTTCGATCCCCGCCATGTACCAATGTGTTTTTACCCACGTACATTTACCGACTGCTCTTACGGTGAAGGAAAAAAACATCGTGATGAAACCCACGTTGAAATAAAATTTGAATTCAGATGCTATTTGAATGTGACTTAACCTAGGATTCGGGCCAGGTTAGCCTTCGGGTTGCAGAGGTCAGATGACAGTCGCTCTGTGTAAAAACGAGACTCCACGTCAAATCTTCTAGGTCAGGTAGCCGACCCCGGCAGAGAACGTGTGATACGAACTTAGAATAGCAGAATAGAGTAAGGGACTCGAGGGTTTCATATGTATCGCAATTTTAGGCGACGGGTTGACAACCTGTCACTATAGTGATACACGACGTATCTGATAGGACCCTCAAACATTTGTCAGTCGTGGTGATGATGACCGTAATTTTACGGTTGTTAACGCTCTGTCTACCCCGCTACGGATAAAGGCGTGATTTGTGTATGTTGTAAGAAAAACTAACACCAAGGTTCATCGGGTCATTGAACGACTAGAAGAGATCTTTGGAATAGTCATTTATCTGGAAAATTGTCCTAAAGCAGTTGAGTTGAGCGTGTCGTAACGATACGATATGACCCACTAGGCGATCTGCCAGTTAATCGTTGGCAACTTGCGTTTCTGACGGGCCATAATATTGGACGCAATTCTAGCGTACATCTTTCTTAGCTAAATCCTCTTAAGTTTCTTAAATTTTTTAAAGGCAATGATAGGATATGCATTTTTAAACCGACTTCAAAAAAAGGAAATTCTCGGTTTGACCATGTGCATGTTTATCCGCGATTATCTCGTTGCGGTTTTCTGCCTTTATTCCCATCGGCCACGGCCCATGGTCGGCGTGGCCAATGGGAATAGTTGGCTACCACTAATGGCGCGCCGCGGAGGCTGATTCTACTAGGGATTTGTATTTAATTATAACCTATTATTTTCGTACAGATTTTCAAGTCTTCGTATGTCTATCAATAAACAAACTAAACAAGAACCCGTAGTACCTTTTATCAATATCCTTGGCCCGTGGCCGATGGGAATAGTGGCCACCCCCGTGGCCGACGGGGGCCGTGGCCGATGGGAATAGTGGCCACCCCCGTGGCCGACGGGGGCCGTGGCCGATGGGAATAAAGGGGTTTTCTGCATTTAATTATTACTATTTTGGCACATAAACTTTTGAATTTTCAATGCCTTTTAGGGCTGCATTCCTTGGGTATCTTTTCTAGTTACACATTTTTTCATTTCTACTCATACGTTGTTTTTATGAATGTGGAATTGAAAACATTGTGACTTTGGTTTCTGAAATTTATGATAATTTCAAGCCTCTAAAATCATACAAAATACAAAAATCTTTATTATCATAAATTGTTTACAAAATATTGTGGAGTTTTCTCAATAAGTAATTAAATACTTGTGTTGGGAATGATTTGCCTCATCACATTGTCATATCATAACAAAGCTGTTGGTATGCAAACCACTTAATTATTCAAGTCTGGATAAAAAAATAAGTAATATTCGCTGCAAATATTTTAAGGGGCGAATCAGCTCATGAAACTGAACAACTTTCCCCTAGGAACAGGTCGAAATATGAGTAAATTTTTTGGACATCCCGTACAATTGACTTGTTCAGTTAGTAATTTTGTATGGGAGGTCCAAATTTTTTTTATATTTCGACCTATGTTGCTTGGAGAAAGTTGTTCAGTTTCATGGGCTGTTTGTCCCTTAAAATATTTGCAGCTAATTTTTTTACACTCTGTATACATACGTCAGCCTAAAGCAGTCCACTGCTGGACATAAGCTGCCCCAGGGTACGCAACACAAGGTCTCCTGTTTTCTCGATCCAGAAACTACCAATCTGCACCATTTTTGAAGCCATATCTCGCTACGCTTGACAAAGCGTGGGATGCGTGGTCTCCAATCTTGGAAAACACATAACACGCGTCTATTCCTTGCGGGGTAGGCAAAGCGTTAACAGCCATAGCAATCGCTATCGCCACGTCTGACAAATATTGAAGGCCCTTTTAGATAATACGTGTATCATTGTAGTGACAGGTGGTGAGTGTGTCATGAGTATGAAACCCTCGAGTCCCTAGTCTCCTCTAACGACACTCGCGAGAAAGAAATCGGGCGAAAAATAAAACTAAAGAAAATATACTTTTTACATCTATGATCTACGTAAGGCAAAGGCAATTAAGCCGGATAAACTATCCTTCCGCCAACCGTTTTCAAACTATCACACTTTTTTCACTGGCCGCAAATAAAAAACCAACACAAAAGGGCGCGCTC
This sequence comes from Keiferia lycopersicella, assembly GCA_029255805.1. Lineage (NCBI taxonomy): Eukaryota > Metazoa > Arthropoda > Insecta > Lepidoptera > Gelechiidae > Keiferia > Keiferia lycopersicella. Next base: position 1,674,581 of record JARACZ010000023.1, read on the forward strand.
TCCGCTGACAATTACCTGTAATTTGCCTATTTGAAATTGGAACGCCATCCTTCCTGCTTCCGGATTGGTCGGCGATGTTTTTCCCGCGATTTTCCCGCGTATATAATGCCAGGTAAATGAATTTGGAGGGCAGTCGTGGGGTGGGTTTTGATCAGAGAGGTTGTATACTTGTATAGTGTATTGTTTTGTGTGTTGTGTTGTTGTTTTGGATTTGTTGTTGTTGTCGCGTTTTAGGTGAGTTTTCAGAGATATATTATTTTTTAAATTTAATTTTGAGGATAAGTGATGTGGGAATGAGTTTCTTTACGTAACGCAAAGGGTAAGATGTTAAGAACCTGATTTTGACACAGAACAACTTTTCTAGTACATACGAGGGGTGTTCAATAAAAAGTGAGAATGAGTATGAAGCAGTAATATTTTATTTCTTATTATTTTATTTTTGGACTTAGTCACCTTTGAGGTTTATTCACTTGATGTATCGTTTTTCTAAAGCTAAGATTCCTTTTTAAAAAAGTCTTCATCTTGATCCCTTAAAAAATCATGTACTGCGGCGATCACTTCCTCATCATTGGCATATCTGTGACCACTCAGGTGTTCTTTTAACCGCGGAAACAGGCAGAAGTCACTGGGTGCAAGGTCTGGCGATTATGGAGGATGTTCCATCAATTTAAATCCAGAATCTTGGATAGCAGTCATCGCAACTCGGAACTTGTGTGCGGGCGCGTTATCTTGGTAAAAACAAGACAACTTTAGCGAGTTTGCCGCGGCGATTTTAGCGTATTTCTTGACGAATTTTTTTTTTTGTTCTGCGTATAAGGCCCCTGTAATAGTGGCTGCATGACTGAGATATTCAATCATTATCACCCCCTGGCTATCCCAGAAAAGAGAGCCCATGGTCTTACCGGCGCATGGAATTGCCTAAAACTTCTTAGGTGTTGGAGATGATGGCTCTTCCAAGTCATGGACTGTTGTTTTGTCTCAGGATCGTAATGATGGAGCCATGTTTCGTCCATAGTTACAAAGCGAGCCAAAAATTGTTCAGGATCTCTTTGTAACAATTCCAAATTGTTTTGAGAAATCCTCAGTCTCGTTTGCTTCTGCTCGTCTGTAAGCATTCCAGGCACCCAGCGCGCTGACACTTTTTTCATGCCCAAATAATAATGTATAATAGTATGGATACTTCCTATCGAAATCTTTAGTTCTTCAGCTATAAAACGAACTGTAACACGACGGTCTGCCAAAACAAATTTTTCAACTTTTTTTATCATTTGTTCGGTAACTGCCGTCGTAGGGCGACCCGGGCGCGGGTCGTCTTTGGTTGAAGTTCTTCCTCTCTTAAATTCGGCACACCACCGTGCAACCGTAGAATATGGAGGAGCATTTACTCCTCATGTATTTTTCAAATCAAGATTTACTTGCTCAGTAGTAAAAATTTTCAGGCAGAGATATTTTATCACGCCTCGAATTAAAATTTTATCTATTTTTCGCAACCCGCTCCGACACGACGAAAACAAATGACATTCATTTTTAAAATAAAAAAAGAAAATCAATAATTTTTATTTTATTAGTTCACCTAATGTCTGGGCTTTACCTGCCAGTATTTTCTTTTTTGTTTATCAAGAAAATTATATGCCATTCTCACTTTTTATTGAACACCCCTCGTAAGTAGGCAATTCGCTAGAAGACTGGGTCATTAATAAAATACAATTAAGTTGTACGCTTGAAACTATTGGCCAACACACTACGGACTATTCAAAGTCTCAATTAATAAACGAAAAAAATAAATTATGTTAGTGTTTTGACGCCATCTGAAATAGCGAGATATGACATCATCTATCTGTATTTTCATACATATCTTCGAAAAGTATCTCATTTATATTACAAAGCAATTTTTTTCTGCTTTTAAATCGCCTGTAGAGCAAAGTATCAAACCTACAACCTTCAGAAAACCAGGTAGAATCATACGGTTTATTTTATAAATGCTTTTCTCAAACATGAGGACAATGTAAACTAAAACAAACGGGATGTGAACCCACTACCCTTGGTGGTCCCTAGATAAGAGAGCCGAGAGTTTTGTGTAACATCTTGAATGGTGACCCGTTGTATAGATAGTGGCGCCATGGAAACAAAAAAAACTTGCAAGTGTTAAAGAACGATAGTAAAAAATACTTAAAATTTCCTTTTTATTAAAAAAAAAAAATGTTTTGAGTAAAGCTTAATTTTATATTATAACTTTAAGGAGAGACAGTTACAGTTACAGTTTGAGGCCATTTCTTTGTTATGTTGTCAGTTTTTTCAACTCTTATGCAAAACTATAGTGCCTAAGATCGTGAAAGAAATTAGCCAGAGTTAGCAGGCCAGTCAATGACTTTACTTTGATGATGAAATGCTTTTTACTTACGCGACAATGTCTCGGCTGCACGTACTAAAAACAGGCGTTATCTCTGAGGCGTTACCTTGCGTTTACCTTGAAGTGAAGTGAGAGCGCGAAACAAGCAACAAAAAGGCACAATCAGCCTCCGCGTTCATCAGCGTATATCTATCAAACAAATAATATTTTAAATTTTCTTTTGAAAAATTTCATTTCATTACTAATTTCTTATGACGTTGTCACGTTCAACTACCGTCAGTAAACACACTTTACAGACCTTTTTTTTTCATTTTCAGAGCGCCACTGTACAGCGTTTCATTTTAACAAGTTCCAATAAGCTTTAATCATTGTCGATGATACCTATTAAATAAAGTAACCTAACCACCACACTCAAATAACAGTTATAACAATATGATACCTGTTATTAACCACTGACATCGTACCTGTTACACGATATACCTGTTATATTCATTAAGCTGTTACTGGTATATGAGCATTAATTGTGACATGATCACATGTACTTAAATGAAGTCACGTTTTGTCTTATGGGGTAGTTAGAGCGTCAAAGTCTTCATACTAATGTATCTTAAAAATCCTTATAGCAAAATATGCGTTAGAAAAGTCTAAACATGACTCTCTCTTTCTCTTCGTATGGGACATCGAGTCGTTGAGCAACCTTAAACATGACTAAGAATACAATGAACTGAAAATTAATTAGAATATTACAATATCTACTAAAGGTTAGCCCCGCGGTTTTACTTGCTGCTAATCATTTTGTCTTGGTAATTAGAGTTAATCTGATACTAGGGTTCATCGGATCGTTGGACGACTCGGTGTCCCACACGAAAGAAGAGTATAACGATTACATTTTTTTTTCAATTTTTAATATTCTGTAACCGTACGATGCCGGCTTAAAATAGCATCACCCCATTTCTTTCCCGCGGGTGTTGTAAGAGGCGACTATTGAACTCGAGGGTTTCATGTGTTTTACAACTTTAAGTGACAACCACCTGTCACTACAGTGATACACAAATCATCTGACAGGGCCCTCAATATTTGCCAGACGTGGCGATGGCGACTACACTATTAATGGCTGTTAAGAGGGTCGTGCAGCTGGAAATTTTCATACAAAAAGCGTTAACGTTTTTATCATACTTACCGGTAATTAATTGTTCTGATTTTTAGGTATTGCATTTAAATTTACAAAAACTAGGTTTATGCTTTTTTATTTTTTTGATACATATTATAATTTCAGAAATAATGGGGCACAAAAGTACACTTTTTTGATACTGAAAAATCTTTATGTTTGAGTGAGGTTCCTTATGAAACTGTTCAAAATTCGGTCAAAAACGAAACGTATAAACCTAGTTCAGTTTATACCCAAGCTATCAAGACCAAAATAATAGAATTTGGTTGAAATTTAGGGGTAGGGAAACGTTAACGCCCGTACCTCGATTTTACTCTGTTTTCGAGGCGATTTCTCAGGAAGCCTGCAACTGATACACACACCCTGCTCTATCACACATTTCGGGTTGGTGGGCGGGTTGTAGTAAGTATACGTACATTAGGGAAGTACAAATGTGATATCGATACTTGCAATAATAGGGTTGGGATAATAATAAGATAATATCGATAAAAATCCCACCACGGATATTTAAATACCGTATTTTTAAGGCTAAAAGGATAAAAACGTGATGCATGTATGTATGTAACCAAGTGCAATGCTGGCTTGGAATGGCATCACCCTAATTTTATCCGTGGAAGTCGTGAAAGGCGCCTAATGGGTACCTACAAGATGTTTATAAATAGGTTTAGGGGGAAAATAAAACATAATAATTGGATGAAACTACTTTACTGATTATATTCACAACAACTTTAATGACAAAACAAGTAATAGCAGTTTATCTACAATCGACTCATAATGTTTGGATTAAAAACTCGGAAAAAAAATGTACAGTGTGTCTCAAAAGGTTGGGCCCTTCTTTATATATTTATATCTCGGCTAATTATTATTCAATCACAACAAATTATATGTTTTAATGTTAGATATAATACTAAAGGCCGTGTGGTGCCGGCTTAGAATAGCACCATCCCATTTTTTTCCCGTGGGTGTCGTAAAAGCCAACTAACGGACTCGAGGGATTAATGTGTATTGTAATTTTACCCCTTGCGGGGTAGGCAGAGCGTTAACGGCCGTAAGAATAAGGCTATCGCTATCGCCACGTCTCACATTTTTGAGGATTGTTTTCCAAGGTTGTTTTGGAAAACATGTATATCACTATAGTGACAGGTTGTCAGCCTGTCGCCTAAATATTGTAATACACCAATACGTCTGGAAGGATGTGGGGTGATGCTATTCTAAGCCGGCATCACACGGCAAACAAACTATTTTTACGTAATTAAAGTTAAAGTTATCCCTAATCTGTAAAGATAAAGATAAATATATTTTATTCACAGGCATACACGGTACAGTAGGTAGTTTCATCGAATTATTCTATTTCCACCCTGGACCCGCCTCTGCTATTTTTGGTCATTGTATTGTAACGTGATTGTAACGCCATTTAAACTTCTGGATTACATTGCCATTGTGATTTTCTATACTTCAAACTAAAAGCAGACTACAAAACTTCAAAAATCATCCAACTGCGATCCTATCGACATCAAACTAAAACGATTCTCATTTAGCAGTCCAGGAGCTCAATTTCTGAATTGTACGTTTTCTGTTCCGTGCACGAAAGTCTAAAACGACTGGTCTAACCACACGTTTTTAAATTTCTTTTACTTGATGTTTTGATAGTCAAAAGCATGGACCAATAGTCAAAAGTATGTGTAAATTTTTTAAGGGCATGTGGGAATCGACAAGTAAAGTAGAACGCGAGATATAAGCATAACCAGTGGCAGATTTTCGCATGAAACTAAAGCGTACGTTTCAGAAATAGAGCTCCAGGACTAAATACAATGTAACTTTTAGTATCCGTACATACCTATTATTTGGAGTAGCACAATTCCATTTGTTAAATTTGCGAAGAAAACCAGTTTTTTTGCGTCTTACACATAAACGCAATCTCTCCCAGCGTTGCCAGAAGGTTACTTTAGTAACCTTTTAGGTGATTTTTAACTGCTTTAGGTTACTTCGAGGTTACACGACTCAAAAGGTTACATTTAGGTGATTTTTTTGAATTTGCGTACAAAATGCTTTTCAAAATTCCCGCTAATGGTTTGCATTGTACCAAATTATTATCTGTGGCAGGGCAGTGGTGCATTCGCAATCGAATCAAACATACCTTTCTCTTTCACACCAATGCATAAATCAAGCGTCCGACTTACTCGCCCGGGCCCGGTCAATCGGATTCGTTCGTATCCTTTCGGTCGATCTTCGTGACTCGCGAATTTGTCGCCAGCCAAACGAAAAGTACGTAGTAGCACAGAATACTAACTAGTAAGTAGTAGGCAGTAGGCAAGTTTTTTCTTTCTTTCTCTTCGTGAACGTCAGTCAGACAGATTGTTTGTTTACGATACGAAGTTTTTAAGTTTGAGGTTGAACTGAGGTTTAACTTGTGTGATTGTGTTTGCGTTTTGAGCTGAAAACTTGGTAAGTGAACCTACTAAGTTATAATAGTCAGTGCATACTGACTAACCAATAACGACGTTTGTAAGTAATACTAATACGTTTGAGAATTTCAATGCCTGGATCACCTTGATGTTTTGTTGTGTTGTGGTAGAAAGTCCACGAAAGCGAAGAGATACCTACATTGTAGACTAATTATGAAGGGCTTAATTGTGTAATCTATATACTCTAAGCATAACTGAAATAAATTTCAGTTGGTTTGGCTTTGGCTTCCCATCCCATCCATCCCAGTTTAAACACAAAGAAGCAACTTTTATATGACCTATTATTTTGTAAGTTCATTTTTTTAAGCTTTTGGTCATCAAAAATGCAAATGGTTACTTTTCTTCCGAAAAGGTTACATTTTTTTACGTTTCAGGTAACTTATGAGAAGACCTCGCTGGCAACACTGATCTCTCCTTTTTTCCCTTTCGGTACGTTTTATCTTCCATTATTTTGAAGTAGGTATAATAAGATTTGAATTTTCGAACCAAGGATCTACTTTATTTGATTATGTAGGTAATTAGTTACCGCCGCCCGCGCTGCGTCATTCATACCGTCCGTCAACTCACGAATACTCACGAATACGATTTGCTCGCTCGCGTTCGCAGCGCAGTGTTAATGTGTGCGTAAGGTCTTGCATGTGTGGGTGCTGCCCGCGCGGCAGTCGAGATAGGACATAAAATTTGAAAAACGCATTTCGCGCGCGCCATGTCGTTGAACGACTGTCTTAACGGTCTGCCTACTCCGCAGGGGATAAAGGCGTGATATATGTATGTATGTAAGATGTAAGAAAACACACGACCCAAGTCTTGTTTTGTTAAATTGGTTAAAAATCATCAAAATAACAAAATCAGTCGAATCATCTGAAAGAATTTTCAATATTTGTTGGATGTGGCGATAACGGCTCTGTTTTTACGGCCGTTGACGCTCTGCCTACCCTGCAAGGCATAAAGGCGTGAAAGATGTGTGTGTCAAAAATAACAAAGGTGTGTGTAAAACTATCATAGCAAAATATCTAACTAATTACTTGTTGACCTAAATAACGGCTTAATCTATATGAATCAGAGTTTTAAAGTTTATTGATCCGCCGCACATATCATTTGATATATCTTTTAGATAATATTTTTTGTTTTTTGGTTATGTTTATGTTCTTATTGTGCGACTTTTCATACAAAATTGCCGATCAATTTCATACAAAAGCTGAGTGACTTTGTATGGGAACTCGAAAAAACTTTTTCGTTTCCCAAAATAGCCCCCGTAGAAAAAGTTGTTCAGCTTCATGGTCTGATCACGCCTGCAAAGTTTTCGTTACACCGTCTCTTACACCCTGTATAAATCAGAGTTTTAAAGTTTATTGATTAACCGTATATATACGTATTATCCGATAGATCTTTTAGATAATTATTTTTGTTTTTTGTTATGTTTGTCCTGTTTGCGGCCGTTAACACTCTGCCTACCCCGCCAGAGATAACGGCGTGATATATGTGTGTAAGTTCTTTCACAGTAAACTGTTTTAACTGTTTTATTCTAAGAGACTCGAGGGTTTCATGTGTATTGCAATTTTTAAGCGACTGGTTGACAACCTGTCACTATATTAATACAGGATTCGTCTGAAACAGCCTTCAATTTGTCAGACGTGGCGATAACGACCGTATTGTTACGGTCGAGAACGCTCTGCATACCCCGCAAGTGATAAAGGCGTGATATATGTATGTATTTAAGTAAGCATTAAGCCAGGTTATTAAGGTTGATTATATTCAGATGTTATTGCAGTTGAACCGTCACGTAAGTTCATAGATTAAATAAGACAGAATCAGATGGTATACAGGGTGTAAAACAATTGCTGCAAATATTTTAAGGAGTAAACCAGTTACTGTACCTAACTGAACAACTTTTCCCAAGGAATATAGGTCGAAATATGAACAAAAAAAAGGTCTATCAAAATTTGCATATTTCGACCTATGTTTCTTGGGGAAAGTTGTTCAGTTACATTAGCTGGTTAACACCTTAAAATATTTGCGTTTTTTTTTATTTATACATCACAATCAGTTTCATGGACTGATTCACCCCTTAATATATTCGCAGCTGATACTCTCACTTAAAGTCTATTTTTTTAGAGAGTCCATAAATGTAAACAAACAACTTGCCATAACCACGTCGATAGATTTCGCCATAATATATGAGAACTGCACGTTATAACTGTCATACAAATACATATTTCACTTGTTTCACATCCCACATAACTGAAAACACTTAATTTATGACTCAATTATGTATAATTCTATTAGAAATTAATAAAATATTAAACAAACACGGACATTTTGACAGATCGTGAACATACAGCCATCTTTGAATAGTGCTGTGCCACATCATTGAGTCCAAAGTTCTGATTCAGTTCAGTGAGTCGGTCAATGAGTCGATTGATTCATTAAGGTTTCTTTTTTTTCTGTTTTAGTCATTATTATTAGGTATGATCATAAAAGTTCAATCTTATTCTTTGAGATTACGTAAATAACATCTACAAACATTTATTAAAATGCCTTTAATCAGAAAAAATCGCGACTTACTTTCTCTTATGTAAGGATGAAAGTACAGTTAAGGTTAGGATAGGTAAAATTAATAAAATCTAACTTGATACCCGTTACATTTGTCAGATCCATACTGAATGGGAAGGAAAGAGGAAACAAAGAAAAGTTGACCTTGAGCATTTTCCCAAAGCTGACTGATGTCACAAGGTATCAAGCTATATTTAATGTCCGACTCACACACTCCATGAGTTACAGGAGGCAGCACGAGGGACGAGTTCTATATCGTTAGGGATCAAACACGGAAGAGCATTCGGAACACACGACATCGGAACGAAGCGAGGAAACGAATGACGGTCAATCGCAAGCCGTAAAACGCTATTGCTTCAGAATGACTTTCTCTTTCTAACAGTAACAATAGCGAGCGAGAGGCAAGAACTGTTTTATCATGCCGTCTCTATTATTTAGTGTTCCAAGTACAGTGCGACAAAAATAATTAGTAATGAAAAACATTATTTTCTTAAACTTAGATTCATATCAACGGGGCTTAGAAGGGACGACATTTTAATTACTACTCCTTTTTATGCACTGTATTTACGCTACTATGAACGGCAAAATTATCCAATAAAGGTTGTTTTTTTATATATAAAAAACAATGATAATGCGAGTAAAGCCACAGGGTATTTGTTTTTAATACTGTGTTCAAACAATCAACAAGTTACGATGATCTTACTTTACTCAGTTATAAAGATTTCGAACTGACTCACTCTTGCCCAGCCCTACCAAATCTAATATTAGAGATTTTTAGTCTGTGGAGATTTGTTTGTTTACCTTTCTGGACTCTCTAAGAAAAACAGACTTTACACCTTATACGTATACATAAAGGCCCCGTGATGCCGGTCTAGAAAAGCATCTCCCCATTTCTTTCCCGTGGGTGTCGGAAGAGGCGACTAAGGGACTCTGACAACCTGTCACTACCGTTATACACAAATCATCTGAAAAGGGTCCTTAATGTTTCTTAGACGTGGCGATAGCAGATAGATAAGTGTGGTTCGTTCCAGTACTAGATAATCAATTTTAGTGTGACACCCGACTTTATACTTATATTATACTTTGTGTCGTTGGATTCGCCTTGATGCCCTGAATCAAAAACCGGAGTGGTCAAAAAATCGTGTCGTGGAGGGAGGGGACATAATTTTTTTATAAATCCTATCAATTGAAAGAGCGCTGCAAGACGATTTCAGCAATATATCTCATTAGGATATTTAAGTTTATTTTTCTATTACGACATACACCTGCGGGAAAGAAATGGGGTGATGCTATGCTAAGCCGGCATCTATCTACCTATATCCCTTCTACAAATTAATCTATGACCGTAATTGTAACGCGTTCGCCTCGTTCGCTAACGGCAGCGAGCAGCGATAAGTCGCGATAACGGGCCGTTGCGCGCGCGCACCGCGCTCTGTGACGTCACGCCGCGTTCCAATTTTAAACCGCGCACGCTGATTGGCCCGCGTTGTGTAATACCAATAAATTTGAATTGAGAACTTGGAATAATTATTTTGCGTGTGTGTGAATCTTTGAAGGTTATTTGTTTTTTTTAAATTATTATTTATGTGATTATTTATTTTTATGTGTTTTATGATATTTGATGGTGACAGTAAACGTCGCATTTATGTGAGTATTATTCATAATCTTGTTATTTTGTTTAGAACACATTGGAATAGTTTAGATAAACATGTTTTGTGATATAAACACCCAACCCAATCGTACTTACGTCCTATACACACACACACATCACGCCTTTATCCCTTACGGGGTAGGCGGAGCGCAATCGCCCTTAAAAATACGGTAGTTATCGCCATGTCTACGTAAAATAACTGTCGTTAACGCTATGCCTACCCCGCGAGGGATACAGGCAGGATTTGTGTATGTATGCAAACTAATTTCAGAGGTCAAGACGATTTAAAACTCTGATTACAGAGTAAAACAGACAGTTCTCTTATCTACCTACGTAACAAAACTACGTAATAACAGACTCCATATCGCAAAATTCACAAACAAACTCCTATTCATAGTTTTATCTTTAATAGTGATATTAGTGACCTATGGCCAATCAAAATTCAGTTTTATCTCGTAAAGACGCCGTGTGATGCCGGCTGAGAATAGCATCACCCCACATCTTTCCCGTGGGTGTCGTAAGAGGTGACTAAGGGACTCGAGAGTATTACAGTTTTTAAGCGACAGGCTGACAACCTGTCACTATAGTGATAGGCATGCTTTCTGGAACAACATTGGAAAACAATCCTCAAAAATGTCAGACTTGGCTTAAGCTTGGCAAAGGGATAAAGGCGTGATATATCTATGCATGTATGTACACAATAGTGATGTAACGAATATTCGCATTCGCATTCGCATTCGCGAATATTCGCATATTTTTTGACATTCGCATTCGCACTCGCATTCGCAAAAATAGTGCGAATATTTTGCGAATGTGAAAGCAAGGGAGGAACGAGAAAAAAGGAACTTATATTTAAAAATATGGTTAATAGAATAAAGATATTTAAATAATAAACATCTAACAAAACATGAACTAAATAAATCTGCTTATAAAGAAACATAAAAATATTGAAATTAAAATTTTACCAAACAAAAAATCTTTCTTATACTTCTATCAGTCTATACTTTTCATAAAGATCTGTCTATAAATATCAAACCAAAAACCAAACTGACCGTCCGGCGCGGCAACGGGAACGTGGGGTGCGCGGGGAGCTGCAGTGCGTGTGGGGGCGAAAGATTAGCGCTAAGTTCGGATACACAATTACGCAAATTTTCGGAACAAATGCAAATGGAACGCGCCTCGTTTTGGCGCCAAATCAACAAGAACTAGAGTTGGCGCGGGTTTTGAATATCGCGCGGGAAATATCAGACTAAAGAAGAAATTGTTTGTTTGTAATTATTAGAAAATTATTTTTGAAGCGTTTTTGTGCGTAATTATTGTATTTGTATATTGCAATGCTGAAATAAACATAATAATGTTCGGACCCTTAAGGATCATTTAGAAAATATAAAAAAAAGAAACAAAAAACTGAACATTCGCATTCGCATTCGCATTCGCGAATGTCGATATCAGATATTCGCATTCGCATTCGCATTCGCGAATGTTCAAAAACTGACATTCGTTACATCACTAGTACACAAATCTCGCCTATATCTCTGACGGGATAGACAGAGTGTGAACGACAGTAAAATAACGGTAGATATCCCATATCTGACAAATGTTTGAGGGTCGTTTCAGATAAGTCATGTATCATTACATTATAGTGGCAGGTTGTCAGCCTGTCGCCTAAAATTACAATACACATGAAACCCTGAAGTCCCTTAAGGCTTCTACGACACCCACAGGAAAGAAATGGGGTGATGCTATTCTAAGCCGGCATCACACGGCATGACACTGTGGGACACTAAACCCTCGTCGTTCGAATAGGCCATATTTGACAGCTGTCAAGGTCATGTTAATGCTATGAGTTAAGGTCTATTTTTCTTTGTTGACATGCCCATTTGTATGGGTTTGACAGCTGTCAAATATGGCCTATTCGATCGACGGGGGTTTAGTTGTGTACCACGTTATGAGGGTTGAGGAGATGGAGACGCTAGTTGCGCACCACGGTGTGAATGAGGAAAGTGGAATCGCTAGTTGCGAACCACGAGTGTGATTGAGGAAGTGGCAGTGCTAGTTGCAGGCCACGAGAGGTGAGAGGTAAATGAGAGGTGGAGTCGGTTCGGGCTTGGGCAGTCGTATGCCCATTTATTAAAGTTCTCACCGGTATTTATACAAAACTGACCTAAATTATTAGCAAGGCGAGGGTACATAATTATTCATATTTACAAAGTTACCCACAGGATAAATTATCACTACCCTGGTGGGTAGACGATATATCAAAGTTGTAGGGACACCCACAACACGAATGCTTTGTTCGTGGGTATAAAAGAATCAAAAATGACAGCCACAATCCATAGTTCAGAGAACGTCTGAAGGACAGACGGACAGTCTCTTTTTAGTATTTAATCTTTTCGATCGTCTGTGATTCTGTTTCTGGGAATATTCTTATTATATGCACACACACACGTACATATATAATGCCTTGCAGGGAAGGCAGAGCGTCAGCGGCCGTAAAAATATGGTCGCTATCGCCACGTCTGAAAAGTATCGAGGGCCCATAGATGATCACTGTCTGTAGTGACAGGTTGTCAGCCTGTCGCCACATAAATCGACTCCCTTAGACTAAGCTAAAAAATTTCATGTGCCTTACAATTTTAGGCGACAGGCTGACAACCTGTCACTACTTCCGAAACGGAAACGGGTGTCACTAAATCGAAAAATCTGTTCTGTCACATACAAAACACTCATGATTTTTATCGATCCTGCTGTGTAAAATCTTGGTTCCACGGAAAATCCCCTAGGTTAGGTAGCCGACCCCGACAGAGAACGGTATAAGGCAAGGCGAATGAAATAATGTCCCTTCTAGAATGTGTTATGTTATGTTAAATGAGATGTTGTTTTGAACTTAAAAAGATTAAGCCAAGTCAGATACAAAACATGTAATGAGTAGGCGATCTAAAAATAACTAAGTACGGCACATATTTTAAAAATAACTCAGTTCATTCAAAACAACTATAATTTTATGCATAAAAGAAGACCAGAAGAAATCCAAAGAAGATCTTTATAGAATTAAATATGGAGATTGGATATGTATGGATATTAATGGAAAGCCCCTAATCTTAGAGCATACAACCTATGGAGGTGGATCAGTCAATGGGAAATTTTCTAGCCCGTTTTCATAAATCATTTATTTAATCATAATTTTGGCGATTCACATTATTGGGCCCGCCAAACTGTAAACACAGTTTGTTGGCGAAGACACGATACTCTCATTGTACATTTTAGTTTGCCAACTATTACCTACTTAAGGGGCTGACACGAGCTAAAAACCGGTCCCTTTCTGACAAATGTCAAACTGCGCGCGTGCGAACGGGACGGAATCTTGCGATTCAATGATATTTTCGTATTTTCGATGATAACTCGGTCAAAAATAAGTAATTTGAAAATCAAAAACAATATGTCGATAGAGTATTGTAAGGCGCTCATTCTGATAATAAACACTTAATTATTGCGTGGGTTTTGTTCATACAGTTTGCGATATTAATAGATTTATAGAGGTAACTTTACGATGTTTTTCTATCAAGCTAAATTACTAATATCATGTTTTGGAAACAATAACACTACAGCAAATATCCTGAAGATTATTACCTTTTTTTTCGTCAGTTTTTCTGCATTTTATCTAGGGTAGAAATCACTTATAAAAGTAGCTTTTAGCTCTACTCAGCCCCTTAAGATTAATGCATGCATAAGTGACAGTGTATTCTGTCTAGATGAGTAACTCATATGTCATATAACTCTTATGTCAAAATTTCAACCTAACGAACGCCATCTAATATGACATCTTAAACTAGCTCGAGATCTGTCAAATGCAGACGATAGAAAAATTCCCATTACCGAACAATTTTTTCTGACACTTTACGGGAGGGGAGGCAAACAAGTACAGCACACATCGATAATTTTACAACTTGACAACCACATACAAAATGGCAACCGTCAGTTTCATACGAGTATAACGTGCAGGACAAACGGGTAGTGAATTCTGGCAGACGAGTAAGCCCAGCTTTGCCATCTCCATAAGTTGAATGCTCTAAGCCCCTCTTTCTCTTTTCGTGTAGGACACCGAGTCGTCCAACGACCCAGTCAAAAGCCCCTAATAGATATTGCAACATTGTCAAAGGGGAAATTTCTTTGTATGCGTTAGATTTAAATTATCTTTCAATGCACTTATATTTATGCAAATGCAATAGTAATGCAATCATTATAATAATAAATTATACTAATACAAAGTCTGCTAATGTAATTCTAATTATGTACCTAACTACTATGTAGTATTTATGTATATTTGAAATGTGGGCGTAAATATTTAAGTACACAATTAATCCATTAATTATGCCGTGTGATGCCGGCTTAGAATAGCATCATCCCATTTCTTTCCTGTGGGTGTCGTATGAGGCGACTAAGGGACTCGAGGGTTTCGTGTATTACATATTTAGGCGACAGACTGACATCCTGTCACTACAGTGATACACGACTTGTCTGTAGCGACCCTCAAACATTTTGTCAGACGTGGCGATAACGGCCGTAATTTTGCGGTCGTTAACGCTCTGCCTACCCCGCCAGGGATATAGGCGTGATTTGTGTGTAAAATTAATCCACTATACAAATACATACAGGGTTATTTTTTAAATCTGTACACAAATTTTGAGGGTGTTTCTACTGTCGGAGTTTGTATGGTGGACGCCAATCTTATTGATATACCATAGTGTTCTCTAATGTGTCAAGTCCTTGTTTACGTCGTGCGGGTGCAAAATTCTTAAGGGGCTGAGTAGAGCTAAAAGCTACTTTTATAAGTGATTTCTACCCTAGATAAAATGCAGAAAAACTGACGAAAAAAAAAGGTAATAATCTTCAGGATATTTGCTGTAGTGCTATTGTTTCCAAAACATGATATTAGTAATTTAGCTTGATAGAAAAACATCGTAAAGTTACTTCTAAAAATCTATTATATCGCAAACTGTACGAACAAAACCTACGCAATAATTGAGTGTTTATTATCAGAATGAGCGCCTTACAATACTCTATCGACATATTGTTTTTGATTTTCAAATTACTTATTTTAGACCGAGTTATCATCGAAAATACGAAAATATCATTGAATCGGCAAGATTCCGTCCCGTTCGCACGCGCGCAGTTTGACATTTGTCAGAAAGGGACCGGTTTTTAGCTCTTGTCAGCCCCTTAATCACTAAAAATATAAATAATCCTCAAGCCAAGTCCCGTTTTATTTTCTACAGGTTATGGGCCCAGCACGCTTCCACTCATGATTCTGAACAACTTTTACTATGGGGCCACATGCCAAATCGCAATAAATTGGGTGTTCCATACGTTTTTGCCGAGTAGTTAATAATTTTTCTATAAAGCATTTGATTTTTCCGAAATGGCCCTCAAATATTAATTAGACATCGTGGTGATAGCGACCGTAGTTGTACGACCGGTAACGCTCTGCCTACCTCGCAAATTATGAAGGCGTGATATGTGTATGTGTATTCTTAGCAGACTTAATAAAATTACCTTTCATTTGCCGTGTGATGCCGGCTTCGAATAGCATCACCCCATTTCTTCCCGCGGGTGTTGTAAAAGGCAACTAAGGGACTCGAGGGTTTCATGTGTTAAGCAATTTTAGGCGACAGGCTGACAACCTGTCACTACAGTGATACACGATTCATCTGAAAAGGCCCTCAATACTTGTCAGACGTGGCGATAACGACCGTAATTTTGCGATCGTTAACGCTCTGCCTACCCTGCAAGGGACAAAGGCGTGATTTGTGCATTCATTTGCAATTTTCTTCAAAGTCAAAGACCAGGGCCTTAAGTCTGCTAAATGAGAATCGTCTCAGTTGGATGTCGATTGGATCTCAGTTGGATGATTTCGGTCATTTCGTAGTCTGCTAACAGTTTAAAGTATAGAAAAATCACAATGGCAATAGAATGACAGTTAAGTTTCGATGGCGTTACATAAATACATATATCACGCCTTTATCCCTTGCGGGGTAGGCAGAGCGTTAACAGCCGTAAGAATACGGTCACTATCGCCACGTCTGACGTTTTTGAGGATTGTTTTCCAAGGTTGTTTCAGAAAACATGTGTACCACTATAGTGACAGGTTGTCAGCCTGTCGCCTAAAAACTGCAATACACCAATACTCTCGAGTCCCTTAGTCGCCTCTTACGACACCCACGGGAAGGATGTGGGGTGATGCTATTCTAAGCCGGCATCACACGGCGTTACAATGACAAAAAATAGCAGACTTGGGGCCCTGATTCATCAGTAAATTATTGCCAACTACAAAATGGACTTTGGACTGTAACGGCGTTACACGAAGCAAGGAAAAAAACTTGACATAATTAAAATTGATGAAAAACCACGTATTTTTATACCATACAAACGAATATCAACTTTAAACTAAGGTCGTAAGAGCTATATGGAACGCATTTCAGTTTTTGTAGATTCGTCTGCGTACGGTTTCAGGGTTACACTTTGAATACAGGATGTAAATATAATTACCTGCAAATATTTTAAGGGGTGAACCAGCCCATGAAACTTAACAACTTTCCCCAAGGAAAATAGGTCGAAATATAAGGAAAAATTTTGGACCTATACAAATTGGTCCGTTTTTTTATATATTTTGTCCTATGTTTCTTGTGAACCAGCCCATGAAACTGAACAACTTTCCCCAAGAAACATAGGTCGAAATATGTGAAAAAATTTAGGATCTATAAAAATTGGTCCAATAATTTTCCATATTTCGACCTATTATGCTACCTGGGGAAAGTTGTTCAGTTTCATGGGGTGGTTCACCCATTGAAAGGAAGTCAGTACTTTTGCTAACATCCTGTATATCTTTAAAAGAACAATAGTCGTAATAATTACCTATGCTTGTTTTACTACTTTATAACATTAAGTTTTAAAATTATAGGTTACGAAATCGGGATCCCTTTTGTTAGCATAATATTTTTTCCACTAATATGTTTTGGCATAACATGTTACGCATAATTCTTTTTCCCCTATTATATCTTTGTCATAAACATTTTTTCGCATAATATTTATCTTGGCATTATCAGTTTATTTGGGTCTAACAATTTTTTTATAGAGGTTATGTTAGGTTAGGCTAGTATTTTTATAGACATTAGGTTAGGTTAGGTTAGGTTAGGTTATTAAATTATGCTTAACGTGTTATGCCTACTATTTTATGCGTAAGTATCATTAGTTCAATGTATATTGTGCCAACCTATGTTATGCCTAATATTTTTATGCGAATATATAGGGAACCTACGAAATCATTCTGTCTAGAACCAAGTCGTTACACCTAAATTACGACCGCGTGATTATTACAACCTCGAAAGTTCTTTGACCTAAAACCTAGAAGCAATGTCTACTTGTAATCGTCTTCCGATTATACAGGATGTTTAAAAAGAACTAACTTCCTGTCATGGCATGAACCATCCAATGAAACTGAAAAACTTTCCCCAAGAAACATACGTCGAAATATGAAAAAAAAAATTGCACCTCACATAGAACTTGACTCGGTTGGTACATTTTGTATGGAAGATCTAAAAATTTGCTTGGGGTGGTGCTATTTCACTCAGACGGCAACACACATACATCTATCACGCCTTTATCCCTTGCGGGGTAGGCAGAGCGTTAACGGCCGTAAGAATACGGTCGCTATCGCCACGTCTGACATTTTTGAGGATTGTTTTCCAAGGTTGTTCCAGAAAACATGTGTATCACTATAGTGACAGGTTGTCAGCCTGTCGCCTAAAAATTGTAATACACCAATACTCACGAGTCCCTTAGTCGCCTCTTACGACACCCGCGGGAAGGATGTGGGGTGATGATATTCTAAGCCGACATCACACGGCATTTATTTATTTGTGTACAAGGTAAATTCTGAACAATCTTGTCCATTTACATGTTTATCTTAGCGTCAGACTAATTATGTCGGCGTGTGTAACATAACCTCGAAACAGGTCCTTAACCTAACCTCAAAGCGATACTGATGACTCTCATTGCAGACAGTGAAAAAAAAACTGACGTTGATCGTTATAAGGTACACTCAGCCACATAAAAAGTTAAACATTTAAAACATTTTACAAATAAGTAGTTCGTAGTTACTGCGTTTTTACTCTACTTAATAGGGAGAATCGTGTCCAGCAGTGGACGACCGGCGGGATCGCGGAGGTCCCTTATTTGTGCCTTATTTTGGCAATTACCGGCATGTACGGAGTTGGACAGTCTGGTTAGGACATTGCGGGCTGAACCACCCGATTATCCGTAAGAAAGATGGGTCCGTGTTTCGGATGGCACGTTAAGTCGTAGGTCTCGGTTGCTGTCTATGATCACTTAGACGGCGGTCGTTACACATCCTTGTCAGAAGCCTGCTACGTTTAGTAGGTGGTTGAAAAATCCTGACACTAGAGTTTATTGGGTCGTTGGATGGCTTGGTGTCCCACACGAAAAGACAGACCGGGTAGATTCAGTCCGAAACACTTTGCTTGTTAGGTATATAATTTTTAAAAATCTCCACCGCAATTTCCAATCATATCCATAAATAAACCAATTAATCATAAACTAGTTTTCTAGCGGATGAGGAAACATTTTTTCGCAAAATTTTCCTCTATTTCCATAAATGGACCAATGTAACGAAAAATTGGTTTTCCCTAACGGATGTGGCCAACTGTACAATATATATGAGTGTACGTATCGCGTCATGGAACTGACAACGCCCCGTTCGTTTCATCGCTATAACGAATACTCAAGGTTATAACGACCAGTGTTAGGCACAAGGCACACTTGAGCGGGCGCGCCGGCAGAAACTTACGTTACTGAAATTATCTGTGATAAAGGTGCGTAATTTTTTGAATCATTTATTGCCGTGTCAGGCTTAGAATAGCATCACCCCATTTCTTTCCCGTGGGTGCCGCAAGAGGCGACTAAGGGACTCAAGGTTTTCATGCGGATTGCAACTTTAGGCGATAGGCTAACAAACTGTCACTTAAGTATTTCACGAGTCATCTGAAAGACCCTCGATATTTGTCTGACGTGGCAATGGCGGCCGTATTTTTTTGCGGCCATTACAGCTCTACCTACCCCGCAAGAGAGAACGGCGTGATATATGTACGTTTTCATTATCGTTTACTGAAAATTTATGTTTTTTAAAATGTAAGTAGGTAATCTATTTATATGAAACACGAATTATCTAAATCAGCCCTCAATAGTTGGTGGCGTTTTAGCCGTCAGCGCTCTGCCCACCCCGCAAAGGATAAAGATACGTGAGCGTGAAACTAATTTATTTAGAATTGCATTCGTACTAGTATTGTTCGTTAACTTATTGTCTTTTTTGAACCTTTTTGTTTTTAATTCAGTGGCAGCCCTTATCTTCAAAATTATGTGTACGTTCCGTGAATTAAATTTTTGTATGTGCTAAAATCGATTGCTTTTTAAATGTATCTTCAAGCAACTTACGTACAGACTGTCGCTGACCGTGGGGCAGCAGAAGTAAAATAGGCGGGTTCTTGCTAGACTACTGAGGGAAACCGCCTTCTAGGATAATATTTTATATATTTGCAGCACATTACATGTGAATCTTAGAATTATAACGAAACCATAGAAAATACAGACAATTATTACAAAACCTAGACTAAGAGGTCAAGGCCAAAAAGTTTATATGTTGGAAGACTCCAACACAGACAATCCTAAGAATCGGGACTATTGACCTAAATTATCATAAATACCTACTGATGTACAGGTGTCTTCACTCAAGTACAACGTTCAAGGTTTTCCGCGAAATATTTTGTTTAAAAAACACGTGGTTATCACTTATCAGAGCGTCCGTACCAGTTTGCGTCATAGTTGATTCGTTACAGCCGAATGTAACGCCCCTCATATTAACAAAATACAACAATTTTCCTTGTATATTTTTGTCATTTCGTAATTTTCGTGATAAGGCAATCCCGTTCTCTGTCGGGGTCGGCTACCTAACCTAGGGTATTTGACGTGGAACAAAGTTTTTACGCAGAGCGACTGCCATCTGACCTCTGCAACCCGAAGGCTAACCTGGCCCGAATCCTAGATTAAGTCACATTCAAATACAATCTGAATTCAAATTTTATTTGAATGTGGGTTTCATAGCTATTTTTCGTTATATACGTTTTTCGAGAGCACCGAATGAGCGACAAAGAGGCACAATCGGCCTCCGCATTCGGCAGCGTATATCTTTCAAACAAAAGGCTGACATCCTGTCACTACAATGATACACGAATCACCTGAACAGGCCCTCAATATTTGTCAGACGTGGCGACAGCGACCGTATTTTACGGCCGTTAACGCTCTGCCCATCCCGCAAGGGATAAAGGCGTGATATGTGTATGTACACTTAAAATTATATACCTTATTCTGTTATAATAGAGTTCTTATTCTTATAATGACCTAAAAACTTTCCATAGCTGATGCCTCATACTATAGAAATCACGCTAAAAACCACTCTATTCCCTTATAATAAGGCTCAATTTCGTCTGAAATTACCATACAAAAGGTTTTCTTAGAAATGGGGGCAGTCAGGTCGGCGTTAGCGTAACGGCGGCGTTGTAACGAATTTAACGAATTTTTCGTTAGTATTGAGAACAGCGCACACTGAGAAACAGTGGGAGGTGGTTCTGTGAGTTATTTTTGTATATTCTTTGATTTGCGGTTTTTTAATAATACATTGACCACGTGGTGAAAAAAGACTTTCTTCCGAGTGATACATGTATGTATGTATGTAATGTGAATTTGGCTATGCAATAAAGAACTTGAACTTGAACTTAATAACTTTATTGTACCAAGCAGGAAATTACAAAAAACACTTAAATAGAGAATATAATGTGAAGGCCAATAGGCGCATAGTGCTTTATATATAAAAACAGGGAAACTTATAGAAGAACAGTTCAATAAACCTAAAAAATTACACGAAAAATCCATAGCGACTTCGCGTGGTATTGTTTTATTTTTTAATAATATCGTACAAAGCAAAAGCAAAAAGTCTATTCAGTTTTCCATTTTGCCTGCAAAAATTTATTAGATTTTCGTTACATTTTACGTAGCTTTGACAGTTGCATCTTTTGTCCCCTAGGGAGGAAAGTGATTTGTATGGAGTTTTGTCTCCTTTTGGCGAATTTGAAACGTGAATAATGACTCTAATGAAATTTTAAAGCTGCCTATGTTAAATTTTTATATATTAATCATAAATGTAAAGAAAATGTCATTTAGTTTGACCTGTTTGGGTTTGCCTTTTCGAGAAACTAGGCCATTCATCAATTCTACGCCCCACACGACGAGGTATAAATAATGATAGAGGAATTTCTTACTTTGAAATCTGATAACGACATCACTCAACTTGTAAATAAGAGATTCCAATTTCTTATAGTCATGAAACGATCACATGACATATTTTTCAAAGTATTGCTGACACCAAGACATTCTTAACGAAACTACATACATATATCACGCCTTTATCCCTTGTGGGTTTGGCAGTGCGTTAACGGCGCAAAAATGCACTGTGCGCACTGTAGTGACAAGTTGTCAGCCTGTCGCCTAAAGTTGTAATACGTGAAACATAATACACATGAAACGTAATACACATGAAACCCTCGAGTCCCATAGTTGCCTCTTACATCACAACACCCGCAGAAGAGTTGGGGTGATGCTATTCTATGCCGGCATCACACGGCAACGAAACATACATACATGTAACACGCCTTTATCCTTTGCGGGTTAGGCAGTGCGTTAACGCCGTAAAAATGCGTTCGCTATCGCCACGTCTGACAAATATTGATGGCCGTTTCATATAATTCGTGTATCGCTGTAGTGACAGGTTTTCAGCTAATTAAAACTCTTGGGTCATTTAGTTGCCTCGCGCGAAAAAAATGGGGTGATGCTATTCTACACGGCATTACGCGGAAATAATATCACTTCAGATTAGAGTGAAGAAGTTAGAAGTGTTAAATAATGAACATTACAAGGTGGTACACTTTGCTCCGTATAATTTAATCAATACATAGTATTCATAATTATAATCCCATTTCGGAAGGCACGTTAAACCGTAGGTCCCGGTTGCTGTCTATGATTACTTAGACGGCGGTCGTTACGCAACCATATTAGAAGCCTGCTACTTGTAGATGGCGGTTGAAAAATGCTGACACTAGTGTTCATTCGTCCGATGGAGGGCTCGGTATTCCACACGAAAACAGAAAATAGTTACGATTTAACGGGTTTTTACCGACACTGTCGTTAGTAAGAACCCGTTCAATTATAACTATAAATATGATGGAAAGAATAACATCGTGAGTTTCGATCTCCGTTATGTACTTGTTTTTACTCACGTACGTTTACCGACTGCTCTTGCGGTGGAGGAAAAACATCGTGATGGAATCCTCATTCAAATAAAATTTGAATTCAGATGATATGTGAATGTGAATATGTGTTTTTACTCGTGTACATTTACCAGTCGGTAAATGTACACGAGTAAAAACACATTGGTACATGGCGGGGATTGAACACGAGTCTCACGATTGTAAGACCTGTGTCCTAGCCACTTGGCCACCGACACTCTATCCACCATCATACATACATATATCACGTCTTTATCCCTTGCGGGATAGGCAGAGCGTTACCGGCCGTAAGAAAACGTTCGCTATCGCCACGTCTGACATTTTTGAGGGTTGTTTTCCACGGTTCTTTCAGAAAACATGTGTATCACTATAGTGACAGCCTGTCGCCTAAAAATTATAATACACCGATACTCTCGAGGCCTAACGCCTCTTACGACACCCGCGGGAAGGATGTGGGGTGATGCTATTCTAAGCAGGCATCACACGGCAATCATACATGGATGATATTCTTTGTTTTTCGTTGTATACTGTACATAGCGTCCGCTACCTGTAACGGCTTCTCAAGGACGCTGAGATAAACGACTTATCACTGAAGATAATTCCGTTTATCACAACGATAATTGATAACGACGAACTAGAATATAAATAGGTATGTAGGAATGTCAGTTTGTATTTAATAACGTGTTGTTTTAAGTTGTTTACGTTTTGGTTTGTTTATTTTAATATAATTGTTTATTTCGGTAAGTTACAGCGTTTTTTTGCAACGAATATTTATTTGCTCACTAGAAAATTTAAACAAATAATTGAGCTCAATAATTGTAATAAAAACTGAACTGATCTTTTACAAGATAGTTTTTTTTTTATATAAAAAAATACATATGTATTTAATAAATATAAGTAATTGTATTATTATGTATCTATTTACATTGTATACATAGGAAACAAACAGGAAAACACATGTATTTGAAAATTGCCATAAAAAATTCAGATGTATTGTTAGCTATGCAATCGTGAAAACATAACATAAATATACTTTATTGTACATATAACAAAAAATGGACTTAACAAAAACAAAACCAAAGGGTACAATGCAGGCGGTCTTATAGCTAGGTAGCTATTTCTGCCAGACAACCTTAGGGTGGAGGGAAAATTTGTTTAGGAATCGGTACAGTGCTTCTGGTCTTGCATTTAAGTACAAGTTAATAAAATACATACATACATACATATATCACGCCTTTATCCCTTGCAGGGTAGGCAGAGCGATAACGATCGTAAAATTACAGTCGTTATCGCCACGTCTGACAAGCATTGAGGGCCCCTTCAGATGATTCGTGTATCACTGTAGTGAAAGGTTGTCAGCCTGTCGCCTAAAGTTGTAATTCGTGGTAATACACATAATACCTTCGAGCCCCTTAGTTGCCTCTTACAACACCCGCGGGAAGAATTGGGGTGATGCTATTCTATGCCGGCATCACACGGCTCTAAATACATATAAATTGCAATTTTTTTAACATTTCGTTACACCCCGTATAGTTGTCAATGTTTGAACAAGCCTGTGCAGTTTTACAAACATCATATTATGCACATGCATTAATCACGTTCACCGTGTTTGTTTTGCGCAGTGGGGTAAATATTTTACTTTTGATAAGCGTACGTATTTTTAGTTTAAGCATCTAGTAATTGTTCCTATTGTTAATCACTACATAGTATAAAGCAAAGTCGCTTTTCGCGTCTGTCTGTATGTTTGCTTAAATCTTTAAAAGTACAAAACTGATTTTGATGCAGATTTTTTTAATAGATAGAGCGATTCGAGAGGAAGGTTTTAATGTATAACACTTGCCGGGAAAATAGTTATTCCCACGGGAAATTGAGTTGCAGCGGGCGCAGCCGCTGTTGCAGGCCGCTTTATAAGGTGTAAAAATATTAGCTCTCTCTCTCTTTTCGTATAGGAGGCCGATTCATCCAATGACTCAATGAACGCTAGTGTCAGAATTTTTCAACCACCTACTACGAGTAGCAAGCAGGCTTCTGACATGGTTGTGAAACGACCGCCGTCTAAGTGATGAGAGATTTGTGTATGTGCGTGTATGTTATTGCCGCCTGTACAGTAAATATTGTTTAAGTTCGTACTAATTCTAGTAATCATAGACAGCGACCGGTATCTACGGCGTAACGTGCCATCCGAAGCACTAAATTTTTATATTTTTCACATAAATTAAACTATTCAATCCAGCCTTCCATTTGCGAACTAACCAAACTGGGAGCGGTTTTTTTTGCAATACGTGTTTTTCTATATTCGGGAAGCACGTGTAACCTACTTCTGAGTTGTTGTTATGTTTTTAGTAACCTGTCATATCGGCGTCAATTCTGACAAACATATTTCTTGGTTATAGTTCTATACTAGTTCCCAGAACAACTCCTATTGTTTGAACAACCATTCAATTATTTCCGGGTGAACCCTTACTCCCCACCAACCAATAGGCGCAGTTTTGACGGTTCCGGGGCCGAAAACGTACAGTCAACACAAAAACAAAGTAGGTAGTTTGTGCCGTGTTGTGTGGGCAGAGTAGAATAACACCACCTCTCTCTTCCCGTGGGGGTCGTAAGAAGCGACCGAGGGATTAACCAGGCCCAAGACCGGTCCTGGAGAAGGACAACTCCACACTAAACTCGTAATGTAGTCTCCGTCTGGCGCGTGTGACAGAGGTCTATCGTGCGGTAGACTCCTGCAGCCGACCTGGCTCCGCACGTATCGACTCGTCGTTCCTGTGGAGTCAGACAGGGAGCCCGAGAGGGTGGTGCAGGTCGTGGGCACCCCTACTTTTTCCATAATTGCAACACAGACACTGATTAAATCATCTACCACGGACGTATGAGACCAACGATTATCAAAACATCAAGCTTTTGGAGTACACACAGACGCGAAAAGCTACTTTGCTTTATATTATGTAGTGACGAAGAAGTAAAGAAAATGTCAGTCAGAATTGAGGGTAAGATATCATCAGGCGTTGCGCATACGCAGTCCAACGCCCGTTATTATCGTATCATCGTTAAAATCGAACACAAGTGACACACTTTGCGTTGTCTATTTACGAGTACATACGCAGCGTCGGTGGCCAAGTGGTTAGGACACCGGTCTTGCAATCGTGAGAGCCGAGTTCGATCCCCGCCATGCACCAATGTGCCGACTGCTCTTATGGTGAAGGAAAAACGTCGTGATGAAACCTTCATTAAAAAAAAAATCAGATTATATTTGAATGTGACTTAACCTAGGATTCGGGCCAGGTTAGCCTTCGGGTTGCAGAGATGGCAGTTGCTTTGTGTATAAACTTGGTTCAACGTCAAATCCCCTAGGTTAGGTAGCCGAACCCGACAGAGAACGGGATAAGGCACGGAGAATGATGACATACATACACAACAAGCCTTTATCCCTTGTGGGGTAGGCGGGGCATTAACGGCCGTAGAAATACGGTTGTTTTCGACACGGATCGCTTTCTAACTGCAAGTATCTAACCCGTTGGGTCTAGTCAAGGTCAAAGTTAACTTAAAGTTCAAATGTCAATAGTTCAGCTAACTACGTTGCTATTTTTGTAACTGGTAGCGATGGTACGAACGGTGCACGTCGATACACATCACACATTAGCCCCTTGCGGGGTAAGCAGAACGTTAACGAACGCAATATTACGGTCGTTATCACCACGTCTGGCAAACACTGGAGAACTGTGTCAGGAAAATCGAGACTTTAGACACAGGTTGTCAAGCTGTGGCCTAAAATTTGAATGCATATTATAGAACTATCGAGTCCCTTAGTCATTTCGGGGAAACGGGGTGATGCTATTATTTTGTAGTTGTACGACACGTTAAGTTGTAGGTCCGGTTGTATGACAGACGGCGGTCGCTACTCAACAATGTCAGAGGCCTGCTACTAGTAGTACATACATACATACATACATCACGCCTCCATCCCTCACGGGGTAGGCAGAGCGCTAACGGCCGCTAGTTGTAGGCGGTTGAAAAACACTGACACCAGGGTTCATCGGGTCGTTGGACGACTCGGTGGCCCATACGAAAAGAGAACTTGAAAAGAGCTTCTTGTTAACAGATGCTACCTTGTGTCTACGGTTATGTTTTTACCCTTTAGTTACGAAACCCTAAAATAAAAAAAGCTGATAGTTTCCAAGGTCTAGTGCAACGCAGTGGTACGGATATCTCCTCGGCTTGAAGTCTGATGGATGGCTGATGGAATCTAGGAAGGGGTGGGTTTCAAAACATCAAGATAGGTTAGTAGGTTGCTTCCGAAAGTTAGGTGTGTTGTTATTTGAGTTTCCATTGTTGAAGAGTGACGGCGTTTGTGCAAATTTGAGTAAGATTTTAGAATTTTATATTTATGTAATATGTAGAATAATGTAGAATAACGATCCCCGCCATGTACCAATGTGTTTTTACTCACGTACATTAACCGATTGCTCTTACGGTGAAGGAAAAACATCGTGATAAAACCGACATTCAAATAAAATTTTAAATCAGATGATATTTGAATGTGACTTAACCTAGGATTCGGGCCAGGTTAGCCTTCGGGTTGCAGAGGTCAGATGGCAGTCGCTCTATGTAAAAACTTGGTTCCATGTCAACTCCCCTAGGTTAGGTAGCCGACCCCGACAGAGAACGGAATAAGGCAAGGAAGAACTGATGTAGAATAATGTAGATACCTAAGTCCATATTTATAAATCGCACTTAACTCTGAGATCGATCTCAAGAGCGATTTTGACAAATGTCAGTCAATCGTAAAAGCATCTCAAACTCGCACTCAACATCGATCTCAGTCTTAAGTGCGATTTATAAATGCGGGCCCTAGTCTCCTTTAAGAATAGACAAGCAACGTAAATCGATCGCCAGCTCTGAGATCGATCTTGAGTGCGATTTTGAGGTGTATTAGTAGTGCCTGACATTTGTCAATATCGCTGTTGAGATCCATCTCAGAGCTGAGTGCGGATTATTAATACGGGCCAGAGTAATCTTTACTTAATTAACCTAGTTCACAAGATAAAATTTTTCATCACAATTTTTTAAAAACTATCTCGGTTCCTTGCACTATTCATAGTTACCGGAAACTCAATAAAATAATTTCGCCTGTAAGAAAAGATCGAGCCTGTTAATATTATAACAATGACAAATTGTCAGTCAGTAGGTATACGTGTGGCAATGTATTCAGCGAATTCGTATCAGAATCGACCTTGTCTATCAATCGCCTTGAACTACAACTCATTCTGAATGATGTTTTACTTGCGGGGTAGGTAGACCGCTAACGGTCCTTATCGCCACGTTTGACTATATACAAAAAAAAAGTTTATCACGATAGTGACAGGTTATCAGCCTGTGAAAAATATACTACACATGATACTCTCAAGCATGGACCAATAATACTAGTATTATTGGTCCATGCTCTCAAGTGTCGATTAGTCATCGTCGCGGGAAAGATATGGGGTGATGCTATTCTAAACCGGAATCACAAGGCGCAGAACAAACAAAATCGAGATTCACAAATTCGTGTTATAATCGACCTTGTCCATTAAATCGATTGCCTTGAACTAGAACTCGATTCAATGGAACTGATGTTTTGACCGATAAAATTGTAGAAAAATAAGCTGATCAAACCAGTTTGTTCCAATGCCAGAGCAGAATTGCCGTGTGGTGACGACTTAGAATAGCATTATCCCATTTCTTCCCGCGGGTGTCGTACGAGGCGACTAAGGGACTCAGGAAGTTTTGTTTGTACCTATAGAAATTTTTAAGGCGCTAAATTGAAACGGCCCTCTATACAAGGTGTAAAAATATCAGCTTAAAATATTTTAAGGGGTGAACCAGCTCATGAAACTGAACAACTTTCCTAAGAAATATAGATCGAATCGAAATGTGCGAAAATTCGGATATACTACTTAATTGACTTGGTCGAGCGGTAATTTTATATGAGAGGTCCAAAATTTGTTTTTATATGTCGACCTATGTTCCTTAGGGAAAGTTGTTCAGTTTCATGGACTAGTTCACACCTTAAAATATTTGCAAAAAATTTTTACACCCTGTATGCGACGGCATCCATACTTTTAGGAGAACGAAAAAAAAATACGGTCCATCTACCCCGCAAGGGATAAAGGTGTATGTGTGTGTACTCGTATGTATGTATCGGATTTGGTGCTGGATACGATACGGTTACTTAAACTCATTATTTATGTACGAAGTCGAACAAAAATATCTTACGTAACAGCTCTTAGATCGTCCCCTTGAACTTGTAATACGTAATTTTGTTTCCAACGTAAGCGGCCTTCGCTACGCTTGCGTTACGCTATTTTTGTATTCGCTATTTCGTTACTTGCAGTCAAAATGTTCGTGTGTGC
The DNA here is from genome assembly GCA_029255805.1 of Keiferia lycopersicella. Classification (NCBI taxonomy): domain Eukaryota; kingdom Metazoa; phylum Arthropoda; class Insecta; order Lepidoptera; family Gelechiidae; genus Keiferia; species Keiferia lycopersicella. Next base: position 1,703,570 of record JARACZ010000023.1, read on the forward strand.
CTAATTTTAGATTTATAATCGTTACTAACGGCCTGCCCCAGCGGCTGCGCCCGCTGCAACTCATTTTCTCGTGGTAATAAGGATTTTTCCCGGCAAATATTATTCATAGATACCTTCCTCTTGAATCACTCTATCTATTAAAAACACCTGCATCAAAATCAGTTGCGTAGTTTTAAAGTTTTAACATACATACAGACAGACGCGAAAAGCGACTTTACTTTATACTATGTAGTGATGACACCCTTTGAGCCGGGTATACCTAAAGCGTACTGTGACTATGTCTCGTTATGCCTAAATGTCATAATAAGTTAGCTGAATGACTAGGTGTACTTAGGACTATTTATCAGCTTGCTTACTTCTCATTAGGGCTGATTCTGTATCAGCATAAATCGAAAAAAAATCACATTTACCAACATATGCCCAATAGAAAGAGTTGTTCAGTTTCATGGACTGAGCACGCCTGCAAAGTTTTCGCTACACCGTCCCTTACACCCTGTATGTAATCTTCCTGCTTACTCCAAAGGCCGCCGGTTCTATGACAGATGTGACCAGCCCACTAGTGCCTGGTAGGACGCACTTATCTAACACCTTGGTCTCGAGGCATTATGGCCAGGGTGACTCCTGAAAATGGCGCAACTTTCCAACTGCAACTCTACGCACGGAAGGATATTTTGTGCAACCCATCTTACTATTTACTCGTTTTTTCGTAGAATTCAATTTCAGCAACAAAAAGTGGCCTAAGTTTACCAGGGATATCATAATGTAGTAGTCAAATAGTAAAAGCATTTTTCAAATCTAAAGATTTCGATACTATAGTATTAGTAGTTTCGGAACCTATTCGTTACAAACATTACTCAATAGGCCATAATATCTTAAGACCTATATCGCGAAAGATCTTCTTCGCGTTTTGCCTAGTCGTCAGCTAACCTATGTCTCTAAAGACCTACTTCGCGTTTTGTCTAGTCGTACCGCAACAGTGTTGGGCAAATTGTAATTAACTACTAATTACAAAATTACAATTATTGTATGTAATTAAAATTACGAATTACTGATTATAAATCTTGAAAGTAATTTAGATTAACAATTACTTTGATGTAATTGTAATTAAAATTACTAAATTACTCAATTACATATGAACAAGGGCCATATAAATAATCGAACCCACGACCCTCGGCGTAGCAGGCAGGGCTTCTATCCAGTCCACTACGCCATCAGGCCAGTCCTCTGAATATTGATAGGGTGCATTCAGACCATGAACTGAACAAATTTCCCCTAGTACCTACTTAATATATTTCATTTTGTATGGGAGATTGAATATTTTCTGTTGTTGCCTGACATAATAATATGTTCCTAGGGAAAAGTTGTCCCCTATGAATATGTGGAAGGCTGTTCCATGCATTCCGTATTACTATAGCAAAGATCCATTCTATCATAGTACAAAATGTAATTGAGTAATTGAATTACGTATTATAATTACATAATTACATAATTGGAAAAATAATCGCGATTACTGGTAATTTCAATTACATGTAATTTGGATTGAATGAAATTGAATTAAAAGTAGTTAAATTATTAATCAAATTACAAAAGTAATTGATTGTGCCCAACACTGTACCGCAACATAGTTACAGTACGCTTTAGGCGTACCCGGCTCAAAGGGACGACACAACCATGACCTACAATTTTTGTAATGTCACATATTTTGAAGAATAACTTTGCTCTTCGCATAGATTTTAATTATCCCGATCCAACGATATTTATAGTAACCCAACCCAAGCAGACCAGGGTCCTGGAGAAGGACAACTCCACATTTAAATCCGGAACGGGGTCTCCGTCAGGCGAGTGTGACAGAGGTGTATCGTGCGGTAGACTCCTGCAGCCGATCTGGCTCCGCACGTAGCGACTCGTCGTTCCTGTGGAGTCAGCCAGGGAGGCCAAGAGGGTGGCGCAGATTCTGGGCAACTACGCGTTTTCCAAAATTGCGTCTCAGTCAACGCAGTGCCTGTGCAGAGGAAACATCACGCGCATCCTGCGGATAAAGTCTTGCCTCAGACACTGATTAAATCGCCTGTTACAGAAGCATGAGGCCAATGATCATGATGATAATCCTATTACCTACTGAAAAGAATGGTGCCCCAAATGTCAACATTATTGTTCTTGATAATCATAATACATGACCTTATAACGATATTTATATTAACACATACATACACATATCATTCCTATATCCCTGGCGGGGTAGGCAGAGCGTTAACGACCATAAAACTACGGTCGTTATCGCCACGTCTGACAATTGTTTGAGTCTTTTCGGATAAGTCGTATATCACTATAGAGACAGGCTGTCAGCCTATCGCCTAAAACGGCAATACACATGAAACCCTCGAGTCCCTTAGTCGGTTTCTAGGACACCCACGGGAAAGAAATGGGGTGATGCTATTCTAAGCCGGCATCACACATAAATTTACATTGTTGCTATTCCCTTTCTTTAAGTTATCTGATTAAACTTCTAGAAATCTCAACCATGGAATAAACAGTTTCTAAAAACTTTTATGGTTCACAAAGTCTAAACTTTGGCCCTCGGAACAACAATTCTCCTCCAAGCAAAACACCAAGCTACATTTAAACTAGCAAAATTAAAAAACAATAACAGATATCCATTAAGGAAAATACCCCCGCCCTTGGTACTTCGTACCTCCAACCTTTTCTGACCTTACTGCCAAGTTATGCCAAGATGGTCAACTGCCATTTACGATGAATCATCAACGTATTGAATACATGTGATTTCGACCATTCGATACTATTATGGTTTTCAATGAGGTATTTTATTTCCGACCCAAAAATTACGATCCATACGCAAAATGTAATACATACATACATACATACATACGTACATATATCACGCCTTTATCTCTTGCGGGGTAGTCAGAGCGTTAACGGCCGTAAGAATACGGTTGCTATCGCCACGTCTGTCATTTTTGAGGATTGTTTTCTAAGGTAGTTTCAGAAAACATGTGTATCACTATACTGACAGGTTGTCAGCCTGTCGCCTAAAAATTGACTTAAAACGAGACTTGAGAGTATTGGTGTATTACAATTTTTAGGCAAAATGTAATAACTTTTTTAAAAAGGTAATCGACTTCAAGGAGAGTGTAAAAGTGCCAGCCTCCAGTTTTTTGTCGGTTAGATTAGCCTAAAACCTTCTAAGTCTAAAAACTCTTTGAAAACCTCTTCAAAATCGATTCGGCTAAACGCGACATAATCACGGCCAAACATACATACATACATACATACAGGTCAAACTGAGAACCTCCTTTTTTTGAAGTCGGTTAAAAAGTATGTAAATGTTCTTGTTTTGTGATTTTGTGACTTTTGTCCAATAAAGTGTTTCTACGTTCTTACTTACAACGGCATCGCCATCACTTATGAAATCAGGATTTGTTGAAAGCATAACTTATCGATCATCTATACGTATTTTGGCTATTTTAAGGATGCCACATTTAACTTGGTTAGTTCAGAACTAGTTTTGAAGGTATGTGATTCGTATCAAGATTTTAAAATATTAAAATAGAAAGAAAACATAAACCTATCAACAAATAGGTCTAAAACGTATGGAATACCCATTTTTTGTTTTTTCGATTTTGCAGGGGGACCTCTAGTAAAAGTTGTTCAGAATCATGAATAGAAACACTACAACGTATTGTGTATTGACTAAAAAATAACCCAGTATATTTTTTGCATTTAGTACTGCTACCTATTTCTTTGTAATAACCTCAATTTTCTCCTTGTCCACAGATCAAGATACTCCTGACTACACAACCAATGGATTAAGTCTTATATTTAAGCAATCATTTAGTTTAAGCAATACAACATGTCGCATCATATCGTAACAGTTTGCATGTTCTGCCTCCTCTGCGCTGCCCACACCTGCGGCTCTCACGTGGACAGAGCCGAATCCATACAATCATACGAACCGAAATACATACATCACGAAAACCCCGTACTCGAAGACAAACGACGCATAGAATCCAAAATCAGGTACCATCAGAAGTTGCAGAAAATCAGACACAGATCTAAGAGAGATCTAACAGACGAGAGAATATCCAAAAGAGAAGTGAAAAATGTAGACCCTAGCGCGTTTGTCGAAAGGATTTTCGCTCTATACGGGGACCCGATGAGCAATACAATGAATTTGACAGGATTCAACAATATGTTGGAAGGATTGAACCTACACAAGCTGATTGAAGGCGGGAAAGAAGAGAAGACTGATTTGAAAAGTAGGGTGTATCCTGTACCTGCCCACGAGGACGTCAATGTAAGTAATGATGTGGAAGTGCAGCCTAAGAGACTGAACAATTTATCCAAGGGACAAGTCAAACGATAAAATAAAGTTAAACAAAGCTCGATCTGTTAAAAATCTAGTATGAGATCATATAATTCATTCAAGTACAAATCCATTTTATGTTCCCTAGAGAAAGTTGTTCAGGATCACGGACTGGTGGACTCATTGAAATGTATTCGAAGTTAACCATTTAAATTATAATTCAAATCTTTTTTCCAGTGTGTAAACAGTGAAGAATTAGTTACAAATGTGAATGCAAAATTAAAACCACACCACGAATACGAACACATAGACGGTCACAATCATGGCTTAGACGATAGAATCGTGACCACAGACACGCTACAAGCTATCTGCCCTATACTTTTGTACCAACAACTAGCCAACACTTCTATTGAACAGCTAGGGTGTGTCAAAGAAACCATGCTCACAAGAAGATTTGGAAGCGAAAGTCAAGTCAAAGACGATTCATCTCAGCAAATAGTACCACATAAACACAACAAATCAAAAACGAAACCAGAAAGAAACATGTTCCACGTGTGGTTGTATTCTTCTTTAAGTATAACAGCGATCAGTGCTTGTGGGTTGCTAGGAGTAGCAGTGATACCGATCATGCATAAGACGTATTACAACCATCTACTGCAGTTCTTAGTGGCTTTAGCCGTTGGGACTCTGTGTGGAGACGCGTTGCTCCACCTTCTGCCTCACGCTATGAGTCCTGAGCATGACCACGGCCACTCAGAAGTGGCACATGTAGACGCAAGAGACGCCCACAACGACAGCATGTGGAAAGGCCTGGCAGCTATGCTTGGAGTAGTATTCTTCTACTTCACCGAAAAGGGTTTAACCGTTGTCGTCGAATGGCGTAAGAGACGTCAAAAGTTGGCAGAAGACAAGCTTCCTCCAAGAGTCAGAGTTTTGAAAGACGACACGTCTGGAGGATGCTCAGGAGGATCCAAAGCCCCTATAAGTAACTCCACATCGAACTCGCTTCTAAAAATCTTCAAGAGAGAGGAGAAGAGCGATCCTACGACAAAGACTTGTAAACACAAGTACTCTGAGTATCCATATTGCTATGACGAAATCGACACTGATACTCATGATGACCACCATATGAGAGACGGAAAACATCCGCCTACTCCAAAACCCAACAACCATAGTAATTCAGTGAGCGTTGTGTCATCGAATGCTCTGAATCAGGATGGGAAAGAGGAGCCGTCGGCTAAGGATTGGTTGTTGAAAGGCGAGACGAACCCATCTGTCGTTGAAATGAACAATATCAAGCATAAAGACGACGTAGCCAAAGATTTGAAAGACGGTGACAGCTATACTGTTATTTTGAGGTAAGTTAGTAGGTAGATTGATTTAGCCACAATGACATCAAAGGCTTAGTTAACATTCGGATGGATTCAGAGTTCGGAATCTCGAGAAATTTCATATTGCCATATTTTCGCAAGTTATACCTTCTTCACGGAACTTTCAACTGAAATCCGTGTTTCAGAGAGCACTCCCGAGCGCACCACGGCCATTCGCACGCGCACGGCCATGTCCACGCGCCGCCGTCCTCCATCGCGTCTGTCGCATGGATGGTCATCATGGGCGATGGTCTGCACAACTTCACAGACGGCATGGCTATTGGTACGTACTAATTCGTGATTACTGTCTTGATAAACAGCCGTGATAAGGCTGCTGCTTTACATTACCCTGCTTCATGCCCTATGTTCCCGTTTGCCCCTACAAAATTGACGCTTTTGCTCGATATAGGGTTAAATCCATCAATACGGTTTCGTCGAACTTCTTAGTTTCTTAAAAAATAAAAGTCTTGAAGCTTTCGACACTATTCCTAACCAAATTCAGAAATAACAGAAATATCGAGATAATTAGTGTCAAAAGAAAGCGACGAGGCATTTTCGTGATTTGTATACGACAGAACATAACAATTGAAAAATAAAACAAACGCTTATGAAGAAAAGGCTTACATTAAACTATGGAGTCCCACAGGGTGGAACGTTAGTTCCAGTTTTGTTTTTTGTTTAAATTTTGTATTTGTTTACCCTCCAGGCGCGGCTTTTGCATCCGACATCGCCGGCGGGTTCTCCACTGCAATCGCTGTCCTGTGTCACGAACTGCCACATGAGTTGGGTAAGACATTTGATTAGTTTAAGGCTAATTCATATCAGTTCGCTGGTCATATTTCGCAACTGTTTCAAACACATTTAAACTTTTCGTTTGTGCGCACATGTAAAATTTATTTGAATTATTAATTTAAATTAAAATGTTATTGAAATTATACTATAAATAATGTATTTTTTATTTACTTATCACAAACAAGTTTTATCAAAGTTAAAATCAAAATAATATGTGACCAGCAAATAAACCAATTTAATCAGAACATTATTAAAACATTAATGTAAAAAAGAACTTCCTCCAGAGCTGCGCACGGAGGCAGAGTACCTAAGATGCTGGCAACATTCCCTCTCTGGATAGCCAAACTGATTCTTTGGACTAAGTAACTGCCAGCCACCCTCACTCTAAGCCTCGATAAGCCGCGATGAAATGTGTTTTAAATAAATAATATGAAAAAATAGCAAAAATATAAATAATACGTTTCCGGCGACTTTTATGTGTGTTGTTTAATTTACGACAATCGAAATTCACTAGCAATTATCTATCTTCCAGGCGACTTCGCAGTGCTGATAAAAGCGGGCATGTCGGTCCGGCGCGCCGTGTGCTACAACGTGCTGTCATCCGCGCTGTGCCTCGCGGGCATGGTGTGCGGCGTGCTGGCGGGCCACGGCGGCGGCTCCGCCACGCGCTGGCTCTTCGCCATCGCCGCGGGGACCTTTCTATACATCGCGCTGGTGGACATGGTGAGATTTTGTTCAAATAACTAATGTTCCGGATTACTTTGTTCTCTTTCGATACATTGACTTATAAAAAAATATTCACTTACGATACCCTATATTCACTTACCTATACCATAATCGCACTCTCTCTTTCACCCTAAGGTTGCCTGGTAGAGAATGCTACCTAGCATTAAGGCCGCCTAGTTGTACTGTTTCCTTTGTTAGTGTTTTCTACATGTTGTTCAATTTTGTGCAATAAAGAATTTTGTTATGTTATACCTTTTATACACTTACGAAATTCTATATTTAATTGCTATACCTTTTATTCACTTACATGATACCCTTTATTCACTTACGATACCCTATATTCACTTATGATTCCCTATATTCAGTATTTATATCTTTTATTCACTTACATGATACTCTTATTCACTTACGATACCCTATATTCACTTATGATTCCCTATATTCAGTATTTATATCTTTTATTCACTTACATGATACTCTTATTCACTTTCGATACCCTATATTCACTTGCCATACCCTATATTCACTTATATGATACCCTTATTCACTTATTATATCCTTTATCTCTAATGTCAAACTTTTTAAAGAAATAATAAATAACCTATGTTTCCTCCCTCCAGATGCCAGAACTATCAACTTCCCACAGCAACGAAGGCACTCTCTGCCAGTGCATCCTCCAGCTGATGGGGCTGGCCACCGGCATCGGGGTGATGCTGGTTATAGCCCTCTATGAAGAGGACTTGAAGAATCTCTTCGGCTCGTAGGCAGACCGTCTGGTGTGGCGGTGAGACGATGAGGTGTCGAAAGGTGATAAAAGTGACGGTAAAAGACGTTACCAATTGGTAATTGTCAAAGTGACAACATTGATTCGTGACAAAATTGTACCAATTAAAGTACGTTCGTAAAGTCAAGAGAGTGATTTGACAGATAATTGAGAGCAAAGTTGCCAGACCGCACCAAAAAGGACAGTTTTTCGTACCTTTTGCAGCCACCGTACGTCATGCTACTGTGCACCAGATTTAATAGTGAAATTATAGTAGCCAAATTCAGCTTGGACATCCCTATACTATAAATCACTTTTCATGACCTCACTTACAGATCCCAACTCTATTTAACCTTATTCATACCATTTTAACAATATAGATTTTTTTAAGGACTGTAATTTCAGCAGTGTGAAGCTGGCAACCCTCAACTATCAAATTACTCTCTCGATTTTTCGAACGCACTATAGTGACAAATCAGTAATAAAATGCTACATAAAAATGTACCATCGACTTGGTTATATTATTAATATGTATATGTCCGGTGACGAAATGGTAGAAAACCGTACTCAACAAAAATTGTGCTATCAATTTCATAGAATGATATCAATTTTTGGTTTTGTTTACAATTTTCTATAGTTTCAAAAAAAATTCTAATTGGTACATTTTTGAAATAAATTGAAAACATGAAAAACTAAAAATTATTACAAAAAGTGAACAGGTTATATAAAGTGATAAGTTTAAAAAAAATAATGGACCATGTCAAGTGGAATACGTACCGTTGAAAACTCGAATATTCAAAACATTTTGTATGTATCTTACAAGAAAAAGAAAAGTGGTCAATTCTCCAATAGGATAAAAAATTAACATTTCTTGATATGATAAAAATATCATACAGGGTGTAAACTAAGCTGCAAATATTTTAAGGGGTGAACCAGTCCATGAAACTGAACAACTTTCCCCAAGGAACATAGGTCGAAATATTAAAAAAAAATTTACCTCCCGTACAAAATTACCAACAGACCAAGTCAGTTTATAGGAAGTTCAAAAAAATTTCGTATTTCAACCTATGTTTCTTGGGGATGGTTGTTCAGTTTCATGGGCTGGTGCACCGCTTAAAATATTTGCAGCTAATATTTTTACACCTTATATAATGTGCTTTTAAAGTATATCCAGTGAAAGTGTATTTTCATCAAAATTTCAGTGATAATGTACAATTAAGTAATTACGTAAATAAAATTAAGTTAATATAAAAGATACCCAGTTATCTGGATTAAAAACGGGAAGAAATTAAAAAAAACTCTTGCATAATTGAAATTATTACCTACTGAAGTAATATGTCCGTTTGAAAAGGTCATATTTGACAGCTGTCAAACTCATACTAAAAGAAAAGTCAAAAAAAGAGAAAACCTTATTTCATAGCATTAACATGATTTTGACAGCTATGAAATATGACCTATTCGACCGGTTATACTTTTAATTCAATGATATTTTGACTATCGTAATTTTTAATATTTTGATGAATGATATTCATAGTTATAATTTTAACCGGTTCTTACCGACGAATTCATTTTATTGAGTTCCCGATATTTCTAATTTTATTTGATGAATAGTGAGTTAACTTCAAACTCTACTTAGGCCCGTATTTGTAAACCGCACTCAACTCTGACATCGACCTTGAGTGCGATTTTTAGATATTGGTATTGACTGACATTCGTCAAAATCGCTCTTGAGATCCATCTCAGAGTTGAATGCGATTTATAAATACGGACCTAAATTTTTCATTCATGAAGTCTGTATGACAGTTTAGATATAAAAACATGATAAAAGCGATGGTAAAATTAATTGAAAATTTACACTATTGTTACACAGATAAATAGGTTATAATAATTGTAATGCGTACATAATATAAGTGTCTATATGCTTGTCATCATTTTCCACTCAATTATAACTCATTTATTTAAAGAAAGAGACAGGAAATTACAACATTATTGTTTGCGTCTTTTTTTATAATTCAATATAAGGATGCAACCAATAATACTCATCATTCCCCTTGCCGTATCCCGTTCTCTGTCGGGGTCGGCTACCTAACCTAGGGGATTTGATGTGGAACCATCTGACCTCTGCAACCCGAAGGCTAACCTGGCCCCAATCCTAGGTTAAGTCACATTCAAATATCATCTGAATTCAAATTTTATTTGAATGTGGGTTTCATCACGATATGTTTCTCCTTCACCGTAAGAACAGTCGGTAAATGTACGTGAGTAAAAACACATTGGTACATGGCGGGGATCGAACTCGGCTCTCACGATTGTGAGACCGGTGTCCTACCCAACACTCTTTTATCAGTAATATTTCTTTTTCTTTAAATAAATGGTTTATAACAAAAATCAGTAGATTTTATACGCCCTTTTCTATTCTTTCTTTGGGAATGAAAGAGTCAAGTATTGGAAAGATATTTTTCTATGATAGACTATATCTAACATGATATCTCGCTTGCCCTAAAGTTGACCCGCCTTATGATAACGGATTTGACATATTTTTCACTTTGGGTAAATAAAATATTTGGCGATCGTACTTTTAGTAAAATATTGCTTAAATTTCGAATGCTAGTATATTTTCATGTTCCTATAACGTACTTTTAATACTATGGTACTTATAAACAGAGTGTAAAAATATTAGCTGCATATATTTTAAGAGGTGAACCCATGAAACTGAACAACCAAGGAACATAGGTCGAAATATGAAAAAAAAAATTGTACCTCCCATACAAAATTTCCAACTGACCGAGTCAATTTGTATGGGAGGTCCAAGAAAACTTCTCATATTTCGACCTGTGTTTCTTTGGGAAAGTTGTTCAGTTTCATGGGTTGATTCACCCCTTAAAATATTTGCAGCTAACATTTTTGCACCTTAAATTATAATTAATGACTTTGTTTTTTTTTTATTATAAGTTAACGTTCCAGTACAGATTTTTTTGAATATGTTCAAAGTTAATTTAGACAAAATTAGTTTTAGTGTTACTTAATTTTAATCTTAAAAATACTTTATTTTAAACAACTAATAAATAATTGTAATATTCTAATTATTCTTTGCATCCAGTATTATTTTACTTGGTTAATGAAAATTAGAATTTGAATGGTGCTTATTATTCTGAGGAATTTGATTGTCTTATTGATAGCAGAACGTCATAGTTGCAAAATGTCAAACAAAAGTCTATAACAATTTCAAAATTATGACAATTTCCAACTATGATATCTTATATAAGGTGTAAAAATATAAGCTGTAAATATTTTAAGGCGTTAATCAAGCCCATGAAACTGAACAACTTTTCCTAAAAAACAAAGGTCAAAATATAAAAAAAAATTGGACTTTGGTCAGTCGGTAATTTTGTGTGAGAGATCCAAAATCTTTTTTCCTATTTTGACCTATGTTCCTTTAAGAAAGTTGTTCAGTTTCATAGGCTGGTTCACCCCTTAAAATATTTGCAGCATTTTTTTTTACACCGCGTATGATGTGTATTGCTCCTAGACACATTTCAGAATGCTTTTTGATCAGATCCATACAAAGTATGTAAGGTTTTTTTTAGAATTGGTTGTGTGAGTTTGATATAGCTTGTGGTGCAAAAAATGCATTTGTCCATACAAAAAAAAACGTTGCTAACGCAATACATTTTTTTTTGTATTCTATAAATATGATTGAGCTTTTGATTTGTATTTTTAAGTAAACTTAAGGTATTTTTAAGCGATTTTCTTGGTTGTTTTGTTTTGAAATCATGTTGGATGTCTGGTTGGAAGAAATTATGTGTGTTGGCAATATTATTACCATTGTAAAATAAAATTACTCACCTTTTATAGTCGGGTCGTTGGACGACTCTTTGTCTCCCACACGAAAAGGAGACCTTATTGTTTTGTATAAATATCTAATCAAATTTGATGTAACCATTGGGTCTAGTTGGTTCGGTAGTTTTTTTTCGAGTGGGACTCCGAGTCGTCCTACGACCCAGTGAAGTAATCATGTGAATAATGTTGCCAGTACTAGTAGGGTAGACGTACCAGTCCCAAACCGGGTACAAGACTTGCTGTATTTCGATTAGTTGTTGCAATTTCTTTAATTTGCTGTCATCTCAACTAGCATTTAGCTGTCAAAAAGCCGTAACTGTAAAAGTATGGCCGTTCGATTAGGCCATATTTGACAGCTGTCAAACCCACACTAAAGAACATGTCAAGAAAGAAAAATAGACCCTATGGTTTTGACAGCTGTGACAAATACGGCCTATTCGACGGCCATACTTATGATTTTTGTACAGCGTTGGTAAGACCTGGTTTGGGACTGGCACGTGGACCGTAGCAATGTGAAAATTAGCGGAATTGTGCGCTCCAAGGAGCTGTGATTGTGATACTCGACGCGTGGGTGACTATATTGTAATATATGGATTATTCGTAATTCTATCGTTTTATTTCCATTGCGGACCCACCATACCCCTGGCAATACCCCTGGGGGTAGGGTGGAACTGAACCATACCACCATAGTGTTGGCTGAAGAACATTTAAGATATACAATATGTATTTTAGTTTTCTGTTCCAAGGACTCCCGAGAAAAGATACCAGAAATTAAAGAATATTTTGTGGATGGCACCTTTTATAGTTGTCCTCCACCTTTCGCTCAAATATACAACATTCATGGCGATGTGAACAGTACCTCAGAAACCACTACGGTAATGCCGCTTATTTTTGCTTTGATGTCGAATCGTACAGAAAAGAGCTATAAGATATTGTTCAATTTGATTTTGTCACAATTACCGGAGTGGGAACCATTGAAGATACACTGTGATTATGAAAAAGCGGCAATGAATGCTATTTCAAAAGTATTTCCGAATTGCACGATAAAGGGATGCTATTATCACTGGGTACGAAATATTTGGAAAAATGCTGAATCTCCAAAGTACCGCATCACGAAATCAAAACCTGAAAAGAGAATCGTGGGACTTACTGCCGCTTTACCGCTTATGCCTGCCGATAAAATATTAGAAGGACTGGATTATATCAAATCAGAATGTGTGGGTTTAAAGCGGACGGACAAGTTTATAAGATATATTGAAAATTTTTGGTTAAAAGTACATACTCCCGACGTATTCAGCGTTTACGGTGAAAGACACCGGACGACCAACATTGTAGAGTCTTTTCATTCAAAAGTAAATAAATTACTCAATAAAAATACACTAACTTTAATGAGATTATTAAATGTTCTACACGACATTCACAAGAAAAATATTACCTCTAATAAACGCCGACCGGAGCAAATTATGAATGATGATTTTATTACAGAAGTCCAAATGAAATTAGTGCACAACGAAGTCACCATAGGGCATGCGTTAGATCAATTTAGATAAGAAATTTATTATTCGAAGCTTTGTTTGTTATTTTTATGTCTGCCTAAGAGTACGTTTTATAAATTTTAAGTTTCGTTCAGTAAAGTTCCTTTGTCGTATTTATTTTATCAATTGTTTAAATCCCAACACTACTATGGTGGTATGGTTCAGTCCCACCCTACCCCCAGGGGTATTGCCAGGGGTATGGTGGGTCCGAAGTGTTTATTTCAACACTTCTTCATTGTTGCAATTTTTAAATTCCTCCTTTGCTGCCATTTCTACTGGCATTTATCTGACAGCTGTCAATTTAACACTAATTGCTTTGAAGTTAATAGAAAGACACAAAATTAAATTGTAACCCCTTGCAAGATAACGCTATACTTATTTTTGGTCTTGATTGTTTTTTGTAATTGTTGAGAGAAACCGGCGATTTGGTTAAATTTTGAGGAACCCGTATGTTTCCTCACCTTAACACAGGCAGAATTGTCCCTGTAGACAGAAGCCATACCCTAAAAAATTTAATTGAACCCTAGTTGTGGACTGGCAGGTCGAATGGGCTGCTTTTTAAAATGATCTAGGTAATTCATTTTCCTTTTATTTTACCCGCTACAAGTTATATAGGGGATAGAGATCTTAGGCCCCTATTTATAAACCGCACTCAATCTGAGAACGATCTCAAGAGCGTTATTGACTTGATGTAGGTAGGTATACAGATTTTAATTAATTATATCCCAAAAAATGAACCAATTTGTCCTACACTTCCCATCAAAAAATCCGAAGTTTACGTTTTGTTCGAATCACATTATAAAAAAAAGTATTTTTATTTTGGAATAATCTCTGATATCCTGTAATAGTAAGTAAAATGAGGTTTGAAAATGTTAATCAAAATGACCCAAATTCGAAATATCTTTTTTAGGTTTTTGGTTTGCTCAAATAGTATAAACAAAAGTGTCTCGATTTCTCTGATAAAAAGTAATAGTACCTTAGAGAAGAGTTCAGAGAAGCCCCATTCTTCTTTTCGTGTGGGACACCGAGTCGTCCAACGACCCGATGAACCCTTGTGTCAGAATTTTTCAACCGCCTTCTACAAGTAGCAGGCTTCTGACATGGTTGTGTAACGACCGCCGTCTAAGTGGTCATAGACAGCAACCGGGACCTACGGCTTGACATAGAAAAGTTCCCATTGAAACTTGAATAAAACAATTTTATACAAACCACACATGTTTATTGTGTAAACAGTTGCACTGCAAGACTACCCTCATTACATAAATCAAAATCCACTTTACACAAGATAGGTACAATACAGGTGTAATAAAAAATCTACTGCAAACATTTTAAGGGGCAAAATCTAAAATAAACTTTATTTTATTGAAAACATAAGGTTTTTGTCACAGCATAGAACATTACAAGAAATGCAGTCAAAAATACAAAAACAATAAAATTTAACAAAAATAAACTTGGTAAAAATACCACCCCAGGACGCCCCCGGCCCCAAGGTGCCCATTACACTACTAGCATTACCACGTTGTATTGCAATGGACAACCTTTGCACCAGAGGCAAAATACAGTATAAATCAAAGTCGCTTTTCGCGTCTGTATGTATGTATGCTAAAATCTTTAAAGGGATTTTGTTGCAGATTTTTTTTATTAGTTACTTGACGGGAAACAGCTTATTCCCACGGGAAATTGAGTTATGATGGAGCCGCTGTCGCGGGCTCTAGTCAGTTTATAAAAAAATATATTTAAAAAAAAAATTGGGCCTCCCATACAAGTAAATTTGTATGACAGGTCAAAATTTTTCTTCATATTTCTGGCTAGATCACCTGTTAAAATATTTGCAATTGTTTCTTTTTACACCTGTATGCGGGGTGTAAAAATATTAGCTACAAAAATTTTAAGGAA
This sequence comes from Keiferia lycopersicella, assembly GCA_029255805.1. Lineage (NCBI taxonomy): Eukaryota > Metazoa > Arthropoda > Insecta > Lepidoptera > Gelechiidae > Keiferia > Keiferia lycopersicella. The sequence goes on from JARACZ010000023.1 coordinate 1,718,813, forward strand.
TGAAACGAAACAACTTTCCCCAAGGAACATAGTCGAAAAGTGAATAAAATTTTTGGGCCTCGTATACAAAATTACCAATCAAGTGAATTTGTATGGGAGATCCATAAAAAAATCGTTTCTCGACCTATGTTTCTTGGGGAAAGTTGTTCAGTTTCATGGGCTGGTTCACCCCTAAAATATTTGCAGCTTTTATTGTTACACTTTATATTTTCTTGTGTACCTTGACTGTATGTGAAACGTCTTCAATAGGATCTTATAAATATGTTAAAACTTATATTTTATATGATAACATACAATTAAAACTAAATAATAATAAAAATCAATCAGTTATATAAAATCAACTTACAGAGGAAAAAATATTTATAATCAAATCTTTCATGTGTTACAAAGTCAATTCGGTCATTATTATTTTATTATTATTAGGGTGTAAGGGACGGTGTAACGAAAACTTCGCAGGCGTGCTCAGACCATGAAACTGAACAACTTTTGCATGTGGGGTTATGTTGGTAAACGCGAAAATTTTTTCGCCCTTCCATGCAAAATTCCCGATTAGCTGAGTGACTTTGTATGGGAACTCGAATAAATTTTTACGTTACCCAACATAACCGCCAAAGAAAGTTGTTTAGTTCCAAGGTCATAACTGAAAATCTCCTTAAATAATTTACTTGCTTTTAACACGATACATCATTCTCCTTGCCTTATCCCGTTCTCTGTCGGGGTTGGCTAGCTAACCTAGGGGATTTGAAGTGGAACCAAGTTTTCACACAGAGCGACTGCCATCTGACCTCTGCAACCCGAAGGCTAACCTGGCCCGAATCCTAGGTTAAGTCACATTCAAATATCATCCGAATTCAAATTTTATTTGAAAGTGGGTTTCATGGGATTTTACAACATACATCTATGCCTAATTTTCGCTAACGGAAAAAAACAACTCTTTTTAAACCCGCATATTCCAAAACCATAATTTTTTCTTAGCACCACTCTATGATATTACAACTTCTGGATGGCTAGCATGTGTGGCACGATATATTTTGTCGTTTCATATGCGCACAATGTCACTACGTAAGAATGCGTAACTTATTCGGAGTGAAGTTAGCCGCAGAAGACATATTGCGGTGACAAGATTTTATCGTGGCACGCATGTTAGCCATGCTGGTCGATTCTCGAGATCATTCCGACCACCGGAATTATAATACGGGGTTAAAGGGCAGAGGACACTGACCTGCGTAATGCAGCTCGTATACACGGCGTAATAACGCGCGTAACTTGTAATATAAGGTGTAAAAAAATTTGCTGCAAATATGAATATGGGGTGAATCAGACTATGAAACTGAACAACTTTCTCCAAGGAACATAAGTCAAAATATGAGAATTTTTTTTGGACCTACCATATAAATTGACTTGGTCAGTCGGTAATTGTGAATAGGGGGGTCCAAATACTTTTCTCATATTTCGACCTATGTTCCTTAAGAAAAGTTGTTCAGTTTCATGGGTAGGTTCACCCCTTAAAATATTTGCAGCGAATTTTTTTACACCCTGTGTATGGGATTGTATGCATCAGCAGTATCCGAAAGGCTCTCTTTTACACCCCGTATAAAAACCACAAACTACACACAATCCAACATTCTATGACCAAACATCTTACAACTTTTACAGACCAACTTTCTTTTAGAAAGTTTCTAAACTACTTTCATTTTTTTACAGAAAAAGAAACAAGAAATTTACAGGGGGTTTACAGATGGACCACAATCAAACTGCAAATTCTGCAGTCGGTCGGTGTAGACTAAAATACATGATTAGAATCTCGCAATAAAAAATATAAGGTGTAAAAATATTAGATGCAAATATTTAAAGGGAATGAGCCCATGTAACTGAACAACTTCCCCAAGAAAGATTGGTCAAATTATGAGAAAATTTTTAAACCATCCATACAAATTGACTTAGTCGGTCAGTAATTTTGTATGGGAGGTCCAAAATTGTATTCATATTTCGACCTATGTTGCTTGGGGAAAGTTGTTAAATTCCATGTGATGGTTTACCCCTTAAAATATTTGCAGGTATTTTTTTACACCCCGTATGTTAATATAAAAATCAAATCACAAATTACATAATCAACTTACATAACATATATAATAACTTAAAATAAAATTTATAATTTTCTTCAAAAAAGCTATGTACAATACACAAATCATTTGGGGATTTTTACCTTATAACCATTTTTCAAGTAAAAATTTAACTGAATCATGCTTAGAGCATTCACCCTAAGGAGATGACTAAGCTGGGCTTACCCCTCTGCCAGAATTCACTCCCCATTTGCCCAGCACGTTATATGGAACTGACAGTTGCCATTTTGTATGTGGTTGTCAAGTTGTGGTAAAATTATTGTTGTCTGCTGTACGTGTTTACGTGTTTTTGTTTAAGTGGCAGAAAAATTTGTTCGGTAATTGACTGTTTACCACCTCCATAGGGTGAATGCTCTACGGAACATCTTCCTTAAAACTGAACAATTTTCAGAAAATAGGACGAAATATTGAAAAATACTATTACACATCCAGTACAAAAAGCCAACAATAATTTTGCACCAGAGTTTCATTGGGTCGTTGAACGACTCGGTGTCCCACGCTATAAAAAAGAATATTTTGCATGGATGACAAGTTAGTTTTTCATAATTCGATGGAATTATCGATGAGTTGTTCAGTTTCATGGATTGGTTTACATTTATTAACAAAAAAAAACACATGATTTCATGATCTTAACTGAAACTGATAGATATTGTGATAATAATTACAAATGATGTAAAAAAAACTAAGAATATTATGAAAAGCAACCTACACGTATAACTAAACAACTTTCTCCAAGGAACACAAGAATATGGTCAGTTTTCCAGTTGTTTCTTGGGGAAAGTTGTTCAGTTTCGGTATTCCACACGAAAAGACAGAGCAGTTTAATATTTTCAGTATGTAAAAGTAATGTGAAAGTTCAATGTGAATTGTCCAGGATGTTTATTTATTTATTTATTGTTAAATTCCGTATTTTAAAAAATTTTTAAATGCATTAATTGATGGCAAATAGTGTGACAAGCAAAACAAACAGATTTAAGTCGCACAAAAAGCTATGGAGCGGTCAATATGAGGCGTGAAAATATTAGCTCCAAATATTTTAAGGGGTGAATCAGCCCATGAAACTGAACAACTTTCCACAAGAAACATAGGTCGAAATAAGTTTTTTTTTAACCTCCTATAAGAATTGACTTGGTCGGTAGGTCATTTTGTATGGGAGGTCAATTTTTTTTTCTTATTTCGGCCTTTGTTGTTTGGGGTAAGTCTTCAGTTTCATGGGAGGGTTAAAAGTTAAAATATTTGCAGCTTATTTCTATACACCCTGTATGTTTAACAGAATGGTGGCAAAAGGGAGGGAAAATGTCAGTGGACTGTTTTTTTTAACCGACTTCAAAAAAAAGGAGGACCTCAGTCTGACCTGTGTGTTTGCCCGCGGTTATTTCGCGTTTGGATGAACCGATTTAGATACGGTTTTCAGAAAAGTATTTATCAGACTTTTTTAGGCATATTAACCGACAAAAAAATGGAGGTTCACACTTTTACGTCCGTTGTAGTCGGTTCTCTTTTTAAAAAGTTATTTTGTCATTGTAACTCCATTGGAACTCAACTGTCATTCCATTGCCATTTAGAGAATAAAATTCCGCTTTTCCTCCTAGGGATAGCCCCTGTATTATATTATATTGGCCCTGCCATACAACTGTATAAAAAAAAAAAAAAAATTACTGAGTATGTAAAAAAAACACTACTTTTTATAAAGTATTTCCTGCTAAGACTAGAAAAACTTTTGTATGGAAAATAAAATATAGTTTTTGTATGAAAAAAAAATACACTGTGATGTATTTTACCAATCTAAGTATACTAGTGTAAAAAAAATACTGACCGAACTGAACAACTTTCCCGAAGAAACATAGTACACCGTGTTTCGGAGAATAGGACATCGTACTGAACAACTTCCCCTATGGGATCGGTGCTGGAAAACAAGTAAAACCTTTCGACCTCCCATACAAGCTCAATGATCATGAATTTTGTATGAGGTCGATTTCCCATACAATTTCAATGATCATCAATTTTATATGAGGTCGATTTCCCATACAATCTCAATGATCATGAATTTTGTATGTGGTCGATTTCCCATACAATCTCAATGATCATGAATTTTGTATGTGGTCGATTTCCCATACAATCTCAATGATCATGAATTTTGTATGTGGTCGATTTCCCATACAATCTCAATGATCATGAATTTTGTATGTGGTCGATTTCCCATACAATCTCAATGATCATGAATTTTGTATGTGGTCGATTTCCCATACAATCTCAATGATCATGAATTTTGTATGAGGTCGATTTCCGATACAAGCTCAATGATCATGAATTTTGTATGAGGTCGATTTCCCATACAATCTCAATGATCATGAATTTTGTATGAGGTCGATTTCCCATACAATCTCAATGATCATGAATTTTGTATGAGGTCGATTTCCCATACAATCTCAATGATCATGAATTTTGTATGAGGTCGATTTCCCATACAATCTCAATGATCATGAATTTTGTATGAGGTCGATTTCCCATACAATCTCAATGATCATGAATTTTGTATGAGGTCGATTATTTTTCCATTTGCACTGGTCCCATAGGGAAAGTTGTTCAGTAAGATGCCCTAAACATTCTTTCTGTATGGGAGGTCTAATTTTTTTTGTTCTTTGAGAAAAGTTGTTTAGGTCCATAAATTATTTCGCCCAAACATTTGCAGTTAATTTTTTTACACCATATAAATAAATTGTTTTCGCAAAAAGTTTATTAATAATATTATTGCTTATGGAATCACAAGGCCATTTCGGATATACAGGGTGTAATTTAATGCAAATATTTTGAGGGGTGAACTAGCCCATGAAACTGAACAACTTAGCCAAAGGAACGTAGGTCGAAATATAAAAATAAATTTGGACCTCCCATATAAAATTATCAATCGACAAAGACCAAAATTGTTTCTCATATTTCGACCATGTTCCTTGGGGAGAGTTGTTCAGTTTCATAGACAGGTTCAGCTCTTAAAATATTTGCAGCTATTATTTTTACACCAGATTATAATGACAACATTTTTTGAACATTTTAATATAAACAAACTTTTAGGCGACAGGCTGACAACCTGTCACTATATCTGTAATATACTTATTATCTGAAACGGCCTTTTATTTGTCAGACGTGGCGATGGCGACTGTTGCGGAAGCAACATCAGCAATTCCTACACGTTTGTCACGTAGAGAGCTAGCTAAAGATTATCACCTCTCTACGTGATTTGCGTCATTGTAAGATTAGTATATAAGCCATAGTTTAAGATCAATAAATGTGCATTAACCATGGAGTGATCGTCTCAATAACTCTCCCCCCACGGATATCGTTCCTACCGCCAAAGTGGTGACCCCGCAAGGAACATGGCAGCCTTCAGTGATGGCCACGCTGCTGCGCTGTCTACCTCAAGAATTTGGAGTCAACATACTCACCAGTTCGCATCATAGTCGTCACAACGTCACGGGCTACGGCGGGATCAAGAAAACCTTCAACGCTGAAGGCTCGGTTTCATCGCAGCAATTTTATACGCACCGCCCTTAGCTGAAAGTTTGTTTCTTCGCCTACCGACGCGGCACACTGCTACTGATCCACAACACTTCGTCGACGCACCCGAAGTTTTGGACTCTGCACGGTTGAAATAGCAGCTACGCGCCCTGCTCCAGCGCACCGAAGTTTGCTCGCCTGCATTCACTGCCAGCCGCACGACGCACGATGAACACGATGACGACACAACAATGAACTACGCAATGTCGCCTGTCTGATTTTATTTCATCGACTGTCACTCCAATGCACCACTTCAGACAGGAATCTACATACCCAACAACAACAGAAGAAGGAAAAGTATCGCCTGCCTACCAATAGTCGTCCCATACCGCGCCGCACACTCGCTGTAAAATTCACATGCTGCAATCGCTACGTCTCACTCTCGTCACAGAACCTACATATCGTCGAAAAGCTACAAATTATGAAGAATTGTGAAGAAATTATTATCGTCGCAAGCGCACCGCACTTCCCTGACACAGCGCCGCCGCCACTCGAAATTGCGTAGTCATGTTTACTACAGCAAAAGGCGGACAGTCAGCTGAGATTTAACTCGCCCTAATTGAAAAGGAGCTGGAGTATTTTCGCTCGTCCACGGTCCGGACTGGAGCACGCCAAGATACGAGGACGAAACTTTCCCTCAGTATCATTTTATTAAGCAACGCGACGCATCCATAATGACAATGAAATATGCAGCAAGGTCAGTGTTACTGCTACTACTCCAAGAAATTAATGCAAGTTGGCAAAACACGGAGTCACGGCAAATCTGCTTGATCAGCGACGCTTTCCAATCGACGACGGCGGCGAGTTAATTCAGCACGTACCTACCTACATGTTTTTGTTAGGTTATTTTTATCTTCTTATGGAGTCGTAATATTTTTGAGTTTTTCCTTCAAAAGGGGGAGTACTGTTGCGGAAGCAACATCAGCAATTCCTACACGTTTGTCACGTAGAGAGCTAGCTAAAGATTATCACCTCTCTACGTGATTTGCGTCATTGTAAGATTAGTATATAAGCCATAGTTTAAGATCAATAAATGTGCATTAACCATGGAGTGATCGTCTCAATAACTCTCCCCCCACGAGTACCGTTACCTATCGCAAAAGCGACCGTATTTTTACGTCCGTTATTACTCTGCCTAGCCCGCACAGGATAAGGGCGTGATATATAGGGTGACCGGTAAATTGATGCATTCCTTTCAAGGGATGAACCAGCTCATGAAACTGAACAACTTTCCTCATGGAACATAGGTCGAAATATGAAAAAAAAATTTGGTCCTCCCAAACAAATTGACTTAGTCGGTCGGTAATTTTGTATGGGTGGGCCAAATTTTATTTTCATTTTTCGACCTATATTCCACGGGGAAAGTTGTTCAGTTTCATGAGCTGGTTCATCCCTTGAAAGGGATGCATCAATTTACCGGTCACCCTGTATGTATGTCAATATTAACATTATTTTATCATATTTTTGTACGTTTCAAAGGTCACCTTTTGCAGAAAACAAATTATTTTGAAATGTAATTCTTATATAATAATATTTTTAAGAATAGTTACAAAACTAACGCCCGGAGGTATTTAATTTTGAGCTATATATAATTAATTCTCTTAAGTTATTTATGACTTATGTAAGACTCGCGGATCCTGAAACAAATACAACATTTTATTGGTGATTTGTTTAATGTTTTTAGTAATACACGAATTATCTGAAAGACCCTCAAACATTTGTCGGCCGTGGCGATCACGACCGTAATATTACGGTCGTTAACGCTCTGCCTACCCTGCCAGCGATAAAGGTGTGATTTGTGTGTGTTTGTTTATTGTTTGTACTATGTGTTTAACTTTATAAGTGACGGTGAAGGAAAAACATCGCAATTAAATCCACATTCAAATAAGATTTGAATTCAAATGATATTTAAATGTGACTTGACCTGATGTGATTGAGATGATAGTGTGTTTAAGTGGTTTCTGTCGTGTAATATATGTTTAAATGTGTTGTGTTTAAGTAATGTGAGTTGAAGTGGGCTGTGTTAAGCGTATTTAGTGACGGTTTGTTCAAATGAATTGTGATAAGAAGCGACTAAGGGACTCGAGGGTTTGTTTTTGGTTTAAGATGTGTATTGCTATTTTAGGCGACAGTCACTATAGTGATACACAAATTATCTCAATTGGCTTTCAATATTTGTCAGACGTGGCGATAGCGAGCGCCGTATTTTCGCGATCGTTAGCGCTCTGCCACCCCGCAAGAGATAAAGGCGTGACGTATGTATGTAATGTTTTAAGACACGTTCGTTACTTGCCTCTTCTAGGACATGGAGGAGCAGGGAAGGCGGGGGATGCTCATCTGCGTGAGGACGCATGTATCTGTATGTATGTTACATATAAGGTGTAAAAATTAGCTGCAAATATTTTAAGAACCAGCCCATGAAACTGAACAACTTTCCCCAAGGAATATAGGTTGAAATAAGAAAAAAAGAATGCCAAATTACCGACCGATCAAGTCAATTTGAATGAGAGGTCCAAAAAAAAGTCCCATATTTCGACTTATGTTTATTGGGGAAAGTTGTTCAGTTTCATGAGCTGGTTCATTGCTGGAGCCTTGATATATTTGCAGCAGTTTTTTTACACCCTGCATGTATGTTACGTATATGACGTGTGTCACTCACCTAGCCTGGTGCGCTAGGACATGGAGGAGCAGGGCAGGCGCGGGCTGCCCATCTGCGTGAGCACGCGGTCGAGCCACTGCAGCATCACTACCCCCTGTATGTGTGTCACTCACCTAGCCTGGTGCTCTAGGACATGGAGGAGCAGGGCAGGCGCGGGCTGCCCATCTGCGTGAGCACGCGGTCGAGCCACTGCAGCATCACTACCCCCTGTATGTGTGTCACTCACCTAGCCTGGTGCTCTAGGACATGGAGGAGCAGGGCAGGCGCGGGCTGCCCATCTGCGTGAGCACGCGGTCGAGCCACTGCAGCATCACTACCCCCTGTATGTGTGTCACTCACCTAGCCTGGTGCTCTAGGACATGGAGGAGCAGGGCAGGCGCGGGCTGCCCATCTGCGTGAGCACGCGGTCGAGCCACTGCAGCATCACTACCCCCTGTATGTGTGTCACTCACCTAGCCTGCTGCACTAGGACATGGAGGAGCAGGGCAGGCGCGGGCTGCCCATCTGCGTGAGCACGCGGTCGAGCCACTGCAGCATCACTACCCCCTGTATGTGTGTCACTCACCTAGCCTGGTGCTCTAGGACATGGAGGAGCAGGGCAGGCGCGGGCTGCCCATCTGCGTGAGCACGCGGTCGAGCCACTGCAGCATCACTACCCCCTGTATGTGTGTCACTCACCTAGCCTGCTGCACTAGGACATGGAGGAGCAGGGCAGGCGCGGGCTGCCCATCTGCGTGAGCACGCGGTCGAGCCACTGCAGCATCACTACCCCCTGTATGTGTGTCACTCACCTAGCCTGGTGCTCTAGGACATGGAGGAGCAGGGCAGGCGCGGGCTGCCCATCTGCGTGAGCACGCGGTCGAGCCACTGCAGCATCACTACCCCCTGTATGTGTGTCACTCACCTAGCCTGCTGCACTAGGACATGGAGGAGCAGGGCAGGCGCGGGCTGCCCATCTGCGTGAGCACGCGGTCGAGCCACTGCAGCATCACTACCCCCTGTATGTGTGTCACTCACCTAGCCTGGTGCTCTAGGACATGGAGGAGCAGGGCAGGCGCGGGCTGCCCATCTGCGTGAGCACGCGGTCGAGCCACTGCAGCATCACTACCCCCTGTATGTGTGTCACTCACCTAGCCTGCTGCACTAGGACATGGAGGAGCAGGGCAGGCGCGGGCTGCCCATCTGCGTGAGCACGCGGTCGAGCCACTGCAGCATCACTACCCCCTGTATGTGTGTCACTCACCTAGCCTGGTGCTCTAGGACATGGAGGAGCAGGGCAGGCGCGGGCTGCCCATCTGCGTGAGCACGCGGTCGAGCCACTGCAGCATCACTACCCCCTGTATGTGTGTCACTCACCTAGCCTGCTGCACTAGGACATGGAGGAGCAGGGCAGGCGCGGGCTGCCCATCTGCGTGAGCACGCGGTCGAGCCACTGCAGCATCACTACCCCCTGTATGTGTGTCACTCACCTAGCCTGGTGCTCTAGGACATGGAGGAGCAGGGCAGGCGCGGGCTGCCCATCTGCGTGAGCACGCGGTCGAGCCACTGCAGCATCACTACCCCCTGTATGTGTGTCACTCACCTAGCCTGCTGCACTAGGACATGGAGGAGCAGGGCAGGCGCGGGCTGCCCATCTGCGTGAGCACGCGGTCGAGCCACTGCAGCGGCCCGTTCAGGTGCAGCTCGATCCAACATGGCGTCGACGTCACCGTCTGCCGCCTGCAAAAACATTTCAATAAGTTTACAACAGGTTGACCGGAAGAGATCCTTGAATGCGATACGTCTGCCTTTATTTTACACACAGATCACGCCTTTATCCCTTTCGGGGTAGGCAGAACGTCAACAGTCGTATAAAAGACGGTCACTATCGCCATGTCTAATCAATATTGAGGGCCCTTTAAGATGATTCGTGTATTACTGTAGTGACAGGTTGTCAGAGTGTCGCCTAAAGTTGAAACCCTCGAGTCCCTTAGTCGCCTCTTACGACACCCGCGGGAAAGAAAGGGGTGATGCTATTGTAAGCCGGCATCACACGGCTTTATTTTGTTATTTATTAAACTTTATGCACCAAATGTGTACATGGGCGGACTTAATGTCAATGGAATTATCTACCAGTCTACTTTAGGGCATGTAGAAATGTACGGCAGGTGCAAAATCAAAATTACTTATACAGGATGTTAGGGACAGCGTCCCGAATACCGATAGGGTGCAAGCAAACCATGAAACTGAACAACTTTCCCCTAGGAACATATGTCAGGAAACGACAAAACTTGCGACACTGACTGCAACCCTACCTGTACTCAGCGCCCCAGCCCTTGACGAAGCTCATCCGTATTGTGCACATGCGCGTCAGTTGGAAGACCGCCTCGAAGCCTTGCGACACTGACTGCAACCCTACCTGTACTCAGCGCCCCAGCCCTTGACGAAGCTCATCCGTATTGTGCACATGCGCGTCAGTTGGAAGACCGCCTCGAAGCCTTGCGACACTGATTGTGAGAGGAGCGCGGCAAACTCCTGGTTGTTGAAGATCTTTAGGTTGCAGCCTGAAATATAAAGAATGTAAAATAATACTTGGGTCATGAAAAAGTGATATGGGGTGATGCTATTCTAAGCCGGCATCAACTACTACATGCCCATCCATATGCTTTCCTTATTTGAAATAAAAAAAAACGCAGGAATAACAAAGAATTAGCAAAGAAACTGTTATCTTTCTCTTTTCGTGTGGGACACCGAGTCATCCAACGACCCTATGAACCCTAGTATCAGAATTTTTCAACCGCCTTCTACAAGTAGCAGGCTTCTGACATGGTTGTGTAACGACCACCGCCTAAATGATCATAACATCATCAGAAACACGGAACCATCTTACTTTACGGACAATCGGGTGGTTCAGCCCGCAATGTCCTAACCAGGCTGGGAACAAATTCACAAAGTGATAAATATCAACTTTGTAATTGACCCACCGAGAATCGATCCCGGGACTTTCTGCGTCAGAGGCAGTCGCACTACCACGGCGCTACATGGGTCGTCATTATATTAGCGTATATTGTCCCACTTCTGGGCAAAGGCTTTCCCTTTCTCTTTCCAGACTTTGCGGTCGATGGCTGTTTGCGACCAGTTCGGGTCTCCCTCTGCGCCGGCGTTATATAAATTACATACATACACATATCACGCCTTTATCCCTTGCGGGGTAGGCAGAGCGTTAACGGCCGCAAGAATACGGTCGCTATCGCCACGTCTGACATTTTTGAGGATTGTTTTCCAAGGTTGTTTAAGAAAACATGTGTATCACAATAGTGACAGGTTGTCAGCCTGTCGCCTAAAAATTGTAACACACTCTCTCTCTCGAGTCCCTTAGTCGCCTTTTACGACACCCGCGGGAAGGACGTGGGGTGATACTATTCTAAGCCGGCGTCACACGGTATATAAATTTGGATGATGAATGAGTGATAAAAAAATATATCCAGCCGGTGAGCGAATCTCTCACTATATTTTATAAAAATTTCATTTTTTTTTAAAGTGATTATTAGTACCAAAGCAACAAAGCAATTTTAAAAATTACAAAATATGTGCTATTTCGTGATTTTAAGTGCGTTTTTTTTTTTTGAGATAGTAAATTGTCATTTTGGGTTGTCATTTTTCTGCAAATTTCAAAATATTGACGTGCCAATTTTGTCAAGTTCTATAACGCCGATTCATGGAAAATAAGTCAATCTCTCTTTTCGTTGGACGACTCGGTGTCTAAAACGAAAAGAGAGAGATAACACACACAAGTAAGCCTAGCGCGCACTGGTGAGATAAAAAGTCTGTAGGACCTAGAAGAAACAGATTTTTCTTCTAGGTCCAAAAATTACACCCTAAGATGTCAATTTACTATCTCTAAATAAACATACTTTAGACCCCACTCCCTATAGACCCCCCCCCCCTTTTGAAGAGGCAGTAAAAAAATTCTGACACCAGGATTCATCGGGTCGTTAAACGACTCTGTGTACTACACGAAAAGAGAGAGACTAGGAACTTAAAGAAACATTTTAAAAAATCCAAAAATGGTCATTCAAAATTCAATTTACTATCTCTTAAAAAAACATACTATAGACCCCCTTTTGAACCAGGACGTCCCCCTACCTGGTGGGATCTTGCAGACGGTGGCGGGGTGCCAGCCGTAGCGCTGGTTGACGTTAGCCCCCCCCCTTCTGAACCAGGACGGCCCCCTACCTGGTGGGATCTTACAGACGGTGGCGGGGTGCCAGCCGTAGCGCTGGTTGACGTTAGCCCCCCCCCTTCTGAACCAGGACGGCCCCCTACCTGGTGGGATCTTGCAGACGGTGGCGGGGTGCCAGCCGTAGCGCTGGTTGCAGTTAGCCCCCCCCCCTTTTGAACCAGGACGGCCCCCTACCTGGTGGGATCTTGCAGACGGTGGCGGGGTGCCAGCCGTAGCGCTGGTTGCAGTTAGCCCCCCCCCCCCCCCCCTTTGAACCAGGACGGCCCCCTACCTGGTGGGATCTTGCAGACGGTGGCGGGGTGCCAGCCGTAGCGCTGGTTGCAGTTAGCCCCCCCCCCCCCCCCCCTTTGAACCAGGACGGCCCCCTACCTGGTGGGATCTTGCAGACGGTGGCGGGGTGCCAGCCGTAGCGCTGGTTGCAGTTGGGGCTCTGCACGAAGATCGACGAGTCCGACAGGCACTCCGCAAACACCTCGCCTGCAACAATACATAAAGGGTGTTAATTTATTAGACAGTACAGTGTATGCCGTGTGATGCCGGCTTAGAATAGCATCACCCCACATCCTTCCCGCGGGTGTCGTAAGAGGCGACTAAGGGACCCGAGAGTATTGGTGTATTACAATTTTTAGGCGACAGGCTGACAACCTGTCACTATAGTGATACACATGTTTTCTGAAACAACCTTGGAAAACAATCCTCAAAAATGTCAGACGTGGCAATAGCGACCGTATTCTTACGGCCGTTAGCGCTCTGCCTACCCCGCAAGGGATAAAGGCGTGATATATGTATGTATGTATGTATGTATGTACAGTGTACACGTACACACATACACATATCACACCTTTATCTCGTGCGGGGTAGGCAGAGCGATAACAATCGCAAAATTACGGTCGTTATCGCGCGTCTGACAACACAAGGTGTAAAAGAATCAGCTGCAAATATTTTAAACGGTGAATCAGCCCATGAAACTGAACAACTTTCCCCAAGCAACAAAAGTCGAAATATGGAAAAAATATCTGGACCTCCTATACAAAATATACCCGCCGACAAAGTCAATTTGTATGGGGGCCCCAAATTTTTTTTTACATAATTCAACCTATGGTTCTTAGTTACAGATGTCAGTTTCATGGATTGATTCAATTCAAATATAAGCAGCTAATATTTTTACACCTTAAAGATCTTTGGCTACTGCCACAATGTACTCTCTCTTTCACCCTAAGGTTGCCTGGTAGAGAATGCTACCTAGCATTAAGGCCGCCTTATTGTACTGTTTCCTTTATTTGTGTTTTCTACATGTTGTTACTTTTTTCGTGCAATAAAGAATGTTGTTATGTTATGTTATGTTATTTCTAAATTATGTTATGTTATGCCGTGTGATGCCGGCTTAGAATAGCATCACCCCATTTCCTACCCGCGGGTGTCGTAAGAGGCGACTAAGGGACTCGAGGGTATTGGTGTATTACAATTTTTAGGCGACAGGCTGACAACCTGTCACTATAGTGATACACATGTTTTCTGAAACAGTCTTGGAAAACAATCCTCACAAATGTCGGACGTGGCGATATCGACCGTATTCTTACGGCCGTTACTGCTCTGCCTACCCCGCAAGGGATAAAGGCGTGATATATGTATGTATGTATGTACTATTTCTAAATCATCTGTATATCAAAAGTGGTATCAACATGGACATACCTCCAATGTAATATAGCCGCACGTCCTTCCCGGTGTGTGAAATGGGGTGATGCTATTCTAAGCCGGCATCACACGGCATATTCAAGACAAAGGATATACATACACACAGAGTAATTTTTTGTCAGTACAGAAACTACGTAGGGTGTTACTACTCTTGATGCTGAACAACTTTTACTATGGGACCGCCTACGATATCATACTACTATTATAAAGGCGAAAGTTTGTAAGTATGGATGTATGGATGTTTGTTACTCTTTCACGTAAAAACTACTGAATGGATTTGAATGAAACTTTACCACAATATAGCTTATACATCAGAATAACACATAGGCTATAGCTTATACGAAGACGGGACGAACCTGAAGTCCACGCGAACGAAGTCGCGGGCAAAAGCTAGTCGAGAATAAAATTGATGTTCCATACATTTTTGCTGAGTAGGTATGAATTTTTCTACGGAACACCCAATATTTTTTTTTCAATTCGTAGGTAGGCGATTTGTTCAGAATCATGAGTAGAAATATCCTACAAAATTTGTGTACTGTCTAAAAAATAGCCCTGTATGTATATACATACATATACATTGACATCAAAACACACACACACACACACACACAAACCACGCCTATATCCCTGGCGGGGTAGGCAGAGCGTCAACAACCGTAAAATTACGGTCGTTATCGCCACGTCTGACAAATGTTTGAGGGTCGTTTCAGATAAGCCGTGCATTACTATAGTGACAGGTTGTCAGCCTGCCGCCTAAAACTGCAATACACATGAACCCCTCTAATCCCATAGTCGATTTCTACGACACCCACGGGAAAGAAATGGGGTGATGCTATTCTAAGCCGGCATCACACGGGATAAAATGTACAAAAAAAATAAAAAATGTAAAATGTACATAAAATGTGCAAAATGTACATGCCTCCAATGTAATAAAGCCGCACTCCCTTGCCGATGTGTCGGCGCGTTTGCTCCACCACCTCGTTGCGGTTCACGTTCGACAGCAGGCCCAGGCAAAACCTGCAAGCAAACATCTCGTTCTTAGCGAATCGATTCTGGCGCTCAAATATATTTGGACCAATACTCAGTTACACGCACAGCGTTGTCCGTTGCTTTGTAGAGGTACATACATACATACATATGTCACGCCTATATCCCTTGCGTGGTAGGCAGAGCGTTAACGGCCGTAAGAATACGGTCGCTATCGCCACGTCTGACATTTTTGAGGATTGTTTCCCAAGGATGTTTCAGAAAACATGTGAATCACTAATGTAGAGGTCCTCGCGTATAATAGTAGTTATTACTATTATTATTCTTAAATCAGACAGGCAGTTGATGTACGACTGATTATGCCTGTAACCAATTATTTATAGTAAGTTTTAATACATTGACTTAGAAATATTATTCGCAAGAATATATATCAATACATAATGAGATCTTAAACTAAATTCCAGTCGGGTATTCCGCTTGCTGCTCGAAATATGAAAATAATGTGTTATTTTGTTTCTTTGTGTAAATAGTATCATTAAGTCTACTTCTTCTTCTTTTCGTGTGGGACACCGAATCGTCCAACGACCCGATGAACCCTAGTGTCAGAATTTTTCAACCGCCTTCTACAAGTAGCAGGCTTCTGACATGGTTGTGTAACGACCGCCGTCTAAGTGATCATAGACAGCAACCGGGACCTACGGCTTAACGTGCCATCCGAAACACGGAACCATCTTACTTACGGACAATCGGGTGGTTCAGCCCGCAATGTCCTAACCAGACTGGGAACAAATTCACAAAGTGATAAATATCAACTTGAACCACCGAGAATCGAACCCGGAACCTTCTGCGTCTAAGGCAGTCGCACTACCACTGCGCCACATCGGTCGTCATACATACATTAGTAATACATAACTGATTTTCCCGTATAAATGAGTCGGCCGTGTGATGCCGGCTTAGAACAGCATCACCCCAATTCCCGCGGGTGTTGTAAGAGGCAACTAGAAACTCGAGGGTTTCATGTGTTTTATACCACTGAGAACCTGTCACTACAGTGATACACGATCATCTGTAGGGGCCCTCAATACTTGTCAGACGTGGCGATAACGACCGTAATTTTACGATCGTTAACGGTCTGCCTACCCCGCAAGGGATAAAGGCGTAATTTGTGTATGTATGTATATAGAATACATATCAATACATAATGGCCGAATACTAGTCCAATAGAATTTAATTGTTGCCCATTGATTCGATGAAGAAGAAGAATATGTAATGAGATCTTAAATTTACATACATACATACATATAATCACGCCTCTTTCCCAGAGAGGTAGGCAGAGACTACATCCTTCCACTTGCTACGATCCTGACACACATCTTTCGCTTCCTCAACATTCATCAGCCTTTTCATACATGCTCGTCGGTTTAGGGTACTCTTCACCTGACCTTTCTTTAAATTTAGTGTCCTGAAATGTGTAAATAGTGTCGTTTAGTGTACTAAAGTGTGTAAATAATGTCATAAAATGTCCTAAAATGTGTAAATGTCGGTGTAGTACGGTGTGTTTGTATATAACACGATTATTTAAAGGTATTATTACACGATTATTCAAAAATGACAGACGTGGCGATAGTGGCCGTATTCTTACGGCCGTTAAACCTCTGTCTGCCCCGTAAGGGATAAAGGCGTGATATATGTGTGTATTTAAAGGTAGGATCCCGAATTCTCTGTCAAAATATATGACAAATGAGCCCAACAATAATGTTCCCCTTTCGGGATAGTTTCTTCAACATATCAAGTTATAACGACCGCCATCCAAGTAATCATAGACAGCAGCCGGTTGACCTAGGGCGTAACGTGCCCTCCGAACCACGGAACCTTTCTTTTCGGGATTTTTCTTTAAAAATACGTGTTATACAGGGTGTAAGAGACGGTGTAACGAAAACTTTGCAGGCGTGATCAGACCATGAAACTGAACAACTTTTTCTATGTGAGCTATGTTGGAAAAATAAAATATTTTTTCAAGTTCCCATACAAAGTCACTCACCTGAACGGGAATTTTGTATGGAAACTCAGAATTCAACATAGCCCCCATACAAAAAGTGGTTCAGTTTCATGGTCTAATCACGCTTGCAAAGTTTTCGTTACACCGTCTCTTACACCCTGTATATGGATGTACCTTTCCGAATTGCTGGGGTCAGTGAACCCGTCCACGGTGATGGAGGGCTGGCTGGCGTGGAAGGTCTCCCCCACGCGCGTGTTCAGCTCGTAGTAGCTGATGCTGCACCAGAACGCTGGCTCGTGGTACAGCACCGGGGCAGCGCCGACTGACTCCTGCTCGAGGCCCGCGGGCGACGGCGTCAGGCGGGTCAGGTCTAGACAATAAGCAAGTTTATTAGTTCACTAAGGGCCCGGCGATAGGCCTAAGTAAATTTATTCTGTGCCATACAAAAAATTTACGAACCACCATCTCAAATCTAATGGATGTAATTTTGACATCCTCGGATAGAATCATTCACAATGCTCCTTAGTAGCATAACGTATGCCAGTTATTAAGTGAGCTCCATAGTTAGGAGACCGTAAGCCCTACAGCTAAGTATAGAAAATAGAATTTGAGCCGATTGGACTCACCGTTCTTTTTGTAGGCGAATTGGCTCAAAGAACTAATTTTTGGCCATCTAAGTCCCATTTTGTTAAAAAATAAAGAAAATTTCTACAGGAAAGTACATTGATAACTGGGTGAAAAAGGACTCGATTGCTAACGAGGGTACAGTTTTCTGAGGGTATCAATACACACGAGTTTGCAATCGGACTTTCTTCCGAGTGATACATAGTGCTTTATACTTCACCTGTATGAATAAAAAAAACAGGATTACTAATAGAAAACAGTACAGTAACCCTAAAAAATTTAATGAAAAATCCAAAGCGAATTTCCGCGATATTAATTTATTTTAATAATATCGTACAAAAAAGCAACAAGTCCAACCAAGTCTTCCATTTTGCCCGCAAAACATATTAGATTTACGTTTCGTTTTACGTATTTTTGACAGTAGCAATTTTTCCCACTGGGAAGGAAATTGAATTTGAAACGTGAACAATGACTCATTTCATTGAGCATTGAGCATAGTTCTATGTGAATGACAAAGAGAGTAAAGATAAGTTGGTATACAAACTCACTAGTCTTATCGTTGTGGTCAGAGGGATCACTTAGAATCGAGAGACCCGAGTTCGATCCCCGCCATGTATCAGTTGATATTGGAATGAGATTTAACCAAGGATTCGGACCAGGTTAGCCTTCGGGTTGCAGAGGTCAGATGGCAGTCGCTCTAAAAACTCGATTCTACGTCAAATCCCCTAGGTTAGGTAGCCGACCCCGACAGAGAACGGGATAAAGCCAGGAGAATGATGATGTCATTAGCTGGGTCTCCATTGAACGAGCAGCCTCAGGTGCTCACTGCCGCGCGCAGCATGCGGCGCATTGCGCGGTTGTTCTGGACAGTTTTTCGGCCGAGCATGAGAATTTTAGCATGCGCTGCTCAGGCGAAACACGTCCACACCGACGCCGCAGTGAGCATCTGAGGCTGCTCGTTCAATGGAGACCCACCTGTTGACAAGGGAGTATAAGTTGGTATACAAACTCACTAGTGTTGTCGTTGTGGTCCGAGGGGTCGTTGTCCTCGCTCATGTAGCCGGGCGGCGGCGTCTCCACAGATGACGAGCTCCTGAGGAATACAGATAGATAGAGATGATAAATCATTTATTGCCACAAACAGTATACATGTACATGAATGTAATAATTATGTAGTGTAGGTATATTATTTATATAAGTAGATATTATTGCTATTATATTTGTTTTATAAATTATTATAGGTATATTAGTATGTTGTACACGTCAACTGCCTCACTTTATGCCATCTCACTCTACCCTAGGTCTGCTGGAAGAGATTTCTTTTTAGAAATAAGCTGACCTGTTGTGTATTGTTCTCAATGTTATGTCCTTTGTGTTATATTGTGTACAATAAATTAAATAAATAAATACATTAACCTTATTATTACACTAATACGCCGTGATATGATACCAAAATCTTTTCAAAGAAATAGCTATAATATGTCCGTAAAACTATTTGACAAATTGCCTAATGATTTAAGAGAAATGCCTATGTCAAAATTTAAAAGGAAATAGTATGTTTTTTTTGTGTAAAATTGTATTGACAGTGTTGATGAATTTACTATACTAACAATGTATGTAATTTAAATTAATGTATTGAATATACAGGGAGTAAAAAAATTGGCGCAAATATTTTAAGGGGCATCCAGCCCATGAAACTGAATAATTTTCCCCAAATATAAAAAATAACTTGGACCTCCCAAACAAAATTACCAAGTCAATGTGTATGGGAAGTCAAAAAAATTTTCTAATTTTTCGACCTATGTTCCTTAGGGAATGTTGTCCAGTTTCATGGGCTGGTACACGGGCAATGTTGGTAAACGAAAAAAATTATTCGAATTTCCATACAAAGTCAGTCAGCTGATGGGTAATTTAATTTTTATGTTTATCAACATAGCCCCCATAGAAAAAGTTGTTCAGTTTCACGGTCTGATCACGCCTGCAAAGTTTTCGTTACACCGTCTCTTACACCCTGTATGTATGGTACTCACACGTGCACGGTGGTGTTGGAGGGCACCTGTTGTCCCAGCGTGGCCTCCAGGTACATGGCGCTGTGCCCGCCCAGGCCCACCACGCCGCCAGAAGACATCACTCTGCGAACAAACAACTCATATCATTCTCGTTGCCTTGGGGCGGGAGGGGGCACAGCTCCCTCTCACGCGGGGTCAATTTGAGTGTAATGCAATGTAATATGGGAATATTCCTGATATAAAACTTATTACTGTTTACTCACGAGTCGGTGTGGTCTAGCTGCATGTAGTCGTAGGGAGCACAGCCCCCTCACGCGGGCGAAGCCGCGGACGCGCGCTAGTAGTACATGCAAGCTTGTCTGAACTCTATCATACCCTAAATGGTTGTAGTATGATCAATTCCATGCCTGATGATTCGAAATGAAGATGAAACAACCAAGACCCCAAGTCCGCTATTTTTTGTCATTGTAACGCCATCTAAACTCAAGTGTCATTCAATTGCCATTGATTTTTCTATACTTCAAACTGTTAGCAGACTACAAAATGACACAACTGAGATCCAATCGACATCCAACTGAAACAATTTTCATTTAGCAGACTTAGGGCCCGGGACCTTGTATCTTCAGTATTTCGTTACTTCGCTGTTCATTCGTATACGCATCGTTTTATTCACTTATACTTATTCTATTGTGATTAATTTATCGTCAATTTGAGTATAATGTAATATGGGAATATCCTGATATATACTCACGAGTCGGTGTGGTCTAGCTGCGTGTAGTCGTAGGGGGGCGGGAGGGGGCACAGCTCCCCCTCGCTGCAGCGCGGCACTAAGATCGGCGGTAACGCTGCAAACACAATGTTTCATACTTAGACAGACAGACAGACATATTATATTACATAGGCATTAGTATTTTGGTATTTGTACACATCATATGTCTCATTTCATATCATCTCGCTACCCGGGAGAAATTTCTTTTTAGAAAGAAGTTGACCTGTTGTGTATTGTTTTTTGTGTTATGTCCTATGTCTTTTACTGGGTACAAAAATCGCTTAAATAAATAAAAAAGAGACATACCGAAACACTTTATCTATTTATACTTCTCATCAGAGAAATCGAGACACTTTCGTTTTTGTGATTTGATAAAACAAATCACATTTTATTATTTTTATTATTTGTGACATCTTAATTAAGATTTATAACCCTCATTTTACTCACTATAACACGATATCAGAGATTTATTTCAAAGTAAACATTTTATTTAAACAATCTAATTCGTACGAAACGGGTGTCTCAGATTTTTAAATGAGTAGTGTATTTATTGCACATAAAAACAGATACAGGAGAATTACAAGAAGATAAAGGACACAACAGTCAGCGGACCTAGGTCCATATTTATAAATCACACTCACCTCTGAGATCAATCTCAAGAGCATCTCAACAACATTCTTAACAGGATCGATCTCAGAGTTGAGTGTGGTTTATGAATACGGGCCTAAATGTAGAAAGCTCACCAGGGGAATCGATCCTGTTGTAATGGTATGGGTTGATGCACACCTCGTCTTTCTTCAGCTGATACGCATACTCGCAGTGATCCACTGGTTTCAGTTCATGTTGACTCTGAAACGGACAGAGAGAACATTCAATGTTTAAGCTACTAAAGGGGTCGTGTGGCAGAGTAGAATAGCACCACCTACTCTCTTCTTGTGGGGGTCATATGAGGCGTAGTGGGATACTACTCTCTCTCTTATCGTGTGAGACACCAAGTCTTGTGATGCCGGCTTAGAATAGCATCATCCCATTTCTTCCCGCAGGTGTTGTAAAAGGCAACTAAGGGACTGGAGGGTGTCATGTGTATTACAATTTTAGCCGACAGGCTGACATCCTGTCACTACAGTAATACAGGAATCATCTGAAAAGGCCCTCAATACTTGTCAGACGTGGCGATAACAACCATAATTTTGCGATCGTTAGCGCTCTGCTTACCCTGCAAGGGACAAAGGCGTGATTTGTGTATGTATGTACACGAAGTCTTCTAACGACCCGATGAACCCTGGTGATACTACTGACTGGTAGGTACACAAAGACAGTAAAAGCTCGGGAAGCCGGGGTCGCATACCCGTATACTTTATCACAGCCCTCGATCCAAATCCCCCAATCCCGTCGTATGAGACGACCGAGGGATTCATCCGACCCAAGACCGGTCCTGGAGACGGACAACTCCATACCAACATTGCATCCTAGGCAACGCAGTGTCTGTGGAGAGGAAACTGTTTATACAAGCCATGAAAAGTCCCTAAGTGACTAACATACCTGCAACTGTGGCCAACGCCACAGCCGGCAGTAGACCACATGCGGCAAACCCTTCCTGTACTGTCCGTTGAGCCCGTGGTCGTTTGGTTTCACTCTGAAACAATCAATTAAATTTAAATAAGCCTATATTGTTTTTTTTTTTTTATTTAGTCGTACAAACAATTTAAAAAACACATTAATTATTAGAAAACTAGTATCCAGAGCATGTATACCTTACACAGTAACAAATGTCTGAGAGGGCACTCCTTGAAACTATGGAAGACCAAAAGTGCTAGCAACCCAAGAAAACACTTGCCTTACTGTGTTGTGGATCTTCGGAACACTCTCTCAGAGACAGTGATTAGTGCACTGAGTGTGAAGAGTTTTAAAAATAGACTAGATAAACATTTAAATACTAAACTATTAAATTGGGACAAATTATATTTAAATTAATTTAATAATAAGTTTAAATTTTTATGTAATACCCAAATGTATTTTATTGTATATGTATTACCCAAATGTTGACCTGTAAATCCATTTTATCAATAAAAATGTCTATGTCTATCAAAAAATTAAGACACACATACAATAATGTGTAAAAGTGAAAACTCATACATCTGTAGCAGACAATTTAATCAGTGAACCCATTCTGGATTTAAATGTGGAGTTGTCCTTCTCCAGGACCCTGGTCTGCTTGGGGTGGTGCTAATTCAAATTTTCCCGCACCATAAGGCTAACCAAATGATAAGATAATGATAAATCCACCACCTTAGCAGACGATTCTGATGATACATTAGGGCCTTGGCTAAATATAGGTAGGAATTTAGGAAGTGTTTCATGTAACACTTGATTTTAAGGTTCCGTGGTTATTATCACTAAAACTATAAGACATTATAACGGGTTTTAATATTAGGTGCTCGATATATCCCTACCGTGAGTTAAAACCCGTTATAATGTCTTATAGTTTTAGTGTTTCATGTGTATTGCAATTTTAGGCAACAGGCTGACAACCTGTCACTATAGTAATACACAAATTATCTGAAACAACCTTTAAAAACATTTGTCAGAGGTGGCAATAACGACTGTAATTTTATGGTCGTTAACGCTCTGACTACCCCGCAAGCGATATAGGCGTGATTTGTGTGTGTATGTATGTATTTAGGAAGTGTTAGCACAAGGTTATAACATAACAAAGGCTAGATGCTAAAAATAAACTTCTAACCAAAAATCTAGATCTTGTGCGTATAAACTTGAATTCGATGAACCCTTGATGCATATTGCGCAAGTAGGTAGAAGAAATTGTCAAAGGTTACTGCCCTAAGTGCAACACCCTTATATAGCCCAAATTATATTAGATTGGTTATAGATACTACGTTAGTACTGCAATGCGGCAATTTCGAAATAAAACTTTGTGTAGCCTATCGAGAGGTTATTTATTATACAATACATGGGATATCTAACATGATTCTAATAAGATTTTACTCACAAATTTACATGAAACGCAGCACAAAGCAAAATCTGCTTCCTTATTCAAAAACGTCCTTGAAAACTCCTTTTTAGCACTCAATCTGCGTAAAATTACTGCGTCAACAGTTATCTCACTGTACCGCGAAGAAAACGCTAATATTTCACGGACATAAACAGGAAATAGCGAAAATTACTGCGATACGGAGGTCCGTCTGTATTCCGCCATATTGGCAAAGTTTCGATTTGTTTTGACGGCGACTTGACCTTTCGCATTTTTGCGTCCGTCTGCGGTTAACCGACCAAATTGAGAAGACGCTTCGGGAGCCGCAGAAGTACAAGCCAGACGGATTTTCAAATCAGTCGAGTAATATGACCGCCGGTATGAAGCACCCACGAACTATAATTTTGGGAGTTTCTGAACGTAATCTTTAGATTTCGATTTTTTTGTAAACATTACAATTTTACCAAGAACGTCCGAAATATGTTCAAGGGCAAAGTCTTTGTTAATAAGAACAAAGGAAACGATTTATCATCCTATATGAGAATTTAGCACCGGAAATGTCATGAGGTTTTCTTGAGATTGTTATCAAAATTTTCCTTATCAAACAATCATGCTCACCTGGGAATAGTAACGCATTTGGTGTGGCTATTCTGGCTAGAAATGGCCCTCTCCAACTCCTCGAGGGCTCCACTCTTTTTCAGCTTCTTCACCAAACTTTTTACAGCTTTTTCTGACCATTTATCTTCAGCAATGGAAGATCCTGATCCTTCGGGACCCTTTTTCCACCCCAAAAGTCGTTTCACAACTGGAGGCGTTAGCGGAAACATTCCGCAGCACTTTGCCTGTTAAAACATGAATCTAAAACTGACTTAAATTGTATTCCAGGTGAATTTAGCAAAGAAATAATGCTATTGTTCCGTATTTAGATAAAGTATCGGCCATATTTTTGGGAGTAAAGAACATATGAATGAAATTTGACAGCTGATGTCAATCAAGTGTTCTTGTCTCGCTCTTGCACGCGGGAGTTTCAAACTATTTTTACATTAAATTTGTAAGCTGTCATTCTTACAGCAGTTACTTCTACTCTTCTGAAGAAAAATACAAAATTCTGTATAATTACCTAAATATTTTCAAGCATTTTATATATTCAATTATTTATAAATTAAAATTTTTAAAGTATTTGTTGTCTCTTTTTCACATTCGTAACTTTTTCATCCATAGACAATTTTTCAGCCAGTCCTTGCTAGGGATGCGCCACTAAACCGAAAAATACCTTAAAAACTTTAATCGATATGGTCTTAAATTAACACCAGAGGGCGGAGTGCTATGTTAAAAATCCGACGTTAATTTCAAATAGGGGCAGTCATATTTTTATCACAGGAGGATCAGTTTCGTATTATGTTCGTAACAACAAAATTACTATATTTTTTGCGTAACAAAGTAGTCGTCTTGTTATTCAATTGAGGGTCACCAAAATATCAAAAATAAACTCAATAAACACAAAATAAAAATATGTGGAGCGACCTCCTTAGTCCGCCACTATGGCCTGGCCACACGTGACGTCACAAATAAAAAGTCGCGTCACTTGTCTTGTCACTTAGTTGCGAAAAATCATCTTCTTGTCGAGAGTATATAAAATCATTTATTTATTATTTAAGTGCTGTGCTCATTCCTTGTATTGTACCCCACATAAGTGGTGACCCCGAGTGGGATTACCGGCACCACCAATACGCACCATCCCCGAAAACCCCGGAATAAAAAAATATGGCCAATGAAAATCCGACAGGGCCGCACTCAGGCACCGTGACCCCCCAAAGAGCCCTCTGCAAAGTCGAAACAAAAGTGCCGGAATTCTGGGCAGACCGCCCCGCCGTATGGTCCAAAGAAATGGAAGCGCAGTACGTACTCGAAATGGCAAAGCAAATCGCCGAACTCGCAAAATGTATCGCTGAACTGTCGTCAAGGGAGCACCCCAACCCTCGTCGCCGATCAACATCACGGCACAGAAATCACTTACATTCACGTGGAAGACCAAGCTCCAACCCACGATCTTGTTGGTACCACCGAAAATTCGGACAAAAAGCCAACAAATGCGAAGGATTGCCATGTAAACAACACAATGTATCGGAAAACGCATCGGGCAGCCGGAAGTAGCGGCTAGCGACTGCCCCCGTTCACCCGGCCGCTTGTTCATCACAGACAGAAGATCCAAGATACGCTTCCTCGTAGACACTGGATCCGATCTGTGCGTCATCCCACGCTCGATGAGAAGAGGCCACGTTGCTCCAACGGATTACCACCTGTACGCGGCTAACGGAACAACCATCCAAACCTACGGTTTTGCTCATCTCTGCCTGGACTTAGGCTTACGCCGTGACTTCTCCTGGAGATTTGTGGTTGCAAACGTCACCAAACCGATCATTGGCATCGACTTCCTCGCCCATTTCCACTTACTAGTCGACCCTCGATACCATCGCCTGGTTGACGGACTCACTTCACTCACCACACCTGCAGAACCTGTCAAACCTTCAGAATCCGTTCACTCCGTCAAAATTAGTCAGCAATCCGAAACCATCTCATCTTACCAAGCGATCTTGAACGAATTCCCGAATATCATGCGCCCATCCGGAACACCCAAAGCTTGCCCGCATCAGACCATGCACTACATCAAAACGACACCAGGCCCTCCCGTCTCGTGCAAACCACGACGCCTGGCTCCGGACAAGCTGAACATCGCGAAGCACGAATTCGAAGAGATGGTCAAGAACGGTACTGCACGCCCATCCGATAGCCCATGGTCCTCTCCACTACACCTCGTACCAAAGAAGGACAACAGCTGGAGACCATGTGGAGATTATCGTCGCCTGAACGCACGCACAATACCCGACAAATATCCCATCAAACACATTCACGACTTCAACGCAAACTTAGCCGGATCCACCATCTTTTCCAAGATCGACCTTGTGAAGGCGTATAACCAGATCCCCGTCTATGACCCAGATATCCCGAAGACCGCCATTTCTACGCCCTTCGGACTTTTCGAGTTCCCTATGATGACTTTCGGCCTTCGGAACGCGGCACAAACGTTCCAACGCCTCATCGATGAAGTCACTAGGGGTCTCGACTTCTGCTACGGCTACCTGGACGACATCCTGATATTCTCACCAGACCGCCAGGCTCACGAAGCCCACCTACGTCAACTTTTCAAACGCCTCGACAATTACGGCATGGTGATCAACGCCGCCAAGTGCGAGTTTGGAGTACACGAGATAACCTTCCTTGGATACCACGTGTCAGAGAAAGGCATCACACCCTTAGAGCATAGGATCGAAGCCATCAAGAGTTTCCCGGAACCGAAAACAGTGAAAGAACTCCGGAGATTCCTCGGAATGTTCAACTTCTACCACCGCTTCATTCCACATTCCGCAAAGCTTCAAGCTCCTCTCAACGAGCTACTCAAGGGTGCACGCAAAAACTCACAGCCTGTTAAGTTCTCAGAAACAGAGCGACAAGCCTTTGAGGCATGCAAAGAAAGCTTATGCCAAGCTGCCATGCTTGCACACCCGGACTGCAACGCGAAAATAGCACTGGTCACTGACGCTTCAGATTCAGCCATTGGAGGAGTACTGCAACAATATCAAAACGACTCATGGCAACCGTTATCCTTTTTCTCCCACAAACTGACACCGGCGCAGAAAAAGTACAGCCCGTATGACCGAGAGCTCCTTGCCATCTACAAATCCATCCAGTACTTCCGTCACATGCTCGAAGCCCGTCCATTCAGAATCTACACCGATCACAAGCCCTTAACTCATGCCTTCAAAATCAACAAAGATCACTGTTCTCCACGCCAATTCAGATATCTCGATTACATCGCTCAATTCTCCACAGACATCCATCACATCTCTGGCAAAGATAACGTAGTCGCCGACACACTCTCCCGGATTGACGAAGTTAATGCCATAGATTACGATGCACTTGCCAAAGCACAGAGCACTGATGATGAACTGTCCCAACTCTTGCAAGGCGAAAGTTCCCTGAAAATCAAGAAAATCAACGTGACCGATAGCAACTTACCCATCTACTGCGACGTGAGCACATCTTCACCAAGACCCTTCATCACTAAATCGCTGAGATACCAGGTGTTTAACGCATTTCACTCTTTGAGTCACCCTGGAGCGAACGCAACCGCACAGCTCATAGCTCAACGGTTCGTTTGGCCCGGCATACGCAAGGACTGCCGAGAATGGGCCAAAAACTGTCTAGCTTGCCAGCGATCGAAAGTAACCCGACACGTCTCATCACCAACTGGCACATACTCCCTACCTCCTGCAAGATTTCTTCACATTCACATCGATCTGGTCGGCCCACTTCCCATCTCAAACGGATATCGTTATGCCCTCACAGCCATCGATAGATTCACGCGTTGGCCTGAGGTTATGCCGCTGACCGACATGTCCGCTGAATCCACAGCCAAAGGCCTTGTAGCCGGCTGGATTTCGCGCTACGGATGTCCTGCAACCATCACCACAGACAGAGGCAGACAATTCGAGTCCAACCTGTTCAAAGCCCTGACGGCATTAACCGGTTCGCAACATAAGACAACGACGGCATACCATCCTGCCTGCAATGGCATCATAGAGCGTTTCCACCGCCAACTAAAGTCGTCGATCATGTGTCACGCTGATCAGAACTGGACCGAGTCACTTCCACTAGTACTGCTCGGAATACGCAGTGCCTGGAAGCATGACTTGCAAGCGTCACCGGCAGAACTGCTGTACGGAGAGCCACTACGCCTCCCAAACGAGTTTTTTAACCCGCAACAAGACGTCCTGCCTGACCCGTCAGACTATGTCACCAGATTACGTGCCCTAACAGCCAAACTTAAGCCAACGTCAGCTTCCCACCACGACAAGAAGTCCATCTTTATATTCAAGGACTTGGCCACCTCTGAGTTCGTTTTCCTTAGAGACGACGCGGTCAGAAAACCGCTACAGCCCGTCTACACTGGCCCACACAAAGTTTTGGAAAGAGGCACAAAAGCGTACAAAATTCAAGTTAACAACAGGACAACAACAGTTTCCATCGACAGACTCAAGCCCGCATATATCTTGACAGATGCAAACAGCGGCGACGCAAATCCTGCATCCACATCACCTCCACCCGCCAACACCCAGAAGACCACAACAACAAAATCCGGGCGTCGAGTCAAATTCACCAATTTTTATCGCCCGTAGTAACGGTCTCGGGGGGGGAATAATGTGGAGCGACCTCCTTAGTCCGCCACTATGGCCTGGCCACACGTGACGTCACAAATAAAAAGTCGCGTCACTTGTCTTGTCACTTAGTTGCGAAAAATCATCTTCTTGTCGAGAGTATATAAAATCATTTATTTATTATTTAAGTGCTGTGCTCATTCCTTGTATTGTACCCCACAAATAACTTACAGAGTTAAAAATGAAAAATGTTGTAGCTTCATGCTTTCAAATATTTAACGCATTGTATGCTGCATCCAGTCTACGTTGGCTAGTACGAGTTAGTTCAATCATGTCATGATCATGACAAATCAAACTTGTTTTGTTTTTAATACTTTGCATGTTTCATTGAAACAAGGTCAGTGATTGCAACACACCCACTAATATATATTTTAATTTCAAAACGAAACATGTGTTTAAATTGCTTTTTGTTTACTTACTTACTTGCTTTGCCGGCTCGGCGACTCAAAGTGAGTCTTGGCCTCCTCTTTTCGTTTACATGGTTAAAAACTGTAACCCACCAGAGACGCATAGCCAAAGTTGCTCAGTAAGTCTCAATTCTCTCTTTGTTTTCAACGTGAGTAAAAGGGATTTCCGATTAGTTTCCGGCAACAATATTTTTAATGCGTGTGGCATTTCATTTTGAACTATGACATAAGTTACTTTTGGTCAAAAGAAAATTTAAAAGTTAAAAGGGCAAACGTTGGAAACAGGCTACTTCGAATCAGATAAGGTCAATTTTTATAGGGGATGCCTATGTTCAACAGTTCACATTTTATGGCTAGTGAAGAGACATTTTATTTGGCTGCAGCTATAATCGTAGCACGGAAAGTCAGTCGAATTTGGTTTTCTGTTGGACACATTAGTGAAATAGTAAAATATTTGACGAAATGTACTTTAGGATGATGACCGCCATCTGTTGTGAATTCGAGAAGCTGACATTCGGATGCTGAATATGTGAAATCGATTTATAGTTTTCAATATCGTAAGCCGATCATCACTACCGGATACTGTAACCAAATATTTTCATAGTACTTCCGTTCAATTTACGTTGCACGTACATTGCTTGCTCCTGGTGTCAGCTGTGACAAATTTATCACAACAAACCATCAATGTACATCGAAATCATCATTTCATAAAACTTTTTGACATTCCACTTCTACATTGTCTATGTTTCAAAGAATGTTTGTGTTTTGAACTGTGAAGAGGCTATGACTTCGACTTTTCAATTGTTTTTTTGCGAGCGAAGTGCCAGTTACTGAAGATATTCGTGAGTTTCTTCGTTGAAAATCCATCTCCGGTGAGCTATTTTAGTTTCATGGTCCTCAACAGAATTTTTGTGTTGATATCATGGCCGAAATTTCATGATAATATTTGCCGCTCATGTCTTGTTACTGGCCGCTAGTTTTTACTGGCCAGTCACGACTGACAATTTCGTTTGCCATTGTATCTTTTACACGCCACAGTTTTTTACTTTTCATAATTATTTGGCTGCCGGATAGAAGCAAAACAAAAATTTTAACTTCGCATTTCTACTTTGCAAAAACTTTTATCGAAAAAAAACTTTCGCTTTCGGTCTTCGTAATTTCGAGGATGGGTTCTCCATTTTTCTCCCCTTTTCCCTTTCTTAGCAATCAATTACAAAACTCACAAGAAACTTGAGTGTAGCATGTCGTAATTTATCAAAAAATAAACTGATTTCCCAGCTAGTTGATATTGAAAAAATTTGAACGTTTTTTCTTTGTTCGTGTAGTTCCTAGTAGATTGCGCTCCGAGCGAATTATTTGGTGCAATGTCCCATAGATAGGGATATTATATTAAGTTATGAAATTGTATAAATTCTTTTATTTATTTATGGGAATAATAAAGCACTGACCACATCAAAATCCCATTAAATAGGAGTAATATTTTCTATTAGGCACTGAACTGAACTCAAAAACTTTGTCAATCTGAAATAGAACCACCTAGTTCGGACTAGTTTTCCTATCAGTCCAAAAATAAAAAAAGAATAAAAAAAATCATATTGGTGAATTTTGTTCAACTTCTATGAAAAACAATTTATAATTAACCAACCTCCGAAACCTTTCCTGCTGAAAATAAACCAACCAAAATATGTACATATTTGTATGAGAAGTACATAGGAACACTTCTTAGGATAGAGATCACAATAAATACATGTTCACAAAATATTTGTAGAGTTAAT
This sequence comes from Keiferia lycopersicella, assembly GCA_029255805.1. Taxonomy (NCBI): domain Eukaryota; kingdom Metazoa; phylum Arthropoda; class Insecta; order Lepidoptera; family Gelechiidae; genus Keiferia; species Keiferia lycopersicella. The sequence continues at coordinate 1,749,902 of JARACZ010000023.1, forward strand.
ATACAAGGACAGCAATAACATTATGAAGAAACAAATAACATTATAAGGACAGAGCCAACCTTGATGTAGCGGTTAATATGTCTGACCCGGCAAGTTAGAAAACGACGGTTCAAATCCCATCAATTCCAATGGTGTGAATTTTTCTGCTTGTTTCGTTTGTATTAACTTTGTAACAAAAAGTTAATATTGTGACAAAAAAGTAAGAATAATTCATCACAATAAATATGTTTTATAAAACAACAACTGGTCAAGATCACTGCATGCCAGTAGATGCAAATTGTGCAGGATCATTCACAGCAGGCCTTTGTTCAGCTGTGGACGTCGGCTGAAATTATGATGATGATGATAAAGCATGTGTACATGTCCACATTAAGAAACTATGCAAGGCTGCATATCTATTGCAAAAAAATATTAGGCATAATATAGAATGACAGATGGGCATAGTCAGGGAGAGGAAATGGGCATGGCCCTTCCCCCCAAAAAGCTCCCTTGCTTTACCGCAGCCCATATAGGGCATATACCTATCGTATACCTAGCAGCAAATGTTTGCAAGATGTAAAATCAAGCTCGCTTCGCTCGCGACACGTGTGCTTTATACCTTTTTTATACACCCTTTAAGTGTCTGTGTTCCTCGCCCGTTAGTAGCATGAAAAGTCGAGCTCGCTTTGCTCGTGGAATCGCGATATGTGTTCTTTTGCATCTGTTTTGCACTCCTGTGCCCCATATATTAAAACTACATTGCGGAGCCGATGGGACATTGTAAAACCAGGATTTTTGAGTCGCGCAATGTATATCGAATTTCACCTGTAGACTTGTAGCCTGTAGTTTTGAAAAACGGGGCACTGGTTAGTGTCTGTGCTCCTCATCCTTTCGTAGCGTGAAAAGTCGAGCTCGCTCCGCTCGTGATAGTTGTGCGTTTGCGCTTGCGGTAGCTGTCTGTGCTTCTTGATTGTTTGTAGCGGTAACAGTCGAGCTCGCTTCGGTCAAGATATGCGTGATTTCTTTCTTTTTTACTCTCACGGCTATAGTAAGTAATTGTAAAAACTCAAAAAATTACAAAGAATCTTGAAACTAAAGGTGCGCAAAGGCGGTCTTATCGCTAAGAGCGATCTCTTCCAGACAACTTTTAGTGCCTCTTCCTATAGTGTTTCGGCTCTACACCCTTTGTTTACGAAAAGTTGAACGCGGTTATTTTATGTACTTTTATTTTCTTGAACATCCCCCGATGCCAAAACCTGACAATGCCCGTGGAATGGCACAAGGTGCATTTGACTAATAAAATGCTTACAATAGTAGGCATAAATGTGACATTCTAAGGGTGCGTCTTCATTGAAGCGGGGCTGCGCTAAGCTAAGTGCGGCATGAATTGACCAATGAGACCATGAGCCTCAAAATCCCCGCCCCGCTTCAGTGGACACACTGGATTGGTCAATTCATGCCCCGCTCCGCTCAGCTTAGCTCAGACCCGCTTCAGTAGAGACGCACCCTTAGGCTCGTATTTGTAAACCGCACTCATCCCTGAGATCGGTCTTAAGAGCGAGTTTGAGATGCTATTAGTATTGACTGACGTTTGTGAAAATCGCTCTTTGAGATCTGTCTCAGACTTGAGTGCGATTTATAAATACGGAGCTAAAAGTATTCGTTATAAGAAGTTGGAAGAAGCGTCGCCAGTACTAATAAAAACGTTCTAGGTTCTAATTCTACCTGTGGTAGAACATTTTTCATTCTTACATAAATCACGCCGGTTAGGTAGGCAGAGACTATTTCCTTCCACTTGCTACGATCCTGGCATAGTTATTTCGCTTCTTCTACATTCATCAGTCTTTTCTTGCACGCTCGTTGGTTTAGTGTACTCCCGACCAGATCTTTCTTCTGTACGTCCCCGATTTGGTCCAGGTAGTTTCTGCGCGGTCTGTCTCCTTCCAACATTTTCACTAACACACACACACACAAATCACGCTTATATCCCTGACGGCGTAGGCAGAGCGTTAGCGACCGTAAAATAACGCTCGGTATCGCCACGTCTGACAAATGTTTGAGGGTCGCACACGCGCCACTAACACTCGCCTTATATATTTTATATCTCTCGTTAATCAAGAACATTTTTCAAGTTTTCTAAAAGTAGGTACCTTTCAGAAATGTCAGAAGCACCGCCATTGATGCTATGCTTGGAGAAGGCGGATGGCCAGGAGGTGTCTCTTCAAATTCATCCGACAGACGACTTCCACACCTTCCTTATTAAGGCCAGGTAAGGTCTTACCCGTGTGGTGCCGGCTTAGAACAGCATCACCCCATTTCTGCACGTGGGTGTCGTAAAAGGCTAACGCATGAACCCAGGGAACGGGCAGCAGCGTTTCCTGTGAATATCTACAAAATCCTGCACTGCACTCGCTAATCCGCCTGCCAACTGCCACTTACTAAGTGTGGCAGTACTTCCCAATTGGAAATGCTCATGTCCAGTAGTGGACTGTTGTGGCTGTAGAAGTAGAAGAAGGTCTTAAATTAATGATACATGGGATCTAGAGAACACCGTTTTATTTTAGGGATGGAAACCGAATTTCCGGAATTCCAAAATTCCGGAATAACGTACAGATTTTTCCGATATTTCAATTCCGGTCGGTATTCGGAGTTTCAAAATTTTTGTCTCTTCAAAATGATGAATTTATCAGATATAAAAACTATTGATATGAAGTCTTTTCAGAACCAAATTAAAACATTGATCCCCAATATTGGGAAATCAGAATCGATTTTGAGAACTACCAGATTTTACATTGTTTTATTCAGATGCTACGGGATTAAAACCGACTACCAAGTCAGCGGAGCTGCGGGTACCCGCTAGTTTTCTACATTATTATCTTGTCTAGTTAATAAACTGTGGTATAAATATTTCTTACAGATCTCTAGTCGGTTACGAAGTCGACATAAACTCTTTAACTCAGAACCAACCGGTGAACCTTTCCGACAACGTCTACCAATTCCTACTCAACTCGGAACATGTTTTAAATTCACAAATGAACAAACCTGTACTGTCTAATAACGAGGATTTGTACATACTAGATGATGGTACTCAGATTCGAGCGTCACAGATACATTTTGATAACGAAGACCCACCAGTAGATCTAACGGCTGAAAGAATACCATTTGTCAAATATAATGATGCCTTAGACGATGTAGAGTATGAAAATACAGCTGAGGTTGAAAATAAGATGTTTAATATCGTTGAAAGCCCGGTTAGGTATGTATGTTTAGCTATGAATAACATACAGGGTGGTAACTTCCTTTCAAGGGATGAACCAGCTCATGAAACTGAACAATTTACTCCATGAAACTAAGGCTAAAATATGAAAAGAAATTTACCTCACATACAACCTGAGTCGGTTGGCTGATACATTTTGTATGGGAGATCCTAAAACCTTTTTCGTATTTCGACCCATGTTCCTTGGGGAAAGTTGTTCAGTTTGATGGGCTGGTTCATCCCTTGAAATGAAGTTATCACTCTTCTAAACAACCTGTTTATGTTTTATTAGAAAACGAGAATTACCATAAAAATTGAAGTAATTATTCTGATACTAAGGGCCCTAAGTAAATCTTCTAAATGAAAATCGTTTCAGTTGGATGTGGATTGGATCTCAATTGGATGATTTTAGTAGTTTCGTAGTCTGCTAACAGTTTGAAGTATAGAAAATCACAATGGCAATGGAATGACAGTTGAGTTTCGATGGCGTTACAATGACAAAAAAATAGCAGACTTTAGTCGTTTAGTAGTCCTACTGCGATTTTTTTATGGTACACGAATGTGAATTGTAACTGAAGTGGAATAATTATGTTTAGGAATATTTTGCTTTCAGATACTCTAATGATGTGACCATACCTTTTAGGCTATTAACTGCCAATCCTTTAAAACAGAGCAACGCAAATTTTAAATCAGGATTCGAAGCACAGTTCACCAAGTATTTAGAAGTGAAACACCAAATTAAAACTTACGCGACTTTAAACACTGTTACCAATCGAAATAAATCTCCTAGAAGTCTCATCCGAGAGAATTTTAAAAGTTATGACCACAATTATCAAAGAAACAATGACGATTACAATCGTTATACAAGAGAAGATATATTAAACATGTTCAAAGATGCTCCCGTCTCGGCTGCCCCAATAGAGAGCCAAGGAAACCACTTAACAGAAAGGAGACGTCACTCACGGAAAAGTGACCCTACTAGATTAGTGCATAAAAACTTCCCCAAACCAATCTCCTACGTAGACGTTGACGGAGTATTAATAGCCGAATCCGAAAGCCAAAACTGCTTTATATGTTCCAAATTCGTAAACAGCCACGAAAAGTTGTACTTATTCGACAACGAAGACCAAAAGCTGCATAGATCATCTCCGCAAAAGAAATTGTCGACTCAACTCAAAATTATCTGTGAACAATGCTTGGAAAATGATTTCAAGTCTAGTAGAAAAACTCCCAACCAATCTTTGAATCCAGACGAGTATTTAGTTATCAAAAACAATCAGCAATACATAGTCGAAAAGATAAACGGTCAACTGAACTTCGATAAAAATAATGTTGCGCCGAAAGCAAATACTGAACAGTCCCATGTTACAATGAACGGTTCTATTGAAGTGGTGAAAGATGAAGTTATTTCTGAAGAAGTAAAGACACAGACACAGCTAAAAACTCATGATAATTCTGTAGTCAATAATGGTCTCAAGGTAGTGTTCTTAGTAAAAATTATATTTTTTTGATTAGATTGTTACATAAATAATATTGATGATGCTATGTTTATTTTTTTACCGATGTAGATGAATAACGTTGATAAAAAAATACCGAGTGTTAGGGACAGCCCTCCGAATACTGAAGGGGCGCATCCAGCCCATGAAACCCGACAACTTTCCCCCAGGAACATATGTCAGGAAACGTCAAAATTTTTTTGTTTAGTAGGTAGTAAATGCAGTCAGCTGATTGCGATTTTTGTATGGGAGGTTGAAAGTTTTTTATCGTTCCCTGATATATGCTTCTAGGGGAAAGTTGTTCAGTTTCACGGTCTACATGCACCCTATCAGTGTTCGGAAGGCTTTCCCTTACACCCGGCATTCACTTATCTCCTGTTCATAAAAATACATGTAACATTGTTAATTTTGAAACGAGATGACAATTTTTAGAATCTATTTTGTCCGTTCTGTAGGCACATTCGAGCGATGTAGAAATAATAGAAAACGAGCCGGAATTCGATGACATCGACAACTTGGAGGAAGCTGACGAGGAAGTCATAGAGTTTCTGGGAAAGTATCAGTGTGATGATAGCGAGATCAAGGAGTTGAAATGCAGGTAAACCATCATCATTGATAATGATGCATTATCTTCAGTGATCGGAGAAGGGAAAGTGATAAGGTTAATGACATCAAAGGCTGAGTTAACATGCCATGGGATGCCGGCTTAGAATAGCATCACCCCACATCCTTCCCGTGGGTGTCGTAACAGGCGACTAAGGGACTCGAGAGTATTGGTGTATTACAATTTTAGGCGACAGGCTGACAACCTGTCAGTGATACACATGTTTTCAGAAACAACCTTGGAAAACAATCCTCAAAAATGTCAGACGTGGCGATAGTGGCCGTATACTTACGGGCGTTAACGCTCTGCCTACCCTGCAAGGGATAAAGGCGTTATGCATGTATGTATGTACATCAAAGGCTAATTTAACATAGAGATGGATTCAGAATTCCGAGCTGTTTTTACATCGAGCACTGACGCGATAAGGTGTAATAATATTAGCTGCGAATATTTTAAGGAGTGAATCAGCCATAAAACTAAACAACTTTCCCCAAGAAACATAGGTCGATATGAGAAAAAAAAATTGTACATTCCATACAAAATGTAGCAGCCGAGTGAGTGAAACTGTATGGGAGATCCAAATTTTTTTTCGTATTTCGACCTATGTTCCTTGGGGAAAGTGGTTCAATTTTATGGGATGATTCACCCCTTAAAATATTTGCAGCGAATTTTTTTACATCCTGTACTTTTTCCGACTAGTTTTAAGTGTAACCAAATCATTAAAAATAAATCGCTTTTCGAGAATCTATCATGTAGCCAAAAAATTACAATGTTTTTTCGAACAGATTCTGCGCGATAATATTTGGTGAGATAAGCGAAGTAATCGAGCATGGTTACGTGCATAAACACGAAATGGACGACGGTGCCGTGTTCCCATGCCCCCTGTGTGATTACGGCAAGTTTAATTAGTTAAATAAACGGATAGTACCCCTGCCTTCTACGCCGAGGGTCGTGGTTTCGATCCCCAGTGGACACAAATATTTGTTAAGTTAAATTTTCAAATATTTGTGTTGAGTCTGGGTGTTTTCTTTGTATAATATGTATTTATTTACAAAAAAAAAATATTTAAGTAATAATATCAGCTATTTAGTTCCCATAGTACAAGCTTTGCTTAGTTTGGGGCTAGATGGCGCTGTGTGAATTGTCCAAGATATTTATTTATTTATTTATTATTTATTACTTATTAATTCTCTCTCTTCGTGTGGGCCAATGAGTCGTCCAACGACCCACTGAACCCTAGTGTCAGACCTCAACCGCCTTTACAAGTAGCAGACTGACATGGTTGTGTAACGACCGCCGTCTAAGTAATCATAGCAACCGGGACCTACGGCTTAACGTGCCATACGAAACATGGAACCATCTTCTTACTTACGGGTGGTTCCCGCAATGTCCTAACCAGACTGAGAATAAATTCAGTCAGTTACCCACCGAGAATCGAACCCGGAGCCTTCTGCGTCACAGGCAGTAAAAGTAAGCTGTATTTCCCCATAATGTAACGCCATAGGTTAATGCAGTGTGATGCCGGCTTAGAATAGCGTCACCCTATTTCTTTCCCGCGGGTGTCGTAAGAGGCAACTAAGGGACTCGAGGATTTCATGTGTATTTTCAGGCGACAGGTTGACAACCTATCACAACAGTGATAGTAGTCATACACGAATCACCAAACATAAAGGGCCAATTAATGGTTCACTATTTGTCTGAGGACTCTCAGGTGGCGATAGCGATTCATTAGCAATCGTTTCCTTTCTCACTACGTGATCAATTTAACTGTTTATTGCACACAAAATAAAACACAAGAGGTTATACTTATTTTTAAAAAGAAATCTCTTCCATCAGTCCTACGGTAGACAGATAGCATATGGTGAGGCTGATGATCGTGCACAATATCTAATACTAAATGCGGAATTTAAAAATAATACATACACATACACTAAAATCAATGTACTATTTCTTATAGGATACGCCGACTTCAAATGGTTGAAGGGTCATCTAAAAGCCGCGCACGGGAAGACCGCCCAGGTCAAGACAGAAATTCCATCTGAGGACTCCAAACCTGAGGACGAAGTTAAGAAGGGTAAACTAGATGTAAAAAAGTTTATTACTAGTTGTTGTTTATTGTTTTAATTTACAAATATTTTTTCGTAAACTAGTTTATTTTTTTTTACCGAAACCGAACGTTCGGCCGAATATTCAGTAAAAAGTTTGCCGAACCGAATACATACATACATATATCACGCCTTTATCCCATGCGGGGTAGGCAGAGCGTTAACGGCCGCAAGAATACGGTCACTATCGCCACGTCTGACATTTTTGAGTATTGTTTTCCAAGATTGTTGCAGAAAATATGTGTATCACTATAGTGACAAGTTGTCAGCCTGTAGCCTAAATATTGTAATACACCAATTCTCTCGAGTCCCTTAGTCGCCTCTTACGACACCCGCGGGAAGGACATGGGGCGATGCTATTCTAAGCCGGCATCACACGGCAACCGAATATTCGGCGGAATAATTAGGCAGGAATTAATCCATACTAATATTATAAATTCGAAAGTAACTCTGTCTGTCTGCTACGCTTTCACGGCCAAACCACTAAACCGATCATCATGAAATTCCACACAGAGATTAGTAAGATACCGAGAACGGACATAGGCTACTTTTTTTCACCACTCGAGGGTCTGAAGTACCTTCAGTAGACCACCAGGTACACCACCAGGAGTCCGCCTAAACTATAGGAGATACAGACATGGCACCAAGCAAAAAATGTTTAACTTGATGGGTAGCTTCTGGTGGCATATAGACTTTGAAGGTTTGGAGTACCTGATGTAGACCACCAGGTGCACAACCAGGAGCCCACCTAAACTATACGAGATAAAGATATGGCACGAAAGCAAAAGTTGTTCTGCTTGATGGGTAGTTTCTGCTGGCATATAGACTTATAAGGTTTTTTATCATCTAAAATACTAAGTCAGCGAAACGAAGTCGCGGGTACCAGCTAGTGTCCATATAAAAACAAATGAAAGCCTTAGATACTTGTTCGCGGATTCACACAGGACCTCCCGGTCGCGTCGCTACCCCTCTAACTTTTCACATTAGAAACATTGACAACATATTTAAAAAATTGCTACACTTACACTCCTTGTTTTGAGATAACCAGTTACATCGAATTAACAAAAACAACTTTTCCAAATTGCACCGAATATTGGTCGAGAGGGTGGCGCAGGTCCTGGGCAACCCTGCGTTTTCCAAAATAGCGTCCCAGGCAACGCAGTGTCTATGGAGAGGATTCTTAACCCGCGTCATGCAGATAAGCCTTGCCTGAGACACTAATAAAATCGTCAGTCGCAGACGTATGAGGCCAATGATGTGCACAGAATCTAATTCCGACGTTTCAGATATAAGAGTTGTGGACTGGCAGGTCATATGAGCTACTTTTCAAATCGATCTAAAACGGCATTTTGTATGAAAATAGGATTCTATGACGTCATAGATGGTTTTTTTGGATGGCGTCAGAACACTTACTTTTATACGTAGTCGGTCCCAAAGTTCTGTCACTGGCATATTATTTTTGAATTTAGAACACGGATTTGGAAAAGTTTTATTGCATTCCGTTTTTGAATGTTTAACAATTATTTTAAAACAATAAATAATCATTTGGCGCGATTTTTCACGATGGAGTGGACTTTGAAAGAAAACCGAATAGCAGTTTTGGCGTTGCGTCGCTGTGGGCACTCGCCGAGTACCATTTTCAAGTTGCTCAAAAAATTGAAAATAACGCTTAGGTTTGGGTATCGTACTATAACTAGGTACACTGAAGTCTCTAGTGTTGAGGACAAGAAAAGAACTGGCCGGCCTCGCTCCGCCAGAACACCAGCAGTGATCAAAGCGATCAAGGAGCGCATACGAAGAAATCCTGTCCGAAAACAGAAACTTATGGCTTTGCAGATGAAGGTTAGTAGAAAAACAGTCAAAAAGGTTTTAAACGAAGACCTTAAGCTGCGAGCATACAAAAAAAAGAGTGGGCACTTACTTAATGCCCGTTAAAAAGAAATTAGACTCAAAAGATCTCGGGTGTTGTTAAAACGGTACGCGAAAAACCGGCACCGCGATATACTTTTTACAGACGAAAAAATTTTTGATATAGAAGAAAAGTATAATAAACAAAACGATAGAGTGTACGCTACCAGCTCTGAAGAAGCAGGAAACAAAGTTCCGCGGGTGCAACATGGGCATCATCCCTCTTCAGTCATGGTCTGGTTAGGAGTCTCCTACTATGGGCCAACTGAGGTTCATTTTTGCGAAAAGGGGGTCAAAACCAGCGCAAAAGTGTACCAAGAGACGGTTTTGGATCGGTACGTCAAAGACCTGCCCAACACACTATTTTCAGGACATCACTTTGTATTCCAGCAGGATTCTGCGCCCGCTCACAAAGCCAGGACCACTCAAGCCTGGTTTGAACGTCAAAACATTGAGTTTATAAGACACGAAGATTGGCCTTCCTCCAGTCCGGACCTTAATCCTCTGGACTATAAAATTTGGCAGGTCTTAGAGAGCAAGGTCTGTGCTAAGCCCCATAAAAATTTGGAGAGTCTGAAGTCAGCCATAGTTAAAGCAGTCGCTGAAATCGACATGGATATGGTGCGTGCTGCGATAGACGACTGGCCGCCGCGGTTGAAGGCCGTTGTTAAAAGCAAGGGAGGTCATTTCGAATAGTTTTATGTTATTTTGATTCTTCGATGATTGTATTTTTAATTGATATATAAATTTTTAAAAACGGATTGGTACTTTTTATTTTATCAGTATTTTCATATATGACAGAACTTTGGGACCGACTACGTATTATTTTTCTGTCTATTAATTCTAGCTTTGAATATTTATAAAAATTATGAATGCAGTCCGTAGTATTTTTGGACAGTATACTACTTTTATATATTTTATTTTTATATATTTTATAAATGAGCCGTGTGATGCCGGCTTAGAATAGCATCACCCCACATCCTTCCCGCGGGTGTCGCGACTAAGGGACTCGAGAGTATTGATGTATTACAACTTTTAGGCGAGAGGCTGACAACCTGTCACTATAGTGATACACATGTTTTCCGAAATAACCTTGGAGAACAATCCTCAAAAATGTCAAACGTGGCGATAGCGACCGTATTCTTACGGCCGTTAACGCTCTGCCTACCCCGCAAGGGATGAGGGCGTGATATATGTATGTTATTAATGACCCACTCCACAGCCGAATCGTGTCTGTCAAAGACTTATGAGGCCAATTATGACGCGACTGCCATTCACAGAATCGAATTAAGATGTTTCATATATTGATTCCCTGTTAATTTTTGTACAGAGCTGCCTGAAAATGCCTCGTCGTCTCCTGTTGCGAAAAGAACGCGCAGTGCCACAAGGGCTTCGGATAACGAAACTCAGAAAGGTATAATGGATGGAAGGATGCCGTGTGATGCCGGCTTAGAATAGCATCACCCCACATCCTTCCCGTGGGTGTCGTAAGAGGCGACTAAGGGACTCGAGAGTATTGGTGTATTACAATTTTTAGGCGACAGGCTGACAACCTGTCACTATAGTGATACACATGTTTTCCGAAACAACCTTAGAAAACAATACTCAAAAATGTCAGACGTGGCGATAGCGACCGTATTCTTGCGGCTGTTAACGCTCTGCCTACCCCGCAAGGGATAAACGTCTGACATTTTTGAGGATTGTTTTCCGAGGTTGTTCCAGAAAACATGTGTATTACTATAGTGACAGGTTGTCAGCCTGTCGCCTAAAAATTGTAATACACCAATACTCTCGAATCCCTTAGTCGCCTCTTACGGGAAGGATGTGGGGTGATGCTTTTCTAAGCCGGCATCACAGCATAATATACCTACTATTCCTTATTCCTATCCTATACAGAAATCCGTATAATTTCCTTTCTAGAGACACCTGACAAACAACAAGGGAGCGAAACTTTAGAACAGGTGAGTAAAATTTCGTTGTCGGTTTCAGTTTTTTTATCGTTTAATTATACTTAACAATGTTTTAGCAACACTCTAGCAACGAATCAATCTAAATTATAAAAAAAAACTTACATATATATATTTTTATGCTGATTATGTGTTTTTGGCTCCGGGGCTCTCAAAACTGCGAGACTGGGCTTAGGAGTTGTTCTGGGAGGAACAGATCGGACTGCTCTTATAAGCATTACCTATCAGAAGTCCTAATATTCTAGTAATAATCTAGTAAACAAACAATACAAACTATCACAATTTCCAGTCCAGCTAACAAATGAGTTATCAGAATTATTGCTTCCAATACCGGGATTCGGGCCATGTTAGCCTACGGGTTGCAGAGGTCAGATGGTAGTCGCTCTGTGTAAAAACTTGGTTCCACGTCAAATCCCCTAGGTTAGGTAGCCGACCCCGACAAAGAACGGGATAAGGCAACGACAATGATATGGCAACAATTGGTATTTTTATTTATTAAAATTAATTTGAAATTTTCCAGAAGTTCGAAATAAAGATGGAGGTAAAACAGGAGGCTCTGGACAGCAGCGACGAAGAGATCTGGATCGTGCAGGCAGCTGACGATGCCGATGTAAGTTTGGGCAGTCATTTTTAGGCAAAAACCTAAAACAAACAAAAAGAAATAAAAAACATTTCAAATCTCACTTTCCACTTGTGCCGCGATTCTACTAGGAACATAAAATTGTTATTGTTTACAATACATACATACATATATCACGCCTTTATCCCTTGCGGGGTAGGCAGAGCGTTAACGGCCGTAAGAATACGGTCGCTATCGCCACGTCTGACATTTTTGAGGATTGTAACTCTCTGATATTCTAAAAGCATTCATTGTAAATCTACTTTGAAATAAACGATTGAATCTTGAATCTATTTCAAACATTTATTGCAATATCACAGATACACTTTTCGCACAAGTATGTCTAAAAATTAATTAAAAAATAAATAAAATATTATCAGTCACAACTTATAACAAAAGCTCAAAATAAATTATTACAATTTAGTAGAAATTTTTGCAATTTTTCGTTCCTTGGTAAGTTTAATTAATTAGTTATGAATTTAAAAATATTTCAGAAACAAGCCGAGGCAAATAAATTGAAATGCTACAACTGCAGGTAATCTATTAACATACACACATCACGCCTTTATCGCTTGCAGGGTAGGCAGACATTAGCGGCCGTAAAAATACGACCTCATACGTTGCCATTCTGGATGGCGTCCAACGCTTACTTTTATATAATTCTTCTGTTTATAAATTCATAGTTTCAATAGTTTGACACTCCCTTACAAATTGATTTGGTCGTTTGGTAATTTTGTATCTCTATTTTTCATATTTCGACCTTTTTTCCTTGGAGATAGTTGTTCCTTTTCATGGGCTGGTTCACCCCTTAAAATATTTGCAGCAATTTTTTTTACAATCTGTATTTTGCTGAATCTCTTTTTCGTGTGGGACGCCGAGTCGTCCAACGTCCCGATGAACCCTAGTGTCAGAATTTTTCAACCGGCTTCTGCATGTAGCAGGCTTCTGTCATGATTTTGTTAATGTCCCCATTCCACAAGCGAATTATATCAATATAATTCCAGTGAAGTGTTCACGTCGGCGGAGAGTCTGAGTTCGCACGCGTGTCGGCGCGGACGCAAACAGAAGAGTGTGTTAGAATCACCCCGAGATGACTCGAACAAGGTAAGATAGCATAGTGTTGTGATAGTTATCGATAGTTAAGCAATAGGTTCAATATCAATTGTATTGTGACAATGTAGGTATATTTTTTAATTAATAAATATTGATTGATAGTATTGAAAAAGAAATAGTATCAATTTTATCGATAGGTAAAATAGTTGGATACTATTGATGAGCTGGCCAGCCCCGAGGCAGTGCCTTTGTTTTTTATTTGTTTTATCTGACTCGTGCCGCGTTTCTTCTAGGAACATAAAGTAAAAAAAAAGTTATAAAAAAAGAAAATTGTGTCTAACAATTTTGTCTTTGACAATTTTCTTTTTTTATTCAGTGACAGTACTGCTTTGTAACTTACTGACCTTCTAAAAGCATTCGTTGTGAATCTACTTGGAAATAAACAATTGAAATCTTGATCAACAATACTATCAGTAGTATCAACTTGAAAACGAACTAAAGTTTGTATGTATGTATTTCAGAAACCGCGTAAGAAGAAAGGCAAGGAGCCCAGCTCGGACCCTCAGATAGTGACCTGTCACAATTGCAACGAATCTTTTACCTCCAAAGTGAGACTCAAGTTCCACATGTAAGTTATTACACACACACACAAACAACGCTTATATCCGGCGTAGGCAGAGCGTCAACGACCATACTTACGGTCGTTATCGCCACATCTGACATGTTTCAGGGTCGTTTCAGATAAGTCGTGTATCACTATATAGTCTGTAAAATAAATGATGATCCCTGTGACGTTTGTGACCTTGGAGAAAATGTTATGACATAAGGTCCATTTTCCTAGTAAACATAGGAAAATAATAACGTAATACGTAATTTTTCTGTTTATTAATTTACACTTTGAATATTGTGCCGTGTGACGCCGGCTTAGAATAGCATCACCCCACATCCTTCCCGCGGGTGTCGTAAAAGGCGACTAAGGGACTCGAGAGAGAGAGTGTATTACAATTTTTAGGCGACAGGCTGACAACCTGTCACTATTGTGATACACATGTTTTCTTAAAAAACCTTGGAAAACAATTCTCAAAAATGTCAGACGTGGCGATAGCGACCGTATTCTTGCGGCCGTTAACGCTCTGCCTACCCCGCAAGGGATAAAGGCGTGATATGTGTATGTATGTATGTGTTGAATATTTTGAAAAATTATGAATGATGTCCGTACTTTTGGACAATAGTTTTAAGCGTACAACCTTTATATTTTATTAGCGACAACAACCGAATCGTCATTATTTTATCACAGGCAATTCCACGAGTCAACAATCCTGCTAACGGCAGACGGCGAGTACACGTGCACAGAGTGCGACGACACGAAATTCCCCACGGAGACGGCGCTGTTTGACCACGTGCACTTCCAACACCACAAGCAGCGGAACTGGCAGTGTCCCATAGCTAGCTGCGGGAAGACATTCTATCTGAGGTTATCTATAGCCATATCATCGTTACTAAAGTATGGCCGTTCGAATAGGCCATATTTGACAGCTGTCAAAATCATGTTAATGCAATGACGTAAGGTCTATTTTCAGTTGACATGTCCTTTAGTATGGGTTTGACAGCTGTCAAATATGGCCTATTCGAACGGCCATACTTTAACGATATTGTTACTAACAATATCTAACAATTTGTTAGGTACAAAGTTACTATCATTTACAATATTATTATCATTAACATCACCATCTAAAACATCATACTCGTCAAAAAAATATCAATATCATCAATAATTGGGTTCATTGGGTCGTTAAACGACTTGGTGTCCCTCACGAAAAGAAGAAGATTATAAATAAAAATATCCTCACGATCATCAGCATCAATATTAGCCTCAACAATATCACTACCAAATATCATGACCTATTATCATATGAGTATGTACACGTGCACTAAATTCCCCACGGAGACAGCTCTGTTTGACCACGTGCACTTCCAACATCACAAGCAGCGGAACTGGCAGTGACCCATAGCTAGCTGCGGGAAGACATTCTATCTGAGGTAGGTTGATGTGGCGATCGAAATCATCGAATGAATCAATTTTGCCATCATCAATAGCATCAATATCAACAAAACAATCTTTAGTAGCATCAATATCAACAAATCAATCTTTAGTAGCATTAATATCAACAATACAGCATGGAGAGCAACAATATCATCATCAAAAATAACAAACATACATAAATCGCGTATCACTGTAGTGAGAAGTTGTCAGCCTATCGCAAAAAATTGTCGTCAATAGCATCAAGATCAACAAAATCAGGATGGAGAGCTATAATATTTTTATTTATTTGGGACCACTACAGCTTAAAGTACATTACAGCGTATAGGAATGTTAGATACATATAAAAGCTAATATCAGCTATCCTCCTCTCATAAAATCAACATCAATAATAAAAAACCCCGGGATAATAAGTGGAAACAACCGCGATTTAAAATTGAGTGCAACAATGTTAGCATCAACAATATCTTTATCAACAATATAATCATAATTAAGATCATAATCCATCATCATCTCAATTCCCCATAAAATTTACGGTACATTTTCTATGGGAGGTCAGAAATTTCTTCATTTTTCGACTTATGTTCCTAGGGGAAAGTTGTTCAGTTTCATGGGCTTAAGTATATTTTTTTATTTCAGGGCAACGCTAACAAAACACAGCCGAACGCACACAGACACAAGGCGTTACGTGTGTGGCACTTGTGGGAAACGGTTCTTCGATAAACAGACCTTGGACGAACACGGGGTTACGCATTTACGGGTAAGAATTGACGGTCGATGTGGCGCAGTGGTAGTGCGACTGCCTTTGACGCAGAAGGTTCCGGGTACGATTCTTGGTGGGCCACTCACTGAATTTGTTCCCAGTCTGGTTAGGACATTGCGGGCTGGACCACTCGATTGTCCGGAAGAAAGATGGTTCCGTGTTTCGGATGGCACGTTAAGCCGTAAGCCGGTTGCTGTCTATGATCACATAGACGGCGGTCGTTACACAACCATGTCAGAAGCCTGCTACTTGTAGAAGGCGGTTGAAAAATTCAGAGGCAGAGACATTGGGTCGTTGTACGACTCGCTGTTCTACACGAAAAGAGACTATAAGCCTTATAGCATACCCTATTTCAGATAAAACCGTTCCAATGCCACATCTGTATGAAGCAGCTGACCAGGCGATCTCGTCTGCGAATGCATTTGAGGGCTCATGAGGAAGAATTGTGTCCAAATTTAGTGTTAGTCTGTGCAGTATGCAGCCGTGCTTTTAGAGACCATAATGATGCGCAGGTTTGTCATCATTGTTATTGTGAAAAAATATATAATCGTCATTATTAGTAACATTGTCGTCATTATTATTATCATTATAGTCATCAATATTAACTTTGTCATTATCATCATTAACAACAATATTATCATTTTTACCATCAACATATTACAATATGTATTAAATGAATCGAATATATATATATATATATATATACAAGAATATGATTTGTTTTCATAATCATTGTCATAAACATTATTATCAAACTATCTTTTATTAAGTCCACATCCTTCTTCATTATTGTAATCAATAAATTGTCTCTTTAATATATATTTTTACGTTTTTGTGTATTCTAGGAGCACGTGACTCGATCTCCGGAATGCATAGAACAGTTCACGAAGGAAATGAAGGCTGAAGAGTGCACCACTGTGCAACTGTCGCCCACAAGCGGCTTAGTCAGACACACTGTGCAGATAGTCGGTAAGTTGCGGGGTAGGCAGAGGGTAGAGGAAATACAAATTCTCAAACTCAAATCATTTATTCAAACTACTTATTTTACATTTAACTTATTGATTGTCAGATATTAGTCATTGTAAAAAAGAGAAAAATGTGGGATGAGTACATTTTTCTATTTCTTACAACAATTTTATGAACCTAGCGTAAACGCGGCTCTGGTAAGTGTAAAATAATTAGACGCAAACATAGCAACTTTCCCCAAACAAAAAGTCGAAAAACAAATAAAAGGTCGAAATGTGAAAAAAAAAATTGGACCTCCATTACAAAATAACTGACCGTCGATCTGTATTCAAAATCGTTCAAATCGTTTATTTCCAAGTAGATTCACAACGAACGCTTTCAGAAAGTCAAAAATTTACAATACAATACTGTCGCTAAAAATAAATTAGTCATTGTAAAAAAGAGAAAATTGTCAGACACAATTTTCTCTTTTTTACAACAATTTTATGTTCCTAGTAGAAACGCGGCACGAGTGGGATAAAAAAGGCACTGCCTAGGGGCCGGCCAGGCTGACCACACAGCATGTAACTTACTAGCATGTAGCTATTAAAGTGAATATTTAAAAAAAATATATATAATTACATGTGTCATGTAAATCAGCCGGACCCCCTGAACAGGAAAACCACCCAAAAACCTGCTCAAAAGTGCTCCTATTCTCAATTAACAATTTGTACCAGAGGACCTAAGCTACCCTAGCTAAGTTTTAAAATATATTAATAGCCCAAAAGACGGCTACGCTAAAATAAAATTGGGAGGACCAAAAAAAATTTTCATATTTCGACATATGCTCTTTGGGGAAAGTTGTTTAGTTTCTAGGGTGTTTCACCCCTAGAAATATTTTCTGCTAATATTGTTCCACCTTATATAAGCGGAGGAGTGCGTCATTGTCAGACATACTGTGCAGATGTGGTGAGTTGCGTGCGGGGTAGGCAGAGGGTCAAGGGAAGGCTGAGGAGTACACCACAGTTTTCTTTCCGGGTAATGTCTCTAGAGCAATTCATTTTTTAAAATTACATTAAAGCCTACTAAAGGCAAATTATTACAAGAAAATATAAGGTAGGTATCATTCTTTTTCCATAGAAAAATAAAAATGATTCTTTTATAATTTTTTCAATCATAAATTATTCATTCATTCAGTAGGCACTGAAGATCGAACTGAGAGTTTTTATTTTATTATTATCATTATTATATTAGCCTGCAGTGTCCCACTGCTGGGCAAAGGCCTCCCCAGTCTCTTTACAGGCTTTCCGGTCTGTTTCGGACCAGTAATAGCCCCCCTAATTAGCACCCCTAGCTCTAGCACAAGTATTGGGCACTTGGTTGTATTATTCTGAGAATTGAGTGCAGTTGATATGAGCCCCTAAAGACCTTCAAATGTGTTCCAATTGTACCCTCATTTAACTCCTCAGAATCTCCGAAACTGTCGAAGCCCATCCGGCGCGAGGCGTCGGGCCCGGAGGCCAAGCAGTTGCTGAGCGCAGTGCCGGAGGAGGCGCTGCCTATAATACGCTGCGTCGAGATTGAGAAGGCGTTCAGATGCGAGTACTGCGAGGAGTAAGTGTTTTATACGTCATATACAGGGTGTAAGGGACGGTGTAACGAAAACTTTGCAGGCGTGCTCAGACTATAAAACTGAACAACTTTTTCTATGGGGGCTATGTTAGCCCCCATAGAAAAAGGCCAGACGGCGGTCGTTACACAACCATGTCAGAAGCCTGCTACGTGTAGAAGGCGTTCAGATGCGAGTACTGCGAAGAGTAAGTGCTGTATTTTGTATAATAGATTCAAGATTCAATCGTTTATTTCCAAGTAGATTCACAATGCCGTGTGATGCCGGCTTAGAATAGCACCACCCTATTTCTTCCTGTGGGTCTTGTAAAAGGCAACTAAGGGACTCGAGGGTTTCATGTGTATTACTATTTTAGGCGACAGGCTGACAACCTGTCACTACAATGATACATGTATCATCGAAAAGGGCCCTAAATACTTGTCAGGCGTGGCGATAACGACCGTAATTTTACGATTGTTAACGCTCTGCCTACCCCGGAAGGGATAAAGGCGTGATTTATTTATGTAGATTCACAATGAATGCTTTTAGAATGATAGTGACAATGCAATACTGTCACTGAATATATGAATTAGTCATTGTAAAAAAGAGAAAATAATCAGACGCATTTTTCTTTTTTTTTATAACAATTTTATGTTCCTAGTAGAAACGCCGCACGAATGGGATAAAAAAGATAAAATAAAGGCACTGCCTCGGCGCTGGCCAGGCTGACCACACAGCATGTAACTTTCGTCACCACCATAAATTTATGGAAATAAAAATGAATTTTGATTTTCATGTCATCTGTAGAGTCATATAGTAATGTCGGATTGAATAATAGGGTTGACGACCGATGTGGCGCAGTGGTAGTGCGACTGCCTTAGACGCAGAAGGTTCCGGGTTCGAGTCTCGGTGGGTCACTCACAAAGTTGATATTTATCACTTTGTGAATTTGTTGCCAGTCTGGTTAGGACATTGCGGGCTGAACCACCCGATTGTCCGTAAGTAAGATGGTTCCGTGTTTCGGATGACACGTTAAGCCGTAGGTCCCGGTTGCTGTCTATGATCACTTAGACGGCGGTTGTTACACAACCATGTCAGAAGCCTGCTACTTGTAGAAGGCGGTTGAAAAATTCTGACACTAGGGTTCATCGGGTCGTTGGACGGCTCGGTGTCCCACACGAAAAGAGAGAGAGAGAGAGAGAGATAGGGTTGCGGAATGGCAGGTCAAATGAGCTACTTTTTAAAACGAACTGAAACAGTATTTTGTATGAAAATGGCGATGTATGACGTCATACATTTTAGATGGCGTCAGGACACATACTTATATGTAATTTTCAGATTACTTAGACGGCAGTCGTTACACAACCATGTCAGAAGCCTGCTGCTTATAGAAGGTGGTTGAAAAACTCTGACTCTGGGGTTCATCGGGTCGTTGGACGACTCGGTGTCCCACACGAAAAGTTAGAGAGGAATTAAACATTTTTTCAGTGTGTTTTGAAAGGTAATGTGTTGTTGCAGGGTGTTCTACTGCGAGAAAGGTCTGAACGAACACCGCGTCATCCACAAGGGTGTCAAAAATCCCTTCACCTGCCACATCTGTAAGGTCACCTTCGCTACTTACTCCAGGTACAGTTTTTTTATATATACATACATGTCTAAATACAGGGTGTAAAAAAATTTGCTGCAAATATTTGAAGGGGTGAATCAGGCCATGAAACTGAACAACTTTCCCCTAGAAACATAGGTCGTAATATGAGAGATTTTTTTTGACCTCCCATACTAATTGACTTGATCGGTTAATAATTTTATACGGGAGGTCCAAATTTTTTTTTTCATATTACGACCTATGTTCCTTGGCAAAAGTTGTTCAGTTTCATGGCCTGATTCACCCCTTCAAATATTTGCAGCTAATATTTTGACACCTTCATCATCATCATCATATCAGCCCACATGCATCCACTGCTGAGTATAGGCCTGTTCTTTTTCTCGCCATCTGCGCCGGTCCTGTGCCTCCCGCATCCACTGTCTACCAGCAACAAGATTTACACTTTATAGATAATAATTTCTTTTTCTACTAGATGTACAACGCACAAAACTACCCACGGCTTCTACAAGCGCTCGTTAGCCGCCACCATTCGAGACACGAACGCCACTAAACAGGTATGTTGTAAGTTACAGTCAAATAACGAAAGTTTATCAACGAAACAAGTGGATCACAATTATTTCATTTCTTAAATCTATATAAGGTGTAAAAATATTAGCTGCAAATATTTTAATGGGTGAATCAGACCATGAAACTGAACAACTTTTTCTATGGCGGCTATGTTGGGAAACGAAAAAAGTTTTTCGAGTTCCCATACAAAATTCCCGATCAACTGACTGACTTGGTATGGAAACTCTAAAAAAAATTTTCGTTTCCCAGCATAGCCTCCATAGAAAAAGTTGTTAATTTTCATGGTCTGATCACGCCTGCTAAGTTTTCGTTACACCCTCCCTTACACCATGTATAATAGTATGAACTTTGAACACTCTGTTACAAAGTATTAATCCATGAAGGAAATTTAATTTTGAAATCACGTTTTTGTTTAGGACGTCGCCACTTCCTGCACCGGCATTTTAGGATACGGCGATTTTCCTGTGGTCAAGCATTTCCTTTGCGAGGTAATGAATTTCGTTCAGTAGTAAAATGTCCAAATATCATAAAATCTGAGTTTCTGAAATTTTACCGTTTTTAAATTGACATTCTGGAACCTGCAAGACCGACATATCAGTCGAATACAAAACGATTCATCGTTCAGTACTTAGCATAATGTCAAATTCGCAAAATGTCCAATTCGCAGAACGTCAAATTCTCGATCATCACGAAAATTGTATTTTTTTAAAGATTTTGATCTATGTAGTTATTGATAGTATTTGACTAGAAGTTAAGTATTTGCCTATAGAGTTTTTTAATGTAATGAATGTAAAATGCAGAATATGTATTTAGAATAATTTAAAAAATATGTAATTATTATTAAAATTTACTAACTTTGAAGGAGCTTGCGAATTAAAGAGTCATTTTGCGAATTAAACGTTTTGTGAATTGGACATTCATTTGAAATTGGCAAAATGGAAAGAAAATTATAATAATATAACAAAAACGTACCTATTTAAAAACTGTGAAATTAGAAAATTAGAAAGAATGTCGGGATAATTTATTTTGTTACTTCCTGGAATAAGGATTAGAATTCCTTCTCTCCCTTATTCGTAGGTTACTTCTTATATTTTCCTCTCTTTTCGTGTGGGACACCGAGCCGTCCAACGACCCGATGAACTCTAGTGTCAGAATTTTTCAACCGCCTTCTACAAGTAGCAGGCTTCTGACATGGTTGTGTAACGACCGCCGTCTAAGTGATCATAGACAGCAACCGGGACCTACGGCTTAACGTGTCATCCGAAACACGGAACCATCTTACTTACGGACAATCGGGTGGTTCAGCCCGCAATGTCCTAACCAGACTGGGAACAAATTCACAAAGAGGTAAATATCAACTTTGTGAGTGACCCACCGAGAATCGAACCCGGAACCTTCTGCGTCTAAGGCAGTCGCACTACCACTGCGCCACATCGGTCGTCAAATATTATATTTTCTTAATTTGGTGTTTTGCTACTACGACATTTTTTTATTATTATTTCATTATATTCAAGTTATAAATGCGCAAGCTGTACTTTTTGGATGAAATTACAATTACAAGATTAAGTTTAGTTAGTCATACAAAAGTTTTGTGGAATCGATTATTAATATAATGTTTATATTTCCCGCCAGGATTGTGGCCGTTCCTACCTTCACTGGACTTATTTACAAGTACACCGCCGCATGAAACACGCCAGTGACAACCTGTCATACAAGTGTAACCAATGTGACATCTCGTTTGTTAACAGGTAGGAAACTGCAATTACTTACCTATCTATTTAAAAAGATTTAAGAACACAGTTTTTAATAGTCCAATTAGTCTTAAAAAATTGTAGAAATATTTAAAAAGCCAGCCCATAGAACTATATAACGTAGAGGCCATCCATTAATCACGTGATGTTTTTGTGTTTTTATTTTTACACGTGATGCATTACTACAACCCTGTGATATTTTGTGATTTTATGTAGACCCCTTTGAACATCACGTGATTAATGGACGGCCCCTTACAAGAAAAATAGCACAAAGATAAAACAAATCCACACCTATTCAATCATTCGTTCTTCTAAATGTGAAATCCAAAATATCTTTTTGTTTTTGGTGTACTTTCAGGCTGGAGTTGATCTAGCAACCGTCGTTGCATTCAATTTGCAAAAGTTTAATGAAAAATTTATTTATTTATTTAACCGTTTATTGTACACAATAGAACACAAAGGACATAACATTGAGAACAATACATAAAAATTCAGCTTGTTTCTAAAAAGAAATCTCTTCCAGCAGACCTAATGTAGTGAGTGAGATGGCATAAAGTGAGGCAGTTGACGTGTACAACATAGTACGATATACCTATAATAATTTATAAAACAAATATAATTCGAAAGATATCCTACTTATATAAATAATACACTACTACTTACTACTTTGAAAAAAAAAAACAAATAATAATTCATTTGTTTTATTACGCATGACGCTTTTATATCCCATAAGTATACGAGCATTCTCCTTTGGTACTTTGAGAAAAATATCCAGTTTCCTATAAATATCCAGTTTCCTATGGAATTGTTTTTTTCTATTTCGCAGTTGGAGTTTATCATACCACAGGAAAAAACAGCACACGAAAAATGAGCTCGAAAATGTAGCTACCTCCACTAGCAAACCGAAAGAAAAGGAAGGTTACAAGTACGTATAGTTTTTGGGATTGACCGCACTCACAATGCTATACTATTCTCGTATAAATTAAAATAAGAAATCGAAAAATTTACAAGCGTCTACCGAGAAAGAGACGAGGCCAACCGGTGCGTCGATAGCTCAATGGTAGAGCAGTGGCCCGGGTTCGATTCCCGGTAGACGCTTCTCAATTTTTCGATTTCTTATTTTCATTCTCTCTCTTTTCGTGTGGGACACCGAGTCGTCCAGCGACCCGACGAACCCTACTGTCAGAATTTTTGAACCGCCTTCTACAAGTAGCAGGCTTTTGACATGGCTTCATTATTTTCATTTATACGTATAGTTGTGACGTGGGTACGAAACGATTTTTTTCCACTTGTTTCGTTTGTGTATACTTTGTCCAATAACTTTAATACGAATAAATAAAATATATTAAAATAAAAAAAAATAAATAAATAAATGAAAATAAAAAATTACAGGGTACAATCATTACTCGAGGGTTTCATGTGTATTACAATTTTAGGCGACAACCTGTCACTACAGTGATACACGACTCATCTGAAACGACACTCAAACATTTGTCAGACGTGGCGATAGCGATCGTATTTTTACGGCCGTTATCGGTTTGCCTACCCCGTAAGGGATAAAGGCGTGATATATGTATGTCTATGTCTATGTCTATGATATATGTATATCTTTAAGTTTTTTTCCACCTATCTTAGGATTCCCTGCAGAGATTGCGATGAGGTGTTGCCAAACAAAACTGCTCTTTACAAACACAGGAAGAAGGCTCACAGCGACATGACTTTAGGATTTAATAACAACAGTAACGATAATAACACTGGTAAGTGTATTGTATTTTTAACCTACTTCAAAAAGGAGGTTCTCAGTTTGTTTTGAATGTACGAGTATGTATGTCTTCCGCGATTATCTCGCGTTTGGCTGAATCGATTTTGATGAAGTTTTCAGCAAAGTATTTGACAGACTATATATAAGGAGAGGCATATTAACCGTAAAAAATTGAAGTTTGCACTTTTACACACGTTTGTTGAAACTTTTTGATTTATTTATTTATTATTAGCCACTGTCGTCCCACTGCAGAGCAAAGTAACTTAATTAAAAATAAATAAATGCGCGGGAAAAGTCACATAAATTAGATTCTTCATCGTAAGTATATCAAATTCTCCATTAAAATTAAATTATATTCTCCATCCTAAGCTAACTTCTCCAAAATAATTAATCGGGATTTTTAAGAGATTTAACATATATGTAAATATTCTCCACCTAAAATCAAATTATATCCAAAGTAATATGAAATTCTTCATCTAACTAAATTAGTTTTTTTATGACGGTAGAGAATGAAAATTTTGGTTACATATTATTTCAACACTATTTTGCTGTGTGATGATGGAAATAAGAAACTAAAAATCAACAAGCGTCTCCCGGGAATCGAACCCGGGCCGCGTGAGGTACCGGCACTGCTCTGCCACTGAAATATCGACGCACCGGTCGACCTGGTCAATTTCTCGATCTCTTGATGCTCGTCTCGAAACGACGATCTTAGCGACATATAGTAGTAGCTCTTAGCGGGCAGATACCCCAAGCTGTCCAGGTTCGATTCCCGGTCGACGCTTGTCGATTTTTCAATTTCTTATTTATGAAAAGAAATGACGTTTATGACAGTTGGCCCAAGCGTGTTCGATTGCGACGGCCGCGTATTCTGGTGCGCTGGTTGCGGGCGACGTTACGCGTCTCGCTCGGGACTCGAAGCGCACTCGCGCAGTGGAGTGTGCGGGCCGCCACCGCCCGTGCCGCCGGGGCAGGACGGTGTGACACGGTAAGATTGGGATAGAACTAAACTTTATTTGTAATAAAATTATGGGTGCATACAGGGTGTAAAATATTAGCTGCAAGTATGTTAAAACGTGAATCAGCTCATGAAATTGAACAACGTTCTCCATACTCCACCACCACATACTCAAAGGAACATAGGTCGAAAGGTGAAAAAAAAATTTGACCTACCGGACCTCCCATACAAAATTACAGACCGACGACCAAGTCAATTTGCATGTGAGGTCCATAAAATTTCCTGTATTTCGACCTATGTTTCTAAGGGAAAGTTGTTCCGTTTCATAGGCTGATTTACCCCTTAAAGCTAAAATTTATTTACACACCTTATATAAAATATAGATGTCAGTTTGGTTCGATGTAGTCCCATAATTTGCTATTAAAAGCATACAAATATTTTGATCTTAATACTATTTAACAACTTGAACTCTTTCTTTTCGAGTGGGACATGGAGTCATAGACCCAATGAACCCTAGTGTCAGAATTTTTCAACCTCATTGTATTAGTAACAGCCTTCTAACATGGTTGCGTACTGATCGCCACCTCAGTAGTCATAGACAGCAACCGGAACCTACGGCTTAACGGGCCATAACAACGTTTTTCTGAAACTTTTCGTTTACCTTTTGCACGCCAGAGTTTTTTTACGTCGGCACACCCCCGACGCCAAGCATAGAAAAATGTGAAGATGGTAAAAACTTATCGGCAAGCAGCCCGGTGTCTTAAACAAGACAGAATTTAAGTTATAAAAATAGGTAAATTTGGACTACTTTAGTCGTCAGTGGCGTCGTATGTACGCGAGCGTTTAGCAACTATAGTGGTCATTGGCGTTCAAAAGGTTAAATATGAAAATAAATTGTACCTCCCATCCCAGTTAATGACTCGGTCGGGTGTTACATTTTGTATGGGAGATCTATTTTTTTCATATTTCGAATAAAAGATAAGACAAAAGTTGGTCAGTGTCCGCGTAGATTACGCCCTTAAAATATTTGTAGTTAGTTTAACGTATAACGTAACCCTATCATCATTGGCCTCGTACGTCTGTGGTAGACGATTTAATCAGTGTGTGAGGCAAGACTTTTCGTGGCTATACAAGGTGGAAACTTTGCAGGCGTGATCAGTCAGATCAAATCATGAAACTGAACAATTTTTTCTATGGGGATAGCATGTTCATGTAGCAGGAATCGATAAAAATTTTTCGAATACAAAGTCACTCAGCTGATCGAGAATTTTGTATGGAAGGTCGAAAAAATTTTTTCGTTTCCCAACATATCCCCCATACAAAATGTTGATCAGTTTCATGGTCTTAGCACGCCTGCACTTTTCGTTACACCGTCCCTTACACCCCGTATATGGCTTGCTTTGTCATAGATCCTGCCGCGGCCAAGAGCTGGACGCGGGTCTAGTGATGCGCTCTCGCACGCACACTAGCACACCGACGCACACATGCGGCGTGTGCGCACACGCGTTCAGGTGAGATGTTTTACTCTGGTGCTTGTGGATTAACAACCTTTTTAATTTGTGTTTTTTATCAATCAAAAATTATACATACATACATATATCACGCCTTTATCCCTTGCGTGGTAGGCAGAGCGTTAACGGCCGTAAGAATACGGTCGCTATTACCACGTCTGACATTTTTGAGGATTCGTTTCCAAGGTTGTTCCAGAAAACATGTGTATTACTATAGTGACAGGTTGTCAGCCTGTCGCCTAAAAATTGTAATACACCAATACCCTCGAGTCCCTTAGTCGCCTCTTACGACACCCGCGGGAAGGATGTGCGGTGATGCTATTCTAAGCTGGTATCACACGGCACATCAAAAATTATAATTATTCAAATTATGATTATTCAAAGGAAGTAAATGTCTGGTAGGATATACAGGTTGTAAAAAATAGCTGAAAATACTTTGAGGGGTGAACCAGCCGATGAAACTGATCAACTTTCTTTGTTCCTTTGGAAAAGTTGTTCAGTTTCATGGGTTGAATGAATCACCCCTTAAAATTTGCAGCTAATATTTTTACACCCTACATTCTTCTAGTCTAGAAGAAACATTTAAGAGTTGTAATATTAGTAAAAAATAACATTTGGCGTTAAATATTAAAGCTGAAATAATTGAATCAGGACACTGTCGATGCTGACCGAGCACGTCCGCGTGCACAGCGGGGAGAGACCTTATCCTTGTGATATCTGCGGCGTCGCCTTCCGCAGGTAACTCATTCTCCTTGCCTTATCCCATTCTTAGTGTCAGTCACCTAATATCGTGTCCGGCGTGCCCCAACACCTGCACAAAGGACGATCCTTATGACAGCGTCTGCCAGCGCTGTCAATGTGGCCAAGTTCTGGGCCGCGACGGTGTAGTGTCTGCCATCGACACGCTAAGAAGAAGAAGTGTCAGTCTGATCCGTTCTTCCCAGAACTACTCCTAAGCCCAACCTCGCCCCAAGAGCACCAATTAATTATTCCGGGTGAGCCCTCGCTCCCTACCAAGCCGTCCGGCGTAGTTTAGATGGCACCGGGGCCGTAAACATATTGCCCATCACAAAAAAAAATAAAAAATAAATGTGTCGAACGCCTCCATAGAGTCCAACACTCTCATAGCATCCGACAACCTAACAGCGTCTGACACCTCCATAGCGTCCAGTCCAACTAGGTAGTGCCTTTTTTGTTTATTTTGTTCTACTCATGCCGCGATTCCATTAGAAACATAAAATTGTTATTGTTTACAATGACTTATCATTTATTCAGTGACAGTATTGTATTGTAACTCTCTGACATTCTAAAAGCATTAATTGTGAATCTACTTGGAAATAAAAGATTGACTCTTGAATCCAACGCATCCATAAAGCTCTACGCGACGCCCCGTGGTTTCCGCCGTTTCCCACTACCTACCCGCTTGACATTGTACTTGTTTTCTTTGTGAGCTATACCAACGGTGGACATATAAAAAAGTGGCCAAATCTAGAAATTAATGGTCTCAATTAGAAGTGGTGCATACAAAATGTGGTCGAATCCCGAACAGCTCATATCTAGATGAAGTCACTTTAAGGAATTGTCACTGACCGCCTAAAGGCTCTGTCGGGGTCTGCTACCTGACCTAGGGGATTTGACGTGAAACCAAGTTAGTACACGACTGCTATCTGACCTCTTCTGTTCTTAAAAGTAGCTCATTTGACCAGCCAGTCCACAAACCTATTGTTCCCATCCCACAAACTTTATTGTATTCTTAGGGAAAGTTGTTCAGTTTCATGGACATGGTCTAACGCAGACGTAAACATGTAACCGTTTCATCGCTCAATTCCTATTTGTCCCCACAAAGTCTGTCCCTAGTGACAACCGTGCATTTTCATTCCCGTTTGTCACTAGTGACAGATGTTGCCGGGACAAATAGGAATAAAAGGTTTCATCGTGTATTCCCCAGATCCACTGCAATGCGTAATCATCGCCTAATTCACTCTGGGGTCCGCGCGTGGGCGTGCATGAGGTGTCCTAAACGCTTCCGCATCAGATCCGACTTGAGGACGCATTTGAGGCTCAAACATCCTACCAAACTGTATGTCATTGAAGTGAGTGTCTTTTGTACAAGTTTATGCAACTGTTCATATAACAGAGGGCATTAGAATGCTAGTGTCTGATACACTCAGGGGTCCGCGCGTTGGCGTGCGTGAGATGCCCTAAACGCTTTTGCATCAGATCCGACTTAAGAGCCATTTGAGGCACAAACATCCTACCAAACTGTTTGTCATTGAAGTGTCTATTATGCTACTGTCATACAATAGAGGGCAATGGAATGCTGGTGTCTGATAACACTTGAACTAAAGCATCCGAGCAGATTGTTTGTCATTGAAGTGTCTGTTATGCAACTGTCATATAATAAAAGGCAATAGAATGCTGGTGTCTGAACCATTAGCTTGTACACCTCATAGGAGACTGTTTTGTTATTGAAGTAAATGTATATTACACAAGTTTATGCAGCTGTCATATCATAGAGGGCATTCAAATGCTGGTGTCTAATAACACTTGAACTGAAGTAACTATCAAAATAATTGCAGCAATTTTATTTACACCCTGTATGTTAAATGTTTAGGTCCCAGGGTCGAACCCCACACCCGAAGAAGTGATGGAATGTCTCACCGCGAATGATATTCCACATGAGAAAGTTATCGAGATCACCAAAATGACTTTTCCCAAGGTAATATAGTTTTAGTTTCTACAACTACAACTGCCACAAGTCCACTGCTGGACATTATTATCTTCCTATTAGGGTTATTTGCCATACTCACCACCAGGCGGATTGGCGAGCGCAGTACAACGTGTTGTAGGCGTACGTATATTCACAGGGAACACTGCTGCTCATTATCTGGATTCATCCCTTAGTCGCCTTTTATGACACCTACGGGAAGGAAATGGGGTGATGCAATTTTCAGCCGGCATCCAACGGCAAGCGGTTAAAAGAAGTTTGATAATGATTCTATTTATTTGCATAAAATATTGTATCAAAGATGGTACTGTGGGAAGCGTAGCTGGTGAAGGCATTACTGAATGTACAACAATATTTATTATAAAAAGGAGTAAAACCAATCGTCACAAGAAACACTTTTATATCTCTGATCTCTTTTGTTAATCCTCAGCTCAAACATTTTTCTAGAATCTTGTTTTGACACAGCAGCGGCTGGTTTGGTTTGCCAGTCAGCAAGTACTTAGTCGGGAACATAGCGTCGGCATACGTGTCGATCGCCACAGTACACAACATTGTATCGTTCCGTATATTTTACTAATTAGATATTAGCATGCGAATTGAACATAGCGTCGGCATACGTGTCGATCGCCACAGTACACAACATTGTATCGTTCCGTATATTTTACTAATTAGATATTAGCATGCGAATTGAACATAGCGTCGGCATACGTGTCGATCGCCACAGTACACAACATTGTATCGTTCCGTATATTTTACTAATTAGATATTAGCATGCGAATTGAACATAGCGTCGGCATACGTGTCGATCGCCACAGTACAAAACATTGTATCGTTCCGTATATTTTGCTAATTAGATATTAGCATGCGAATTTTACAAAGTCAATAGCTTAACGCTGCGTGATGCCGGCTTAGAGTAGCATCACCCCACATCCTTCCCGTGGGTGTCGTAAGAGGCGACTAAGGGACTTGAGAGTATTGGTGTATTACATTTTTTATGCGACAGGCTGACAACCTGTCACTATAGTGATACACATGTTTTCTGAAACAACCTTGGAAAACAATCCTCAAAAATGTCAAAAGTGGCGATAGTGACCGTATTCTTACGGCCGTTAACGCTCTGCCTACCCCGCAAGGGATAAAGGCGTGATATATGTATGTATGATATTAGCATGCAAATTTTACAAAGCCAATAGCTTTATTATAATTCATTTGATAACTTGCAGAACATGACAAGCGTGGTGCCGAGCGGTCCGCGCGCGCTGGCGATGTTGTCGCACGTGCCGCGGACGCAGGTCGCCTGCAGCCTCGCCAGCCCTGAGAAGCCTTGTGAGTCTGCAGCATAGCACCTAACATCACCTCTTCCCATACATCCACTCCATTCATTATTTTCTCAACCACCATCGCGCAAGTTGCTGTAACCAGCTAAACTCACGAAAATACCAAAAAAATACCATTGTTACCAGTGCTTCATAATCTGTTAGAACACTGTTTTGGACCTCGCCAGCCCTGAGAAGCCTTGTGAGTCTGCCTCATCATCATCATCATCATCATTAGCACATTACCAACATAGCCCCCATAGAAAAAAATATTCAGTTCCATGGTCTGAGCACACCTGCAAAGTTTCCGTTACACCGTCTCTTACACTCTGTATAATATATAAGAATATAAAATATGTAGCTATATAAGGTGTAAAAATATTGGCTGCAAATATTTTAAGGGGTGAATCCTCCCATGAAACTGAACAACTTTCCCTAAAGAACATAGATCAAAATATGTGAATTTTTTTGACCTCTCATACAGAATTCCAGATCAGCTGACAGACTTTGTATGGGAACTAGAAAAAAAAATTTTTCGTTTCCCGACATAGCCGCCATAGAAAAAGTTGTTCAGTTTCATGTTCTGAGCAAGCCTGCAAAGTTCTCGTTACACCGTCCCTTACACCCTGTATATTAAATTATTCGTTTGTAGGTTTCTAGGCTTAACGCGATGTAGGCAAGTAAAGATTTACGCTGATACAAAATCAGCCCTAATGAGAAGTAAGCAAACTGATACTAAAATTAGTCCTAAGTACACCTAGCGAATCAGCAAATTTTTATGACATTTAGGCATAACGAGACATTGTCACAGTATGCTTTAGGTATACCCGGTTCTACATACATACATACATATATCACTCCTTTATCCCTTGCGGGGTAGGCAGAGCGTTAACAGCCGTAAGAATACGGTCGCTATCGCCACGTCCGACATTTTTGAGTATTGTTTTCTAAGGTTGTTCCGAAAAACATGTGTATCACTATAGTGACAGGTTGTCAGCCTGTCGCCTAAAAATTGTAATACACCAATACTCTCGAGTCCCTCAGTCGCCTCTTACGACACCCACGGGAAGGATGTGGGGTGATGCTATTCTAAGCCGGCATCACACGGCATATTCTAAGCCGGCATCACACGGCATAAGCAATAATGAAGCCGGTTCTAAGGAAGCAATAATGTTGCCTAGTCGGGATCGTTCCTTTATCTGACCTTGGATATACAATAATTGTTGTAATAAAAATATTGTTGTTGTTATTTCAGTCGATCTGCAACAGCACGTGTCGGTGGCGCGGCGCGGGCGCGGCATCTCCAAAAACCCAAGAAAACCGAAAATACTGCAACGAGGTGGCAACACACAACTCACGCCCATTACCTACTCGCTCAATGTCCCTACTAGTCAGGTTAGTACACTATAGTACAGTATAGCTACACTTATTACTAAGCTATAAAACATCTACTTAGACCAGGGCCCACAAGTCTGCTATTTTTTGTCATTGTAACTCAACGAAACTCAACTGTCATTCCATTGCCATTGTGGTTAGCAGACTACGAAATGACCGAAACCATCCAACTGAGATCCAATCGACATCCAACTGAAACAATTTTCATTTAACAGACTTAGGGCCCTGTATAGCTATACTTAGTGCTAAGCTATAAAAATTCAAGAAAACCGAAAATACTTCAACGAGGTGGCCACACACAACTCACGCCGATTACTTACTCGCTCAATGTCCCTACTAGTCAGATAAGTTAGACCAGTATAGCTAAAGTTATTTACATACAAACATATACACATACATATATCACGCCTTGATCCCTTGTGGGGGCCATCATCATCATCATCATCATCTGAAAGGGCCCTCAAAGGCCCTACTCCGCAAAGCATAAAGGCGTGATTTGTGTGTATGTGTAAGAACTAGTTTAAATTCCTAACTGATGCACTGTTGCAAAATTGGAACTTTATTTTCAGTCATCACAAGTGCAGCAGCCGATGCCCGAGACGTCTCGCCAACAAAACGTCGTAGTCCCTTACTCTACAGCAATGAATGTTTCTCACCAGGTGACTACCTATGTTCCTATTTCATTCTCGC
This sequence comes from Keiferia lycopersicella, assembly GCA_029255805.1. Classification (NCBI taxonomy): domain Eukaryota; kingdom Metazoa; phylum Arthropoda; class Insecta; order Lepidoptera; family Gelechiidae; genus Keiferia; species Keiferia lycopersicella. Next base: position 1,782,531 of record JARACZ010000023.1, read on the forward strand.
GTTTCGGATGGCACGTTAAGCCGTGGGTCCGGTTGCTGTCTATGATCACTTAGACGGCGGTCGTTACACAACCATGTCAGAAGCCTGCTACACGTAGAAGGCGATCGAAAAATTCTGACACTAGGGTTCACCGGGTCGTTGGACGACTCGGTGTCCCACGCGAAAAAAAAATCATTCTCGTTGCCTTATCCCGTTCTCTGTCGGGTTCGGCTACCTAAACTAGGGGATTTGACGTGGAACCAAGTTTTTACACAGTGCGAATAACATCTGACCTCTGCAACCCGAAGGGGGTCGGGGCTCGAACTCGGGTTTCACGATTGTAAGACCGGTGTCCTAACCACTTGGCCACCTATTAGTTGCTGAATGCATCCTATCTATGTTCGGTGAATCACACTTAAAAATGGAGAATATATAATTTGGGTGGAGAATTCTGCTTAATTACGTGGAGAATGTGGTTCCGCAAATGGAGAATTACACTTACTAAATGGAGAACACATGTTTCTTTTAAATTGAGAATTCAATTTATTAAAAGTATGACTCAAAGTAGGTGCCTTGTTATCCTACTAATTTTATAAATGCGAAATTTTGTATGTTTGTTTGTTACTCCTTCACGCTAAATAAAACTACTGAACTAATTTTCATAAAATTTGGCACATAGATAGAGGGTAATGCGTATTAACACATAGGACAGTTTTTATCCAGAAAAAATGTTCCTGTGGGATGCTACGGGATCTTCTTCGGGCGCTCACTAGTTAAAAATAATTTCATTTTTTTTTTGTTGCAGGACTTATCAGACTTGAATATGCAACTTCTGCTAAGAGATGGCGTGCTGGTGAATGGCAACCAAATGGTGCAATTGCAACTTAACGATTATAACTGTTGAAATGAAAAAAAAAATGTGGTTTTGGAAAACATTCAATATTTTCTACCGGATCAAAGTGTTGGTCATGTTGAGAGAATGAATGAAAGGAGATTAACAAAAGAGATATACAGGGTGAAAAAAAATTGCTGCAAATATTTTAAGGGGTGAATCAGCCCATGATACTGAACAATTTTTCCCAAGAAACATAGGTCGAAATATGACAAAAATTTGGACCTCCCATACAAAATCACCATCCGAGCAAGTCAATACCTTTGAGAGGTCCAAAAAAGTTTCTCATATTTCGACCTGTTTCTTGGGGAAAGTTGTTCAGTTTCAAGGGGGTTAATCAGCTCATGAAACTGAACAATTTTTCCCAAGAAACATAGGATGTTCGGTTGGTTATTTTGTAAGGGAAGTCCAAAAATTTTTTTTCATATGTAGACCTATGTTCCTTGGGGAAAGTTGTTAAGTTTCATGGGCTGGTTCACCCCTTAAAATATTTGCAGCATTTTTTTTACAATCTGTATAAAGCGAGTGTTAGTGGAAACATTGGAAGAGGAAGGCCGCGAAGAACCTACCTGGATCAAATCGGGGACGTTCTAAAGAAAAAGTTTTCCTGTTCAGGGGGTCCGGCTGATTTACATGACACATGTAAATATATATATTTTTAAATATTCACTTTAATAGCTACATGCTAGTAAGTTACATGCTGTGTGGTCAGCCTGGCCGGCCCCTAGGCAGTGCCTTTTTTTATCCCACTCGTGCCGCGTTTCTCTACTAGGAACATAAAATTGTTATAAAAAAGTGAAAATTGTGTCTGACAATTTTCTCTTTTTTACAATGACTAATTTATTTTTAGCGACAGTATTGTATTGTAAATTTTTGACTTTCTGAAAGCATTCGTTGTGAATCTACTTGGAAATAAACGATTGAAATTTGAAAATTTGTATTTGAAAGGTCAGGTCAGAAGTACCCTAGACCGACGAGCGTGCATGAAAACACTGATGAATGTAGAAGAAGCGAAAGAAGTATGCCAGGATCGTAGCAAGTGGAAGGAAATAGTCTGCCTACCCCAACTGGAAAAAGGCTTGATTTATGTATGTATGTTAAGACCTGCGACTCTCGCCACTAGTTCTGGTGACGCCTTTTCCATATTGGCTACCGCGGCTCAGTCGTAGCCTGCGAAATTATGCAATTGGACTCTCCGATAGGGTTAGTTTTGATTAATTCTTTACAAATTAAAAATTTTTGATTTGCTTGTTTTATACAGGGTGTAAGAAAATAACTGCAAATATTTTAAGACGTGAACCAGTCCATGAAACTGAACAACTTTTTCAAAGAAACATAGGTCGAAATATGAAAAAAAAACTGGACCTCCCATACAAAATGTGTTCAGTTTTTGATCAGTTTTTATGGGAGTTGGGAGGCCCAAATTTTTTTTCATATTTCGTCCTGTTTCTTGTTCAGTTTCATGGGCTGATTCATCCCTTAAAATATTTGCAGGAAGTGTTTAAAAAATTTGGTATAGTGATTGATTTTCTATTTAGTTTTTAAGTATAGTTTGTTTTAATAAAGGTTTGATTGTTTTATGAAATACCTACTATTTTTATTTGCCGTGTGATGCGGGCTTAGAATAGCATGACCCCATTTCTTTCCCATGGGTATCGTAGGTGGCGTACGGGATTCGAGGGTTTCATGTGTATTTCAATTTTGGGCGACGGGCTGACAACCTATCATTATAGTGATACAGGACTCTTGAGGTTTTCTAATGTCCTCTTCTAAAGATCCAATTTTCGTAATAAAGCAGACAAACGCGCTAAACACGAAGTACGGACCGGTCAAATACGGTTACTCTCATTTGTTGTTGTGAGCACCGTCGCTCTGTATTTCACCTCGTTTATGTATGACATAACTGATACGGGAAAGATAGTTACACGAAATACGGTAACGTCACTTGTGCGCGCCCATTTCTGAATAATAAAACAGCGAATAAAAATATAAAAAATGTTTTAATAAAGACCAACATTGGTAAGTATATGGGTTAGGATCATCTGATGGACATCTTTAAAAACAGTATTAATATTATCCGTATCTGTGGCTGTGGTGAAATGGAAGTAGCACTCCCTAGGCCTGCGTGCTTCGAGGACCACGAACTTTTCTGCGGCAGTCTGGATATGCTTGCGTTCACTTTTTTTCGTGGTTACTTCCTGCAATGATAATAACTGTTAGTCACAAAACGTCTTCCAGCCCAAAATGTCAATATAGAGTAGAATCCGTTTATTGAGATAGACCGAATGACTTGAGGACTATAATCTCATAATCACTTACTGTAAACAAACTCTTGATGAACAGCTTTACTCTGGTGTACTCGTCACCGTCAGCCTGGAACCGGTGGTACTCGGGGAAGTACTTCGCGATGCTGCGACCCTGGGCCACCTTCGAGCGAAGGATGTCCTGCTTGTTCAGGAAAACTATCAGGCCTGCCTCCATCAGGAACCTGGATAAAGTGGTACTTATTGGACTTCGAAAATATTCATCGTCATCAGCCATAAGACGTCCACTGCTGAACATAGGCCTCCCCTAAAGTCCTTTGTCCAATTAGAAGCGGCCTGCGTCCATCGTTTCTCCGCGGACTTGACCAGATCTTTGACCATCTCGAAAATGTTAACAGGTAAGTATGTACCTACTCAATTCTTTACGCACTTTTTTATATACATTTGAGAAACGGGGCGGGTGGGTGCAGAAAGTAGAGTTGTTGAGCAGGGAGCTGGAATCGAACTGGATTATAGTAGTTGGATCGGAGTGGAAGTAGAATAATGCCTCGAGAGAAGTTGGGGGGTGGAATGGCTTGAGGTCGAGTAACTTGCGTAACTGGAAGGAAGGCAGTTTAAGGGAGATAGTTAGAGGGCAACTTATGGTGGGGAGAAAAGTTGTTGGCGAGAGGGTAACTGCGGAGGGTTGTCTGAAAATGGTAGGGTTGGAAGGTCATCTTCTTAGACGAAGAAGAAAAGAAAAAGAACGGAGAAAAACACGCATGCATTTGACGATAATGACGTCATACCTGCTCTGCCAGACATCCTCAAACAGATTGACAGCTTCCTTAAGCCGGTTGGTCTTATTATCTTCTCTCAGGTTCTGGTCGAAGTCGCTGCACGCCACCACGAACCAAATCGCGTTTATGCCTTCGAATACCTGTGTTGAGAAAACGTATGTAAATTAATGTCACTTTTAGGGCTATTTTTTTATATTATGAATTTAAAAAATCAGAATGGCGGTGACAAGGGAGTAATTAGGAATACCCTAGATAAGAGTTATGTGGAGGTTTAGGAAGGGAGTAGAGCAGTTGGGGTGGGCAGAGTAAGAGGGCAGTTGTAAGGGGAAAAGAATCTGGGGATGAATTTTTTGTGGTTTGCGTCATTCGACAGTTTTAGGGGATCAGGAGAATTGGGGCTGTTTTCTGTTGAAGAAGTAGAAGACGAAAGGCAGGGTTACCTAGTTTACAGATGAGGTGTGAGATAAACTGACCTCGTTATCCTTACCTTATCCCGTTCTCTGTCAGGGCCGACTACCAAATTTTACACAGAGAAACCGCCGACTGCAACTCGAAGGCTAACCCTGCCCGAATGCACATTCAAATATCATCTGAATTCAAATTTTATTTGAATGTGGGTTTCGTCACAATGTTTTTCCTTCACCGTAAGAGCAGTCGGTAAATGTACGTGAGTAAACACATTGGTCCATGGCGGGGTTAATCTCGGGTATCACGATTGTAAGACCGGTATCCTAACCACTTGGCCACCGACGCTTAAGACTTGGTCACTGAGATAAACCCACCTGAATCCATTTTTTCCGTTCCCCCCTTTGACCACCAACATCGAACATCCAGAAGTCCTGCACGCCACCATGCATCGACTTTGGCACCTGCAGAACACATGCAGACGATATATCAAGTGTGGGCAAAGCTCCGTACTTCGAAGGGCACGTTAGGGAAGGATTTGTGTATCACTGTAGTGAAAGGTTGTTAGCCTGTCAACTAGAGTTGTAATACAAATGAAACCGTCGAGTCCCTTAGTTGCCTTTTACAACACCCACGGGAAGATAAGTAATTTATTATTTTATGTTTAATTGAGTGCTTATGTCTCTTTATTTCTTACTCTTGCATTCTACTCTCTTTCATGTATTTATTTCCTCTACCCAAAGGTTGCTTGTAAGAGATCGCTCTTAGCGATAAGGCCGCCTTTGCTCATTTCTTTAGTTGAATATGTCTTGTATTGTTATTTCTTATTGTGCAATAAAGTGTTTTTAATTCTTACTTCTTCCTTTCTTACTTCAAGCTAGGGCCTTTGAAAGAAATGGACACACGGGTCAACACATTAAAATATTTACCATGTACAGTCCATGTATTTGCCGTGTGATGCCGGCTTAGAATAGCATCACTCCATATCCTTCCCGCGGGTGTCGTAAGAGGCGACTAGGGGACTCGAGAGTATTAGTGTATTACAATTTTTAGGCGACAGGCTGACAACCTGTCAGTATAGTGATACACATGTTTTCTGTAACAACCTTGGAAAACAATCCTCAAAAATGTCAGACGTGGCGATGGCGACCGTATTCTTGCGGCCGTTAACGCTCTGCCTACCCCGCAAGGGATAAAGGTGTGATATTTTAATGTTAATGTTAATTAATGTACAGTCCAGCAAAATAGAGTAGACAAAAAATGAGGTCGCCACTTTCTTCGCAATCTGTCAAATCTGACAGAAAAACGCTTAATATGGCAAAAAAATTTAATACAAATTTTTTGGTTCCATTTTATTTCATTTCTACTCTTTTTTGCTGCACTGTACCAATCGGGCAAGTCAATTTGTATTCCCATACAAAAATCAAAATTTTCTTAATTTAAACCTTTGTTTCGTGGGGACAGTTGTTCAGTTTCATGGGCTTATTCACCACTTAAAATATTTGTAGCAAATTTTTTACACCTTATATACCTACTTATGTCTACGGGCATCATATAACCCTCGAGTCCCTTAGTCACTTCTTACGGCACTCCTGGTAACCTTGTATTAGGTAGGTAATTCTGTCATTTGTTTAATTTTGTCGATGTAGTCGTGTGATGTCGGCTTAGAATAGCATCACCCCACATCCTTCCCGCGGGTGTCGTAAGAGGCGACTAAGGGACTCGAGAGTGTTGGTGTATTACAATTTTTAGGCGACAGGCTGACAACCTGTAACTATAGTGATACACATGTTTTCTGGAACAACCTTGGAAAACAATCCTCAAAAATGTCAATAGTGGCGATAGCGACCGTATTCTTACGGCCGTTAACGCTCTGCCTACCCCGCAAGGGATAAAGGCGTGATATATGTATGTATGTATATTTAGCTGGCTCAGCTTACCCACCTTAACTTTGAACTCGATTTTCTGAATGCCGGTGGTCTTCTGCCGACACCTCAGGATGTCGGCATCCGAGGGAATGTAGTCACTCTTCTCTATCAGGTCCAGTCTGTCCAGGAAACTGAAATAATACAAGTCTATGATATCCAATCACATTATTGACTTCTTCTTTCGTTTCGACGACATACAAATCACGTTCCTTCCCAGAGGAGAAAAGATGCAGCTGTCAAAGTTACGTAAAACGGAACGTAAATCTAATATAGGTCCGCGCCGCGGAAGAAGTCCTGGGAAAGAAGTGTAAATGACCCTTAATCTGACTTTCATAAGGGTCATTTAAACTTTTTACGCGGGACTTCTTTCGCGGCGCGGACTCTAAATTACATGACTAGTCAGTTCAACGCCATCTATCGAGTTCTTGGATTACTAGTTTTTTTTTTAATTCTCAAAAAGACAACCTCCTACCTACTTATTTAGAAACTAGCTTTTGCCCGCGACTTCGTTCGCGTGGACTTCAGGTTCGTCCCATCTTCTAGTAATAAGTAAGAAATACGGTAACTAAGCACTGCAGAGCCCTAATCATAGGCCTATAGGTATCTACTGCAGTATGCTCCTATAAACTACATTGTGTTATTCTGATGTATAAGCTATAGCCTATGTGTTATTCTGATGTATAAGCTATATTGTGGTAAAGTTTCATTCAAATCCATTCAGTAGTTTTTACGTGAAAGAGTAACAAACATCCTGGATGTACGTATATCCATACTTACAAACTTTCGCCTTTATAATAGTAGTAGGATAGTAGGATAATAGTAGTAGGATAGTAGGATATACAAAAGAAGTACCTATGTCATGGGTATAAAAATATATAATAAACTACCCAAAAATATAGTAACAGAGGAAAAATTTTCAATATTTTCAAATAAATTAAAAAACTTATTTGATCCAGAAATGTTACTAATTTTTTGAAGAAAATCGGTAACAGAATTTTAGAAGTTTTTCTAGAAGTTCATCGCTCTTGACTGTAGATAATATTATATGTAACCGACCTATTATAATTAAGTTTAGATTAAGTTTTATTATCTTTGTAGTGCCCTAACAGGGTTTCAAGTGTGAAACTATAAACATATTTAACAACTGTAATACCTACCACTTGAAAGCAATAAAGATTTATGATTATGATTATTTATGACGACCAATGTGGCGCAGTGGTAGTGAGACTGCCTTAGACGCCGAAGGTTCCGGGTTCGATTCTCCGTGGGTCACTCATAAAGTTGATACTATTTATCACTTTGTGAATTTGTTCCCAGTCTGGTTAGGACATTGCGGGCTGAACCACCCGATTGTTCGCAAGTAAGATGGTTCCGTGTTTCGGATGGCACGTTAAGCCGTAGGTCCCGGTTGCTGTCTATGATCACTTAGACGGCGGTCGTTACACAACCATGTCAGAAGCCTGCTACTCGTAGAAGGCGGTTGAAAAATTCTGACACTAGGGTTCATCGGGTCGTTGGACGACTTGGTGTCCCACACGAAAAGAAGAAAGAAGAATTATGATTATGATAACTAGGAAGTTTTGATCGGTATTACTAGGTAAAGAAAAAACTCACTATTGAGCGCTATCTATGAGCTGGTACTCATTGGATCTTCTATAGCACTCCTTGACGCCTCCATCACGCCATAACGACCGCACATACTCGAAATACATCTGAAAGTAAAGAGCATCGTAAAACGGTCTTCTTCCTGTCCCGATAGCGTAGCGGTTAGTACCCTTGCCTTCTACGCCGAGGGTCGTGGGTTCGATCCCCACCGGACACAAATATTTGTTAAGCGGGTGGGTGTCTTCTATCTATGTAAGTAGGTAGGTATAATAAAATAAATACCTACAGGGTGTAAAAAAAATGCTGCAAATATTTTAAGGGGTGAACCAGCCCATGAAACTGAACAACTTTCCCCAAGGAACATAGGTCGAAATACGAAAAAGTTTTGGACCTCCCATATAAAACTACGGACCGACCAAGTCAATTTGTATGGGAGGACCAAAACATGCTCTCATATTTCGGTCTATGTTCCTTGGAGAAAGTTGTTCAGTTTCATGGGCTGGTTCACCCCTTAAAATATTTCATAGTCTGATTCACCCCTTACAATATTTGCAGCTAATATTTTTACATCCTGTATTTATCTTAAAAAAGTATTGAGCCTTAGTAACCCGAAACTGTCTTACATAGGTAATTCGTTATAATCAGCGGGACCTTCAGGACCACTCATGTACTACTGGACTTAAAAATTTCTCTTGTTCTGGAGAGGACTGCTTAGAGCGTCTGCATATGACAGACGATGTCGTAGATCTATTAACAGATGGCGCTTGGAAAAAATTGTGCTGCTAAAGTAGGGTAATAAGTATGTATTTGAGGGGAAGGAGGGAATTGTAGAGAGGTTGTTGAGGGGAAGAGGGAAGTTATGAGACTATTTGGGGGTTTATGTATTTGTGGGGGGCATAAGAGCGGGTGTTGGGGGGAAGAGGGAAGTTACGGAGACTATTTGGGTGTTTATGTATTTGTGGGGGCATTAGAGGGGTTGTTGGGGGGAAGAGGGCAGCTAGGGAGACTATTTGGGGGTTTATGTATTTGTGGGGGGCATTAGAGGGGTTGTTGGGGGGAAAGAGGGAAGTTAGGGAGACTATTTGAGGGTTTATGTATTTGTGGGGGTAGGGGCATCACAGAGGTTGTTGGGGGGACAGACAGTCAGGCCATTTCGAGACACAGAAAGCTGGCTAAAAACCTTTGACATAGACGTATGATCCAGGCAGGGTTTGCCATACGATTTATATATATATTTTAAAAAAACTTTTTTTCGTTATGCCATACGATATGATCACGAGACTAACCTCATTATATTCAGCGGGGCCTTCAGCGCCACACTTCAATATGTACTGCTGGGCTTGCAGGTTCTTCTTGTTCTCGAGAGGGATGCTCAGCGTCTGCATGTGACGGACGATGTCGAAGATCGACTCGTGAACGTTGTGAAGGATCGCCTTCGCTTTTTCTAAGCGTTCGCTGGAATCAAATTCCGTTCACATTTTTAGATACACTAGTACATACATTAACCCTAAGAAACATTGGCAACTTATGAAAATTGCGATTGCGAGCGAATGTCAGACGTGGCGATCATCGTGGCGACGTCAGAATCATCAGTTTCCTTGATGATTATCCCTTATTCGTTTTTTACGACGCGGGTAGACTTGGAGTGACACAAAATGGGGCATTAGAAGGAGTAGTTCGGTTGGCTGAGGTTGAGGGTATGAGGATTCTGACATGGTTGTGTTGTGTAACAACCGTCGTCTAAGTAATAATAGACAGCAACCGGGACATACGGCTTGACGTGCCATCTGAAACACGGAACCACCTTTCCGACGAACAATCGGGTGAAACAGACATGCGGAAAGGCGGTTTCAAAATTCTGACACTAGGGATCATTGGGTCTTTGGACGACTCGGTGTCCCACACGAAAAGAGAGAGCTTGAAGGAAATAAAAAAGAGAAAATTATGAGACACAATTACCTACACTTTTAAATTTTATTTTGAGGTCAGTTGAAAGATGTAGTGGTTTATTGAGTTTGTAAATAAAGAATGTTGGGGGCCTACTATACCTGGCGGAGAATCCCTGAATGTGCAGAATCTTCATTTGTTTGATAATTGTTGTCTTCCCGCTCTCACCAGTTCCCAGGAGGAGTAGCTTTATAGCCTGGAACATAACAGTAAAATCACGCTCGTGCCCCTTGCAGGGTAGATAAAAAGAGCGTCTATCGAATTGATGCATATACCTAAGGTGTTAAAATATTAGCTGCGAATATTTCAAGGGGTGTATCAGCCCATGAAACTGAACAACTTTCGTCAAGGAACATAAATGAGATTTTGTTTGTGGAAGCTTTACAGCCTGGAACATATCAGTAAAATCAGCGGTCTGTCAGATTCATATTAGAAACGTCAATTCTCATATCCCCATATGGAAACCGCTCAAATGCTGTCCACGTAGCTGCGTCTGAATAACGCAGATACGTTAAAATAACGCAGATACGTTAAAATAACGCAGATACGTTAAAATAACGCCGATACGTTAAAATAACGCAGCTGCTTCGACAGCGGTTGATCGGTTAGTATGGATTTTGGGGACATTTATATAGTATTGATCTGACAGACCGCTGCGTTTATTTTATTGGTAGGTTAACCTCACGACATATAAATAAGTATTCACTTACGTCGTTGTACGTTTTGATCCAATTCTTGATTTCTCTGTCGATTTCTCTAGAATTCTCTTCATCTTCACGCAATGCATTGAAACAAGCGAACACACGCATTTTGATATAGGAACCTAGAGCTACAGCTGTAAAAAACAGGATTTATAAATAACTTGAACGGACGTAAAAAGTGCCAACCTTCATTTTTTTATCGATTGAAATTGATGCCTAGAACCTTCTCCTAAGTCTGACAAATACTTTTCTGAAAACCGTATCAAAATCGGTTCATCAAAACGCGGACAAACTACATACCTAACTACAGGTCCAATTGCGAGAACATCCCTTTTTTTAAGGCGATTAAAGAGTAATATTTTGAATACTAACTATAGCTACTCGCATAATACTTGCATAGATTATCACTTTTCGAACATTTCGTATGCGAAATGTAACCAATGGTCTAGTCTAGCTGATCTTTCTAATACGGAAATTGTTAAATTAACTGCAAGGCTATGTATGAATGGATATGTGTAGTAGAATGATGGCTTTCCGGTTCATTAGTAGGTACTTACTACCAATTTGTAGTACAAACGACCCAAATTTGTATTATTAGTACTAAGTAGGCCAGCAAGACTAGACGATCCATGGCAGACCTACCTTACCGAAACTTACCAACTAGTTTTTGAACACGGTTCCAAATATTTCACAAAAATAATCTCGTATTATCAAAATTAATGAAAAATCAATGTTACATGTTACTCCGCTCTTGAAATCACTGCACCAAATGTTGATAATTAGCGAATGATACGATCTCATATTGATAAAGTTATCTATCATTTTAATTCTACTAGCTACCTGTGCCTCGTTTTTCGAAACTACAGGCTACAATCCTACAGGTGAGATTCGATGTACATTGCGCAGCGGGTCAAAAATCTTGGCTTTATAATGTCCCACCGGCTACGAAATGTACATCGAATTTCACCTGTAGACTTGTAGCCTGTAGTTTCGAACAACGGGACACTGCCCAGTGAGGGCTTGCTACTTGTAGCAGGCGGTTGAAGAAGTATGATACGAAGGTTCATCGGGTCGTTGGACGACTCGGTGTCGTACACGAAAGAGAGAACACGGTAGGTAGGTAGTTCACTGTGTCTTCTTCATTCGAATGAATAGTTTATTGATTATACAAGCAAAAATACAACAAAACATGTTATCTACTGAATATGAATAGATAGATACCACACCTACCTAAAGTATGGCCGTTCGAATAGGCCATATTTGACAGCTGTCAAATACATGTTAATGCTGTGACATAAGGTCCTTAAGTATGGATTTGACCACTGTCAAATAGGGCCTGTTCGTACGGCCATACTTTAGGTACTTAATATGTAAATTGGTTTCATAAAGACAACAACTTTCTCAGCTTGCTATTTAAAATATTAAAAAGGTTTTGATAAAATAGTTCCAAATCGCGTGTTTAGGTCAAATAAAAAATACTATAATGTTTTCAAATTGTGTACTGCCCAAACGAGCTTTAAGTACTATCAAAAGGTACAGAGCCTACAGTATAATAAGCATTCATATCAAATAGAATAACTATGGGAGTTATACTTACCTCTAAGTGAGTTATACTTACGTCTATGTAAGTTATACTTACGTCTAAGTGAGTTGTACTTACGTCCAATTGAGTTATACTTACGTCTAAGTGAGTTATACTTGTCTCTAAGTGAGTTATACTTAAATCTAAGTGAGTTATACTTACCTCTAAGTGAGTTATACCTACCTCTAAATGACAGATAAAAATGAAACAACAGATGCAAGTATAGCGTATATAATATATCATATTTTTATCCTAACATTTAAAGTATTTGACTAATATTAATTATGAGCTTAACACACCATAGCACATTTTAGTTTTCTATATACACTTGAGTACACATTTAGTTCTTTTGACGGTAAATTCGAGTACATAAGGAAGGAATGTTTTATATAACTTCTTTTTACAATAATAAGCTTATAGCAAAGCAAATAATTATATTTCTACTTATCTTTGCATAATTTTGTTCCGTGGTAGTGGTATTATTCTCGTAACGCCCAGATTCCTTTTAAAAGGTATGTCGCTCAATAGTGGTTCAGGCCCAGGTCCTTGCAATCATTACTTTAGAAAGCAATCTTGTAGCTATAAACTTGGGCATAATGTTAATCCTTTTATTATGTATACTTTAAAGAGAAAGTGATTTTTTAATATATTAAGTTTCAAACTCATTAACAGATTTCATTTTACTTTGTAGAATCATACCTGCCGTATGATGCCGGCTTAGAATAGCATCACCCCATTTCTTTCCCGTGGATGTCGTAGGAGGCAACTTGGGGACTCAAGTGGTTTGTGTATTGCAATTTTAGGCGACAGGCTGACATTTTGTCACTATAGTGATAACTGATACACGAATTATCTGAAAGGACCCTAAAATATTTGTGAGACAAGGCGAAAACGACCGTAATTTTACGGTTGGTAACGATCTGCGTACCCCGCGACGGATGAAGGCGTGATTTGTGTGTAGAATCATACCTTTGAAAAGGCATCCGGGTCGTTATCTGAAAAAAGCTCACGGACATTGGGCCTTACGAGGTTATCTCTACTCTTTTTTTTTTTTTTTCTTCTTCTTTCTCTCCCTCATCTGATACTCCACCGTACTCCCGCTCAAATCCTGATATCCCTCATGCCTCTGGCTTTCATACGATGGAAAATTAATCCCCTCAGTTTGCTGATAGTTCTCCGAAAACGTCTCCGAGAATTTTGCGCTAAGAGTTTCTGAACCGAAGAATTTGTTTGTGAATTCAGTTTTTTTGTTTAGATTGGTGTATTTGTCGTTTGGGTAGATCGTGTTGAGGATGTTGGTGGCGATGGCTGCCGGAGTGTTGGAGTACGCCGCCTGCTGTAGCGGTCAGAACTTCAGGTCCTGGGGAGGAAACAGTAAATAAAGACTTGCCGTGTGATGCCAGCAAACTCAAAGACTCAATATCAAAATATTTTTTCAACGTAAATACATTGTCAAACACTTTCTGTAACAATTTTATGATCCAATAGGATCCAATGATATGAAACAATACGGCTCGGGCAGTGCCTAGGGGTAGAAATAAACTACATACCATACAGTATTATACACACACACACACACACATATATCACGCCTTTATCCCTTGCGGGGTAGGCAGAGCGTTAACGGCCGTAAGAATACGGTCGCTATCGCCACGTCTGACATTTTTGAGGATTGTTTTCTAAGGTTGTTCCAGAAAACATGTGTATCACTATAGTGACAGGTTGTCAGCCTGTCGCCTAAAAATTGTAATACACCAATACCCTCGAGTCCCTTAGTCGCCTCTTACGACACCCGCGGGAAGGATGTGGGGTGATGCTATTCTAAGCCGGCATCACACGGCAAAGATTATAGACGGATGGTACAGTATTATAATGAGATAATACAATAGTATTATAATGAATGATAATATAAAGAGAGTACTGTATATGCTACACACTGCATGCAACATGTCGTGTGATGCTAGCTTAGAATAGCATCAGCCCATTCCTTTCCCGCGGGTGTAAGGTTCCCGTGGGTGGTCGCAAGAGGCGACTAAGGGTAATACATACGTACATATATACATACATACATACATATATCACGCCTTTATCCCTTGCGGGGTAGGCAGAGCGTTAACAGCCGTAAGAATACGGTCGCTATCGCCACGTCTGACATTTTTGAGTATTGTTTTCTAAGGTTGTTTCGGAAAACATGTGTATCACTACAGTGACAGGTTGTCAGCCTGTCGCCTAAAAATTGTAATACACCAATACTCTCGAGTCCCTTAGTCGCCTCTTACGACACCCACGGGAAGGATGTGGGGTGATGCTATTCTAAGCCGGCATCACACGGCATAATAAGGGTAATTGTTGAATGATAACCTGTTTTTTATCTACATTTTTTACCTCACCTGCGCCGCGTTTATACTAGGATCATAAATTTGTTATGAAAAAGAGAATATTGTCTTGCAATTTTTTACAATGACTATTTGTGAATTGATAACTACATATTTGTAAATTTTAGAATAAGTAAAATATATATCTTTTAAATTTTTGATTCTTGTTTTGTCGCTACAGAGACACACGAATCATTTGAAAGACCCCTCAATATTTGTCAATAGCGACCGTATTTTTACTTCACTGCCAACCCCGTACGTACCTTGATGGCTTGCGGCAGGTCGGGCAGGCGCATGTCCCGCAGCTGCGCGGGGAGGTTCATACTCTTCACCGCGGAGACTGCTATAGGGTGATGATACGTTGTCGCTCTGCCTACCCCGCACGTACCTTGATGGCCTGCGGCAGGTCGGGCAGGCGCATGTCCCGCAGCTGCGCGGGGAGGTTCATACTCTTCACCGCGGAGACTGCTATAGGGTGATGATACGTTGTCGCTCTGCCTACCCCGCACGTACCTTGATGGCCTGCGGCAGGTCGGGCAGGCGCATGTCCCGCAGCTGCGCGGGGAGGTTCATACTCTTCACCGCGGAGACTGCTATAGGGTGATGATACGTTGTCGCTCTGCCTACCCCGCACGTACCTTGATGGCCTGCGGCAGGTCGGGCAGGCGCATGTCCCGCAGCTGCGCGGGGAGGTTCATACTCTTCACCGCGGAGACTGCTATAGGGTGATGATACGTTGTCGCTCTGCCTACCCCGCACGTACCTTGATGGCCTGCGGCAGGTCGGGCAGGCGCATGTCCCGCAGCTGCGCGGGGAGGTTCATACTCTTCACCGCGGAGACTGCTATAGGGTGATGATACGTTGTCGCTCTGCCTACCCCGCACGTACCTTGATGGCTTGCGGCAGGTCGGGCAGGCGCATGTCCCGCAGCTGCGCGGGGAGGTTCATACTCTTCACTGCGGAGACTGCTATAGGGTGATGATACGTTGTCGCTCTGCCTACCCCGCACGTACCTTGATGGCCTGCGGCAGGTCGGGCAGGCGCATGTCCCGCAGCTGCGCGGGGAGGTTCATACTCTTCACCGCGGAGACCGCGCGCGCCGGCGCTGCTGATATACCCGCCTGAAACAATTATAATACAACTTACTAACAATACAGGGTGTAAAAAGATTTGCTGCAAATATTTTAAGGGGTGAACCAGCCCATGAACTGAACAACTTTTCCCAAGGAACATATATAGGTCGAAATACCCGGCGCTGCTGATATACCCGCTTGCAAAAACAATTATAATCGAGCTTATAAATCTCTATCTCTTATATTGTGAGACACCGAGTCGTCTAACAAACCAATGAGCCCTAGTGTCAGAATTCTTCAACCGCATTGTACTAGTAGTAGGCTTCTGACATGGTTGTGTAACGACCGCCGTTTAAGTAATCATAGACAGCAACCAGGATGTACCGCTTAACGTGCCATCCGAAACACGGAACCATCTTACTAACGGACAATCGGGTGGTTCAGCCCGCAATGTCATAACTAGACTGGGAACAAATGTGACCCACCGAGAATCGAACCCGGGACCTTCTGCGTCAAAGGCAGTCGCACTACCACTGCGCCACAGCTTATAAGTGAAAATAAGAAATTAAAAAATTTACAGAGCGTCGACCGAAAATCGAACCCGGACTGCGTAGGGTACCGGCCTGTTGCTCTGCCACTGAGCTATCGACGCACCGGTCGGCCTTCGTCAATTTCTCAATTTCTTAATGCCAAACTTCTCACTAATGTTTTTCTTTAAAAAAGTTTGTATTTTAATGTAATGAAGGAATACCAAAAATATAGTATTAACAGAAAATTGCACCCTATTTTACTCAGAGATTCTTGGCATTATACTTGATTTCCTTGGGTCCGCAGCCGGTAAAGGTTAGGAACCGCTGATTTAGAGCATAAAATACAGGGTGTAAAAAAATTAGCTGCAAATATAGGGGTGAATCAGCCCATTAAACTAAACAGTTTTCCCCAAGGAACATAGGTCGAAATATGAAAAACTAATTTGGACCTCCCATACAAAGTTACCGACCAACCAAGTCAATTTGTATGGGAGGTCCAAAAAAATTTCTCATATTTCGACCTATGTTTCTTGGGGAAAGTTGTTCAGTATCATGGGCTGATTCACCCCTTAAAATATTAGCAGCAAGTATTTTTACACCTTACATAACAATAGGTTTGCTTAATTTTTACTCTGTCATCCCCCATGGGAAGAGAGTGGGTGGTGCTATTCTACTCACCTCAGCCTTCTGCATCTTATTCTGCTCCTGCAGCCGGCACAGGATGTCGGCCATGTTGGTCTGCAGCACCATCCCGCCCATCACCAGCTCGTCCAGCACCTGGTGCGCCGCGTCCGCGTGGAAGATCAGGTCCAGCTCGCAGACGTTCTCGAAGCATTTGTCTAGCGTTTCTACAAATACCTGGAATTATGAGATAGGAATAAGTATCCACATCTACATATTACAGCTAATTTTTTGTGGGGTAGACTGTTAACAGTGCATAATAAACCTTCCTCTTGAATAACATACATACACACTAGTGATGAAATGAATGTTCAATTTGCATAAGTGAATATTTGTGGCCCATATTCGCTTCACATTAGCAAAATATTCGCAAGAATTTTGCGAATACAAATGCAAATGTTAAAAAACATGCGAATATTCGTTACATCACTAATACACACATCACGCCTTTGTCCCTTGCGAGGTAGGCAAAGCGTTAGTGGCCGTTGAAAAACGATTGCTATTGCCACGCCTGACAAATACGAGTATTAAGGGTTGCTTGAGACAATTTATTTATCACTACACAACTTATCTGAAATGACCCTTAAGTAATCGTCAGATGAGATGAGACATTTTATGCATGAATGTATATCATTCTGTGATGTATATATACAGATAGGGACAGACACAAGAAGCGACGTTGCTGTATAAAGGCAAGGTATTTTTTGTTGAATATGCTAAAAAGATCTTGTAAAATCATACCTGTATTAGATCTAAGATTCCCAGTTCACTCTCAGATGAATCGACACAAAACACAAAGTAGAGAGTTGCGTAGTGCCGGTAGATGAGTTTGTAGTCTGATCCTCCAATAAGACTGAAATGTGAAGAATAAAAAGTGTTTTTAGAGTGTTTATAGAGGTGGTAAACAGTCAATTTGGTTGTCATTTATAAAATATAAAAGTATGTATGGTAAAAAAGAAAGTGAGTCATATAAAAGTATATAAAATTGTACTCTTAAAACTATTGTCCAGAAATACTATTTACTACTTTATAATTTTTCAAATGATGATGATGATGATGAGATTTTCAAATATTGAAAATTTGAATTAATGAATAGTAACCTTGCATAAAGTAAGTGTTCTGGCGCCATCTTAAGTTTTAAAATAAATAAATTGTTTATTTAATCATAATTTTGGCAATTCACATTAGTTAGCAATGTATAATGTCATAATACACTGCTATTTTCATACAAAATACAGTTTTAGATCGTTTAAAAAAGTAGTTCATTTGACCTCCCAGTGTACAGCCCTATGACTAAACAAATTTTTCTGCCTCTTTTTAAAACACGTACAGCACACAATAATAATTTTACAATAACTTGACAACTACATACAAAAATAGCATCTGTCAGTTTCATATAACATGCTGGGCAAACGGGCAGTAAATTCTGGTAGAAGGGTAAGCCCAGCTTTGCCATCTCCTTAGGGTGAATGCTCTAAACTGTTTTGTGATATTCTCTAAGATTGAAGCAAAAATAGGCTGTATAGTAGTGCCAGATGGTCAAACAACATTGTGGCCGTAATAGGACAGTACTGGGTGAGGGCAGAAAAAGACCATAAAAACTGGCATAAGTAAAAGAGGCCTATGCCCCCCAGTGGGCTGATGTGGGCTGTTTATGATGATGATGATAGTAGTGCCTAGTTTGTCCATATGTGCATCAATTTTATAGAATGAAGTCCTACCTGCCACCTTCGAGGAAGTTGCAGACATTGTCATCCCTCTTGGAGACGAGCTGAAACGTCTCCTTGATGATCTGTTGCTGCATATCCTCATTCTGAAACACAATTAATTAATAATAAGTGTAGGTATTCGCCGTGTGATGCCGGCTTAGAATAGCATCACCCCATTTCTTCCTGTGGGTGATGTAAAAGGCAACTAAGAGACTCGAGGGTTTCATGTGTATGTACCTATTACAACTTTAGGCGACATGCTGACCACTTGTCACTATGGTGATACACAAATCATCTGAAAGAGCTCTCAATAATTGTCAGATGTTACAATACACAATTACGATAAAGGAGACGTTATGTATGCATGTATCTAGTAATAGTAAGTACAATATCAAGGAGAGTGGACACCAGTTTTACAATTGTGAGACCTGAGTTCAATCCCTGCCATTTACCAATGTGTTTTTACTCATACATTTGTTGACTGCTCTTACAGTAAAGTCAAAACATTGTGACTAAACCCACATTTAAATAAAATTAGAATTCAGATGATATTTGACCGTTAGAACCTAAAATTCGGTCCAGGGTTGTAGAGGTCAGATGGCAGTCGCTCTGTGTAAACAATTGGTTCCACGTGAAATCCGCTAGGTTAGGTAGCCGACTCCGACAGAGAACGGGATAAGTAAAATGAGACTGAATGAGTAGTAGGTACAATCAAGCTATCAATAGCTCCAATGATGCGGTTATAACTTGTACACTTGTGTTAAGGTGATAGACAGGTGCGTAAACTCCTAGAATCAGCTAGAAATTCCAGATAGAGGCTAGATATGCCCGCATAAAACTTCACAGTGACCTGTCTATAGAAATATAGGTGCATTTTTCAATAAAATAGGAACTTTCTCTTACGAAATATTGGTAGAACTTCGACAGTCGCGGCTTGCCGTGATTATTGAACACTAATATAGCTTTTATCATCCTAACTACTACTGTTCACGCAGCGCAATAAATGAAGAAAGACTCCGTCTACGAGTAATAAGTTAAATGTTCGTATTTTTTATTATTTTAGCGAAAAATAAATTCACAATCCACGACGATAAACAGAAATCGATGGCTTCTTGACAGTAACATTTTAAATTTCGTTCGGAAATTACCAATGGTAGGAAAAAAGTTTCTAGAGATGATCATCGGTACCGGCAAAAATTCAAAAATGTAAATAACAAGCCGAAAGCGCACGGGTGAAGACTGTCTCAACCAATCAATCTGTGGCGTCAGCATGGCGCAATTTTCAAAAATATTTTGTCGTATGATTGTCGTTTATTGATCTAACAAACAGCGTTTCTTGAATTTAGAAACTTATACTGTGGACAGCAATGTCTGAGCTGGGAAATATTTACGATATATACGAAGACCAGTTGGATGAGGAGAACGCGCTTGATCTGTCGTCCAAATGTTTGGAGGAGGTGCCAAATTTGAAGAATGTCTCCGTTGTGGTCGGTAAAATTCAGTTTTATTTTACAACTAGTGGCAGAACTGGCCAGAAGTGAATGAGCCGACTATGGAACTTGAGGGTTATATTATAGGTGTATTACAATTTATGGCGACAGGCTGACAACCTGTCACTATAATGATTCAGCGCTATCCTAAATCTGCCCTGAAAGATTTGGCAGATGTGGCAATAGCGGCCGTATTTTTACGGTCGTGAAGGATCTGCCTAACCTGCAAGGGATGAAGGCGTGATATACAGGGTGTAAGGGACGGTGTAACGAAAACTTTGCAGGCGTGATCAGGCCATGAAGCTGAACAACTTTTTCTATGGGGGCTATATTGGGGAACGAAAAAATTTATCGAATTCCCATACAAAGTAAGTCAGCTGATCTGGAATTTTGTATGGTAGGTAGAAAAAAAAAAACACATTTACCGACATAGCCACCATAGGAAAAGTTGTTAAGTTTCATGGTCTGAGTACGCCTGCAAAGCTTTCGTTACACCATCCCTTACACCCTGTATGTATGTATGTTCCAAAGCAGTGTAGGTCCAGCAGTAGACTGTGGCGATCAAGCGCCTCATTTTCTTGCAGGTACTTTATCTCCAAAACAACAAACTGACGACCCTCCCTGACGATTTCTTTCCATCCTTACCCTTCCTCGCGTACCTTGATCTACGAGACAACTGCCTTAGAGAGCTACCCACAACCATCAAAGACCACCAGACCTTAACACATCTACTGCTACAAAATAACTGCTTGACTGCCTTGCCTGATAAACTTGGCACACTCAAATTGAAAATACTTCAAGTCGGTGGGAACCCGCTTATGTATCCTCCAGAAGAAATCATCAATGCAGGTCAAGCGAAGATACTTTCGTTCTTACATGATAAATACATGGATCGTGTCTTAGAAGAAGCACAGGATCATGACAGCGTTACTACGACTGATGATCCAAATATAGTTGACACACTTGGAGCGTTAAGCTACAATTCTGTCATTGCCGAAGGCAGAGCAAAAAGCCGTCTCAAAATTGAATTCAGCGAGAAACATGACCTTGATGATTCAGATGAGGAATACTACGCGAAAATCAAAGGAAAATGCCCCAAATTGGACAAAAGTCGACATAAAACTCTGCCGTTTTACTGCCAGAGTTCGAAATATCTGAAACCTCTGTACGCTGAAGGCAAAACGTCGAGAGAGGAGAGAATCAAACGGAATTACTTTAAAGATTTGGCGATACAGAAGCGGAAAGAGGTTTTAGCGAACAGAGAGAAAATACTGCAAGAGAGAAAGTGAGTATTGCCCTGTGCCGCCGCCTTAGAATAGCATCATCCCAAGCAACCCGCCAACATCTATTGTCGGTGGAGTGTTCGTCAGCTTTCTTTGTCTTCTGCCTTCTCCTTGACTTCCCTGTACGACGAGGCCATTACTTCCTCCCTAAAGACCCGCTGCTGTTTCCAAGAACCGGTCCATTTGAATATGAGGAATGAGGAAGACTCCACAGAAAAAGTTGTTCAGTTTGTTCATGCCTGCAAAATTTTCTGTAGTTAAAGTAGCATAGGAATTATTCCGCGTGATATATGTATGTATATTGTAGAACCAATTTTTTCAGGAATCTAGAGAATCTTAAAAGATGGCGAGACAAATACAGAACTAGTCAGTTCTTCACTCGAGACGCTTTGTATCGGATGGACCCTAAACAGTTCCCCTTCGACACCAGCCCCGAGTATTTGCGACTGCTCACCAGAGAGGATATTGAGAAAGATCTTCCTGATAAATATAGGTAAGGAAAGTTTACCACCGGCCATATGATTACGGCCATATCTTAACATTGTCATCATTGTCCTTGCCTTATCCCATTCTCTGTCGGGGTCGGCTACCTAATCTAGGGGGATTGACGTGGGACCAAGTTTTTACGCAGCGACTGCCATCTGACCTCTGCAACCCGAAGGCTAACCTGGCCCGAATCCTAGGTTAAGTCACATTCAAATATCATCTGAATTCAAATTTTATTCATATCTATATATTTTTTTCATATCTTTACCAAAGCAGCTCAGGAACCTCCCCGAAAAAGTGAAGTAGTGTCCGGAGTTTCATAAAGCATTTCTCAAAATCGCCAAAAAAGGAGACGCAATTATTTTAGGGCTATCTATAAATATGGATGCTACAAAAATATGGGGCCCGAAATACGATTTGATAAAGTTGCCTCGATAGAAAAAATCGCAAAGTTAGCTCTAATTTCGCGTTTTTCAGTCTAGTTTAAGGCTAAAAAACTGAACGATTTGATTGTTATCCAATGTTTTAATTTTTATTTTGTACCCTACTTCTTACTCATTAAACTTTCTCACCACGTGAGAAATGCACTATTCTTCTGCGATCCCGTGAAACACTTACGACGGATGTGGTAGGTATGTATTTAACCGACTTCAAAACAAAAGAGGTTCTTAGTTTGACCACGATTATCTCGCTATTGGATGAACCGATTTTGATGCGGTTTTCATAAAAGTATTTGTCAGACTTAGGATAAGGTTTTAGGCATATTAACCGACAAAAAATGGAGCTTCGCACTTTTTACGTCCGTTGGAGTCGGTTCTCCTTTTAAAAAAGTTTACTGATGTGTTTCTTTTTACTCACAGAAAGTGCCTCGTGCGTCAGTCGAAGCCGGTAAGACCCCGGAAGCCGAAAAACGACGTCCACCTGGCCATGAAGATTAAGAAGCTGTTTGAGAACCTGGATTCTCTGGACCTGAACAAGGGAAACATGACGCCCAGGACCGAGCAGAAGGTGCTGCTCAGTGAAATACAGAAGGTATTATTACCCTGTGTGATGCCGGCTTAGAATATCATCACCCCACATCCTTTCCGTGGGTGTCGTAAGAGGCGACTAAGGGACTCGAGAGTATTGGTGTATTACAATTTTTCGGCGACAGGCTGACAATCTGTCACTATAGTATAGTATTCTTACGGCCGGTAACGCTCTGCCTACCCCCCAAGGGATAAAGGCGTGATATATGTATGTCTTAAGTGCCGAGGTTGTACATTTTGTTGTTTGTTGCAGATAACGGAGATCAAGCAGAAGCTGAAAGAATTGTCTTTTGCAAACATGACATCTGTTTCAGAACTCTGATATAATAGAAAAACTTTGGTTGGATATTAATTTATGATAATATGTTTTAATGGCTTAGGGGGCATGTCGCCCGCAAAATATCTGGGCCGTGGGCGAGTTGACTTTTCTTGAAAAATTTGTGGTTATCTGGCCCGAATGCTTTTTTAATATTGGGCCAGATAACTACAAATAAAACTTATAGTGGTTATTTGGTCCAAAAAAAATATATTGCAACTTTAATTACAAAATAGAGAAAACAAATGACAGAAAACAAAAGATAAAATTACTATTTTATATTAATAACTATTTTTGTATTAATAAGAATAATTATTCTTTTTTTAAATTGATATTTTTATTGTAAGCGTTTGTCCTTTTTATTTTATTAATATTTTTACCTGACCAAAAAATACAATAGTGCAGCCATTGGTAGGAAAGTTTAAAGTAATTTTAAAAAGAAAAAAACATTTAACAATAAATTGTAAAATATTACAAAATTCGGAGTATGCGCGGTGTGCCAACTTGCACCTTTTGCCAACCGGCGCGATTCGCCAACTCGCTCTGTGCCTACTCGCGCGTTTAGCTTACTGCAGTGATTCGCCACCTACGCGTTTATCCGAAAATTGCCTGCACCATATTTTCTGACTCTACTATCGCTTACGAATCTAATGGACTGGTGCACGCGATTTTCGACCTTATTGACAGTTTTCAGAATGCCTTGGATTTTGGAAATTCTTGCACAAATATGTTAATACGGCCCTTTATACTAAAATTTTACAAATGTCAATAAGGTCGAAAATTGCTTGCACCATATTTTCTGACTCTACTATCGCTTACAAATGTAATGAAGTGATGCACGCGATTTTCGACCTTATTGACATTTCTCAAAAGGGTCGTATTAACATATTTGTGCAAGAATTTCCAACATAAATGCATTTTTAGTTTGACAGCTGTCATTCGAAATGTAGAGCTTGTCAAAACGACAACATCCTCAAAGAAACTGATAGTGTAGCGCACATAGTTTCCGACATAAATGCATTTTCATTTTCTTTCAAATATTCCAAAATGCAGATAAATACGGGTGAAATCATAGGTCATATTTATCATGGTCACACTTAGTCTGATTTAAAAATAAAAAGGTTTAAAGATTTTGTACTTAAATGTACACAATAGCTGAAGTTTACCAATCGCGCAGGTCGCGAATCGCTGCAGTAAGCTAAACGTGCGAGTAGGCACAGTGCGACTGTGCGAGTTGGCGAATCGCGCCGGTCGGCGAAAGGCGCAAATTGGCACACTGCTGCCAGACCCAATTTTGGAGGTTCGCGTACATACTGGTCAATTGATTTCTGTAAAAGGATGGTCTCGGGTATTTGTGACCCAGAGTTTTCATTATGATTTCGCCAGTATCAAGTTTCGGCGATGACTTTGACATATTAAAAAAGCATTCGGGCCAGATAACCACAAATTTTTCAAGAAAAGTCAACTCGCCCACGGCCCAGATTTTTTGCGGGCGACATGCCTCCTAAGGGGTTTTAATACCTACGGTTGATTAGTTTATGATAATTATTTAATACACCTTTATTATTAATTACTTCAATATTTTGATTTTATTTCAAGTTCTTCGGTAAATTCGGTAAAAGCGTTCGGCGGCCAAGTGGACACCTTACAATCGTCAGACCCGATGAACTTTCTAAACAGATTTAAGTGTTATATTTCTCCTGTAAAATTTGATTTTTGCGATTACCATAGTATACGCGGGGACGCATCGAGGTAATATTAGTACATATTATCTCGATGCGGGGACGACGGATTAATATTGTATAAATAAATTACGTAAAACATTCCTTCCTTATGTACATACACGATTTTTTGTAGGCACCTACACGAATTTATCGACAAAAAACTAAAAAGAACCTAGGCCTGTATTAATAAAATGCACTCAACTCTGAGATCAATCTCAAGGGCGATTTTGACAAATGTCAGTCAATACTAACAGCATCTCAAAGTCGCACTCAAGATCGATCTCAGAGTAAAGTGCGGTTTATAAATACGGGCCCTAGTATAAATGTTCAGTGGTGTGTTAATAATTAGTGAAATACTTACTTTAAATGTTGGGATAGAAATAAAATATTTACTTTATGCTTGTGTGGTTTCTTTTATTTACTTACTATTTTTCTGTCACATTCGTGTTAGGACACCGCGTCGATAAACGATCCGATGAAGCCGATGGACTTTGATGTCAGAATTTTTAACCGAATTAAGAGTTTCTAATTGGCTACGGAACTTTGGAAACCCATTTAAAACATCCAAAATATCCTAGCATGAAACAGAAATCTAATTTTCTACTAGTAATTTTTTTTTTTAACGCGTAGTGCCACCTAGTGTAACGAATAGAAATTATTTTAGTTTGAATTCGCCACGAGAAGTGGCTGCACAATGCAGACTGTAGTAAAAGTACTACTACTCGATACTAGATGGCGCTCGTCAAAAATGTTTTAACTACTTCAAAATAGATGGCGCTGTTTTCTTGGCGCTGGCGAAAAAAGGTGTATATTGTAGATTGTCTTCTCATAATGGTAAACAAGCGCTAAAGCGATTATTATGTTATGATATTTTTTCCGAAAATTACATTTGATTATGTTTCTTGAAAAAAAATTGCTACCTCTCTTATTAACATACTTACTGCGCCCGCTGTATGAATGTGATGCCGGCTTAAAATAGCTTTACACCAATTCTACTTGTGGGTGGCGTAAAATATGACTACGGGATAATAATTATCCATGGAATGGGCAGCAGGATTCTCTGTAGATACAACTCAAGCGTGGTGAGTATGGCTAGACCCCCCAATAGGGAGAGGCCATGTCCAGCAGTGGACTGTTGCGGCTTTTAAGGTAAGGTAAATGTATGTATGTAAGTCATTTATTCTCCTTTCCTTGTCCCGTTACTCTGTCGGGGTCGACCAAGAGAATTTGACGTGAAACCAAGATTTTACACAGAGCAACTGCCGTCTGACCTCTGCAACCTGGCCCGAATCCTAGGTTAAGACACATTCAAATATCATCTGGATTCAAATTTTATTTGAATGTGGGTCTCATCACGATGTTTTTATCACCGTAAGAGCAGTCAGTAAATGTACGTGAGTAAAAACACATTGGGGATCGAAACTCGGGTCTCACGATTGTAAGATCGGAGTCCTATTCACTTAGCCAAAGAAGCTCTACATATCGTATGTAAGTAGGTACTGAAAATAAATAAACCACAGGAAACATAACCCTTTAACTAAACAGTCTTATTAAGGACCCCATAATTTATCAGATAAAAGGAGTAGGTAGGTATTTCGTGGTTTTCTTGGACCGTTATTTTAACTTTTGTGCGAATCGTAACCGCAAATGGCAAGCCCTTAAATCAAGTGTGTATCAATAATCAACTTATTGTAATATTAAGGATGTTTTGTGTATTGTCATTAAGTTGGTATCTTTAGGTGGTTCTCATACTTAACTCACAACGGAGTGCTATTATAGCACATCCGTAACTGCGTCCTTATGCGTCTATCAAATATGCAAGGAAATTTCTTTCGTACGCAGATCCAACGCATGAACTTGCGTCTGTAAAGCAACGAAGATTTATCCGTAGCGCTGCCATTCAGATGATTCGTATAGCACCGTATTAATAGGTTGTCAGCCTGTCGCCTAAAGTTGTAATACATATAAAACCCTCGAGTCTCATAGTCGCCTCTTACAACACGGGAAAGAAACGGGGTGATGCTATTCTAAGCCGGCATCACACAGTAGCTTGATACTTTCGTAAAAGCTGAAAGTTAAAACTAATAAGCTTTCTTCTACGAAAAATAAATTCACACGAAAAAAAGCTCCTCTAGCGACAATATTTTGACAACACCTATTGCGTCTACAAGTAATTTATGGCCTTCGGCGTATTTGAACCCATTTTGTACCTTCACAAAGGCCCTAGAGATTTACCTTCAGTTAATTTTGAGTTTTTGACTGCGATTTATCAATCGGTACCTTTGTATGTGGGTGGGCAAACGCCTTTTGACAAAATGCGATCCAACTTGGGGACAAAATGATAGTTTTTTTTACTGTATTTTGTATTTTATGGCGTATAAAACGTTTGCCAACCGTGGAGATCCGATTTTTTGATAAATTAATTTTTCTCATTGTTGTGTTTGGTTTGAGGTGTCAAAATAATATCATCGTAAGTTTTGGTTTTCTCGAATATTAATGATTTTGGTATTGTATAAAGAAAACAAGGTTTTTAGGTGTGGGGTGCTTCGGAGGGTATGTTAACCCGTTGGTCCTGGAAGCTGTCTATGATAACTTCGACGGCGGTCGTTATACCACCATTTCAGACGCCTATGAAACGCGTTCCTTTTCGTTTCATGCGAAAGTCTGCTACTTACTGTGCTTGTATCACACGTTCTACTTTACTTATCGGTTCATACATACTCCCATAAATTCATACATACCCTTGGGTATTAAACCATCGAGTAGTAGAAATTTAAATACGTGTGGTAGGACTACTTTTCGCGAACATCCGTGCACGGTATTTATTTACAAAGTTTCAAAAATTGACTTCCAATACTATTAGGTGCTTTAAAAAATCTTTACAACACTGTTTTCTTCGGGTCTTTCGTGGACTCGGTGACACACGACACCAGAAGAATATCGTTCTCCTTACCTTATTCCGTTCTCTATCAGAGTCGGCTAACTAACCTAGGGGATTTAACATGGAACCCAGTTTTTTACACAGAGCGACTGCCATCTGACCTCTGCAACCCGAAGGCTAACCTGGCCTGAATCCTAGGGTAAGTCACATTCAAATATCATCTGAATTCAAATTTTATTTGAATGTGGGTTTCATCACGATGTTTTTCCTTTACCGTATAGTAACGCTCTGCCTACTCCACAAGGGATAGACGCTTGAAAAATGTATGTATGTATAGTAAGAGCAGTCGGTAAATGCACGTGGGTGAACACATTGGTACATGGCGGGGATCGAAGTCGGGTCTCACAGTTGTAAGACCGGTGTCCTAACCACTTGACCATCAGTCGGAATAATTTCTAAAGGAGTATGAAGAAAGTCCACGCCATATGCTGTCCACCGCAAAAATGGTATAAATTGGTCAAAACATACGAAAACCAATAATTTTGATGTCATTATAGGAATATTTCTTTGTAGAATTTGACCATTCTTCGCTGACCGCTAACCAAATGTCATTTTAAAAGACTAACAAGGGAAATGCTGACCACACATTTTATACAGGGTGTCAGGAAAAGAACTAACTTTCTTTCAAGGGATGAACCAGCCCATGCAACTGAACAACTTTCCCCAAAAAACATAGGTCGAAATATGAAAAAAAATTGACCTGCCATACAAAATGCACTAATCGACTGAGTCAGTTTGTTTGTAAGAACAAGAAGATCATTAACTACATATTTCAACCTATGTCCTTGGGGAAAGTTGTTCAGTTTCATGTGGCTGTATACAGGATGAAGAAACTGAACAACTTTCGTCAATAAACATAGGACGAAATATGAAAACAATTTTTGTACCTTCCATTCAAAATGTATTTATCATTGCCATGGGTTAAAAATTATTACGTCACTTCGTTAGAACTTTTTCAAGTTTCCCGATTCAATTATTCCCATAAATAATCAAAATGGGAATCGTAGTTCCCGAGTCCAAAACTAATTACAAAAAAATAAAAAATAAGTTTATTCTCCGAGAAGAGTCAATTAAAAAAACATCCATAGATAATATAGAGTCATCTTTGGCCATAGATTATATGAAGTCATCCGGCGGGCAGAGCTGTGGCCATTATTAAAAAACAATCCAATATGGCCGACAACGCTGTTAGTATGATGACCATAATTCATTTAAGAATAATTGCTGGCTTCAAATCAAAATTTATCCAGGGAATGGGTAGCGTTTCCTGTGGATGCCACATATTGCACTGCGCTCGCCTACCCAATTCGGTTATGGACTGGGTCATTAATAAAATATAATTAATATTGAATTAATAAACAGAAAAATTACATGAAATGATGCCATCCAAAATAGCAATAAATTTTCTCTTTTTTCTTTCGCGTCATAGATTTATTTTTTATACATTATATCGTTTAATATAGTAGGTCATAAAAAAACCAGCTTGAAACAAATAGGGTAAAAACAAAACATGTCCAGGATGTCTCCCCCATTATGGTCACCCTGATTCAATTTTGACAGCACCAAAAAGAAACCGGCCCATAGATAATTATTATTTTACGGGCCCCAAGTAAATTATATGTATTCTGGGCTTATACGACCAAAGTTTTATGACCCGTAGGCTTATGTGGTTATGCAAAAGATTGGGGTCATACTGGGGTGGTTCTTCTTGTATAATTTAGGTTGTATCATTTCGGCTTATGAGGAGATGGCATGAGAGAATTTCATATGAGTGAAAGGAAAGGAAGATAGTTTTTTTTTGTTATTTTGGTATTGAATTGTATGGGCGGTGATAGTTAAAGATTTTTTTCGTTTTTTATTAGACCTCACTATTCTTTTCTTGACCTCACTGGACTCAATGTTTTGATTTGGTTTGTTTTGACTTGTATATACTTTGAGAATTTGTTTATTTTACCGATTATTATAGCCTAGGCATTGTATGTATGGTAAAAGGTAGGTAAAAGTCAGGAAGGCATTTGTTAAGGTCTCCATTTACGTCTAAAAAAGATTTTAATAATCACAAACACTCACATCAAGAGTTTTCTACTTATATCTGAGTGTCATTGGACATACTCAATAACCCATACTTTATCCCAAGAACAGATAGTTAAACAGAACAATTCAAATTAAGTTCATGATTTTCAATATGCCGCGAGAACCTACCTGGAACAAATCGGGGACGTCCTGAAGAAAGGTCAGGTCAAAACTACCCTAAACCGACGAGCTTGCATGAAAAGACTGATGATTTTAGAAGAAGCGAAAGAAGTACCTATGCCAGGATCGTAGCAAGTGGAAGGAAATAGTCTCTGCCTACCCTCTGAAAAACAATCCTCAAAAATGTCAGATGTGGCGATAGTGGCCGTATTTTTACGGCCGTTAACGCTCTGCCTACCCCGCAAGGGATAAAGGCGTGATGTATGTATGTATGTGTTTTCAATATTTAGGCTGGTAATCGGACCTTAATACTGCCTACCCCTTACGTACCCCTTGACGCACTTATTGAGTTTTTCCATTCGTACTGGGTGTCCCCCGAAACTTTTCTTGGAAAATGGGCCAAGTTTATCAGAAATTGCCGACAAATTCGGTGTATTGGCTGCATTTTGCTCTCCATTGAGTTTGAGGCCTTTT
Organism: Keiferia lycopersicella; assembly: GCA_029255805.1. Lineage (NCBI taxonomy): Eukaryota > Metazoa > Arthropoda > Insecta > Lepidoptera > Gelechiidae > Keiferia > Keiferia lycopersicella. The sequence continues at coordinate 1,812,916 of JARACZ010000023.1, forward strand.
TTGTTACGTATTCATGTGTATTGGTTGTTCCATTTGCTGTTTCCTTTGTATTTTATTGTGTACAATAAGAATTAAATGTATAGAGTAAATTAGTGTAAAAATATTAGCTGTAAATATTAAGGGTTGAATCAGACTATGAAACCTAACAACTTTCTCCAAGGAACATAGGACGAAATATGAGACTTATTTTTTTTTGGAACTTCCATACAAATTGATTTGGTCGACCAGTAGTTTTGTATGGGAGGTCCAATTTTTTTTCCTAAATCGACCTATGTTCCTAGACGAAAGTTGTTCAGTTTCATGGGCTGATTCACCCCTTAATATTTGCAGATTTTTTTTACACTCTGTAACTCAGTCTACGTCAAAATGATCCAAGATCCTGTGTATTATTATTCAAAACTGCATGTAATACGATAGAAATCACAATAAAACGGAACCTTGTATAAACCCAAGCGTACATTCAACATTGAACAACGAAAAGGCTCTATCCTATTACCAATTTGGATCACTATCTAACGCCTTAACATCAAGAGACGCGCTATGCCGAAAATCCGCAAAAAAACACAAAAGAACGACAATACGTCACTCCGAAAGTCACTGGCCACAAACATGTTACAAAAGCCACCATTAACGTCAAAATATTTTCAAAATTCGAACGCTCGACGCCGGGGGCTTCGCTTTGCGCGCGCCGCTCGAAGGTCTTTTATAGTGCATAGTCGGTAATAGTTACTTTTGCGTATTTTTTGTAACTGTGTAGGGCGCAGTGGGGTACTTTTGCGCCGATGACTTGTGATTTGGCTTTGACTTGCCGGCAGTGGGTGTGACGTTTCGACTGCACAAATCACTTGAAACTCCCTGTGGGATATTTTTCATTCATGTTAGGTTGTATGCGGCATTTTGTTATTCATTTCATCCATGATACCTTTTTTCAGTAGAATCTGGTATTACGGGTGGCCGTCAACGCTCTGCCTGCCCCGCAAGGGATAAAGGCGTGGTATATACGGTGTCCCTCTTTATGTGGTTCGAAGCAAAAATCTAGGCACCCTACTACTACTATTATCCCACTCGTGCCGCGATTCTATTAGGAACATAAAATTGTTATTGTGTACAATGACTAATTCATTTATTCAGTGACAGATGGTGACAGTATTGTAATTTAAATATATGACATTCTAAAAGCATTCATTGTGAATCTACTTAGAAATAAACGATTAAATCTTGAATCTAATACTAAACTGGAATATTGTATTTAATAATTTTTTAATTTAATTTCATAAGCGTCTTCCATCGAAGAAAAAAAATTGGACACTCTATATAAAGTACTCTACCAGTCAACATTATTATTATTGGTATGGAAGGTCATTATTATTTTTCATCGAATGAAAAATATATATCTAAATATTCTAGATTGGTAATTTGGTAGCCCTGATCACACCCTGTATATGTTGTATGTATGTATGTATCTGGTATTGAATACACTATCTATTTTCCTACTGAAGTCTAAAATAAGACATAAGTACATACACAAATCACGCCTTTAAAATAAGACAATTTAATAATAAAATAAGAGCAAACACGTTCAAAAACATACATTTAATGTCACAATAACTGCATTAAGTAACATAATCGCTTATTTAAAAACAACCGATTTGATGACCGATGTGGCGCAGTGGTAGTGCGACTGCCTTTGACGCAGAAGGTCCCGGGTTCGATTCTCGGTGGGTCACTCACAAAGTTGATATTGTGAATTTATTCCCAGTCTGGTTAGGACATTGCGGGCTGAACCACCCGATTGTCCGTAAGTAAGATGGTTCCGTGTTTCGGATGGCACGTTAAGCCGTAGGTCCCGGTTGCTGTCTATGATCACTTAGACGGCGGCCGTTACACAACCATGTCAGAAGCCTACTACTTGTAGAAGGCGGTTGAAAAATTCTGACACTAGGGTTCATCGGGTCGTAGGACGACTCGGTGTCCCACACGAAAAGAAGATTTAAAAACACAAAGCCAACCGACCGTTATTAAATCCATTAACAAAATAAAAACGATCCATTTTTATCAAAACAATATTCTTACACAATAATACATATTAAAAACCCATTCCTGTTCAGCCAAAACAATTTTGAACTATAAAATACCTGAACCGGAAACTGTAAAATAGCATTATGGCCGATTACGATGAAAAAACCTTTGACTTCCGGCGAACGCGACACGAATATAAATGGAGGCATTAAAATGTATTAGGATTTTAGGAATATTAATCAAAATCAGTGCGAAATAAAGGGGTGGTTGTATTGTTTAGGAAGAAGAGCGTCGGTGGCCAAGTGGCTTGGACACCGGTCTCACAATCGTGAGAACCGAGTTTGATCCCCGCCATGTACCAATGTGTTTTTATTCACGTACATTTACCGACTGCTCTTACGGTGAAGAAAAAACATCGTGATAAAGCCCACATTTAAATAAAATTTCAGATGATATTTTAATGTGACTTGACCTACGATTAGAGCCAGGCTTTCAGGTTGCAGAGGTCAAATCAAATCAAATCAAATTATTTATTCAAAGTAGTAAATTTTACATTTCGCTTTTTGATGGTCAAGAATTAACAATTTTAACAATAACAATTTTATGAACCTAGTGTAAACGCGGCTCAGGTGGACTAAAAACTTAAAACTAGCCCCTAAAGCACTGCCTCGGGGCTGGCCAAGCTAACCAAACAACATGTAACGTTAGGTGGTAAATAAAATAACATCGAGTTCATGCCAAGAGAAAATGTTGTGTTACATGCGTATGGTTAGCCGGACCCCCTGGACAGTAAACCACCCAGAAACCTGCCCAGAAGTGCTCCTATTCTAAAAATACAATTTGTCAGGCCCTAGGCTACCCTAGCTAAATTTCTAAATATGAAACAAAAATATATTAATAGCCAAAAGCGGCTACGTTAAAAAGATAAAATATATATCATATACAGTAGATAATTCTACCTGTGTCGTCATATAAAGTCTACTTTGTACATTTGTAACTACTCCCATGGAGATTTATCTTGCATATAATCTGATATTTCATAATAGCCTTTCTTATACAATTTTTCTTTTATCACTCGCTTAAATTTATTTAGTGGTAAATCTTGGATATCTTTGGGAATCTTGTTATAAAAGCGTATACAATTGCCTTTAAAAGATTTGTTTACTTTACTAAGCCTGCTTATATGCGCAGCAAGTTTATCCTTATTTCTAGTGTTAAAATTGTGTTTATCACAATTTTTCTTAAAAGAATCTATATTTGTCTTAACGTACATAATGTTTTCATATATATATTGAGACACAAATGTTAATATGTTAATCTCTTTAAATTTTTGCCTTAAGGAGACATACATACATACATATATCACGCCTTTATAAGGAGACCATTGGCCCTAATTTATAAATTGATCGAACAGCCCGTTTCTGCAAAACAAAAATGTTATTCACATCCGCAGCATGGCCCCATAATAATAAGCCATAACTCATTAGACTATGAAAGTAACTAAAGTAAACTAGTCTAGCAGTGTCCACATCAGTGAGGTATCTTATCTTTTTAACTGCGTATGCTGCTGAACTCAGTCTCTTCGACAATTTTTCAATATGTGGCCCCCATTGGAGCGTGGCGTCCAAAGTTATGCCTAAAAATGTAGTTGAGTCAGCAAGGCTCAACTTTTCATCCTTTACCTTAACAATTGTGGTACTCGGTTTAACATTTGGTAAAACAAATTTTACACATTTAGTTTTCTTTTCATTCAATAAGAGGTTATTTACAGTAAACCATTTTACTATTTCAGATATAGCGTTGTTCACGTCGTCATAATCGAGTTGTTGTCTCTTTACTTTGAAAAGTAATGAGGTATCGTCGGCGAACAAAACTATATCATGTTTTTCTTTCACTAGATATGGTAAATCATTAATATAAACAAGAAATAGGAAAGGACCAAGAATCGAGCCCTGCGGAACGCCCATGTTTATTTTAGATCCAGATGATCTTTCACCATTGACATCAACCTTTTGGATTCTGTTGTTCAGATAAGATTCCAAGAGGCTAAGAGCCTGGTCTTTTACGCCGTAATGACTTAGCTTCCTGACAAGAGTTTCATGATGAACACAATCAAACACTTTGGACAAATCACAAAATACACCTATTGCATCATGAGATTGTTCCCAGGCATCGATTATATGATTAATTAAGTCAACGCCTGCATGAGTAGTAGAACGACCCCTTGTGAAACCAAATTGCTGTGAGTGCATTAAGTTATTACGATAAAAATGTCCTTGCAATTGATTTAAAATAGCTTTTTCAAAGATTTTACTAAGTGTGGGCAGTATTGATATAGGTCTAAAATTAGTGGGGTCAGTAGTATTACCGGTTTTGAACAGTGGAATAACTTTACTATGCTTCATCAAGTCAGGAAACAGGCCAAGATCAACACATTCATTAAAAATACATGCTAGACATGGAGCAATACAATCGATTATGGAACTTATTATTTTAACTGAGAGGCCATGTATGTCTGAAGTCTTTTTCAATTGTAAAGTTTTAAATACTTTTATGATTTCAATATCACTAACGTGCCTAAATTTAAAAACATTATCACTACGTTTTACATTTCCTCTTAGAATTGATTCAGCAAGAATAGGGCAAGAGTTTAACGATTTAGTAGTCGAAACTGGAATATCAGTGAAAAAGTTTTCAAAAGCCTGAGCTACTTCTAAATTTGTGTTTTTAATTTCATCATTTATCATTAATTTAAAATTTTCGTTTCGATGTTTAGATTTCCCAGTTTCGTTGTTTACAAATTTCCAAGTAGTTTTTGTTATGTTGGTACTGTTTTTAATATTATTTTTAATGAATTTAGACTTAGCTTCTCTACAAACCTGTCTAAAAGTTTTAGAATATCGTTTAACATAATCAGCAAAAGATTTTGATTTATTATATGACCTTTCATCATAAAGATCGTACAATTTTTCCCTGCTCCTATGAATTCCTACGGTTGCCCAATCACTAAACAATAATTTAACGCTAACTTTAATTTTTTTAGATTTAAATACATTGTCATATTCTGTTTTAGCAAGACTAAATACTGAGTTATATAATTGATTTGGATTTTGATGATATGACAATTCAGGTAATTTTTGTATGATATTTTGTCTATAACGATTTAGTCTACTTTCGTTTACCGGTACACACGTAATATCTTGTTTAAGTGCCCTCTCAATGTTAATTTTGAAAGTAGCTAGCTGACCAGTGTGGTCGGAGCTTAGTTTATTTATGACAGACGCGTCTTCGTGTTTAATATTTGTGAAAATATTATCTATGCATCTGGCTGAAGTAGCCGTGATTCGCGTGGGCACCGAAATAAGATTCACGAGGTTGTAACTTAAAAATAGTGATTGAAACCTTTTACTGATACTCGAGTTTTCAAGAATATTTACATTGAAATCTCCACAAACAATAATTCCTTTATTAGATTTTGTTGCTTTATCTAAGGCTGCCTCCATAACTTTTTCGAAGGAATCATATTTGGCATCGGGTGGGCTGTATACGCTCATTACTACAAGATGATCAAGTTCTACGCAGGCTATTTCAATAGTTCGCTCAACGGACAGGTTCACGATGTCAGTGCGTTCTTTGTATTTAAACTCATTTTTAAGTAGTATTAATGAGCCGCCGCGTATTGCTATTGATCTGTTGAACGAACTTGCAACCTGGTGATTATTAAAACTGAACATTAACTGGTAATCTCTTAACCAATGCTCAGTTATACATAAAATATCAATATTATTACAATTCATGAAAAGTTCGATTTCTAATTCCTTGCTTAACATGCCCTCAATATTTTGGTGTACTATACTTAAAACAAAGCTATTTCGATTTTTAGTATTATTCGAACAATTTTTATTATTATTTTTTAAAGATAGTTTTGGCAAGATACTAAGACTCAAGTTAGTGGGAGAAGTAGACATCGACGTATTGCCAGAGTTACTCTCTGTTGTCTCAGGTACTAGTTTAAATTAAAATTAAAATTACTTGGAACCAATTCCAAGGTTATGAGGTTTCTATTTCTATTCTGCTCAATAGAAGCAGTTGTCCTGTTAGCCAACATATTGGCTGAATTTGTTAAATAGTAAGGTCAGATGGCAGTCACTCTGTGTAGAAACTTGGTTCCACGTCAAATCCCTTAGGTTAGGTAACCCGACCCGACAGAGAAACGGGATAAAGAATGATGTATTGTTTAGGAAATGTAGGTACCTATTGTTCATCATTTTTTCATTTGGATTTATATTTAAATTCGTTTGGAGTCCCTCTGTACAGCTTATTCATTGTGTGGGTCTCTAACATCAACCGGGGATCGAACCTGGAACCCCGTAGCAAAAACAAGAAGCTCTTCCCAAAGGTCGCCTGAACTGAAACGCGCGAGGAGATATCATCAGTCGCGCATGCGTCGTGTGTGGTCCACTTTCGCGCCAACAGCCAGCAGCCATAGACAGTTTATTTTTATTTTTAAATTCCACAGATAGGTAATAGGTTTATTAACATTTTGAAATGAGGAACTTTTGACAGCATATTTCAGTTGGAACGCGCGTTGTACTGGACAGGAAAAAATTTAATTGTTTTATTTAGTTTTATTATATCACATGGGCCCCAAGTCTACTATTTTTTTTTGTTATTGTAACGCCATCGAAACTCAACTGTCATTCCATTGCCATTGTGGTTTTCTTTACTTCAAATAGTTACGAAACTACTAAAATCATCCAACTGAGATCCAATAGACATCCAACTGAAATGATTTTCATTTAGCAGACTTAGAGCCCAGTTCTCTTAGGAATCGAATATTTTTCCGGTATTTTATGCGATTCTGTTTTGAGTTTACTACATTAAATACTGAATACACGTCAGACAAAAGTCATCGCATCAAAATGCGGCAGTCAGAGCACAAGTAGCTATTCTTATGGAGGGCTATTACTGAAATGTCGTCCATGTAGGTATCATTCAGTGATTGTGTGATGCCACCAGAAAAATCATCATCATCAGTCCACCAGAAAAATGCGGCCAAAAAATTGTAATGGATATTTTTAAATGTGTTTTTTTAATTTTTGATAGGTGGCGCTAGTGCGAATGATGCTCAGCAGTATAGAGGGGTAACAGTTTAATTAGGAACTAGACTTGACAGATTATCCCTCAATCTGAAAAAAAAGCGTCAAGAGCGCTACCTAGTTTGTACTAGAGTTGCTATCAGTCCAAAAAATTCTCATAATGAAAATGTAATAATCCAACAGTTTTCAACAATATCTTGATGATTAAATTGTTTAAATGAACAAAATTTATTCCATTCGGACAATTATTAAACATTAATTGAGTGTAATGCATAAAATTTCCACATTTTAAGATTGTAATCTTGAATTATCAACTACGCTTGGTTAAGTTTGGTATAATTGAAGAGATAATTGACTCTGGCAGAAACGTTAATTAAAATATCAAACACGTCTACATATCTTACGGGGTAAGCAGGTAGTCAAAGTGATAAATAATGAATGAACGTGAATTTGTTTCCAGTCTGGTTAGGCATTGCGGGCTGAACCACCTGAATGTCCGTAAGAAGGATGGGATGGCACGATATATCGTAGGTCCCGGTTGCTGTCTATGATTAATTAGACGACAGTCGTTGCACAACCATATCAGAAGCCTGCACCTTGTAGAAGGCGGTTGAAAAATTCTGACACTAAGTCGTTGGACAGATACCGCTGGTACTCCAACGAAAGAATTTTGTATTCCACAATCAAATCGGATTCTTAAGCTCCAAAATATCTCCACTTTTTCCCGAATGCGATTAAATTAAACTTTGGAGCCGCAAAAATCGTCACCATTGTTCAAAGGGGATAGAATTAAAGGGAATAAAAGACGAGGCCAAGTCTCATATTGGGTCGTCTAGATCTTATCTATCCTTAATAGGCCATTGTCTCCCGATTCTTGTGGAATCCGGGACTTTAGGGTTCCGCTGTGAAATACTGGAACGCATACGCGAACTGCTTTAGACCGACTAGGATTCCCTACATCGGGGTGTCCTACATACACATAAACAAATCACGCCTTTATCCCTTGCGGGGTGCCATAACTGACCTTTATCTAAGACTATAGGATACTACGCAGCGATGCCATATCGCTTAATCAAGGTGATTTTTTATGACAACTCAAAAACATGTACCCTATGTAAATTTAATCTTTTAAGCGTTTTTTTTTTAATTTAACGTTTCTTGTTCATTTGAGTGTTTGGTGAATAATTTTGATAGTGTATTAAGCAACAAAATATTCTGAAAGTGATAATTAAATTGGTGCAGAAAATTTTACTATCGAGTTTTTTGTACTACATAATTTTGCGCAACACAGCCCCTAGTCGTCAGACTAGGATCATTGTGTTGTGTACTTTCCCTCGGCGTAATGCCACAAACTTCACTTTACTTTGACTAACCTTACCGACGACTTGACTACTTTGACATTGGCAAAATACGTCTCGACTCATGAGAAGTGACGCCACAACATAAAAAAGTCCCCCTTGACATGGAGCTCATTCCCTACTAAAAAAAAAGTAGTCCAAAAATAAATCAATAGATGGCGATTCGGGTCGCGAATGTAACTAAAGAGACTGGAATAAAAGCAAATTTACAAAAACAAAGTATTGGAAAAATATAAATACATTATTTAAGATGTTTTGTGACGGAAAACACGAGAATTATTCACATTTTTGCAATATTTTCAATCTAATGTCGTCAATACGAAGTATCCAATAAATAAGCTAGATGTCGCTAGCAACGCACGCGCTGAGTCGACATATCAAATAGCCCGCCAATAGCCGTCCTAGGGCAATCGAACTCCCTCTATGACGTTAGGTATCTGTACTACTTTTAGTGGTATTATATATTATTATCTGTGCCCTTGACAATTTATGTAACTATACAGAACCCTTCCACTTTTTTAAAAGTCTCACCCTTTGCTTCGAAGTAACAATGAAGGCCTACTTTTTTATTTAATTACGGCAATTTTTACGGATGTCAAGGGTATCTTTTCAGTATGGATGTGTTTGATAAAGATTTTTATCGAAGCCACTAAAACGGACTGGGAGAAGGTAACACGTACGATAAGAGAAGAGAAAAAGTAAATTAGGGACTTTACGGCGAGAAACACATCTAACGCCCGTTGTAATCCGTAACATATTATGTTAGATGCAAGGGAACTTCGAATTCCTCATACTGAAATCCAACGCCGACGCAGGAGAAACGCAAAAATTTGCGTTGGCATCTGTCTTTTAATATAGTAGATGCAATAAACCAATCTCTTTTGCACCAACCACAGACAAGAAATATCATGCGTGCGCCGCCGCTCCCAAATGTCATTTTTGTTCTGTGGTCCCAACAGACGTCAGTTGCCTCAGATGATGGTCAGATGTGAGACGGTTGTAAGATTTGCTATCCGAAAAAGATCTTCAAAATAATTTAAATTTTAAGATTTTGATTTTCGCTTCTAAAACATGAGAGTAATTTCTGAGCTTTGAAAAAAAACGCAATCATGCAAACTAAAAAAAAAGAATTCAGATTTTTTTATGGTCTGGGGCCTATCTACAAGGTAGATAGGAAGGTACATACCTATTGACGTATTAGCACCCACGTGCAGGTGAATCTCTGGCTCATGTTCAAAATGTGTTGGAAAAATTGTAACGACAGTTTTCCTTTTGTTAGTTTGGCAAACATGGCCGTCGAAAAAATATGGCTCGCGCGGTCGCGCGAACGCGTGTCACTGCATTCAGAAAGCGCGCCAAATGTCAACATATTTGCTTTCAGTGGGCAAGATCCTTTCATTACAACTAAATAGGTGACTTCGAACAAACAAACACCGTTTCTTAGCCACACTACACCTGGTTTTGTATTTGTTTACGTAACACGTGTCCAAATATAATTCACAATAGCCAACAAAAGGAAGTGGCTGAACGGACAACGCCTGTGCCTTAGAAAAAAAGAAAACTAATTTATGGCCGCGCAATGTCAGCTGTCAAGTTTTGGCGCGCGCCGCCATCTTAGAATCCTTGTTACTTAGCTTGTAGCTTGGTTTTTCGGTGGTATTTTTTTTGTAAAAACGCTTGAAAAAACCCATCATTTTGTAACCGCAGAGTGACCGGTGGACAGTACGATATAAAGAACACAATACGGACAATTTCGTATTGTCATAAATAACATGAAATTTACTTAGTTCAAACTTGAATTGAAAATCTGAAACCCACCCCATCAAGCCAACTAGACCAACGCCACAGAATAGCCATAAATCATGAACCATGGTTGCTGCACCTATCAGAACCGCGATTAATCTAGTATCTATGTACCTGTATCATAGAATTACTTATAATAAACTGTTATAAGGTTATAACTTTATAAGTCTATGACCTGTAGGTATACTATGCTAATGCTACTCTACCTATCTCCAAGTAAATTATGTGGAAAACTCGCGCTGGTCCAGTAAAATTAAACGTATGACTAGTACCAAACATCAACTACTTATATCATTTATAAAGATCTTAAAAATTGTATCCACGATATTCATTTATTTATGCAAGTTTATCTTATTTCTATTGAAAACAATAGGAATAATATATGTTTTTAGAATTTCGCGGTTGAATTCGAATAATTTCACTGAATGAAAAATGAATAAAAATTTATTATGTTAATTTAATAGTTATAATTATTCTTTAGTGTTATGTATAAGTAGGTATGTATTTAATTTTGTATCCCCTGTTCGCACCTATTCGTCAGGAAAATACTCCACACTCATAAAAAAATCTCATCTCAGCCGCACCCTCGATATAAAACAATTTCATCCCTCACCGCATTAGGTATTATGTAATACAAATAAGTAGCCGCGTAACAGCCCTAAGCTGTTATGTTTCACACCCTTGGGGTGGATTTGTGTAGAATAATGGTTTGTAGGTGTTTTGTGTACATTGAGGTATTGGTAGCACGGTAGCACTGATACTTTTTGTATTTTTTTACTGTAGCTTACAAAACCATATTATCATTCTCTTTGCCTTATCCCGTTCTCTGTCGGGATGGCTACTTAGCCTAGGGGATTTGACGTGGAACCAAGTTTTTACACAGAGCGACTGCCATCTGACCTCTGCAACCCGAAGGCTAACCTGACCCGAATCCTAGGTTAAGTCATATTAAAATTTGAATTAAAATTTTATTTGAATGTGGGTTTCATCACGTTGTTTTTCGTTTACCGTAAGAGTACTCGGTAAATGTACGTGAGTAAAACACATTCATACATGACGGAGATCGAACTCGAACCTCACGATTGTAAGACCGGTGTCCTAACCACTTGGCAACCATGTCACAGGTGGTTATATAGTGGCGGTTGAAAACCTTTGACACAGGGAGTTCATCGGGTTAACTCAACGTTCCACACTATAAAAAAACTTATCTGAGTTCATTAATTATTTCAAAAAGATTTTTGTTCTACCTTTTCGTATGTGACATTCTCAGAAATTATATACATATCCTATATATTACAAAGAAAAAATTAATCCCTTTAGATATGAATACGTTTGAGAAGTGTAGGTATAGATTTTTGATACCTAATTTTCTTATGCTATTCTAAGCCGGCAACACACGGCAATTTCTTACCTGCGGGTGTCGTAAGAGGTGACTTAAGATACTCGAGGGATTCATGTGTATTACGACTTTTGGCGACAGGCTGACAATCTGTCACTACGGCGATACACAAATCATTTGAAAGACCCTTCAATATTTGTTAAAAGTGGCGATGGCACCCGTATTTTTGCGGCCGTTGACTATCTGCCTGAACCGCAAGGGATAAAGCCGTGATATGTGTATGTATTTAATTTCCCTGTATTAGTTTCATATATATTTTTCTGCTATTCTGTTCTTTTCAAAATACTGGCTATTTATTCAGTGCAAAAATTACGTTTGCAGGAAATGTATATCAAAACTGTGACATTGCAATACCCTATGCCCTTCTCTGTAAGTGATTATCATCATTGTTTTGTGTAACAGACAGACAGTGGCTTCGGATTATTAGTATAACATGGGGGAGGATCGTGAATCACTGTTACGCCTCTTTCACATTCAACGCCCAACGCAGCGCAGAAATAAAGCTGCGCTTACGGATCCGTCTATCAAATCACAATATTAAAAACACTCTCGTTTTCAAAATGGCGTCATATTTCTGAATTCAGATAGGTTTTTCGGTGACTTTAGTACCTTAGAGGCTCTGAGTAATGGTAGCATTTACATAAGCGCCTCGACGGATGTCAACCTTACATTTTGATCGTGTGTGCACTATCACTACTACGTTGGTTCAGCGTTATTTTAGCGTCCGTTTGTCGGACATCGGAAATGCGCTGCGTTGGACTTAGAGTACGCAAAAAGGCCTTAGGGATCCATTGTGTAAAATGATTAAGTGTGATCCAGATATTTATTATAACTGCGTGAAATCTGCGGATATGTTTGATAGTCACGTTTTGATAATGTGCCAGTACTGTGTGTATTATAACGGCCTCTTTTTGACATCCGGTGTCTGCTTTATCTATTAATAAAATAAATTATTAATGAATTTAAGGCCTTTTTTCGCACAAAATAATGCAGCAGTCTGTCAGGTCTATACTAGAAATGTCAATCGGTATTATGTAGCTGTTTTAGTAACGTTTCTAGTATGGATCTGACAAACCGCTGCGTTACAGATGCGTTATTTTAGTGCTGCATTGTGCGTTAAGTGTGAAAAAGGCCGAACATCTTTCCAACTAAAAGTATGCAACGTCCAACTTTGTGCTAATCTTTTGTCCAATTTTGTGCTAATCATAGAAATTAATACAAAAAGTCTGATTGCGTCTTTATTCTGCCAAAAATTGCGCATTGCGAAAGTTAATCCGAAAAAAGTCACTTTAATATTGAATTAGGTTAACCTGCATTATTCATACACTTAAAGCGAGAGCTTAATATTTTTTTTGAAGGGCAACATTTGTAGCTCTCTTTCAAAAATGCCGCCAAAAAAAACCGCGGACCACACCGAGGTGCGTTCACAAATTACTTGCGATTTACATAGAAAAAACTGGACAGGTACGAGTTTTCTTATATACCAAGAGTTCCGTAGACGGAAAAACATAAGACTAGTAAAGGCTATTAAGATTAGAACTAAGAGAAGAGTAGGTACAAACATTGTGTCCATATTTATTATTCTTCGTGATAATAGTTTATAACTAACTAATTCCGCTGGCTGAGCGACCCAAAGAGGATCTTGGCCTCCGAAATGAGCTCTCTCCACTGATCTCTGTCCTGCGCGATCTCCTGCCAATTGCTGAAACAAAGATCGCGCAGCTCTTCATAAGGTGTTGATGTCTAAGATTCTCAGTGAAGGTACGAAAATCCGTATCTGAATAATATTTTATGCTGAGTGCAAAAATATTAGGTAGCGCTTGTACGGTGCTACCGTTACTTATTGACACAAATTAAAACCTCGAAAAAATTGCTTCAAACGAGTTAAAAATACGATAGTTTATTGGTAGAAGCGTCGGTACGGTACGTCATCGTCATATAGTCATTATAGCCGTGCGTGGAATTGAAAAACTATGTACTTGATAAAACTAGGCCCCAAGTCTGCTATTTTTTGTCATCTTAACGCCACCGAAACTCAACTGTCATTCAATTGCGATTGTGATTTTTCTATACTTCAATCTGTTAGCAGACTACGAAATGACCGAAATCATCCAACTGAGATCCAATCGACATCCAACTGAAACGATTTTCATTTAGCAGACTTAGGGCCCTGAATAGATACTTGTGTAATTTTATTGTTGATTCCATCAATGTGTCAACGTCAACAATGTAATTTAGAACCCTACTGCAAGGAACCCTGTTTGGTGACAACGCAGCGCAGCGCGGCGGACAAGGCAAAACATTTGTTAAGCCATTGTGCTGTTACAACGCTGTTACGTATTGGAAGATATATACGGACTGACTGTCTTAGTGTTTTTCTTATATGCGAACCTACGAGTAGGTGAATTATAAGTCTGCTGAATAAAAATCGTTTCAGTTGGATGTCGATTGGATCTAAGTTAGATGATTCCAGTCATTTCGTAGTCTGCTAACAGTTTGAAATATAGAAAAATGACAATGGCAATTGAATGACAGTTGAGTTTCGATGGCGTTACAATGACAAAAAATAGCAGACTTGTGGTGTGGTTGTAATTTTTTGGCTACATACATCAATTTCGTCACAGTATACCTTCTTAGTTTACTGTGATATTTTAGAAAATCAGTCTGACCAGATCAGGCGGTGTATCCAAAATGTTGTACCTGTGAAGTTTTTCAACTTATTTATATTTATAAGTTCTTATTTGGAGCGTACTAACAAGATGTTTACGCGCGCGTCAAAAGTCGCCGCTTGTGCGCAGCCGCCATTTTTATTTTGGCACGACGATTTTTGAATTTGGAACGCTTTGGTTAGTTTATAGACTTGTGTACGTAACTGGTTATTTATACCATGACCTAGCCTTGTAGACACTAACTAGTCTTAAAATAAATAATAAGACTTACTGGTTATTTTTTATAGAATAATGTTATAATTACTAAAAAGATAATAATTTTGAAAAAAAGTTTTTTTTTTCAATCTAAAATGTGTTTCCAAAACATTTTTTATATGTCCATAAAAAAGTTCAAGCATAAATATGGCCTAGCTGAAGCGATTTCCATTATTTTCCAAAATGTGTACTGTAAAGAACCTTTTGATACCATAGACAATTTATTTTTTCTGTAAGTTGGACGAATGAAAAGGATTTATTCAGCCATAATATTTATTTTACACTTTTTTATTTACATTTAAACTTGTAAGTACACGTTGATGATAATCTCATTTCTTTTGTGGTTAAAGTTGGTAGAAAATTGGATGTATTGTTGGTTTTTGGTGTCAAGTACTAATCGTATCTGCTTTGTGCAATAATTTCTTTGTGAATGTGTTTTGTATACGCTGCTCGGTGAACATCTGAGATGTAGAACAGTTTTTTATCCCTTGCGGGGTAGGCAGAGCGTTAACTGCCGTATAAATACGGTCGCTATAGCCGCGTCTGACAAATATTGAGAGCCCTTTCAGATGATTCGTGTATCACAGTGTAGAACAGTTTTTATTGGCTAAAATTAATCGTATCCTTAAAAAAGTCGCGATATTGGCTGGCCGTGTGATGCCAGCTTAGAATAGCATCACCCCATTTCTTTCCCGCGGGTGTCTTGACTAGAGTTGTATTTTACAACTTTAAGTGGCAGGCTGACAACATGTCACTAGAGTGATACTCGTACGTGTATGAATCATCTGAAACGGCCCTCAATGTTTTAAATGTTGCGACAGTTTTTACAACGACTTTATTCCTTGCGGAGAAGACAGCGTGTTAACGGCCGTAAAAATACGGTCGCTCTACGTTTGACAAATATTGCGGCCATTCCAGATGATTAAATTAGCGTATCAATATAGTGACAGGTTGTTAGCCTGTCGTTGTATTACGCATGAAACCCTCAGGTCCTTTAAGTCCTACGACACCCGCAGCAAAAATGGAGTGATGCTATTCTAATCCGACATCACACGGCAAAAGCCACATAAAAAAGTTAATATCTCCAGCGCCACCACTTACATAAACAAAAGCAATATGTTGAACGCAATAAGCCGTTAGATGGCGCTGTTCAAATCTGCCACATTGTCGCTGTGGCATGTGCGCGGAATGGCCGTATATTTGGAAAAACTGCGGTAAAACTAAAGCCATATTACGTCGTTTTGTCTTGCGGTATGATGCAGTTGTAGACGGTCAGATTTGGTCCCTTCATGATGTCTTAGTAGGATGACTTAACCATGATGAATAGGAAAAACTTCGTGATATAACGTACATTCATTATCAGAATTCAGATGATATTTGAATGTGACTTAACCTAGGATTCGGGCCAGGTTAGCCTTCGGGTTGCAGAGGTCAGATGGCAGTGGCTCTGTGTTAAAAACTAGGTTCCACGTCAAATCCCCTAGGGGTAGGTGATCCCAACAGAGAACCTGATAAGCCAACAAGAATTATGATGCCGTTTAGGTATTTGGGAGAGAGACTGAAAAAGAGATGATAGAACAATCTTCATATTGGATTAATCAAGTCACTTTTCGCGTCTATATGTATGTATGCTTAAATCTTTTAAACTACACAGCGGATTTTGGTGCAGCTTTTTTAATAGTTAGAGTGTTACATGAAGAAGGTTCTTATGTATAAAACTTGCCGACAAAACACCTTATTCCCACGGGAAAATGAGTTGCAGAGGGTGCGCCGCTAGTGTTAAGTATATCGCAAACAGTCGTCAAAAAAAATCGATATTTTATAGTTATTATAAAACTAGAATACTTTTAAAAATACCAATTCCTCATTTTAGATAATACGAATTCTCTTCGTGTATACAAAACTTTCTATCTACCATTTTGCTGTGTCAAAGTTTTTCGTTTTATGCCCTTCGGTTATTGAAACTGAATGCTGACTTTGTTATTCATTCATTCATACCATGTGGGACACTAAGTCGATCAACGTCCCGATAAACCATCGAGAAACCCTGAGTCGAGAGTGTTTAAACAACCCTCTCTCTAGGTATCCAGTAGGCCTCTGACGTACCTAATCATAGATATCAACCAGCCAGCATCTACAGCGTCACGTGCTCTCCGAAACATGGAACCATCTTTCTTATGGCAATCAAATGGTTAGTAAAGTCTGCAAAATGCTAACCAAACTCGGAACATTCACAAATTATGATATTTATTTATTATTTATACATTTATCCATGATAGATTGACATAAAATTATTACTACGATATCAAATATGTATATCAATTCAATGGCCATGGAGACTAGCAGGTCAAATGAGATACTTTTTAAAACTATAATTTGTATGAACATACGAAGAAATGACGTTATATCTCTTTAGTTTGGCGTCAAACACCTTTCATATTATTTTTCTGTTTATTAATTCAAATTTTGAATATTTCGTTAACCTATAAATGGAGTATGTAGTATGTTTGGACAATAGTTTTAAGCATACGACTTTTGTATTTTGTAAATGATCCAGTCATCTCAACGTAAAACTTAATCAACATAACCAATCAATTCTCACAAGAATATCCTCATTTATATAAATTATGTATATATATACTATATAAGAGAATATATATTCGGGCGCATCACGACCGAAGATATAATTATATTAAGGGCACATGAAATGTCAAAGCGTGGTCGTAAAGGGACAGCAGAGGTTATAAAAACAACACTTTATGAGGCGGGGCCTTAATGACTTTTGATTGGAAGGGGACCGTACGTGTAATACGGGTTTGGCTTAATTTTGTGAGTAGTCAAGAAAATATATATAGTAACTTGTGTAAAAGTAGTTCTTTATTGAAGCTAGAATAATATGTTAGCAAATATTAACAGTTAAAAAAAACATATTTTTCTTACTATACAGCGGGGCAATGCAGCCAGTGTAATGGGTACTTTTGGACCAGGTACGAACAGACAGCTGCTAGGGCAGTGTATATTATAGTTAGATATAGTTTTAGCTTACTTTTAATTATTTATTTTTATATTTTACTAGTCAAACCACAAAAATGTTATACTTAAGTGCTTGAATGCAGATTTTCTGGACTGACTGCAACACTAGTCGAAACTGTGGCGGTTTTGGCATTTTTTCAGCTTGAGGGATCATCTGTGAAGTTCTGTGTACAAAGTTCAACCATGTCAGAAGCCTGCGATTCGTAGAAGGTGGTTGAAAAATTTTAGCACCAGGGTTCACCGGTATCACAAAAATATCGTTTTATCACACTATATAAATATACATCGTGTTTCGGGGTAAATAAAATATATCGGAGACGTTATTTAGAGCCTCGTACTGAACAACTTTTCCTATAGGATCATTGCTGGAAAAGCAGTTTTTTTTTAAACTTTAAATAAACTTAGTCAGATGATTATGAATTTTGTTTGAGAGGTCGAATTTTTTTCTCATTTACCAGCACTGGTCCTATTGGAAAAGTTGTTCAGTATGATTTGCCGTGTGATGCCGGCTTAGAATAGCATTACCCCATATCCTACCCGCGGGTGTCGTAAGAGGCGACTAAGGGACTCGAGGGTATTGGTGTATTACAATTTTTAGGCGACAGGCTGACAACCTGTCACTATAGTGATACACATGTTTTCTGAAACAACCTTGGAAAACAATCCTCACAAATGTCAGACGTGGCGATAGCGACCGTATTCTTACGGCTGTTAACGCTCTGCCTACCCCGCAAGGGATAAAGGCGTGATATATGTATGTGTTCAGTATGATGCCCTAAATAACGTCTCCCATTTAATGCATGTATATGGTTTAAGCCTGCAGGTATACGAACTACCCCTAACATAATCTTTACAATAAGAGCTTCTTACTGGCGAAAGAATGCCTTAACGAGTACAGTATACTACACAAGTTGTATGTGGCTGCTTTCACCTCCCTCTTTTCTACCTCTTGTTTTCGTGTGGGACACCGAGTCATCCAAGGACCCAATGAACCCTGATCTTAGAATTTTTCAACCGCCTTCTACAAGTAACGGGCTTCTGACATGATGGTTGAGTAACGACCGCCGTCTAAGTAATCATAGACAGCAACCTCGACCTGTGGCTCAACGCGCCATCCGAAATACGGAACCCACCTTCTTACGGACGTTATTCTGGAAAAACTATTGTCCAAACTACTAACCCCATTATCGTTTTTTAAAATATAAGCAGTAAATTAAAATAAAAGTTATTGTTTTGACTCCATTCAAAATTAGTGTACCTAATAGTACGTCATAAATTACAATATTTTTATGCAAAATACTTTTCATACTTAATAAGTAGCTCATTTGACCTGTTGCCCAAGTAGCCAATCAAATCTAGAGTCTCCAACTCCAATACAACGCTTTAATACAACAATTTTTGAGTCTTGAATATATAAAACCTCTTTCCGTGGGTGTATTTAAAAGAATACTTTGCTTACTTTATGTGCGAGACGATTTTCATTACTATATTTTTGTGTTTTTATGAACATGTAATCAGTTGAGTTCTGTAAATTGAAATATAATAAAATTGGCCTCCATTTTGGCGGGATCGTTGTCTTTTATATATTTTTTTGGAACAGGTTCAGATAAGTAAACTCGTTGACATTTTTTTATAACCAGGCTGCTGTATGTGGTTTTGAAAAGTGCTTTTGGTACTTTGTGTCGTAAGTTGAAGGTAGCTTAATTTTGTGAGATTATTCTCAGATTGGTTAGCACACTGCAGGCTCGGTATCACACTTTACAATATATCGTTTAGTACGATGTAAACATTACAGATGATGATATAATGGGCTACAACACTACAGAATTTCTTTCGAACGAGAATTAAATTAGCGTTTCTATAACAAACACAATAGACTGATAATATCTCGACACAAAACTACAAAACATGCGTTCTGTAATATCACGAACAGAACGCAATAAAACCGGCCATGTACCGCCATAGACAATCTGACAGATGCACGTAATGTCTTCCCGCCATTTCTCCCGACCAATCGCGGCGCGGGATAGTTTTTTCTTCTTCACAAACACGACAGCTGGCATTTTTCGGCCAGCATTAACGCATGTTATTGGGTGTTTTTATAAACACATTTTGTGGTAGGGCCCGAATATTGTGGATGTAGTAATGAGTGTTTCGACCGCAAGGGAGAATTTATAATGGTTTTTTTTTCTATGATGATGATGTAATTTTCGATAGGGGAAATTGGACGTCTAGCGTTGATTATGATGGGATTTTTTCACGATTTGAGAAGATGAGATGATTACCGGATTTTGTTTGGTTCATCTAGTGGACATTAAGGTTTTAAATTATTTTTTCTCGTAGCTCTACGAAGGTTTTATTGAGCAGGTAGCAGGAAGAAACTAATTATATTTTATTGAAGAATACATTCTTATTACTACATTTCTCCTTTTTCGTTGTTATCGGGTTGTTTTGAAGTTTTTGATAAATTAGCAATAAGGCCATCGACTATTTAATTTGGTTTTTATTTCTGCGATTTTGCCTTTTGATATATAATGATTCTTCGTGCAATAAAGTAAATAATTTTTTTGGGTTTAAATATGTGACAATAAGGCAACAAACACCTAAAATAAAGCCATGTCCAACATTGGACTGTTGAAGCTGTTGATGTGGTAGCAACAATAGTTTGTTCCTGTCCAAAACGCGCCGCACGCCACGTCATCCTATTTTGCATAGAAATTATGTGTTTTTTTACTTCAACATACGTTAATTGAGAGCTTTATTTTATCAACAGTACATAAATTTATAATTACTATCAGTCAATCATAAACATAACGTTGGATACCTTTATTTTTCTTCCACAGAATCCACTACCTTGCAATCACAACAACAATATCCCATGGAAAACTAATACAAAGTCATAAACACATCAAAACATAGCTAAAGGGCGGTGCACACTGTAATCATAGAACATTATTACTTTAATGTATGGATGCCCTAAAACTCGACGCCATTTTGGGCATTCGTTATTGGGTAAAGGCTAGGGCACACCGGACAGAAAATACGTTGCGTCATATTGGCGTAATCGAAATGTATTTGGTAGCTAGGTACAAGTACAAGTACAGGTAGTAATTAGTTGTCTTGTGATGCTGGCTTAGAATAGCATCATCCCATTTATTTCCCGCGGGCGTCGTAAGAGGCGACTATGGTGCTCGAGGGTTTCAAGGGTATTATAACTTTAGGCGACAGGCTGACAACTTGCCACTACAGTGATACACGAAATCTGAAAGGCGCTTAAATTTTTGTGTTTATGTAGGTACATGGTAGGCACTATGTACCTATGTACCTAGGACACAGGGCAATCCTAGTTTAGGCTCCTGTCTCCTACAATATGAAATGTATTAATAATACTTGAATTGTGAAACATAGCTTTATAAAATATTATTATCATTGTTTTGTGGGAGCAAATAAAAACATTTATTAATACTTTTAATAAACACTATCAGTGCCTTGAGTTATCCATTGAAGGGAGAGATGAGATTTATACGGATGAACTGTAGTTTACCTTTAAAAACGTTAAAAAAAAAAACAAAGTATTTTGGGTGTGATCCAAGCTTTATACAGTATAGAAGATAGAATTAGAGCCTCTATTGACAAAATAGCGTGAAACACGCAAGGGGCATGGTAATCATCCAAATGAAAGTTTTCAAGCGTGGACTGGGTTTTACATGAAGAAACTATTAAATGTGTAGTTTTGAAGGGTTAAAATTATCACAATGAAACGTGATATAAAATTTGGAAAATTTCACAATTCGCTTAGGAAAGGTACTGACTTCCTTTCAAGGGGTGAACCAGCCCATGAAACTGAACAACTTTCCCAAAGCAACATAGGCCGAAATATGAAAAAAATTTTGGACCTCCCATACAGCCTGACTATGGTAAACCTAAGGGCCATTTTGTATGGGAGGTCCACAATTTCTTGTTACTTATGTTGCTTAGGGAAAGTTGTTCAGTTTCATGGGCTGGTTCATCCCTTGAAAATAACTCAGTACATTTCCTAACATCCTGTATAAGAGAGAGAACTTTACACACCTCTCTTATATTTACATAAATTTACAACCAAAAAGACATGAACCCAGAACACTCAACCAAAATTTAGTTACCTGTGAAATCCACAATATGTCCCGTAACCCCCGGGTCCCGGACGTGCCTTATCTGGCTTTTGGTAGCGGGACAAACAGACAAACGCAATTTATATGTTAATATCGCGTTACGAGCGAGACCGGGGGATTGAGCCAGTTTGTATACTTCAAATTTTAATATTATAGTTGGGCTATTCGTTCTACAGACCGATGTAGCGTGGTGGTAGTGCCTTTGACTCAGAAGGTTCCGGGTTCGATTCTCGGTGGGTCACTCACAAAGTTGATATTTATCACTTTGTGAATTTGTTCCCAGTCTGGTTAGGACACCGCGGGCTGAACCACCTGATTGACAAACTCTGACACTAAGGTTTACTGGGTCGTTCGACGACTCGGTGTCCCACTCGAAAAGAGAGAGAAAGAGAGATTCCTTCTACGTTGCTGTGTGGTGCCGGCTTAGAATAGCATCACTCTCCTACCCGTGGGTGTCGTAAAAGGCGACGAAGGGATGAATCCAGGGAACGGGCTGTAGTGTTCCCTGTGAATATTTATAATATCTTGCGCTGCACTTGCCAATCCGTTTGCCAAGCGTGGTGAGTGTGGCAATACCCGAGGCCCATGTCCAGCAGTGGACTGTTGTAGACATAGAAGTACTAGTGTATCAGGAGCTCCCAGTTTAGATTTACGTTTTACGTAAGTTTTGACAGTTGCATCTTTTCTGCCGTAGGGAGGAACGTGGATTGTATGGATTTTTGTCTCCCGCTAATTTGAAATGTGAACAATGACTCACGTTCCTCTCTACGTTTCATAAAGCTATAAGGTATTTTCTATGTAGGTATGTAGTATGAATTAAATTCCTTCAAAGTACTCAAAGAACTATTCTCTTGAAAACTGAATTCGAAACTTCGAATTCTCAAGCTCCCAATATTAAATAGTTGACCCATAAAAGAACCCTTTGACACACAACACCCGACGCCATTTTATTTGCATTTCTTTTTAGATTCGAACATGATTCGAAATTCGAAATAGCTTTCTTTTCAATATCGGTGAAGTAGTTTAGTTTTAAAGGCAATTTGAAAGAGGTTGAAGCCTAAAGGTATAATATCGATTTGTTGGGTGTTTAGACGACTCGGTGTCCCACACGAAAAGAAGAAAGGTATAATATGAAAGTTTAGTACAAGTTAAGTAAGAGTAGGTAATTGTTACTACTAAGGCCAGAAAGAGTAGAAATTAAATAAAAAGGAACTAAAAATTTTGTACTAAAAATTGTTGCCATAGTTAAGCGTTTTCTGTTAGTCAGATTTGACAGATCGCGAGGAAAGTGGCGCCCTCATTTTTTATCTACTGTTTATGGTCAAGCTATATTAGTATTGCGCTTTTTCGGAATGAGGTATTATCTGTCAGCTTCAGTGCATAATAAAAAAAAACGATAGACCCCCCCTGTCTAGTTTAACATACCCTCCGAAGCACGGAACCATGTTTTCTCTTTCATAATAATTGCTATTAAATTCCTTTTCTCATCTTATCTCACTATATCAAATCCAACAATAGTATTTATTAAATATACCCTCAAATACCGTGTTATTGTCATGCTCCTAATACTGGGTGTTATTTGAGGGTCGATTCATTGCCCTCTCGCAGTGAGGCCCTTCAGGACTAGGATTAGGGTGGGGTCGCAGTGCCAGCGGGTTTTTCAAGCGCATTTCTACTAGGGATGCAAGTTTTTCTAACAAATCGATATATCGAACCCAATCAGGGATTCTTCTTCTTCGTGTCAATGGCCGAACTATATCTTTTACTGCCAGTACTTGGCGACGGCTATGGCAGTCCAATCAGGGACTTTTTAGGCCACAGATCACTAATATACTTATTAATAAGAGCGGCATCTCCTTCTCTACAGTCATCTACTAGGAACTAAAAAGAAAACTTAAATAAGAACAGTATTTTTATAAATTTTTTATGTTGAAATACCTCATTAGTTAATTTTATGAATCTAACAAAAACAATTTCACATGTCAAAATTACATAAAATGTCACTTAAAACTACTTAACCTAAATTACCTATTCACGAGCCCGCTCCTCCTCGATTCGGGTGCAAAGGTCCCCATAACGCTAGCTGCGTTGCCGCGCTGAATCGCTATGGCCAACCTTTGCACCAGAAACGCCCCAGAGCGGGGGTCACCTCCTCTTTCTCTCAAAACTTAAATTAATATAATTAATGCGATCAGATTTTAATTTATACATAAATTATAAATTAACTTATTATTATTTCATTTTACTTTATAATTTCATTTTATAAAGAATTATACATTTTAATGTCATTGAATGTATGTACAATTTACCTTTAACGTGTAATGAATTTTTACCAATAATAGTGTCTAATGTCTAATGAAACATTAAAAATATCCCAAAAGTGCCATCCCAAGATATCATTTTACTATCTCTAAAAAAAACATACTTTAGTCTCTCTTTTCGTGTGGAACATCGGGTCGTCGTACTTTAATTACTTTCGTATTTTTATTACAAGTATGGATTACTTATTGACAGAAGTACCTACATGTATTAAATCGCTTTCAGTGTTGCCACACCTCTGGGACCCCTAGATGTGGGTAATTCTTGCTAGTTAGGAGCTAATTATTGAGGGTGCCCTGTCATTGCAAACAACTGGAGTAGCTTAGGGTTAACACTTTTGCATTTTTTTATTTACTATTTGTTAACTGCTTCTGTAGAAGTTCAGTTTCGTCTCTCCGTCGTGTGTTTTATTTTTATTCCTTCTGGTGTTTTAAATAGCAAAGTCATTATTTTCGTTTTAGTGCACTCAAAAAATAAAAGCTTGATTTAAAAATATATCTTAACTTATTGACTTATTTATTTTTGCTTATTTTTACTATTTAGCCTTGACCATAAAGAGTAGATAAAAAATGAGGGCGCCACTTTCTTCGTGATCTGCCAAATCTGACAGATAACTATGTCAATAATTTTTCATACAAAATTTTTGGTTCCTTTTATTTAATTTCTACTCTTTCTGGCCAAGCTATACCGATTAGACTTTGTGACATGACAGCCCTATGCATTCAAGGACAGAGATGTCATATCATGATTTATTATTATTAGGTATTATAGACATAACAGAACACTCCCACATAATATCGTTTCGTAGAATCAAATCAACCTACATGCGTGTAATATTTTATTATTTACTTGAAGGAACGTATTCAAATGTACTACATACATATATCACGCCTTTATCCCTTGCGGGGTAGGCAGAGCGTTAACGGCCGTAAGAATACGGCCACTATCGCCACGTCTGACATTTTTGAGGATTGTTTTCTAAGGTTGTTTCAGAAAACATGTGTATCACTATAGTGACAGGTTGTCAGCCTGTCGCCTAAAAATTGTAATACACCAACACTCTCGAGTCCCTTAGTCGCCTCTTACGACACCCGCGGGAAGGATGTGAGGTGATGCTATTCTAAGCCGGCATCACACGGCACAAATTCAAATGTAGGTATACAATTTAATGTTTATATATTTTGACTTTAGAACAAGTATACATGACCAGTACCTAGGGAATGCAATCGCTAATAAAGTATTTTGCGGGACTGGGCACTGCGGGACTGGGCACTCTCAATCCCGCAGTATCCCGGTATTTGCGGGATCCCGCATGTTCATAAGATATCGTTTAAAACTATGGAAAAAAATAGGGAAATAATATGAAAGAAACACTTTAATTTGCAAAGAAAGAAAGATATATCTATCATCAAACATTATTTTCATATTTTTTTTATGACACCTACGCAAAAATGTAAATCCATGTCATTAATTATATTATTATGTCCGATGTTAAAGACGAATTGGAGGTTTGTCATTAAAGAAAATTGCAACTTTTACTCAAATAACGACCGGGATCAGTCCTGCTAAGAACATGCGGGATCCCGGTATCCCGGTATTGCATTCCCTAGCTGTACCTAACAAGCAAATTATAAGGTAAGCGAATTTTGTAGAGGAGAATAGTTTTATTTTGTATCTTAGATATTTCTAGGTAATGTATTACCTACTGAACCGATGTACTTACCTATTTATGCGTTCCGTTTTACGTAACTTTAAAATATAGCTTGGCCAGAAAGAGTAGAAATTAAAATGGATCAAAAAAAATTGTATGAATTTTTTTTTTGCCGTAGTTAAGCGTTATGTGTCAGATTTGACAGATCGCAAAGAAAGTGGCGCCCTCATTTTTGATCTACTCTTTATAGTCAAGCTATATGCGTGAATAAGGGGCTTTAGGAAGACCACTAGACCACAAAAGCGACGGAAATGTATAAGACATAAAACACATTTTTATTCGAATAAAAAATACAAAAAAGGCGCGAAATTGATGGATTCCAACGAGCGTCATTAAAATTAAACCGTTCTTCATAAATGATTGATAAGACGCCAATATTGAGTCATATTATAAACACGCCAATTAAAATTCAATACGCAAACTAAATTACCCTCAATTTCCTACCAATTAAACGAAAACATCCAATTTTCATACATACCAGTAAATTTTTCCCGCGCACCGTACAAAAATGTGTTTTAAAAAGTAAAGTTGTAAGAGCAAAATTCGAATCGTTCGAAATCCGAACGGACCACACACGACGCGGCGTAGCTTTTAAAAAAGGAACGCGCTAACCGCGCCTCGTTCGTTACCTCATCATCGAGTTTTTTTCTTTTTTTCTCCAGCCAGCGGCATTCGCTAGCTACATAGAGACGGCCAGTATGTGTTTCAGAAAAAAACCTTTTTTTATTCGAATAATGTTGTTGTAGTATTATTACACAGCCGAGATTTGGGCCCAGGACATAAATTATTAGGTTTTATTATGGCGGTCGCTTCTGATCGGTTGAAATCGGCTTTCGGCCGGTGGTGGAACCTTTTTATAGTTTTTTAAATATGCTTCTTAAGGATCGTTTGAGATTAGTTTGTTATCGGCCAGCAATAAAGTAGGGATGCTTTGAAATAACATGCTCGTGGTTTTTCGGTTTCCTTGAGTTTTTACATTGATCTGGCAGTCTTTAATTTAACTTTTCAGATTATTTACTATTTCTTAGTGTTTCACGAGTGGATTTCAGATATTTTCCTATTTAAATTCTATACAAATTACTACTTTCTATATAGTTTTCTAGATACAAATTTGGCATAAAAATACTTGACACTGGCAGAAATGTGACTTGGGTTGCCAAGGTGCACCAAAGGTGCTTTTCCTTATAGGAAATCACAGACAACAGATGTCATGTGTGCGCCGCCCAGTTGACGCAAATGTAATTTTTGCTCTGTGTAGGAAATGGTATTTAACTACCCAATGACCCTTGACGAAAGCGCTGCGTCGACAGCGGTTGAGCGGTTTTAGTACGGGGATTGACATTTCTAGTATGGATCTGACAAACCGTTGCGATGTTTTATCGTTCCGTCGTGCGTTAAGTGTGCAATCCGCCTGATTGGTTCATTAGTAAAATACAAAAGTAGTACGCGTAAAACCTTTCAAAAATACCACATACCTACTCCATTTATAGTTTTTAGAAATATTCAAACTTCGAATTAAATAATAATAAAAATATACTTTTTAAGTGGATAGGACACCGGTCTTACAATCGTGAGACCCGAGTTCGATCCCCGCCATGTACCAATGTGTTCGTACTCACGTACATTTACCGACTGCTCTTACGGTGAAGGAATAACATTGTGATGAAACCCACATTCAAATAAAATTTGAATTCAGATGATATTTGAATGTGACTTAACCTAGGATTCGGGCCAGGTTAGCCTTCGGGTTGCAGAGGTCAGATGGCAGTCGCTCTGTGTAAAAACTTGGTTCCACGTCAAATCCCCTAGGTTAGGTAGCTGACCCCGACAGAGAACGGGATAAGGCAAAGAGAATGATGATGATACTTTTTAATATAATATAATCTTCATCATATACATTATAAATTCTAACTAAATTATAATCATTAATTATTAAATACATTAATAATCGAATTGTATAAAATATAGTTAAACCAACAGAAAAAATTATAAGAAAGTAAGTGTTTTGACGACCAACTAGAGAGATATGACGTCATCAATTTGTATTTTCATACAAAATATCGTTTTAAAAAGTAGCTCATTTCGCCTGCTGCCAGCTATCATGCCCATTACGTTCCGTTCCAAACACACCGACACACATTTTTTAACCCCTCCTGATCAAGAAGGTTAGAACACGGAACACAATATCTTCGGTCACAAATTTGAAAGATTTTTCCGATAGATATAACCCTTTTTTTTCAAATGAGTGACAAATTTAGGGGTGAATTAGGGAAATTACCCTTTTAATAGATAGAAACGACACTTGATAGGGTCATTTTGGGTCCATTTTGGGAGCAAGTAATTTATAAGACACGCTTCAAGATAATACAACCTCCGTTTTCGGTAAAAAATTGTGAATGATACTATTGGAAAAAAAATCTTGGGTTGAAAAGGATCGC
Source organism: Keiferia lycopersicella (assembly GCA_029255805.1). NCBI lineage: Eukaryota > Metazoa > Arthropoda > Insecta > Lepidoptera > Gelechiidae > Keiferia > Keiferia lycopersicella. Next base: position 1,841,170 of record JARACZ010000023.1, read on the forward strand.
TTCCTTAGATATTGAGTAAAAAAAAGTTACAAAGGTACATATATACAGACATCACGTCTTTATCCCTTGCAGGGTAGGTGGAGGGTATAAATACGACCGTAATCGCCATATCTGACAAGGTGTAAAAATATTAGCTGCAAATATTTTAAGGAGCGAATCTGCCTATGAAACTGGAAAACTTTCCCAAAGAAACAGGTAAAAATAAGAGAACATTTTTTGGAATTACCTACATATAAATCGACTTGTTCGGTTGGTAATTTAGTAATATTGTACGGGAGGTGCAAAAAATTATTTCATTTATGTTCCTTGTTTAGTTTTATGGGCTGGTTCACAAGTATTTTCTCTGGTATTTTCAGCTATTTTTTTAGTGTATTGAGGGTCTTTTTAGATGATCGTGTATCACTATAATGAAAAGTTGTCATCCTGTCGCCTAAATTACTGATACACTACACACTCAATAAACTGTGCCGTGTGATGCCGGCTTAGCATAGCATCACCCCATTTCTTTCCCGTGGGTGTCGCAGAAGCCGACTAAGGGACTCACGGGTTTCATGTATATTGCAATTTTAGGTGACAGGCTTATAACCTGTCACTATAGTGATACATGATTTATCTGAAACGACCCTCAAAATATTGTCAGACGTGGCGATAAAAACCGTAATTTTACGATCGTTGACGCTCTGTCTACCCCGCTAGGGATATAGGCGTGATTAGTGTGTATATCTACACTACGAAAATAAAAATAAAACCTCCAACAATATTATTCCACCACGTAATCGCAAACAGACAACAACCGCGTTCGAATTTCAAAACGTCTCAAACTGCGCGCCGAATTGATTTTTGAAAAAAGAACACGGGTTCTGTTTTAAACGCTCGTCTTTTTTCGGCAAACCGTTAAATAAAGCTGCCAGTGTTGATGGAGGATGTATTTTTTGTTTACATTATGATTTAAATTAAGTGTTTTCCTTATTAAAGACTAGCGGTCTGCCCAGCGGCCTAATAGTTTTCCCGAGAGCATAAGACTTTTTCCCGGCATGTATCCTACTAATATAATGTGAAAGTTTGTACGTTTGTTTCCTTCTTATACTTCATGCTAAAACTACTGAACCGATTTTCATGAAATTCGGCACACCGATAGAGGGTAACTTGGATTAACACATAGGATAGTTTTTATTTCGAAAAAATGTTCCTGTGGGATGCTACGATATTAAAACTTAAAATAACATTAAAATCTGTTGGGAAATTGTAAAGATAAGCCTACTACTGACAGACGCAGGAAGCGTCGACTTTGCTTTATTTATACTATGTATGTAGCGATATCCAATCATTCCATTACTCCTTAAGGGGTATTCAGAGCGTAGAAAGCGCCACGTAAGTGTCTTTAAAAATAGCAGACTTGGAGCCCTGATATTTTAATCTGTATTTTTAGTCTCCTTTCGCACCGCTGGAATACAAATTAACCTTATAAAACTATCCTTAAGATTTATAAAGAAAACAACGAAATATTAATCAAACACCCCCACGCAACACCTTTTAAATAAATTCAAATTTATCTGCCAACCGAATCTAAATTTTTAAACAAAAATTAAATTTTCATCCGCCCTGGCTGAATAGGCTTGCGGCGCGTTGCCTTAGAAAAAAAAGAAAGAAAAAAGAAAGAAATATTTTGACAGGTACCACAATGGCGCGGTTTCCAAAATGGAGGCACCATGCCGGGATAACGTCTTGTGATGTTTTAGGGTGAGGCTATGTTGTAAAGATCTATCAATGTGAATCTACTTGGAAATGAACGATTGAAATCATGAAAATAAAATCTTAAAATCTGTTAGAACTTTTGCCCTTCTTCAACAACCACAACAGTCCACTGCTGGACATGGGCCTAAGATCTCGAATAGAAACTTTTTAGTTTGATAAATTATTTATTTATTTATTTGAGGTTTCTCTATGAGTGACCACGAACAGTGACATGAAATGAAAAACACCAAAATTCTTTTTGTCAGTGTTATTTTCTAGATTGATCTGGTCACAGAATAAATAGTACCTAGAGTAGGTAAAATTATTTATTCTGTGTTAAATAAATAACAAGTAAATTTTGTAAAATGTACCTTGATACCTGTGACATTTGTGACCTTTGTCAAAGGTATGTAGCAAAATTTTACAAACTATAGCGTATCATAGGTTTGACCTACGAGCCTTGCTACGCCGTAGGCGTTTACTTAATTTGAATAATTTACTTATCTGTTTCAAACAGTTAGCTAACGTCTGCTTAACGTCTGTGCTTTTGCTTCAGGTCGTTGGATGACTCGATGTCCCACACAAAAAGAAGAAGAAGACTTTTGTATTTTATCATATTTTTTGCCACGGGCCTCCTTCAATAGCGTAGACCACGTAGTAAAAATTACATTTTGTGTATCAGTAAGGCCTGCATGACATCTCTGGTCTGTGGCCACTGACCTGAAATTAGCTATAGACTGTTGCAAAAATATTGGTGGCACTCATTGAAAATCGCCATTTTGGCGCTGGCAGATAAGGAAAGCAAATACGAAAGTACCCGGAACTGAATAATTTAGTTCCGAAGTTGTCACTGTGGCTCTGGCAGTCAAGGAAAACAAATATTAAAATACGCGGTACTCTCGTAGGTGGCGCTACAATTTAGGGCTGCAAAACTAGCTGTCATTTGTATGTGACAACCTATCCAGTGCGTAGATAACTTCATATCAATGTCTGTGGCGCAGACTCTTTGGTCCTCTGAAAACTAAACAATCCAAACATTATTTTCCAACATTATTCCGCTTCCCGCTCCGCTTATGAATGTAACCTGACCATACAACATCGGTGTGCTTTCACCGATATTTTGTGTGTCGTAATTAAGGACTTCACGGGGCACCATACAATCATACAAAATATTGTGTTTTTTTTATTTTATTTGTATGGAAAAGGTCCGTGAGGAGAAAACTTGGAATAGGCATAGCTAATTTTGATTCAAATAACATTATAGTGTACATACACATATCACGCCTATATCCCTGGTGGGGTAGGCAGAGCGTCAACGACCGTGAAATTTGTTATCGCCACGTCCGACAAATTTTGCGGGCTGTTTGAGATAATTCGTGTATCGTGATAGTGACAGGTTGTCAGCCTGTCACCTAAAAGTTGTAATACACCTGAAACCCTAAGTTCCTCAGTCGCCTCTTACGATACCCACGGGTAAGAAATGGCGTGATGCTATTCTCACACAGAAAATGCAACATTGGTATGATTTTGTGAATTTGTTTCTACCACCACCAGTGTTTCAAACACCTGACTGTCCGTAAGAAAGTTGATTCCGTGTTTCGGAGGGCACGTTGCCATAGGTCCCGGTTGCTGTTTATAATTTACTTGGTCGTTATTCATGTCAGAGGTCTGCTGCTGGAGACGGTTCAAAGACTCTGACACTAGGGTACATCGGGTCGTTGGACGACTCGGTGTTCCAGAAGAAAAGAGAAAGAAAGAGGCTATAAGGTTGTATCAAATCATCAACTACTCAGCCAATGTCACTTACCACCTACTTGTCAAAACGGAACACTTAAGCGGATCACACACTTAACGCACGACGGACCGCTAAAATATCGCAGCGGTCTGTCAGATCCATACTAGAAATGTCAATCCGCATACTAAAACCGCTCAACCGCTGTCGACACAGCGCTATCGCAGCGACGTACTTACGTCGAGAGCGGTTTTAGTATGGAGATTGGCGTTTCTAGTATGTATCTTACAGGCGCATACGTTAGCGCAGCGATATTTTTGCGCTGAAATGCGGGAAAGGCGTACCAAGGGAAAATGTTTATAGTCTGTAAGTTTAGGTACTTATCTTTTTGTAAACAAACTTTGTATGAAACTGACAGTTCAGAAGTGTCACTTTCATACAAAGATTGTTTACAAAAAAAGTACCTAAACTTACAGACTATAGCAGCGGGTAAAACCACGGGACACATAGCTAGATGGTAATAAATAACCAATTGCGTACGAAATTACCCATTAACTGTCCGTGCCCACTTTGCACTGTCATAATTAGTAATTACGGATGGCAACACTGCGCAATTACAGGTAATTAGCGGTGGTTAACGATAGTGGTGCCAGATTACGATAGTTCTTACGTATCGATAACATCTATACCTACCTTATAATACGTAAATACATGGTGTAAAAAAAATTCCCGAAAATATTTTAAGGGAACCCATGAAACTGGACAACTTTCCCCAAGAAACATAGGTTGAATATTAAATTACCAACCGACCAAGTCAATTTGTATTGGAGGGAGGCAAAAAAAAAACTCATATTTCGACCTATGTTTCTTAGGAAAAGTTGTTCAGTTTCATGAGCTGGTTCACCCCTTAAAATATTAGCAGCTAATATTTTACACCTTGTACAATTAACTAATATATTTTTTAACAGGAGTATCCCCATCCAATGAAAATACTCTCAACATAAACACTATCGATACTTTTTACCGACTTTTATTGCTCTATCGATAAATTATCGTCTGGCAACACTAATTATCGAGCCGCGCTTGCGCATGGCAACACCGTCATTACCCTATTATTCGTGACGGGCTAGCGGGTCCCTAATAAGATGCGCTCAGTACATTGATATGAAGTTATCTACGCACTGGATAGGTTATCCCATATAAATTGATGGTAGTGACGTAAGTTACATGCTGTGTGGTCAGCCTAGCCAGCCCCGAGGCAGTGCCTTTATTTTTTTATCCCACTCGTGTCGCGATTCTACTAGAAACAAAAAAATGAAATTGTTTACAATGACTACTGTACTTCATTTATTCAGTGACAGTATTGTAATGTAACTCTCTGACATTCTAAAAGTATTCATTGTGAACCTACTTGGAAATAAATGATTGGTCCAATCTACTGTGATCCCGTTTAATAAATGATTACGAAGAATAATTAATGATTGAATCTTGAATCAAATGATGGCTAGTTTTACGCCCTAATTGAAGCGCCACCTACAAAAGTATCGGGTACTTTCATATTTGCTTTCTTTGACTGCCAGCGCCAGAATGGCGATTTTCAATGAGTGCCACCGATATTGTAGCAACAATTATTCTAGATCTGATTTCAGGTCAGTGGCTGAGTGTCTACAGTCGGAAACATGTCAAGTTGAACCCTAGGGTTCCATGTTATAATGGTTCATCATAGAGATGTCAGAAATAACCAGTTAATATGGATACCGCATAAGAGAAAGGGCATATTACACACGGCGGCGGCGGTAAGTTGAAAGGAACAAGAATTCATAAAAAGCAAGAGAAATTTGGATTGATTAATTAAAGAAGTACCTATCCTATAATTTTTTTTAAGTTACGGCGTCACATCTCATGGGTCGAGACGTATTTTGCCAATGTCAAAGTAGTTAAGTCATCGGTAAGGTTAGTTAAAGGAATGTAAAGTTTGTGGCATTACGCCGAGGGAGAGTCCGCAACACAGTGATCCTAGTCTGACGACTAGGGGCTGTGCTGCGCAAAATTATGTAGCAACAGAAACTTGATAGTAAAACTTTCTGCACCACGTGTTGACCGCTCGTCACTAGTTCTAGTCCATACCAAGTTTATTAGGTCAGTGTTCTTATACCTATTTCTTCTTTTCGTGTGGGACAACGAGTCGTCCAACGAATCGATGACACCTTGTGCCTTTTTTGTATTGATAATGATTATTCTAAAAAAAATTAGGTACCTTGCGAGACGAAGAATTAAAAATATAGTAAAGGAGCATAATCTCTTGTTGCGTACAAAATGTGCGCACCACAATTTGACTTCTTAGGTTGATGTTGTACTAAAATTGTTTTTGGTTGTTATGAAAAATTATATGTATGTATGTATGTATGGAACTTGCATAGGTAAGGTAGTGTTTTTTTAAGCTTCTAAAGTAAGTTGCTATGTAAAAAAATAATCATTTGAATAATGTTTCTTTTGTACCTAATTTGTGTTATGAATCAAAAAATAAACTATATTTTCCATACGTTTGTGAACATTATCCAATACTTCTATAACACATTGGCTACTTATTTCAACATTATTGGAACTTGACACAAATTTATATCGTCAATAACCACTCGTAAACTTGCGGTTGACCAATATTAACATACAAACAAACAAAAACAGGCGTACAAAAGGGACTATATCTATTTTGGCACGCGTAACGCCTAGTTTGAAGTAGTCTCCCCATTGTTTACCATAGACAATAGACATAGACAATGGTGTTAAAAGGATATGGACAATTAGACAATGGGCTAAAAGGACTAAAGGACAATAGAGGACTTGTTTGAATAACAGAAGGGTGGTTATTGGGTGGACATTGAGGGTTCCGTGTACAATATTAATAGTAAAGAAGGATGTGTTATTTTATCACTACATAGTATAAAGCAAAGACGCTTATCGCGTCTGTATGTAGGTAGGTATGCAGGTATGTAAAACTACACAACGGATTTTGATGCATGTTTTTTTAATAGATAGAGTGATTAAAGAGGAAGCTTTTCATGTATAATACTTTTCGGAAAAACATGTTATTTCAACGGGAAAATAAGTTGCAGCGGGCGCAGCCAGTAGTTTTGGATAAGCAATAGTCCAATTGGTCTTAATTTTATTTGATTTAGAATTATTAATTGATTAGTGCTTTTGAACGTAACTATTTTATGAATTAGACGCTTTTTGATAATCGTTTATTATAATTTGTACTAGCACTATAAAACTGAAGATGTACTAAAATATATTTTGTCAGTACGTTTGGCATTTGGATAAAAAATAAATTATCCTTAAAGAACCCTAAGTCTAAGATAATGGCGTCACCACAATCAATAAGCAACTCTCGCCGATGTAAACAAACTATTGTTTACGCCAGACACCGCCAGGTGACAGAAACAAGCCTTTTGTTTTTTTTTTCATCTACTTTTTCACGACCTGTCAAACGTAACGTCAATATTTTGGCGCGATTCGTGACGCCGCGGGTGACGCGTACCAACTTACGTTTTAGTATTTTATTTATACGAAATACAGGTGAAATAGACTTTGGAGCATTGAAATAAAGATTGAGACGGGTAGATTGAAGTGTAAAGAGTCTTATTTCACAAAGACGGATGCCGAATTAGTTACGATTGCTCCAAATGAATTGGATTTAATTTTACTGGTGGTTTCTAAGAAACTAGAATAGATTTTGACATTGGTAAAGTGATTTTCGCTCGTCTACATTGTTGCGGGAGGTTCGGCGTAAAAAGTGAATTTGTTCCGTGTTGTGCGTAAATTTTGTGATTTTGCGCGCGAATCGATTACGCTGTGAGACCGTTATTGTGACATTTTATTTCGTTTGTGTAATTTTTAGAGTTCAGTGACGTTACGTGAACTACACAGCTAAGACAAAAAACTTAAATAACAAGATGAAAACCTGAAACCTGAAAAATTGATTACAGTTTATAATAAACCTATTATAATGTTACACGCTTTCAAAAATCCATTTTAGACTGTCTAGTTTCCCTGAATCTCTTAATAAAATGTTTCATATCCTGAACGAAATTGATATTAACTCATCTTAAATTTTAAGTAGGACTAATTACTTTTTTTTGACCTACGAATAAATATCAGACCATTCTTGAGTTCTTTTCGATCTGCTTACTCTGAATCTCGTGATTTGTGTAAATGTATTAAAAAAATTATACTATATGCTCACTAGGAGATGTCCTGGCGGTGCATCATAAATGGTCAAGTAATTATTTACTTAAAGCGATTAACCCGCCTTAAGGGGGGTTTTCCCTACCCTACCTATGAGTGTATTGTATATTAAGTTTGCGCTTCCCTATAAAAAAACTGACCGAAAATTTTGAAACAAATACCTACCATCTGTAAATACGAATATTTTAGTACTTTTATATGTATTCTGTGAAATAGTGTCATTTTCGTAAAGGTAATTCACGCTTAACCAGTTCACGGCGACGGCGTCGTCGTCGGCGTGAAATTGATTTTACCCTGTGGCGGGTTTGTTGTGATTGTGACTTGGCAACACCCAATTTATATTGGAAATGGTGCAGGTGGTTTGTTATTCCGAATTCGTTGGAATAAATTTGGTGATTATTGACTGCACTTGGTTAAGAGTTTTACAGTTTTATTGGTTCGATATATGATGGGCGTAAGACTCACGATAATTCCTCGTTTTCTGATCTCGCTAACAAAAGGCAAAAACGACATCTAAACATGCATGTTCCAGTCTCTAATACCACCTTCACCTGTATGCGGAAAGTCATGCCACTCCCGCATCGGCTTATTATAACCACGAAAAGTCTTGCCTCGGACACTGATTAAATCGTCTGTCACAGGCGTACGAGGCCAATGATGATGAGGATGACGATGATGACCAGCTGATACCTAACAATATATTTGAAAGAACAGGATTTTTTAGTTTTAAGAAAGGCCAGAGTAGAAAAAATTGCATTGCATTGTTTTAAACGAGAAATAAGATAGGTAGGTTAATATCTCGAGTAACCTTTTAAACTTAGAATGTTTTTTTTATTTGGATCGGATTTGAAGCGGGCAAGTAGAGAAAGGATAGTTGGGTCAGAAGTTGGGCCACCGTTTTGGGCTACCTTATAACCAAGTATGTAGGAATGGCAAAAAAAACGTAAACAAAAATGCTACATTGCATAATATTTATACTCGATAATATTTTATTGATCGCCAATAAATTGAAAATCTATTTCATACTTCCATCAAGCTGCCGCAATAAAACAAAATTTAAACGAAATATAAACCCCGTAACAATAACAAATAAAAAAGCAGCAAACAATAAAATTTATCCCATTATGTGGAATTACTTCAATACTCCTAGTTAACGAACGTTTTATTGCAACAAAACGTAAATAAATGGCGGTGGGTATAATTCCAACGACCACACACGAAGCTTATTAAAACCAAGAACTCCGAACAACAATAATTATACTCCGAGCTTTATAATTCTTATAATTTCGCGCGCAAGCGAGCGAAGTGAAAAAAAAACAATATTAAAACATAACCTTAGCTTATTAATGTGTCAACAACTCAATTTATGGCGCGAACTCGACGGTGACGCCCTCTACGTCACAGTTCTCCGCCAATCACAGGCAGCGTGTTCTAACCCCGACGCAGCTATGAAATAGTGCTGTCTCTTTCTTTCGTACGCGATGACAGCGCGATGAAAAGTGCGCGCTTTCCTTTTAAGCTCTGCCTGTGAAAGGCACGATAGAATATCGAACTTATTTTTTTAAATCCACAGACAATGCTTAATGAGTAAAGCAGATGACATTATTAATTTATGCCCGGTCACATGGAACGATGATTCTGGTTTTTATTTATCTTACTTAGTTTATTTTGTGATTTATTTTTATTTTCAAAGCCTGATTGAACACGTTTCAAATTTTGTAGGGTTTGGGTACGTGAGATTGCGTTTTACGATGTTTTTATTATATTTTTTATCTTGGTTTGTGGTAATCGTAACAATTAAAACACAATCACCGGTTTATTTGGTAGCTGTTTACCACGATCGCGAATGTTTCTTTTCAGTTTAATGTTTTCATTGCTATTTAGGTATTGCAAATAGGTACTTGTACAAATGATTTCTAGAAACCACCTTTGGAAGATAAAGAAGCTTTAGAACATCTTTCAAACTCCCCATTCAGAAGAGATTCCCCAATTTTTTTCATTGATTATTAAAAACTTAAGGAACCTATGTGACTAAATTTCAGTAAACTTTAATAAAGACAGATTTAAGATAAATTAATTTTAAGATTTTTTTATACTTTTTAACCGAATTAGGTAATACGGTTCAAAGTTTCAAACTCACTGAAAATATTTTCCCAAGCAGGTTATAAAAGTCTAGTGCTTTATAATATAATATTATATAAAATGTTACAAAACCTACCATAAACTAATCCATTATACACCACGTAAAACTATAATTAAAATTTTGATTAATAAAACTATAAATTATGGAACCCTAGGGCCGTTCTAAAATCAAGCCATAGTGTGGGCACGCCTACGGAACGTATAATTCGTGGCTGAGCTACAAGCTGGGCTATGAACATAATGCCGCAGGTATAGTAGGTAAAGGGAGTCATGGAGCTGTTTTTTTAAGGATTCCGTAGGTATATAAATATTTCACTATATAGTATAAAGCAAAGTTGCTTTTCGCGTCTGTATGTATGTATGTTTGCTTAAATCTCTAAAACTACACAATGGATTTTGATGCAGTTTTTTAAATATATGCAGAGGTTCAAGAGAAATGTTTATATGTATAATACTTGCCGGAAAAACCACTAAGTCCTAAGGGAAAATGAGCTATAGCGGGTGGAGCCGCTAGTAATAATAAAAATAACAGAATTATTATGTTCAAATTGGTGTATAACAGACCGAATTCATGTGATGTGCATGTTTATCTCATTATCCCGGTCACTTTCAAACTAGTGAAACCTGTGTTAAACATTGGCAACCGAGTGATATAGGTAATAGATAACAGTCTAAAAAATGTACCACGCATAATTCTGAAAATAATATTTCCTTGAGCATCAATAAAAATTTACCAAATCATAAAAGTTGTTGCAAAAATAGGATCAATAGGCTTAGAAATTAAATATTGCACACGGCGAAAGTTGTGTAATTGAGGTATAATCAGAGATCGTTTCTCAGTAAAAAAATACTTGAAATTATTCCAATTTTTGAATTTATACCCCTGCAACGCACCCCCAAACCCAATTCGGCGGCCATGTTGTTTTCGTTCGGAAATGATTGCTTCTTCAGGCGGGCTCGCTTAAAAACTTAATTCGTTTCGTCGTTAGCGCGATAGCGATATAGCGATCAACTATAATTATATGCTCGCAAGTGTTGCGCATCGATCTTTGATGCTCAGGTAGGGTAGGCGTACCAATCACAAACTAGTTTATCCAGTGCCAAACCAAAATTAGGTGTCATATTCTTATAACTTTCCAAGCCTGATCCTAACTTTAAAAAACATGTATTAAGGAATGAGAAATCATTGGTACAATATGGATATAGATATTATACGTTCCGTCGCTGGTGCCTGGTTTACGACTGGAACGTCCACCCTACAGTACTTACTACAAAGACTGTATTTTTCAACGTCCATGCTTTTTTCTTAAAACTTCAAGTGTGTCAGGTCCACAACCATATACTTACTTGAATACGCGCTACGAGAAACTGTCATTGCGCAGAATTATACACGAAATACAATATTGAGGGGTATTTCAATTTATTCCACGTAATTCTTTTCGTGGCGTATAGTTTACTTAAGCACTGTATTTTTCATATTCAGTGCTTTAAAATTCTTAGATCTTCTAAAGGTTTATGATATGTGTTTGATCAATTCAAAGGGACTCAATGGTTAAAATATTTGAGTAACTGCAAACCACAGTACAAACTAGAAACCAACGGGCTATCAATAATATACCGGCAACATTGATTAATTCAAATCCTAAAATCAAAACATACTTAAGTACATAAGTACACTTGCACTATGTCGTGGGCTGTGAGTGAGCCACGGTAGCCCAGATGGCAAAAGTCGCTGGTACAGAAAAAAATTCAGCCTGCGGTAGAGAATTTTGCATGTAAAAAAATACAGATAGATAAGTAAAGTAATAAAAGTCAAAATGCGGTACGCTCATTTTGCAATTAAGAATCCAGCTTGCTCCCGTTCTAATTTACGTTTTGCAATGGAGCTAAATTGCCAATAGTGTAAAACAAAAAAAAAAAGAGTTAATAAGTAGAATTCTACATACATAGTTATGTCACGGCTTTATCTCCTGCGGGGTAGGCAGAGGCGTTGTTCTACAGTTTTATGTAATTAGTTACCTAGATTACCTAACCCAAATTCTGATCTAATTTATCTGTACATGATATTATAGCGGACTATAGTATACTACATAGATTGCCTCTAAAACTGACAAAATTAAATTTATGTTGAAATAATTTATTCCTAATGGTTAAGACATTTCTTTCCTTAAAAAATGTTACCATTTTTAAATTACCCAGACGTTACCCCCGTGTGGTTTGAAAAAAGAAGACGACATACGAACTTTAAAAAAAATTATGATCCTCAACATAAACAACATATTCCCCAAAATTACGATGCGATTAATACATTTATAATATTTCCATCCTTTTCATACACATACGTGTGTCTTACTCCGACAATCATTTTGAAAATGGAACACCGCTGAGCGCATGAAATTAGTCCCGTTTTTTCATCTCCCACCGCGCTCGTTTTGAATTTGGAAGGTTTTTATTTTTTTACCGACGCCGAAGGATTCGGCCATGATGCCGGCGGTGTCGAAGAGTTTTTTATTTTTTTTAATTATCAATGTTGTGGCCAGATACTTAGGGCGGCCTTTGTATCTTTTTTTTTTTGGTAACAAATTTATATTTTTCGGTAGAATGTCATTTGGTAAATTGCGATTGGGGCTGTCGCCGGAATGGTATACAAGGTGATTTTTTTAACATTCTTTTAATTTTGACAAGTTGTGGTTTTTAATTTGAGTCTAAAATAAAACGTATTCGACATATATCGTTATAAAAAAAAATATACAATTATTTCGTATTTGGGCTATTTACTTAGGCTACGAATTAGGTATACGCTTCGCTATAATGAGCGAGCAAGTAAGAACATTCTATTTATTTTAGACAATTGATTACATCGCACACTTGACGCATGACGAAGCGCTAAAACGTCGCAGCGGTCTGTCAGATTCATACTAGAAACGTCACTTCTCTCATACTAAAACCGCACTCGACGGATAAGACTGCGATAGCGCTTTGTCGACAGCGGTTGAGCGGTTTTAGTTAGTATGGGGATTTACATTTCTAGTAAGGATGTGACAGACCGCTGCGATGTTTTAGCGCTCCGTCGTGCAGTAAGTGTGCGATCCGCCTACGTTATAATGGTAACTTTAATCCTTTTGAAATTTTTATTTTATATTAAGAATAAACTTGATGGTCCTAGGTATAACATCTGCCTACAGTATATTTTTCCAGTTTTCTCAAAATTCTACGTTTTTATACTTATAACACCCTGTACTAAAAGATTCGGTTGTAACAAAAAACGACGTATCTCCGATTAGATAGTTTTCTGGTACCTCGCACCGGCCTTTTATTTCGGTACCCGTGGGTTCCCGAATATATTAATTGCCTGAATTAGTACCCAGATAACCATCGCGATCGTATATTTTACAGTCCTGCGAGATTAGTTTTGAGAGGAATTTTCGAACACACGATGGATGGAAAACGCCGCAATTCAGAAAAGGCATATTTTTTGCTGAACAATTTACTTTATAAAACTTTTTGAAATGTTTCTAGCCGATAAGACCACATGAAAATGATAACGCAATAAAAAAAATAGATCTAAACTAAGAGGCAAGTTTAATAAATAGTCTTAGTCAACGATGTGATTGAAATATTTATAACTGTACGCAGTACCTATCTATGAAACTTTTTATTGGCTTCATAGATCTGTGACAAAAGATCTAATCAGTGTCTGAGACAAGACTTTTGTGGCTATATAGTCGATTTCCTACAGACATTAAGTTGCCTGGGACGTAGTTTTGTGCCATCTTCTAGGCTTCCCTGGCTGACCCCACAGGAACGACGAGTCGATACGTGCACAGCCAGGTCGGTTGCATGAGTCTACCGCACGATAGACCTATATCACACGGGTCGGACGGAGACCCCGTCCGGGTTTAGTGTGGATTTGTGCTTCTCCAAGACCGGTCTTTGGTCTTGTTAATCCCTGGGTCGCTTCTTAGGGACGGGAAGAGAGGGGGTGGTGCTATTCCACTCTGCTGGCACCACACGGCTTAAAAAAGAAAGAAAAAAATAACAAGTATTTAACAAACCGCACCGTTTTCTCAACATCGTGTGTTGAATTTATATTGGTTTTGTGTATAATTTAATCACTGTATCTAGCAGATGAAATAAGAGATAAAAGTAAGGTTTTCTCAAGAATATAAAGATATTTATCTCAAAATAGTTGTTAGGTTGGTATATAAATTAATTCAACGGAAATAGGTAAATAAGCCGTCTTTCATTATTTATACACACACACCCACACACACATACACACACAAATCACGCCTTTATCCCTGGCGGGTTAGGCAGAACGTTCTCTCTTTTCTCTTTTCGACACCTAGTCGTTCAACGACCCGATGAACCCTAGTGTCAGAATTTTTCAACCGCCTTCTACAAGTAGCAGGCTTCTGACATGGTTGTGTAACCACCGCCGTCTAAGTAATCATAGACAGCACCCGGGACCTACGGCTTAACGTGCCATCCGAAACACGGAACCATCTTACTTACGGACAATCGGGTGGTTCAGCCCGCAATGTCCTAACCAGACTGGGAACAAATTCACAGAGTGATAAATATCTACTTGAAAGTGATATAAATATCAATTTTGTGTGTGACCCACCGAGAATCGAACTCGGAACCTTCTGCGTCACAGGCAGTCGCACTACCACTGCGCCACATCGGTCGTCGCCTTTTACCCATTTACCTACCTACTTGCTTAGCCGAGTACCTAGGTAGATACATACATACATATATCACGCCTTTATCCCTTGCGGGGTAGGCAGAGCGTTAACGGCCGTAAGAATAAGCTCGCTATCACCACTTCTGACATTTTTGAAGATTGTTTTCAAAGATAGTTTCAGAAAACATGTGTATCACTATAGTGACAGGTTGTCAGCCTGTCGCCTAAAAATTGTAATACACCAATACTCTCGAGTCCCTTAGTCGCCTCTTACGACACCCGCGGGAAGGATGTGAGGTGATGCTATTCTTAGCCGGCATCACACGGCATACACGAGAAAACACATAAATTTACTTAACTTTTTTTAAAAGAGTTGACCGACTTCAACGGACGTACAAAATGCGAACCTCCATTTTTTGTCGGTTAATATGCCTTATACCTTCTCTTAAAACTAACTAAATACTTATCTGAAAACCGCATCAAAATCGGTTCATCCAAACGCGAGATAATCGCGGACAAAATACATACAGGTCAAACTAAGAGCCTCCTTTTATATGAAGTCGGTTAAAAAAAAAAGCTTGGGTTATTGAAAATACACCCTCCTAAATACACACCTAGGAAATAGATTAAGAAAAATGTTCACCGGATTATAAAATATGATTGTACCCGTTTTGGGGAGAGATACGGTGGACACAAGTTATGGGTTCTTCAGGACAAGCGGGAGTTGAGGGGAATCGTGTCGCATTTCTATTAATAATAAAAAAATAAAATAAAAACATTTATTTCAGACCTGACGATCAATATTTTATCTTTTAATTCGAAAGATTTTTGAATTTTAACAGAACATATATCAATTTATTCTGATAAAACGCTAGTACTATTTATTCTGATAAAACGCTAGTGCTATTTATTCTGTGTCTCTAACCAAAAAATACAACTTTGAACAAAGAAAAGGGCCGACCGATGCCTTAAAAAATATCTAAATTTTGAATTCCGATTACGGCAAACGAAATTTGCAGGACTCCGAAAACCAATAACTTGACTGTCAGCTCAAGTAGCCCTCCCAAAAAATTACATTGAATATCGTAGATTTTAACAAAATCATGGTCACCCTAGTTTAACCTGGGAGAGGCCAGGTGTGGTCACAAAGGGGCCCTAATGCACCTCCCCCGTGTGGGGCCCTACCCCCGCGTGGGGCCCTACCCCTCTTCCCCTTCCATATTTAATCGTGTTTGTAGTATTATCGTAATGTCTACTTCGGAAAAGCAGCATGGCGGAATTTTTGGAAATGTTATGCCGTGTGATGCCGGCTTAGCATCACCCCATTTATCCCCGCGCGCGTTGTAAAATGCCACTAAGGGACTCGAGGGTTTGATGTGTATTGCAATTTAAGGCGACAGGCTGACAACGTGTCACTATAGACTATAGTGATACACGAATCATCTGAAAGGCCTAAAATACTTGGCGATAACTGCCGTAAGTTTACGATCGTTAACGCTCTGCCTACCCCACATGGGGTAAAGGCGTGATTTATGTATGTATGTATGTTATGGTGCTGGTAAGTCTACGTGAGAGCGTCGGTGGCCAAGTGGTTAGGACACCGGTTTTGCAATCGACCCGAGTTCGATCCCTGTCATGTACCTACCAATGTGTTTTACTCACGTATATTTACCGACTGCTGTTACGGTGAAGGAAAAACATCGTGATGAAACCCACACCAACGTAGCCGACATCGACAGAGAAAGGGATAAGGCTAGGAAAACTTTTAGGAGTAGGGCTTTTTTTGTTACTAAAAGCTGATTTTTAACCTGTTACTACTAATAGTGTTGCACGAATCATCTGAAAGGGCCTTCAATATTTGTCAGACCTGGCGAAAGCGACCGTAATCTACACGGCCGTTAATACTCTGCCTACCCTATAAGGGATAAAGGTGTGATATGCGTATGTATGTAAAAGTTTTTAAAACCTACTGTACATTAACAGCCACAACAGTCCACTGTTGGACATTGGCCTTCCCGTTTCGAGGAGTATTGCCATACTCACCATCACCACGCTTGGCAGGCGGATCGGCGAGCGCAGTGTTGCATTCACAGCTGCACATTCCCTTAATTACCCCTTACTCGCTTTTAACGATACCCACGGGGTGATGTTATTCTAAACCACACGGCTCGTAGACCTACAGATAATGTTTTTAGAGTTGTAAAACATTGACAAAACAAAATAATTTCATCAAAGTTATTTAAACCTACAAGCCCACGACACAAAACATTCTAATAATACCGAAATTTCTCTATCCAGCTAACGACATGCCGTATTTACTCGAATAATTGAAGCAAAAATCTCAGAGCAACGTAACTTTTGAGAGGGATCCCTGTGATTAACAAGTGAAGTGAAGTTAGAATCTCGCAACCAGGCTGCGCTGAAACACTCATCATCATTGACCTCAAACTACAAGTTTATTGCTCCATGGCCTCATACGCCTGTGATAGACGATTTAATCAGTGTCTGAGGCAAAAGAACGAACACTACGTTGCCTAGGACGCAATTATGGAAAATGCAGGGTTGCCCAGTACCTGCGCTACCCTCTCGACGTCCCTGGCTGAATCCACAGGAACAAAGAGTCGATACGTGCGGAGCGGTGCTGCAGGAGTTTACCGCACGATAAACCTCTATAGACGGATGATGGGTGAAGGCGGTAACTAAGTGGCGTCCGAGAACAACTGAGCAGCCATTAGGCAGATCACCCGCCATCTGGCTGACAGTGGATGTGGGAGGCACAGGACAGGCGCCGATGGCGTTAAAAAGAAGGGCTTATACTCAACAGAGGATAACTATAGGCTGATATGATGATGATGATAATGATGACGGTGCTGTCACAGTCTTTGCTTGTTAACTCTGAAATACTAATCTTCTTAATTTAATTCAATATTGCTTCTTAAGTTCACGATTTTGTTCATTTAGTTTGACTGGGTCGAGTTTTTCTTAGCTTCATTCAATTTCATAGGAGTTTCTCCTGAAACCATTCCCTGCTCCAAGTCGAAAGTGTACACAAAGAACTAACATCAGTCCACAACCATTAAACTATTCTTTGTATTGAACGCCCCTAACAAGCTTTCAACCGTGTATTAACCGACGCAGAAGGTTCCGGGTTCGATTCTCGGTGAGTTACCATAAAGTTGATATTTATAACTTTGTGAATTTGTTTCTACTCTGGTTAGGGCATTGCAGGCTGAACCACCTGATTGTCTGAAAAAAAGAAGGTTCCGTGTTTCAGAGGGTACCTTATAGAAGGACACGTTAAGCCGTAGGTCTCGGTTGTTACACAACCATATCGGAAGCCTTGTAGTAGACGGGTGAAAAATTTCTGACACCAGGGTTTCATTAGGTGTTGGACTACTCGGTGTCCCACACGAAAAAAAAAACCGTAAGTACATATATGTTTAACTATCTACATAGAAGACAAACAATATTGGCGATGCATTGCCTCATTTCGAAAAGAAAATGAATTATGTGAATATCCAGTTATGAAAAGGAGTAAAGTTGCTTCTAAAAACACCAAAAATCGATTTTCAAAATATGCCGACGCCATTTTATATTTAAAACTTGACAGGTTTTTTTTAGTTGTGGCAATAGAATTCCTTTATGCCAATGTCACATTTTTAAACTTGACAGGTTAATTTTGAAAGGAGTTGATATTTGTTCTACATTCAAAAATAGAAACACTAATAAAACCTTATAAGTCTAATATATAAGTTTTGAATCATATTACATAGTTTTAAGTCCAACCATTAAGAAGGAATACAACGCAGGTTGAGTTTACCTATTATTGGGTGTACATATAGTCGTGAATTATTATAAGCACTATGTATCTAGGTTAAGTTGATATGTATTTACCTGTTGGTGAACCTAATAAAATAAATAAATAAATGAATAAAATTGAAAAAAATTGAAAAATGTGTCCTACATTTTTCTCTTTTTTACAGTGACTGATTCTGACCAACAAAATCTTAAATTCAAAATTTACTGCTTTAAAAGAAATAAATACCTAGTAAAAATAATTTATTGGCAACATTGAAAAAAAATACAATGGCCGACGTTGAGCTAAATTGTTTGTGTGACGGACGATTCGTAACTACCCATTTTATTTTAAAGATTTTTACGTAGAAGCTTTTTCTTACTAAATAGACTCTGGAAATGAGCTAATAAGATCAAGAATATTATTTTTCCCATTCAAATCCAACCTCTTTTCAAACAGGCCGCGCGCGGGAAAGTGTCAGCTGTCACTTTGATAGATAAAATGGCGGGCTTACAAATAGACAGCGAGTGGTGTTGGGGCTCGATAGTGGACTATCGATAGTTTGTCGATAACTTGTTCAACTATCGATGGTTAATCAATAGAATCAATAATTCAATATATAAGGTGTAAAAATACTAGCTGCAAATATTTTAAGGGGCGAACCAGTTCATAAAACTGAACAACTTTCCCCAAGGAACATAAGTCGAAATATGAATTAAAATGTTGAACCTCCCATACAAAATGTAGCAGAGCGAGTTAACTGTATGGGAAGTCCAAAATTTTTTTCTAATTTCGACCTATGTTCCTTGGGGAAAGTTGTTCAGTTTCATGAGCTGGTTATGTTTGCAGCTTTTTTTTACATTCTAGAGGTTGCCTGGAAGCTATTGCTACTTTAGCATTAAGGCCACCTCATTGGACCATCGAAAATTCTCTGTTTATTATGTTATTTTTGTTTTTGTCTTGTGTGCAATAAAGAATATATTATTATTATTATGTGTAACGATACTATTCATAGTATCCTTACCTACTAATGATATGAAACATATCGATAGGTAGTCTATTCACTTCTCCGTAATCGATAGTATCAAACTGTCAAAACTATCGATTGTTTTTTCACGGTAACTACTATCGATAGCATAGGGTTTTTCGAATAAAAACTATCGATACCTAGCAGTCCTAGGTATACCTATCGATAGTTTGGCAACACTAACAGAGAGTTTTTTCAGAGACTTGATTTGAAATCAGTGTAATTAAAAATAATGACAAGTTTGGACATAAATTGTAGGTTTGAATGACGTTCCGTGCAATTAAAAGCTTTCTGTTGTCTTTCTCTTCTCGTGTGGGGTATGAAGTCGCCGAATGACCTGGTGGACGCCTTACAACCTCCTATGACGTCATACTTTCCTATTTTCATACAAAATACGGTTTAAGTCGTCGTTTTAAAAAGTACCTAGTCACTAGACATACCTACTATTTTTCTGAATCAGCCCTCAAAAATTTGTCAGACGTGGCGTTAGCGACCTTATTTTTACGGTTGTGAACGCTCTGCCTAACCCGCAAGGGATAAAGGCGTGATGTAATGTATCTTTGCATGCATGTATGTTAAAAAGTAGCTCATTTGACTGCCAGTACACATTCCTATTATTAATAGTTTAATAGAAAACTACTAGGTGGCCATTTTGATTTTATAACCTCATTGTCATCACAAGAGATCTCCACAGATTCACACCATTTGACTATTTAAGTACTGCAACTACACGCGAAATAAAATTGAACGCGACATAAACTATAGAATAGTGTGTTCTACTGAGTTCCAAAAACTGATATTTAGAAAACAAAATCTATGACACTACAGAGTATGCGGATCGCACACTTAATGTACGAAGGAGCGCTAAAATATCGCAGTGGTCTGTCAGATCCATACTAGAAACGTCAATCCCCATACTAAAAACGCACTCGAAGGACGACGCTTTGTTAGCGCTACATCGACAGCGGTTGAGCGGCTTTGGTATGGGGATTGACATTTTATATGCACGGGGTATGCCACTGCACGTTAACAATCATAAAATTACGGTCATAATTTTACACACACACACACACACACAAATCACGCCTATATCCCTAGCGGGGTAGGCAGAGCGCAAACGACCGTAAAATTACGGTCTTCATCGCCACGTCTGAAAAACGTTTGACGGTCGTTTCAGATAAGCTGTGTATCACTATAGTGACAGGTTGTCAGCCTGGCACCTAAAATTGCAATACACATGAAACCCTCAAATCCCTTAGTCGGCTTCTACGACACTCACGGGAAAGAAATGATGCTATTCTAAGCCGGCATCACACGGCAAATCATAATTTTATATAACGCAAAATATGAAAATTGTTCATGGTTGGTTTTTAATTTAAGGAAGTCATACTCATAAAGACTCACACACACATAGTCACAGACACACACAATGATATGTAAACGCAGCTATTTAGTTATATTAGTGGTACTAGACTAGACGATTTGGTTTGGGACAAAATTTTAGCGCACTGTGAAACCACCCTCTTGGTAACACATGTTCTTAACAAGTTACGCGGCTGTAACTACGTGAGAACGTGCTCTCCGATGCATGGGCGTGTCATTAGTGCTTCCTGAGTTATACGGGTGACACACGAAGGCGGGGGAACGCAGCGGTTTAGTAACGTTAGTGCTTCCTAACTAAAGTTATATCCATAAGGGTGTGACACAAGATTTAGAAGTGCATTATCAGAGTGACCATCGCAAAAGTGGAGAATCCGCCACACATCAGCCAACAATCTGCTCAAATTATTGTCAAAAACTGCCAATAATATGCCCTTCTATCTAAGAAGTTTCTTTGATGAAAAATACAACATTTAACAGTTTTACCTACAAACTGTTTATCAATAACTCATCTTTGTGTATCAACATTGGCTTTGTTTTCTTTCTTTCCTGCGTACAAATTTTGAAGCCAAATCTGCCTAAATTACAAAAATCTGTCACAAATGGTCACACTGTGCATAAGGCGTGCGATTAAAGAAAGGAGTCTGTAAATGGCGGCGGTTACCTGAGTGTGTAGGAAAAAGCATGACCGCCTGTGGCCTATGCAACAAAACTACAGGCTACAATTCTATATGTGAAATTCGATGTATGTTGCGTAGCCGGTGGGACATTATAAAACCAGGATTTTTGACCCGTTACGCAATGTACATCGAATTTCACCTGTAGAATTGTAGCCTGTAGTTTCAAAAAACGAGGTATTGTGTTAGCGAAAACATGACAACCGGCCGCCATCTACAGATTCGCAAGCCTTATAAATTCGAAGCGAAAAAATTATTTATGCAAAACAGATAGCGTTGCAAACAAAAATAACTTCAATGAGTCATCATTGAAAAAGTGTTTGCAAAATGTCGGTAACGATAACTAACAAAAAAGCCTTGAAAATTTCATACACGAATATCACACGAAAATAAATCGCCGCGATCTTACGCCATCGTCGGTCGTCATTCAAAGGACAATATAGTTTCGCAGAAGGGGCGTAAACGAGCATCGTATTGTGCAATAAAGAAAATGTCCAATAATGGTGATATTTGCTCCACAAATCTGCTTACAGTAAGTATAGCAAGACATTGAAGTACGAATTAAGGGGGTTATTGTTTTGGATGTGGCACTTGGGGTTTAAGTATGATGTTTAAAGGGAGCGATGTCGCAGATTTAGCACTTATTTAGGAAAAAAATACATCAGAATGGGAACCTTATTAGGCGGATCGCACACTTGACGCATGACGGAGCGCAAAAATATCTCAGCGGTCTATCAGATCTATACCTAAAACTTCGCTCCCCATACTAAAGTTGCACTCGACGGACGACACTGCGATAGCGCTGCGTCGAAAGCGGTTGAGCGATTTTAGTATGGGAATTGACATTTCTAGCATGGATCTGACAGACCGCTGCGATATTTTTGCGCTCTGTCGTACGTCAAGTTTGCGATCCGCCTTAACCAATTTTGAAGTAGTACCTACATTGATGGCGCTGAGCTAAACGGAAAAAGTTCATTTACAAGGAATTTATTTCCTTCAAAAAGTTTACTTCCAACAGCTTAGATTAGCATAACCCCATTTGGCGCCCGTGGGTGTCGTAAAAGGCGACTAAGGGATGACTCCAGGGAACGGGCAGCAGCGTTTGAATATTTACAAATCTTGCGCTGCGCTCGCCAATCCGCCTGCCAAGCGTGATGAGTATGGCAATGCCTCCCAATTGGGGGAGGCCTATGTCCAGCAGTTGACTGTTGTGGTTGTAGTAGTAACATATTTCTACCTACGAGGAACCACCTAGGTAGAACTAAATGAACAAATAAAAATAAAAAAAAACATTATGTTAACAGCCACGCCATCTACACTGGTAGCTATGACAATTTCGTTAGTAGCTCCCGGTAGTTACCATATAAATATAAATTATAGCCCCAGTCCGCTGGTGGTTCCGTGTTTCGAAGGACACGTTGAGCCCTTGCGACTACTGTTTACCTTGTACCAGTACCTTTAATATTAGCTGAAAAATAGTCCCGGTCCCGATTACTTAGACGGCGCGGCGGTCACACAACCATGTCAGAAGCCGGCTACTTGTTGAAGGCGGTTGAAAAATTCTGACACTAGGGTTCATTGAGTCGTTGGACTTCCACAAGAAAAGCTTACCTTTAATATCAGCTGAACTGCCACCTCCATCAACTATGATAACGTCATTCCTAGCTCCCGGTGGTTCCCACATGGACGGAAGGATATTTCTAAATCCGATCTTCGCGGTGTGTGGTCCACGTCCAGCCCGCCAGTGGAGACTCGGGATATACAGGGAGTTAGGAATGTGCCGTGTGATGCCGGCTTAGAATAGCATCACCCCACATCCTTTCCGCGGGTGTCGTAAGAGGCGACTAAGAGACTCGAGAGTTATGGTGTATTACAATCTTTAGGGGACAGGCTGACAACACACTGACACTATAGTGATGCACATGTTTTCTGATACTACCTTGAAAAACAATCCTCAAAAATGTCAGACGTGGCGATGGCGACCGTATTCTTACGGCTGTTAACACTCTGCCTACCCCGCAAGGGATAAAGGCGTGATATATGTATGTATGTATGTATGTAGGAAAAGGACGTGGAGAAAGATAATGTTTTTTTTTCGTAATAATAGGTTTTCTTTTCGATAATAAAATAAAAACTAGTATTCCAAGAACTCGATAGATGGCGTTGAACCGACTATGTTACCTGATTTTAGTGTAGATTCCAAAGCTAAAAGACAAAAAAAACATTGCAACACTGTCTGACAGTCTGGCATACACTGACACTTTCGTTCCAAATGAGTCCGAGTCCAAGTTTAAAAAAAAATCTAAATATTACGTTCCGTTCTTTGCGGTAACATATCAAGCACAGTGCCATCTATCCAGCGACTAGAATAATAATAAAAAAAAAAACGCTGTTGGCTACAGACAAGTCAAAATAAGTTACTTTTTAAAACCAAACTTCATGTTGTATGAAAATGCTGTAGCATGACGTCACACTATTTTCAATTGGGCGAAACTGTAACTTTTATATTACTTTTTTGTCAAACAATTCTAGTTTTTAATACTTTATTCCAAGAATCATGAAAACAGTAACATACATACATACATATAACACGCCTTTATCCCTTGCGAGGTAGGCAGAGCGTTAACAGCCGTAAGAATACGGTCGCTATCGCCACGTCTGACATTTTTGAGGATTGTTTGCCAAGGTTGTTTCAGAAAACATGTGTATCACTATAGTGACAGGTGGTCAGCCTGTCGCCTAAAAATTGTAATACACCAATACCCTCGTGTCCCTTAGTCGCCTCTTACGACACCCGCGGGAAGGATGTGGGGTGATGCTATTCGAAGCCGGCATCACACGACTAAAAATATAATACGGAAATAGTAAGTAGCAATATTTTTGGAAAATAATTTGATATAGGTATAGCTTTCGTGTTTTTTTAATTATCAAACTTTAGTCAGCCATCTTAACACACGTTATAAATACACACACAAATCACGCCTATATCCCATGCGGGGTAGGCAGTCCGCAGAGCGGCAAAAATACGGTCGCTATCGCCTGATAAATGTTTGAGGGTCGTTTCAGATAAGTCAAGTATCAATATAGTGACTGTTAGTCAGCCTGTCGCCTAAAAGTTCTAATACGCATGAAACCCTCGAGTTCCATAGTCGCCTTCACACACCAAAGAAGAGATTTGAGGTGATGCTATTCTAAGCTGGCATTACTCTTGATAAACAAAGAAGTATCAAACATTGATTCAGTTGACTCACAATCACATAAAATATCCATTAAAGAAATTAAAAATAAACGAATCCAACATGGCGGTAAGGCGCCTCACACACTGGGAACGCGCCCCGACGCGTAGCGCGGAGCGGCAGATCCCGCGCGCGGCGACGGAGGAGCAGATCTGCTTCATCGCGCGGCTTGCTCCGCGTCTCCGCGCGGAAGGGCGTTGTACGACGCGCGACGGCCCCACGTCAAACAAAGAGTGAACTCCAATATCGATCGCCGTGGTTCGAGCGGCACTGCGCCGATAAGCAGAATCTGCGCGCGTGACGCGCCACCGCGCGTGGACGCTTTGTCGGTGTGTTGTACTAGGCGGTTTTTCGATACGTACTGATGTACTTACATACAACTTTAAAATCTGCGCTCCCGCGCTACGCGACGGAGTGCGGTGCAGTGGGAAAGCCGCCTAACGAGTCAGCTGTCAGTCGTTTTCGCGCCTAAACGCCTGTCTCGCGCCATTGAGTGGCGCCTGTCATCGTGATTCCAAATTTGAAAAGCTTCGAATGATCCGCTGATGGATTTTATTGGCTGGTTTTATTAAAGAGGTTGAATGATTAGGGTAAAAGGCACTAATTTAAAGTTAGTTATACGGAAGTATTGTAAGAAATATAAGTTTACAGTGGTAAAGAAAAATCTAAAATTACACCAGTCGTCCAACAATCCGATGAACCCTAGAGTCAAAATTTTTCAACATCCTTCTACAAGTAGCAGGCTTCTGACATGGTAGTGTAAGGACCGCCGCCGCCTAAGTGATCATAGACAGCAACCGTGACCAGCTGGGACCTACGGCTTAACATGCCATCCGAAACACGGAACCATCTTACTTACGGACAATCGGGTGGTTCAGCACGCAATGTCCTTAGTGTTTAAAAAAAAAGACAGAATTCAATAAGTATAAAATACTAGCGGGTGACCGCGGCCCCGCCGCGTGGAAGTCGGTTCCAAAAATCATCTCATGGCATCCCACAAGAACATTTTTTCGAGATAAAAACTATCCTGTGTTAATCTTCTTCTTTTCGTGTGGGACACCGAGTCAAGATTCAATCGTTTATTTCCAAGTAGATTCACAATGAATGCTTTTAGAATGTCATAGAGTTAAATTACAATACGGTCACTGAATAAGTGAATTAGTCATAGTAACAATAACAATTTTATGTTCCTAATAGAATCGCGGCACGTCGTCGAACAACCCGATGAACCCTAGTGTCAGAATTTTTCAACTGCCTTCTACAAGTAGTAGGCTTCTGACATGGTTGTGTAACGACCGCCATCTAAGTGATCATAGACAGCAACCGGGACCTATCCTGGGTTAATTCAAGTTACTCTGTGCGCGTGTGCCAAATTTCATGAAAATCGGTTCAGCAGTTTTAAGTAACAAACAAACATACAAACTTTTGCATCTATTATATTAGTACCATCAGAGGTTCAGTGCTTCGGAGGACACGCCAAGCCGCCTGCCCCGGTTGCTGTCTATGGTAACTTGGACGGCGGCGGTCGTTACGCAACCCTTCTAGTGACCTACTAAAATTTTGCCATTAGAATAGGCCATATTTGACAGCTGTCAAACCCAATAAAGACATGTCAAGAAAGAAAAATAGGCCTTATGTCAAAGGCTCATAGCATTAACACGATTTTGGCAGCTGTCAAATCAAATATGGCCTGTTCGAACGGCCACACTAGTGTACTTAGTAGCAGGCGGTTATATAACTGACACCGTTTCATCGGGTCGACCATCGACTCGGTGTCCCACCCATACGATAGAATGGAAAGACAAACTATGCGACTTTTTTAAATTACCTACTTACCTATTTAAGTAGGTAGGTACCAGTGTATCTTAGTATAAAGCATGAGGGGGACACGGCAGTGCTCCTCGCCAAGACGCAAAAAATGCAAAATGCTATAGTCTGTAAGTTTAGGTAGGTACTTATCTTTTTGTAAACAAACTTTGTATGAAAGTGACACTTCAGACTGTCAGTTTAATAGACAGACTATATATGCAATAAAGATATATGAATATGAATATGAATATATGCTATATGCCGTGTGATGCCGGCTTAGAATAGCGTCACCCCACATCCTTCGCGTGGGTGTCGTAAGAGGCGACTAAGGGACTCGAGAGTATTGGTGTATTACAATTTTTAGGCGACAGGCTGGCAACCTGTCACTATAGTGATACACATGTTTTCTGAAACAACCCTGGAAAACAATCCTCAAAAATGTCAGACGTGGCGATATTCCTGCGGCCGTTAACGCTCTGCCTACCCCGCAAGGGATAAAGGCGTGATATATGGACCTCCAATTATGTATGTATCTATCTTGTAAGTATGTATCTTGCAATTGGTATAGGTAGAACTTTTTTATATCACTAAATAAGTTGCAAATGGGAATTTGACAACGAGAAATATAAAATTAGTATGTTAGTAAATGTCTGTGGGTAAGGTACCCACTGTTTTAGTAATAAAATACAGAAAATTAAAGTTATGAAGTCTCGATAAGCGTTTAAGATAAATAAATTGACACAGAATGTTTACCCCGCAAGGGATAAAGGCGTGATATATGAATGTATGTATGTGTGAAAGAATAAGTGCACAGCAAAATATTTTAAGCTCAAACCCGTGTCCTGCCTGGACCAGGTACCTACCTACCTATTAGTCAACAGCAACACCAATAATTCTACAATTGCTAATTTCCATAAGTGCAAGTGTCAAAGTGTGACAAGTCCCTACTGTCACTGACATGTCACAAGCATCCTGTGTGTTCATTGTGTGTTTTATTGTCTACCTTGTCGGGGTGTCTAGACTAGATTATTTTACGTGTCATTATTTCTGAGCCGCCGTGTGATGTCGGCATAGAATAGCATCACCCCAACTCTTCCCGCGGTTGTTGTAAGAGGCAACTAAGGGACTCGAGGGTTTCATGTGTATTACCACGTATTACAACTTTAGGCGACAGGCTGGCAACAAGACTTCAGTGTTACACGAATCATCTGAAGGGGCCCTCAATACATGTTAGACGTGGCGATATCGACCGTAATTTTAGGGTTGTTAACGATCTGCCTACCCCGTTATGGATATAGGCATGATTTGGTGATTTGTGTGTGTGTATTTCTGAGAATGTAGGATAAAGTACTAGTGTCGATGAGGATTCCTCTTTCGAATCCTCATAACGCGGAAGTTCCGCATATCTCATCCGCTACCGCTGTCATGTGATATTTTTTTAAATTCCTCTTCCACTTTCGTATCTTTATAGATTATGAAAAAGCCAATCCTCATAGTTTATGGTAGGTAAACAGCGTGAACAAAAGTATTATTTTTCATGCATCTTTAGGTTTCTTGTCTCTTTCGAGCGCTTCCTTTTCTTCGTCCTCATAAGAAATACTCATCCGCATCCTCCAAGTTTGAGCTTGTTACTTCCTCTTCTTCATAACAGCTTCCTCATCAACCCGTCTATACCGGGTGTAAGAGACGGTGTAACGAAAACTTTCCAGGCGTGCTCAGACTATGAAACTGAACAACTTTTTCTATGGGGCTATGTTGGTAAACGTGTTTTTTTTTCCCTTTTCCATATGAAATCCCCGATCAGCTGAGTGATTTTGTATGGGAAATTGAAAAAAAAAAATTCTTTTCCCAACATAGCCGCCATAAAAATAGTTGTTCAGTTTCACGGTCTGATCGCGTCTGCAAAGTTTTCGTTAGGTACACCGTCCCTTACACCCTGTATAGTGCAAAAAAATGGCAAATAAGGAATACAACTTTAAGAAATATAAGATGATGAGCCTTTCTGGAGTTTCTAAATGACTTTTTACTGCAGATAGTGATTTTAACATGTCATTACGTGTCAAAAATATTTAGCAATTATTATCATAATGACATTGAACATTACTCTATAGTCTGTAAGTTTAGGTACATATCTTTGTTTGTATGACAGTTCAGAAGTGTCACTTTCGTACAAAGTTTGTTTACAAAAAGATAGGTACCTAAACTTACAGACTATCTGTGACATTGATGACAGCACAGTGATCTACGCCATCGAAAACTTGTTAAAAATCTGAGCGATTAACATTGCTTAAAAGGCTGTGAGATATAAATTTAGGACACCATAGATAGCTATTTGGTTGCATATTAAGAAATTATACACACCAATCAAAATAGGTATGTGATTAATAATTTAACAAGACATTCATAGGCGAGCTAAAATTAACCGAAAATCGTACAACTTAATTGGACCATTAAGCCATAATTCGATTTAAGCGAAAAAACAAGTTTACTAAAAGACACGTTCAATTATTCATCAAAATGGCGGCCTGTCTATCAATATAATAATTCTGTCAAAGTTTAATTGAAATTCCGTAGCGCGCTCGCTCAAAAGGCGCTCACAATATTATTGATACATTACGATCCCGCAAAAGAGCCATAGCGGCAATTTACAACTGAATTACAAATCTCTACCATACCCACTAAATACACAATCAGGTTAAATCAAATTGTTCTATACCTATCTCACTCCAACTCAAAAAAACGAAGGACGCCAGAGCGAGACGCGTAAAATTTGATGATACGGATGAAGAGTGAAAAGCGCAAACGGTTGACGCCTACAAAAACGTTTAGGGTAGGGTAAAAAAGCAAGTTGTGGGCAGGGGCGTGTCTCGCGTGAGTTGCGTGGGGCACAGTCGCTCGCTCGCCGCCGCCGTGAGCGCAGGTCCGTTCGATCGATCCGTCACTTTTGACAGCTGTCAATCAAATCAAATCGTTTCAAAAGTCAACGCGTGCCGTCACTTGAAAATTGCTGTCACAGAACTTTGAAATTCAATAAGTTGTTTAATTATTGAAAATAAAACATCAGTGACAATTGACTTGTTATGAATTATTCCGAATTCAAATCGAGTTGTAACTGAATAAATTCATTTGGACAAAGCATTGTGTTGTGGAGATGAAAAAGTGAATAAAGACATTTGAGTTTAGAAGAGTGATAATCAAAAATGGCGTTTGAAGACAGATGCAGTCCTAACCAGGCAAACAGCCCAGGACCAGTAACAGGAAGAGTCCCAGCTCCTCATGCAGAGAACATGAACTACGTACCTCAAAACCAGTACACGTGTACAACGATAGATTCAAGATTTGACAGAAACAGTCCAAACATGACTATAGTCAAAGTCCAGCCCAACTCTCCACCACCAAGTCCAAGCCAAGAAGAGAACTATCAGCATTACTACAGACCAGAGACCCCAGACGTCAAACCAGTTATCAACCAAGACTTTGACACGAACAGAATACAACGCCAGCAACCAACCACGCCCATAGCTTTTTCAATCAGCAACATTTTACATCCAGAATTTGGTCTCAACGCTATAAGAAAGACCAATAAAATCGAAGGACCAAAATCAGCTGGTCCTAACCATAGTATTCTTTACAAACCCTACGATCTATCCAAGCAGAATGAAAGTCAGAAGTTTAGTTTTGATTACGTAAAGGCGCACAATAACAACGATTTCAACAGATTACCACCTTTAGGAGGCTTAAGGCAGACAGTGTCACAGATTGGCGAGAAGGAAAAAGAAGCACCAAAGATTGTTGAAGCCCAAAAGAGGCCGGATTCTGCAAGTTCAATAGTCTCATCAACATCCAGCGGAGCCCCATCTACTTGTGGCAGCACAGACACGAACCAGAACTCCTCAAATGGGCAGCTTTGGCCAGCATGGGTGTACTGCACGAGATATAGCGACCGACCAAGCTCAGGTAAGAAATAGAAATTAGAAAATATGTTAAAATATTTACAAAGGAATGAACAAGAAAAGTTGACAGAGAGAGTAGAGTAGATGTTGTTGTTTTTCATTTATGAGAATAATATACCACTGCGAGTGCATTGAATCCTAATAGAGTTGATAGATTCTAATTTTTTTGTAGGACATTGAAACAAAAGAAACATTAGTAGGTGGTCAACTGCTTATAATTTTTATACAAGAAATATTTCCGATATTCCTCAGATAATTCGCTTTTTATCCTTGTTATCTTTTTGATATGTAGTAGGTATGTACGATGTGACAGATGTTGACAAATAATAGTATGAATTTTGGAACTGAGCCTAACTGAAAAAAGATGTTAACTACCTATATCTTTTGTAGTTTCTATCTTTACAATGGTTTCAATCTGTGATTCTTTTATTCTTTATATTACATTTCTTTGATGTAGATAATCATATTTATGAACTGTGATGTTTCATCATCTTTTTGATTTCGTATAGGTAATAAGGGCGAATTATTATTAGATCGTTGGACGACTCGGTGTCCCACACGAAAAGAGAGATTTATTGATACCGCTTGATGTTTTTCTGGTGTAAATATTGGTGATGTAGAAGATTCTTCATAAAATGTAGTTACATTATTTATAAGAAAGACAAAAGGGAATAAATACTCACTGTTTCATCAAGATAAAATTTTCTACATCTCTTATAAGATCTCGGTTTTGGTTTCTCGACTTCTGCCCGTCGGCAAAGAGAACAACGAATTAAATTGAAAAAATAGTAGGCACAGTAGCATTGAATTGTAAATTTAGTGATTTATATGAATGTATTCCTAGAAAACATTGATTTGCATGTCACAAATTTTAGGGTCCTTAAATGTTTTTGTGTTTTACATGATTAATTTTCTCAAATTTGTTTTCATAAGTAGGTAATTGTTTGCAAATTATTTAACTCAAAGATTCCGTTACAACACTTGCGCGTTTGAACCATAAAATTTATATTCTATTGACCTTCATTACTGACAGAATGTTGTGACACATTTTTGTCTGTACTTTCTGCATCGTTGACTTCATATAACAGATTCAGTTCGACAATTTTCTCATGTTTGACAAGTAGGTACTGTATCGCCCTATAGTTTTTAAATACCAAATGGCTCGTGAAAGAGAATTTGGTATTCAAAAATATTCAAATTATTGTTGACACGTTGTAGGGACGTTTGCATCGTAATATATACAAAGTTATTCAATTATATTCGTATTGTATTTGTTATTCATTGTCTATTGTAATAACGGTTGGAATTTGATGTTTGTGTAGATGTGACATTTTTATTAGTTCGACCTTTTGTAGGTACATCAGCTGGTACAACTTTTGATAGGAATAGTAAAAACTTGTAATTAACTACCATTTCAAATTAAATTTGAGTTCAGATGATATTTGAACGTGACTTAACTTAGAATTCGGGCTAGGTTAGCCTTCGGGTTGCAGAGGTCAGATGGCAGCCGCTCTGTGTAAAAACTAGATTCCACGTCAAATCCCCTAGGTTAGGTAGCCGACCGCGACAGAGAACGGGATAAGGCAAGGTTGTGAACTAATATTTCGATCTATTTTTGCAAACAAAGGATTGACTCGAGAATAGAACCTTGTTTGTCAATCTTGTTGACGTCACTCCCCTAAAGACTAGTTAGACCACAATCCTATAAGCTATTATAAGAGTTATCCCCAGTAAGACTAAAAAGGAAACACAGCTAGTAACAGTCACGAAGCGCAAAAAGAAAAACACTAACAATGATGAATTAACTGAAATTTACCTGTCGCGCGGCTCCAAGATGGCGTCGCGATGACAGCTGTCAGTTTGACAGCTGTCACAAGGAAACGTCAAGCCGCCGCGTCGGAAGGGCACTTAGATTATATTTACTCGCTTTATTGTAACCTTTTCTTGTATTGTAAACAATGATTTATTGTTCAATATTTTATGATGATTAGCTGTTGTTCTGTTGAGTTGGATTGGACAAACACTAATTGACTGTCTTGTTAGATTCGCATAAACTTGACAGTTCATAAATATAATCTATGAATATGTATCGAGTTGCAATTTTTCACGAGGTTTTTATAGCTAGTTTATAGCGTGACCAAGACAATATGAAAAATTATAAAATAAAAAATAACTTTGTATGTGCCGTGTGATGCCTGATGGCTTAGAATAGCATCAACCCATTTCTTTCCTGTGGGTGTCGTAAAAGCCGACTAAGGGACTCGAGGGTTTTATGTGTATTGCAATTTTAGGCGACAGGCTGTCATTATAGTGATACACGACCTATCTGAAACGGCCCTCAAACATTTGTCAGAGGTGGCGATACCGACCGTAATTTTACGGTCGCTAACGCTCTGCCTACCCCGTCAGGGATAAAGGCGTGATTTGTGTGTGTGTTTTGTATGTAAATTGATCGATCAGCTGATCAGTCACTATAATTATTTTAACACGGTTGGTACCTTGTTACAACTGAACACAAAAACCTCGTTATAGCAGGTTTTAGCTTAAGGCATTTTTTAAAAGTACCCTCATTCCGCCCAATTATGATAATTTTTTAACCACATAAGGACAGTAACGCCCGTTTTTAGCAAAAAACAGTCTCATTAATGAATATTATCCACACTTTAATGGAATTTAAAACAGATCAATTAAAATAGGCAAAAACTAAGAAATTATGGCAATTTGTTTTATCCGGCGGCGATGGTGGCGTACGTCCGCCATTTTGATCGAAATGTCACCTGAAAAAAAGCTACCACAATTATTAAATAACAAGCAGTTTTTATACCTTTTATACTTTACCACTTCGGCTTAAGCGGCCGGCTGCTTGAAGAACCTATTTTACAAAAAAAATACATTGACAACATAATTACTCATTAATTTAAAACGCGACACTTTAAAGGCTTCTTTGACAAGTACAACTTAAAGTTCATTATTGAATGAAATTCTCGTTTCACACATAGGCTGGTTATTTCACTTTTCATGTATGCGGTGACGCACTTATTTTTGCCGTCAACGAGATATCCTATAGCCCGTATTTATAAGACTGTACGACTTATAATTGCAAATCGTTCTGTATTTTTATTACTCTTGTAGTTGTACTACGGAGAGCAAAATACGAACTAGTCAGGCCATGTACTTAATGTACAGTAATTTGGCTTAAGATCGTTGATAAGTAAATAATTTCAATGTTATTAACAAATCTTATTAAGACGTTGTTTCAGTTTTGTTGTTTTAAATAATGAGGTGTATTTTTTAATCAACACGTCAAACTTTTCTGCGTCTATGTGTCAATATCATTTAAAAAAGAGTGCAATACAAAGTTATTAACCGAATTTAAGTAGAGGAAGACGCGACTTGGCAAGGAGCACTACCATACACACAATTATAAACACTTAGCAATTTTCAGTTCTTCAAAACCTACCGCAACTATAAATACCTAACCTTTGTGGTATCACAACAATTTAAAAATAATTCTAGATGTCATAAAATGTGGTGGCATTATTTTAAACCACACGAGTTCTAAAATGTCCAACAATTTGTTTACAACTACCTACATTGTCATACTGACATACTTAAGTAAAGATTACATTGAGTTCGCGCGACAAGAATAAAATTCAATGTGACAAGTGTTTAACCGATTAAGACGACCGATGTGGCGCAGTGGTAGTGCGACTGCCTTAGACGCAGAAGGTTCCGAGTTCGATTCTCGGTGGGTCACTCACAAAGTATTTTCACTTTGTGAATTTGTTCCCAGTCTGGTTAGGACATTACGGGCTGAACCACCCGATTGTCCGTAAGTAAGATGGTTCCGTGTTTCGGATGGCACGTTAAGCCGTAGGTCCCGGTTGCTGTCTATGATCACTTAGACGGCGGTCGTTACACAACCATGTCAGAAGCTACTTGTAGAAGGCGGTTGAAAAATTCTGACACCAGGGTTCATCAGGTCGTTGGACGACTCGGTGTCCCACACGAAAAGAAGAGCCAAAATCGAGGGAACTCTTCAAATTCCACAGTCACAACATAGTATTGAGGCCGTTTTCGGTTCTTGGTCTCGTTTTTTACAATATTATAACTTTACAAACGTATTATTACTATAACGTATTAAACGTATTGTACTTTACTCAAACATACACTTATCTTCGTGTCAAATTATCATCTAGTTTGTATAACAAAACCGCATTACGTTACGTGACGTCGCGGGCAGGTGTAAAAAAACATTTAGTTCGGGCAGTTGAGCTACTGGCGTCGAAGTAACGGATCGGATAAGGTGTGGACGTGAGTATTAAAGGTGGAAACTGAGAGTGGACCGCATGCGGTAGCAGCAGGCGGCAGTGTTGGATGGATTGCCTTTTCTTGGAAATACAATTAGTAGCAAGTATGTAGCTAATGTTGCCTATTTTATGAAATTTTTGGTGTATGTTAAATATAACTGATATTATGTTGTAACTATTATTTTAAGTATTTTGGGGGTTTTTGCCTGAATCTACTTATCTCGAACAGACGAGTATGTCGGTTTTTACAAAACTAAATAAGTATACGGGCTAAGCCAAGTGACTTGGTTCAAAATTTCTGACGCGATATAGATTTCTGTTTTGAAGTATTATTTTCATTATTATGTATAGTCTGTAAGTATAGGATTCCTGAGACGTTTGTAACATTTGAGCAAATGCTACGACATAAAATCCAATTTCCTTTGTTTATCAAGAAAATGGAATATATGCCATATAACTAAAAGTAAATAAAAGCAAATCAGATTTCGCTCCGCGAGAAAAATGCAAAAAATTTATAATATTATAAACCGGTTGCAAGTCCTGGCTGTACCAACGTCCAGCATGTCGTTAATATCTACTTACACGACTTCATAAGCCGCTGGTGCGTGCGGTCCACTCTCAATTGACACCTTAAGTTGGCACTGCCCACGCTAACTTGTACATAATTATTTTAATCTGCTGTTAATATTATAAATATGAATGTGCAGTTTGTCTGTCTGCCTCGTTGGCTTGAACATTCAATGAGCTGTTTTTACCAGATCGAAGTAGGTAGTGTGTATTTTTACAACAACAACAACAACACAAAACACGCCTTTATCCCTTGCGGGGTAGGCAGAGCGGCAACGATCGTAAAATAACGGTCGTTATCGCCACTTCTGACAAGTATTGAAGGCCCTTTCATATGATTCGTGTATCATTGTAGTGACAGGTTGTCAGCCTATCGCCTAAAATTGCAATACAGATGAAACCCTCGAATCCCTTAGTTGCCTTTTACAACACCCGCGGGAAGAAATGGGGTGATGCTATTCTAAGCCGGCATCACACGGTATATTAAAACGGTGCAAACGGCAACAGTGTATTTTTAACCGACTTAAAAAAGGAGGTTCTCAGTTTGAACCGTATGTACGTATGAATGTATGTAGGTATGTTTTTACGTGAATGACCGACCCGATGAACCCTCTACCTACTTGAATTTATGTATTGTAAGCGCAACATCAACCCATCAAATATATTTTTTCTGAAATATCATACTTACCATTCTACTAAATAAATGCGAATCGTAAGCTTGTTTGTTACTACTTCACGCTAAAAAACTACTGAACCGATTTTCATGAAATTTGGCACATAGATAGAGTGTAACTTGGATTAACACATAGGATAGCTGTTATCCCGACAAAATGTTCCTGTGGGATTCTACGGGATTAAATAAAAAAAAACCTTCCATTGTTTACATTGATATTGCCGTGTGATGCCGGCTTAGAATAGCATCACCCCACATCATTCCCGCGGGTGTCGTAAGAGGCGACTAAGGGACTCGAGAGTATTGGTGTATTACAATTTTTAGGCGACTGGCTGACAACCTGTCACTATAGTGATACACATGTTTTCTGAAACAACCTTGGAAAACAATCCTTAAAAATGTCAGACGTGGCGATAGCGACCGTTTTCTTACGGCCGTTACCGCTCTGCCTACCCCGCATTGGATAAAGGCGCGATATAGTTACTAACTTCTCCTGTAAAACATTGTAAATTAATCCAAATAAAATTATCATACATACATACATACATATATCACGCCTTTATCCAATGCGGGGTAGGCAGAGCGGTAACGTAGTTAGTTACGTCAAGTTGTAAAAATAAAAAGTATCTAAACGGGGCAGGTGTTGCTAAAATATGAACTATAATTATTCCGACAAATTATTAGTTTTTTTCCCGCCAGTCGCCATTTTGTATCGCGCCACGCCCAGTTGGCGCGGGAAAAAAAGTGCCAAGTTTTCAGCGCCATTGCTGTGAGCACACGGTAGTGTTGTGCCAAGTTCAACATTAATAATGTACTAAGATACACACACACACAAATCATGCCTTTATCCGTGGTGGGGTAGGCAGAGCGTTAACGACTGTAATATTACTGTCGTGATCGCCACGTCTGACAAATTTGAGTTTCGTTTCAGATAAGTCGTGTATCATTAAAGCGACAGGTTGTCAGACTGTCGCCTAAAATTGCAATACACATGAATCCCTCGAGTCCCTTAGGCTTTTACGACACCCACGTGAAACAAATGGGGTGATGCTATTCGAAGCCGGCATCACACGGCAGCATTGTTATGTATAAGACCTTATAATCATCTAATAAGGCCTTATAGCCCATGATGTGTCTATTAAAATGCAAATTATTCTAATAAGAGTAATAAAAGATTCCTTTAATGGACATAAAAAAAAACTTGTGAAAAAATATTGCTATTGAAGAATTTGCAGTCATCGCACACAATCATGCAATAAGTAAAAAAATTAAAAAATCAAACCGACTTCACAATGGAGACAAATTTATACAGGGAGGACCAAAAAGTGACGTTAAAAGGCAAAATCTGAATGCCTTTTTACATATCCGAATCATCCCATGTAGGTATGTTCCGCGATTCTGTACTTTTCGATATTCAACTTTTATTTATTTTATACTTACGTACATTTAGTCGGTAAAGGAAAAACATACATACATATATCATGCCTTTATCCCTTGCGGGGTAGGCAAAGAGTTAACGGCTGAATACAGTCTCTATCGCCCTGTCTGACATTTTGGAGGAATATTTTTCATTTGTCAAAGGAAAAACATCGTGATGAAACTCGCATCCAAATAAAACCTAGGATTCGGGCCAGGTTATCCTTCGGGTTGCAGAGGTTAGATGATATCGCTCTGGTTCCACGTCAAATCCCCTAGGTTAGGTAGCCGACCACGACACAGAAACGGGATAAGGCCAGGAGAATGATGATGTAAAAGATATGTAGGTATTATGAATTCAAGTATGTAATATAAAAAACCTGAGATTTACAAACCTACATAAAAAAATATGGATTGAATCGGTAACCTTCTTTTCTGTAATCGGTTAAAAACAACTGTTGGAATTTACCTTACAATAATGGGTAACCATGTAATGTGTTTCCGTGTTTCGTAAGGTATGTTGGGTGATAAATCGTAAGTACCGACATTTCTAGTAAATAAGTTAATTATGCCATAATAGGTCATTAATCTGTCCATTTATGTGACCAAGTTATACTAGATTTTCATATAAAGGATGTAAAAAAAAAACTGCAAGTATTGTAAGGGGTGAACCAGCCCATGAAACTGAACAACTTTCCCCAAGCAACTAATGACAAATTGACTTGGTCGGTCTGTAATTTTGAATGCGGGAAGTCCAAATATTTTTTTCATGTTTTGACCTATGGAAAAAGTTATGCCAGTGGCTCATTTCATTTTTCTACATTAAGAGCATATTTTATACATATTAAAAAACCTTCCCCTTGATTCACCGCATGTATTAAAAAAACCACATCCAAATCAGTTGCGTGGTTTGGCAGAATTAGCGGTTCCAATGACAGACGGACAAGCGTTTGTTTTATTCTCGCACAAATATTAGTCAATTATGCTTCTCACCTAATTAACTATCGGATAATAACTGATTTCACGTGTAACCACGTATTATAACGTAATTTACGTTGTGATAAACGGTTTCTTTACGTAAGAAAACGATTGGCGCAGCAAAAAGATCACACAGTAGCTAGACTCAATAATCCGTGACTAGTGATGTGTGGAAAGTAACTGTTATAGGTAATAGTTATTTAATAACAGTTCACTGCATCAGCAAAGTACTGACAATAAGTACACTGTTTTTGTATGTTTATTTTTTTAATAAGTAGGCTGTCAAGTCAATGAGTATTTTTGGACTTTCATAAAAAATAACTCATAGAAATAGTTTTGAGTGGGAGGTAGATTTTTTAATACAAATTACGCAATCCGCGAAATGACTCTAAGGCCGAATTTTTTTATCGTTTTATAACATTTGGTCCCAAAGAAACAAATATTTGAGATATAGCAGATCAAATGAGCTACTTTTATTAAAACGATCTAAAACAGTATTTTGTATGAAAATATGACGTCATACACGTCGTGGATGGCGTCAGAACACTTACTTTAGTGTAATTTTATTGTTTATTAATTTAAACTTTAATATTTTGAAAAATTATGAATGAAATCCTTAGTATTTTTGGACAATAGTTGTAAGCGTACAACTTTGATATTTTATTAATGACCCAGTCCATAACCGAATTATATCTAATAGTTAAATGTAAAGTAACAATTAATTAATTAAAAAACAAACAACAATTAGTTAACAGCGTAAAGTATCCTACAAAATGAATTTCCTTTAATACTATCATCGTAATATAAAAGGCACAACCATAGAGCATGCGATATAAAAAAAACTGACTATTACCCGATGGTAGTTTTTTTATATCGCATGTTCTATGGTTGTGTCTTACCATCGGGTAATAGTCAGCTTTTTTTATATCACATGTTCTATGGTTGTTGAACAGGTAACTGTTATACCAGTTACCTGTTCCCCGTCACTGTTACCATCAGTTTCTTGCAACTCAACAAGTTTCCGAGAACAGCTATTACTTATAACGAGTCTATTATTATTGTGGATGTACATCATTAGCCATTGTAGAAAAAAAATGAAATTGATTTCAGCACGAAGAGAAATAAGTTGTTTTCAGAAAATTGTTATGTTTATTGTAATATGCCATTTTGCCGTGTGATGCTGGCTTAGAATAGCATCACCACAATTCTACCAGCGGGTAAAAAGTGACTAAGGGATAAGTTTTCCAAGGAATGGACAGCAGCGTTCCCTGTAAGATTTTGCATTCACAGGGAATTAAAATATTTTTTTTTTTCAAAGTCCAAACCTTAAAAAATATATATTTCATCAGCATATTAATGATTATCTGTAGTCGTTTTTTATGACACCAACGTGTATAATTAGGGTGATGCTATTCTACGCCGGCATCACTCGGTAACACTATATCTACTACGTACAGTTCCTTGTAGACATTTGTAATGTAGGTTAGGCGGATCGCACACTTGACGCACGACGGAGCGCTAAAACATCGCAGCGAGAGGTATGTCAGATCTATACTAGAAATGTCAATCCCCATACTAAAAGCGCTCAACCCCTTTCGACGCAGCGCTATCGTAGTGTCGTCCATTGAGTGCGGTTTTAGTATGGGGAGTGACGTTTCTAGTATGGATCTGACAGACCGCTGCGATATTTTTGCGATCCGCCTTAGCTTAAGATCTTTCAACATTTGCTCATTAAAATATTTTTGCTCATTAGACTAAATATCCTGTACTTTAAAATCTTATTTGCCGTGTGATGCCGGCTTAGAATAGCATCACCCCATTTCTTCCCGCGGGTGTTGTAAAAGGCAACTAAGGGACTGGAGGGTTTCATGTGTATCACAATTTTAGGCGACAGGCTGACAACCTGTCACTACAGTGATACACGAATCATCTAAAAAGGCCCTCAATACTTGTCAGACGTGGCGATAACGACCGTAATTTTGCGATCGTTAACGCTCTGCCTACCCCGCTAGGGATAAAGGCGTGATTTGTGTATGTGTAAAATCTTATTAAATCTAATTAAAACCAGGTATTCTAATTAGTACCTAATTAGATAAAATAAAGCTAACAAAGTCAGAAGAACGCCAAAAAGGTTAATTTATTCAAATTATTCAACACAAAATTAATTAAATTAACAAAACGGAATAGGAAACTGTTTTTATCTATTTATCTAGCTCTACGATCCTAGCTATTAAAACGTTTTACTACAGGATTTCCGAAAAGACAAAAACTTTTTAATTGCTCTTACAGTGTTTCTCCACTACTCCGGTCCGGCTGCCGGATGCCGGAAGTGGCCTTTCGACAATAGTCGAGGGCTGGGCCCTAAGTCTGCTAAATGAAAATCGTTTCAGTTGGATGTCGATTGGATCTCAGTTGAATGATTTTGGTAGTTTCGTAGCCTGCTAACAGTTTGAAGTATAGAAAAATCACAATGGCAATGGAATGACAGTTGAGTTTCGATGGCGATACAATGACAAAAAATAGCAGACTTGGGGCCCAAGAGGACGCTTTTCCACCTATCCGATAAAAGACGGACAGTCTTACGTATGACGTCATGTTAGAGTTCAAAGAGTGCAAAAGCATGCATACTTCTAGTACGTCTGTCACTCCGGACAGATTAAATCCAATTTTCGGTTTGGAGAATTACCGGATCGATAAAACCGGATGCCGGAGGAGTAGAAAAGCGTGTATAGGAGTGTAATAGATTTCTAGGATCGGAAATTACCGGATCGATAAAAGCCGTATGTCGGATTAGTGGAGAAACAGCCTCAATGTACAACTTTTGATGGTAATAACCTGAAGTAACCATAAATTTGACAATAATTCAAATCTGACTCAATACCCCGATATAAACTACAGATGATATTTGAATGTGACTTAATCTAGGATTCGGGCCAGGTTAGCCTTCGGGTTGCAGAGGTCAGATGGCAGTCGCTGTGTAAAAACTTGGTTCCACGTCAAATCCCCTAGGTTAGGTAGCCGACCCCGACAGAGAACGGAATAAGGCAACGAGAATGATGATCGATGACAGTCTTGTCTATGGTACATCATTATTTCGCATGTAGCTATCATAAAT
This sequence comes from Keiferia lycopersicella, assembly GCA_029255805.1. Lineage (NCBI taxonomy): Eukaryota > Metazoa > Arthropoda > Insecta > Lepidoptera > Gelechiidae > Keiferia > Keiferia lycopersicella. Next base: position 1,882,647 of record JARACZ010000023.1, read on the forward strand.
GTCTACTACGCTAACAAACTAACTTCAAAGTGATAAACACACATAGTAACCAGTTTTCGCGTGCAATTATTCAATTTGTTAATTGAAGACCACTGTATGATTGGAAACTATGTAAGGTCCCATTTTCTTAAGTACACATATTTTAAAGGCATGTTCAGAAATATTATTAAAGATGTTTTATGTAAAAACAAAAAGAAAATACACGCTAGTTTTCAAAATAAACGCCAAAAACATGTTCACCAAAATAAAAAAAGTGAACGACCTGTACACAGCTTGCGTAGTCCACGTGGACTACTTTACTATGATTTGACTGTCATATATTTGACATCACATGTCATACATAATGTCCCGATGGCGTAGCGGATAGTACCACTGCCTTCTACGCCGAGGGTCGTGGGTTCGATCCCCACCGGACACAAATATTTGTTAAGTAAAATTTTCAAATATTTGTGTTGAGTCTGGGTGTTTTCTGTGTATAATATGTATTTATTTACAAAAAGTATATAAGTAATAATATCAGCTATTTAGTTCCCATAGTACAAGCTTTGCTTAGTTTGGGGCTAGATGGCGCTGTGTGAATGGTCCAAGATATTTATTATTATTATTATTATTATAATGTCAATGGGATCATACATAGGATGCTACTTATCAATTCAATTTAATTTGTTTGAAAAATTAAAAAAAAAATGCTAGCGTATACATTTTTTTGTTTTTTACATAAAACCTCTTTAATTATATTTCTGAACCCTTAAAATATTTGTTCTTAATAAAATAAGACCTTATATAATTGTTGTCAGGAAATTCCTTGTAACTAACTAGTGCTGCTTATTCTTGTAGCTTTCAGAATGTTAATCGTGAAAATATTTCACGTATTAGGCGAGGAACACACTTGACGCACGACGGAGCGCAAAAATATCGCAGCGGTCTATCAGATCCATACTAGAAATGTCAATTCTTATACTAAAACCGCTCAACCGCTGTTGACGCAGCGCTTAGTATAGGGAGTGACGTTTCTAGTATGGATCTGACAGACCGCTGCGATATTTTTGCGCTCCATCGTGCGTTGCAGATTATGAAAAGTTTGATTAAACTCAGTCTATGTTTAAAAATCCGTTTTTTGCCTTTTCATTCAAAATGATTGTGAGCCAATAGACACAAGAAGGAGGTCTTTTTTCATAAGTAAAAAATGGTCTTCAATTTGAGTTTGACTAGGTACTTACAAAACAATGCCACTATCTTCCTTACATCCTGTATAATATTGATTAGGATATCCAAAACATTATTTCAGTGCAATTTTAATCAGATATCCTTACTCCTAATTACAGTTCCAAGTACGAATATGTACCAAACACAAATTATTTCCTAACACTTATATCAAAATTACTCTATCAACTTGTAACGAGCCAGTTAACAGAATTAGGCCGAAAACTCGATAAATACGATAAATAGCAGTTACGTATGTTTGGATTCCTACCGGCCGGTTTGTTTTCTGAGAAATCATCAGTTTGTGAGTTACGTTATTATGTCATTAAGCCGTTTTTGGTATTGTGACTTTGTCATTGCGGCAATTATATCGATTTATCGAAACAAACGTAATTAAGTTATTATGTTTGTAAACTAATTATTTATTCAAAAATAGGAAATGTATTGTGTTCTTCCAGCCCAGCGGTTGCATTTTTGGGAACAAATAGTTTTCCCGACATTATATAGAAACACTCCTCTTGAATCACTCTATGTATTTAAAAAACTGCATTGAAATCCGTTGTGTAGTTCTAAAGATCTACGCATACCTATACACAGATACGAGAAACGACTTTGCTTTGCATGAAAAACCTTTAAATTTATCGATCAAAATTACATCACTAGTGACACATCATCAAAATGCTAATAAGTTATTATGAAGACATAATAAAAAGATTTAATTAAGTAATTTCATGAATAATTATGTAATTTTTCGACGTTCGTACATAATATAATAAATTATGATAATTCTTTTCGTGACTTGTGCTGTCAAGTTTTAAATAATGATACATAGACAGACAAAATTAAGATAATTTTGCTATTATTTATTCATTTTAGCAAAACACATAAATTACTACACAAGAAAGAATATCTTTTGATTTTTTGTTTTGCATTCTAGTTGTTTTTATGTTTCCGTATTGTGACACCTTTTGATAGATTTGATAATTAGGTATAAAGTCACAAATATAGAAATTGAATGATTACAGAACCAACAAAAACACCGATAGAATATCACATCGCAAAAATCGGAAAATGTTATATTATCGATAACGGTCTTATTGATTCGTCCCCACCCTATTCCCAAGAAACGGCCACCAAGTCGCTATAGTTTTTATCCCAAAGAATTTGTTAATAACTTGATTTCCTTCATTCAGGTGGCCATAAATTTTTTTGTCCACTTTTGGCCACTTTTAGGCCATATAAAATGGTTTATTAGGACAGTACTGCGTAATTCGCGTAAGTCGCGAATTGTCATTTTGAGCATGACGTTTTTTTTAAACTTGAGTAAGTGCGAAACGAAATGTATTTAAGACTGGTACCTGTTATTGAGTCACTTTGTAGTCTTAACCGACTTCAAAAAAAGTAGTTTGTAATTATGTATTTTTATTTATAATTTTACTTGAATGTGGGTTTCATCACGATGTTTTTCCTTCACCGAGTAGTCAGTAAATGTACGTGAGTAAAAACATATTGGTACATCGCGGGGATCGAACTCGGGTCTTACGATTGTAAGACCGGCGTCCTTATCACTTCCTGTCCTAGCCACCGACGACAATCCAACTAGGTCCAACACAGTAAAACATTTTTGTCTCAACTTAAGTTAATAACATCACCCCACCTTTTAAGTGGCATAGGGCAAAATCTACTTACGTGTATTACATGTATAAAAACCCACTTATAGATTCTCACCATAAGGTAAACTCCGTGAAAATTAAGGGAAAAATCAATTCGACGCTTCCAAACAAATTTAACACTTATTCCTTTCAAAATAAGATCCAAAATCCCCAAATTCGTAAGTAAAATGTATGCATAGTGTTGTGGTAAGGGATAATGGTACTTATGCGGTTAAGATAGAGTGGTTTTTGGAGTAAAAACTGAGTGTTTGTGTAGAGTAGGGTGCGCGTACTGAATACGTAATTTTTCGTAGATGTGCTAAAGATATTCGAGGTTGATGCGGCACTTTTTTGTGGGGAAATCATTGTATATTGTGGCAGTTGCCAAACATAGACCTTTTTTTAGGGCTAGAACCAAAAAAATGCAGGATTTGTATTATCGTGTTTGCGTGCCTCTACAAACCTGACGACTTAAATGATTACTTTTATGTATTTTGACATTTAAAATTTTGCTTATGTTTTTGTAATCCACAATTTCTTTACCTAAAACTTTTATCAACTTCACATGTTTTCTAAAGATTATCTACTATAAATTATTATCACTGACCACAACAGTCCACTGTTGGATATGGGCCTCTCCCTAATACCCCGAGGCTGGCCGGACTAACCATACGACATATAACTTTAGTCTCTTTTTTCGACACTCCCTGGCAAGATTGAATCGCTCCTTCACCCTAAGGTTGTCTGATAGAAATAGTTACCTAGCTATAAGACCACCTACATTGTACCCGTTGTTTTTCTCTCTGTAATGTCCATTTATTGTTTTATTTACAATAAAGTATAAATATGTTATGCAAAGGCTGGGGCGATGTTCTTGTGACCTGGCAACACGGAGGAGAGTAACCAGTGGAGAACGCGTCGGTACGATTTTGTTCAAAACCAAGCTCACTGGTTTTTGCGGGGGGAGAGGTAATATCGCTAGACGCAATTGGCTATCGCAATGACCGCATATTTTGTAGAGATGGGAAAAATAAATATGTAAAATTGTATCGATATTTTATATCACCGTTTAATAAGTTTACTCATATTATGTGTAAGAAAATTTATTGAAACATGTGCATGCTAATATTAATATAGCGATATATGTATAAAAAAAAAATAAGTTCCTACTTACATTGTAATTTTAGGGTATGTATTGAAATAATTGTACCGAATTGGAAACGACCTGTTACGATCATTTTGGATGGTAGGGCTGGTTGGCGAGACGATGCTGGTCAGCGGACAGACAGACGGACATGACAAGATGATATATTGACCTACCTATTGATATTTTGTTCTGATTTCATAATAAATGAAATAGTTACAAATTGACTCGAGAGTGTTGGTGTATTTTTAGGCGATAGGCTGACAACCTGTCACTATAGCGATGTGATACACATATTTTCTGAAACAACCTTAGAAAACAAACATCAAAAATGTCATACGTGGCGATAGTGGCCGTATTCTTACCATTGGCCATTAACGCTCTGCCTACCCCGCAAGGGATAAAGGCGTGATATATGTATGTATGTATGTTACAAATTGATATTCGACTAGCGCAAGATCTTTTATTTATAATAATGAAACACGAAATTTTGGCGCGGGGGGAATGCGTCCGCCCCACTCCATATACCCCGAATGCATTCATTCATATAATATACGTACATTGTAGGTAAGTTGTTAAGTACGTACATTAACATAATTCTTTTATGACGATCCCAGAATTATCGATAAAATCATTCTATACTTCTGAGAACAGTGGTATAGCACTAATACGAAGAAAGAGCCAGCCTACGTATGGACACACCCGTGCGTTAGAAAGGGATAGCAATGAAAGACATCAACGGGAGCGCATCAGAAATTATAAATATGGAATTATTTTTCATTAAAATGAAATTTGGAAAGAATCAAGCATAAAAATGTTTACCTATAAAATGTTATCCCGTCTTTTGCGGAACATGATGTTGTACTACGCTTTCCACACCATTTCACTGCACAGGAAGGCATTCTTGATTACGTTTATACGCCAAAAAACGAAGCGCGGAACGTCCGTTCTTTCGCACAGTCTCAACCCGACTAATCAAAATTTTGATGCGTCAGCCTTATAAAGCATACATCAAGTGAGTGCGGTCGCCCCCGCATGCGTTCTCCACTGGTTATTGTCCTCCGTGCCTGGCAACGTACTGTATTTCTATTGATACCGCATCCAAAAGCAGGCCGGTTTATTATTTCGTACATTGTTGGTATGGAAACAATCACTTCGGCGCAAGGAAACATGTGTCAAATGTTCCGTCTACCCTCCTCTACCTTCTTCTCGCTGAGATTCTGTCCGTTTTACACGTTCCAGGTATAAAGGGGGTTGTGGTGTGATGCCGTGTGATGCCAGCTTAGAATAGCATCTCCCCACATCCTTCCCGTGGGTGTCGTAAGAGGCGACTAAGGAGCTCGAGAGTATTAGTGTATTACAATTTTTAGGCGACAGACTGACAACTTGTCACTATAGTAATACACATGTTTTCTGAAACTACCTTGGAAAACAATCCCCAAAAATGTCAGACGTGGCGATAGCGACCGTATTTTTACGGCTGTTAACGTTCTGCCTACCCCGCAAGGGATAAAGGCGTGATGTATGTATGTATGTGATGTGATGCTGGCTTGGCATAACATCACACCATCTGTCAAATATACCGTCTACATCCTCTACCTGCTTGCTGAGATTTTGTTTCAAAAATCCTTATGTTGGTGAGCATAATCAACATAACTCACATTTCACCGTTTTTTGGGAAATGTTTTTGAGCCGCTTTAAAAAACTATAAATACTGTATTTATCTTGTGACTTAAGCGATTGACAAAAAAAGAAAACAACAGGAAAACGGTCATACTTTATTTTGAAACATTGAAAAATAAACACACAATCTCCTTTTTGTAGTCGGTTAGAAAATACTCCTGTCACGCAATTTGAGGTCGCGTGTTTTTTGTAACGTGTAATTATGATGTCAAAAAATATAGTGATTAGTTTTCATATATTTGATTGAATTGCGTTTTAACGAGGTTTGTTCTTGTAATACAGGTGTAAAAGAAACTGCTGCAAAGACACAAAACAGCCTCCTACTTACCATAGCTGAGCGGACGGATGGGCCTATTTTGAGGCACTGGATCACGACGCATACTTTGCCCGGATCGCGTGCCTCAAAATAAAGTCCTGTATTTTGGCTGACCTTTAGCTTTAGCTTTAGTTAATTTTAATTGTAATTTGTACTAACATAAATATAACATAACTAAGTGCTACTAACAAATACTATGGATCATGAATCTGAAATAAAAGATATATTATTATTATTATTATATTAAAGGGGTAATTCCGCCCATAAAACTGAACAGCTTTCCAAAAGGAACATAGGTCATGAGAAAAAAGTTATATCTCCAATACAAAATTCCCGACCGACCAAGTCAATTTGAATGTTCAAAAAATTCTCATGTTTCGACCTGTGATTCATAAGGAAAGTTATACAGTTTCATAAGCTGATTCACCCCTTAAAATATTTGAAGCAATTTTTTTAATGCCCTGTCGTATATTTTATATTATATCTATTCTATGATACCTTGCCGACATACGTTTATTCTTACCTACAAACAAATTAATGATAACCAAAAAAATCACAATTATCGCTATGTATTTCGAGAAAATAGCGTTGTTTCTTCCATTTTAGGAAAATCCTAATATGTACCAAAGCAATACCTGTCTGTAACCAATACAGCATTGCCACCTTATACGCAAACCTAATCCTATACACGATTTTAAACAATGAAACAGGCCACACTACCCTAAAAGGGGTTGCCAGCCTAACGTTGCCAATTATAGTCGTAATGAATTTATTTGCCAGTTGCCAGACCAAATAAATTGTGTGCCATTAACACTAGGGAAGTATTTAGGGGTCAGAGAGGTATTTTAATAGTTGAAACTTGGGAGATATGTCTTTTTAGTGTAGCCATGTCTCTTCTGTTGTTTATTTCGTTTAATTGTTTGTAATGATGTGTTTTGGGGAGATTTATGTTTCAATTCGTTCTCTCCATTGTTGTCCAGGACCCTAAGTCTGCTAAATGAAATACGTTCCAGTTGGATGTCGATTTGATCTCAGTTGGATGATTTTAGTAGTTTCGTTGTTTGCTAACAGTTTGAAGAATAGAAAATCTCATTGGCAATGGAATGACAGTTGAGGTTCTATTGAGCATTACAATGACAAAAAGATAGCTGACTTAGGGCCCTGGTAGTTGCATGGTTAGATCGAAGTAGCTCGGAATTTTTTTAACACATTAATAGATGATAATAATCTTTAAAAACAACTCATAAAAAACGGGTGAAACAACTATCCATTTGAATCAACCTACAAAATTTGCTGTTTGATGAATCAAAATGAAAATGAGCTGTTTATATGTTAAAGCCTGCCATACTATGAATTTATTGGTCAAATATTTTTCAACTTGTATAATTTCAAGTAGAACACACTAAAAAAATAGTCAGGCTCAGACTTATATTATAGCATTCAGCCTAAGGAGATCCCTTTCTGCCCTTTCCCATTTCTCCACATTACATAAATCATAAATAAATCATAAATCATTTATTTCTAACTGACAGTTGCCATTTTGTATGTGGTTGTTAAGTTATTGTAAAATTATCGTTGTGTGCTGTACGTGTTTACCTCCCCTCCCGCAAAAAGTGGCAGAAAAATTTGTTCGATAATTGTCTGTTTACCACCTCCATAGGGTGAATGCTCTAAGGACTCACACCCTTCTATTTGTAACGTCACGATTTCTTATGAATAGACAAATAAATACCACAAAATACCACATAAACAGACCGATTCTATTCTGCAATAATCAGTATGGAGGATCTTGACAAAAACAATTAATTTCAAGTAAATAGCGCTATTTTAAATCACGCACCAATCACCAACATCTAGGTACAGTCAGGTAAAATATTCTGAAGTGTTGGTACAGTTGACAACAGAAGTGTTACAAGTTATTTCTTATATTGTCTTTCTGATATTTTCGTGTCGGTAAAACGTAGATTTGAAATACAATGCTAGCGTTAAAATAATTCAAAATTTATAGTGGCTTAATTTATTATGTATTTTTTATTCCAAACTTACTTTGAAAAGGTAGTGCGATAAAAGTACCGAAATGCAGTTAAGCGACTGTAGTTTACAGCGAGTACAGTAACTTAATTCAACTTTTGTAATATCTACACTCTCAATTTACTTTATACCATCTAAATAATTACTTTACAATATACATACATATATCACGCCTTTATCCCTTGCGGAGTAGGCAGAGCGTTAACAGCCGTAAGACTACGGTCACTATTGCCACGTCTGACATTTTTGAGGATTGTTTTCCAAGGTTGTTTCGGAAAACATGTGTATCACTATAGCGACAGGTTGTCAGTCTGTCGTCTAAAAATTGTAATACAACAATACTTTAGAGTCCCTTAGTCGCCTCTTACGACACCCGCGGGAAGGATTTGGGGTGATGCTATTCTAAGCCGGCATCACACGGCATAAAAATAACACTCTAGAAATTGCTACCTAAAAAGGAATATAGACTACTGTGGCTTACTATTTCATTTCTTGGTTATGCGACTTTTGCACGCGACTGTACTGCGCCGTTTATAAGCGCTGACAGTATCAGCGCTGCGGGTGCTATAAACATTTCTGTGGCTTCCTGTACTTTTGCACTTTTGTTCTTTTCGCGTATAAAATGTTATTTTCGCGTTTAATTCGCTTCCTTCTTATTAATGGCGGAAAGAGGGTTACTGGTTGTGTGCTATATACAAACATCACGCCTTTATCCTTTGCGGGGTATGGAGTGTTCAAGAACGTAATTTAAGAGTTATAGTGACAGGTTGTCACCTAAAACTGTAGTAAACGCAAAATATTCTGAGTTCCTTAGTCGCCTCTTACAAAACAGAAATGGAGTGATTTGTTTCTAAACCGGCACCACACGGTATATACTGTATGTAGTTTTTTTTCCGCGCTCCCATACGATTTGACGTTGTCAATCGAGTTCCAACTTTTGGTAAAAACATGGTTATAGATACATACATACATATATCACGCCTTTATCCCTTGCGGGGTAGGCAGAGCGTTAAAGGCCGTAAGGATACGGTCGCTATTGCCACGTCTGACATTTTTGAGGATTGTTTTCCAAGGTTGTTTCTGAAAACATGGGTATCACTATAGTGACAGGTTGTCAGCCTGTCGCCTAAAAATTGTAATACACTAACACCCTCGAGTCCCTAGTCTCTTACGACACCCGCGGGAAGGATGTGGGGTGATACTATTCTAAGCCGGCAAAAAATATTACAAAGTATAAAAAGTTTTTAATTGAAATAGAAACAGAAAAGTAGATTACAAAAACGTATAATTGTATTTACGCCTGTTTTTAAAACATCTATTACGGATTAATTATTATTAATTAAACAAATCAACCCCTTTTTTGTTCTAATTTCAAAACAGAAGTAATATTAACCCCTTTATTAGAATCCTATTTAGTTAATTAATGTTTGTTCCTAGGGGTTCATTATATTAACATTTTTATTAATTAAAATATGATTATGGGGTGTAAGAAAAAAATGGTGTACTTAGTATAAATACATAGGATATAAAGTAGGGTCGTAATGAACCCCACATTTTTTTCTATCTCGTAAGGTACCTTTACCTTAACAGTACCAACAGTCCACTGCTGGACACAGACCTCCCCTTTAGGGGTATTGCCATATTGGCAAGCGGGTTGACAAGCGCAGTGCAAGGTGTTTTAATTGACAGGGAGCATTTGACCGAATAAAAACATTGCTTTTATATTATAACTCATTGTAAATGTAAAAAAAAAGCAAAGCAAAGTGAAGCAGCCTTTTTAATATGTTGTCCATGTTTTTTTATGTAAAAACGTTGACGACCGATGTGGCGCAGTGATAGTGCGACTGCCTTTGGTTCCGGGTTCGATTCTCGGTGGGTCCCTCACAAAGTTGATATTTATCGCTTTGTGAATTTGTTCCCAGTCTGGTTAGGACATTGCGGGCTGAACCACCCGATTGTCCGTAAGTAAGATGGTTACGTGTTTCGGATGGCACGTTAAGCCGTAGGTCCCGGTTGCTGTCTATGATCACTTAGACGGCGGTCGTTACACAACCATGTCAGAAGCCTGCTACATATAGAAGGCGGTTGAAAAATTCTGACACTAGGGTTCATCGGGTCGTTGGACTACTCTGTATCCCACACGAATAAAAAAAAATGTAAAAAAAATAAAGGGTAAGCAAGCGGAGAGGTTTTGTGTGAATCCGCAAACTTTTCGTAAGCAAGTATGAAGTTAAACTGTTCTTGCCGAATAATTCGGCTTATTATTTGGTTAAGCAAACTTTTTACCGAATATTCGGTCGCAAATTCCTGTTCCTATAAACCTCTGTTCGGCATATCACTAAAATCACCCCCAATGTAACCATCACCATACAAATATGGCGTCACGGTGAACACAATAATATCCTTCTCATTACTAGAATAGGACTGAAGCAGTAATTACATCATTCAAACTCCCATATAAAACTATTATAGAACTTATATGGACAAAATACGACACATATTCAAGGCATTCTTTTTAAAAATTGTAAATTTAAAAACACCAAGTCCTATAAGAATATATCCTGCTTTGTGTAAGTAAAAATAGGGTCGCTTTTGGAATAGCAGGATTGACTAATAATGGCGTAGTAAGGGTCTGTAAGTATAATTGTTCTGGGTGGGGCAAAGCCCCCATGGTGTGTTCATTCAAGTTAATCTAATAACGACTTATTTATGGGTTTTAGGGGAAATTTGATGTGCATGTGGGTCAGTATTGTGACATCATAGGTAGGCGTAATATAAGTACAATAGAGGGGAAAAATCTCTTATTCTGCTAGTAGAAGCCTAGATATGAAAGAAATATTATTATCTCTCTTTTCGTGTGGGACACCGAATCGTCCAACGACCCGATGAACCCTAGTATCAGAATTTTTCAACCGCCTTCTACAAGTGGCTTGGCTTAACGTGCCATCCGAAACACGGAACCATCTTACTGACGGACAATCGAGTGATTCAGCCCGCAATGTCCTAACCAGACTGGGAACAAATTCACAAAGAGATAAATATCAACTTTGTGAGTGACCCACCGAGAATCGAACCCGGGACCTTCTGCGTCAAAGGCAGTCGCACTACCACTGCGCCACATCATATTATTATGATAGTAATATGATGCAACTGCTTCCTAAAATGTGTGTGTAAAATTCTCTCTTAAGGTAAAAATTGTCAGGAAGATGTCGCTTGCAGTAATTGATAAAATGTCACTTTAGTTATTATTATTACACCACATTTTTCTTCAAATCCTTTACGGTTAGAGCTACTCAACTTTGGAACAAACTTCCAAAGTCAATACAAGCCTGTCCCTCCATTACTTCTTTCAAAAATAGAGTGAAAGAGCACTTATTATCACAAATAGATTAATATAATTATGTATGTTATATGTATATATATATAAATATATATAAGTATGTATATAGGTAGGTTAGTTAGTTATTTGTGTAGTACATATCTAATATTTATTTGTGTATTCATATGTTATGGTATATGTGTGCAGTATTGTTCCCGTCTACATTCATATATCTAATTCTAATGTATAGGTTGACTGGAAGAGATCTCTTTAAAGAGATAAGTTCACCTATTGTAATCTAGTTTCTAAGTTCACATTTAATTTTAATTGTACAAAAGAAAGAATATATATTAGTTCACACGTTATTTATGTGAACCTCGTTTTTTTGTGTACAAATAAAGTACTTAATAAGTACATAAGTAATAAATACATACGTAATATGTATTATCTGCTTCATCTATCTTGTTCAATTTGTTTTTGGACTTGTTTTATGTGTTCAATGTTGAGTTTACTTTACTCAAATAAATATGGCGAAAAAATATTATCTGCAAATATTTTAAGGGTTGAATCAGCCCATGAAACTGAACAACTTTCCCCAAGAAACATAGGTCGCAATATGAGACAAATTTTTTGGATGGGTAGTTCAAAATTTTTTTAATATTTCGACCTATGATCCTTGGGGAAAGTTGTTCAGTTTTATGGGCTGGTTCACCCTTAAAAATATTTGCAGCACTTTTTTACACTCTGTCTCATTTCTGTACATACTTACGACCTATTTTCCCAGGAACTCTTAAAGCTTGTAGGTAGCCACAGAAGTAGGTATAAATTACTTTAAAAAACCGCATGGGAAGCCATATTTCCTAGACCCTGAACACATCAGGTCGTTAACGAATTCCCTGCCGCCGTTTAGCGTTTTGTTTAATTAAAAACACAAATAAAAAAAAACCTTTTAGCGCTTTTTTATCGTGTGATAAACGGCTGAAACGTACTTCTATGAAATAATTTCCACATTCGAAATTCAACCTTAATACGGGTGTTTTAGAGTTGGTTTTTCAGTGGCACTGTATTTTGTATCAAAGCGAGCGTTAAAAAATTAAACGGTCTGTTGTTCAAGCCATTTCCTGTACTATTCTAAAAGCAGTAAAACACAAAATTCATTGCGTTTATATCGCCTTTTAGTGGTTTTTGGTTGCGTCATATAAATTAAAATTGTTTTGATGAATGCTTAGGATTTTCGCGATTTTTCTTTCAGAATTTAATGTAATTGGCGAAATTTTCGTTTATTAGGCTTTAGGCCACACCTTTAATTATAGTTTGGGGAGGAGCAAGTAGACAAAAAAAAACTAAATATCGCTTGCTGGCACACCTAATCTTAACTCAAGCCAACCTAATAAGCCTAATTTGTCAGTTTATAAGCTGATACTAAATGGGCTTTTAATTACTATTATAGCTAGCCTACAATATCCCACTGCTGGGCAAAAGCTTGGGCTTTAGTATGGGAAAATGACCCAATTTTCTTCCATTACCTGCGTATGAGGCTAGCCTTGTGGATTTTTTTATAATTTTTTTCATACTTTAAGCGCAAAACAACTTAAGTCCACATACACACTTTTGTAATGACAACAATCTTCTAATTTTGAAAATGTTTTCAGCATTCTGTGTTGGTCATCTTTTGTTTGCCATAGCCATCTTAGAGACTGTTGACGATATTTTTTATTTTATTTTTACTGAGATCCTATTCTCTTTGTCATCAGGTCCTCGCAGCAGACGCATGAAGAAGAAGACCAGCACTCCTGAGGAGAAGAGACCACGGACGGCTTTCAGTGCTGCTCAGCTTGCTAGACTAAAGGTAAAATTCAGCTGCTTAAGTCTTTAAAACGTAATCAAGACGCATGGCAGTGTAACGCCAAAGTGCTTCTTTTTGCTTTAGTTTCTTTACAGTCTGATTGATTAAAGTCTTAAAAGTTTAATTTGAGAATAAAAATACATCTTTTAAAAATAGATGTCTTCACAAGTCTTCATTGTTTTACTAAAGATGTAAATTATAAGATAGCTGATAAAACTAATCAAGCAATAAATTGTTATATGCTCTTACGGTGAATGAAGGTAAAACATCGTGATGAAACCCACATTTAAATAGAATTTGATTTTTGAATGTGACTTAACCTAGTATTCGGGCCAGGTTAGCCTTCGGGTTGCAGATGTCAGATGGCAGTTGCTCTGTGTAGTACTAGATTCCTCGTCAAATCCCCTTGCTTAGGTAGCCAACCCCGACAGAGGACGGGATATGGCAAGGAGAATGAAGACTACCAACACTACTGTTAGAATTGTTATTATTTGGTCTAAAATTTTCTTAATTTTGAAGTCTTGACCCAAGCCCAAACATGATAAAACAAAAAAAAAACATAGTAAACTAATAGCTTCTTTTCCCCCGCAGCACGAGTTCGCCGAGAACCGCTACCTGACCGAGCGACGGCGGCAGGCACTGGCTTCTGAACTGGGTCTTGCAGAAGCCCAGATCAAGATCTGGTTCCAGAACAAGCGAGCCAAGATCAAGAAAGCCACTGGGCAGAGGAACCCGCTGGCGCTGCAGCTGATGGCGCAAGGACTGTACAACCATCGGACGGCCACTGAGAGTGATGAAGAGGAGGAAATTAATGTGACATAAAGTCTTTACCTGATGATTTGCTTTCTTGAAGCAGTAGAATCAAGATGGCGACTGGACAGAAGGTTTGCTGGGCCTATAGCCAGCTATCGTAGGCGAATCGCACACTTGACGCCCTAAAACTTCGCAGCAGCCTGTCAGATCCATACTAGAAATGTCAATCCCCATACTAAAACCGCTTAACCGCTGTCGACGCAGTTAGCGCAGCGTCGTCCGTCAAGTACGGTTTTAGTATTGGGAAGTGACGTTTCTAGTGTGGATCTGAGAGACCGCTGCGATATTTTAGCGCTTAGTTGTATACAATCCTCCATAGCGATGAGAAGCTGGGAATCATAACGGAGAGTTTGGATAGAATAAGGAGTCAACGAGTTTCTGTGGAGTCAGCCAAGGAGGCCGAGAAGGTGGCGCAGGTTCTGGACGGCCCTGCGTGTTCCAAAATGGCGTCCTAAGCAACGCAGTGTCAGTTTCAGATACTGATAAAATCACTGCCACAGACTTATGAGACCAATAATGATGATTTATGTATATGTACCTTGTTTTATCCAAATTCTAGGTTCTATCAAGAGTGGAATGTAGTAGGTATTTGACAGAGAAACATTACATTATTTTCAATTGCTCAGTGGATAGATACGACAGCTTGTTTTGCATAGGTACTTAAGCAAAAAACCTTTGCTAGAAATTATAAGCCTGTAGTAAAGTATTTTATAGTGGTATGCTGTCATCATTTTGTATAGTTTCGAATATGTCACTCTGTCAATTTTGTACAAAAAAAGTAGCGTTGTATAATTTATACTATATGCTGGATTCTAGTTGAAATTGTAAATAAATATAAAGTAGCTATTATTTTATTAATTATAGGGCAAGATATAAGACTTTTAGTTGAAAGAAATCAAAATAGAGGCGAAATAATAACGTTCCTAATAATATTGTGTGTTTTAATTACATGTTTCAATAAAAAATATCAAGATGTTCTTTTAAAAAAATAGTTCTTGGCTAGAATTTGTCAAAATTAAATAAACACAATGTTTTGATGCGATGCGGTAACCAAATAGTTTTAAGTTATTCAAGACTTGGCATGTGCACTAATGTGCGTCTAATATTAAAATTATATAAATTATTATTAGGCATTGTAAAAATAGTCATTTTATTTATGTGTCCTGTAAATTGATTGAAATTTAAATTAATTTTATTGTGGATTTATGTAGTCATTTTGCATCTTCCAAATGTTCTTTTTGTAAATATTTTTTATATATTCTATTAGGTATCAGTTATTTCTTAATAATTTGTGGACTGTGCTAGTTTTAACTGTAAATATAATAAATTATATTATTATTACTCATTTCGTTGTTTTCCTTTTTTATACCTTATCATTTAGAGATCCTAAATCGCGGGGTAGGCAGGGCGTTAACGGCCGTAAAAATGTAAAGAACAGTAATAAATAACTTTTTAAAAATAGAACCGACTTCAACGGACGTATAAAGTGCGACCTCCATTTTTTTGTCGTTTAATACGCCTAAAACCTTTCCCTAAGTCTGACAAATGCTTTTCTGAAAACCGCATCAAAATCGGTGCAAACGCGAGATAATCGCTGACAAGCAAACAAACATACATAGGTACATACATACAGGTCAACTGGGAACCTCTTTTTTTGAAGTCGGTTAAAGAGAGCTTTGGATCAAGTTACACTGGCATTTAATACAATTACTAAAGCAACCCTTATGTGCTGCTTATTGCCACGGTTCATTGAGTCGTTGGACGACTCGGTGTCCCACACAAAAAGAGCCTAACCTAACCTAAAATCAAAACAATGAGTAAAAAGCTTGTGTTTACATGCCACATAATATATGAAATGTATGACCAGACCCACGCTAGTATATTATAAGTCTATGGCGGGTCGCACACTTAACGCACGACGGAGCGCTAAAACATCGCAGCGGTCTGTCAGATCCTAGCAATGTCAATCCCCATACTAAAACCGATCAACCGCTGTCGACGCAGCACTATCGCAGCGTCATCCGTCGAGTGTGGTTTTAGTATGGGGAGTGACGTTTCTACTGTGGATCTGACAGACCGCTGCGTCGTGCGTTAAGTGTGCGATCCGCCGTTATCTCTTACGAGGTAGGCAGAGCGTTAATGGCCATGCAAATACGGTCGCTGTCGCTACGCCTGACATTTTGCCACTATAGTGACAGGTTGTCAGACTGAAGTCCTCGAGTACTTTAGTCGCCTTTTACGACAGGGAAACGAATAGGGTGATGCTATTCTAAGCCGGCATCCGTTCCGATTCTAACAGTCTATAAAAGGTAGGAAATCGTCTAATTTATGATCATTTTTGTTGTTTTTTGTTAATAAATTAAAACTACATCAAAACAGAAATTGTAAATCTTGTATGTATGATTTATACGAAGTTTAGGAGAGGAAGTATGAAAAGGGTAAAGAAAACTAACAGGACAAAGTATAAGCTTTGAAAAGTGGCGACAAATTTATCACCATTTAGGGTAAACACACTAGCACTGTAGATGATAATGTAAAAATACAGGAAAAAAAATTACAATAATGCCTTAATATTGCAAAATGAAATAAGCTAAACGAGTAATGAAGACATGGTAGGTATTCACAAGTCGAAAGTAGTTCTGGGATCGATTCTCTGTGGGTCACTCACGAAGGTGATATTTATCGTTTTGTGAATTTGTTTCCAGTCTGGTTAGCGTACCTGATTGTCTGTAAGAAGATGTGGTTCCCTGTTTCGGATGGCACGGAAAGCCGTACGTCCCGGTTGCTGTCTATTACACAACCATGTCAGAAGCCTGCTACTTGTAGTAGGCGGTTGAAAAATTCATTTCAATTCAATTTTAGGGTTCATTGGGTCGTTGGTTGACTCAGTGTCCCACACGAGAAGAAAAAGAAAGTCTAATGTGCGCGGTATTCGAAAAGTACAATCCAAACCAAACCTCGCCCGCGCTCCTGTAACTTTTCCCCACTCTATAACAAAAATGATTTAAATGTCGCTCCCGGGAATCGAACTCGTGCTAATTGTTCGCGGGAACTCAACCACACAACACTCGCTTTGATCTATTCCGACAACGCGAAGTTTTGAAATGCATTTTGTCGCGTAGTAATCAGTTTTACGCGTTTTGCAAAGAGTTTTTGAACTATAAGCTAGCCTATGAGGTGTTGTAAGTAGTTTTTTTATAGTTCTGGCGACACATCTCATGCGTCGAGACGTATTTTGCCAATGTCAAAGTAATCAAGTCGTCAGCAAGGTTAGAATAGTCAATGTTATGTTACGCCGAGGAAGTTGAGGTTTTTAGATCTTGATTGGAAATGAAGTGGATCAACTGAACTGATGGTAAAATAGACCATAAATAATAAATATATCACGCTTTTATCCCTTGCGGGGTAGGCAGAGCGTTAACGGCCGTAAGAAAATAGACCATTAGACAATAAAACCTGACTAAGAGGTTACCAAAAGTAATTTTATATCTTAAGGGGCTGAGTAGAGCTAAAAGCTACTTTTATAAGTGATTTCTACCCTAGATAAAATGCAGAAAAACTGACGAAAAAAAAGGTAATAATCTTCAGGATATTTGCTGTAGTGTTATTGTTTCCAAAACATGATATTAGTAATTTAGCTTGATAGAAAAACATCGTAAAGTTACCTCTAAAAATCTATTATATCGCAAACTGCATGAACAAAACCCACGCAATAATTAAGTGTTTATTATCAGAATGAGCGGCTTACAATACTCTATCGACATATTGTTTTTGATTTTCAAATTATTTATTTTTGACCGAGTTATCATCGAAAATACGAAAATATCATTGAATCGGCAAGATTCCGTCCCGTTCGCACGCGCGCAGTTTGACATTTGTCAGAAAGAGACCGGTTTTTAGCTCTTGTCAGCCCCTTTCTAGTACCTACTTACTTCAGTATCTGTACCTACTTACTATAATATTAATAAATTTTGATAAATGTGTCCTGAATTTTCATTATGTTATGAATTTTTAAATGTTAGTAGCGGAATTGGCCAAGTGGTTAGGACAACGGTCCAGTTGTGGGGCCCGAGTTCGATCCCCGCCATGTATACCAATGTGTTTTTACGCACGTACATTTACCGACTGCTCTTACGGTGAAGAAAAAACATCGTGATGAAACCCACATTCAAATAAAATTTGAATTCAGATGATATTTGAATGTGATTCGGGCCAAGAAAATAAAAGATGGCGAGATGACCTGGTCGATGTTGACCGAAGCCTTTCATCGTAAAGTCTGAAAAGAGAAACGGGAGACTTTGCCCAGCAGTGGGACAGTCTAGGCTGATATAATTATAATAATGTTATGTTTGATGCCGTGTGATGCCGGCTTAGAATAGCATCACCCCACATCCTTCCCGTGGGTATCGTAAGAGGCGACTAAGGGACTCGAAGGTATTGGTGTATTACAATTTTTAGGCGACAAGCTGACAACCTGTCACTATAGTGATACACATGTTTTCTGGAACAACCCTGGAAAACAATCCTCAAAAATGTCAGACGTGGCGATAGCGACCGTATACTTACGGCCGTTAAGGCTCGGCATACCCCGTAAGGGATAAAAGCGTGATATATGTATGTATGTATTATTTACAATAGCGAAAACATAACTAAACAATTTCATATTAAGTACTTGATTAAAAAAAGAAAGGATCCCGAAATGGCAACATTATTGTCAAAATGGCAACATTATTGTCGTATATTGTCATAATACGTTCATACGTCATTTATTTTGATAGAGAGGCAAATAATAAAGTTGCCATTTCGGAATACTTTCTTTATTTAATCGAGTTATATTGTATTTTTCTAAAGCTCTATTTCTGAGACGTCGTAATTCGGTTCCGTGTCATGTCAGACGTGGCGATAGCGACCGTACTCTTACGGCTGTTAACGCTCTGCCTACCCCGCAAGGGATAAAGCCGTGATATTATGTATGTATCTATGTATGTTATGTTTTTGCGCCTCTGTTGATCCTCTATCTACCCTGCAACGGAATTACTATCTATAGTCTATTTAGTGTAGCATGGTACATTTGGCTCACTCAGTCCCAACTAGCGAATGATGAACTGGCGGATGCCATTCTAATTGGCATCCAATTATACGTGTCATAGCGGGTGACATATGGCGGACGGAGTATAGGGTGTTTCGAAGCTGTCAAAAATACAGAGCTAGCATGGCTTTACTAAACTAGATGGAAAAACACACACAAATCACGCCTTCATCCCTAGCGGGGTAGGCAGAGCGTCAACGATCGCAAAATTACGGTCGTTATCGCCACGTCTGACAAGTATTGAGGGCCTTTTTAGATGATTCGTGTATCACTGTAGTGACAGGTTGTCAGCCTGTCGCCTAACATTGTGATACACATGAAACCCTCGAGTCCCTTAGTTGCCTTTTACAACACCCGCGGGAAGATATGGGGTGATGCTATTCTAAGCCGGCATCACATGGAAAAACATTGGGATGAAACTCACATTCAAATAAAAGTTTGAATTCAGATGATATTTGATTGTGACTTAACCTAGGATTCGGGCCAGGTTAGCCTTCGGGTTGCAGAGGTCAGATGGCAGTCTGTGTAAAAACTTGGTTCCACGTCAAATCCCCTAGGTTAGGTTGACGACCCTGACAGAGAACGGGATAAGGCAAGGAGAATGATGACTCAGCAGTGACTCTGATCTAAAGTTTATAGAAGTGAAATCCAGTACGAGCTACGTTTTAAAACGATATTTTGTATTAAAATACGAAGAGATGACGTCATGTCTCTGTAGTTTGACTGGCGTCCTACACTTACTTTCATATTACATAAATTTCTGTTTATTAATTCAAACATTGACTATTTAAAAAAACTATAAATGGAGTAGGTACACCAATGTAGTATTTTTTGACAATGGTTTTAAATGTACTTGAGGGTTTCAGATGTATTACAACTTTTAGGCGACAGGCTGACAACCTGTCACTATAGTGATACACGAATTATCTCAAACGGCCCTCTAAATTTGTCAGACGTGGCGACAGCGATCGTGTTTTTACGGCCGTTAACGCTGTGCCTACCCCGTAAGGGATAAAGGCGTGATTTATGTATGTATGTTTTAAATGTATAGTCATATATTATGACAGAGCCGCAAGAATACGGATATCACGTCTTACATTTTTGAGGCTTGTTTTCCAAGGCTGTTCCAGAAAACATGTGTATCACCATAGTGACAGGTTGCAAGCCTGTCGCCTAAAAATTGTAATACACGGATGCCCTCAAGTACCTTAGTCGCCTCTTACGACACCCGCGGGAAGGATGTGGGGTGATGCTATTCTAAGCCGGCATCACACGGCACACGTTACACTTGCCACGTTTCGTTTTGAAATTTCGTGCAAGGAACCGAAAACTAATGTTTTAGAATTTGAAATCCTGTTCATTTTTGTATACCTACTCTATACGTAATTATATTATGGTATACATACATACATAAATCACGCCTTCATCCCTCGCGGGGTAGGCAGAGCGATAACAGTCGCAAAATTACGGTCGTTATCGCCACGTTTGACATTATTTGAGGGTCGTAGCAGATAATTCGTGTATGACTATAGTGACAGGTTGTCAGCCTGACGCCTAAAATTGCAACACACTTAAAACCCTCGAGTCCCTCAGTCGCCTCTTACGACACCCACGGGAAAGAAATGGGGTGAAGCTATCCTAAGCCGGCATCACACGGCAAACATCATCTAACAAATAAAGGATCTAATTTAAGACAACACCCTGTATACGAAAATAAATCACCAACATTAAATGGCTGAAGATGACAAGCGCCATCTCTTGCCGCCGACTCTTACCATCCAAATATAGTGGGTTACGAAGTTGGTCGCGTCGGGAATCGAACCCGGAACGTGATCGATGGGGGAGAAAATTAACAACCAAGTGCCATGTGAGTACACATATACATAATATATGCGGGGTAGGCAAACGGCCGTAAAAATACAATCGCCGGGGCCCTTTCAGATGATTTTCGTATCAGTTTTCGAGTGGGACACCGAGTCATCCAACGACCCAATGACTAGTGTCAGAATTTATCAACTGCATCTACAAGTAGCAGGCTTCTGACATGGTTGTGTAACGACTGCCGTCTGTAATCATAGACAGCAACCCGGACCTATCTTCCTTACAGACAATCGGGTATTTCAGCCTACAATGTCCTAACCAGGTTGGGAAAAAATTCACAAAATGAAAAATATCAACTTAGTGAGCGTAATTTGCTATTTTTCACATGACCCTAATTCATTGTTCTGCAGTGTATAATAGATCACTCACTTGTCATGTTTCGGTTGACAGCTTGTCACCTATAGCTATAGTTGTATGCTGGCATCACACCAGCAGTTTTTATAAGTATATTTATTTATTTATTTATTTAACCATTTATTGTACACAATAGAACACAAAGGACATAACATTAAGAACAATACACAACAGGTCAGCTTATTTCTAAAAAGAAATCTCTTCCAGCAGACCTAGGGTAGTGAGATGACATAAAGTGAGGCAGTTGACGTGTACAACATACTTATATATACTTACTTAGTAGTGTACTATCGCCTGAATATCACACTGCCACCCGTGAGTGTCGAAGTCGACAGAAAATGGGCTACAGCGGTCCCTGTGAATCTTCCACTGAACATCTTCCACTGCGCTCGCCAATCCGCCTGCCTGTCGTTATTAAAATTTCACGCATCAAAACCATTTAGTAAGTGACAAAATATTGACTAACTGCAAGGAGACGCTTCGAACGAGACTTATTATCGAAAATGACAGCTCATGTCAGTATAACTACTAAGGATAGTCACACGTGCCGGATAATACTGCGGTGTTTGACCCATTTAAATAATAAATATCCTGGACAATTCACACAGCGTCATCTAGCCCCAAACTAAGCAAAGCTTGTACTATGGGAACTAAATAGCTGATACTAATACATATATACTTTTTTTTGTAAATAAATACACTGAGAAAACGGCTTGTTAAAAACTAAATAATTTATTGTTGTAAGTAACAAAGCGACACTGTTATTATAGTGCTTGCAAAGCTTACTGCTAAAAACAAATAAGCGAAAATGGCTAAAATACTTCCATAAAACCAACCACCTAGTTTTGTTAAATTTTAGACCAATATCTAACCCTTTTTGTTTGTTTATAGGTAGAATCCTATGTTTGTAGTAACTAAACAAGTAACCGAGTTAAGTTTAAGGAAGTCCTTAGATAACCTCATTCATTTATAGCCAAATGGCATAGTTAACTATAGCAGGTCTTCTCATCAGACTTTACTACCTTTAATAGTTAAATATAACCTATATGATAGGTATCCCCACTTAATTAACTTTATTGTCATAGCCATTTACATTGCAGCTGTGACTGATTTACTACGTCTCTTTAAATAATTAATGTTGTTAGCAACAATCAATTAAACTAGTGTATTTTGCATACTTACTTCGCTGCTAATAGACAATTTACTCAGTATCATCAACAAATTCAGCAGGGTAGCCACTGCCGTCTTCACTTGGTTGTAGTTAACTAACCTACTTGATTCTATTAAACGGTAACAACAGCAAAATTTACGTTGCTGGGACAACCAAACAAAAGCACGGTACACCGCCGCACTGTGGGCTGAAAATCGGCTTTCATAAACATTTTCATTTGATTTCTTTAGGTGTGATTTTTTTGCTTGGATGTGCTTCGGGAGACTAAGTTTTTCACTTCTATTCAGCAATTTTCATGTTTTAATCATAAACTTAGTCTCCCAAAGAACATCCAAGCAAAATAAACACACTTAAAAAATCAAATGTAAATGTCAATGAAAGCCAATTTTCAGCCCACAGTGCGGCGGTGTACCGTGCTTTTGTTTGGTTGTATGACACTAAAATAAAATGTAAGGAAATGAAATTACTTTAATATTGTTATTATTGTATTTATTTAAAATAATTATAAAACACTCCTTAAAACTATATATTGTCTTCCATCCGAGATCCAAGAGGGACATTGAAAGCGATGTGATCGAATTATCTGTAATGAAAAAATAAGTTCTTTGATTCATGTATTGTATGTAAAGAAATATACAAGGTATAAAAATATTATTCAGACATACTTCAAGGGGTGAACCAGTCCATGAAACTGAATAACTTTCCCCAAGGAACATAGGTCAAAATATTTGAAAAAAAATTGGTCCTCCCATACAAGATAACTTGGTCAACGTGGTCAGCTGACACTTTTTGTATCGGAGGTCTATTTTTTTCATATTTCGACCTATGTTCCTTGGGGAAAGTTGTTCAGTTTCATGGGCTGGTTCACCCCTTAAAGTATGTCCGACTAATATTTTTACACCCTGTACCTATGTCCTACCTACTAGACGACCTGCTTATTTCTAGATCTTTCTGAATGCCACATATAACTAAAGCAAATAGAGTTAGCACTGGCGGCTTAGAATACTAGCACCCAACAATCTCTTCCTAGAAAGTCGTAAAAGGCGACTAAGGGACTAAACTGCAGCGTTTAAAGGGCTATCCACACATGTCCGGGTCAGGGCCTTCAAGGCTCCGGGCCGTCCGGGCTAAGGGCACCACGACACTGGCTATCCGGATCGCCCTGACACGGACATGTGTGAGCAAGTTCGTACGAATTGTATGCAACCGATTATTTCCCCGTCCCTGCCGGGTCCCGTCAGGGACGGGAAATCGGAAATGTGTGGATAGCCCTTTATATGAATTTTACAGATCATTGCGCTCGCCAACCCGCCTGCCAAGCGTGGCGAGTATGCAATCTACCCCTGAATGAGAAAGCCTCATCCAACGTGCATGCATCCAACAGGGAGGAGGAAATAGAATTTAAAAAATCACTTACCTTTGAACTTTTCAATGTACTCCTCCAACTTCCACGCAGTGAGGAGGTTTTGCACCTCTTCGTCCATAAATATTGCTGAATAATTCCACAGCAAAATGCACACGTTATACACACTGCACTCCTTAGAACTCGGTCCGGGCAACTGCGGAAAACGAACTGACCGACTGACTGTCCGACCGAGCGGCGAGTGCGAAGCTCGCGGGTGACAAGTCTCAACATGTTCCTACAACACGATTAAACGTAACCGAGTTACTTTGCTAATTTGCCGAGGCTTAGTTAGAAATTGATAATTTAAATAGACACTTACTTAGTTAAAATTTAAAATGTATGTTTGCTATTGGTAGCTAACTTTTTTTATTTGAACATAAACAAACTTCACATCATGTATTAAATAAACATGATATGTTAAAAACTACAAACAATTTGGTTTGGTTTAAAAAATTACACTTATCTATTAGTTATCAAGTAATTTAGTTGCATTTATCGAGTGATCGGTCAGTTTTAATTACACTACATATCTACAATTAAACTATAGTGAGAAACAGAAGTATGCTACATTTTAAATGACAATTTAGTTTATTTGTGACAAATTAACTTAATCATTTTTAAATATTATGCATATTTGTCTTCAATCTTTCATACACTTATTTCAGATCACAGTAATAGCTTGCTAAAACTACTGAATAAGGTATTTGAATATATCAAGTCAAATTTGGTTGCGAATATTAACTATTTTATTAAAAAACGAATAAATACAGTGCTGTATCTGACTAACACAATTTAACAAAGTTGACGTGTTCGTTTTTAATCATACACCCTTGTGAGTGTTCAGCTAAGACGTGACTGATGCTAAATAAAATTCCGTTAAACAAGCCAAAAAGGTCCTCGGTTAACTTCAGATTTTCTCAGTGTACATATTATACACAGAAAACACCCAGACTCAACACAAATATTTGAAAAGTGACTTAACAAATATTTGTTTCCGGTGGGGATCGAACCCACGACCCTTGGAAGTAGGTAGAAGGCAGGCATACTATCCGCTACGCCATCGGGACAGTCAATTGTTTGATAGAACTCAACACGTTATAGCGGGCGCAGCCGCTGGGCAGACCGCTAGTAAATAAATAAATACTACAATTTAAACTTTGCCGTTTGATGCCGGCTTAGAAGAGCATCACCCCATTTCTTTCCCGTGGGTGACGTAGAAGCCAACTAAGAGACTCGAGGGTTTCATGTGTATTGCAATTTTAGGCGACAGGCTGACAAACTGTCACTATTGTGATACATGACTAATCTGAAACGACCCTTAAACATTTGTCAGACTTGGCGATAACGGCCGTAATTTTACGGTCGTTTTTTTAAGCCATGATAGCCCAGATGGTAGAGGTAAGTGTAGCCATCGCTAGTTCTAATAGTGAAAGTCTCTGGTTCAAACCCTGAAAACGATAGATAAAAAAAAGTTTTCAAACACAAAAAACGCAAAATTGTGCGGTTCCTGTGAGAACCACCAAAACAACTTTTGTTGGGGAAACTGACAGGAGCTGTCAGTGCAACTACTTAAACTGTTACAATGTAAATAAATATGGCTGAAAATAAATTACTTTGTGCGATACAAAATTATTAAAAAAGGATAGAGATTTTCTTGTCTATGCTATTTATTTATATTTTTGTCTAAGTATTGACTCCACAGAGAAAATATTACATGACATGAAAAAATATACGTATATATCTCGGCATCTCAATTTCTAAAACGTTCGTTTTTGCTTCATATGCTAAAATCTGCTCTTCATTATGCTTGGATCACAAGACCTATCTTACTTATCGATTCCCACATACCCTTGACTATAAAAACATCGAGTAGTACAAATTAAAATACGTGTGGTTAGGCTAGTCGTTGCGAATATCCGTGCACGGAATCGAATTACAACTTCAGGGATAGAGTTCGGGTTTCAGAAAAACACTATGTATTGTTTAGTTATGTTTTCATTATTATAATATTATATAATTTAAAAGTGATATAATCGCACCCATCCTCAAAGATCTTATACTCTATAAATATTCTGACATGTTGACGAATGTACTCTACTGACAGATTTACTTAGCATACGTCATCGACACTAATAATATATTTAAAACTAGCTTCATGGTGTGGTGTGGATTTACTTTATTTATTCATAAATAATTGGATGTTGAGTCAACGCTGTCTCGATGAAACGGTTTGAGGGTAAAACGTGTCCTCCGTAGCACGTCTGATTTTCACAGGACCAGATTTTGGTAGTAGACTAGTAGTTCAATTCTCTTCAATTCAAAATCTTTAAACCACAAAATTCAAAATATTTAGTCTCACCAAAAGAAATAGGGTGATGCTATTCTAAGCTGGCATCACACGGCACTCAATTCTAGCAACGCTGCTAAATAACCTAGAACTTAATGTACCTATGTGTGAAAAAGTAATTCTTTAAATTAGGTTACTTAGACGGCGGCGGTCGTTACACAACCATGTCAGAAGCCTGCTACTCGTAGGAGGCGGTTGAAAAATTCTGACGCTACACTAGGGTTTACTGTGTCGTTGGACGACTCAAAGGAAATTACCCACTTCAAAAGAAAATACAAAACGAGCGGACCCACTAAACGCTACTGATCACTGCTACAGTTTCCAAATTATCACCAATCGTCTGCGCCTGCGCACCGAAGTTTGCCGACCGCTCAACGTGTGTACTTATCTACTAGAGATACATTCTTTTTCTAGTCGGTAAGTAGTCGCCTTTTTTGTAGTTAGCGTCGGTGGCCAAGTGGTTAGGACACCGGTCTTACAATCGTGAGACCCGAGTTCGATCCCGCCATGTACCAATGTGTTTTTACTCACGTGCATTTACCGACTGCTCTTACGGTGAAGTAAAAATATCGTGATGGAACCCACATTCAAATAAAGTTTGTATTAAGATGATATTTGAATGTGATTTAACCTAGGATTCGGGCCAGGTAAGCCTTAGGGTTGCAGAGGCCAGACGGCAGTCGCTCTGTGTAGAAAATTGGTTCCACGTCAAATCCCCTAGGTTAGGTAGCCGACCGCGACAGAGAACGGGATAAGGCAACGAGAGTGATGACCCGTTACTGTTATACTAAAAACACAAAACGGTTTTTGATCGATAACAATAGATGTCGCTGTTAGTTTTCTAAAACACACAATCGGTATGTTATTTCGAAAACATGGCTACTGGACGCAGGCTTTTTACAGTTTTATTTAGTGTATAGATATACATAGACAGATATAGATAGTCAACGATTGGTCGACGACCGATGTGGCGCAGTGGTAGTGCGACTGCCTTTGACGCAGAAGGTTCCGGGTTCGATTCTCGGTGGGTCACCCACAAAGTTGATATCTATCACTTTGTGAGTTTGTTCCCAGTCTGGTTAGGACATTGCGGGCTGAACCACCCGATTGTCCGTAAGTAAGATGGTTCCGTGTTTCGGATAGCACGTTAAGCCGTAGGTCCCGGTTGCTGTCTATGATCACTTAGACGGCAATCGTTACACAACCATGTCAGAAGCCTGCTACTTGTAGAAGGCGGTTGAAAAATTCTGGCACTAGGGTTCATCGGGTCGTTGGACGACTCGGTGTCCCACACGAAAAGAAGAAGAAGAAGACTGTTATACTAAAAACACAAAACGGTTTTTGATCGATAACAATAGATGTCGCTGTTAGTTTTCTAAAACACACAATCGGTATGTTATTTCGAAAACATGGCTACTGGACGCAGGCTTTTTACAGTTTTATTTAGTGTATAGATATACATAGACAGATTATTGACTCCAGCCTATTGAAAAAGAGACGCAAAGACATTGTCGCCCATGTACCATATACTAGAACGACATTTGCTAGCAGACAGTTTGCATCTCGCTCCGGATTTTTGTATAATAAAATAAATAAAGAAGTATACATATATGACAAATCGTTACATGAGTGTAAGAAACAGGTGATCAAATGGATAAAACCTAAGTCGTTTGATGAGGTTGAGGAGATATTGGTTCGCAACTAAAACTTGTGGGCCAGTGTTTCTTCAATCATCAAACAAATCACATAAACACAGGCGTAAATATTACACAAACACACACGCACACACTCACACACACACACACACACACACACACACACACACACACACACACACACAGATACATACACACACACGCACACGCACACACATACATACACAAACACACACAAGCTTGCATGCACAAGCACTATACATTCACGTTCTCTAGCTTTAGTCCATTTTTTGATTTTTGATTTTTTAGAGTTATGTCTTATATTCTGCTTGATTTTAGTTCTATCTGAATGTTTAGAGTTTATGTCTACAGTTTTTCAAACATTACCTAAGTGCTAATTATGGAAGAGCGGAATCTCCAAACACAGGCTGTTACTGCTTAAATGGAGATTCCGATCGATTGATTGTAAAGAACTGTTGTAAAAGACAAATAAATTATTTTATTTATTTTTATTTTTTTATTAGATATAGATAGTCAACGATTGGTCGGGTGATTCTAAGTTGATTAGTCGGCACGGTAGTCAGTTAGTCACCAATAACCATAGTCGGTGCACCTCTATTGTGTACTGATCATGATTCAAATAGTAAGATCCAATATTTGAATGTTTGACTTGTATGGACTTAAAAAGCCCTGTGTTCTTTTAGATGGACAGGAACACAAATATGTAACTAATATAAGTATAGGCGACCGATGAGGCGCGGTGGTAGTGCGTGCGACGCAAAGGGTCCCGGGATCGATTCTCGGCGGGTCATTCACAAAATTGATATTTATCACTTGTGAATTTGTTGCCAGAGTCTAGTTGGGACATTGCAGGATAACTCTGATTGTCAGTTAATAATTAAAAAAAAGAGATTTGACATCAACGGACACAAAAAATGCAAATCCTAAATCTTCTCCTCAGTCTGACAAATACTTTTCTGAAAACCGCACCAAAATCGGACAAACATATAGGTCAAACTGAGAATCTCTTTTTTTGAAGTCGGTTAAAAATGGTTTCGTGCTGTGCTTCGGGGGGCACGTTAAGCCGTCGATCCCGGTTGCTCTCTATAACCACCGAGACGGCGTTTTAATACACATTTTGAATCTCTAGTAGCAGGTGGTTTAAAAACTCTGATACCAGGGTTCATTGGGTCGTTCATCGACATCCTGTCCTACACGAAAGAAGAAAGAAAAAGCCACAGAAAAGATACCAAAAATAACATTTAAGGCCCGTATTAATAAACCACACTCAACACTAAGATCCATTCTAAGTACAACTTTCAGATGCTATTAGTTTTGACAGACATTTGTCAAAATCGCTCTTGAGATCGATCTGAGAGTTAAGTGCGATTCATAAATACGGACCTAAATATCTCCCCAACCAAGAATCGAACCTAAGACTTCGCATAAAGACTATCCCAGCGTTTTACAGCTTGTTGCCCCGAACATGTAATACCGAGGTTTAAATTAATTAAGTCCACATAGGACCAATCTTGAGATCCAACATAGATTAAGGATTTATATGCAAAAATGTTGCTCTACTGAAAAAAATGCCAAATGCCTTTTTTCCTCCTTGCCATATCCCGCTTCTCTGTCGAGATTGGCTACCTAACCTAGGGGATTTGACGTGGAATCACGTTTTTACACAGAGCGACTGCCATCTGACCTCTGCAACCCGAAGGTTAACCTGGCCAATATCCTAGGTAAAGTCACATTTAATTATCATCTGAATTTAAACTTTATTCGAATGTGGGTTTCATCACGATGTTATTCCTTCACCGGCAGTCGGTAAATTTATGTGAGTAAAAACACATTGGGACATGGTGGGGATCGAACTCGGGTCTCACGATTGTAAGTCCGGTGTCCTAACCACTTGGCCAAAGACGCTCATACTGCAGAAAATGTCAACAGCGTCACCTAGTTCAGACTAGTGTTGCTATCAGCCTAAAATACTTCAATTTTGCATTATTTTGTAAACTCTTTGATCAAAAACGGAATCTAGCGTAGGCGAGGAACACATTTGACGCACGACGGAGCGCAAAAATATTGCAGCGGCCTGTCAGATCCATACTAGAAATGTCAATCCCCATACTAAAACAGCTCAGCCGCTGTTGACGCAGCGCTGTCGCAGTGTCATCCGTCGAGTGCGGTTTTAGTATGGGAACTGACGTTTCTAGTATGGATCTGACAGACCGCTGCTGCGGCATTTTTGCGCTCCGTCGTGGGTCAAGTGTGGTCCTCGCCTTATCCATTACATTTGTGTAAAAACTTCCTACTCCAATAAGATTCGAATAAGCCACATCATCGCCCGTATCCTCAACGCAAACGCCACAACACAGAGACCCATGTTTATTATTTATTTACCGAAGTAGAGCAACCTTCCGTGCGGGGACCACACACGTTGCGCGCGCGCCGGTAAAGAGACGCGCGGACCTGCCCACTGCTAAGTTAGTATGGATATGACTCTGGAATTTACTTTTAAAGAAAATTTTTCTTGAGGTTTTATAGAGGGCGCTAAAGACTCGCCCATTAGAGAGAATAGGAATTTAGAAAACTTTTGAAGGAATATTTTCTTAAAGTTTTGAAAGTGTCTTATAGAGGGTGGTGAATAAAGAGCCGGGCGGACCTGCTCACTGCTAAGATAGTGTGGATTTGACACAGAAATTTAGAAAAGTTTAATATTTTCTGAGTTTTTGAGTCTTATAGAGGGCGCTCTAAATAAAGCGTCGCCCACTAGAGAGAATTTTACCCACTAGATATGATTCAGGAAAGAGTCGGGCGGACATGCGCCGACTAATGAAGATAGCGAAAATACGGCATTCAGGAATTTACAATTCAACTTAAAAGTTCAAATTTGAGTAACAGGATTGTTTTCTTTATAATATCGCGCCATAAATGTCGCTTCAGGATCAGGACTGACCTATTATAAGAAGTCAGGATACTGGCGTTGAGAAATAAATCTATTTATTTATCTCGTGAAAGTTGAAGTAGTGGACAGTCGAGTCAGAGGCATATACTTAGGTTAGTTTAGCCGAACTTCATTTGGTGCTACGTCAAAGTCGGTTTTTAAATTTGAAATTTCTTTGCATCTGACAGACGCATGCATTACAGATGCTCTAAAATATCGCTCTGTTAAGTGTCAAGTGTGGGAACTGCCTTAGATGTCCTGATTCCTGATGAACGATAATGATTTTGAAAGCGTTTAGACAGTGTTTAAATGATTAGTTCATATGATTTGACGTTGTCAAACGACTTCACCACAACTCTTACATATGATAATGTTAAATGTAGTTCATGTGGCTTATCCACAATAAGACTTCCTCTGCTGTGGTACGGGAGCATAAAACGAGTTATATCAATAACAATAATACAGCTAGCGCCGCTTGCTCGGCTCGCTAGTTCGCGATTCCCGCGGGAATCTAATTTATTCCTGCGGTAAATTACCATGGTCTAGAATAGCTCGATTTTTATGACCTTATAGAGGCACAGTTTGATTTTGGCTTAGAATACATATACATATCACGCCTTTATCCATGCAGGGTAGGCAGGGGGGTAACAGCCGCAAGAATACGGTCGCTATCGCCGCGTCTGACATTTTTGAGGATTGTTTTCTAAGGTTGTTTCAGAAAACATGTGTATCACTATAGTCACAGGTTGTCAGCCTGTCGCCTAAAAATTGTAATACATCAATACTCTCGAGTCCCTTAGTCGCCTCTTACGACACCCGCGGGAAGGATGTGGGGTGATGCTATTCTAAGCCGGCATCACACGAAATCTAATTTATTCCTGCGGTAAACCACCACGGTCTAGAATAGCTTGTTTTTTATGACCTTCTAGAGGTACAGTGTATTGGCTAAGAATAACATCACCTCATTACTTTCCCGACTCTCTAGGCGATAGTCTGACAACGTGTCACTATAGTGATACACAATATTTGTGAAACGCAGCCGTGTAGTGCCGGCTCAGAATAGCATCACCCTATTTCAACCTTGGGTGTCGTAAAGGATGTATCCATGGGCAACAGGTTTTCCAGTGAATATCTACAATATTTTGCACTGCGCTCGCCAATCCGCTTGCCAAACGAGGTGAGTATGGCAATACCCCCCATTTTGGGGGAGGCCCATGTCCAGCAGTGGTCACTGTCTGTCAACACCGAAAGTGTATCTGTATGTAGCTGTAAAAAGTATAACTAAGGTCTGTATTTATAAATTGCACTCAACTCTGAGATCGATCTCAAGAGCGATTTTGACAAATGTCAGCCAATACTAACAGCATCTGTCGTACCTACTCGAGATCGATCTCAAAAGTTGAGTGCGGTCTATAAATACGAGCCTTAGTGCCTAGATTGAGATTTCAACTATTTGACATGGTCTACCTAGAATCTAGATTTAGATTATTAGACCTAGAATCTAGATCTAACTGTCCATGACAAAATGATTACCAACTCTTGTGAATTTGTGAAGTTACGCTTGTTTGATCCTAAAAGCATACTTAAGGATCAACTTATTGTGGATTTTCATACAATTTCTTTACAAAACCAGTATAGTGTGACCTCTAAGTTATGCATATTTAAGTTTGAAAGTGAGTTCATGCTGCTAGTCGATTCAAATGCCTTAACAACCTTCGTGGTCTAGTAGTTTGAACTTGATCTCAAAACCCATAGTCCACGGTTCGATTCTCGGGGATTGACATTGTCAATTATCACTTCGATGAATTTTTAGGAAACTTGCAAAATTTTTCGCAGCAGGCTCGCAATTGAACCTGCTACTATCACCATGTACTGGCGATGCGTTTTACATCTGAGTCATCGTGCCTCAATCGGTGCCTGCAAATTAAGTATATCTTGGTCAATAACTTGTGGACCGCCTCCAGAAAAAAAGTTTGTTTTAAAAACACTGGTGTTAGAGTTTTTCAACCGCCTACTAGAAGCAGGCCTCTGATTATCATTCATTTGCCTTATCCCGTTCTCTGTCGGGGTCGGCTACCTAACCTAGAGGATTTGACGTGGAACCAAGTTTTTACACAGAGCGACTGCCGTCTGCCCTTTGCAACCCGAAGGCTAACCTGGCCCAAATCCTAGGATAAGTTAGATTAGATTTGATCGGGTTAGATTAGGTTAAGACTGGTCGTTATTCAATTATGCCAGAGGCCTGATACTAGTAGTACCCGGTTGAAGAAGTTAACGCTAGGGTTCATCGGGTCGTTGCATCGGTGTCCCACACGAAAAGAAAAGAGACCTTATAATGGTTTAAGTTGATGCTATTTTTCCCAATGTTTGGGGTTGTTTTTAACCTACTTAGACCCAGTTAAAACAAAAGACGGTGAAGGTAAAAAAAACTGCCCTAGTCAATCAAAAACGCGTGAGTACATACAAACATACAAACATTCCCCATACAGTTTTTGTTAATAAGCGTAATCAACCATACAAACCTGACTTAACCAGACATACAATGAAGAACATTGGTTTTGAAAATATTGGTTCAATACCAAATTTTAACACGAACTTTTATTTTTAAGATTCCGTGTTTCGGATGGCACGTTAAGATGATGACTTAGATGGCGGTCACCAACAATGACCATGAGAGTCAATGGCAAGTGGTTAGGACACCGGTCTTACAATCGTGAGACCCAAGTTCGAACCCCGCTATGTACCAATGTGTTTTTACTTACGTACATTTACCGACTGCTCTTACGGTGAAGGAAAACATCATGATGAAACTCGCATTCAAATATGATTTGAATTCAGTAGATATTTGAATGTGACTTAACCTAGGATTCGGGCCAGATTAGCCTTCGGGTTGCAGAGGTCAGATGGCAGTCGCACTGTGTAAAAACTTGGTTCCACGTCAAATTCCCTAGGTTAGGTAGCCGACCCCGACAGAGAGCGGGATAAGGCAACGAGAATGATGTTTACCGTTAAGCTACTTAACAAAAAAAATCGGTAACCCATACTCATTACCGTATAAACAAACAACTAATCAAAGGGAATCGAACTTATGACCAGCGGAAACCACTTCTGAAAGCTTCCGGTATACTTACATCAAAACCAAACAATAACTGCCGAGGTGGTGTAGTTGGTAGAGGTAAGGCACTCGGTCAAATGTGCAGGTTCGATTTTGACAAACAGTTTTTAATATCCTAACTTAACTAGACAATGAAACTGAACAACTTTCCCCAAGGAACAAAAGTCAGAGTCTGTATAATCATTATTTGGACCTCCCATACAAAGTCCTCCCATACAGACCTCACACGGCCCTCAATATTTGTCAAACGTGGCGATAGCGACCGTAATTTTTACGGCTCTGCCAACCCCTCGAGGGATACAGGCGTGATATGCGTGTGTATGTATGTAACTTTAAAACCATACACCGGGTCGTTGGTAGACTCGTTAACACACTCGATAGAAATGGAACATCTATCAATTTTTGTTTAGTGAGTGATTATAAAGTACCCATCGAAGTAAGAGGCGTTAAACAAACGTTGATATTGTAAACATACGGATGAATGTGCGGTCCCGTCACTTATAAAAAAACTGACATGAATCACACCTTATTTTCTTGCGGGGCGCACATAGGCGGATGATGGAGCGCTAAAACATCGCAGCGGTCTGTCAGATCCACGCTAAATATGTCAATCCGGAAACTAAAACCGCTCAACCGCTGTCGACGCAGCGTTAGTGCAGCGTCGCCCGTCGAGTGTAGTTTTAGTACGAGGAGTGACGTTTCAAGTGCAGATCAGACAGACCGCTGCGATATTTTAGCGCTCCGTCGTGCGTTAAGTGTGCGAGCCGCCAGTTGTCATAAATCACGGGAAATTTCATTTTGAGAGCTCTTAAAATCGTCAAACGCCAGATCGATTATTCTTTACTGACAAGTCTTCTAGTATTGACTTGACAGCTGTAAAAATGGACTACATACATGTGTGATTAGTGTGGATGTAGGACTATTTTTTTTTTGTCAATTTTTTTTTAATCAAATTTTTCTAATAACACGGAAAGAGATTCCAACAAATAGCTAAATTCCATAGAGTTAAGAAACAAAATGTTAAGCCGTAGCCGATTCGTAGCGAATTGCTACAGCGTAGCATGTTCGTAGCCTACATATAATATACAAAATAAAACACGTCGTTTAAAAAAAAGTCAAAACATACGGTTCCATGCAAAATAAACACTTTGTTTTCTAAAAACTCAAACATACGGTTCCATACAAAATATTCTCCCGTATGTTTCCAAGTCGAATGCAGGCAGTACATACAATCATTGGTTCAGATCAAAAAACGTATTGGTGCAAACCTCTCGGACTATTACTCGTGTGTACTTCGACTTACCGAGTTGATACTTGAGTTATAGGAGCATGGTTATATGAGGATTGAAGGCACTTGAGTATTCTTGTTTCAATAGTTCTTGTCGTGTGGGATGTCGAGTCGTCGAATGACCAGGAGAAACTTCGTGACCCAATTTTTAAATTGCGTTCTACTAATATCGGTTAAAATCGGTTTCTGACGTGGTTTTTAAACTACCGAAGCACGTAAGCATCTTACGTACAAAACTTGAAACTATTTCACACATAAATACAAACATATATCACGCCTTTATCCCTTACGGGGTAGGCAGAGCGCTATTTCTATAATAAACAATTTCCAGTTACAAAATTCTCAAACTTTTTGAAAGCCCTGTTCAAAGTTTTGTAGAAAATCGTGCCCTGTAATCTTATTAAAAAATTCGAAGGCCCTGCTACCTAGATAGACGACAAAATATGATGAATTAGCAAATTTTACAAATTGGTTGCCAAAATAAAGTATTTTACGCCAATTTAACATAACTTTAGTTTGGATTGGCCATGACTAACTATGACCAATTTGGTAACAATTAAAAATAATTGACCGTTTAGCAAAAAGTTTATGATATAAAATCGTTTAATTAGTCGCATAAAATATTTTGAGAATCGCAAGTTCATAATAATAAAAATAAATAAAATAAAGTTACGCAATAATGATAATTTGCAGTCATAAAACTAACAATGTGTAAAGGCATTTGTTTCTCAAACATCATTAAAAGCAAATATGTATATAATTTCAAATAAAACTTAATTATAAAATCATAAATTGTAATTGTAAGAGGCGACTAAGGGACTCGAGAGTATTGGTGTATTACAATTTTTAGGCGACAGGCTGACAACCTGTCACTATAGTGATACACATGTTTTCTGAAACAACCTTGGTAAACAATCCTCAAAAATGTCAAACGTGGCGATAGCAACCGTATTCTTACGGCCGTTAACGCTCTGCCTACCCCGCAAGGGATAAAGGCGTGATATATGTATGTATGTATGTATTAATAACTAATCACTCATCGCAATCAGTCTATTAACATTTCCACTTCAATACGCCTAATTACCTACATAATCTAAAACCAACACGTTTTTCAACGTCTTACTTCCATACAAAAAAAAAAACCGCTACATTTCTCTCCGCGACCGCACAAAAAAAATTGCCAGCGAAACAAAAATTTAACTATCAAGACTAATACGCAATCAGGCCGTTTCGAACAAGCAACGACTTGGGTGGTCCACTAGTATCAAGATCGGTCGTCCCTCTCACACTTAGGTAGAAAGGTGTAGTGCTATCTCGCTCGCGTCAAAGATTATAGCTTTATTAAATAAAGGGGTATATTATTTGAAATATTATTTTGCGAAATAAGATGTGTTGGTGTTTTGATGTTGAGTAATTTTGGTTTCATACATACATATATCACGCCTTTATCCCTTGCGGGGTAGGCAGAGCGCTAACAGCCGTAAGAATACGGTCGCTATCGCCACGTCTGACATTTTTGAGTATTGTTTTCTAAGGTTGTTTCGGAAAACATGTGTATCACTATAGTGACAGGTTGTCAGCCTGTCGCCTAAAAAAATGTAATACACCAATACTCTCGAGTCCCTTAGTCGCCTCTTACGACACCCACGGGAAGGATGTGGGGTGATGCTATTCTAAGCCGGCATCACACGGCAACGTATTACTTTCACGGTATTTTGGTTTCAGGCTATGTTATTTGATAATATGACTCAATAACCTAGTATTCGGCCAGGTTAGCCTTCGGGTTGCAGAGGTCAGATGGCAGTCGTTCTGTGTAAAAAACTTGGCTCCACGTCAAATCCCCTAGGTTAGGTAGCCGACCCCGACAGAGAATAGGATAAGGCCAGGAGAATGATGATGACTAAAGAGTAGGGTTGCGTGACAATTTTCTGTTATAGTGTGGGACACCGAGTCTTCCAGTGACCCGACACGACAAAGGCGTTTTGATTTATTATTTGGTAGGTTCTTAGCCAGAACTTCTTATCGATATTCGTTTAAGAAAGTAACTGAAAAAGCAATGCAAGGGTAATATTTGATCTGTTCGTATACGTATAGTTTTTAGTAGATGGCGCTCGTAAGAATTATAGAAAAATTGAGCATAGGTAGGTAGGTCTCAGCATTGGTTTTTTGTTAGTGTGCACTGGACTTGACAGATGATCCCTCAATCTCAAAAATCGCTCACAGCGCCACCTAGTTCGGACTAGTATTACTATCAGCCCAAAAAATCCTCATAAGCTAAGCAAGAGACTTGTCAGAATGGAGTAATCTCAGCATGTAGGGATTATGCTATGAGATGTCAACCTAGAATAGCATCACCACATTTCTTTCCCACGGGTGTCGTAAGAGGCGACTAAGAGACTCGAGGGTTTCATGTGTATTACAACTTTAGGCGACAGGCTGACAACCTGCCTACGCCCCAATCTATGAGGCTTGATTTGTGTATGTAGGCATTCAGATTTCATAAATTCAAATTTGTACCTTCTGCACACAAACTTATCTTCCCATGTCACCTTTTAACATTTCGCCTTTTTCGCTATACACCCGTCTCGCTCTGGCACTTGTGTTTCAGTTGTAGCTATCTCTTTCTCTCGTCCAGGTGACCTTAGGCGTCTCTTTCTACATACACATACATACACATATCACGCCTTTATCCCTTACGGGGTAGGCAGAGCGTTAACGGCCGCAAGAATACAGTCGCTATCGCCACGTCTGACATTTTTGAGGATTGTTTTCCAAGATAGATAGATAGATAGATAAACTCTTTATTGCTTACAACAAACACAACATTAAAACACAAAACGGTACAATATACTATAACTAAAAGTAAGCAAAGGCGGCCTTATCGCTTGTAGCGATCTCTTCCAGGCAACCTCTACCTTTAAAGAGACAGCTTAAGAATTTGCAAGTAGTTGCAGAAGCAAAACAATTACAATTAATACCTAATTAATATATCAATATATCTATAAGTATACATACATACATACATATATATATATATATATACAATAAATAAAATATATACATAAATATATATAAATACACAAGTTATAGGAAAATTAAATAACAACTGATTTTGAAAGGAAAGGATTTTCCAAGGTTGTTTCAGAAAACATATGTATCACTATAGTGACAGGTTGTCAGCCTGTCGCCTAAAAATTGTAATACACTAATACTCTCGAGTCCCTTAGTCGCCTCTTACGACACCCGCGGGAAGGATTTGGGGTGATGCTATTCTATGCCGGCATCACACGGCATTCTATGTCTCTTTCTAATTGGTGTGAAAGCCTCTTACTCATTGTTTTGGAAAAGGAGTGGAGTTTAGTTTGTAGGCTCTCTTCTCGTGTGGGACACCGAGTCGTCCAACGACTCAGTGAACCCTGGTGTCAGAGTTTTTCAACAGCCTGGTAACCGTAGAAGGCCTCTGACATAGTTGTGTAACGCCGTTGCCGTGATCAAGCAACTGGAGACGGCTGAACGTGCCCTCCGAAACACGGAACCGTCTTTCTTACTCACGTAAATATACCGACTGCTCTTACAGTGAAGGATCGTGATGAGACCCACACTCAAATAAAATTTGAATTTAGATGATACCTATTTGTATATTTTGAATGTGACTTAACCTAGGATTCGGGTCAGGTTATCCTTCGGGTTGCAGAGGTCAGATGACAGTAGCTTTGTGTAAAAAATTGTTTCCACGTCAAATCCCCTAGGTTGGGTAGCCGACCCCAACAGAGAACGGGATAAGGCACGAGAATGATCTTCATACTGGTAGACATTCGCTTCCACCTATTGGAGGATTTTGTCTACCATAACTCGCCACGCTTGGCAGGCCGGATTGGCGAGCGCAGTGCAAGATGCAGCATTCACAGGTAGCATCTCGCTTGCTTCTGCTTTCGTCTTTAAGTTGCTATTTACTATACCCACGGGTAAAAGTAGGGTGATGCTATTCTAAGCCGTCAAAGGTAGGCCTATTAAAAATGAAATTGGGCCTTACTGTCTGTCCTGAGGCAGTCATGTAGACTAAGGTTTTCCTTATAAGATGGAATTATTACATCGACTTTTTTTTATAATTGACAATGGAGACAGGCTGTCTGCAGTTTGTTAAAAAATTTAGTTACTTTAAGATTAGGTTGGCTTAGGGTTTTTTGTACACTCATATCACGCCTCTATCCCATGCGGGGTAGACAGAACGTTAACGGCCGTAAAAACACGGTCGCTATCGCCACGTCTGACAAATATTGATGGTCTTAAGCCGTACATCACTGTACAGGCTGACAACCTGTCACTATAGTGATACACGTTTTCTGAAACAACCTTAGAAAATAATCCTCTAAAATGTCAGACGTGGCGATAGTGGCCGTATTCTTACGGCCGTTAACGCTCTGCCTACCCCGCAAGGGATAAAGGCGTGTTATATGTATGTATGTATATTAGGCCGGTATCACACAGCATAGTCTATATTTTCTCAAAATTCGGAACTAATCTATACACGGTTGGAGGCATCCGACATTTTCGACCCTAAGGTCTCCAATCAAAATAAAATAATACAAAACAAACAGAAAACATCTTTGTATAACAGATCTATAGATCAGATCTATCTGCGCGTGATCATAGATCAATTACAACGATAGCGACGCGTCTCGCGTTTTGACAGCTCGCGCGTTTGACAGCTGAGGGGATTGACAGCTATGACGGCTGTCGTGACAGGGGGCGTGCGCGCAATTAGGCGGGATAGTGGCCGTGCCACGAATGGTATCCCATGGTAGAAAAAATATGACAGATCTTACACGGTCCTAAAGCAGTCGTTTTAGACGACCGAGGTGGCGCAGTGTGGTAGTGCGACGTGGAAGGTGTTTCCGGGTTCGATTCTCGATGGGTTCATTCATTTTCTGATTTTTCCCAGCATAGTTGGGAATCTGCAGGCTGAACCACCTGATTGTTCGTAAGAAAGATGGTTTCTTGTTTCAGAGATCATGTTAAGCCGTAGGTCCCGGTTGCTGTCTATGACTACTTAGATGACGGTCGTTACACAACCATGTCAGAAGCCTGCTACATGTAGAAGGCTGTTCTCTCTCTCTCTTTCACCGAGTCGAAGGCTGTTAAAAAAAGTCTGACACTAGGGTTCATCGGGTCGATGGACTTTCTTTTCGTGGCGCAGGCTCTATATTGTGACATTGTAGATAGATACTTATTCGTATGTCGTGTATAAATTGGTTTAGAAAAAAGGAAAGAAATGCAAAATAGTAGTAGGGTGTAATATTTTGTACTTATTGGCTTTTATTTGTTATTAAGAGGGGAGGCCTTTGCCCTGCAGTGGAACATCGAACAGGCAGCAGTCTACGTAAAAAAAAAGAGCATTATCTATGTATAGGATCTATTCGTATTTTACTGTAATCGTTTTTAGAACCAAAATTCCCTTAGATTCCGAAACATTATTTTGTCAAATAATGTTTGAAAAAATACCGACTAAAAATGAGGCAGTATGATCTTCGACCTACGCATGTCCGGAAAGAACTACGACACAGTAACGAAAAACGATAGAAATCCTGACAACTGCCATATGCTTCTGAAAAAGAAAACTCATGAGGGCCGACCACACCAAAATACAAATTTCAAAAACATGCTTACAAAGAAAATCTAAGTTTAAAGCCGTAAAACAGCGGTTTGCGTGTTGGTGAAAACATGCCAAAGCTTTTCTTTTTTCATATTTAATGGCTATCAATTTTATCTGTCAATGTTTTCCCCGATCCATTGCCAGTAATTTGTAAAAAATGAATACACTATCAATAGGTAACTATTAAAATATTTAAAATAATCACGAAAAGAGATTTACTAAAATAAAAAGTTGCTCCTTTGAAATCCCAAATAATTTGTGTAAGGAGGTTTTATCACTTAGGTTACGTAATAGGAATTTTTTTTTTTCTTATATTATTTGCAATTTTTTACTTGTTGCTGTATAAGTAAAGTTCCTATAGTCACCTAGGATTAAGATATGGGGTGATGCTGTTCTAAGCCGGCATCACATGGCACGAAACCACTACTTTTCACAAAACCAACATGACTTACTTGGGTGGTCTCACTTTAATATATCAATTTACAATTTAGATTTAATCGATATCTTAGTTACTTAACACCGCTGTCGTCGGTCTTAAGACCGGTTTTTTTGACGGATGACTTTACTGTGCTTGCTTACGGGACTATTACTGTCGGACCAGTTTCAAAAGTGTATTTTGACAGGTTTAAAAACTGTTACAGTCGGGCTACTTGAAAGCTAATTTTGACAGCTATCAAAAGCTTCCGTGTGATGCCGGCTTAGAATAGCATCACCCCACATCATTCCCGCGGGTGTCGTAAGAGGCGACTAAGGGACTCGAGGGTATTGGTGTATTACAATTTTTAGGCGACAGGCTGACAACCTGTCACTATAGTGATACACATGTTTTCTGAAACAGTCTTGGAAAACAATCCTCACAAATGTCGGACGTGGCGATAGCGACCGTATTCTTACGGCCGTTAACGCTCTGCCTACCCCGCAAGGGATAAAGGCGTGATATATGTATGTATGTATGTATATGTATCAAAAACTTACTAGATAAGATATCAATGAAGGAGAATAG
This sequence comes from Keiferia lycopersicella, assembly GCA_029255805.1. Classification (NCBI taxonomy): domain Eukaryota; kingdom Metazoa; phylum Arthropoda; class Insecta; order Lepidoptera; family Gelechiidae; genus Keiferia; species Keiferia lycopersicella. The sequence goes on from JARACZ010000023.1 coordinate 1,924,562, forward strand.
ACTATACGGAATGTAAGGGATGGTGTACCGAAAATTTTGCAGGGACGATTCGACCATGAAGCTGAACAACTATTACTATGGAGGCTTTTTCGAAAACGAGAAAAAACGACCTCCAAAGAAAATTCCCGATCAGCTGACTATGTATGGGACCTCGATTTTTTTCCTTTCTCAACGTAGACTCCGTAGTAAATGTTGTTCAGTTTGAAGGTCTGAAAATGCGTGCAAAGTTTTCGTTACGCCGTCCCGTAAACCCGTAAAAGTATGCCATAGCTTTAGCTTGGATGACAACTATCAAAAAGGGGGTTTTATAAGTGTTTTGGCTTTATCTGGAGTAAAAAAAATTAATAGCCCAAACGCGTCCGTCTACTTACTCCTTGTCGTGCGGGTCATTGAGTCTACGAATAACCAGATCGACCCTGTTTTCACAATTTTAAAACATGATACAGTTCATGTTCATGTTTTATCCTACGCAATATAGGAGAAGAAATCGCAAAATGTCAAAGTGTAAAATGTCAAAAATAGCAAGACTCAAATTGCCAATTTGACAATATATTAGGTTAGTAAAACATCAAGTCGAAAACACAGCCTAGGTTTGGTCAAATTGTAGCAAAATTTCAAAAGGTAAATTTTCTCACACACAAATCAAGCCTTTATCCCTAGCGGGGTAGGCAGAGCGTTAACGACCGTAATGTTACGCGACCGCGACCGCGATCGCGACCTCTAACAAGTGCTTGACGGTCATTTCAGATAAGTCGTGTATCACCATAGTGACAGGTTGTCAGCCCGCCGCCTAAAATTGCGAAATAACTAACAAAATCACACGAAAGCATTCAGAGTCATGATTATTATACCCAACACTTTTGGAATCTGCAATTTAAAAATACAGGGTGTAAAAGAAATAGCTGCAAATATTTGACAAAAAAAGTAACTTTTAAATAAATTATTCCTAATATGTGTAGATAAATCACAAACTCCGGTAAGTCACACATCTGGTCAAAAGTGAACTATGAATGGCGCCAAATTGCAAATTTAAAACTGTATACGACTGTTTTATCCAAAACGAGATAAGTCACATAAATCCTCATGAAAATAACGGTTAAAATAGTCGATTTTTTTCAAACGGCGGCACATCCATTGACAAGTATAAATCAAACTCAAGCAGGTCCACGTCGGCCAATCAGAGTAGAGGATGGCATCCAAGATGGCTACCAGTTCCTCAATCTTGCGCGAGAGGTTAACTTTGCGGTCGAAGTTTTTATTAAATATCTTTGTTTAAAATGGACAATTATTACTTCAAAATACACGTGGTGGATCCTGACAAAGCCCGAAAAAAGACTGTATCAAAAGTTTTTTCAAAAGCCGACATGTTACGCTGGTATATAACAAAGTCCGGTATGTCCAAAATTTATCGTTATTTTCTAGCATCAGCAGATACTTATTTGTTATTTTTGTGTATTTTCTTCAACATTTACCTCTACCTCGAGTAGCCTAAATAAAAAAAACATGAATTAAATAAACCTTTAACTTAAAAACAAACTTTTGTCATTTCCCATTTTTTACTTAGACTGGACATACCGTACTTTGATATTTAACTACACATATAAGGTCAAAAAATATTACATGCGAAAATTTTACGAAGTGAACCAGCCCATGAAACTGAACAAATTCTCCTAAGACATATAGGTTGAGACATGAAAAAAAATTTGGTCCTCTCATACAAAACCAAACTACGTACGTATATCGACCGATCAAGTCAATTGGTATGGGAGGTCCAAAAAATTTTGTCACATTTCGACCTACGTTTCTTGGAAAAAGTTTTTCAGTTTCATGGGCTGATTCACCCCCATATTTTAACACCCTGTATTGTAGGTTACCGACCTTCGTTTGTCCTAAGGTTGACTTAACAGTTTAGCTGCTTTAACCCTTTATCTTTGCTAATCATTTGAGGTCCAAATGACTCATTAAATAATGATGATGTTCGAGTAATAGCCATCTTGCCAAAACGCAGCCTCGGGAGGTTTGCTGATTGATGGGCTGAGTTTTGGTTGAGAGTCAAATGCGAGTATGGCATGTAGGTATAAAAATTACCTATTTCATTCTACGGCGAAGAACACACTTGACGCACGACGGCGCGCAAAAATATCGCAGCGGTCTGTCGGATCCATAGTAGAAATGTCAATCCCCATACTAAAATCCGCTCAACCGCTGTTGACGCAGCGCTATCGTAGTGTCATCCGTCGAGTGCGATTTTAGTATAGGGAGTGACGTTTCTTGTATGGATCTGACAGAACGCTGCGATGTTTTTGCGCTCCGTCGTGCGTCAAGTGTGTTTCTCGCCTATACGAGTATATTTCTTCGCTACTCAACTGTCCAATATGTAAGTTAATCTCCATTTTGGACTTTCCTGTCGTTTCTATCCAACAAAGTATTTTTTCTCTTTTTTTTCATTTATTTTGATATTAAGTCAAATCTTTTTTTTTTAATTATTGAGAGTGTATTCCACTTATACAAATCACTGGCAAACGGACGGAAAAGCTTCGACAGATGATATTTAATAGCCATTAAATATGAAAAAATGAAAAGTGGTTCAGGCAGGGTTGTAAACTAAGGTTTGCAAGGGATCAAAAGTCTGTCTGTACAATCCAGGGCCCCAAGTCTGCCATTTTATTGTCATTATAACGCCATCGAAACTCAACTGTCATCAATTGCCAATTTGACTTCAAACTGTTAGCAGACTATGACCAAAATCAAGTGAGATCCAATCGACATCCAACTTTTCATTTAGCCGACTTAGGGTCCTGTTTCAAAATCAACTCACCTTTTAGGCAGGCGGATTATCGATTTCGATTGCATTGCAAAATGTTGCAGTCACAGGGAACGCTGCTTCATATTTCTAGGATTCATTTACTCCTTAATTGCTTGTTGTAATACTTAAAACACCCTTCGTTAGAATTCGGGAGATGCTGTTCTAAGCTGGCATAACGACTTATGAATTTTTCGCATTCCCCACTTTCGTGCAAGCCCCTCCGCGTGTCAGAGAGCACGGTGCGGTGCGCGTACGCACTGCGACCACCCAACGCGCACGGTGTTTGTTTTTGTTGCGCACGAGTCGTGATAGATCGCCGCGCCGCGCTGATTGGCTGCCCGCTGTAGGGCTGGCACGCGCCGTACAAGTGTTCTGAATTTAAAATGAGGCTGGTTGCTTTCCATTTTACCAACATTTTAAGATTACTCAGACGGCGGTCGTTACACAACCATGTCAGAAGCCTGCTACATGTAGAAGGCGGTGGAAAATTCTGACACTAGGGTTCGTCGGGTCGTTGGACGACTCGGTGTCCCACACGAAAAAAAAAATTACCAACGCCGCGAAAGAAGCCTAGTGTCAAGTCAAGTGCTAATACAGGGTGTTAGGAAAGTACAGACTTCCTTTCAAGGGATGAACCAGCTCATGAAACTGAACAACTTTCCCCAATGGACATAGGTCGAAATATGAAAATGGTCCTCACATACAACCTGACTCAGTCGGCTTGTATGTTTCTTATTTTTATTTCTTTATTTCGTTTCCCAAAGTCACTCAGCTGGGCTCTAAGTCTGCTAAATGAAAATCGATTCAGTTGGATGTCGATTGGATTTCAGTTGGATGATTTCGGTCATTTCATAGTCTAAAGTATAAAAAACAGTTTAAAGTATAAAAAAATCACAATGGCAATTGAATGACAGTTGAGTTTCGATGGCGTTACAAAGATAAAAAATAGCAGACTTGGGCCCTGATCGGGAAATTTGAATGAAAGGTCGAAAAAAAATTTTAATTTCCCGACATACACAATTTTTTTTAGTTTCATGGTCTGAGTACCTACGCCTGCAAAGATTTCGTTACACCGTCCCTTACACCCTGTATATTATGTTCAGAACATTTTGTAGATAGTTAGTGCTATTGATTAGGTAAATAAAATATTCAAATAGTAGTCATGCTCTTATTCATATAATATAAACTTACTTAAAATATCCTAAATCCTCGATTCTTTCGCCATTAAAATTAAAAAAACCTTTACAAACTTTTGACAGCCAGCCCTATGCGCTGATTGGCCGGCGCCTCGCACATTCTATTTTCAAAATTCCTTCTGTATTGATTCCGTTCGATCGCTTTTAATTCCATACAAACATACTTTTTCACCTCCCAAACTCTACTATCGTACATTTTTGTCCAAAACTTTAGTTTTTCGGCCGCATTTTAAAATTTGTCGTTACAGTTCGAAGTTCAAATGTTTGTTTTTATGTTGATATACGTCGTTGTAGAGGCGCCATCTATATAGATAATACTTACCTAAGTAGCTTATTGTTTTTTAAATGCTTTTGTATGGGAGGTGTTAAGATTAAGCCTTAGTAGGGTAGAAAAAGTTTAGAATTTGTTTTTTTTTTGTTGTAATGTAAATGAATGAGATATCCAAAATGTATTGAAATTATACATAAGTATTTATGCTCATGTATTTCATTAATTTTTACGTTTGTATTAATTTTGAGTAAAAGCGTCGGTGGCCGAATGGTTAGGGAACGGGTCTTACAATCGGGAGACCAGAGTTCGATCCCCGCCGTGTACCCATGTGTTTTTACTCACGTACATTTACCGACTGCTCTTACGGTGAAGGAAAAACATCGTGATGAAGCCGAAATTAATAACATTTGAATTTAGATGACATTTAAATGTGACCTAACCTAGGATTCCAGCTTAGCCTTCGGGTTGCAGAGGTCAGATGGCAGTCGCTCTATGTAAAAACTTGGTTCCACCGTCCACGTGAAATCCCCTGGGTAAGGTAGCCGACCCCGACAGAGATAAGAACGGGATAAGGCAACGAGAATAAATGCACTGAATGCATCAAAATCCTATTCATTAGGGGTAATAGTTTTTTTTCAGCACTCAACTGAACTCGGACAAACTAAACTTTACTTGAACGTAAATTGACCATAAAATGTATTAGTTTCACATTTTGAAGTTCTATCAAGGTTTGTGTTTTTGATAAGTAATGGGTATCTAGCGCTGAATACAGAACGAATTGACCAATTTAAAAAGATCTGCACTTTTCAAATCATAACTTATTACAATAGGTCCCACACATACCGGCCGATTATTGCACTAATCAACCAAATTTCGAAGACCTACCGTTTCAAACCACTTCAATAAAACCAATAGCCCTTTAAAATGGTTAATCCTATCAGTAGCAATACGACCAATATTGATAAACCCTTGCAATCAAACACTTGACTCGTGAAACAAGATCTTTGCTATTTGGTATCAGTAGATGTGGAAAGCGTAAAACGACCAGCAGAAAAAGATCTCTCTTGACGGACTATTGGTTTTGAAATAGGGTTCTTTGGTTTTTGGTTCATAGTCTGAATACATCGACGTGGGTGGTCCACCATTTTGACTTACCCGTCAAAAGGTCATTCACCCACGATTAACTGGGTGTCGTCACACCTGTGTTTTTTTAACTCGTCTTTTTTTGAACAATTTTTATTTTTACAGTTGGTTCTTACGTCTTGTTAATTTAATAGGTGTTTTTTATTATGATACTGTTTTAGATTGATCTATATAATTATAGAAAGAGGAAGTTAGATGATTTTTTCTTTATTTTAGATTTTGATAGTCTACGTAGAATGCATCGTGGAATAGATGTTTGAGATAGAACTATGTCATACTTATGGGTGATCTTCTTATAAATGGCGATGATTGATTAATTTTTATTTGACAAATTTAGCATTTTAAGCATAAAATGTAATGTTTTATACAAATCTAGAATAGGGTAGTGGATTGGCAGGTCAAATGACATACATATATCACGCCTTTATCCCTTGCAGGGTAGGCAGAGCGTCAACAACCGAAAGAATACGGTCGCTATCGCCACGGCTGACATTTTTAGGATTGTTTTCCAAGGTTGTTTCAGAAAACATGTGTATCACGATAGTGACAGGTTGTCAGCCTGTCGCCTAAAAATTGTAATACACCAATACCCTCGTGTCCCTTAGTCGCCTCTTACGACACCCGCGGGTAGGATGAAAATGAGCAGATCAAATGAGCTACTTTTTAAAACGGTACTTGTATGACGTCATACCTTTTTACTTACTATTACACGATACTTGACTGTCCCGATGGCGTAGCGGATAGCACCCCTGCCTTCTACGCCGAGGGTCGTGGGTTCGATCCCCACCGGACACAAATATTTGTTAAGTAAAATTTCTAATATTTGTGTTGAGTCCGGGTGTTTTCTATGTATAATATGTATTTATTTACAAAAAAAAGTATATAAGTAATAATATTAGCTATTTAGTTCCCATAGTACAAGCTTTGCTTAGTTTGGGGCTAGATGGCGCTGTGTGAATTGTCCAAGATATTTATAATCATGTATTTATTATATCAGAGGTTGCTTCAAAATAAACACTTTATTTCATGATTCCTACGAAACATAAACTTCCAAGTTTAAGTGAATTATTTTCTAAAATCTTTTTGCCGTGTGATGCTGGCTTAGAATAGCATCACCCCACTTCCTTCCCGTGGGTGTCGTAAGAGGCGACTAAGGGACTCGAGAGTATTAGTGTATTACAATTTTTAGGCGACAGGCTGACAACCTGTCACTATAGTGATACACATGTTTTCTGAAACAACCTTGGAAAACAATCCTCAAAAATGTCAAACGTGGCGATAGTGGCCGTATTTTTACAGCCGTTAACGCTCTGCCTACCCCGCAAGGGATAAAGGCGTGATATGTGTATGTATCTTTTTCTACCATATCATACAAATAAGTTGCAAAGATAATTCATTTCTGTGTGATGCCGGCTTAAAATAGCTTTACCCCATTTCCTACCCGTGGGTGTCGCAAGAGGCGACCCAGGGAATTGAGGGTTTCATGTGTATTACAATTTTAGGCGACAGGCTGACAAACTGTCACTATAGTGAAACACGAATTATCTCGAACGGCCCTCTATAATAATATTTGTCAGACCTGGCAATTTTTAAGGCCGTTAACGCTCTGCCTACCCCGTAAGTGATAAAGGCGTGATATATGTATAATTCATACAACTGCCTTTAAACATCACTATTCTAAGGGCAGATATTTTAATTAAAATTTCGATTGGTAGGCCTAAAAAAACTTTTATTTCCAAACATTTAACGGTTAAATCAATTAAGTGTAATAGTTGAAGTTACCCCCGTGACTCCCCCCCCCCCCTGTCACTTCGGCGGATCGCACTCCTAACGCACAACGCTCCGTTAAAACAACGCATCCATAACGCTACAGTCTGTCAGATCCATACTAGAAACTAGAAATAAAACCACTCAACCGCTGTTGACGCATCCGTCAAAATAACGCAACCGTAACGCATCCGTCGACAGCGGTTGAGAGCTTTTAGTATGGGAATTGACGTTTCTACATTGCGTTACGGATGCGTTATTTTAGCGCAGCGTTGTGCGGTAAGTGTGCGATCCACCTTCTCCTCTATCGCCTTCCTATCACTGTCAGTCTTGGAGAGGAATTTTGGGGTCGGAAAGTATAGGGTTGGGTTACATGCATTTGGGCTTAAAAATATTAGGTACTAGTTTTACGAATGGTATACTGAAATCGGATTTTTTATAATTTTACACCAGATGAAGTCTTGTTAGTTTGAAATGTTAGGTAGTTATACAGGGTGTAAAAAGATTTGCTGCAAATTATTTAAATGGGTGAACCAGCCTATGAAACTGAACAACTTTTCCCAAGGAACGTAGGTCGAAATATGAAAAAAAATTTGGACCTCCCATACAAAATTACCAGCCGACCAATTAAATATGTACCTATAGGAGGTTCAAAAATTTTCTCATATTTTTACCTGTGTTTTTTGGGGAAAGTTCAGTTTCATGATTGTTCTGATTCACCCCTTAAGGGGCTGAGTAGAGCTAAAAGCTACTTTTATAAGTGATTTCTACCCTAGATAAAATGCAGAAAAACTGACGAAAAAAAAAGGTAATAATCTTCAGGATATTTGCTGTAGTGTTATTGTTTCCAAAACATGATATTAGTAATTTAGCTTGATAGAAAAACATCGTAAAGTTACCTCTAAAAATCTATTATATCGCAAACTGTATGAACAAAACCCACGCAATAATTAAGTGTTTATTATCAGAATGAGCGCCTTACAATACTCTATCGACATATTGTTTTTGATTTTCAAATTATTTATTTTTGACCGAGTTATCATCGAAAATACGAAAATATCATTGAATCGGCAAGATTCCGTCCCGTTCGCACGCGCGCAGTTTGACATTTGTCAGAAAGGGACCGGTTTTTAGCTCGTGTCAGCCCCTTAAAGTATTTACAGCAAATATTTTTATACTTTTAAACGTGAAGATTGGCTAGAAAGTTATCCTTTTTTGGGTACGTATTTATAAATCACATTCGACTCTGAGATCGATCTCAAGAGCTGTTTTGACAAACACCAGTCAATACTAACAGCATCTCAACCGCTGTTGACGAAGCGCTATCTCATTGTTATCCGTCGAGTGCGGTTTTAGTATGGTGAGTGACGTTTCTAGTATGGATCTGACAGACCGCTGCGATATTTTTGCACTCTGTCGTGCGTAAAGTGTGTTCCTCCCCATAACTGGGTTTATAAATACGGGCCTTAGTATAGTCAGCAGCATGTAAACCTACCCTTACCTCGGGCACGTGCGGCATGCAGTGTGGAATCGTCGCCAAATTAACTGTTTTTTTTTTACACCCCTGTTTTATTGTGTCTATAGAATTCAAGGGTACCTTTTAAGGGTCGTGAATCGTGACATTGAGACGGTTGATGTTTGGTAAGGAAAAGTTTTTTAAATATTTTCAATCTATCTATACATATAATAAGACAGTAACAAGTCAGTGTTCAGTGACCCTATATAGTTTTGAGAAAACACAACGATAGCGCGTTTTAAAAGACGTGTGGCGACATCTATGAATGAGTTTTGTACGATGTTTGTGTGTTTGTTTGTGTATATGCGGAAGCATCACGCGAAAACGACCGAACGGATTTTGAACCAAATTGTACCAAAATGTCAAGTAATTCACCGACCAGGTTATAGGCTAAAAAAAAACATACCCCTAAAAGGGGGGTTGGCTGCTACACATAAAATAAGTTTGTAGGTCATGTGAATTTCATAGTGGCGCGTAGTAAAAGGATGTGTATGGTATGGGCTAATTGGACCTGAGATTGATTTCAAATTTCGAACTGGCCAGCACGTATTGTGTCGCTTTGAATAAGCGCACAGGAAGAAAAAAAACATGAGGCCGTATTTATATTTTTAATCTGTATTTTTATAACCTCAACAAATGAGTTTGTCGAATTATTGCTCATGATTACGACAAGGAAACTAAAATTTATGAATATGTCGATGACTACAAAAATATCTCTTTAATATTGGAATAATTTTCACTTTTAATAATTCAATAATTATTACCCTCGAAAACAAAAGTTCCGTGGTGCAAGTTGCGTGGCCAGACGATACAAACTTCATATAGGAATCGTTTTCTGTGTGCGTAATCTACGCGGGAAAATTGCAATAACTTTTTTGTTTTTAAATTTTCTCGCTAATTTGGTTAAGGCTATTTAGCCAATGTTTGTCTGGTACGTGCAGTATGTTATAGGTTTTGCCGACAATACAGCTACATTATTTTCAGTGTGCGACAACTTTTTTCTGAAATATTCTTTGGAAATACTAATAAAAATTGGACTTCCCACACAATGTGACTCAATCGGCTGGTACATTTTATATAGAAGATAAATTTTTCCATATTTCTGTAAAATTTTCCTGACGAAAGTTATATTTTATACGTTTGTGCCAGACGATCAAATCAGTATCTGAGATAAGACTTTTCGTGGCTATAGGTATAAGGTATATAGGTATAAGCCGATTTTCCACAGACACTGCTTTGTCTGGAGTGTAATTTTGGAAAACGCAAGGTTGCTCAAGACCTGCGCCACTCTCTCGGGCTCCCTGACTGACACCACAGGAACTTCGAGTCGATACGTGCGGAGGCAAATTGACTGCAGGATAGACCTCTGTCACACGCGTCTAACAAAGACTCCGTTCCGGGTTTAAATGTAGATTCTGTTGTCCTTCTACAGGGCCGCCGGTCTTGGTCAGGTTTCTCCCTCGGTTGATTCTTACGACTCCCACGGGAAGAGAGGTGCTATTCTACTTTGCCGGCAGCACACGACCTTAATTAAATAGCCTTAGGTACTTAATTAAACGTAACCCTAGCCGCGGCTCCACCCGTGTGGAAATCGGTCATGGCATCGCACAGTAACATTTTTTCGCGAAGAAAACTTTCCTATGCGTTAATCCAAGTTACCTCCTTTATGTCTGTGTTCAATTTCATGAATATCAGTTAAACAGTTTTTGCGTGAAGGAGTAACAAACAAACATATAAACTTTTGTATTTATATTATTAGTAGGAAGTAGGATAGGATAGGATTAGTAGTATGATTACTTGCTTTTGTTTTTATGTATTCACACTCATGAACTCGGTCTTCAGTCTTCCATCACAATGTCAAGAAATGTGGCATCAGTCTACTTCACGGAATTAATACTCTTGGAAGTAAATATTGCACGGTTTTTAAAAATTTGCTAAAAATGGCATAAGAGGCGGAAAGTTGAAGATATAGGGAAGAGAACTGGAAAGCTAAAAAATCGTAGCAGGGAAAGACGACTTCAAGAAACTGAACCTTTAGGGATTCTAAAAGACTAAACACTATAAACCAACCACCGTTTTCTTACTCTTTCTTGCATGTGGAAATTTTACGATTTAACAGTTTTTATAATTACTTACATATAGTCTGAGAAACCAAGTTTCTTGGTACCTACCTACCAACAATTTAATATTGGCTAATATTATTTTATGGTTCTTAGAGGCCTATGTTTAGCAGTGGTCGTCCTATATATAGCTGATAAATGATGGAAGATATTTATGGCGAAACGAAGTTCGCGGGCACCAGCTAGTGTTCATAAATATGTAGGGTATTGCAACAAGGACCAATAAGCTAGCACGGACAAAAATAAGTTTTGGCAGTTAGCATTTTTTTTTTATTATGGCTTGCGTATAGCTTAGCTAGAAAGAGTAGAAATTAAATAAAATGGAGCTATGAAAAATTGTTGTCATAGTTAAGCCAGATTTGACAGATCGCGAAGAAAATGGCGCCCTCATTTTTTATCTACTCTTTATGGTCAAGCTATACAAGATCCCACTGCTAGGCAAAGGCCTCCCCCTCGGTCTTCCACTTCTTTCGGTCCATAGCCAACTCGCTACACTCCTTAATCTGTCAGAGCCGATTTCGTCTACATCGTCTGCTGGACAGGCTCAGCAGCTGGCGCCTCGTTGGTCCGCGCGATCGTGTGCTCGCATGTGGCTGCAGTAGCCAATTCTGGCCTTAAAGGTCCTTGAGCACTTCAGACAAGTGACTTGTCCGAAGTGCTCACTGTGAGCACGCCGCCACTACAGCGGTATGTTACAGTTGGTGGTCTGGCTTTTAACTCGTGTCTTTTTGCGTCGAGTTCGTCTTGGCGCTTTTCAAAGGTGTCGATATTTTGCCTGACAAGACGTCTCCATTCCTAGCGTTTTTCAATCGCGCAACTGAAAAGCTTCACTCCTTTTCACAGGCTTCGAGATCTATCTCAGTGTAGTGTAGTTAGTGGCTGTAACCATAGTCACATAGTCACAAGCGGTAGGTTTTCTAACGGAAACGCCATAGGTTTGGCCTGACATGTGCTTAGAGCATTCAACCTATGGAGATGGCAAAGCTGGGCTTACCCGTCTGCCAGAACGCACTGACCATTTGCCCAGCACGTTATATGAAACTGACAGTTGCCATTTTGTATGTGGTTGTCAAGCTGTTGTAAAATTATCGTAGTGTGTTGTACGAGTTTACCTCCCCTCCCGCAAAAAGTGGTTTTTACAAACTACATCCCTGTAACACTGCGCAGAATATTGTAGGTACGACTGTTTACCACCTCCATAGGATATATCGATGGGTGAAAACGAAAAGGTCGTAACCAAAAATAGCCAACTTTACACCAGAGCCAAAAAACGAAAAAAAAATCACAAAATAATTCATAACTCAAACATACATACATACATATATCACGCCTTCATCCCTTGCGGGGTAGGCAGAGCGTTAACGGCCGCAAGAGTACGGTCGCTATCGCCACGTCTGACATTTTTGAGGATTGTTTTCCTAGGTTGTTCCAGAAAACATGTGTATCACTATATTGACAGGTTGTCAGCCTGTCGCCTAAAAATTGTAATACACAAATACCTTCGAGTCCCTTAGTCGCCTCTTACGACACCCGCGGGAAGGATGTGGGGTGATGCTATTCTAAGCCGGCATCACACGGCACAAGCCGGCATCACACGGCACAACTCAAAAAGTATCCGTAATTTAGAGCTGATTTTTAGAACATGTTTTAGTTATAATAATACCCTTTATTTAAAAACATAATTTTTAATCTAAAGTGACGATAAGTATGTTTTCGTACTACTTACGCCCTAAGATTTTCAATTAACTGACCGACAAAAGGTCGTAAATTGTTCGCACATTTGTATGCAGTCGGAATAAGCTATCCATTTACAGACTTTTTATACGATGTATCTAAGATGGCTGAAAAGTACATACATGACTTAGAGGACGTAAGTGTGAGAAAGATAATTACTTTTGCTATACATTTGTCGTAAACAAGAACCATTCCAAAATATTCTGTAATAAGTTCTGATGGAATTGTTGCTTATCTCTAAATAGTAATGAAACCTAGACAAAGTCGTCCAAGTGTTAAGTATAGTTGCATAGGAATGGTTGCATAATTAAGTATTATAAATAAAACTAAGATTAATGTATTTAAAAGTAATCTCCAAAAAGTCGAGTCAAGTCGAGCTAGAAAGCGGCGCAGCCGTACCATCCTTTTCTCGAAGCGGTTCAGGCCATTTTCAACACCTTATAACTTTCTTGTGGATAAAACAAAAGACTTGAAACTTCAGGAATCAATCAAAAGCCCTGTGGATACGGTATATTTCAAATTTCGTTTACTTTGAACCAGTGGTTTAGGAATTATAGCTAGTCAAAGTTCTTAATTTTGTCACTGACTCACTCACTGACCGATCATCAAAATTCTAAAGCACTTCTAGCAGACATAGAGACTTCTAATTTGGAATTTAATTTGGGTTTAGTGTATAAATCAAGGAAAAACTTAAAAATCTAGCACTTTCAATGCAGTTTTCTAGATAAACCGATAGCATAAATAACTTTGTAATTCCATAGAAATGTACTGTTTACCAAGTTATATTTTGCTGTCGCTCCTAAAATACTTTGTTTTGGTCCAGCAAAATAATCACAGATGTCGCTGTTAGTTTCTAAAACACGCTATCGCTATTTTAATGTCCATCGCGAACAGTTTCCAACATGTATAGCCTATGCTATAACTATACATAAAAGTCAAGGCCTCAGTCTGAATAATGCGCTGATGGATATAGGTTCAGCTGTATTTACATCTGGTCAAGCTTATGTAGCACTATCAAGAGTAACAAGTCTGGGCGACTTACATTTTATAAACATAGACTTTGGAAATATTAAATCGCAAGAATCTGCAATTTGTGAATACAATAGACTAAGAAGCATTTACCATCCAGACTTGACAAAAATCATTACTACAAAGATTCCGAGAAAACCACATAAAGATAGAGAGTGGGCTATGAGAAAAACCGTGGCTGAGGCTCAAGAAATAGAGCCGCAAAAGAAAAAAAGGAAGACTACCTACAAAAAGTAATGAGATCCCCTCAAAAACATTAATATATAAAAAATTCCAAGTCTCGCTACTGAACTGTTCGACCGTAAAAAGGTATGAGATCCATTTGAAACCAAGTCGGCTATCGATTTGTTCATTCCCCGCTTAAGAGATCTATCTTAATTAATTACGTAATTAGTTAATAAGCATTATTTTACAGTGACCATATCAATATTTTCAATATATTTTAATGTTTACAATAAATTGAATGACTCGGTAATCGCACTGAATGTATTAATTTTAATATGTTATGTATTACACGTTAACCTTCTGTTCTAGTGCGATGGCTAAGTCATTCAATTTATTGTAAACATTAAAATATATTGAAAATATTGATATGGTCATTGTAAAATAATGCTTATTAACTAATTACGTAATTAATTAAGATAGATCTCTTAAGCGGGGAATGAACAAATCGATAGCCGACTTGGTTTCAAATGGATCTCATACCTTTTTACGGTCGAACAGCTCAGTAGCGAGACTTGGAATTTTTTATATATTAATGTTTTTGAGGGGTATCTTTTATCCCCTCAAAAACATTAATATATAAAAAAAAACAAGTCTCGCTACTTAGTCCATTGAATGAGTACCTCCAAAGGGGGTCAAGAGTTCGTGAGTTAGTAACGTAAGATGTTTCTTCGGAAACATGTCAAGAGTCCCTAGGTAATAAACATACTAAAACCCCAGGACACTAGGAGGAGCCCCGGAGTGGGGGGAGGGGGGGAAAAGGTCCATTTTTTCATTTTTCGCTTAAGTCTCAAAAACGGTACATGTTAGAAAAAAACGTTCAAGGAAAAGTTGAAAGGCCATAAAATTATCTACAAGTTATACCTACATCACTTTTTCCTATATCCTACCGTTTCTGCGTTACACGCATTAAAAATGATTTTGGCTCAAACAATTTCCCCATACTACATACCCATGTTTATCACATCAATCGATCAAAAAATATTTTTTTCTTCCATAAAACTCAAATGTGCAACTTGTGACCGGTACTGATAGATTGCTCTTGATTAGGTCTATCATTGGTAAAATAAACACATTCCTCCATGGAAGCCTTTAGGAGGAATCGATTGTCAAAATATTATATTAGGGTAGTTTTAGTTACTGAACTTAAACTATTTATTTTTTTCTTCCAAAAAAACTCAAATGTGCAACTTGTGACCGGTACCGATAGATTGCTCATAATGAGGTCTATCATTGATAAAAATACTAGATTCCACCATGGAGGCATTTAGGTGAAATTGGATTTTATAAGGGTAGTTACGATACCTGAACATTTTATTTTGTTTCTTCCAAAAAGCTCAAAAGTGCAACTTGTGACCGGTACTGATAGATTGCTCTTGATTAGGTCTATCATTGGTAAAATAAACACATTCCTCCATGGAAGCCTTTAGGAGGAATTGATTGTCAAAATATTATATTAGGGTAGTTACGCAACTTAACCATTTTATTTTTTAACTTCCAAAAAGCTCAAAAGTGCAACTTGTGACCGGTACTGATAGATTGCTCTTAATTAGGTTTATAATTGGTAAAAGAAACACATTCCTCCATGGAAGCCTTTAGGAGGAATCGATTGTCAAAATATTATATTAGGGTAGTTTGAGTTACTGAACTTGAAATTTTGACAACCAATTCCTCCTAAAGGCTTCCATGGAGGAATGTGTTTTTTTTACCAATGATAGACTTAATCAAGAGCAATCTATCAGTACCGGTCACAAATTGCACTTTTGAGCTTTTTGGAAGAAAAAAAAATGTTCAGGTATCGTAACTACCCTTATAAAATTCAATTTCCCCTAAACGCCTCCATGGTGGAATCTAGTATTTTTATCAATGATAGACCTCATTATGAGCAATCTATCGGTACCGGTCACAAGTTGCACTTTTGAGTTTTTTTGGAAGAAAAAAATAAATAGTTCAAGTTCAGTAACTAAAACTACTCTAATATAATATTTTGACAATCGATTCCTCCTAAAGGCTTCCATGGAGGAATGTGTTTATTTTACCAATGATAGACCTAATCAAGAGCAATCTATCAGTACCGGACACAAGTTGCACATTTGAGTTTTATGGAAGAAAAAAATATTTTTTGATCGATTGATGTGATAAACATGGGTATGTAGTATCCGGGGAAATTGTTTGAGCCAAAATCATTTTTTAATGCGTGTAACTCAGAAACGGTTTGATATGGGAAAAAGTGATTTAGGTTTAACTTATAGATAATTTTATGGCCTTTCAACTTTTCCTTGAACGTTTTTCTCTAACATGTACCGTTTTTGAGATTTAAGCGAAAAATGAAAAAATTGACCCTTTCCCCCCCTCCCTCCACTCCGGGGCTCCTCCTAGTGTCCCGGGGTTTTAGTATGTTTATCACCTAGGGACTCTTGACATGTTTCCGAAGAAACATCTTACGTTACTAACTCTCGCACTCTAGAACTTTTTATTCAATGGACTAACTGAGCTGTTCAACCGTAAAAAGGTATGAGATCCATTTGAAACCAAGTCGGCTATCGATTTGTTCATTCCCCACTTAAGAGATCTATCTTAATTAATTACGTAATTAGTTAATAATAATAAGAATTATTTAATAGTGACCATATCGATATTTTCAATGTATTTTAATGTTTACAATAAATTGAATGACTTAGCCATCGCACTAGAACAGAAAGTTAACGTGTAATCTGTCAAGCTAGAAAGCGGCACAGCCGTACCATCCTTTTCTCGAAGCGGTTCGGGCCATTTTCAACACCTTATAACTTTCTTGTGGATAAAACAAAAGACTTGAAACTTCAGGAATCAATCAAAAGCCCTGTAGATACGGTATATTTCAAATTTCGTTCACTTTGAACCAGTGGTTTAGGAATTATAGCTAGTCAAAGTTCTTAATTTTGTCAATGACTCACTCACTCACTCACTGACCGATCATCAAAATTCTAAGGCACTTCTAGCAGACATAGAGACTTCTAATTTGGAATATAATTTGGGTTTAGTGTATTAATCAAGGAAAAACTTAAAAATCTAGCAATTTCAATGCAGTTTTCTATATAAACCGATAGCATAAATAACTTTGTAATTCCATAGAAATGTACTGTTTACCAAGTTATATTTTGCTGTCGCTCCTAAAATACTTTGTTTTGGTCCAGCAAAATAATTACAGATGTCACTGTTAGTTTTTAAAACACGCTATCGCTATTTTAATGTCCATCGCGAACAGTTTCCAATATGTATAGCCTATGCTATAACTATACATAAAAGTCAAGGCCTCAGTCTGAATAATGCGCTGATGGATATAGGTTCAGCTGTATTTACATCTGGTCAAGCTTATGTAGCACTATCAAGAGTAACAAGTCTGGGCGGCTTACATTTTATAAACATAGACTTTGGAAATGTTAAAGCGCAAGAATCTGCAATTTGTGAATACAATAGACTAAGAAGCATTTACCGTCCAGACTTGACAAAAATCATTACTACAAAGATTCCGAGAAAACCACATAAAGATAGAGAGTGGGCTATGAGAAAAACCGTGGCTGAGGCTCAAGAAATAGAGCCGCAAAAGAAAAAAAGGAAGACTACCTACAAAAAGTAATGAGATCCCCTCAAAAACATTAATATATAATAAATATTTTACAGTGACCATATCAATATTTTCAATATATTTTAATGTTTACAATAAATTGAATGACTTGGCAATCGCACTGAATGTATTAATTTTAATATGTATTGCACGTTAACCTTCTGTTCTAGTGCGATGGCTGTCATTCAATTTATTGTAAACATTAAAATATATTGAAAATATTGATATGGTCACTATAAAATAATGCTTATTAACTAATTACGTAATTAATTAAGATAGATCTCTTAAGTTGGGAATGAACAAATCGATAGCCGACCTGGTTTCAAATGGATCTCATACCTTTTTACGGTTGAACAGCTCAGTAGCGAGACTTGGAATTTTTTATATATTAATGTTTTTGAGGGGATACATATTAAAATTAATACATTCAGTGCGATTGCCAAGTCATTCAACTAACTACTACCTAACCTATAAACGAGATCAAATGTCAGTATATTTTAAATCCATTCTATCTAATCTAATCTTCCTCATCAGTATCAGGTAAGCAATCAACTGTCAACAACAATGAACGGCGTAAATAAAAGTAAGAACGGCGTAAATAAAAGTATGGTAAGATTTTCATACCACCTTCTGGTGTAACTAGACCTAGATTGGTAATACCTAACATTGATTTGGCGTAAATCAAAAAGCCTCAAAAACACTGGTTTTTGACCGGCTTACGACAAAAAAATTCTGAAAACTTTTCATAATGCAACCCAAATTAGAAAAAAAATGTTGTCGTAGAGCAACGAGACCCGGACCGTTCGATAGAGAAAAATCAGCTAATCAGGGGCGTGCCCTTAGTTGGTTACGACCTTTTTACTGGTTACGACCTTCTCGTTTTCACCCATCGATATGCTCTAAGGACACGTAAAAGCCAAAAAATTCACCTTTAAAAATCCAACCTGTCACTTGGAAACTTCCAGAATTAAATTGCGGCACGTTCTGATAGGACCCCTTTATTCCAAAACTGACAGACAGACGGGGTGTGGTGTGATATTGGAATACTTGCGTTACTTGTCGCGTTACGAATCGGGCATCCGAATCCGGGGGTAGTCAGTTTGACAAAAAAACTCACGTTTAAAATTACAGTTTTAAAAGATAAATTAAATTATATCAACTTTTGTTAGATGTCGCTGATAAAATTCACTTTAGAAAAATGTTTATACACATTTTTCGCGTTCTCAAAATGAAAATTTTTATGTCATTAAATATTATTGACATAAAAATATTAATAAATATTATTGAATATTTATTATCATTGATATAGTCATTTTCAAGAAATATTAGATCAAAGATTTTTTATGTAAGTATGTATAAAATTAATTATTCCACCAAAAATAGGCACACTGGTTAACTGTATCAATTTATAATTTATTGTTAGATTTTTCGGGTTACGAGCATCTTTATTTTTCGGGTTATCAAATGAAAAAAATAAAAATATTATCCCAAACGATTTATTAAGGATTTTTCTATAATCGCTACACCTTAAATCATAAAGATTGACAACCTGCGAAACATATAAGACAACACAGTTAAAATAATGGGAAATTTTCTAGCCAAAATTCCAGTGTACAATTGTACATAGATGGCGCTAAGCTGAACTAAAAAAGCTTCTTTCCAAGGAAATGAATTTTATCTAGTTAAGTAGTTAATATAACTGAAATGTCAAAATTTCGACTTAACACAACGCCATCTGGCGTGAAATTACAAAAAGATGCAAGAGCTGTCACTAAAAAAATATCCATTAGATAGATTGACATATTTTATAATGGTCAATACTTATTAATAAAAATCGGTTGTCTGTAAAGTCGGTTTACTGACGCTAGTTGAAAGTGACAACGTCATAAGAAAGTGCAAATGGAATTGTTGCATTTTTTAAAGAAAATTTTAATTATATTTTTTCTTGGTAGATATACGCTGCCGAACGTGGATGCCGATTGTGCCTCTTTGTGGCTTGTTTCGCGCTCTCGCTTGCATTTCAAACAAATAAATAGAAATTTTTCTTTTGAAAAATGCAACAATTCCTTCAGTATTTTTTTTATGACGTTGTCACGTTTAATTATTTTCAGAAAACTCACTTTACAGAGAACCTTGCTTGGCTAAAGAAATTTAATTTCAAAAGTTATCAATCTTTATTGTTTTACTAATACTGCTACATTGCACAATAAATAACTTAATTATTATTACTATTTTAAACAACTAAGTACGTTAATATTTACACTAAATATTTTATTTTAATTACATTTACAGGGATATAAACCGAAAATTTATTACATTTTACGTTTTAGATTTAGATGAAGTCTTAGAAAATTTGGATATTTTATTTAATGTAACTACAAAAACATAAATTATTTACAAAACAAAATGTAAATTAAATGACATAATTTATCGTAATAAATTAAACACCATTTTAAATTACAGAATATATACAATTTAACTACACCTACTTACATTTTCCAATTTTATTAAATTCAACAATCTAACTTATTGTAAGAGATTCAAATGTTTATGTCATGTTTTATTTCTGTGATCAACAAAGTGAGAAAAACCCGTTCCTGGTATTTTTTTAGAAAAGTGAACAAGATATAGAGGGCGTTTTTCAAACAACTTGATCCGATAGATGGCGTTGTACGCGCGCATTCACCAAGCAAGTCAGATCAAGTGTCAAAATTTAACAGATAAGCTAGGCTAATTGCGGTATCTTGTGGATCTAGTTGTTAAAAAAAAAACAAATCATTTACCAGGACTATTGCTACTATTTTATCCGATATGTATTTTTTTTATGTTTAAATTCTATTCTGCGCTTGTAGCTCTTTCTCCCTCTCCCTCGCTTTCATTTCGAGTTCTTCTTCTTCTCTAGTTAATGGTACCTGTAACGAATTTTTTTTATTAGTAACTTCATGCACCATACCATAGTATCCAATCCACCTTTATTGTGTTGGACTTTACAATTTCGGCCCCGGGGCCATCAAATCTACGCCTGTACGTATAAGCCTGTACGATTTCAAAGAAACCATTTTCTGCAGTGTCCAAAACTATACTGACTTTTACATTCAACGAACTACAAATTGCATGACTGGGCCAAATAGGATAGGTTCTTTCGTTAGTTTGGTCCGTCAACGCAAATCATGTAACAGAAGTGACACATAAATAAAAAATTAGAATAATATTTGCTGGTCACAGGGGTGCAGCAGACATAATATGTTGTGTAGAGAGGAGGCTGGTTCGTGCCTAGCTATACAGGGTGTAATAATATTAGCTGCAAATATTTAAAGGGGCGAATCAGCCTATGAAACTGAACAACTTCACCTAAGGAACATAGGTAAAAATATATAAAAAGAAAGGCGGAGGTCCAATTTTTTTTCATATTTCGACCTATGTTTCTTGGAGAAAGTTGTTCAGAGTCATGGGCTGATTCACCCCTTTAAATATTTGCAGCTAATATTTTTACACTTTATATGATAGAAACACTTTTTGACAATATTAATGTGACAATATGCACTGGTAACAAAAAAGTTTGTCTATGCAGTTCAAGGATTAAAATTTTAATGAGTATAACCATAGAAAAATACAGACTATTAGTCTAGGTGTCTACCAAAAAGTCTCTAATCCAACTAGATATTCAGCATCCAACATACCGTGCTATGGTTGTACAGCCCTTGGGCCATCAGCTGCAGCGCCAGCGGGTTCCTCTGGCCACTCGCCTTCTTGATCTTGGCTCGCTTGTTCTGGAACCAGATCTTGATCTGAGCCTCCGCCAGCCCCAGCTCAGCCGCCAGCGCCTGCCGCCGTCGCTCAGTCAGATAGCGGTTTTCGGCGAACTCATGCTGTGTGGAAAAAGAATAGGAATAAGTTTTGTGCCGTGTGGTGCTGGCTTATAATCTTCTTCTTCTTCTAAGTCGATGCCTCATTCCTGAGGGACGTGACCATGGGGAGCGTCTGCTCCACCATATTGCTCCAGGCTCCGCGGTCTTGTGCCTTAGAATAGCATCATCTCATTTCGGCCCACGGGTGTCAAAATAGGTTAACCAGGCTGGTTTTATATACCTTAGTCGCCTCTTATGACACCCGTGGGCAGAAATGGGGCAATGCTATTCTAAGCCAGCAAGCACCATACGACACAAAACCCAGGGAATGGGCAGCAACGTTCCGTATGAATATTATCTGCAATATCAGAGAGGAAGACCCATGTCCAGCAATGTACTGTTGTGGCTATAGAACTAGAAGTAGAAGTAGATAATAAGTTTTAGACAGAGTAGATTTTATTTTATTTATATCGGCGAACTCATGCTGAGTGGAAAAAATGTTATGTTAGATTATTGTTTGATCGCGTACCAAACATTGAAATTTGACGTAAAAGGAAAGTCGTGGATGTAGGTGAGCGAGTAACGAGATTACGGTGGAGGTGGGCAGGACACTTGGCGAGACAAAGTGACAACCGATGGACAAAAGCAGTTACAGAGTGGTGGCAAAGGGGAGCGAAAAGGTCAGTAGGCAGACCACCTGCTCGAAAGTCCGACGATATCGTCAAGTTCACAAGGACCTCACTGGACAAAGCTGGCACAGGACTGTGAGGATTGGCGCTGTAGAGAAGAGGCCTATAACCTGCAGTGGATGGATGTGGACTGTAAATGATGATGAAGATAGATATAATTAGGGATTGCAATCCCGCAGGTCCATGAATCCCGCGGAATTGATTTGCGGGATTGGCCCAATCCCGCGCGGATCCCGCGGGATCCCGCACCTTTGAAATTATGTTACAAATCAAATTGAAAATACAGTATTTTTTTCAAAAAATCAACATTTATTTATTATAAATATATCAAAGCTATTAGTTTTCTAAGAAATAACAATTAATAAGTATGATCAGTCTTAATTTGCTTTGTTTAATTTTTCACTTAAATTTTTTTGGCATGATAAATGTGAGATCTGCATTTTTGGATTCTTGTTCGTGCTTTTTCCGGTTTTGCTAATAAATTAAAATTCCTGTCAACACAGTGCGGCGTTGTTGAACACGTTCACGTAGATTTTGAGCTAACTGGTTACTCAACACTGTGCATTCGCTTGCAAAATTTGACGATTTTAGGAGCGAAATTTTAATATGCGGGATCCGCGGATCCGCGCTTTGAGGGTGCGGGATCGCGCAGGTCAAAAAATAGCGCTGGATCCCGCGGGATTGCGGATCCCGCGTTGCGGGATTGCAATCCCTAGATATAATATTCTTGTTTAGTTTCAAAATATGGTGTCATTTTTCGTATGCCAGCATCTCCACCACGTCGCATTTACTAAGCCCCTTTTTTGTTAATTAAAACCGGTTGTACTTCTACCCAAGGGTGTCACAACACCCAGGGACATCCAGGAAATAATGCTGATGGGAATGACGCAACCGAAGGAGGGGTTGCGTAAATTCTCGCGCGTAGCAATAGACTTAATATTGTGGTTGATGACGATTGCATACACATGTCTTTCATCTAGAAAAGAAACTCCGAGATAGGGGGCTCAGACATACTTTCTAAAAACAAATTACTGTTGTTATCTTGGCCGTGCTCTTTAAAGCACTGAACCTACCTTTAGTCTAGCAAGTTGTGGTCCAGAGAATGCAGTGCGTGGTCTCTTCTCATCATTGCTGGTGTCTCCAGGAGGTTTCTTGGGCCGTCTCGTTCTTGGACCTGCAGAAGGAGAATGAAATTCACTTCTGTTTTATTTTAACAGACTTCTAAAAGGAGGCTGTTGATTTAACCCGCATGTGTAGATAATAATGCTAAAATACTGGGTTATTTTTAGTTAGTACACAAACTTTGATGATTCTGAACAACTTTTACAATAGGTCCAGCAGCAAAATCGGAAAATATTTACGGAACACCCAATTTTTTTTGCAATTTCAAAGGTGCTTCCATAGTAAAAGTTGTTGAGTATTATGAGTAGAAACACCCAACAAAGTTTGTGTACTGATTAACTATGTATTTTGATGAGTTGTACTCGAAAGTGTGTAGTGAAGATACAGTGTATGTACCTCTATAAAGGTATGTTTATGACTTAATGGCATACTTTTAAAATCTAGAAATAAGAAAGGAAGCTAGGAGTTTTAACGTAGTAATGTTTTAAATTTCGCTTTAGCTTATCTGTCTACCTGCTAAAATAACGGACAACAACTTTTGAGAACCCAATAAATTTTCTTAAATAAATAACTTCCTTAAACGAGAGTGAGGCTAAGTAAGAGACATAAGCTACTAAAATATGCTGTTGAAGACACTTTTACAACAGATGGCGCTGTAGGTTACTGAAACTCGCTATAGAGGTGTCTTCTTGTTAACCATAAATCAGGACAAATAAATAAAGTATGTAGTTCCTCCGTAAAGATCAAAATGTAGTGTTATTTATAGCGGAAGTGATAGTAACCAGTGCTATTTCATTGCTTTTCATATGCATTATTCATAATTACAATACAATACAATAAACGTTGCTCAAAGTTATATTCCTGAATTAATAAAATTGCATCATGATGTTTTTTTACACAAATAAATAAACAATGATACCACCGGACGTAATTAACACAACAAACACAAAACATATAAAAACACATGCAAAACACAAAAGATAAAAAGTAATTAATCACAAACATGTAACATTAATTAATAGCCAAAAACACACACCCAAAAACTTAAAAACACGGCAAAACATAAAGGAACACAAGCAAAACATAAATAAACACGAAAATAACAAAGTTAAACACAGGCCAAATATACTCACACATAAAAAAACATAATTATAGTCTGTAAAATATAGGATCCTTTGTTTACTAGGAAAATGATAAAATATTTATTTTCTCCCAATCATTTTTTTTTTATGTAGCCTGTTCGATGTCCCACTGCAGGGCAAAGGCCTCCCCTCTTTCGCGCCACCCGTCTCCCAATCATTAATTAAATTAATTTACACAAAATGGACCTTATGTGCATTGCATTGGTCAAAAGTCAGAAACGTCACAGGGATCATCCTATATTTTACAGTCTATAAACACAGACAAAACATAGATAAACACAGACAAAACAAAGTTAAACACAGCCAAACATAGACGAACACAGCCGAAGATTATCCCGCTGGCAGGCGATGCAATATCTTAACCAATTCAGTCTGCTTCCAAAATGGCCGCATGAATTCGATTTTCAAAATTGGTCAAAATATTGCACCGGCTGCCTGCGAGCTCTGATTGGTGCAAAATGACGTGATGTGATGACGTTTCTTTTTCTGCAAGATATCTGAAAAATAATTTTGTATTGTCATACTGAATCAATGTAGTATTAAATCAAACATCTTTTGAGTATACAAGATCTAACATTGAATTGTATAATTTATAAAATAAAAGATATTTTTCAAACTTTCGATTAGTCTCTTCTAAGCTTGCATTTGATTCAGTTTGACTTCATGATTCATGCTTTTTAAATTAAAATATGAGTCCACGCTGTCAAATAGGCCCCAAAGAGGTAAATAAATATTAGGATACCATACTTCATTCGCTTACATAATAGGCCCGTATTTATAAACTGCACTCAACTCTGAGATCGATCCTAGGAGCCGGTATTAACACATCAAATTGTATTGTTCGGATATTTGATTATTGGCAAACCCCACTCAACTCTCTCTGAGATCAATCCTAAGTGCGACTTTGAGATGCTGTTAGTATTGACTGACATTGGCAAAATCGCACTTGAGATCGGTCTTAGCGGTGAGTGCGATTTATAAATTCGGACCCTAGTGTCAAGACCAGCGTAACTGTCAGTACGCACCCGTACGTGCGTGTATGGAGCATTGAGGTCAAGTTACGCTGGTAGCTACACTATGACTTGATTTTTTAAAGAAACAATCCAGAAATGGCAACATTATTGTTGACATCCGCTCATAAAAAAAATATTGTGCAAATATTTAAGGGGCGAACCAGCCCCTGAAACTGAACAACTTTCCCCAAGGAATATAAAAAAAATATGGACCTCCCATACAAAATTACCAACCGACCAAGTAAATTTTCATGGAGGGTTAAAAAAATCTCATATTTCGACCTATGTTTCTTGGGAAATTTGTTCAGTTTTATGGGCTAAGTCACCCCTTAAAATATTTGCAGCTAATATTTTTACATATTATATGTCATATATTTTGATAGAGAATGTAAAATAATGTTGCCAATGCGGGGTCGTTTCTTTGAATATTTCGAAAAATTATGAATAAAGTCCGTAGTATTTTTGGACAATAGTCTTAAGCGTACAACTTTTATATTTTATTAATTACCCAATCCACTAGCAGATTTTTCAAAGTCGACGCAATTTTTTTAATACCTAACATCATGAAACAACCTTGGAAAACAATCCTCAAAAATGTCAAACGTGGCGATAGTGGCCGTATTTTTACGGCCGTTAACGCTCTGCCTACCCCGCAAGGGATAAAGGCATGATATATATAATGTATGTATGTAACATCATGATGCAATTTTTTATTTTTTCTTTCTCGTTGTTTCTTCTGTTTTTGTAGATATATAATGGCTTTGACTTATTCTACCAATTTTTACGCTTTCTACTAGAATGTCACTTAAAAATTTTTGACTGACAGACTCGCCACCCAAGAGTACAAAAAAACTGATTGAAGTAGAAAAACCATCTCTAAACGCCGATAAAACATCAAATTTAACACTTCTTAAAGGCAGGCATTGAGAAAAAATTGTCCCCAGGAATGTCATGGTCAAAGTCTTTAACCGACTTCATAAAAAGAGGGGTGCCGATTAGACTCATATGGTGAAATTCTTGCAATACTAAAATAGCTATTAATTATTAGGGAGCTTCGGTGGCCATGTGGTTAGGACACCGGTCTTACAATCGTAAGACCCAAATTCGATCTCCATGTACCAATGTGTTTTTACTCACGTACATTTACTCACTGCTTTTAAGGCGAAAGAAAAACATCGTAATGAAACCCACATTCAAGTAAAAATTTAATTCAGATGTGTGAATGTAACTTAACCTAGGATTCGGGCCAGGTTAGCCTTCGGGTTGCAGAGGTCAGATGGCAGTCGCTCTGGGTAAAAACTTGGTTCCACGTCAAATCCCCTAGGTTAGGTAGCCGACCCCGACAGAGAACGGGATAAGGCAAGAAGAATGTTAATGATAATGTATAGATAGGTTGTGTCGTTATGCATTTGAGAGGTGTACATAATGTGTTGTAAGTATGTACTAAGTGTGTATATAAACTATATGCCTCAAAAACCTCTAAAAATACATACCAATAATGATTTAATTCTTGTTAGACGAAAAGATTTTGTTAAATAAAAAGTTTCTACTCTCCACTGCAAAGTCGGTTGTCTTTTTTAGATTACTACACGTTTATGTTTCCTTTTTTGTGAAAGGTCAGTAACCTTTCGTAGACTGATAATCCATCATCTAGTGGTTAGCTCCAAAAATTGGTGGTTTATAAAAAAACGAGATGGGTTATTCTAAGACAGGGTGTATTTTTTGATTAATTGTTTTTATCTACGGACTGTTTCTACTATTTATCAAATTACATACATACATACATATATCACGCCTTTATCCCTTGCGGGGTAGGCAGAGCGCTAACAGCCGTAAGAATACGGCCGCTATCGCCACGTCTGACATTTGTGAGGATTGTTTTCCAAGGTTGTTTCAGAAAACATGTGTATCACTATAGTGACAGGTTGTCAGCCTGTCGCCTAAAAATTGTAATACACCAATACCCTCGAGTCCCTTAGTCGCCTCTTACGACACCCACGGGAAGGATGTGGGGTGATGCTATTCTAAGCCGGCAGCACACGGCATATATCAAATTCTTTAAGCTATTTAAATGTTTATAGCTCAATGCGTCGATTGGCGAGCGTCGGTGGTTAGGACACCGGTCTTACAATCGTGAATCCCGAGTTCGATCCCGGCCATGTACCAATGTGTTTTACTCACGTACATTTACCGACTGCTTTTACGGTGAAGGAAAAACATCGTGATGAAACCCACATTTAAATAAAGCTTGAATTCAGATGATAGTTAGTCAACCCCGACAGAGAACGGGATAAGGCAAGAAGAATGATGAGTTTAAGCGTACAACTTTTATATTTTATGAATGACTATGTGCTATTGTTAAAATATTTTATTTTGAGCTATTGTTTTAAATTGATTTACTTTTTAAAATTAATTTTTAGGCTGGTTTCAGAGCGGCGCGTCTCAGCAGCGCTGCCCATGCGCGCGCGGATCGGGCGCGCGCCTGGGCAGCGCGTTCGCTGTGAAACGACATTTAGACGCGCGCGCTTCGTTGTGGTGTACGGTCGAGTGCAGAGAATCATTATGCCAGCAAACGTAATCACTATATTAGCTATATACGTTTTATGGAAAAGAGTGCAACAACGACGACTTAAAAGATTGCTCTGAAACGCTACTGGCAATCGAAGGAGATCCGACCGCGGCGCGGCCGAGACGCGGCCCAAGACGCGTCACTATGAAACGCTACATACAATCTAGTGTAATGCGAGGCGCGCGCGGCTGGGCAGCGCTGCCGAGACGCGTCGCTCTGAAACCAGCCTTAGAAACAGTTGTATGAAATGTTTATTATTCTTTTTGTTTGTTTTTAATTTATAATGATGTGTGTGATTGTATGTAAGGATATTTTGCTGTGAATAAATAATTGAATTGAAATAACCAACCCAGTTATGATGCGCAAGCGCGACTTCGATTTTCTCTGCACTTGTAGACAAAATTATTCACTTTTTTGACAAAATCCATACGATTTGACACTACGCCCGCGAGATAAGTCTCTTACAGAGCGCACCATAAAGGGCCAAGTCCATCTTCTTCTTTTCGTGTGGGATACCAAGTTGTTCAACGACCCGATGAACCCTAGTGTCAGAATTTTTCAACCGCCTTCTACAAGTAGCAGGCTTCTGACATGGTTGTGTAACGACCGCCGTCTAAGTGATCATAGACAGCAACCGGGACCTACGGGTTAACGTGCTATCCGAAACACGGAACCAACTTACTTACGGACAATCGGGTGGTTCAGCTCGCAATGTCCTAACCAGACTGGGAACAAATTCACAAATTGATAAATATCAATTTTGTGAGTGACCAACCGAGAATCGAACCCGGAACCTTCTGCGTCAAAGGCAGTCGCACTACCACTGCGCCACATCGGTCGTCAAGTCCATGAGCGAATTGGTCGGTGGGAATAGACCTCCGGACCTCACAGACTCAATTGCTTCACGCTCCAACGAACTTCTTTATAAGCTCTTACACATCTCGTTACAATATCCTACTGATGTTACTAAATCACGCTTTTATTCTTTACGAGGCAGGCAGAGCTCCAACAGATTGCTTTATAAAAAAACATATTTAGGTAAATCCGTATTTATAAATCGAACTCAACTCGAAGATTGATCTCAAGAGCGGTTTTGACAAATGTCAGTCAATACTAACAGCATCTCAAAGCCGCACTCAAGATCGATCTCAGAGTTGAGTTCGATTTATAAATACGGATTTACCTAAATATGTTTTTTTTAAAGCAATCTGTTGGAGCTCTGCCTGCCTCGTAAAGAATAAAAGCGTGATTTAGTAACATCAGTAGGATATTGTAACGAGATGTGTTCATTCATGCCTTAAAAATGTTTGCAAATATTATACATATATCACGCCTTTATCCCTTGCGGGGTAGGCAGAGCGTTAACGACCATAAGAATACGGTCGCTATTGCCACGTCTGACATTTTTGAGGATTGATTTCCAAGGTTGTTCCAGAAAACATGTGTATCACTATAGTGACAAGTTGTCAGCCTGTCGCCTAAAAATTGTAATACACCAATACCCTCGAGCCCCTTAGTCGCCTTTTACGACACCCGCGGGAAGGATGTGGGGTGATGCTATTCTAAGCCGGCATCACACATTGCAAATATTATTTTTACACCTTATACAGGCTGTTAGTACTAACTTCCTTTCAAGGGGAGAATCAGCCCATGAAACTGAACAACTTTCCCCAAGGAACAAAGATCGCAATATGAAAAAATAATGAATTTCCTATACAAAATGTACCAACCAGCCGACTAAGTCAGGTTACGTGAGGTCCAAAATTTTTGTCATATTTCGACCTATGTTCCTAGGGGAAAGTTGTTTAGTTTTGTGGGCTAGTACACCAGCTTAAGTAAAGTTAGTCCTACTCCTAACACCATGTGTAACTGTTTTTAAAAACAGTAAGTTTTGTATAGTTCATTTTTGTTTTTTTTTATTTATCAAATATTTTTTCTTGTCGTGTGATGCCGGCTTAGAATAGCATCACCCCATTTCTTCCCGCGGGTGTCGTACAAGGCGACTAAGGGACTCGAGGCTTTCATGTGTATTACAACTTTAGGCGACAGGTTGACAACCTGTCACTATAGTGATACACGAATCATCTGAAAGAGCCCGCAATATTTGTTAGATGTGGTGATAGCGACCGTACTTTTACGGCCGTTAACGCTCTGCCTACCCCGCAAGGGAAAAAGGCGTGATATGTGTATGTATGTATATAATATTTTTTCTATTTTTAATCGGTATTCTATGTTTATAATATTATGTTAAAAAAAAATGTTTGGTGCGGTGATAAAATATGTATTATTTATTGTACATTACACTAGGGTTCATCGGGTCGTTGGACGACTCAGTGTCCACGGAACAACATTGTATATTTGTGTAAGGTAGTATAGAAAATAAAAATTATTAGGTAGTTAAAACAAAAACAAACATGCATACCTATTAAAAACACATTAAAATTATAATGAAAAAGAATACAATAAAATAAATAAATGATATAATTATACGAGTTATTAAGGAAATAAATGGAATTTTCTCACCAGTAGCAGTGCCGTACTTACTTCGTCCTAAAACAAAAGAAAACAAACTATTAGGAAAATTTATACACAAAATTAAACAGTAAATTACAAATTAGAAATTCTTAAATTATTCAAAAAGTAAACCTTTCGGCAAAAAGTTAATATTTTTTAACTGGTTTTATAAAAGAAGGTTAGCTACAACATATAAGGTGTAAAAAAATTAGCTGAAAATATTTTATGGGGTCAATCAGACCAAGAAACTGAACAACTTTCCCCAAGAAACATAGGTCGAAATATGAGAAAATTTTTTAGACCTCCCATACACATACACCAGGTCGGTGGGTAATTTTGTATGTTCCTAGGGGAAAGTTGTTCACTTAAAATATTGGCTGTTGAACTTTGTACATCCTGTTTATCATTAGATTTCAAGATATAAGTGGTTCTTAATCGCTAATTTTTTAGGTTTCAGTACTATTTTATAGGACAATTATTTATCTTCAAGCAGAATTCGAATTTTGAATTTGAAAACCCAAAAGCACATTCATTCGCTCAAATTTGAATTTCGATCGCAATCCAAACTCGCAACCAGTAATCTAATCAAGCCACAGTAAAGGTAAATAGCAGTAGGTTGTTTTTTTTGTAGTGTGGTTCCGGCTTAGAATAGTATCTTTCCGTTTCTATCCATGGATGTCGTAAAAAGCGACTAAAGGAGAAGATGATGCTATTCTAAGGAGATGAGCAGCAGCGTACCCTGTGAGTACAAGAACTTACACTGCGCTCGTCAATCCACCTGCAAGCGTGGTCACTATGACAAATTAATATCCCCCATAAGAGGCAAAAGCCCCCATGTTTAGCAGTGGACTGTTGTATTTAAGAAAGTTGCCCTTCTCTGTAGGGCACTGTGGAGCCTACAGTGGTGTTATTAAAACTAAAGACTGAACTAGACCAAATAGGAAGTTGCCCTTTTGGGAAATAGGCGTCCCTATTGTCACTGTTGTCATACTGACACAGTGAGTGAAATAGTACAGTTGTCCAGTTAGCAGAGTAGAATAGCACCACTTCCCGTGGGGGCCGTAAGATGCGACCGAGAGATTAACCAGACTTAAGACCGGTCCTGGAGAAAGACAACTCCACACTAAACCCAGAACAGGGTTTGTATCGTGCGGTAGACTCCTGCAGCCATCGACAGCTGCTGCAGTATCGGCTCGTCGTTCCTGTGAACCTAACGGTCCTGAACAACCCTGTGTTCCCCATAATTGCGTCCCAGGCAACGCAATGTCTGTGGTCTTGCCTCAGACACTGATTTAATCGTCTATCACAGACGCATGAGCCCAATGATGATCAAACGTTCCTGAATAGCCATTCCATGTCAGCCAGTGGACTATTTTTGCTGTTAACATACTGTTTCAGTATTATACTGTGACAGCCAGCCAGTATAGCGGCCAGTATCACACACGCACGCCCGATGACGTCACAGACCACCCAGCCGCTAATTAAGACATTAATGCCTATTACAAGACGTATCTCGTGCGCTTATCTTTTTATACTTTTATTTTTCTACTCTGTGGCCGTCTTTTTTTTTAATTGATCAGTCCCCCAAGTAGCGTGATTGTTGGTCTAAAGAGGTTTTTATAGACGAATGGGTGGCGCGTCCGTTTTGGAATGGCTAATAGTCGGGCGACTTTTAAAAGTCTATTTGATAGCTGTCAAATCTCTACTTAAGTGTGACAGCTGTAGAAATGTCTTTTATTTTAAAAACGGCCCGATATTATACGTAGGTACTTTAGATTTTTGAAAGACCGAAAGGTATAATTTATTTAAACTTATCAATCAATTGAGAGACATTGTCCCCAGTTTGGCTAAAATAATGAAGACTGGATGCTACTTGATGTTCGGTAAGTAATACGGCTCTGTGTTTCGGAGGGCACGTTATGCTGTCGGTCCCGGATGCTTTTTATAAAGGCTTAAAAACACGTATCACTCAAAGGGTCGTTCATTGATTCGTTGCCCCTAATAATATCATGACGAATAAGGTATCAAAATTCGATAATTTAATTAATATGCGCACACACATACACAAGTAATGCCCTTGCGGGGTAGGCAGAGCGCTAACGACCGTAAAAATTACGGTCGCCAACGCCAAATTTGACAAAGTTAATAAATATACATACATACACATATCACGCCTTTATCCCTTGCGGGGTAGGCAGAACAATAACGGCCGTTAATACGGTCGTTATCGCCACGTCTGTCATTTTTGAGGATTGTTTTCCAAGGTTGTTTCAGAAAACATGTGTATTACTATAGTGACAGGTTGTCAGCCTGTCGCCTAAAAATTGTAATACACCGATACTCTCGAGTCCCTTAGTCGCCTCTTACGACACCCACGGGAAGGATGTGGGGTGATGCTATTCTAAGCCGGCATAAAATTACATATTGACATATTGATATACATTTTGACATTTTAATTACCCGGAAATGGTTAGTTTATCTTTTTCACTACTTCCGATCTAAATGTCTTTGATGACACCGCCACATATAACACTTTACCATAAAACCAATATTAAGGGTGATACGTTATATAGTGGCGCCGCGCCGCTAAATTAGAATAAAAATATATGATTAGATACATATTGAGTGCCAATTATAAATCATCATCATCATCATCATCATATCAGCCCACATCTACCCACTGCTGAGTATAGGCCTCTTCTTTTTCTCGCCATCTGCGCCGGTCCTGTGCCTCCCGCATCCACTGTCTACCAGCAACGGTGGCTAAGTCGTCCGTCCATCTAGCGGGTAGTCTGCCAACTGGACGCTTTTTTGTTCTCGGCTGCCACTCTGTTACCGCCTTGGTCCACCGTCCATCTTCCCTACGAGCCAAGTGTCCTGCCCACCCCCACTTCAGTCTCGTGATTCGCTTCCCGACATCAACGACTCTTGTTCGGCGTCTTATCTCCTCGTTGCGAACACGATCCTGAAGCTTGATACCTAACATGGAACGCTCCATGGCTCTTTGTGCAACCTTCACTTTGTGCAAGCTCTCCCTTGTGAGCGTCCATGTTTCGGTACCGTAAGTGAGCGTTATAGTTGTAATTATAAATACGGACCCAAAATAAATGGGCAACTTTCTAGCCAATCTTCAAGTGTAAAGGTGTAAAAATATTAGCTGCAAATATGTTAAGGTGTGAACCAGCCCATGAAACTGAACAACTTTCCTCATGAAATATGAAATATAAAAAAATTTGGACCTCCCATACAAAATGTACCAACCGACCGGGTTGGTTTGTATATAAGATCCAAATTATTTTTTAATAAATCGACCAATGTTCCTTGAGGAACGATGTTAAGTTGATGAGCTGGTTCATCTCTTGAAAGGGAGTTTCAGTCTTGCAAACACCCTATAATATATTTTTAAATAATTTGAGAAATTTTGTTATAATGAAGTTTACTACCTATTTACTATTTATTATAGTTATTTACGAAGTATTTCATTTTGAAGCAGAGGTTTTCCGATGTGATACGGCGGCAACTATCACCACGAATGTCCTTAAATATTTCGGTAGTACCTTAAATGTCAATTAAAAGTTAACCTTAAATATTAACGCATAGATTCCAAAGATACGTCAACGGTCAAACCGTCGAAGAGTTCTTAATTCAAACGAAAATTAATTTAAAAATTAAACGTTCTTTTTTCAAAAACAAAGACGTTTTTATAGTTTTTATAGCTTGCCAGCTGCTTTTTAAAAATGAGTTTTGTGACTTTGTGTTAAGGTTGAAATTAGGTTGTGCTGAATAAGGTTTTTTATCAGCTAAACTGCAATAATGGGTTCTTATTGGAGTCAGATGTCTTCATTAAAGAGCTTCGTTGGTGGCTTTAAGGGTACGTTTACACGGGCCTGTAGTTGAATTAAGGATTATGGCAGACGGGGTTTAAAAAAATTATTATGATTCATCCTCATTCTCGTTGCCTTATCCCGTTCTCTGTCGGGGTCGGCTACCTAACCTAGGGGATTCGACGGAGAACCAAGTTTTTACACAGACCGACTGCCATCTGAGTTAAAAAATATGATTGTTTGTTACTAAAAGAAAATACACTATAAAATCCACAAGAAATCATAATTCGTGATATTTTTTAACTAAGCTTTTAAATTGATCAACCATTTCTTTCGCGTGGGTGTCGGCGACTAAGGGGTTGGTGTGCAATTTTAGGCGACAGGCTGACAACTTGTCACTATATAGTAATACGCGACAATACTCGTAAATTAAACTACTCTCAAATATTTATCAGATGTGGTGATATGTAATCTGCTTACCTCGCAAGAGTGAATAGCGTGATAAGTACGTGTATGTACAATAATAATTCACCAACAAATTTTGTCAATTAAAAAATCTTCTATCTCAATTTTAGCTAAACTTGTGAAATCTAACCCTGTCAATATAATTAATCGCTAGTCATACGAAACGAGCTCATGTTTTTACATACATACATACATATAACACGCCCTTATCCCTTGCGAGGTAGACAGAGCGTTAACGACCATAAGAATACGGTCGCTATCGCCACGTCTGACATTTTTGAGGATTGTTTTCCAAGGTTGTTTCAGAAAACATGTATATTACTATAGTGACAGGTTGTCAGCCTGTCGCCTGAAAATTGTTATACATCAATACTCTCGAGTCCCTTAGTCGCCTCTTACGACACCCACGGGAAGGATGTGGGGTGATGCTATTCTAAGCCGGCATCACACGGAAATCTGACCGTATAAATAATTAATCGCTAGTCATACGAGACGAGCTCATGTTTTTACATACATACATACATATATCACGCCCTTATCCCTTGCGGGGTAGGCAGAGCGTTAACGGCCGTAAGAATACGGTCGCTATCGCCACGTCTGTCATTTTTGAGGATTGTTTTCTAAGGTTGTTTCAGAAAACATATGTATCACTATAGTGACAGGTTGTCAGTCTGTCGCCGAATAATTGTAATACACCAATACCCTCGAGTTCTTTAGTCGCCTTTTACGACACCCGCGGGAAGGATGTGGGGTGATGCTATTCTAAGCCGGCATCACACGGAAATCTGACCGTCTATATAATTAATCGCTAGTCATACGAGACGAGCTCATGTTTTTAATGTTTTAATGACACTTGCTCATTAAGTTTTGAGACACACTGTCAGATAATATGGCGAGCAGACCATTATCTTGCACTGCGCTCGCCAATCCGCCTGCCAAGCGTGTTGAGTATGGCAATACGGCCTCTATCACACTTCAGCGCAAACGTATGCGCCTGTCAGATCCATACTAGGTACGTCAAATACAAAAACCGCTCTCGACGCAGGTGCAACGCACGACGGTGCCCCCATTTCTACCCGAACGGACAGCAGCGTTCCCTGTCAATTGAACAACACCTTGCGCTCGCCAATCCGCCTGCCAAGCGTGGTAAGATAATAACCCCCAATTGGAGGAAACCAATGTCCAGCAGTGAACTGTTGTGGCTGTAGCAGTAGATATGATGGTTCCGTGTTTCGGATGGCACGTTAAACCGTAGGTCCCGGTTACTGGGTTACTGTCTATGATCACTTAGACGGCGGCCGTTACACGTCAGAACCCTGCTTCTTGTAGAAGGCGGTTGAAAAATTCTGATACTAGGGTTCATCGGGTCGTTGGACGACTCGTCCCACATGAAAAAAGAAAAGAAGTAGATATGGTTGTGTAATTATCACCTACAACTAACCATAAATACCATGGAGACCTAACATGCCCTCCGAAACACAAACCCAGCTATGCGCGTCATTTTATGCGTCCATACAACTCATACAAAACCTAGCGAAACCCCACTCATCCATCTTCCTGTATCGTAATTCAATAACCTCTTACGACTAAGCATAAATTATAATGTGATGCCGGCTTAGAATAGCATCACCCCATTTCCTACCTTTGGGTGTCGTAAGAGGCGACTGAGGGACTTGAGGATTTCAGGTGTATTACAACTTTTAGGCGACAGGCTGACAACCAGTCACTATAGTGATACACAAAATGATCTCAAACGGCCCTCTATATTTGTCAGACGTGGCGACAGCGACCCTATTTTTGCGGCCGTTAGCGCTCTGCCTACCCCGTAAGGGATAAAGGCGTGATGTATGTATGTATGTATAAATTATAAGAAGATACGAATATAGCTTTATTATCTAAGAAAGTTAACGATAATGAGCGGCCATTTTGGATTTTGACAAACATTTCTCATTTGGATAAACTTGTAGGTATGTGGTATACTTACTTAGATGTATACACAAATCACGCCTTGCGGGGTTGGCAGAGCGTTGACGATCGTAAAATTACGGTCATTATCGCCACGTCTGACAAGTATCGAGGGCCCTTTCAGATTATTAGTGTTTCACTGTAGTGACGGGTTGTCAGCCTAATGCCTAAAATTGAAATACGTATATGAAACCCTCGGGTCCCTTAGTTGCCGTATCACCCGCGGGAAGAAATGGGGTGATGCTATTCTAAGCCGGCATCACACAGCAAACTAACATGGTATATACTTACTACTAGTATAACAGCATAACAGTCCACTGCTGGGCAATTGGACATAGGACCACTAATAGTAGGGTATTTTCCATACTTAATACGCTTGGCAGGCGGATTGGCGAGCGCAATGCAAGGTATTGTACCCACAGAGAACGCTGCATTCATACCTTTGTTTAAGATCAGTCAGTTAAAAATAACTTGACCATAATATTATAGCTATTTCACAAAACCCAAAATAATTAAGTAATCTTAACCTTATCTTAACACATTTATTTAACAAACCAATTAAGTTAGAAATAGGTCGCGATTCGGGAAAACACTTCTCTTAACATACCAAAAATAGCGGTGGAACTTTCCGTCAAACTGATACAGGAAAGGATAAAAAATATCTAAGTCATTTTATTTTTGTAATGCCAATGGGTTTTTCGCCATTTCTAGTCAATTTAGTCGCCATTATTTTTTATTATGCAGCCTTATGTTGACAGATGGCTCGCATTTTGCGTCAAATTATAAAACATGACCGATGACGACCGATGTGGCGCAGTGGTAGTGCGACTCCCTTTGACACAGAAGGTTCCGGGTTCGATTCTCGGTGGGCCACTTACAAAGTTGATATTTATCACTTTGTGAATTTGTTCCCAGTCTGGTTAGGACATTGCGGGCTGAACCACCCGATTGTCCGTAAGTAAGATGGTTCCGTGTTTCGGATGGCACGTTAAGCCGTAGGTCTCGGTCGCTGTCTATGATCACTTAGACGGCTCACTCATCAGGTCGTTGGACGACTCCGTGTCCCATACGAAAAAAAAAAGAAAACATGACATGACTTTAAGTCCAATCCTTTTCTGAATTGGTTTGACAGAAACTGACTTCGCTATCTTTGGTTAGTTAAAGAATTAAGTTAAGTTAAAGAATTAAATTAAATTAAGTTGTGGACTGGCAAGTCAAACGAGCTACTTTTTAAAACGATCTAAATCGGTAATTTGTATGAAAATAGCAATGTATGACGTCATACATTGCTATTTTGGATGGCGCCAGAACACTTACTTTTATATCATTTTTCTGTTTATTAATTCAAACTTTGAATATTTTGAAAAATTATTAATGAAGTCCTTAGTATTTTTGGACAATAGTTTTAAGCGTGCAACTACGACAACGACCGATGTGGCGCAGTAGTAGTGCGACTGCCTTTGACGCAGAAGGTTCCGGGTTCGATTCTCGGTGGGTCACTCACAAAGTTGATATTTATCACTTTGTGAATTTGTTCCCAGCATGGTTAGGACATTGCGGGCTGAACCACCCGATTATCTGTAAGTAAGATGGTTCCGTGTTTCGGATAGCACGCTAAGCCGTAGGTCCCGATTGCTGTCTATGATCATTTAGACGGCGGTCGTTACACAACCATGTCAGAAGCCTGCTACTCGTAGAAGGCGGTAGAAAAATTCTGAAACTAGGGTTCATCGGGTCGTAGGACGACTCGGTCTCACACGAAAAGAAGAAGCGTGCAACTTTCATATTAATGACTCAGTCCACAAGCGATTTGTTTTTTCGAATTGTGACCAGCTACCTACATAGGTATAATTATGTTGCTTGAATATGTTAAGTATTTGAGTTATTCCCTACATTATGTGAAAACGGTTCTTTTATGGGTTATCGACATGCTTTTATAACAAGTGCCGTGTGATGCCGGCTTAGAATAGCATCACCCCACATCCTTCACGCGGGTGTCGTAAGAGGCGACTAAGGGACTCGAGGGTATTGGCGTATTACAATTTTTAGGCGACAGGCTGACAACCTGTCACTATAGTGATACACATGTTTTCTGAAACAACCTTGGAAAACAATCCTCAAAAATGTCAGACGTGGCGATAGTGACCGTATTCTTACGGCCGTTAACGCTCTGCCTACCCCGCAAGGGATAAAGGCGTGATATGTGTACGTATGTGTGTATTATAACAGGTAGTTAGATTTAGTACGAACTAGAATAATATTTACTGTATTGGATTGGAGATGGGGTGATGCTATGTTAAGCAAATACTAACTTACACACTTCATTGTAAAAAAACAAAAATATCACAAAAAAATCATAATTTAGTAGCGTTGTCCCAAAATGATCATTGGTATTTATTTATTTATTATTTAACCGTTTATTGTACACAATAGAACACAAAGGACATAACATTAAGAACAATACACAACAGGTCAGCTTCTTTCTAAAAAGAAATCTCTTCCAGCAGACCTAGGGTAGTGAGATGGCATAAAGTGAGGCAGTTGACGTGTACAACATACTATGATATACCTACAATAATTTATAAAACAATATTTGTTTAAACAATATAAACCATAGGTAATTGGTACGTGATTTTCCTATATTTTTATTGTCTTGAATATAGTATTTTAGCTGAGGAGAGGATTTTTTCTACATTTATTGGGTCGTTCGTCGACTAAATAGCCGTCAAGATATGAATGTATTAAATCATTTCATTCTCCTTGCCTCATCCCGTTTCTCTGTCGGGGTCGGCTACCTGACCTAGGGGATTTGACGTGGAACTAAGATTTTACACAGAGCGACTGCCATCTGACCTCTGCAACCCAAAGGCTAACCTGGTCCGAATCCTAGGTTAAGTCACATTCAAATATCATCTGAATTCAAGTTTTATTTTCCTTCACCGTAAGAGCAGTCGGTAAATGTACGCGAGTAAAAATACATTGGTACATGAATGAATAGATGAAATTTTAGGTTTTAAATGTGTATTGGCAGCTTCGATAAGTTTTCAATAGACTCTTCTTCTTCGTGTCAATGGCCAAACTATATCTTTTCCTGCCAGTACTTAGCGACGGCAATAGCATCATCAGTCGACAAATTCACATACATACATACCTATATCAAGCTTTTATCCCTTGCGGGGTAGGCAGAGCGTTGGCCGTAAGAATACGGTCGCTATAGCCACGTCTGTCATTTTTGAGGATTGTTTTCCAAGGTTGTTTCAGAAAACATGTGTATCACTATAAGGACAGGTTGTCAGCCTGTCGCCTAATAATTGTAATACACCAATGCTCTCGAGTCCCTTAGTCGCCTCTTACGACACCCGCGAGAAGAATGTGGGGTGATGTTGTTCTAAGCTGGCATTACACGGCATCTACTAATCTCGGCATCTAATAATATTTACTAATCATGATACCCCGACTCTTCCCGCGGGTATTGTAAAAGGCAACTATTATGAGACTCTAGGGTTTCATGTCTATTACCATGTATTACCTTTAGGCGACAGGCTGACAACCTGTCACTACAGTAATACACGAATCATGTGCAGGGGCCCTCAATACTTGTTAGACGTTGCGATAACGACCGCAATTGTACGATCCTTAACGCACTGCCTACTCTGCAAGGGATAATGGCGTGCATTTGTGTATGTATGATACCCGGAACATGGAAAACTTGTCAAAAAAAAATACTCAGATTCTATCTCAAAAATCATATTCAGCTGGACCAGCCTGAAAGATCTATAAAAAGGCCTGGATCTAGACCGGGATCGGTGATTCTAGACCGGAGGGCCTAATTCTGGGCTGACATGTGCTCGGCTTACCGGGCTATGGGTGGTCGGGCCACCCATCGTGCGCACAAAACTGTGGAGACGCTACACGTGTGGAGAATTTCTTTGAAACTCTTGACAGACACCACAGTCTGCTGCTTGATGTGGGCCTCCCTCAATGTGGGCAGTGTAAGGTGTTGGGTTCTCGGGAAACGCTGCACTAAAGGGTAAATTTTGGGTGATGCTATTCTAATGCCGGTAAACGGGGTCAATAAAGCTCTTACAGGTACCTATAATAAGGCCCGTACTAAACTGCAAATCTGAAATCAATCTTGAGTGCGAATTTGAAATGTAAGTAGTACTGCCTGACATTTGTTAATTTTGCTCTTGATATCGATCTCAGAGTTGAGAGGGATTTATGAATACGGGCTTAAGTGTCCAAAGTTCATTGCGTCATACTTAAACGCCTAAAGTACTCGTAAAAGCTTACCTACGGACTTGTATTATGGGGAAACTGTACAGATGTGCAAGATTTACGTATAATGTTATACCAAAGCAAAATATTTAGAAGGAGTTTTGTAAAAAGCTTCATTTAATATAAAAGAGAAGTGTGTACTACTGAAAAGGAAATTCCATGAGCTATTGATATTATAACATAGACGCCATTTAAAAGGCTTTTATTTATTCCTCATGATTTATGATGACTGATCTATGAAATCAATTTCTTTTCTCCAAGCATGCCCAAACACTAACTCAGGGTAAACTAAAGAAAACATCTTTATGCACTTTTAAATACCTATTTCAGACTTCAAAAGTTTTATTTTCGAGTTGATTCACAGTTAATTCTTTTGGAATGCCAAGTAAGTACCTACCATATTTTCTCATGAATGAATGGTCAATGTAGAAACGAGAAAAATTTAAGACATAATTGCACCTTTTTTATAAAAAAAATATGTTTCAAGTATAAACGCGACTCGGGTGGGATAAAAAAATAAAAATAAAGGCACTGCCTCTTGCAAGCCTCAGAAAAGTTACTGAATTTTTCGAAAAATATAGGGTTCAAATCTTTTTCCCGGGAATATTACTCAATTTCTCGGATAATAAGGGGTTTAAGCTTTATTCCCATGAATTTTTCCAGAAATAAGGGGTTCAAATCTTTATTCCTAAAAATCTTACTGAATTTTTCGAAATGTAAATGGTTCAAACCATTATTCTTAGAAATATTAATGAGTTATTGAAAAATAAAGTTTAAATTTTAATTACCTACTTACCAGAAATCTTACTGAATTTTTCGAAAAAATAAAGGCTTAAAATTTTCTAAAAATATAAAGGATTTTTAAAATGCCTTCAATCTTTAACCCTTTCCGAAGATTTCTATGTTCTTGAGCACACAGCCATGTCACCAAAACATTTCAAGCTTGACTGCGTAAGAGTACATCTTTAATCCACACACGAATTTACACCTTAACTCATCAAATTAAGACCCATTTTCCCTTATCAACAAATTGACTGGATCTTGAGGTAGCTTAAAAGTACGATTATTGACTTTATCCTTATTGGTTTAGAGGTCTTTTTTGATTGGTTTTCAAATGAAAGGATTAACATTGGAATGTGATACTCTGAAGACATATTACGAGTATTGAGTTTTAGTTACATGTGTTTAGAATACATTTTTGTATGGTTTTGTATGAAATTCTATTTTTAAAACATACTAGTGTGAACTAATTGAGTTGTCTTCCGTTCGTTTTCTTTTTGTATGTCTGTCTGTCTGAATATGTGTGTTTTAGGTTTTTTTTACTATTTACGAGGTCATAAAAAGCTATAATGGTTAAGTGTTATGATAAATTTTATTAGGGAAGTCGATGATAGGAGACGATTTTTTAAAGTTGTGTGAAAAGAAATGTGTGAAAGATGAAACTTCCGTTATTTTGTATTTACACACATACATACATACATACATACATATATCAGCCCTTAACCCCTGGCGGGGTAGGCAGAGCGTTAACGGCCGTATGAATACGGTCGCTATCGCCACATCTGACATTTCTAAGGATTGTTTTCCAAGGTTGTTTCAGAAAACATGTGTATCACTATAGTGACAGGTTGTCAGCCTGTCGCCTAAAAGTTGATGAAACGTAATGAAAATGACTGGGCCCTAAGTCTGCTTAATGAAAATCGTTTCAGTTGCATGTCGATTGGATCTCAGTTGGATGATTTTAGTACTTAGTTTCGTAGTCTGCGAACAGTTTGAAGTAAGTATAGAAATTCACAATGGCAATGAAATGACAGTTGAGTTTTGATGGGGTTACAATGACAAAAAAGCAGACTTGGGGCCTTGGACTTGCAGTTTTTAAAATATACGAAGAAAAACCTAAGTAAATACCTACCTAGGTCCATTTCACAAATTTCACAAATCATCATCATCATATCATCCATAGAACGTCCATTGTAGACCTACATACATACATATATATATCACGCCTTTATCCCTTGCGGGGTAGGCAGAGCGCTAACAGCCGTAAGAATACGGTCGCTATCGCCACGTCTGACATTTTTGAGTATTGTTTTCTAAGGTTGTTTCGGAAAACATGTGTATCACTATAGTGAGAGGTTGTCAGCCTGTCGCCTAAAAAAATGTAATACACCAATACTCTCGAGTCCCTTAGTCGCCTCTTACGACACCCACGGGAAGGATGTGGGGTGATGCTATTCTAAGCCGGCATCACACGGCGTATTGTAGACCTCCCCTAAAGATTTCTACCTTCTCCGATTAGAAGCGGCCGACATTGGTCGAAGAACTAATAACCGGTGGAGCAGGAGAGTTCTCGAGTGGAAACTAGGTACGGTAAGCGTATCGTCGATAGACCAACGATCTCAAATGCAAACTTTCTCAAAAATCATTATAGTACACCAAAACGTTTCAGATTTCTATACAAAATATTCGGATAGAAAACCTCCTTTTTTGAAATCGGTTAATATAACCAAGATCCGGCTAGTAATCAAGATATTGAAAATCAAATTCCCATGGTAAATTTTACAGTCAATTCCACTTGCATGCAAGCAAGCGATTAATACCGGTTTTGGTCATAAAATTCACACTTTCAGTAATTTTAGTTAACACTTTGCAAACCGTAACTAAAGAATGATTTTTAGTATTTTTTAAGGATGATATTCTAACTAGTCAGCAGACAGCTGTCAAATCCATACTAGAATTAAGAGATGAATTAATTTACTTTTTGTCAAAATATGGATATGGTAGATGTCAAATTCAAGTTATAGGTAAGAAGCAATACTTGGAAAGGTAATTCATTATGATTTTGAAAATGAAAACGTGGTTCGAAAAAATACTAAGGCCCGTATTTATAATCCGCACTTAACTCTGAGGTCGATCCTGAGTGCGACTTGAGATGCTGTTAGTATTGAGATTGACAGATATTTGTCAAATCGATCTTGAAATCGATCTCAGAGTTGAGTGCGATTTATAAATACGGGCCTTAGTAATAATATTAATTAGGCGTGAAATATTAATGTGAAATAAGTACCTTCAGCTACAAATTACAATCACTGCAAAAATTGATTTGATTTAATTTAATATTCCTTCCAATATCTATTAAATGTATTCAATCAACATCATTGTGCTAAGCAATGAATGTGTTCAAACTTATTGCAAATTGTTAAATTTCCCGTGAAATTTTGCTATAAAGTGCGTTACTAACGAACTTAGTATCCATAAAAAATGGGCTAAAAATAAATGAGGCCTTCTTTTCAAACATGCGGACGCCGGACACCTACGTATAAAAAAGTTTACTGTGAATTTATTAAAACTCGCAATAAAAAGGATAAAATGTAAAAAATTGCATTGTCTCTGTTTGTAATTTTTTTATTGTGTATATATATATTGGTATTAGGTATATATTCTGTTGGTATTGTGACACTAGGGTTCATCGGGTCGTTGGACGACTCGGTGTCCCACACGAAAAGAAAGAGAGAGAGGTTTTATTTTCAAAGTAAACTTCAAAATTATAGCTGTCTATGCAAAATTTTATTTTTTCCACATTTATTCTAAAAATACATAAAAAAAGATCATCAATAGTACAATTATCATTATCATCACATCACCCTATAGCAGTCCACTGCTGGACATAGGCCTCCCCCAAGCATTATCTTTATTAAATTTCTGTGTCTGATCTTCTTCTTCGCGTGGGACACCGAGTCGTTCAACGACTCAATGAACCCTCTCGTCCAAATTTTTCACAGACCAGTGTGTGGTCTTAAAATCAATGGATTAAAAAAACCGCAATAAATAAAACGTCTACGTGATATTTCGTAATACAGAGCGATTATTCACTAATGTGCGATTTGTTGAATAACAGATTTTTGTACGGCAGGAAATCTTTTATAGAAGTATTTAGTTGGAAAAAAGCTATATTTTGCAAAAGAGTGATGTTTAGCAAGTTATTCATTTTCATGGAGATGTAGTTGAATTTTCCACGTAGGTGTATCAGTCTACACTTATGTAAAATACCTACCTATGACAA
Organism: Keiferia lycopersicella; assembly: GCA_029255805.1. Lineage (NCBI taxonomy): Eukaryota > Metazoa > Arthropoda > Insecta > Lepidoptera > Gelechiidae > Keiferia > Keiferia lycopersicella. The sequence continues at coordinate 1,969,465 of JARACZ010000023.1, forward strand.
CTTGCGTAAAAAAGTCATATAAAAAATATTCTATGTTTGTCTGAATTCATTTGACCTTCCTGATTAAACACTCGTATCTGTTAAAAAAACTGCATCAAAATCGATTGCGTAGTTTTTATACAAACGCGGAAAGCGACTTTGCTTTTTACTATGTACCTAGTGATAATAAATTATACAGAGCGAAGGGACTTTGTACTGAAAACTTTGCAGACATGATCAATTAAATCATTTCCCGTCATTGTAAAAGTTGTTTAGTTTCATGGTCTGATCATGCTTTCAAAGTGTTTGGTACACCGTCACTTACATCCGGTATATTAATAAAGACTGTTGCCATTTTTTTTTATATATTTCATCTCAATAAATTCACCCAAAATCCGATCCTTAAATCCCACATAGTAGCCTAACTGCATTCAAAACCAGCATGTTTTGACAACACCTTTTTGTATGGTTGTATGGTAGGTTTTTTTTTGTATGGTAACCCACTTGACATACAAAATAGTTAATGCTCAACAACCTGAGATTAACACGTTAGGATCCTTTTACATACAAAAAACGAGAACGAGATTATTTTTAACCTACAGTATAAAAGAGGGTGTACCCATATCTGGTTTCGTGTCTCTTACTTTTTGGACTCAATACACATACATACACATACACAAATCATGCCTTTATCCCTTCAGGGGTAGACAGAGCGTTAACAATCATAAAATAACGGTCGGTATCGCCAGGTCGGATAAGTAATGAGGGCCTTTTCAGATGATTCGTGTATCACTATAGTGACTATAGTGACAGGTGGTCAGCCTGTCGCCTTACACATGAAACCCTTGAGTACCATAGCCGCCTCTTACAACACCCTCAGGTAAGTATAGGGGTTGTGCTATTCTAAGCCAACATCACACAGAAACTTTTAGGACTCAATTTGATTATAAATGACGAAATTTAAGTGCTGACTTTTTGTGAAGATAATATGACAGACTGTCAAAATACGGCGATTTCTTTTATTCAAACTAATATAACAGAGTTACAGACCAAAATTTTTGACTTGAAATTCCCGCAGATATGGCCTGACACTTGACCAATTCAAAACTAAAAATAGAATCAGTTATTCGCAAATTATCGATCGTCCGACGCGCCCGGTCCGATTGATCCATAGATCTTGATCACTATAACGGATCTATAGATCCAACAATTTGTCGATTCGCCATGGTGTTTCGTTCTGCCAAGTTCTGCGTATAGAGAAATCGCAAATTAAATCATTAAATATATTGAAATTTTCGTGGAGTCTTTGATTATTGGCTATCATTTTACCAGTTTGCCGTGTGATGACGGCTTAGAATAGCTTCACTCCATTTCTTCCCCGTGGGTGTCGTAAAAATCGACTAAGGGACTCGAGGGTTTCATGTGTATTGCAATTTTAGGCGACAAGCTCACAACGTGTCACTATAGTGATACACGACTTATCTGAAACGACCCTCAAACATTTGTCAGATGTGGCGATAATGACCGTAATTTTACGGTCGTTTACGATCTGCCTACCCCGCAAGGGAAATACGTGTTTTTTTTCATTCAGTCTTCAATCATTGTACGGAAGGTCAAAAAATTTTTCTTGGAGAAAATTGTTCCCGCTAAATACATTTTTAGGCACAAATCATAAACGCGGTAAGTCACATTTTCGCAAAACACGGATCTTAAAATTATTGTGGCGTTATTACGAACATCGCACATACTCAACTTTTTAAACGCAAAAATGCGACTTTCTGCGTTTATTTTTTGTATGGCTCTGTATTCGTATTTCTAACACGTTCTAAGCTTTCACTATTAGTCACTATTACTGCTTTTATTACTCCTTTAAAGAAATTGCAGAAACTAAAAATCTGCCCCAATTTTGTATTATTATCGGCCTACACTGTCCCACTGCTGGGCAAAGGCCTCCCCACACTTAGGTTGCCCCAATTTTACGAAATAAAAAAAGATTTTTTCCCAAAATGTAAATGCTTGAAAAATCTACACAACGTGCCTAAACGTTTATTTTCCCAACGTTTCCAAAATGTTTTCCAAAATCCCGCATTTTAAGACCAAAACGTCACATCTCCGACGTCGTGTGAGTCACTATGCCACCCAAAGAGACGGAGGTCGTCTTATTCACTCGCTCGTATAGCTCTGTCTCTGTCCCACTCGTTTTTTTGCCTCCATTGAAGAGTTTGCTGTCAAAATAAGGATTATAAAAGAGTTTGGACGGGTGTATGCAATTGGAGGCAGTGGTGACTTATTAGGATTAATAAAGCCCCAAGTCTGCTATATTTTTTTTCATTGTAAAGCCATCGAAACTCAAGTATCATTCCATTGCCATTGTGATTTTCTATACTTCTAACTGTTAGCAGATTACGAAACTACTAAAGTCATCCAACTGAGATCCAATCGACATCCAACTGAAACGATTTTCATTTAGCAGACTTGAAATAGCATCACCTCGTTTGCATTTTCGGGTGTCGTAAAAAGCGACTAATAGATAAATACATGATGCCGTGTGATGCCGGCTTAGAATAGCATCACCCCATTTCCTATCCCTGGGTGTCGTAAGAGGCGACTGAGGGACTTTAGGGTTTCAAGTGTATTACAACTTTTAGGCGACAGGCTGACAACCTGTCACTATAGTGATACACAAATTATCTAAAACGGCCCTCCACATTTGTCAGACGTGGCGATAGTGGTTGTATTTTTACGGCCGTTAACGCTCTGCCTACCCCGTAAGGGATAAAGGCGTGATTTATGTATGTATGTAGATAAATACATATCTGTGAGACTTGCAAATCTTGTAGCAAATATATACTACTTTAAGAAAAGGCTTCTAAGAACTGATGTCACGGATGATCTGGCGCATGACGACCGATGTGGCGCAGTGGTAGTGCGACTGCCTTAGACGCAGAAGGTTCCGGGTTCGATTCTCGGTGGGTCACTCACAAAGTTGATATTTATCACTTTGTGAATTTGTTCCCAGTCTGGTTAGGACATTGCGGGCTGAACCACCCGATTGTCCGTAAGTAAGATGGTTACGTGTTTCGGATGACACGTTAAGCCGTAGGTCCCGGTTGCTGTCTATGATCACTTAGACGGCGGTCGTTACACAACCATGTCAGAAGCCTGCTACTTGTAGAAGGCGGTTGAAAAATTCTGACACTAGGGTTCATCGGGTCGTTGGACGGCTCGGTGTCCCACACGAAAAGAGAAAGAGACGGATGATCTTACTCTAAAATGAATATATTAATGATACAAACGTACATAAATCACGTCTTTATCCCTTGCGAGGTAGTCACAGCGTTAAATATCGTAAAATTACTGTCTTTATCGCCACGTCTGACAAATATTGTAGGCCCTTTCAGGTGATTCGTGTATCAATATAGTGACAAGTTGTCAGCCTGTAGCGTAAAATTGTAATACACATGAAACCCTCGCATCCTTGAGTCACTCCTTACGACACCTACGGGAAAGAAATGGGGTGATGCTATTCTATGCCGACATCACATGGCAATAGGGTTCATCGGGTCGTTGGACGACTCGGTGTCCCACACGAAAAAGAAGAAGAAGAAGACATGGCAATATTCATAAAACCCATAAATACATGATTGCATGGTGCCATCCCGCGTGGCATCCATAAAAAACGAGAAAAAAAACCGCTGGTGAGTGATGACTTAATTTTTGAGAACCACCAGAGAGTAACCGGACGCAGGGTACAGACACACGGCTACTTGGATCGCTACACACTACAAATCTGGTTAAATAAATGAAGTCAGTAAAGATCAAAATGGTATTATTTATAATTGTGAAGTGAAAGTAAATAGGCGTACCTAATAGTGATTTTTAGGCGACAGGCTGACAACCTGTCACTATAGTGATACACATGTTTTCTGAAACAACCCTGGAAAACAATCCTAAAAATGTCAGCCGTGGCGATAGCGACCGTATTCTTTCGGCCGTTAACGCTCTGCCTACCCCGCAAGGGAAAATGGCGTGATATAATATGTATGTATGTATGTATGTAAATAAATAGTTGTAGTTCGGAGTTTTACATTAATCCCAGCTTGCAACGACGAGTAAGACTATTTTCATAAATATATATCTAGTTACACATTTTTTTTTTAATATCTGAAGGTGAATATTAAACTTAACTCCTCAGTAGTTTTGCAAATCTATAAATTTATTTACTTCTATATTTTTTTATTATGTTCACAACAATCCTTTTTAGCACTGTTATAACTCCATAGTAAATAAATATAGCTCTTATATCACTTAATAGAGCTGTTTTGGTATTATGTTGTTTACTCTTCGAGACTTTGACAGTATGTAGCGAAAACTTTAATGGCGCTTTAAGGTTTTATAGAAGCTTCTGTTAGCTCGTTGCATTTTTGCGGAACACTATTGTCACTATTGTAATAAGAATCAAATAATGACTAAAAGACTTAGGTAACTTTGTGTTTTGCATCATTGACTGTATGTGGCAGAGAACAGAAGACACTTTGTAAGCCTAATCATTTTTGGATAATATCCAAGGGACAAATACTTAAATATAGAATACTAACGGCTGAAATTAATTTTCCCGTGGAAATAAAATGTTTTCCCGGCAATATTTATACATAAAAAACCTGTCTCTTGAATCACTCTATCTATTGAAAAAACTTGCATCAAAATCCATTGTGTAGTTTTAAGGATTTAAGCAAACATACACACAGACGCGAAAAGAGACTTTGCATTATTATATAATATTAAAGATACTATGGTATGTAGTGATAGTGAAAAGAAGAATACTGTAGGTGTCCACAGCTTCCTTTGGGTGTACCGCACGATATCCGATCCGGCATGACAGAGCTCTGACATCGATACGATCCCGCTCTCGGTTTAATCATATTTATTGACCAAATAAATTCACTTCTTCCGCCATTTTTGTGACTTTAATGATGTGTCCTATAAACATTGATATGAAGTTATCTACGCACTGGAAAGGTTGTCCTATACAAATGACAGCTAGTTTTGCGACCTTAATTGAAGCGCCACACACGAGAGTCTGGCGTACTTTCGTATTTGCTTTCCCTCACTGCCAGCGCCACAGTGGCGACTTTGGAAAAAAATATTTAGTTCCGGGTACTTTCGTATTTGCTTTCTTTGACTGCCAGCGCCAAAATGGCGATTTTCAATGAGTGCCACCAATGTTGTAGCAACAACAAACAAATTTAGGGTCAGTCCTATAAAGGTTGGTTAAGGGTGTGAACGGGTTTTGAATCCGCTATTTGACAAAAAAAGAAGTTTTTAAATAAATTACTCTTTGCTTTAAATGAAAATACTAACAGAAATTGATAACTCAACTACTGGATATGAGCCTCCCCCGAATTGGGGGGCTATTGCTATACTCACCAGTTCACCACGTTTGGCAGGCCTAATGTGGTATGTCTCATTGAAGTAAAATAAAAGTATAATAATATAATATTTATAAATTCACAACAATGAAACACACACACACTCACACACAAAAATAACAATTATTCAAATCCCAGCGATAATTTAGAAATAGTTCCGAGCTACGATTACGGCTTTGGCGGCAATTCGACTGGCGGCCATTTTGACATTAATTTGACAGATGTCAAAATATCGGTAGTGATGGATGACGCAGATAATCGGAGAGTGGTATTTAGGAATGGACATTAAAAGGTGCTACTGCTTGTTTTTTTTTATTTGGGTTGAGGATTGAATGGAGAAAGAAATGGTTTGACCTTTGGGACAGGTCAAATTCTTAATATGCATACGTCATAAATATCATAAATATAAAAATATGCAGCAGTCAAATGAGACAAGTGAAGTATTTCCCTATCAAACACTTTCCGTGTCAAGACGTACGGGACACTAAGTCAACGAACGACCCGTTAAACACCAATTCAGAATTCTTAAACAACCTACTTTTCTTAATAAACCTCTTAAAAATTATTTGTATCTAGAAACATAAAAAGTTACCGACAGATTTTGTCTACAACACCATCTATTTTGCAGAAACTACTGCACTTTTTCCAAAACGCCCCATTAAAAATCAAACGATGTCAAAAATACTTTGTGACATGTTTATGCTCCTGCTAATTTGCCATTATACGACTAATTTGAGTTCAAAAAAACAATCAAGGAACATTATTGTCATATAACTGTTGTCTATGACTGCTATAAAGCTTTTTTAAATGAGTCGAAAAACTCAAAACAGATCTGAACCGTTTGGCGCCAAAACTGCTGTCACGCTGACAGCTAAGATGATTTACAAGACGAAAATAAAAAATCTAAAGTCAAGTGTGAGTTGGGTTTGAAGTGACTGACGGTTCCTTGAATATGATAAGTAAGTGAAAATTTAAATAAGTATCAAAATCACTAAATTTTAAGTAACATCTTGGATCCAACTGGTTCAAGTTTCTTTTCGTATTATCACTGAACTTATAGTTGTAATAAGATGTTTTATAAAGCGCTTAATGAAGTAAAGAAAACTTTGTAATCGTTTTGTTGCCTTTTTTTCAAATATCAGGATAAGTTTAGATATATCTTTATTTTCAACTGTGATATACCAGGGAAAGAAGGGGGTAAGCCAAGAAGTTACGTATATTGGGTCATTATTTGCCTTCAGGGGTGTAATGACTAAGGTGTTAAAATGACCATAGTGCTAAAATTACCAAGTGGCGAAATGACCATAGCATCGAAATGACCAAATTGCTAAAATGACCAAGGTGCTAAAATGAGCAAGGTGCTAAAATGACCAAGTCTAATGTCGCAAATTGACCATAATTGCATCATATCTAAAAAAAAAATTCGGAAACTATTTATGCTAGACTATCAGTTTCTTTGAGTAAGTTGTAGTTTTACTCTATTGTCTCGATACTTCACCATTCATCATGTGCACTCTAAACCCAAAGAACCAATGAACCCCAAAAATAAATATGGCGTCATTAAGAACAGGCGAATTAAAGACGCCTTGTGTTAATCAATTTAAATATTGTCGACCACACACCGCGATTGATATGGATTTAAAAATATTATGCTAGTTTTAGAATGGAAGCAAAAGAAAATGGCGTCCAGAATTTTTGTTGTCTTGAAATAGGCTTTTCGGTATGAAATTACACGCAAAAATTACGCCTGTGGTGCAGTGGCAGACTGCCTGCCACGCACAGGTTCCGGGTTCGATTCTCGATGGAGCACAAATTTGATAATTTATCACTTCGTGAAATTGTTTCCAGTCTCGTTGGGACATTGCAGGCTGAACCACCTGATAGTCTGTCAGAAAATTTGTTCCGTGTCTTGGAGGGTGCGTTAAGTTGTAGGTCCCCGTTGCTGTCTATGATTACTTAGACGGCGGTCGTTACACAAGCATGTCAGAAGCCTGCTACTTGTAGGCGGTTGAAAAACTCTGACACCAGAGTGCATCGGGTCGTTAGACGACTCGGTGACCCACACGAAAAGAGAATGAAGCTGATTCTCGGCAGAGACCCGTAAACTAATTGTTAGTTTATACATACACAAATCACGCCTTTTTCCCTGGCGGGGTAGGCAGAGCGTGAACGATCGTAACATTACGGTTGTTATCGCCACGTCTGACAAATGTTAGACGGTAGTTTCAGATAAGTCGTGTATCACTATAGTGACAGTTTGTCAGCCTGTCGACAAAAATTGCAATACACATGGAACCCTCGAGCCCCTTAGTTGGCTTCTGCAACACCAACGGGAAAGAAATATGGTGATGCTAATCTAAACCGGCATCAAGCTACTGCTGATAGCAAGATACTTAGCACTGTTTTTTTTTTTTTTCTTACTGAAGACTAAGCTGTATGGTCTTAAGACCTTTGCCTGTCCAATGGACAAATCAGCAATGTTTTGTTTTAGTAACTTCTAAAAAAGCTACTTTATCATAGAAAAAGTTACTAGAACTAGATGGGCATGATTCGGTTGATACGAGTTTAAGTAGCCATCAGGTTTGACGGCCCGTTTTAGGGTTCTACGGTAATTTGATTCAAAACGGAAACCCTACTTTTGAAATGTCAAATCTTGGCAGTCACGCAGTCATAGATAAAAGGTACTGTCGCGACCGACCTCGTTCTGTGCACAGGCCACGCTAAATACTCCATAAAAAAATAAATTATTGACAATTTCCAAATTGTCAAATATAAAATAAATAAATAAAGACAGAAATATTTTGTTGTTTCTCAAATAGAAACCTAATTTTCAATTTTATAAGAATGATAAAACATTGTGAGTGACAATTAAATTTGACATATTCAAAAAATATGTCAAATGTAGTGACCGTCGGTGGCCAAGTGGTTAGGGCACTGATCTTACAATCGTGAGACCCGAGTTCGATCCCCGCCATGTACCAATGTGTTTGTACTCACGTACCTACATTTACCGACTGCTCTTACGGTGAAGTAAAAACATCGTGATGAAACCCACAGTAAAATAAAATTTTAATACAGATGATATTTAAATGTGACTTAACCTAGGATTCGGGCCAGGTTAGCGTTCGGGTTGCAGAGGACAGATGGCAGTCGCTCTGTGTAAAAACTTGGTTCTACGTCAAATCCCCTAGGTTAGGTAGCCGACCCGACAAAGAACGGGATAAGGCAACGAGAATGATATAACTGTTACAGACAGAACCCACGAAATAAAGCCCGAGTCACACTTGACGGATTTTTTCCCTGTTTTCCTTTTTTTAAGGGCAATTCGACACGGTGCGCGGAGATAAACTGACGGATGCCTCAAAATGGCCCTATTAATAAACTTCTTCTAGACGGATCATTGAAAAAAAACGGTAATAAGGACGATCTGGAGATTTTTGTCGGTAGCGAAAATTATCTGGTAGTTTTATCTTTGTCAATTAATTAAAAGAGATTGGTACTGTTTGTTGACTCCGATCTGGTTCGACACATTTATAGAGCATTTTAATTCTTATAACATTTACCGTTGCCGTGTGATGCCGGCTTAGAATAGCATCACCCCATTTCTTTCCAGTGGGTGTCATATCGTAGGAGCCGGCTAACGGACACGAGGGTTTACACGTACATATATTGCAAATTTAGGCGACAGGGTGATAACCTGTCGCCTAAATTTACTAATGACGCCGACTACCCTCAAACTTTACGTAATTGTAACAAATTTTACGGTCGTTAACGCTTTGCCTACCCCACCAAGGATAAAGGCGTGCTTTGTGTATGTATGTGTCATCATTGGCCTCATGTGTCTGTGAGAGACGATTTAATATTGTGTTCCTATAATAGCGAAATTATGGTAGAAAAGGAGAAAATGTCACTGGTTTATGTCAAAGCAGTGAATTTATGGGTCGTTAGTCACATTGGAAACCAAGAGTCGACCGTCATCGTTGCGGAAGGCCCAGACGCAGATCGCGAGACGAATTGGACGGGTTCTCCAAAAATTTATATGCTGAAGCACAGGATCGGTATCAATGGAAGAAGGGGAGGGAGGCCTTTGCCCAGCAGTGGGATTCTGATAGCCGAAAAAGATAAGATGGTGGCATAGCGATAGATCGATCGATATCGAGGATTTAAACTACTAGACCTCAGAGATGATGTGGCCAAAGAATCAAGGATTATACAATCCCTCAGGATGACCACAATACTCCATAAGATTAACCCCGGCGCCTACACTGCTTAACTTCGGTTATCGTAAAACCTCCCATACTGAACACTTTTATATCTTAACTTACATTTTATATGACTATTTGTTCACGACAGAAGCGTGGGCAGAATGGCTTTATAAGGCCCTTACACGGCCTTTATAGGACCCCACACGATGGATTTAGATGTCAATGAGGTGTCGAATAATAAAGTGATTAAAATTGTTATCTTTAGATAGCCATAGGGCAGAAGAACCTGTGGGAATTCCATGGATATGTTGATCAGAGACCACAGACCAGGGCCCTAAGTCTGCTAAATGAAAATTGTTTCAGTTGGATGTCGATTGGATGATTTTGGTAGTTTCGTAGTCTGCTAACAGTTTGAAGTATAGAAAATCGGAATAGCAATGGAATGACAATTGACTTTCGATGGCGTTACAATGACAAAAAATTTGCAGACTTGGAGCCCAGTGTTTATCAGGTCGTAGCACGACTCGGTGTCCCACACGAAAATAAAACGACCACCGATGTTACTAACTTGATTAACTTTTATCGATTGACAAGTTTTAAAGCCTGTTCGGACACACATTTACCTACACCTTTGTTTCAACGATATTGAATTGACTATCAATAAATAAGCGTCAGTAGGTGCGCAAGCGCATGCGTCGCAAAAGCGGCGCGTGGGCTGCCGTCTCTCTTTTTATGACATTCACGTTACACAGGATGTTCACTACACGTTTTTTTTACTTCTTTTGCAACTACATCAAACACAACAGTCCCTATTGAGGGGTTTTAGCATTGCCATAAGTACTCATTTAAAACTCAAACTATAAAATATTTATTCAAAATAGAAAATTCACAATTTGTTTTTTATTGTTATTAATACACAAGTCAATATAATAAAGAGAAAACTATAACAATTTTTTTTCGCTGGTTGCCAAACGGTCTTACAATCGCAAGACCCGAGTTCGATCCCCGCCATGTACCAATGTGTTTTTATTCACGTACATTTACCGACTGCTCTAACGGTGAAGGCAAAAAACATAAAAAAAAACATCGTGATGAAATCTACATTCAAATAAATCCTTCGGGTTGCAGAGGACAGATGGCAATCACTTGGTTCCACGTCAAATCCCCTAGATGGCCTTCGGGTTCCTCAGGTAGCCGACCCCGACAGAGAACGAGATCAGCAGAGCGCAAATATTTTTCAAATTCAAATGCATTTCCATATTCTTTCTAACACCCTGTATAAATCGATTGACAACTATATCTACGTCGTGTGAGGTCTGAAGTATGCAGTCAGTCGTCCCACGCTGCCGGCGTTAAAATCTACTAATATGCAGCTTTTATGCGAATTTCTAAACTTATATACAGCTAAAGGTGTTATAACGGTGATTATTGGAACTCTTTTACAACTTATTTGAATTTTTGTGAATATTTTGGTTTATTAAGTGATTGGAAGATTTGTTTATTTGTATTTGATATACATAAATTACGTTTTTATCCCTAGCGGGGTTGACAGAGCGTTAACGGCTGTGAGACAATATCTACCTAGATCTTTTTAAAAATAGGTAGCTAGTCTATCTACAATAAAAATATAACTATTTAAAAAAAATAGCAGATGCCGGCTAGACTCATTTCTTTCCTGCGGGTGTCGTAAAGAGACTCGAGGGTTTCATGTGTATTACAACTTTAGGCGACAGGCTGACAACCTGTCACTATAATAATACACGGACCTTAATATTTGTCAGATGTGGCGATCGTATCATTACGGCCGTTAACGCTCTGCCTACCCCGCAAGAGATAATGGCGTGTTATATTATGTATGTATGTATGAAAACATGTCGCTTATGAGCGTTACGGCGAATCCCACATCTAACACACGACGCTGCGCATTTTAGCGCATTCATAACGCATACGTCTGTCAGATGTAAGGATATTTCGAATACAATAGAAACTGACGATGACCCAGCATTAACTAATGAACTTGCGTGGTTTTGACAGGCGCAGACGATGGACCTGCTAAGTAATAGTATACAAACTAAAGGAATTTCCTTGCATCTGACAGACGCATGCGTTACAGATGCGCTTAAATAGCGGTCCGTTGTGCGTTAAGTGTGATAACCACCTTACGTCTCGCTGACCTTATAATTCTAGGTATTAAGATAAGCACTAACATACACACTAACTTAGTATTAACTTACTGAATGCGTGTTTTGACAAATTAATTCTGCCTGCCTTATACTGATAATTATATTTTATATGCTAGGGCTGTCAACTGGGAATTAAGCTTTTTTGTACTGTGGTTTGTGATAGTGTTTATTTTGCAACGAATCATAATTATATACATACACAAATTACCCTTGCGAAATTACCTAGAGCGTTAACAATCGCCAATTACGGTCGTTATCGCCACGCCTTACATATTATATTGAGGACCCTTTCAGATGATTCGTGTATCACTGTAGTAACAGGTTGCAGCCTGTCGCCTAAAATTGTAATACGCCCTTGAGTTCCTTAGTTGCCTTTTACTTCACCCACGGGAAGCAATGGGGTGATGCTATTTTAAGCCGGCATCACACGGCAAAATAACAATAATGAGGATTTTTGGGCTGATACTAACAACACTAAGGCCCATATTTATCAATTACTCTTAACTCTGAAATCGATCTTGAGTGCGACTGCGAGATGCTTTTTGTATTGAAATCGATCTCAAAGTTGAATGCGATTCATAAGCACGGACCTAAAATTTTAATGACCGAACTAGGTGGCGTATTTTAGATTGAGAGATCATTTTGTCAAGTTCAGTGCACAATAAGAAAGCTATTACTCTACAAGCTTTGCTTAGTTTGGGCCTAGGTGGCGCTGTGTAAATTTTCCAGGATACTTATTTATTTTATTTATTTATTGGATTTTTTATGCGTACACGATAGTGTTTATATTATTATTGGATATCACACGCTTGGCAGGCGGGTTGGCGAGCGCAGTGTAAGAAATTTAACTCACAGAGAACGCTGCTACCCATGCCTCTAAATAATTGGCCCATGCTCGCCAACCACGAACAGGATTGGGGTGATGCTATTCTCAATCGATACGACACGGTCTGTTCTAAGCCGGCATCACATTGTGACATGATGTCAGCCCGTCGCTTAAAATTGCAATATACTTGAAACCCTCGAGTCCCTTAGAGGGCTCCTACGACACCCAATGGTAATGAAATGGGGTGATGCTATTCTAAGCCGGCATCACATGGGTGATGTTGTTACCGCTTCGCACGGCAAATACTTTATATTGGTGTCTATTAGCTCAGTACCTCGGCTTAGAATAGCATCACCCTATTCATTCCCGTTGGTGTCGTAGAAGCCGACTAAGGTACTCGAGGGTGTTATGTGTACATTGCAGTTTTAGGCAACAGGCTGACGACCTGTCACTATAGTGATACACGACTCATCTGACCGATCTTCAAACATTTGTCAATTTCGTCAGTTTTCGGTCGTTAAAGCTCTGCCTACCCCGCCAGGTATGTAGGCGTGTTTTGTGTGTGTATATAAGCCCATTAGACATTTTTTTTTTTTCGTTTCAGATGATTAAACCTACAACGCTAGAGTTGCCAGCCCTACCCGACATTCTGGGTGGCCGCCGCGTCCAGCAGCTAAACGCGAATAAACCCGCGTGCGAGCGAGACAGCACGATGTGACGTCACTCGCTATCTCGCTCTAGCACGCGGGCGAATACGGCCGTAGTGAATGTTGATTGATTTTTATTGGACGTATGGTGATTCAATGGTTTTAAGTGAATTCGTAATGAATAATTTATTTTTGTTGGATTATTGTGTTGTTGCCTAGTGTAATTAATTTAGGGATAATTCTATAATGATGACCGATGTGGTGCAGTGGTAGTGCCACTGCCTGGCAAAGATTCCGGGTTCGATTCTCAGTGGAGCACTCACAAATTTGATAATTATCACTTTGTGAAATTGTTCCCAGTCTGGCTAGGACATTGCAGGTTGGACCACCTGATAGTCCGTAAGAAAAATTGTTCTGTGTTTCGGATGGCACGTTAAGCCGTAGGTCCCGGTTGTTGTCTAAGATTACTTAGACAGCGGTCGTTACACAAGCATGTCAGAAGCCTGCTACTTGTAGGCGGTTGAAAAACTCTGACACCAGAGTTCATCGGGTCGTTAGACGACTCGGTGACCCACACGAAAAGAGAATGAAGCTGATTCTCGGCAGAGACCCGTAAACTAATTGTTAGTTTATAACTTTGTACGATTTTACTAGTTTAGTTAGGAGCGTTGTCTACTAGGACTTAAAATTGATATAAAAAAGAGAAAATAGTGTCTTACAATTTTCTCTTTCTTACAATGACTAATCTATTTATCTAGGGATAATATTGTGCTTGACATTCCTATAGTATTCTTTGTGAATCTACTTGGAAAGTTGTTAGGTAAAGTTTTAAAAACTTGGTTACTAAAACTTTTTGACATCGACTTTGACTTTTGATGGTGAAGCTGGGTTGTTGCAAAACTTTGACTCCAGGGTTTATCGGGTCGCCCCACTCAACCAACAACAACCAACAATGAACAAAACAAAAATTTCCATATCAAATACTCCGCACTAATCGTACACCACAGAACTCCACCAATGAAATAAAAATCATCCCCTCCCCCCCCAACCCCCCCTCGAATTGTTGTATCGTCACGCACAAATAAACAGTGTTGCCACTTTACACAATGTTGCCAGTTTATACAGTCGCGCGCACCCTCACCTCTCAGCCGCTCTCAAACTTTCAACCCCCCAAGACCCCCAAGTGACTTAGTATCAAACTAGAGACTCCTACCTGTGTCACTTTACAGCACAGTAGAGGCCAACACATTGCTTTCTCTCTCTCTTTTTTTTCTTATGGGAAACCGAGTCGTCCAGCAACCCGATAAACCCGCTTTTGCATTTACCCGCAGCTAACCAATTTTCTGTGACAAGAATGCGTTTTTTGCACTAACAAGAAAAGAAAGAAATAAATAAAGATAAGTAGTCTTTGTTACTCGGCTTATTTGGGGTAGTGTTTCAACTATTACTACCGCTCTATATGAACGTTACCAGAAATATTAAATTTACACTTAAGTTTCTAACTTGAAGTGTTTGTTGAGTAAATAATAAGATAGTAAAAAAATAGGTAAGCAATTGGGTTGGGTAAGGCACATAAAATACAATTTTTGTGTCATTTTCAGATGTCGAAGATCGTTCTAGGCCCGTATGGTAATTATTTCGGTGTCTTATTCGCATCAAGTATTTAAAATGATACCTAGTCTTTTGAGAATAGAGCTCAGATGGTGAGCTTGTTAAGGCATTCTTAATTATTTGAAATTTTGAATACGCCACCTGACTAAAATGGACGGATTGCCTAGATTTTTAGATTCAGAATTGAGTCGTTGGACGACTCAGTTTCCCACACGAAAAGAGACAGAGAGAGATCCAGAAAACCAAGTTTTTTACAGTTTTGGACTAAAAAACTGACCCCCTCAAAACTAACCCAAACACTTTGAGAACATCCCAGGGGGTGGATAACAAATGATCCGAAGTGAATTTTGTTTATCTACAAGCTGCACTCGATACAACGTGTGTTGACTGGAATAAATTGCCGAGATATAAAGGGTCTTATTGAATTGAATGCCTTTTTTGTCGGTGTTGCCATTTTTCTAAACGTTAAGCAGATAAGGCGGAGATTAAGTGAATGGTAAAACTGTTTTATTAATTGATGCAATTTTTATTAGCATCGTTCTACTAATCGATAGATACGATTGAATTGGCGCCGTGTGATGCCGGCTTAGAATAGCATCACTCTATTTCTTTCCCGTGGGTGTCGTAGAAACCGGCTAAGGGACTCGAGGGTTTCATGCATATTGCAATTTTTGGCGACAGGCTGACAACCTGATAACCTGTGGCGATAACGACCGCAATTTTACTGTCGGTAACGCTCTGCCTACCCCGCCAGGGATATAGGCGTGATATTGAGTATGCATAAAGCTTCCTGCTTCTGTCCTCGTGTATGTACGCCTAAGTCTTTAAAACTACTTACAAAACGGATTTTGATGCAGTTTTTGTCTTATTCCCACGGGAAAACGATTTGTAGCGGGTGCTATAGCCGTGCGTGCCACTAGAAATTGGTGAACCGCGGGACCTACGGCCAAACGTGCCATCCGAAACACGGAACAATCTTACTTACGTACAATCAGGTGGTTCAGTCCGCAATGTCTTAACCAGACTGGGAATAAATTCGCAAAGTGATAAATATCAACTTTGTGAGTGACCCACCGAGAATCGAACCCGAAACCTTATGCGTCACAGGCAGTCGCACTACCGCTGTGCCACATCGGTCGTCAAGCATCGGCTAGTAATTGCTAAAGTAATAAAACCAGTAAACTTTTTTAAACTAGTGAATTTCTTAAATAACTAGTAAAATAGGTAAGCGTTAAAATTTAATTAATTAAACTTTATATTTTAATGGTTGTCAAAATTAAACGGAATTATAATAAAAACTATGATTTACGACTTTAAGCGTTTTATTAACGGAATTTCAAGCTTTTTTTTACTAAATGAGTGTTAATTTTATTAGAATTCTTGTATAGTTAATTAATTTATGGAGAATTCTTTGTAATTTGAGGTCACGAAATAATTAGAGGCCGTGCCAGGAAGGGAAACCGACAAAAATAGTTTTTTTCTTCTTTCGACCCCGACAGAGAAACGGGATATAGAAAGGAGGATGATGATGTCAAACCTAAAACGTAATTTCAGGCCGCTATTGACAGCTGTCCAAAGTCATACTAATCTTCGATACGGGTTCACTACGTCATTTCAAAACACTACGTATAGATACTGATGATACATGGTCCCAGAGTTTCCCCGTTTCATAGTAAAAATGGAGTTAACTTGACATTGGCGAAATCACTACAAAAACTTGATAAAACGCCATAAAGATATAAAACTGAATCTAAGCAAAATCATCTCGACACTGGCGAAATTACAATGAAAACGCCACTCAACAAGAAATTGAATTTCATAGTATCGCTAGAGTCTGGCCAACGAAAGCTGGCTATCCAAAATCGCGGGAAATTCAAAAAAATTGAGGACGGTAACCCCATGTCAGGAACAACATAGAGTGAAATAATGTTTTTGATACTTTTTATTATTTTTTATTTTACGGGCTATTAAAAATGGGAGTAAAGGAACTGATTGTAAGAAAATCAAAAATTTTAATGTAAGAGGTAAGGTAAGGTAAAGTTAGGTTAGAGGTTCAGAGATAAGGTAAGGTGATAGGTAAGGCAAGTTGAGAGGTAAGGTGAGATGAGAGGCAAGGTAAGGTGTGAGGTAAGGTAAAGTAATTACTTCTGATTTTGCGACGTAAAATTTTGTAGACCTATTGAACCATGGCAGATATTTTAACTGAAACAACTTTTTCTATTGAATTATTATTTATATTAATAATCAAAGTCCAGTCGCTACTGCAGGTATCACTATTTCCAACACTAATTATGAAATTTTCTCAATTTTCTTCTGTGATTCTATCTCGTTCTTGATATTTATTTTCTACATGAATGACATGATCAGTCATTTTCTTCCAATCCTCTGGTGTAACACTTTCAAATGACTCTTTAATGAGTTTTTCATTAGTTTTCACTATTTCAACAACTCCTGCAACATCCTCTAGATTTTCTGTAAATGAAATAAATAATATCAAACTTAAATACTTAGGTACAAATGGATGGAATACATGTAAATAATTTTATTTGATATAAAAATGATAAGTATCGAAAATATTAAATCTTACTAACCTATGAAATCCATTACGCACGCAAACAATCCCGTTTTTGGTTGAATTCCGCCTCTTTCTGTTGTTGTTTTTCTTGAAATTTAGAAATCATACAAAAAAAATCGATTTTCACTTTTGATAGTTTTATTCGTATTTAAGACACATAAACTGAAAAATACGAACACAAACAATCACAACAAATTGTAAACAACGGCCATCTTGAGCATTTGACATTGACATAAAAGTTGCCATTTCAAAAGATTGCAATAATTCGATAGCCAGCTTTCGTTGGCCAAACTCTAGTATATTCTAAGTCTATGTGAGTATAGTGTAGACATGGATGAGTATAGTAAATGAAACTAACAACTGTCAAATTTAGCTTCAAACATGGCCCGAGTATACGTGTGTTTCGTCAACTTCTATTCTGAAAACGTCGTTCGTGGATTTGACATCAAAGTTATATAGGTGTCAAATATTTCAAAACTTTTGTGTGATGATCGTGTTTAATACAAAATCACTAAAGAACGAAATTTTCAGACAATTTCAGACACTTATAACTTGCTTTCAATTGGAAAATTTATATTCTCAAACCACCGCCGCCGAAATTATGACCGGAAATAAATTTTTTAGAAGTTTTCGCAAGAAAATTGCGAAAAATTATTGTGTCAGTTAGATTTAGTGTTGCCAAGTCTTACTGCAAAAATTTACATGTCAAATGAAATGGGTTTTCGCGAAAAAATATGGCGTTGAGTTATTGTGATTGCGTGCTAGGTTAGGTTTGCTTTTATTATTTTTGAAGCTAGTAGGTACCAACCATTATTTTTTTTGTAGGTATTATATTTTATATGATAGCATGGAATAAGGCTTATAAATGATGACATAGTCACTATATAGCATTTAATAGTAGTTACAGAAAGGTGCTATTATAGAGCTACTTAATTCTTTTTAGTAACTAACTTTTAATCATGGATAATTGAATACAAAGAACCAACTCATGATGGTGACAAGTTACATACCGTGAGGTTAATCCCAGTCAGAAGTATGAAACTAAAACTGACAAGTTTTAAAACACTACCCGTATTAGGTTATAACTTTTTGTTAGAAAGCTAATACAAACGAAAAAAGCGGAAAAAATTCACGCCACCGATGGGACTCGAACCCACATCTTCTGACTAGCCGGGTCAGATGTGTTAACCGTTATACCACGGTCGGCTCTTACCCAGGCGGCGAAATCATTAGCCACTTGTTTCGTTCATATATTTTTTCCTTACTTGACTACTTACGAGTAGCATCATCTCCACCTATGACTATGTAGTAGGACTAAATAGTCTAGTGTTTGATTAAATCACCAAGTATTCGAAATTACTATCTTGTGGATATTTTCTACAAAATAGTAAACATTCGTATTTAGGTTAGTTTAGGATAGTTTTTGGAAAATTGCAATTTTTACTAATAGGATTTCTAATCGTAAATCTATGGTTCAAATCAAGACTGAAGTGGAAAAAACACCAAACAATACACCATCTCTCTCTCTCTCTCTCTCTTTTCGAGTAGGACATAGAGACTTCCAGCGGCCCAATAAAACCTAGTGTCAGAATTTTGCAACCGCCTTCTACAAGTAGCAGGCTTCTGACATGGTTGTGTAAAGACCGCCGTCTTAGTAATCATACAGCAACCGGGACCTACGGCGGCGTAACGTGCCATCCAAAACACGGAACCATCTTACTTACGGACAATAGAGTGGTTCAGCCCGCAACGTCCTAACCAGACTGGGAACAAATTTACAAAGTGATAAATATCAACTTTGAATGACCCACCGAGAATCGATACCGGGACCTTCTGCGTAAAAGGTACCACTACCACTGCGCCACATCGGTCGTACCAACATTGATAAAATATTTTTGAATTTTAGTAAGTAAACCCCGGCCAGACTTATAAAACTAACTTAACCTTAACTACATACATACATATATCACGCCTTTATCCCTTGCGGGGTAGGCAGAGCGTTAACGGCCGCATAAATACGGTCGCTATCGTCACGTCTGACATTTTTGAGGATTGTTTTCCAAGGTTGTTTCAGAAATATGTGTATTACTATAGTGATAGGTTGTCAGCCTGTCGCCTAAAAATTGTAGGTAATACACCAATACCCTCGAGTCCCTTAGTCGCCTCTTACGACACCCGCGGGAAGGATGTGGTGTGATGCTATTCTAAGCCGGCATAACTAACTTAACCTTAACTAATAGACCTTGAAGGCACTTGAAGGCAAAATGAAAACGCCTTAACATGCCAAACGAGAAGATTGCTTCTTAGACCAGTCAATATGAAGACGGATCTGCGTTTTAAGGTTAGCTGTCAAACTGACAGGCGGCCATGTTGGACTGGCGCCGGGGCTAGATAATTACAGCAACGATTAGTCAAGAGTGAGTCAAGACACTCTCCTTGGCTGTCAGTTACACCGAAGCGTAACACGTATCTATCTGAAATATAACATATAAGAACAATGTATCTGTCATTGGCGGACTCCATAATTACTTATGGATTAAGTAGTTACGGACGAAGTTATAAAACCTATCTAGATGATATTTATAATTTACAAATAAGACTTCTAAAAACTATTGTACCGCTAAAAATTAAGGATAGATGTAAAGAGGAAAGTAGGAAACTGTTTGGATATTGCAAGCTTTTATGTATTTATGATAGTGTTAAACTAGTGACATTATGTGAAAGTTTCAAAAATCTAAACAACCTTGAACTAAAGACAAGATGCGACAATTTAAGAAGCTTATCGTACTTGCCAACTTATAACTTACCTGCATACAAAAATGTTTATGGTCAACGCACATCTGAATTCATGCTCCCCTATGTACTTAACTATTTGCCTAAAGAAATTGTTGATCAAATAGGTAGTCGCAAAAATGTGTTCCAATGTAAAAAGAAACTAAAAACTTTCTTTATTAAAAAGTACGAATATAGTAATAACGACAGTTAGATTTAGCATAATTTATGTAAAAAAACACTAATTTAATTAGGAATAGTTAAGAGGCGACTGAAGGCCACTACACATAAATCCGCAAAAGGGTTTGCAGTAGAGGTTTTAGACTAAGACTCATGTAATTAATTTGTTTTGGAAAATAAACGATAAAAAAAAACGTACGGTGTAAGGCGAGGAACACACTTGACGCACAACGGAGCGCAAAAATATAGCGGTCTGTCAGAACGTCACTCCCGATACTAAAACCGCACTCGACGGATGACACTGCGATAGCGCTGCGTCAACAACGGTTGAGCGGTTTTAGTATGGGGATTGATATTTCTAGCATGGATCTGACAGACTGCTGCGATATTTTTGTGCTGCGTCGTGCGTCAAGTGTGTTCCTCGCCTAAGATTATTCTGGGCCCTAAATCTGCTAAATCAAAATCGTTTCATTTGGATGTCGATTGGATCTCAGCTGGATGATTTTAGTAGTTTCGTAGTCTGCTAACGGTTTAAAATACAGAAAATTACAATGGCAATAGAATTATTTTTGAGTTTCAATGGCATTACAATGACAAAAAAATAGCGGACTTGGGGCTTTATTAATCCTAATTCTTATTATAGCAGTTCTTATTATTTTGTTGTGACACAGAATCGACGAACCTTTTAAATTATTGTAATATCCTTCATTGAACACACAAAATGAAGAGAAAGAGAGAAGCAAATATGAACGCCAAAATTGCACAAGACATATAAAAATTATTTTCCATTTTTCAAGAAAAGTCGACCCGAAATGATGCGATAAAGCTAAGACAAAAAGGATTATTCATTAAACAAAGAAAAGAGACAGGAAACATGCAGCTGTCAGTTGTGTCCTTACCTTAATCATGTCACGCACCAAACCTATGTTCTGTAAGGCATCTTTCACACTTAACACAAAACGCAGCGCTGTGTGTTGGACCTGTGACGAGTGCGGTTTTAGTATGGGGATTGACGTTTTTAGTATGGATCTGATAGGTGCATACGTTAGGCTGCGTCTCCATTGAAGCGAGGCTGCGCTAAGCTAATCTAAGCGCGGCATGAATCATGAGCTTAAAAATCCCCGAATACCCGCCCCGCTTCAGTGGAGACGCACCCTATTGGTCAATTCATGCCCCGCTCAGCTCAGCTTAGCGCAGACCCGCTTTAGTGGAGATGCACCCTTAGCGCAGCGTTATTTTAGGGCTGCCGAGTTTGGCTCGTTTGTACTACCACAACCAGTAGTAAAAATTGGTAGTGCTACTGATCTGGAGGGAAATTGAGGCCAAAGTGCCGTATTATTTTCGCTCCGGTGTAACAGACGGCCCTCCTTAACCCGAAGCACCAGTTCGCTTAATTATAGAAAGACCTCCTCCACTAATTGTTGTTGCTGTAGACGCCTTGTTTTGACAAGGAATCGAACCTGCTACCCGCAGGTCGTGGGTAGAACATGTTAAGTGTGACTGTGGTTTGTTAGTTATATTCATTGACGGTGAAGGAAAAACATCGTGATGAAACCCACTTTCAAATGAAATTTGGATTCAGATTATATTTGAATGTGACTTAACCTAGGATTCGGGTCAGGTTAGCCTTTGGCTTGCAGAGGACATATGGCAGGCAGTCGCCCTGTGTAATAACTTGGTTCCATGTCAAATCCCTAAGGATAGGTAGGGATTTGACCAAGTTTTTTCACAGAGGTATTCTATATCATCTGAATTGAAAAAACCCAACATTTGAATATGGGTTTCACCACGATGTTTTTTCTTCACCGTAAGAACAGTCGGTAAATGTACGTGAGTAAAAACACATTGCTACTTGGCGGGTATCAAACTGGGGTCACGATTGTAAGACCGGTGTCCTAACCACTTGGCCACCGACGCTCCATCCCATAAATATTATGTATGTAATCACTTTATTATACCACAAAATAATTTACAAAAGGATTACCTAATGTATCTAAGCTAATTCATTTTAATAACGGGTTTTACGAAATTCCTATAACATCCTGTATAAATAAATTCTTGTGGAATGGTCGGCACAGGCTAAAATAAACTTTTACTGTACTTAATTAAAACATAAAGCTTTACTATTTATTGTAAAAGCTCCGAGATTGGACCACCAAAGAAGGCTTTTGCGTATAGTATCAACTAGTGATGTAACGAATATTCGCATTCGTATTCGCAAAATTCTTGCAAAATTTTTTGCGTATGTGAAGGTCCATAAAATCAGATTCGTAGATTTTTGTTAACCACCTGTAAGCGTGAATAACTAATCATTTTTTTTCTAAAACGGGTGAACAAGTGTTCGTTCGTATCATCTCGGCAATTTCCGGAATTAAATGCGATTGCACAGTAACAAACAACCACGTCCGGCTTGCGCGGCCAATCAGCGACCACATTTTAGCCACAGATATCATCATAATCATCTGCGTGCCCTTATCCCAATTAGTTTGGGGTCGGCGCAACATGTTTCCTTCTTCCATTCATCTCCATCAGCAGTCAAATCCTCATTTATGCCCTTTTTGTTCATGTCGTCTTTTACACAATCCATCCAAACCTTTTTGGGCCTTCCTCTCCTCCTGCATCCATCCACATTCATGTTCATTACTTTCTTTAGCAAATTCTCCTCATCCCACAGATATACGGCCTTAAATGCAAAAATTAAACATTCGTATTCGCATTGGGCCTCAGATATTCGCATTCCCGAATGCTCTCTCTCTCTTTTAGTGTGGGACACCGAGTCATCCAACGACTCGATGAACCCTAGTGTCAGAATTTTTCAACCGCCTTCTACACGTAGCAGGCTTCTGACATGGTTCTGTAACGAGCGCCGTCTAAGTGATCATATAGCTGTGGAAATGCCACATAAAATTAAAACTATTACTGTCATTTCTGTTGAACTACGTGCAAAACGTGTCGGTCTCGATTATTATAAAATAAATTAATTTATCAGCTTCAAGAGCTAGTTTTTATCCTACACAGTCGACTACACAATCTTATAACAGCTACCGGGACCTTCGGCTTAACGTGCCATCCGAAACAAGAAACCATCTTATTTACGGACAATCGGGTGGTTTCGCGAATGCTTAAAATGGAACATACGTTACATCACTAGTATCAACTCACTCGCAGAAACTTTAATAAGGGCTTGCGATCAGGTGCGGAATGTTGAGTCGCTAATTTTTATTGTTTACAACACAAAAAAGCAGTGTGTTGCCATTTTAGAATAGCATCACCCCATTTCTTTCCCGTGGGTGTCGTAGAAAGCTAATAAGGGATTTGAGGGTTTCATGTGTGTTACAATTTTAGGCGACAGGCAAACAACTTGCCACTATAGTGATACACGACTTATCTGAAACGACCCTCAAAGGCGTGATTTGTGTCTGTGTCTGTCTGTCTGACCCTCAAAAATTTATCAGACGACCTTAATATTATTGTCGTTAACACTCTGCCTACCCCGCTAGGGATATAGGCGTGATTTGTGTATGTATGTCCCAACACTACAAAGTTGCCAGCTTAGAATAGCATCAACCTAATAGGGCTGGCCTGATTTAAAACGGTATTTTATATGAAAATATAATGTATGACGTCATACATCGCTATTTTGGATGGCGTCAGAACAACTATCATGTAATTTTTTGGTTTATTAGGTAATGCAAACTTTGAATATTTTGAAGTCCGTAATATTTTTGGACAATAGTTGAAGCGCACAACTTTTATATTTTATCAATGACCCAGGAAACTAGCGAATTCTACCCGTCGGTGTCGTAATGGTGCCGTGTGATGCCGGCTTAGAACGCCGTGTGATGCCGGCTTAGAATAGCATCACCCCACATCCTTCCCGCGGGTGTCGTAAGAGGCGACTAAGGGATACGAGGGTATTGGTGTATTACAATTTTTAAGCGACAGGATGACAACCAGTCATTATAGTGATACACATGTTTTCTGAAACAACCTTGGAAAACAATCCTCAAAATGTCAGCCGTGGCGATAGCGACCGTATTCTTTGGGCCGTTAACGCTCTGCCTACCCCGGAAGGGATAAAGGCGTGATATATGTATGTATGTATGTATGGTGTCGTAAAAACCGACTTGGATAAGTAGAATGGGCAGCAGCGTTTCCTGTGTTTGGCAGCAGATTGGCGAGCGCAGCACAGTGCAAAATGTAGTATTCACAAGAAAAAAACACTGCCCATTCCTCATCTATCTCGTCGCTCCTGTGTGCCAAATTTCATGAAAATCGGTTCAGTAGTTTTAGCGTGAAGGAGTAACCAACTGATCTTATGGTGAAGGAAAAACATCGTGATGAAACCCTCATTCAAATAAAATTTAAAATTCAGATGATATTTGAATGTGACTTAACCTAGGATTCGGGCCGTTAGCCTTCGGGTTGCAGAGGTCAGATGGCAGTCGCTCTTTGTAAAAACTTGTTTCCACTTCCAATGCCATAGGTTAGGTAGCCAACCCTAGCAGAGAACGGGATAAGGCAACGAGAATTATGATAATGGTGAGTGACAAACATACAAACTTTCGCATTTGTAATAGTAGTAGGATAATTTTTAACACCCTGTATAACATTAATTTAATTCCACCCCATCGCCCCTTCGGTGTGAAAATTTCAATTGGAACGACTTTAACAACTTTCTCAATTAAAAGTCGCTCAGACGTCAGAGCTTCATCAGCGCAGAAGGGGTTAATAATCGGCTACATTCCTGACAGGTCAAATGAGCAATTTTTTACACAAATCACGCCTTTATCCCTAGCGGGGTAGGCAGAACGTTAACGATCGCAAAATTACGGTCGTTATAGCCACGTCTGACAAGTATTGAGGGCCTTTTTAGATGATTCGTGTATCATTGTAGTGACAGGTTGTCAGCCCGTCGCCTAAAATTATGATACACATGAAGTCCTTGAGTCCCTTAGTTGCCTTTTACAACACCCGCGGGAAGAAATAGGGTGATGCTATTCTAAGACGGCATCACACAGCACACTTTTTAACTAAATTTTTTAGCTACTTTTTAAAACGGTATTTTGTATGAAAATACTGAAAGTATGACGTCATATTGCGCTATTTTGGATGGCACCAAAACACACTACACACTAAGTTTTATATTATTATTTATTAATGACCCAATCATCTAACGAATGCTGTGTGATTTAGTCTTAGAATAGCATCATCCCATATCCTTCCCGCGGGTGTCGTAAGAGGCGACTGAGGGACTCGACAGTATTAGCGTATTACAATTTTTAGGCGACAGGCTGACAATCTGTCACTATAGTGATACACTTGTTTTCTGAAACAACCTTGGAAAACAATCCTCATAAATGTCAGACGTGGCGATAGCGCCGTATTCTTACGGTCTGGCATAATTTGAGGGTCGTTTCAGATATGTCATGTATCACTATAGTGACAGGTTGTCAGCCTGTCGCCTAAAATTGCAATACACATGAAACCCTCGAGTCCCGTAGTCGGCTACTACACCAGCGGGAAAGACATGGGGTGATGCTATTCTAAGCCGGCATCACACGGCGTAAAGATTACGAGTTAAAGTTAAAGTTAAGCCATAGTTAAAGTTAACAGACAGCATTAACTTAACAGTCAGGGTGGAATTAGCGAGCGGCGTGAATTTGATTAAGCGAAGTTATGTGGGTCAAGTTATAAGAGGACAGGGTTTACTTACAGTAACTTAGTCTCTCTCTCTTTTCGTGTGAGACACCGAGTCGTCCAACGACCCGATGAACCCGTGATATTTGAATCATGGATAATTGAATACAATGAACCAACTCATGATGGTGACAAAGTTACATGCCGTGCGGTTAATCCAAGCTAAGAGAATTAAGTTTTAATAGACTCCCCGTATTAGGTTAGTTTTGGTTACTTTTTGGAAAACTTGCAATTTTTACTAATAAAAATTCTAATCGTGAATCTATGGTCTTCTCTCTTTTCGTGTGGGACACTAAGTCGTCCAACAACCCAATGAAACCTAGTGTCAAAATTTTGCAAATAGCAGCTTCTGAAATGGTTGTGTAACGACCGCCGTCTTAGTAATCATACAGAAACCGAGACCTACGGCTTAACGTGCCATCCGAAACACGGAACTATCTTATTTACGGACAATCGGGTGGTTCAGCCCGCAATGTCCTAACCAGACTGGGAACAAATTCACAAAGTGATAACTATCAACTTTGTGAGTGACCCACCGAGAATCGGACCCGGAACCTTCTGCGTTAAAGGCAGTCGCACTACCACGGCGGTTGAAAAATTCTGGCACTAGGGTTCATCGGGTCGTTGGATGACTCGGTGTCCCACACGAAAAGAAGAAGAAGAAGAAGAAGAAGATCACGCCTTTACATACACCACGCCCGTAAGGGATTGCGGGGTAGGCAGAGCGTTAACAGCCGTAAAATACGGTCGCTATAGCCACGTCTGACAAATATTGAGGGCCGTTTGAGATAATTTGTGTATCACTATAGTGACAGGTTTTCAGCCTGTCGCCTAAAAATGGTAATGAAATTCTCAAGTCCCTTGGTCGCCTCTTACGACACCCACGGGAGAGAAACGGGGCGATATTATTCTAAGCCGGCGTCACTTAAGTGAGTTAAAATAGGTAAGGTTATAAAAAAATAAACTTACTTAAAAATAAACTATTTCGGGTACCAACCAGGTTAACCTCACAGCATGTTAATTTGAATGCGACATTCTAAAGTTAGCTAAAACTGTCGAGTTACATTGAATAAAAGCCTGATGTCAGAGTTTTTAATCCACCTACTTGGTTACTAGTGGGCCTCTGACGTGGCTGAGTAACGGGTATAACAGTGACTGATTAACGTGCCCTTCGAAGAACGGAAACATATTTCTTACTCAATCAAGTCCTAACCAAGCTAGGAACCAGATCACAAAGAAAAACACTGATTTCACCTCTATTTATATTCATATAGAATAGAACCAGGGACTTACTTTCCGGATCCTCAGTCACATACACAAGAGTTGCATCAAATTCAGGCCACCCGATTGTCCGTAAGTAAGATGGTTCCGTGTTTCAGATGGCACGATAAGCCGTAGGTCCCGGTTGCTGTCTATGATCACTTAGACGGCGGTCGTTACACAACCATGTCAGAAGCCTGCTACTTGTAGAAGGCGGTTGAAAAATTCTGACACTAGGGTTCATCGGGTCGTCGGGCGACTCGGTGTCCCACACGAAAAGAGATAGAGAATTCAGGCCTTCGCTCTCTTTTCTGAGACTCCAAGTCGCCCAACGACCCAAAGAACCCTAGTGTCACAATTTTTCCACCGTCTTCTACAAGGAGGCTTCCGCAGGCTTTAAAAACTAATTAATCTCAGTTCCTAACTTGTACCATTTCTCCAAAGTTGTACCAGTATGGTACAGTTGCAATTAAAATAGTTTCTTCCAGCAGACACTGCGGAAACTTAGGTACAGTCAGCATCATCTCAACCTACTGCCTTAACAGTCCACAGCTGGACATGGGCCTCCCCTTTCTATCTCTAGACTACTCACCACGCTAGATTGGCGAGCGCAGTGCAATATGTTGAATTCCCAAAGAACGCTGCTGCCCATACCGTTGATGATCTGATTATCCCTTTTCATTTAAGTCACCCAAGGGTAGGATAAGGGTGATGCTATTCTAAGCGGGCACCACACGGCATAACCAATTGCCTACTTTTAAACTGAATTTTACGCGGACCGGATGATATCGAGTTCGCAAATAAAAAATACAAATGACAACTAGTGACAGTCACAATAGTGTTGTGAACTGGCATGTCAGATGAGCTACTTTTTTAAACGATCTAAAACGGTATTTTGTATGAAAATACATTGCTATTTTGGTTGGCGTCAGAATACTTACTTTTATATAATTTACCTGTTTATTAATTCAAACTATGAATATTTTGAAAGATTAAGAAATGAAGTCTGGAATATTTTTGGACAATAGATTTAAGCGTACAATTTTTGTATTTTATTAATCACCCAGTCATCAAGCTAATTATGCTTTAAGTACGTGTGAAAAAGCGCCATATTGTCCTACGTGAATACCAAATTTTAAACACACTTTTGGGCTACCGCGGCTCAATCGTCATCTGCGCAATAACGCAAATGTATCTTAGCCCATTTTTTTATAAGTACTCTGATTTTGGCCCCGGAGCCAACAAATCTACGGGCAACTATACTTAGCCCATAAATCCTGCTTGCAGAAAAATATTTTTTTGCAATGTTTCTAGTAATGTCCGCTACTTGTCTACCTCGAGCTGAGTCCAACTGTACTTCTACATGTAGGAGTCCCTGTTTGTATAACTTGGCACCATGTTCACACCTGAGATATTACTGCTACTAGTATTAACATACAACATTACCATAGACTTGCGTTTTCCGCGTTTCGGAAGGCAACTTCTTACCTTAGTACCTGTTAGTGAATTGGAGGTCAAAATCTAATACGAAAAATAGGAAAAAAATGGGCGATTTCTCGAGAATTTTATAAATCCTTATTGAGGTCTTAAAAATCACACTTTTAAGTAATTGGCTGCATGACTGAGACGGATTGAACACTTAACGCACGACGACGGAGCGCAAAAATACCGCAGCGGTCTGTCAGATCTAGGTACTCAATACACTAGAAATGTCAATCCCCATACTAAAACCACTCAACCGCTGTCGACGCAGCGCTATCGTAGTGTCGCCGCAGCGCTATCGCAGTGTCGTCCGTCGAGTGCGATTTTAGTATGGGGAGTGACGTTTCTAGTATGCATCTGACAGACCGCTGCGATATTTTTGTGCTCCGTCGTGCGTCAAGTATGCAATCCGCCTGACAGGTCAAATGAGGTAGGTACTTTTTAATACGATCTAGAAAACGATATTCTGTACGAAAATACGAAAGGAATGACGTCATATTGCGCAATTTTCGATGGCGTCAAAACACTTGCTTTTATAATTATGTACTTTTCTAATAATTACTTTCATTCTTTGAATATTTCTAAAAACTTTGAATGGAGTCTGTAGTATTTCTATACTTAACTAGATAAATTGCCGTGTGATGCCGGCTTAGAATAGCATCACCCCACATCCTTCCCGCGGGTGTCGTAAGAGGCGACTAAGGGACTCGAGAGTATTGGTGTATTACAATTTTTAGGCGACAGGCTGACAACCTGTCACTATAGTGATACACATGTTTTCTGAAACAACCTTAGAAAACAATTCTCAAAAATGTCAGACGTGGCGATAGCAACCGTATTCTTACGGTCGTTAAAGGCGTGATATATGTATGTATGTATGTAACTAGATAAAATGCGTTTCCTTGGAAAGAAACTTGAACTTTTTAAATTTAACTCAGCGCCATCTATTTACACCTAAAAAATGATATTTATATTTACTATTAAGATATACGTAGTTTCTGAAAAAAAGGTCCGTATTTATGAATCGCACTCAACTTTGAGACAGATCTCAAGAGCGATTTTGTCAAATTATTGTCAGTCAATACTACAACATCTCAAACTGACTCAACATCGATCTCAGAATTGAGTGCGGTTTAAAAATACGGGCCAAAGTATTTTCATTTAAATTCTAAATCCTAAATCCAAGGGCAAATTCTTATCTAACAATTCCATTTTCAAATCACAAAGTCAATCTCGAAACCGATTTTCACGGTTGTAAGCCGAAATCGGAATCGGACAAGTGTAAAATAATCGGCGTAAAAAAACCGGTAAAACTCAGAAGAAATCGTGACTAATCGTTCGGAAAAAACCGATTTGGAATAGAGATGAGGTAATTATCGAGATTATTGTCGATGCTTTTTGGCGGAAAAAGAGTTTTTGCATAGGGTCGTTATTAGATCGTCTGCATTAAAATATAAATATGTTTATAAACACACAACTAGTCAAATTTTCGAAGAACTTTTAGTTATGCGTATTTATTTAACATTATGCCATATTATATAATAGTGTGTACAAATATATATATATCCTATAGAAGACAGAATCGAACCCTGGCCTAAAACAGCGCAGGCAGGTACCAACACCCTGTCACATCATTAAAATTAAAAATGGCGGTCGTATTCCACACGTAATCCTTAATTAGATACTTTTTTTAAATAAATAAGTATACACTCAAATCACAGCTCAGTGATTTTACGACAGGTGTCAGACTTCTCAGCTCATTATCACCTATGTGTAACTAGAGGTAGCTATTAGCACCTCTAATGGTAAAGCTAGGGATGGGGTAATGGTGTTAGGAAATACTAGTTACTTTGGAACAGTTACCGAGTCAAACGAATTGCAGTCATTCCACTGTACTGCTGACTGAATTACTGGAGTCCTGTTATAGTCACTAAAGCGTCAAAAATAGCGTTGGATACCTATAGCTCGAGAAGTTGAACTGTAGACCTGGCCTCGGCAGGCGTACCGTTGGACGCCCTCCGGCAAGATGGACCGATGACTTAAAGAGATCGGCTGGTAGCGTCTGGATGGCCAAAACAGGAGATTGTGCCTTATGACGTACCATAGGTGAGGTCTACAACAACTTGGTCCCACCAAACAACTTTGGGAGAAGGAGGTGACTGAAAGCAGCGTTGCGTACAGCCTGACTGGTACTACGCAACACTAAGCTGAGTCACATCCTATTGTTTACGTATGCCTAGAATTAGATAATGTAATTTGTCATTTCCTAAATTGTTCATTAGCAATAAACAGATTTTTTTATTTATTATTTATTTTAAAAAAACTTATCTCAGAAAACTTAGCAAAAAGGTAATCCATGGTTTTTTGCACACGTTCTATATCATTCGACGTATTGCATCTATTCTACCTTAATGATAATCATAATTATGAGCTAGGGAGTAAAATACGTAACTGTTACAATACAACCATACTCATTATTTTCCCATCACTACACACTGTGTGTAACTACTTATAATGTTATGAATTAACACTTCGCAACTCATTATTTAACTAATGATAGTTAATTAGCTACACGGTAGCAATTATTAATATAATGATCATGAAAAACTTGCACTGTTTTAGTATAAAATTATTATCAACTATAAAATGCTAGGTTTATGTGAAAAAGTCTGTTCTAATGTAGGCGGGTAATGTAATTATGTATTCTTGTGAAGAAAGATATATTTTACATAATTTATTTTATACTACACCTACATAGAATAGTAGCCGTGTGATGCCGGCTTGAATAGCATCACCCCACATCCTTCCCGCGGGTGTCGTATGAGGCGACTAAGGGACTTAAGAGTATTGGTGTATTATAATTTTTAGGCGACAGGCTGACAACCTGTCACTATAGTGATACACATCTTTTCTGGAACAACCTTTGGAAAACAATCCTCAAAAATGTCAGACGTGGCCATAGCGACCGTATTCTTACGGCCGTTAACAATCTGCCTACACTGCAAGGGATAAAGGCGTGATATATGTATGTATGTAAGATTAAATTTTTCACTTCATCATCACCCTCTATCTTAACCGCACAAACCAACAAATTAATTCCATTACATTAGCACTACTATCGACTTTATACAGGATGGTTCCAAAAGGGTCGAATATATACAGGATGTAAAAAGAAATCGGCTGCCGGCGAGGAACACACTTGACGCACGACGGAGCGCAAAAATATCGCAGCGGTCTGTCAGATCCATACTAGAAACGTCACTCTCCATACTAAACCGCACTCGACGGATGACACTGCGATAGCGCTGCGTCAACAGCGGTTAAGCGGTTTTAGTATGGGGATTGACATTTCTAGTATGGACCTGACAGACCTCTGCGATATTTTTGCGCTCCGTCGTGCGTCAAATATGTTCCTCGGCAGTTGGTTTATTGACGATAATTGAACGTGACAACGTCACTAGAAAATACTGGTGGAATGCTTGCATTTTTCAAAAGAAAATTCTAATTTTATTTTATTGATATACGCTGCCGAACGCGGAGGCCGATTGTGCCTCTTTGTCGCTCGTTCAGCGCTCTCGCTTGCACTATGCAACGCCTCAGAGCGAGGTAACGCTTCGCATAATTAATGTTTTTTTGGTGCGTGCCGGCTCTATCGAATTATAAGTTTTGACCCTCACATAGTCTGCTATTTTTTGTCATTGTAATCTCATCGAAACTCAACTGTCCTTCCATTGCCATTGTGATTTTCTATACTTCAAACTGTTAGCAGACTACAAAATGACCGAAATCATCCAACTGAGATCCAATAGACATCCAACTGAAACGATTTTCATTTAGCAGACTTTTTTTTTTTTTTCATTTAGCAGATTCCTGACTCAGTCGGCCATTTTTTTTTCATATATCGACCTATGTTCCTTGGGGAAAGTTGTTTAGTTTCATAAGCTGGTTCACCCCTTGAAAGAAAGTTTGTGCTTTTTCTAACACTCTGTATCTAAGAGTGTTAGTTTATCAATAAACAGATGTTGGAGGGTGTTAGTGATATTATGAGAGGGGTGGGGTGTCTCAGTGGTATATTATGGTAAGCCTTAGTCTCTAGACTTACAGGCTGTAGGTTCGTATCCCAATAGGCAAGGTAAGAAGTTGGTCTTGATATAGTTTGGCTAAACACGTTTTGTATGAGAGGTTGAAAAATCTTATACCTACTTCCTAAGTTCTTTGGAAAAAGTTGTTCAGTTTCACTAGTCGGTACATCCCATGAAATATAAAATTTTTATTTTATTTTACAGGTATTTGACGATCTGCCTACCCCGCCAGGGATATAGGCGCGATATGTGTATGTATTTTTGTACCTTTTTATTTTACCTATTAAATTAGTTATACAGACTAGTTTTAATTTAATTATCCCAATACTTAACACTCCTAAACTTTTAAGCACACTTCTCACCCCAAAAGTAATCAAATTAAACATCATTAAGCATGAAACAGTATTGCCGGTGATAAATATTTATACTGCACTCGCCGACCCCTCTCTGAGGGAGAAAAATTGCTTTTTAGAAAGGGGATGCTTGGCTATCGATAAACAAGTATCAAGACTGGTAAAAAATAGATATTTCTATTCTTGTTTCGTGTGGGACGTCGAGTCAACGGACGACCCGAGGAATCATGCCGTCAAAGGTCGTTATCACCTCGTCTGACAAATATTGAGGGCCCTTACAGATAATTCATGTATCACTGTAGTGTCAGGTTGTCAGCCTGTCGCCTAAAATTCTAATACACAATACACCATCAAGTCCTTTAGTTGCCTTTTACAACACCCACGGGAAGTAATGGGGTGATGCTATTCTAAGCCGGCATCACACGGCACGCATTAACATACCAACCTGCCTTAATAGTGTGTCCATAAATTGATGTTAATTTAGGATTATTTCCATGTCTATGTATGTATGTAGATCTGTAAATTGATTGATCAAACATTTTTACAATAATGGTGCAACCAGTTATCAATAAATCCATTTTGTATGCTTCATAACTGAATTTTCTACTTTAAAAATGCATAAATGCAGGGTGACAAAATATTAGCTACAGATGTATCCATACCGGTTTCTGACCACCTTGATCTTCTTGGCATGACTCTTACGTCAGACCTGAACTTTGGACGCTACATAGAATCTTTGGCCACGACTGCAGCAAAAAAGCTTGGTATCCTCTCAAAGGTTAGGCGCTACTTTGCACCAGAACAGCTTCTACAACTCTATCAAGCTCAAGTTCGATCTTGCATGGAGTATTGCTGCCACCTTTGGGATGGATCTGCCAAATACCAACTGGCCGCCTTAGACTCCATTGAAAAACGCGCCAAGAAGCTCATAGCAGACGAAGCACTGGTTGAGACTAAGTTGCAGAGCCTTGAACACCGTCGTAAAGTAGCATGCATGTCGGTATTCTATAGGATACATTTCGGAGAGTGTGCTCAATCACTCCACGACCTGATACCCCCTTCCCCGTTCCATCTCCGAGGATCGAGGCGCCGACTGGGGTTCCACCCTTATGTTGTAGATATACCTCTGATCCGCACTAAGCGTTTCGCTTCAACTTTTATCATGCGTACGGCTAAAGAGTGGAATTCCCTGCCGGCGGATCTTTTTCCGGAACAATATAACTTGGGCCTTTTTAAGGCAAGAGTGAATAGGCATTATCTAGGCAAGCATGTACCATCTTCGTCTCCATCTCCACTTACCACCAGGTGAGATGGCAGACAAATGCGGGCCTATTAATTAATAAAAAAAAAAAAAGTTATTTTAAGGGGTGAACCAGTCCATGAAACTGAACAACTTTGCCAAGAAACATAGGTCGAAAAATGAGAAAACGTTTTGGACCTCCCTTACAAATTGCCTTGGTCAGTTGGTAATTTCTTTTTCATATTACGATCTAGGTTCTTTAGGGAAAGTTGTTTAGTTTCATGGGCTAGTTCAATCCTTCAAATATTTGGAGCAAATTGTTTTACTCCCTGCATTTGATACGTACAGTTTGTAAGGGACGGCCAAAACATTTTTTCCATACTTCGTCCTATATTCCTTCGGGAAAGTTGTTCAATTTCATGGGCCGATTTTTTTTACTTATTACATTTTTTTAAATCTTACTTTGGACTGAAATTTTTAAGACAATTTTGTAACTTTTTTCCGAAGCATTAACTTAGCTATCAGTCAAAGAATATACACCTACTCACTAACCTACAAACACATACATCGATCATACAGTTACATACATCGGGCACTTCAAAGGAAGTCGTCAAAGCGCCGACTGTATCTGCCTCATTAATTGTTACATTTCAAAACACATACCTAATTGACTGTACTGAATGTATGTATGTATGCATAATTAGTTAAAAAAACTACTGTGCTGTGGTTGCATTGCTACATGATTGTGTAATGATAACGATTACCAACAATCTTACGCATAATTAATCGATAAGTATACTTATTGTATTTCCAAGGTATACATACTATGATCACTTTTTATAATGGCCTTTGTAACGTGGTATATGTACATTGTACATACCTACATACATACAAGGTGTAAGAGACGGTGTAACGAAAACTTTGCAGGCGTGACCTGACCATGAAACTGAACAACTTTTTCTATGGCGGCTATGTTGGGAATCATGTTTTTTTTTCGACGGTCCATACAAAATTCCCGATCAGCGGATTGACTTTGTATGGAAACTCGAAAAAATTTGTTGATCAGTTTCATGGTTTGATCTCGCCTGCGAAGTTTTCGTTACACCGTCTCTTACACCCTGTTAATCACGCCTCTTTCCCGGAGGGGTAGGCAGAGACTACATTCTTCCACTTGCTGCGATCCTGGTATACCTCTTTCGCTTCCTCAACATTCATCAGCCTTTTCATACACGCTCGTCGGTTTAGGGTACTTTTGACCTGACCTTTCTTTAAAACGTCCCCGATTTGACCTAGGTAGGTATATTATATTATAAGCGTATATGTGGTAGTTATTAGTATATTCTATCTATTTCTTCTTCTTCCTCTACAGCCACAACAGCCATATTCTATTTGCTTTATTTATATTTTTAGTATGTATTTTTGTTTATATTATACAGTAGGTACTTTATTCTTACAAATATTTATATTGTTATGCCTTTTTGATTACCACAATTACAATACTTTTAATGCACCTGCTCTGTTATTTTTACATGCCCTAAGGTAGACTGGGAGATAACGCTTTTGGCGTTAAGTCCGCCAATGTACAGTTTAAAATAATAAAATATGATTAAGAACTTATCTACAACCTTACTGACAACCTTTCACTATAGTGATACACGAATCATCTGAAAGGTTCTCATTACTTGCAGACAACGACCGTAATTTTACGATTATTAACGCTCTGTCTACCCTGCGACGGATAAAAGCGTGATTTGTGTATGTATGTATGTGTAAGAACTCATCTATCTAGATACCGAAACGCAAAACAAAGAATGTAAACTGATGTTGTTGTCCAATTTCAGACCTCTTATTCAAAAGTCGGTTAAAATCAGCCAACCGACAATGTTATCAATATTACGCCGCCTATAAACAATTTAAACCCAAACCCATGTCGCCATAATACCTACTTATCCCCATAACCCCATCGTGTCTACTGCAAACAACCAATTATTATTCAATGAACAAGACTGGGGGAGTTTAATCTTATCAACCGCAAAGCATAAACTCCCCTCGGATAATAATAATAAAGTTAATATTAATAAATCTACGGTACCCCAGATTTTGTACAGAGGGAAGAGGGGTGGCCCGAGTGTGCCTCCCTGGGGGACTGTTAGCAAATTTTGAAGGCTTGACGAGTTGTTAGGGTGGAGAAAGGTACCAAGGTGTATCTATCTATCTATGTAATGTTTCTACATGCTACTGCGAATCGAAACACGTATTACAAGAATGCCTTTAGGCTAGCAGAGCAATGATCTTCGCAGGAATACTGGATAAATCTGGATGAGGCTAACTAAGAATCGTGCTCAGCATTTAGATAGGTCTATATCAAGCCAGAAATAAATATTGATTTATAATATTGACGTCAAGTCGTATATGACAATTATAAAGTAGATTTTCTGAAAAAGAGGGCATATTGTGAAAATTTATTTATTAAGGCGCTGTTGACGTAGCGCTATCGCATTGTCGTCCATCGAGTGCGATTTTAGTATGGGAAGTGACGTTTCTAGTACGGATCTGACAGACCGTTGCGATATTTTAGCGCTCCATCGTGCGTCAAGTGTGCAATCCGCCTTAGGCCTCCAGTCATGAGATTGTTTAATTTTAAATACATATTTAGTACCACACTCGTAAAACAGTTAATTTTATATAGGTAGATCTAACGTACACATAACATTTAACGTTGATCTTGCCATGACCATGCCGCCCCTAACATTCTTACGTCGTCAACATACATACAATACACCTTCAACAGCCTTGCAATACATGCCTTAACCAAAGGTCTGGTAGGTAACACGATTAAACGATAATTTGTAGAGTTTAGTTTACTTTGTCAAACGCCTGACCGAAATCTGAGTCTAAAAGATAAGCTTGTTTTACGTTAACGTGTATCTTAATCTGTTAAATTTTAGATAGGTATAAATTGTTTTAGAATTACAAATCAGTAGGTTTCTTAATATTATGTTTGTAAATTACTGAAGTCAAATCCAATTGCTTTCATGTTGTACTTAATCCAACGTGATCTTAGCTTACGCTTATTCTAGGTTTATTTGATCATATTTTTGATTAAATTCCGGGCAGTTTTAGACTGGGGTAGTTCTTGAAACTGCTCTTTGGTTTCAATTCAAAATTATTCATAATTGTAAGATTTCCTATTTTTCACATTGTAATACAATAAAATAAAATAGAGTTGATCTGAACTCTATTATATCCTAAATGATTGTAGTATGGTCACTTCCATGCCTGATGATTCGAAATGAAGATGAAACAACTTTGACCTTTTATCATCGGTATTGCGGTAACTATCGTTTCAGCTTAAATGCTGACTAAGTAAATAAAATATATGTTGCAAAAGTTATATTTAGGCACAGAGCTCTTTTCAAAATTGTCCGTTTCAGAAGTCTCTTTCTGACAGTTTAAGCGAGGCACATTTTATCCTGAATGTCGCATCACCATGGTTAAGTATATCAAACGCTTAACTAAAATCTTGATTACTAAAAGCGTAAACGAAACTAAAATCTCCACTCACCGGAGCTGGGTCTGTCGCTATACCGGGTGCAGTAGACCCACGCCGGCCAGACCATAGGGTCTCCACTAGGGGTCGTGCCTGGAAAAAATATGTTTTTCTGGTGTATTTTCGTAAGATACAGAACAAGATATAAGTACCTAAAAATTCATCAACGAACCATGTCATGCCGTTTACCACTCGATAAGTTATAGTACAGATAGATAAATTTAACACATCACTCTCATTCAATGAAACTGTCGAAAAATCAATATCTTGCATGTAATATTTGATCAATCATATAGGTAGATTGGGTTTGATATTTAAAATGTTTATTCTATAGTATTATTAAATGGTGCTTTTACATAGACTCACCTGGAGTGGACCCAGCATTACTGCTACTGTCATCTCCTTTGGATAAATCTATAGCACCAACTTTTTCATTGGGTTTGACTTCAGGTACCCTAGCCTCAACCACATCAGGTTTAGAAGCTAATTCTTTGACAGGAGATTTGACTTCGTACTGTCGAGTCTTTAGACTTTTTCTCTTAGCCAACGGATCTGTTATTCGCCGTCCGAAATCAGCTTTCAAAATATTATCTATGCTAAATTTGAGGCAACTTTGATTAATATAGTTGGACTCCTCTTGAGATTTTGGCGCTATATAATTTAGTCTTCTATTTTCATCAGATCTTGTGTTTCTTAAATCTTGCGTTTGAGATTTCCTTACGCCAAAATTTAGCCCGAAAGGTTGAGGGTTCAAACCTAAGGAGTTTTGAGGAATTGGTAACCTATTTGGTATATTTATGCCAGACTTCAAGTCTTGTCCCAATAAAGGGTTTTGAAATAGCAAAGGCTGATTTAAAAACATCAAAGGATTCGGTGTAATCGGACTAGGCCTTAATAACAGCGGTTGGTTGATGTTTAGATTTTGACTTAGCTGCGAAATTGCATTTAGATGTGTTTGTATATGTTTAAAAGATGTCAATCCTTGTGTTGAGTCTTGCGCTTTGTCGTTCGACTCAAAACTAGATACGGGAGCCTCATTTCCCACTGATAAAACCGTATCATCACTGCAGCAAGAATTTTCATCATCAACAGATATTTCTGCTCTCAAATCACTTGTCTGATCATCATGATCTTCTATATTAGGACTGATGCTCTCACTGTGTCTAGAATGTTCTAGACTTTCATCGAAATTCGGCGTATTCTGCAGTAACTTATCAGTCGAAAACACATTTTCGGGACTATTGCTTTCTCGCTCCTTCTTCAACACATTGTGTATGCTGAAAGAGGACGTATGTACAGATATGTCTTGGCTCTTTTCGTCTTGAAACTCCGGGGTGCTAGTGTCCCTTGTGTTCGGGGAATAGGGTTCATCATCGCTTGTTTCTTGGATCTTGATGTTGTTCTCCAAATGCACGGAGGAGACCGCCGCCATTTTGGTGGGTTACGCCATCTGTTGGACAAAAGAAGAAACAATTGAAATCTTCTATCGGCGTGACATGGACAATGACAGTAGCCAGGGAAATTCAAGTAACAGAATAATTTAAATCGGTAAAATAGTATAGCAAGTCTTATAATCGAACCTGGGATCTTTGCGTTAGCAAGCAGAAACACCGCGCCACGTGGGTTCGGTACCCTACATATTACTATAATTAATTTGTAGAGTTATAATATAACTGATTAAATAAATAGATAAATACTTATTGTAGTTTACAGTAGAGTTTACATAGTACTTTTCGATAACTCCTTACTTTTTAATATATTTAGACTTTTACAAACAGTCATTTCAGCCAGTGTCAAAATTAAACGAAAAATTATTTTGACGTAAGTCAAAAACTTCAGGTTTGAGGGCTCAAATCAAATGGGTTAAATAGGTACTTCCTAGGAGCACCGTCTTACAAATAGTGTATAATCTTTCTTTCTCTCTTTTCGTGTGGGACACTGAGTCGTCCATCGACCCTCCCATATATCTAATGCTCGATACACGCACGTAGAGTTTAGCCAGAAAGAGTAGAAATTAAAGAAAATGGAACTAAAAATTTTGTATAAAAAATTATTGCCTTAGCGTTATCTGTCATATTTGACAGGTCGCGAAGAAAGTGGCGCCCTCATTTTTTATCTACTCTTTATGGTCAAGGTACGGACGCGTACTGACAGTTACGACAGTCGTGACACTATGTAAGCGAATGAAGTACATACATACATATAAGAATAAGAATAAGAAAAATATATCACGCCCTTATCCCGTGCGGGGTAGGCAAAGCAATAACGGCCGTAAAAATACGGTCGCTATCACCACGTCTGACAAATATTGAGAGACGCAGATAATAAGTGTATCACTATAGTGACAGGGTGTCAGCCTGTCGCCTAAAAGTTGTACATAAAACCCTCAAGTCCCTTAGTTGCCTCTTACGACACCCGCAGGAAAGAAATGGGGTGATGCTATTCTGAGTATATACTGTATTTTGTGGTCAAAAGCTACCGTTCCAAGAATACATACACATACACATATCACGCCTTTATCCCTTGCGGGGTAGGCAGAGCGTTAACGTCCATAAGAATACGGTCGCTATTGCCACGTCTGACATTTTTGAGGATTGTTTTCCAAGGTTGTTTCAGTTATGATTGTGTATCACTATAGTGACAGGTTGTCAGCCTGTCGCCTAAAAATTGTAATACACCAATACCCTCGAGTCCCTTAGTCGGCTCTTACGACACCCGCGGGAAGGATGTGGGGTGATGCTATTCTAAGCCGGCATCACACGGCAGAAATTCCGGTTCCAAGAATCTGACACAAAATGGTAATTTAAATGGAAATTTCACTGAAAGTCACTCCACTTACAATCAATAAGTTAACCCTAAACATACGGGGTGTTAAAAATAAATGCGGTAATGTATATATCGCTGGGTTTGCGTAATTATAGCGGCCGCAACCGCGGGGCGAGACCGGTTACAAAACGAGAGATGGTGCGGTAAGATGCTCTACTTTATAAATGAGTAAAATTTATTTTTTTAAAGAAGTAATATAAAAAATATATTTTTTTCGTTAATAAAGTAGAGTATAAAAAGTATTGTACTAAAACCTCAATAAGACCATTACCGATCGACTCAAGAAGTTAAAAAACGCCGAAATTGAGCCTGCAATTCTTGCTTTCAGTACTGATAGCGTCCTTTTCTCCTGTAAATACTACTACAACACTACACTCGCTACAAAAGTCCACTGCTGGGCATGGGCTTCCGCCTATTGATGGTATTTGCCATGCTCACCGCGCTTGAAACTGTAAATAAGGGTTCACTTAATATTTTAAACTCTGTCATTGCCGTGTGATGCCGGCTTAGAATAGTATCACCCCACATCCTTCCCGCGGGTGTCGTAAGAGGCGACTAAGGGACTCGAGAGTATCGGTGTATTACAAATTTTAGGCGACAGGCTGACAACCTGTCACTATAGTGATACACATGTTTTCTGAAACAACCTTGGAAAACAATCCTCAAAAATGTCAGACGTAGCGATAGCGACCGTGTTCTTATGGCCGTTAACGCTCTGCCTACCCCGCAAGGGATAAAGGCGTGATATATGTATGTATGTATGTATGTATGTCATTGGCTGTTAAAGTTTTACATGTGTATAGGTAAGTGCTATTGTGTTTACGAAATAAATTAACTAAATGAAACGAAATTAAGTTTTCATTTCGTTCTCAATGTCCTAGGTACACTATGTCTTCAGCAAACATAAAACAGTTCATGTTACTAATTTGCAATACGAATTTATGTCTTCCGTTTCGCATAAACGGTATTACAAGTTTGAAGCTATTGTACCAATGCTCAAAGAGACTGGTGAAAATTATTGTGAAAGTTTATGCAAAGAAACCGCAAAACCGCAATACAAAAGTGCATCCGGACCACACACGGAGATATAACGCATCGCATTGTGCAAATATGTAAGTTTGCATACATAATACATGTTTAACCGCATCTAGGCTTTCTTTCTTGTGTGCCGTGTGATGCCGGCTTAGAATAGCATCACCCCTTTTCTTCCCGTGGGTGTTGTAAAAGGCAACTATGGGACTCGAGGGTTTCATGTGTGTTACAATTTTAGGCGACAGGCTGACAACCTGTCACTACAGTGATACATGAATCATCTTTCCAAACCCGGTGGAAAAAAGATTGATAAAATGATGAAAGACGTGAGCGAAAATGTCGCAACTGCAATGATATTATTCAAGATTCAGATTCAATCGTTTATTTCCAAGTAAATTCACAAAAGC
Source organism: Keiferia lycopersicella (assembly GCA_029255805.1). Classification (NCBI taxonomy): domain Eukaryota; kingdom Metazoa; phylum Arthropoda; class Insecta; order Lepidoptera; family Gelechiidae; genus Keiferia; species Keiferia lycopersicella. The sequence goes on from JARACZ010000023.1 coordinate 2,011,804, forward strand.
AAAAGCATTTCTTTTAGAATGTCAGAGAGTTACAATACAATACTGTCATCTCTTCCTACCTCCTCAAGAAAGAGGCGTGATTGTCTGTATTTTCTTAAGTAAATTCGAACAGCGCGAAAAGCTGCAAGCTGGACATCATCTGGTTCCAAATAATAAGTAAAGTGAATACCTAATTTCAAACACTTTCAGAGTTCTAGATTGTAAATAGAGTGATTACCTCGTAAATATGGATGGTAGTTAGGTTATGGTTAGTTATTGCGGGCTTCCATCGTACTACATTCTTTAATCTTTAAATTCACTGAGAGTTTGTTGCAAGATTATCCCGGTAGATGGAGTCATGTCGCGAATAATTGCCCAAAATTCAAGTGCATAATTTTTTAGACAAAGTTTCAATAATCAAGATGGAAAATCGCAAGTTCGTATCCTGCGTTTTCTACTAATGCGCGACCTCGACTTAGATTTTCTCTACACTTGTAGACAAAATTATTCATTTGTTTTGATAAAATCCATTCTATTTGACACTTGTGAAGTCTTCTCACCCGCTAGATAAGTCTCTTAGGTATCTACTGTACGCATCATAAAGGGGTAACACTTAAAAACTTGTTTTAATGAAGAGAAAAGTGTGTCTTACAATAGTTCCTCTTTTTACAATAACAAATCCATTTATCTAGTGATAGGTAAATATATTGAACATTCCTGAATCTACTTGGAAACAAAAACTTTTTGGCTTTGACTTTGACATGCAAGTTTTTTAAAAATAACAAGTAGAGCATCTTTCCCCGCGGACTGGACCACACACGTAGAGCGCAGCAAACTGGACATTTTGCACAACGACCGCGACTTAGCGTCCACCAATCAGAGATCTATAAAGGGTCCTACAGATATACCGGGTCTTACAGTATTTGAATTGAATTGAAATTACTTGACTGACGTATTTATTATTGTATTCAATAAGAATAGATATATTTATTTTTGTTGACGTTCATCACTGAGAACTATGGGTTTTTACCTGAAAATACAATTCAATACAATTCAAAATACAATTTTATTATTATTTTATTTATTATTTGAACCAAGATGACTCACTCACGACGTCATCTCTTCGTATTTCATACAAAATATCGTTTTAAAAAGTAGCTCGTTTGACCTTTTCCTAAAACATAAAAACTGCGAATTAAGTTTCAAATACAGAGTCTTAAATATAAGGTGTAAAAATATGAACTGCAAATACTTGAAGAGGTTGACAAACCCTATGCAGTTTCATAGGGTTTGTCACAACAACAACTTTTCCCCAAAATTAAAAGGCCGAAATAAGATATTTTTTTAGATCTCCCACACAAATTGACTTAGCTTGTTGGTCATTTTGTATGGGACGTTTAAATCTATTTTTCATATTATGACCTATGTATCTTAGGGGAAAGTTATTCTGTTTCTTGGCCTGGTTCACCCTATAAAATATTTGCAGCTATTTTTTACATCCTGTGTATAAGATGAAATGTAATGAAAATTCTAATATTAGAACGTTTAAAACAGAACATTTTTTTTAGTTTAGAACTCCTTCATCGAATCGATGGTAACAGTTACAACCTCGTTGACTAATATTTGGCTACTGAAATACCCCTGGAGCTCGCCTCTAGTAGGTCCTGAAGTGTGCAGGGGCTCGGGCAGTTGAGGCAGACCAGCAGGTGGTCCATTGGTCCCGCAGTCGCATTTATCGCCAGTCGAAAAACCCCACTTCTCCATGTTCTCGCGACATCTCCCAACACCAGCCCGGAGTCAGTTCAGTGACTTCCAGGCTGCCCGGGGGAGACCCCCCCACTCACTCACAAAGTAGATATTTATCACCCACCAAGAATCGAACTCGGAACCTTCTACGTCTACTACTGCGCCACATCGACCCCTACGTCTCAACCATAAACAAATATACAGCTAATACTAGTTTGTACGCTAGATAAACTAATTACAACCAGACGTTACTTCTAGGAACTATTACCGCGTACCAGTTCCTTTTACGGAGCTAGTATGCGTTTTAGCACATTAACGCTCTACTAGAACGGAACGTATTAAAAAATAAACTGTCAAGGTGACGTTTCTTTTTTCCGCGCGTTTTAGAACTTAAAAATACATGTCTCGAAGTATTGTAATAAATAATATCTATGGTGAGGCTAAAACAACCCAAAATTAGATGAAACTGAACAACTTTCTCCAAGAAGAATTGGTCGAAATAGCACGTAGGCATTTAAAAAATGTTAATCTCACTCACATAATCCTCGAATAATTTAAAAAAATATAGAAGATCTAATGAAAGTGTACACAAAATCGTCCAAAGTCGGATTTCAATTTTATTTCAAATTTATGTAGATATCATAGAAAAAGTTGTTGAGTTTTAAAAAAAACATACGTTGATAATTTTTCTGACCGAAAAAAGAATGACTTCATTTTTAATCCGGACTCTCTCTACCATAATTTTCAACGTTTATTTTTGCAAATGCCTATAGGTAAAAAACAAAAAAAAATTTATTGATAGAGGTCTCAATCACACGATCCAAATATGGACCGTGTGATTGGACAGAGCTCATTGAGCAATCATAATAGCAATCAAAATGATGTAGGGAGTTTGTTTGTCGTGTGACGCTGGCTTAGAATAGCATCACCCCATTTCCTACCCGTGGGTGTCGTAAAAAGCGACTAAGGGAAACATCAAGGGAATGGATAGCAGCGTTTCCAGAAAATATAAGTTGTAGAATTATTAGCTGCAGATATTTAAAAGGGTGAATGAGCCCATGAAACTGAACAACTCTCCCCAAGACACATAGGTCGAAATATGGAAAAAAAAATTGACCTCCCATACAAATTAACTTGGTCGTCAGGCGGTAATTTTGTATGGGAGGTCCAAAATTTTGTTCCATATTTCAACCTATGTTTCTTGGAAATGTTGTTCAGTTTCCAGAGCTGATTGACCCCTTACAATATTTGCACTTTTACTGTATATTGTGCTTTTCGAAACCTATTTGCCGGAAAGCGCTATTTTAAGTTAAGAGAAATTTCCGAATCGACACCAGTAATCAACATTGCGTTTCTATTCACACATAAAAATAACTAGCTAAGTATGTATAACTACTATTTGTTAGGATTTCTTTGAAACGCCGACGTATAGATAATTAAACACCGTACGAAGTGATGATCTGATGACAGTAGGCAATCAGTCATCAATCCTCTTGTGAGGAACGCGGAATTGTGCGTTGGCCACGAGAATAGCGATTTTACAGTCAATAACGGGTTTTCTAGCCAATCTTCACGTGTACTAAGGCGTATCGCACATGTGACGCACGACGGAGCGCTATATCGCAGCGGTCTGTCAGATCCATACTAGAAATGTCAACCCCATACTAAAACCGCACTCGACGGACGCTGCGATAGTGCTGTGTCGACAGCGGTTGAGTGGTTTTAATATGGGGATTCACATTAGAAATGTATAGTTCTGACAGACCGCTGTGATATTTTTGCGCTCCGTCGTGCGTCAACTGTGCGATCCGCCCAGCTGTACTAACCTTCTTCTTATATTTAAGAGCTCATTGCTCTTGTCGGTGGAGCATCCGCCAACTGTTTTATCCTCCGCCTTCTCCTTGACCTCCCTATACGTCATGGCCATTATTCTGCACTGCACTAACCAATGGTAATTAAATCTAATCCAGTTTCATACTCGCTCCTGCTACCGCTCACCGCTGAGCTCCTGGCCACAAACTAGCAGCTGCACCAAAAATGTAATCAAATCTAACCTAGTGTCTAACCCGCTCCCGCTACCGCTCCGCTCGCCGCTGATCTCGTGGCCCAAAACTTACTGGTACACCAACCAACTTTAATAAATCTAACCCAGTTTCATATTCGCTCCCGCTACCGCTCCGCTCGACGCTGATTTCCTAGCCCCAAACTAACTGGTGCGCCAATTAATTGTCACAAAATATAACCCAGTTTCATACACGCTCCCGCTACCGCTCCGCTCGCCGCTGATCTCGTGGCCCCAAACTAACTGGTGCACCAACCGTCGGTAATCAACACCGTCTTATTTCCATAGAATTCATTATTGTCTATGATATGTTTATTTGCCACGACAGATATGCACGCAAAAACTAGATTATGCACTTAATGAGGTTAATGCACTGATAAATGCAGTCTATAATGTGGTGCATCGGCGGCCGAGTGGTTAGGACACCGGTCTTAATCGTGAGACCCGAGTTCGATCCCCGCCATGTACCTATGTGTTTTTTCACGTACATTTGCCGACTGCTCTTACGGTGAAGGAAAAACATCGTGATGAAACCCACATTCAAATGAAATTTGAATTTAGATGAAATTTGGATGTGACTCGGGCCAGGTTAGCCTTCGGGTTGCAGAGGTCAGATGGCAGTCGCTCTGTGACAAACTTGGTTCCACGTCAAATCCCCTAGGTTAGGTAGCCGACCACGACAGAGAACGCGATAAGGTAGAATGAAATTAAGCATAATGTGGTCTTCTTCTTTTCGTGTGGGACACCGAATCGTGCAACGACCCGATGAACCCTAGTGTCAGAATTTTTCAACCGCCTTCTACAAGTAGCAGGCTTCTGACATGGTTGTGTAACGACCGCCGTCTAAGTGATCATAGACAGCGACCGGGACCTACGGCTTAACGTGCCATCCGAAACACGGAACCATCTTACTTGCGGACAATCGGGTGGTTCAGCCCGCAATGTCCTAACCAGACTGGGAACAAATTCACAAAGAGATAAATATCAACATTGTGAGTGACCCACCGAGAATCGAACCCGGGACCTTCTGCGTCAAAGGCAGTCGCACTACCACTGCGCCACATCGGTCGTCATCATAATGTGGTAGCATCACGGCATTTCTAACTGTGGATGTCGTAAAAGGCGACAGCAGCGTTCCCTATAATTATCTACAAAATATCTTGCACTGCGCTAACCAATCCGCCTGCTAAGCGTGGTAAGCGATACCCCCCAATTGGGGTAGGCCCATGTCCAGCAGTCAACAGTTCTGGCTATAGAAGTATATACACACATATCACGCCTTTATCCCTTGCGGGGTAGAAGTAAGAGCAGTATAATGTGATATTAAGATGATGCTAAGTGAATCTCACACTAGCACTGTATGTCGATCGCAGCACGGACTTTTAAGACGTATCGCACACTTAACGCACGACAAAGCGCTAAAATATCGCAGCGGTCTGTTAGATCCATACTAGAAATGTGAATCCCCATACTAAAACCGCTCAAGTGCTGTCGACGCAGCGTTACGCAGTTTCCGGCGAGTGCGGTTTCAACATAGGGAGTGACGTTTCTAGTATGGATCTGGCAGGCCGCTGCGATATTTTTGCGTTCCGCCGTGCGTTGAGTGTGCGATCCGCCTAAGGCGTATGCGCAGTAGGCCAACTTGCTCCTTTTGCTCTGCGCCTACTCGCGTGTTTAGCCTACTTCAGCAATTCGCCACCTGCGTAATAAACTGTCATGATGCGTGTTTAGTAAACATAAAAAATCTTTAATTTTCTTTTAGTTGGTTTATCTAAACAAAATATAGATAGATTTACACTTTCAAATGTAAACAATATAAATGTCTGTGTGTTTGTTTGTTACTTAATTTATGGTGCTATGTATTTGGACATTTCATTTCCTTTTAACAGATTTTTTATGTTTATTGATGTTTTTTTTCATTTTATCTCCTACTTATTTGTTATTTTTGGAGAGCGTACTAGCAGCCCGCCCAGCGGCTGCGCCCGCTGTAACCCATTTTCCCGTGGGAATTAGATGATTTCCCGGCAAATATTATGCATAAAAAACTTTCTCTTGAACCACTCTATCTATTAAAGAAACTGCATCAAAATCCGTTGTGTAGTTTTAAATATTTAAGCATACGACGCAAAAAAAATATCTGCTTTATACTATGTAGTGATAAGATTACACACACGTAAAACATTGCAAACACCGCGATTACACATAAAACTTTTTTCGTTTTTCCTGTGGGAAAAGCATATTTTACCGTCGTAAAAATTTGCATCATTTGTAAAGGCGACCGAGGGTAGTTATATATCGTGTATGAGACATGAAACCCTCGAGTCCCTTAGTCGCGACACCTACTGGAAAGAAATGGGGTGATGCTATTCTAAGCCAGCATCACACAGCATAGGTTCATTTAGGTTAGATAGTAACTCTAAATTAGGTGTTACGTAATTCCAAAATCAATTTAGGTAAGGCCCGTATTATTACAACAATAACACACACAAACACACATTTATTGATAATAAATACTTTACTGATACAGTAAACTTGGCTCAGAGGAAGGAATTTCAGAGGCAGTGCCTTTTTTATCCCACTCGTGCCGCGTTTCTACTAGAAACATAAAATTGTTATAAAAAAGATAAACTAAGTGTCAGACAATTTTCTCTTTTTTACAATGACTAATTTATTTTTTAGTGACAGTATTGTATTGTACATTCTTGACTTTCTGAAAGCATTCGTTGTGAATCTACTTGAAAATAAACGATTGAAAATTTGAATTTGAAATTTGGAACACTACGAAGAACAACGTGAAGCCTTGACGTACTCTTCGCATTCAAACGTGCGTGAGTTAAAATGTAAATAAATGCACTAAAACTCAAAATATTAGGCAAGTAATTTGGGCAAAATTTTGATTTTTAAATTCTTTATGCACAAAATTACACCGTCATAAAAAGCCTCAACAGTTAACTTCTGGATGTATGTCAAGTTTGGCATACCCACTACAGTTAGTACATTGCTAGTTGGATTAGCGAGCGCAGCACAAGATATGATATAAGTAGGTATTCACAAGGAGTGTCTTTCCTGAATTTTATCCCGTAGTAGCTTTTACGATACACGCGAGTAAAACTAGGGTGATGTTAATCTAAGCCGGCACCAAACGTCGTGTTTTTAGAAATTTACTAGAGTATTTTTCTATTACCATGCGCCACATTAGATTGCGACTAGTTTTTCATAGCCTCATTCTAATTGTTTGCAGGGTTCCCTTCGAAACATATCCCAGCTCTAAGGCACTGAGTTAGAAGATCACGAGGTGCTTTATCATGCCCAGATCGGCGCAATAAATTTAATTCGTGCGCGGAATTGGGACCATAAAGAACCTTAGGTTACGCCATCTATCGAACGGTGCTCGTTTCAAAATGTTATGATCGATTTTGATTTTAGAATTTGATTGTGCTCTGAAAGGGCAAATAGGTAAACTACGATTTATTTACATATAATACGGATCTTTTATTATTTATTTTTATTATCAGCCTACACTGTCCCACTGCTGGGCAAAGGCCTCCCCACACGGATCTTTTAATTAAATTAAATTTTGTATTAATAGTTTAAGAGTAGATAATTTTGTGTAAAACTAGCGGCCTGCCCCAACGGCTGCGCCCGCTGCAACTCATTCTCCCGTGAGAATAAGGAGTTTTTCCGAGAAGTAGGTATTATACATAAAAAATCATGCATCGAAATTCGATGTGTAATTTTTAAGATTTAAGCAAACATACATACAGACACGAAAAGCGACTTTGCTTTATACTATGTAGTGAGTGATAGTGATAATTTGCTAAATAGCTATTTCGAGGTGGCTATGGGACTGATAGCCATAACCTGTCACTACAGAAACGGTCCTCAAAAATTCGACGGACGAGGCGATAACGACGGTATTTTTACCGTTTACGTTCTGCCTGCACCGCAAGGGCTAGAGGCGTGATGTGTGTATGTATGTAGTAAGGATTTTTTAGACTAGGTGGAGCTGTCGGCGCTTTTTTATATAGAGGACATATCTATCTGTCGAGTTCAGTTCATAATAAAAAATCTATTACTCCTGTCTATGGGAACTCACTAAGTTTTTACATCATTCGCATAAGCGCCACTTGCTAGGAACTAAGCCAACAGATTAAAAATATGAAATGACAGGTTTCCTTAATTTTCAGGTTTACTAACGCCATCTATCGATATATTCCATTAACATTTACACCTGACAAATTTATACATAACGAATAGAATAGAATAGAATAGAATAGAATAGAATAGAATAGACCAAATAAACATTTGGTTTATTTGGTTCTACAGTCATACACACATAATTAATTGTTGTTACAAAAAGGTAGGTACAAAACTATGAGAACAAAATGGGGACGCAGCCCCGGCATCAAGTATGTATGTATGCTGCAGCAGTGCAAAAAGGCTATATCTCAGCGTCATATTTTGCTATAAAGCAAAATCGCTGATTTTCAGCTATAACCTAGGGGAAGGCGCAGGTTCGGTGACTAGCCAACAGTACGCTATTAAATTAAACATAATAAGTCATGCAAGTAAAATAAAGTTAATACATGCAAAACAATATGTAAATAATAAAATGAAACAAAAAAGAAATAAATAGGTAAGTACAAAAATTGACGTATACTGTTAATATTTTGAATAAATAAACGAATTAATATTAAATAAATAACTAAAATGGACATTTAAAAACATACTATTTAATTTTGCTTTCGCTACCTAAACAAAGCGCTTAGGAATTCCTATCTTTTGAGTTTTTAGGAGCAGTTGTTTTGTTTTTTCCTTAAACGAGCATTTAGATTTAATTATCCTCGAAGGTGGTGGAATATCATTCCAGCACTTAGTAGCGTGGTAGCGAAAGCTTCCGGTGAAGGCTGCAGTTCGATGACGCTGCACACGCAGAGGGGGTCTCAGTGCTCTCGGTTTTTCGGCCACAGTATTAAATCTAAGATGTGGGAATTTTAATTTTGAAAAAAGGTATTCGGGGCTTTTAAAATTAATAACGTCAAACATTAAGGAAGCCAAATGTAATTTTCTGCGGTATTCCATATTAAGAATAGACGCATTATTTAAAAAAGGTGTAATGTGACTTCTAGGTGGAACGTCAAAAATAAACCTACAACATGCGTTCTGCACGCGTTGTATTAAACGACTGGTTTTATACAATAGCCTAGGTCCATAGACAAGATCTCCATAATTTAATCGAGATAATACCAGGGACTCACAAAGAATGATTCTCACTCTTTCGGGTATTAAGTTTCGTATCTTGTATAACACTTTTAATCTATAAAAGCAATTCCTAGCTAGACCCGCTACATGTTTTTCGAACCGCAACTGATTATCCATCAAAACACCAAGATTTTTAGCATCACTGACCTGATCTATAGGCTGACCCAAAATGCTAACCACCGGGGACATGCTTTCAATTTTTGTAATCTTAGCTTTAGAGCCGAGCACCATATACTTAGACTTATTTGGATTCAAAACCAATGCATTTCCCTTAGACCACTCCGCTATTCTGTCCAGATCATTGTTGATCATTGCCAAAGCTTGTGGTATTTTATCGGGCACTTCGGAAATATACAATTGTAAATCGTCAGCGTAGATATGAAATTTGCTATTTTTAATAACCGTGGGCAAATCAGCAGAGTATATAATAAACAATAGAGGTCCCAGTATAGATCCTTGAGGTACACCTCGCTGAACCACTTTGGGGTTTGAAGTCAAGGTAGTACCATCAGGCTTCTTAAGTCTAACAGACTGTTGTCGACCATTGAAATAGCTTTTAAACCACTGCAGTGCATGAGTTTCAAGACCATAATAAGCCAGCTTTGTGATTAGAAGAGAGACGTTAATGCTATCAAAAGCTCGTGAAAAGTCCAAAAGTGCGAGGATAGTGCCACGGCCGGCGTCCTGTTCTGCAAGTATATTATCTGTTACATCTAGTAAAGCAGTGACCGTGCCACGACCTCTACGGAAACCCGATTGAAGAGAAGGCAATATATTGTTCTTTTCTACATGGCTCATCAGTTGATGGTAAACTGCTTTTTCTAAAATTTTAGACATAAAAGGTAGGATACTGATTGGCCTAAGGTCTTTGATTTCACATGGATTTTTTATTTTAGGTAGTGGAGTCACCAAGGCATCTTTCCATTGACCAGGAACAATTGCAGTACGGATAGATTCATTAACGATCGTTGTGATTATTGGAAGCGTTATCGGAAGCGTTAGCATAATCATATCTCTACTTATATTGTCACAGCCTATCGCATTTGATTTAATTGACATAATATACTTAGATACAGTAAGCTCGGTTACAGGCTGCAAAGTAAAAGTATTAGCTCCAAACGACTTGTTTTCAAACTTGATACTTTCCGCAGCAAATGCTTCCAAATCAAAGTCAGGTACATTCAGGAAGTGATCATTAATCTCATTAGGGTCCTTAAAACAGTCGGGTAGGTATTCGTTTTTACTCGGATCGACTAATATTTTATTTTTCATATTATTCCAGAATTTTGAACTATCATTGATGTTTGAGTTGATGCAGTTATTGAAATAAGCACGTTTTTCGAAAAAAATGCTAGTATCAACTAAATTTTTAAGGTCCCTATAATACTGTTTATGTGCATCTAGATCAGTTTGTTTTCTCCTTGACCTTGCTTCATCGCGAAGTTCCATCATAAATTTGATTGTATCGGTAATCCACGGCAAGGACTGACTTTTAATGCGTAATGTTCTAACAGGGGCATGTTTATCAAAAAGTGCCAAGAGTGAAGTTTCAAATTTTGCTACCATAGCGTCAACAGATGATTCACTTGCTATAGAATCCCAATCGATGGATTGAAGGTCTCTATTGAAGTCATGTATATTAATGTTCTGCAGGGGTCTATAAGAAAAACATCTGGGTGGTACCTTAACCTTCTTTAACGTCAGCGTTACATTAATCATTGAATGTCCAACTGATCCCGTAATATCAGTTACAGTGATTTCTCGTACTGGACAGTCAGTACACACAACATCAATTAATGACTCTGAGTGATCTGTAAAATGAGTCGGTGCTGATACAAGTTGTCGGAGGTCCATGCATTGTAAAAATTCCTGCAACTTGACAGTTTTATAGTCATTCGGCTTAAGAAAGTCGATATTAAAATCTCCCATGAGAATTACATAATCGTAGTGAGAGAACTTGGAAACCGAGTCAGTCAATGCATCTATGAAATTGTCAGTATTTACCCACTGAGTTCTATAAGCGAATAATACGAATTATTAAAATGACTATACATATGAGATGTAAAAATCTTAGCTGCAAATATTTTCAGGGGTCAATCAGCTCATAAAACTGAACAACTTTCCCCAAGAAACATACGTCGAAATATGAGAAATTTTTTTGGATCTCCCATACAAATTGACTTGATCGGTCGGTAGTTTTGTATGGAAGATCAAATTTTTTTTTCATATCTCGACCTATGTTTCTTTGGGAAAGTTGTCCAGTTTCATGGACTAGTTCACCCTTTAAAGTATTTGCAGCATTTTTTTTTTACACCCAGTACATACACAAATAAAATAAATTAATTAATAAAATGTAATAAATTTATTACTGTTGACACATTAATCGATTACCACGGGAAATTTATAGACAATTGTATTGTTTCAAATCATTCGACGTATTATTGCGTAAAGAAAATGTCTGAATGTTTGTTCAGATGTAAATTTTAATCGGCGCTATCTATACTAATAATTCTAAAATATGTGTTTGTTTGTTACTGTTTCATTCAACTGTTTGACTTGATAGACCACAGTTTTAGAGTATTTAACTGTAACATAGGCGGATCTCACACTTAACGCACGACGGCGACGGAGCGCTAAAGTATCGTAGAGGTCTGTCAGATCCATACTAGAAATGTCACTTCCTATACTGAAACCGCACTCGACGGACGACGCTGCGATAGCGCTAAGTTGACAGCGGTTGAGGGGTTTTAGTATGGGGATTGTCATTTCATGACATTTCTAGAATGGATCTGACAGACCGCTGCGATGTTTTAGCGCTCCGTCATGCGTCAAGTGTGCGATCCGCCTAAGTTATCACTATGTAATACAAAGCAAACCGTATGTGCGTAGATATGCATAGATCTCTCGAACTACACATCGGATTTTGATGCAGTTTTTAAGACATAGTGATTGAAAACTTCAAGAAGAAGGTTTAATATATTATTCCTACATGCCGGGGAGTTGTCTTATTACCACAGAAAAACGATTAGCAGCGGGTGAAACCGCTGGGCGGTCGCTAGTCACTACATGAAGCAAAGTCGCTTTTCGCGTCTGTCTGTATGTATGCTTAGATCTTTAGAACTACACAACGGATTTTGATGCAGTTTTCTATGTCAGATAGAGTAATTCAAGAGGAAGGTTTATATGTATAATACTTGCCGAGAAAACAACAGTTCACAGGGGAAAATAGGGTCACAGCGGGTGGAGCCGCTGGGCGGGCCGCTAGTTTTTAATAAAATAAATATTGTTTAGTATAATACCTATTGTCATTTCATAATAATAGTTGTCTTAATTTAATAATTATTACTTTGCGTATGTCTATAATGACAAAAGGTTGTCATAAAATGAGTAACTGATGTCATTATTTTATTATTAAATAAATTGTTTTTTCAGGTGTAATGGGAAGGTACAGAAATATAAATTTGCTCTCTATGAATTATAAATAACCTCTCTATGCATCATTGGGTTGTTCATCGACGTGGTGTCCCATTCGATATGATGATTATCTTCCATTTACTGACCGTGTGATGCCGGTTGAGAATAGCATCACCCCATTTCTTTCCCGTGGGTGTCGTTGAAAGCGACTAAGGGACTCGAGGGGTTCATGAGTATTGCAATTTTAGGTGACAGGCTGACACCCTGTCACTATAGTGATACACGACTTATCTGAAACGACCCTCAAACATTTGTCAGACGTGGCGATAACGACCGTTGCGGTCGCTCTGCCTACCTCGCCAGGGATATAGGCATGATGTGTGTATCTGTACTGACATGTATGGACTGTGGTTTAAGAAATCTTAACCTTATAAGCCACAACAGTCCACTGCTGGACATGGCTTCCTCTTTTCATGGGGTTTTGCCATACTTACCACGCTTTTGACATTGGCTAAACTATTGATCATATAAAGGTAGTTAGAAAGCTGTGTATTGCCTGCTTAAAATAGCATCACCCCATATCTCTCCCTTGAGTGTCTTAAGAGGCGCCTAAGGGATTTGAGGCTTGATGTGTATTGCAATTTTAGGCGACAGGCTGACAACCTGTGACTATGGTAATACACAGTCTTCTAAAATTACCCTCAAAGTTTTGACGGAAGTGGCGTAAATGACCGTTTTTTACGGCTGTTTACGCTCTGCTTACCCCGCAAGGGATTTAGGCGTGATTTTATAATTATGTACTTTATGGTAGCTCATCGATTTTCGGCCTCACTAGCGCCATCTATCAAATGATACCCGAACTAACCTGGGTTTTTTGACCAATAATAGTGTTTTCTCTAGGGCGGATACACCGTCAGTCTTCCCGTCAATATTTTGACTAATGTGATATATTATTATTATCTAAAATATAAATTTATTTTGTATATTAAAAAAAATGTCTGAAAGGTACGGTTGGCTAGATAATCAACCTTAAACCCGACGACCTTCTAAGAAGCTGGATGTAGAAAAGGTTTTCATTATTGCTATAAACTAGAGGTCCTTACAGTTTTCCCGTGGAAAAAATGCATTTTCTCGTTAAAGGAGTAAAGTTGAATGAATAATATTCAGTTCTATACCAACCTAGATAACTTTGATCAAAATGTTTTTTCTTGGCGTAATATGAAACTGATGAGGACTTAACCTACGATGGACCGCTGGATCTGACAGACCGCTGCGATATTTTAGCTGTCCGTCGTGCGTTAAGTGTGCGATCCACCTCACGGGTCACCCAATAAAATGTTTCAACATTTTTTTCTACCACGTGCTATTTCTTTTTCTTTTTTGCAAAACCTGGTGAGCCTTCGTTTAACGTCTGCCGCCCAACATTGTCCATTTTGAAAAGAATTTCAAAGTACTATTACGCACAAAAGAGGCAATATGTCACGCTGTGAGCGGCGCGTTTGCAGAAACAACCTTGGAAAATAATCATCAAAACTGTCAGACGTGGCGATAGCGACCGTATTCTTACGGCCGTTAACGCTCTGCCTACCCCGCAAGGAATAAAGGCGTGATATATGTATGTATGTGAGCGGCGCTTTTAGGTGGATCGCACCTTTGATCTATTAATCGCACACATAACGCACGACGGAGCGCTAAAAAATCGCAGCGGTCTGTTAGATCCATACTAGAAACGTCACTCCTCGTTATAAAACCGCACTGGATGCGTAATAGCGCTGCGTCGACAGCGGTTGAGCGGTTTTAGTATGGGGATTGACATTTCTAGTATGGATCAGACAGAGCGCTGCGATGTTTTAGCACGCCGTCGTGCGTTAAGTGTGCGATCTGCCTAGGCAAAAGTAGGCGATTCCAGGCGCTTAAATTTCTGAATTGAGAGAAATTTACGTCGTAAACGATAATCCGTCGTCCACGAATTCATTGCGCTTACATCCATTTTTGCGCATTTTTGAAAATAGTAGAATATAAAATAATATCATAAAAACGTTTCCGTTTTACGCAGAATTATAGGCACCTACTCACCGATATCCCTGACAAAGTTCAATGATAGGTATTATTTTACGAGTAGAGCGTGTTTCCGATGGAAATAATGTACCTACATTGTACAACAAAAGTTTTACATCTTAAGATTGTTTCTTGATAGTCTAGGTACTTGGGGTTCTTGTATTCTTGGCTCTCTTTTTCCCTTCCTTCACTCTTTTTCTTCCTAGCCATCGAAGCAGAACTTTTTAAACGTGCCCTTTAACTATTTTAAAACATATTAGTTTTCGTTACAGTACTCGTACATTGGTCAAAAATGATTTGGTCGAAATCTGCCTGGTGACGGACTCAGAAAAAGAGTGCACAGGGTAAATAAAAAATAAATAAATGGATAAATGTCATTAAATTCAGAAAATGCGCTTGTTATTATTTTTCAAGCATTTTTCATGAGAACTTGTAATCTAATTTTAGTTAGTAATTTAATATTTGAATGATTCATTGGCAGATAAGTAGTATTCTTGTTGTATTGTTTGTGTATTTTCCGATTTCTTTTACGTCAACGCATCTTCAAAGAGTTTTTAATATAAAACAGATGTCAGATCTATACTAGAAATGTCAATCCATACTAAAACCGCAGTCGACGGACGACGCTGCTATAGCGCTGTGTCAACAGGGGTTTTTTAGTATGGGGTAAGACGTTTTTAGTATAGATCTGACAGTCGCATGCGTTATTATAACGCTGCGTTGTGTACTAAGTATGAGCATAGAATGGGCTATTAGTTTATCATCAGGTTCCCGCTTTTGACAGGGCTTTTTTCAAACCCTGTTCATTTACCTATTCTTATTGTAGGAACGGGACAACGAGTCTACATACGACTCAACGAAATTAAACCAGATATATTATACTTAATCAACCACTTGGTGGAGTTGGTGGTGTTGGATTGAATCCACCTACAATACAAGGTATAGGATTCAGAAAGAGGGTAGGAAACAGTAGGTAATCCTTGAGACAAAAATCGGTCGCTAATTTATTACAAATCTTATTAGGTACAATATGACTTTGAGTTGGGTACAAAATATGTTACGCCGATCTTAGATCTCGAAAATGGAATAAGAAAGTTAATTCTATTATAAACGAAACAACTGGAAAAAATTCACGGACCCGATAGGATTTGAATCCAAGTCTTCTGACACGCCGGGTCAGACGTGTTAACTACTACACCACGGTTGGCTCTATTCTACGTGTAACATTCGAAATTACTATTTTGTGGTCATTTTTACAAAGTAGTAAACATTTCAGGAATATATTTTTTTTACCCATTCCCGCTCGGGACGGCGACGCGCCCGATACCGCCTCCTTAGAATCGGCTGTTTTGAACGGGATCCTTCCTAAAGTCTTCTAAAATCTTTTTAAAGATTTTGGACTTTCTTAGAAAGTTAAAACGCCAATGTCAGTGTGTAAAATCTTTAAAGTTGATCTATGAAATAAATTCCTTGAATAACGGACTTGACGTAATCGGTTTCTAGCAGTCCTCTGCCGCTCTGCCCAACCTGCAAGGGATACCTATATGCGTAACTTTGTGAATGTAATGAAATAAGGATATAATGACATGAAACTCACCTCAGCACATAATGACAACGTTTTAATCCCAAAGCAACACTGACATTTAAAAAAAAAAAACTTTTATCGAATAATCATAATGTCAAAAAATCACTGCACTCACAATTTAAAAATAAAAACGTCAAATCACGCGGGAAATCAATTGAAATAATAAAAGGTGTTTTTCAAGCGAACTTTTCAGCAAAAACAAAAAACTTAAACGGTGAAATTGTCCGGAAAATCGCGCCACAGATTACGACTGAACGACCGCGCACTGTTTTAGATTGCGTTCTTTTTTTAATTAGGAGATTATGAGAATGATTGGCTCAAAAACTTTTTTGTTATTGAGATAAGTCCGCGAACCGCGAATGCTCGACGCAACTGGCAACCTGCGCCGCCTTTACCCCCACTTACAAAATGGGCGGGATTTGGCCCGCTCGCGCGAGGCGTGGCTCGGGCTGAATACGCTTTTTTCCTTTGCCTATTTATGCCTGCTTTAGTGCTCTTATTTTATTTTCGTTTTATTATATTGTAACTTGTATTTGTTGAACATTGATTTGAATAATGCGACGTTGTCATTTCGAAAGTATTGACGGATGCTTTTGGTGACTTAATTGGGAGTTTTTTTTTAATGAGTGACATTATTGTGCTTAAGGGACAGGCTGCATAATTTAAAAAGAGAATTCTGAATGTTTTATACAAGCTGAGCGCATTCGTTTAAATGATTATGTAGTTGCAACTATCTTTGTAAATGTCAACGGCTTAATGGTTTGGGCATCTACTTATTAAAGTTTTTTTTATAATTATAATTGTTTGATTGAGATGGTACACCTAAACTAAATGCTATCGATAACCTAGGTCCATTAATACAACAATGTGGAGCTATAAAATTAAATATTTTTTTATTAAAGGTACTAACATTTCTATAATTTCATTTGATCATTGTTTATTGTACCCGTCTAGTAGGTATGTAGTATTCTTAACTGCTTCTTTTTCAAAAACAATTTTGGAATTAATTATATTCGGGCGAAGTTCAAAAAAAATATTTGTATTTTTCCACACAAAATAACGAAAAATAAAATATTAAAAAAATCTTTAGTACCTACACAAAAAAAAATTGTGACTCCGAAAGTGTTTGCTGAGTGATGCTGGCAAATTCTGAACAATACATACATACATATATCACGCCTTCATCCCTTACGGGGAAGGCAGAGCGCTAACGGCCGCAAAAATACGAGATATTATGTGTATGTAGGTATGTATATTTTTTTTAAAGAAAATTGATTATCATTTTATTTCTATTCGGTTCCACATCTTTGCATAGTAGGTACTAGGTACCTCATGCATTTAAATTACCTTACCTCTTTTCTGTGGGACACCAAGTCAACTAGCAACCCGATGAACCCTAGCGTCAGAGTTTTTTAACCGCCCAACAGCTTTAAAAAAAAGTGTCCTCTCCTCGTAGATAACACCAATAAAAATTACAAAGTTAATCCTTAAAAGGGCAAGAGCTATCAAATTCGCTACATTCCTTAATTTACACCCCCCTTTCCCCCCTAGGGAGGAAAGAGGTGCAAAAAATAAGAGAGGGCGTCTTTTTTAATTAGTCACCGTTTTTAAACGTATTTTTAAGATGGCTGCCTCGTTTGGATGAGCAAGTAAAGTGTCGCAATTTTGGCAGCTGTCCAAGTCATACTAGCGAACATACCAACTAAGAAAAAGTATACCTTATGTCACAACATTAGCATGATTTTGACAGCTGCCAAATATGAATGAGCCGCATTTACACTTGGTTCATGAATGTGTCTTATATTTTTCTCTTTTTTACAATGACTAGCACTCAATAACAAAAGGATAAAGGAAAAATTTACTACTTTGGAATAAATAATTTGATTTGATTTGGATTGTTCAATCTTACCCTTTTCATATTATGACAAATTTTGAATTGCTCTTTACCGAATTACCCGATAAGTCTTTACCTATCTATTACTTAAGTAGAGTGAGACAAATTCCACACATTACGACCCGACGTCTGTTTGTGCAAAAAAACTTGGTAAATTACTTACATGTATCATACTAACTCTTTCTTAAATAAGTTTAACAGAGACACATGCCAACGCAAGTTTTTGCGTTGCTCCTGCGTCAACGTCGTCTTTTAGTTCGAAATTTCCTTGCATGCAATACGGATGCTAAGCGTGAGAAACACCTTACAAACCAGTATGGCTAGACGCTACAATGTTGCGCTAATAAAAAAATCTATGACACACCAATTAAGAGATTTTAATGATTAGATAAATAAAACATTAACCTCTTTTGGATTTTATACAAATCGATTTTTAACAAGGACTGTCCTAATACCTACTAGTGATCTAAATACACACCTGTGTCGTTACCTAAATAAGAAAATATACTATGAAGCTATGGATCGTGACAAAAAACCCAAGAAACAGAAATTTAAAGGACCCGATGAACCCTAGTGTCAGAATTTTTCAACCGCTTTCTACAAGTAGCAGGCTTCTGACATGGTTGTGTAACGGCCGCCGTCTAGGTGATCATAGAGAGCAACCGGGACTTACGGCTTAACGTGCCATCCGAAACACGGAATCATCTTACTTACGGACAATCGGGTGGTTCAGAATACAAATTTAAATTGGTCCTCCGATACAAAATATAGGTACCAGCCGACCGAGGCAAGGCCCTTGAATAAAAGTTGTTCAGAATCATGAGTAGAAACACCCTACAAAGTGTGTGTGATGACTAATTAATAACCCAGCATTAACAGGAACGTTAAGGTCCAAATACTTATAAAGACAAAACTGGAACTCCCATACAAATTGACTCGATCGGCTGGTACCTACATTTTGTATGGGATGACCAATTTATCTGTTCCTGGGTTCCTTGTTGTTAATTAGTTTTAATTTTTAGTACTTACTTACTTTGTTTTTTGCTTTTGTTGCTTTGTTTCAAGTAGGTACTTACTTGAAGATCACTTCATGCTAGAAGATGAGCCGATGCAAACGAGGCACAGTTCGCGCCATTAACCGAAAAAAGGCGCGCGAAATAAGTCTTTTACTCGTAAAACAAACCGGCGTGAACTTAGCGCGCTTACTCGTAACTTAGGGGTAAAGGGAGTTTACACTGATAGAAGATACATAAATACATACATATCACGCCTTTATCCCTTGTGGGGTAGGCAGAGCGTATTAGGCCGTAATTGCCGCTTACTCGTAACTGAGGGGTAAAGGGAGTTTACACTGTAGATACATACATATCACGCCTTTATCCCTTGTAGACTAGGCAGAGTGTAAACGGCCGTAATAATACGGTCTCAATCGCCAAGTCTGACAAATATTGAGGGTCCTTTTAAAGATTCGTGTATCACTGTAGTGATAGGTTTCTGTCGCCGGAAACCGGTCCGCGAGCCTTTTTTTGACAGCTACATTGGCTCGATTTATACGCACACACAGTGCGACTTAGCTTTATTTTATTTTTTTTAAGTGCATTGATGCGTTCATGAATTTTTAGACGAAAAAAACCGCTTGACAATTGGTGAACGAAAACCAGAGCTACAAAGGAATTTTCGGGAGCGCGCGCTCCCCTATTTAGTATGGCGCGCGCCGCCATTTTTGTATGGGCTGAGCCAGACAGGTTTGGCATACATAAATAACTTATTTAACACTATCTATCATGATGTATCTGTCATAGATGTCATTACCTTTACTTTGAAGTACGAATCGCATCTCTTCCGGAGAAAAAGTACACATTAAAATCAGTTTTTTCCTTAACATCTTGCCCTACACTCGCCAGTTCTTCTTCAAATGTGTTGCGTTCACTGAAACGTCTTTGCAAATGACCAAGGACAGGCTGCCCGCAGAAGCATAAGCAACGCACTTGCATTCTGTGCAAACTCGAGATTTGGCGCCATAAAGTTTTTTTGTGTTTTTGACGTGTACTGTCGAAACTATAACAAATATCAAAATAATTTTTAGTTTTTACTATTCCCACAATTGTGTACTTTACAGAGTAAGACATTTTCTTATTCTTAGTAATTAATTTATAGTTATAAATGTAGAAAAAGTGTTTTTGCCTAGTGAACGTAATTAAAATTTATCCATTTATTTAAGCATAACCATCGCAATCGTGTCGATTGCGTTGCTTATGTCTAATAAATGTAATTACGCGTTTCATAATGACAAAAATGGACGCTGTCAGTATTGTTTGTTTAGGCATAAGCAACGCAATCGACACAAATGGGATTGTTATGAGTCATTATGACATTTATGACTAGTGAATATTCACAATTATTTCAGCTATGTTTGCAAAGCACAAAATATTCGTCTTATTTTTGGCTACTTAAAAATTATAGGTAAACAAAAACAACCGTCCACTGCTGGACCTTGCCCTCTCCCAGGTGCCTAAAGCCTATTGGGATATCTGCTAGGGCTTGGCTACTACTACATCCACAACAGTCCGCTGCCAGACATGGGCCTCCCCTATTGTGGGGTAATTTGCCATACTCACTACGCTTAGCAGGAGGATTGTAATTCACAGGGAACGCTGCTACCCATTCCCTAATTTTATCCCTTAGTCCTCTTTTACGATACCTACGGGTATAAATTCTGAGCCGGCATCACGAGCTTGAATATTGGAGGTTTTTTCGAGAATTCCGGAATTGAATTACGCCATTCACTTCTTCAATTCCGTAATTCCAGATTTCGGAGCTCAAAATAGTTCCTTTTTAAGATGTACTAAACGGAAGCGGGGTGCAAAAGGACCAGGAGGTAGGTCCATGCCGGAGAGCCACGAGAAAATGCTATGCAGGGGAGCAACACCTCATGTTCTGCGAACTACTGGGCTGGCGTTATCCTTTTCTGCAGGTAAGTACGCAAGCCCTGTGTGGAGTCGTTCAGCCCATGCAAAGCTAGTGGATACAGCCTTAAATGAGACTTGCCGGATCATAACTGGTTGCTTGAAACCGACCCCGGTTAGCCAGCTATACCCATTGGCAGGTATAGCGCCCCCAGCTGTTCGCAGGACTGTGGCTAGCTCCCTTGAAAGAGCAAAGATGGAGTCAGATGCACGGCACCCTTTACACGACCACATCCCAGTGCCACAACGGTTGGAAAGCCGCAATAATTTTGTAAAGTGCGTGTCTCCTCTTTGCATCGACCCCAAACAAGCGAGGTGCAAACTTTGGCAGGAAAGGGTAACCCTACCAGCTCCGTTCGTCCCTATCGCTGAAAGCTTGCCGCCTGGTCATGGATTACCTTGGCTAGTTTGGAAGTCCCTGAATAGAGTTCGGACCCAAACTGGCCGGAGCAAGGAAAACATGGCCAAGTGGGGCTTCTTGCAGGGTGCCGACATAAGATGTTTGTGTGGTGCAGTCCAAACGATGCACCACCTAATATCGTGTCCGGCGTGCCCCAACACCTGCACAAAGGACGACCTTATGACAGCGTCTGCCAGCGCTGTTAATGTGGCCAAGTTCTGGGCTACGACGGTGTAGTGTCTGCCATCGACACGCTAAGAAGAAGGGGACCACGAGGGAGCGACGTGCAGGAGGACCACGAGGGGGCGCCGTGCAGGAGGAGCACGAGGGAGCGGCGTGCAGGGAGTACCGACGCCAATGGAGGGAATTGGGTGGTGCCTGAGATGGCATCACAACGCGTTACGTTTGTGGGTTTAGCGAGATACTTAGAGGTTGATGTACTTTATTTTTATAAAGTTTAATTTAACAAAAATATAAAACACGTAGTAAGTAAGTACATACATACATACATACATATATCACGCCTTTATCCCTTACGGGGTAGGCAGAGCGTTAACGGCCGTAAAAATACGGTCGCTATCGCCACGTCTGACAAAATATAGAGGGCCGTTTGAGATAATTTGTGTATCACTATAGTGACAGGTTGTCAGCCTGTCGCCTAAAAGTTGTAATACACCTGAAACCCTCAAGTCCCTTAGTCGCCTCTTACGACACCCACGGGTAGGAAATGGGATGATGCTATTCTAAGCCGGCAACACACGGCAAAGTAAGTACGGTCTAATATAAAATATTAGAATCGTATCAAAGAGTTGGGTGCATGGGTGAGTTATATAAGAAGCCAAATTTCATGCGAATGCGTTGGTTATGCTTCGTGTTTATATTGATTTAAAGAACCTGAACCAAATTATAATGATCGTAAGTGATGTTACGATATTTATGACTAATATTATATGTGTTTTTGTGTGAAGATATAAGCCGTAATAGCCATTACGATGGTTATCACTAGGCAGTCGACTTTATTTTTGTCGATTGCGCTGTTTATGCTTAATAGAAATAAAGGATGCGATATAGATTGAAAAAAACGAGTCAGTGATCCTTGTAGATCTCATTACGCTGATTCCGAATACGTATATAACTCAAATCACCAAAAAATGTCGATTGCGTTGCTTATGCTTCTGCGGGCAGAGCGTTTGACAATGACAAAAAACGTATTTTTTTTTTAATGACAATTTGGGAAAATTTTACATACATACATACATATATCACGCCTTTATCCCTTGCGGGGTAGGCAGAGCGTTAACGGCTGTAAAAATACGGCCACTATCGCCACGTCTGACATTTTTGAGGATTGTTTTCCAAGGATGTTTCAGAAAACATGTGTATCACTATAGTGACAGCCTGTCGCCTAAAAATTGTAATACACCAATAGTCTCGAGTCCCTTAGTCGCCTCTTACGACACCCGCGGGAAGGATATGGGGTGATGCTATTCTAAGCCGGCATCACACGGCATCACGGCACGGAAAATTTTAAGGTGTTCATTAGTAGATCACGCTCGTACAAATGATGTGAAAAGTCGGGTTCACGGTTCATCGGGTCGTTGGACGACTCGGTGTCCCACACGAAGAGAAAGAGAGCAGTGATTTTCTATACACAAGAATAGTAAAAGATTCTTTTATTATTTACTGAACTTGACAGATAATTGCTCAATCTGAAAAAGTGCCAATAGCGCCATCTAGTTCGGTTAAAACTAGACTTTCTATCAATCCAAAAAATCCTCAACTTTACGCTAATACATAAAAGGTTCCAATTCCAACAAAAAAAGTATTGTTTTAAAAAAAAAATCATGGAACGTTTTTTTATTTGACCCCAATGAAAACACTCCTTAACCGTAACTCTAACCTTCTTAAGATGAGAAACAGTAGGTACTAGAGTTTTTAATTAAATGTTTTTTACAAGTCACTCTCTTTACAGTAGAATGGGGAACATGATATAGATGATTTGCACCTTTTTTTCTTTATGGAGTCTTTAAAAAGTAAGAAAAAGTATTTTAAAAAAACTAGGTATTACTTAGATTTGGATACCTAGGTATCCAATAAGGTAAACACACGCACATAAATCACGCCTTTATCCCTAGCGGGCTAGGCAGAGCGTTTATGATCGTAAAATTACGGTCGTTATCGCCGCGTCTGACATGTATTGAGGGCCCTTTCAGATGATTCGTGTAACACTGTAGTAAAAAGTTGTCAGCCTGTCGCCTAAAGTTGTAATACACATGAAACCCTCGAGTCCCTTAGTCGCCTCTTACGACACCCGCGGGAAGAAATGGGGTGATGCTATTCTATGCCGGCATTTACTACCGATGTGGCGCGGAGGTAGTGCGACTGCGGTTCGATTCTCGGTGGGTCACTTGTTCCCAGTCTAGGCTGAACCACCCGATTTTCCGTAACAAAGATGGTTCCGTGTTTCGGATGGCACGTTTAGCCGTAGGTCCCGGTTGCTGTCTATGATTACTTAGGCGGCGGTCGTTACACAACCATGTCAGAGGCCTGCTACTTGTAAAAAGCGGTTGAAAAATTCTGACACTAGGGTTCACTGGGTCGTTGGACGACTCGGTGTCCCACACGAAACGAGAGACGGGGCAAAGAACGCGTTAAAATTATAACTATGAATGAACTATCTCTTAACGTGCAGTCTATAATGCAAATATTTTTTACATATCTCATGCTCTGAAAGTAGGTCATTACTGACAAAAAACACGACCTGTAAGTTCAACTTACAGGCGAGGTTTTAAAACTAAGCCTGTAAGTAATTTTAAATATAGAACTAGAAAAAGAACCAATAGAATCGCGGCAATTAAAAAGTTAAAATCAATTTCTTCGTATTTTTAATAGGAGTCGCATCCAATTAGTTGTATACGATTTTAAATTTCGAACTGGCCGCTACGAATTGTGTTGCTTGAACGCAGGAATTATATTTTTAATCTGTATTTTTATAACCTCAATAAATGAGTTTGTCGAATTATTACTCAATATTACAATGACAAAAGTAAAAATGACTAATATCCCTACGATCAGAAAAATGTCTACTTTATGTTAGGATACTTTTCTTTCATATTAATTCAATATTTTTCAATCATAGAAAAAAAAAGTTTAGTGGTGCAATTTGAATACCAGACGATACAATCATCATTTATGGATCGTTTTCTTGTATTTATCGCTTTATTTTACTCTTTTTTCATTCGATATGTAAAGCAGTATACGTACCACGGATGTAACATCAATAACAACCTCGGAAAGGTACCGCCCTCGCTCCGCTCGGGCGTTAAAAAACCTCGCTTGTTATTGATAGCTTACATACCTCAGTACGTAATCTACTATTACCTTACCTACTCTACCAAATATGTACTTACAATCCCACAATTACTTCCTAACAAATTACTTTCTAGAAACAATAAAATTTGAATTTTATTTGGTGTAATTATTACCAATTCCACTGGTAGGTATAAGTAAGTAAGTAAGTAAGTTAGTGAGTAAGCTAGTACTATCGCCAGCGTATCCACTTAACCATTTAAGCAATGTATGTATACTAAGGCCATTTTTCTTGGGAAAAGTTATTCAGCGTCGTGGGCTGATTCACCCCTTATAATTTTTTCATCTAATGTTTTTACATGTTATAAAGAGGAAAGTTTGTGTGTATAATAATTACCGGGAAACAACTTATTCCCGCGGGAAAATGAGTAACAACGGGTGAAAATGCTGGGCGAGCTGCTAGCTACTAAATGCATACATACATACATATATCACCCTTTATCCCTTGCGGGGTAGGCAGAGCGTTAACTACCGCAAAAATACGGTCGCTATCGCCACGTCTGACAAATATTGAGGGCCGGTTGAGGTAATTTGTGTATCACTATAGTGACAGGTTGTCAACCGGTCGCCTAAAAGTTGTAATACACGAGAAACCCTTGAGTCCCTTAGTCGCCTCTTACGACACCCACGGGGAAGAAATGGGGTGATGCTATTCGAAGCCGGCATCACACGGAAAGTGCATACATACAAAATTCTCGATCAGCTGACTGACCTTGTATGGGACCTCAAAAATTTTTTTTCGTTTCTAAACAAAGCCTCGATAGAAAAAGTTGTTTAGTTTCATGATCTGATCACGCCTGCAAAGTTTTCGTTACACCGTCCTTTACACCCTGTATATCACGCCCTTATCCCGTGCGGGGTAGGCAGAGCAATAACGGGCGTAAAAATAGTTACTTAATCGATCCCATAAATGGGTAGGTGGATGTGCTGACCATAGTACCACAAAATAAATACTGGCTCGATAGTACCTTATACGTTTGTTATGGAGGTACAGAATGAGAAGTAATTATCTTCAAGACTAAGGCGGATCGCACACTTAACGCACGACGGAGCGCTAAAATATCGCAGAAATTACAATCCCCATACTAAAACCGCTCAACCGCTGTTGAAGCAGCGCTATCGCAGCGTCGTCCGTCGAGTGCGGTGTTAGTGTGAGAAGTGACGTTTATAGTATGGATCTGACAGACCACTGCGATATTTTTGCGCCTCGTCGTGCGTCAAGTGTGCGATCCGCCTTATTATTGTAGGGCCCAGTTGCAATAACTGATTTAACGGGAGTTCCATTTCTTAAACGTTCGTTTTCGTTTCATGCGAAAATCTGCTACTTATTATGCTTGTATCACACGTGTTTATTTACCTATCGATTCCCACATACCCTCGACACTTCACACATATTTTAAATTATAAAAACATAATATAAAAGCGTTTGGTTAAATCTGTCGTTTTGGACTTTCGTGCACGGAACCGAAAACGAACGTTTCAGAAATAGAGAACTCCGAATCCCGAACAGAGGCACATATTTTACAAGGTGAAATTGCCCATAAAACTGAACAAGAGAACGTTGGTCGAAATTCACCAGTCGACCTAGTTTGTATGAGATGTAATTTTTTTTTTAATTTTTCGAGCACGTTCCTTGGGGAAGATTGTTTAGCTTCAGGGTCTGATTCAAGCTATAAAATATTTTTTTTAAACATAGCAGGACCCCAATGTGTTCCTTTCAGTCTTCTTTCAAACACAAGTTAAACATAGTTTTAAAACTAACCAACAGTTAGTGCAAACGGCCTCCTCTAACTAGAAAACTCAAACAACTAACCACTAATGCAATAATTACACTTAATAACCACTTTTTACAACGAATGAAAAACTGTACCGTACGCCTTTCATTAGGTCGATTCTAAAAGATCTTGTATCTTATAATTTACTCGTTTTGCTGTTAGATAAAAATCTGATGCGAATTTTCATTTCCGTACTCGTAACGCCATCTATTATTCACTAGCCGAACTTTTTGTCAACTGCCATCTAGTGTCAAGTAGCGGAACTATTTGCACGGCTTAGTGATAAAGTAGTACAGACAAATAAAACAAGGTGGCGCTGTTTGTGCATGTGGTGGCATCTGCAGAATTAGTTTAGTACTAAATTAGTACGCATTCGTTTTCATAGGTGGCGTGCCGTTCTGTTCAAATGAACTGACATTGATGTACAAAAGCGTCAAAAGTCAAAGTTCGGTTTTCGTATTTTTGACAAAGTTTTTGGAAACAATGTTTTTTTGGATATCACGCGGACTGAATGATGCTAAATGCTTGTAAAAATGTATCAGTAGCAATATTTCAACGAAATCCCTTAAGTCCATCAATACAGCGGGACCCCCAGCGATTCTATGGCAGGAAACGAAAAAAAAATAACTATAAAGTCAAAGATTCAAAACATTCAAAATCACAGTCAAAAAGCTGTGGACCGGCGCCGGTAAGAATTGAATCAATAATATTTATGGTATTGAGCGTCAGTGGCCTAGTGGTTAGGACACCGGTCTTACAATCGTGAGACCCGAGTTCGATCCCCGCCATGATTTTACTCACGTGCATTTACCGACTGCTCTTACGATGAAGAAAAAACATCGTGATGAAACCTGCATTCAAATAAAATTTTAATTTAGATGATATTTGAATGTGACTTAACCTAGGATTTGGGCCAGGTTAGCCTTCGGGTTGCAGAGGACAGATGGCAGTCGCCCTGTGTAAAAACTTTGTTCCACGTCAAATCTCCTTCGGAACGGGATAAGGAAAGAAGAATGATGGGTCAACCATGTCAGTAGCCTGATACTTGTAGTAGGCGGTTGAACAATTTTGACACTGGAGTTACCTTACTTATCAATTCCCACATACCCTCAAAAATTTACATGTATTTTTGACTATAAAAATACCAAGTAAAAGAAATTTAAAAACGTGTGGTTAAACCAGTCGTTTTGAACTTACGCGCACGGAACCGAAAAGGAACCATTCAGAAATTAAGCTCCTAAAACGTTCATTTTCGTTTCATGCAAATATCTACGACAATATAGGCTGTAAAATATAGGTGATTCCTCTGACGTTGATAACCTTGGAGCAAATGCTATGACATAAGGACCATCTTCATTTACTAGGAAAATGGACCTTATAAATGAGCATTTGCTCCAAGGTCACAAAAGTCACAGGGATCACCCTTCATTTTACAGACTATAGTTATCTTGAAAAAAAAATACCTCTCATTCATAACGTGCTGCTAAGACTGAGAATCCAAATTAACGACACATGCATTTTTTTTCATCCCGTTGTTACCCGTGAAAAAGTAATACTTTTCCACATCTGCTACAGCCACAACAGGCCACTGCTGGACATGGGCCTCCCCCAATTGGGGGGTATTGCCACACTCATCACGCTTGGCACAGACAGATTCGCGAGCGCAGTGCAAGATTTTGTAGATACTCACTGGAAACGCTTCCGTTCCCTGGATTCATCCCTTAGTCGCCTTTTACGACACCCTCGGGCAGAAATGGGGTGATGCTATTCTAATCCAGCACCACACGACACAACTTTTACATACATACATACATACATACATACACCACGCCTTTATCCCTTGCGGGATAGGCAAAGCATTTACGATCGGCAAAAATACGGTCGCTATCGCCACGTCTGACAAATATTGAGAGCCGGTTGATATAATTTGTGTATAACTATAGATTGTTAGCCTGTCGCCTAAAAGTTGTAATACACATGAAACCCTCGAGTCCCTTAGTCGCCTCTTACGACACCGACGGGCAGAAATGGGGTTATGCTATTCTAAGCCAGCACTACGCGGCACAACTTTTCCACATACATATCGAAAATCATAACCCTCAAGAAGCAATCGAGTAATAAATAGCATTGTTTTGATCAGATCTAAACCGGCCGGTAGCCGGCGTAGGCAGAAACGTGCTCGCGTTAATTTTATCAACACGCCAAAGAGTAGTCATCACGCAGAATGGACAACTCGGTAGATGACTGGATCATTAATAAAATACGACAGTTGTATGCTTAAGACTATTGTTGACAATACAACATACTTAATTTATAGTTTTTCGAAATATTCAATGTTTGAGGGCCTTTCGAGGGTAGGTATACCATAAGGCACAATCTCTTATTGTGAAATAGTGCTTTTAAACTTATCAATCCTTGCCTACCAACCCCTTAAATCTGTGATCTGTAAAGTGTGATACAGTTACACCTAAAATAAAGATAATATTCCCTGAATCAACGAAGTTGTTTGTAATAAAACAACAAATTTACACCACTAAAATATATTTATTTAATTAAATTCCTGACTCGATACATATCCAACTATAACAACAGAACAACAACTGGTAAACTTGTTTTTCACTCATCTGTGTGTATGTTGTGTATATGCATGTATATAAGATATGTATTTATTTATTATTGTATAAATTGTATTGTAATATGATACATATTTATGATATTATTATTTTTGCGCTACCCCGCAACTATTTATTTATTGTACTTTTTGGTAATGCCTGGTTGCCTGGAAAATATTGCTACTTTAGCCGCTAATAAGCCCGCCAATTGTGCCAATTTGTTTTTGTATGTATTTTTTCCTGTATATTTTTCTGTTGTGTAATAAAGTTATATTTGATTTGTTTTGAACTATGATCTGTCGCTTCTGCCGCGCCACTCCACATCCTTACTCTTTGCCCGTTCCATGTGGAAATGTCAGGGTCGTCTCGCTCCCAGTGTATCTTCCACCGTCGACGATTAAAGTTGTTTAAACTGTTTATTGTTTTTTTTTTATAAATTCGTTGGTAGTTTAATAAAATGGCTGAACAGAGTGAAAAATTACCCCAGGTAAGCGAGTTTTTAAAAAGCTTAGCCAAATATTCGAGGAGATACCTAAACGTGTTTTAAAAATGACAGAATGAACCGTTTTCCCGTGGGAATTAGATGTTTTCCCGGCAGGTATTATGCACAAAAACCTTCCTCTTGAATCACTCTATCTATTAAATAAACTTCATCAAAATTCGTTGTGTAGTTCTAGAGATTCCAGCAAACATACATAAGACGCGAAAAGCGACTTTGCTTAAACTATTAGTGATAATAATGATGATTTGAGACCTCATCGAATCTTCCATTGAGACAGAAGAAAATTTGGTAGGAATGAAATTCACAAAAAATTGCCGTGTGATGGCTTAGAATAGCATCACCCCATTTCTCTCCCGTGGGTGTCGTAAGAGGCGACTGAGGGACTCGAGGGTTTTAAGTGTATTGCAATTTTGGGTGACAGGCTGAAAACTTGTCACTATAGTGATCCACGACTTATCTGCGACGACCCTCAAATATTGTCAGACGTGGCGATACCGACCGTAATTTTGCGATCGTTATCGCTCTGCCTACCCCGCAAGGGATAAAGGCGTGATATGTGTATGTATGTATATGTATGTGTATGTGAAATTCACAATATTATTATAGTAATTAATCAACGTGGTAGGTCGTGTAGATCGTCTTTATTCAAGCGCACGGTAGTGCATACATAAATCACGCCTCTTTCCCGTTGGGGTAGGCAGAGACTATTTCCTTCCACTTGCTACGATCCTGGCATACTTCTTTCGCTTCTTCTACATTCATCAGTCTTTTCATGCACGCTCGTCGGTTTAGGGTACTTCTGACCTGACCTTTCTTTAAAACGTCCCCGATTTGATTCAGGTAGGTTCTTCGCGGCCTTCCCCTTCCAACATTTCCTCTAACACTCGCCTTATATATCTCTTTCGTCAATCTCCTTTCATTCATTCTCTCAACATGACCAAACCACTTTAGCATTCCCTTTTCAATCCTTGTCACTATATCTTCTTTTACGCCACAACGTTCTCTAATTACACTATTTCGTATTCTATCATTCAGTTTCACGCCAATCATGCTCCTTAATGATCTCATCTCTACTGCATTTATTCTACTTTCATTCTTCTTTTGCCATACCCAACTTTCACTGCCGTACATAAGTGTTGGTACTAACACTCCTCTATGCACAGCCAGACGAGCCTTGTTAGACACCTTCTGACTGTTCATAAAGGTGTGCAACGCACCATTCACCATGATGCCGGCATTCACTCTTCTTTCAATATCACTGTCACACTTCCCATCTGCCGTAAACATTGATCCAAGATATTACAAACTCTTTCACTTGTTCCACTTTTTCCCCTTCTATCATAATATTACACTCTGTCATAATATCATCTTTCTCAAATACCATAGCTTTCGTCTTACTTACGTTCACTTTCATTCCTTTCTTTTTCAAAGCTTCATTCATAATATTTACCATCTCCTGCAACTCCTCAGCTGACGACGCAAGTATGACTTGGTCGTCTGCGTAGAGAAGGCATTTGACGAGTAAACCTTCCATTTTTAATCCACGTGTACTTACTTTCAAATCTGACAGACAACTATCCATGAACAGATTAAACAGCCATGGTGACGCTACACATCCTTGTCTAACACCTTTCTCGATGTTAAACAGTTCAGTGTACGCCCCGTTTATCCTGACACAAGCACTGGAATCCTTGTATAAGGATTTCAGCGCTCGTATCAAGACACCGTTCACCCCATGCATGGATAGTGCCGACCATAATTCATTCCTCACCACTCTGTCATAGGCCTTTTCCAGATCCACGAACGCGCAATAGACTTTGTGGCTTCAAGTCTAATTGCAAAATAATGTGCACGCAAAAGTACCTACTTCACTCAAGCAATTTCATTAATATTCATTCTAAATTATTATCATACTACTCGTAATTTATAATTGCAAAAGTTTGTATGTTTGTTCGTTTGTTACTCCTGCACGCTAAAACTACTGAACCGATTTTCATGAAATTTGGCACACGGTTAGAGGGTTTTTTTTATTTGTTTACCTCATAGGACAGTTGTTATCCCGTAAAAATGTTCCTGTGGGATGCTAAAGGATTAAAACTGACTTCCACGCAGGCGAAGCTGCGTGTGCCCACTATTCCTCGATAATAAACAATTTGACTTGTTTGTGTGGATATCTACTTAGATGAATGAAGTTATATTTGTTTTTATATTAGGGAGGTACGTTACAACAATAAGCAGGTAGTTATAACATATTGTTGATAACCTATTGATTACAGCAATAATGTTTATGTAATGTTTTTGATTGTATTATCATTTATTAAAATATTTTGAGTACTTACCTACATTAAGAAGTATAGTTTTTAGCTCGTGTCAGCCCCTTAAGGCCCCGGTCTCGAATTTTGCGGGCTACGGCAGCGGCAGGATCTTTTGCATACATACAAATCGAACACAGCGGCGCGGGAGCGGGCAACGAGCGCACTCTTTAGAAAAAAAGCGAACGTGTCGCCGCCGCTGCGCTGCCCGCAATATTCGAGACCGGGGCCTTAAGGAGCTGACACGAGCTAAAAACCATACTTCCATACTTCAAAGTTTTTAATCTGTTTGTTTAGTTCCTAGTAGGCGGCGCTGGCTACGAATGAAAGCTTTATTTTAAAAGCGATTTTCCATATAATATATGAGTTACTGAACTCGGCAGATAATCCCTCAATCTGCAAAATTGACAACAGTCGTGCCGCGTTTCTACTAGGAACATAAAATTGTTATTATCAGAAAATATTGTTATTATCAGAAATGTTATTATCAGAGAAAATTATCAGACACAATTTTCTCTTTTTTACAATGACTAATTTATTTTTTACTGACAGTATTGTATTGTAAATTCCTGACTTTCTGACAGCATTCGTTGTGAATCTACTTGGTAATAAACGATTAAAATTTTGAAATTTGATGATTCTTATTAATTTACAGGTTCAGATCCCGGGGGTAGATCTCAACAATGGCGTGTGTATGCCGATGCTGGGCTACGGCACCTGGTTGGGGTTGAATGATAAAGTAAGTCATTAAGCCATACCGTGTGATGCCAACTTAGAATAGCATCGCCCCATTTC
This sequence comes from Keiferia lycopersicella, assembly GCA_029255805.1. Taxonomy (NCBI): domain Eukaryota; kingdom Metazoa; phylum Arthropoda; class Insecta; order Lepidoptera; family Gelechiidae; genus Keiferia; species Keiferia lycopersicella. Next base: position 2,044,535 of record JARACZ010000023.1, read on the forward strand.
TTTCCCGCAGATGTCGTAACGTCTTCGTAAGAGGCGAGGGACTCGAAGAGTTTTGATATAGGGTGTAAAAATATTAGCTGCAAATATAAGAGTTGAATCAGCCCATAAAACTGTACAACTTTCCCCAAGGAACACAGGTCGAAATAAGAGGTTTTTTGTTGGATCCCCCATACAAATTTACTAGGTTGGTTGGTAATTTCGTATAATAGGGAGGCCCAAAATTTTGACCTATTTTTCTTGGGGAATGTTGTCCTGTTTCATGTGCTAATTCACCTCTTAAAATATCTTCAGCGAATTTTTTTAACACCTTTCACTTATAATACAATTTTATAAGGCAACAGAGTGACAAGCTGTCAGTCACTATAGTGAGTGATACACGAAACCTCTCTCAATAATTGATAGCCTTGCAGCGACCGTATTTTCGCGACAACGTTAACACTCTGCCTACCCTGCAAGGATTTTTTTATTACTTAATTATTACCTACTTGCATTTTTATTTTACTATCATTATATTCTATCAACATCTTTATTAGAGCATTCAACCTAAATCAAATGGAGATGGCAAAGCTGGGTTTACCCCTCTGCCAGAGTTCACTGCCCATTAGCCCAGCACGTTATATGAAACTGACAGTTGCCATTTTGTATGTGGTTGTCAAGTTGTTGTATAATTATCGTTGTATGCTGTACGTGTTTACCTCCCCTGTCGCAAAAAGTGGTAAAAAAGTTTCGATAATAACATTTTTTTTTTAATTATTATTCTAGTCGCTGAATAGATGGCGCTGCGCTTGGTATGTTACCGCAAAGAACGGAACGTAAAATTTATTTTTTGTTTAATTGAAACTTTCTTCGGACTCGTTTGGAACGAAAGTGTCAGTGCATGCCAGATTGTCAGTCAGGGTTGCAATGTTTATTTTTTAATGTTTTCGCTTTGGAATCTAATAACATATTCAGTTCAACGCCATCTATCGAGTTCATGGAATACTAGTTTTTTTATTCTCAAATAGAAAACCTCCTATTGACTGCTAGCCACCTCCATAGGGTGAATGCTCTAAGACGTGTTTGCTTACAGTTAGAGTTCAACTACGGCGATGTACCAAAGCTGCCAGAAGTTCTGTCATACGCCATCGATGTCGGTTACCGACACATCGACACAGCACATCTCTACAGGTAAATACCATGCTATTTTTTACGTTTTTTATACCTGCCGTGTAATGCCAGCTTAGAATAGCATCACCCCATTTCATTCCCGCAGGTGTCGTAAGAGGCGACTAAGGGACTCGAGGGTTTTATGTGTATTGCAACTTTAGACGACAGACAGGCTGACAACCTGTCCCTATAGTCGACTTTCCGAGATTTATCCATACCGATTTCTGACCACCTTGATCTTCTTGGCATGACTCTTACGTCAGACCTGAACTTTGGACGCTACATAGAATCTTTGGCCACGACTGCAGCAAAAAAGCTTGGTATCCTCTCAAAGGTTAGGCGCTACTTTGCACCAGAACAGCTTCTACAACTATATCAAGCTCAAGTTCGATCTTGCATGGAGTATTGCTGCCACCTTTGGGATGGATCTGCCAAATACCAACTGGCCGCCTTAGACTCCATTGAAAAACGCGCCAAGAAGCTCATAGCAGACGAAGCACTGGTTGAGACTAAGTTGCAGAGCCTTGAGCACCGTCGTAAAGTAGCATGCATGTCGGTATTCTATAGGATACATTTCGGAGAGTGTGCTCAATCACTCCACGACCTGATACCCCCTTCCCCATTCCATCTCCGGGGATCGAGGCGCCGACTGGGGTTCCACCCTTATGTTGTAGATATACCTCTGATCCGTTTCGCTTCAACTTTTATCATGCGTACGGCTAAAGAGTGGAATTCCCTGCCGGCGGATCTTTTTCCGGAACAATATAACTTGGGCCTTTTTAAGGCAAGAGTGAATAGGCATTATCTAGGCAAGCATCTACCATCTTCGTCTGCATCTCCACTTACCACCAGGTGAGATGGCAGACAAATGCGGGCCTATTACATAAAAAAAAAAAAAAAAAGTAATACACATGTTTTCTGAAACAACTTTGGAAAACAATCCTCAAAAATGTCAGACGTGACGATAGCGACGATATTCTGACGGCTGTTAACGCTCTGCATACCCCGCAAGGGATATAAAGGCGTGATATATGTATGTTTTTTTTATACAAAGTAAAATTAAATATGCAGCATATATTTTAAGGGGTGAACTAGTCCATGAAACTGAACAACTTTCGTCAAGGAACATAGGTCGAAATATGAAAAAATTACCTCTCCCATTTACAAGACGGACCGACGGTAAGACCGATCAAGTTAATTTGTATGGGAGGTCCAAAAAATTTTCTCCTATTTCGACCTATGTTTCATGGGGAAAGTTGTTCAGTCTCATGGGCTGATTCACCCCTTAAAATATTTGCAGCTAATATTGTTACACCTTACTTTGCAGGGTACTTACTTATACTTGATTCCAAACAACTTTTACTGAGGGTCAACCAAATTCACAATTCGCAAAAAAATATTGGGTTAAATTATACGAGTATAGCTATACCTACATAAAAATACTGGGTTATTATTAGTCAGTAGAATAGCATGCCGTGTGATGCCAGCTTAGAATAGCATCACCCCACATCCTTCCTGCGGATGTCGTAAGAGGCGACTAAGGGATTCGAAGGTATTGGTGTATTACAATTTTTAGGCGACAGGCTGACAACCTGTCACTACAGTGATACACATGTTTTCTGAAACAACTTTGGAAAACAATACTCAAAAATGTCAGACGAGGCGATAGCGACCGTATTCTTACGGCCGTTAACGCTCTGCCTACCCCGCAAGGGATAAGTGCGTGATATATGTATGTATTTAGAATAGCATCACTCCATTTCTTTCCCGCGGGTGTCGTAAGAGGCGACTAAGGGACTCAAGGGTTTCATGTGTATACTTGCAGCGCCAGGCTGACAACCTGTCACTACGATGATACACAAATCTACTGTAATATATATTTGTCAGACTGATAAAACTTGTGCCGTGTGATGCCGGCTTAGAATAGCATCACCCCACATCCTTTCCGCGGGTGTCGTAAGAGGCGACTAAGGGACTCGAGAGTATTGGTGTATTACAATTTTTAGGCGACAGGCTGACAACCTGTCACTATAGTAATACACATGTTTTCTGAAACAACCTTGGAAAACAATTCGCAAAAATGTCAGACGTGGCGAAAGCGACCGTATTCTTACGGCTGTTAACGCTCTGCCTACCCCAGAAGGGATAACGGCGTGATATATGATAAAACTTGAAATAGGTACGCTGCTTAGAAAAATGTTTAAATGAAAAATGTTATTATTTATGAATTTTTTGCTGTTTTTTTCTGTATTTAATTTTTTTTTTTTATTCTTTTTTTATTCCTTTTTTATTTTATTTTTTTAATTAGAGTGGAACCGGAAATAGGCTGTGTGATTGCTGAGAAAATTTCCAAGGGTGTCGTTAGAAGAGAGGATTTGTTCATCACAACTAAGGTAGGTACACGATAATAGTTATGTAATTGAAAATAAGAAAACGAAAAATGACAAGCGTCGACCGGGAATCGAACCCGGGCCGCGTGGGTTACCGTAATAAAAAAAATAACTTGCTGTTATAGAATTATTGCGATTTCGCCATAGAAAGACTTCTTATTTTTACTAGGATATAAAATTTAATCCTTGTTCGCTTGTCCAGGTGTGGCAGCACAACCACTCCCCAGAAGACGTGGTGAAGTCCTGCTGCGCGTCGCTGCGGCGCCTGGGCCTCCAGCAGGTCGACCAGCTGCTGATGCACTGGCCCATGGCGATCAGCGTAAGTGGAACACTAAAATACAAAGAAAAATAAGAATCAGAATTTTATTTGCAAAGAAAATGGTACAAATTAGCCGGTGATAGGCTTAAGATAAATACACACACTCCTTTATCCCTGGCGGGATAGGCAGAGCGATAACGACCGTATTATAACGGCCGTGATTGCCACATCTGACAAATGTTTGAGGGTCGTTTCAGATATGTCGTGTATCACTATAGAGACAGGTTGTCAACCTGTCGCCTAAAAATGTAATACAAATGAAACCCTCGAGTCCCTTAGTTGCCTTTTACAACCCCTGCGGGAAGAAATAGGGTGATGCTATTCTAAGCCGGCATCACACGGCAAACACTATATATTTACACTTTATAGACACACTAAAATTATAAAGCAGCCTTATAAATTATTTAGTTTCATGGTCTTATCTGCGAAGTTTTCGCAACACCATTGTTTACAGCATGCCATGTGATGCCGGCTTAAAATAGCATCACCCCATTTCTTTCCCGCGGGTGTCGTAAGAGGCGACTAAGGGGCTTGAGACTTTCATGTGTATTACAATTCACCGGCTGACAACCTGTCACTGTGTGATACACGAATCATCTGAAAGATCCCTCAATAGTTGTCAGACGTGGCGATAGCAACCGCACATTTACCCCCATTTAAAAAATTTGAATGTGACTTAACCTAAGATTCGGGCCAGGTTAGCCTTCGGGTTGCAGATGTCAGATGGCAGTCTGTGTAAAAACTTGGTTCCACGTCAAATCTTCTATGCTAGGTAGCCGACCCCGACAGAGAACGGGATAAGGCAACGAGAATGATACGCCCTGCCTACCCCGCTTGCTTACAGCTGGTATATTTTCAGGAAGACGGTTGTGACATGAAGATTGACTACTTGACCGCCTGGAAGGGATTCGAGATGGCGTACGACTCCAAACTGACCAGGTATTTCATCATCATCATCATCATCATTAGGAGCCGGATTATACAGGGTGTAAGAGACGGTCTAACGAAATCTTTGCAGGCGTGATCAGACCATGAAACTGAATCAACATTTTGTATGGGGGGCTATGTTGGGAACAGAAAAAAAATTTTCGAGTTTCAATACAAAGTCAGTCAGCTGATCAGGAATTTTGTATGCAAAGTTGAAACTTTTTCGATTCCCAACATAGCCCCCATATAAAAAGTTGTTCAGTTTCATGGTCTGAGCACGCCTGCAAAGTTTTCGTTACACCGTCTCTTACACCCTGTATGTGTTGCAGGGATATTGAAAATGCAGTGATATTGAAATTTCACTAGTGCCATTATAATTGCACTGATTTATTGTAAATCGTTTGCATTACTTACAATTTAACTAGCTAGTTTCAGTGACATTATATTTTCACTACACTGATACAGTGAAATTGTAAGGCAGTGATATATTGATAATAGCACTGGTTTGAGAAAGCCGTTAGATTATCAGACCGATCGCTGATTGGTCCGTTTTCATTACCAACTGAGCAAATGGCGACTGATTAACTCTATTGACCAATCAGATCACGCTGGGCTCCTATTTTTACATTTACTTCTATAAAACAGTATTAGTAATGTAGCTGCTAACTTCTGTGTAATATTTCTACACTATATGTGAAAATTATTATTTTTATCTGAAAATTATATCACACTAGCATAGCGGCCCGTGCAACTCATTTTCCCGTGGAAATTACTTGTTTTCCCGGCAAGTCTTATACACATAAACCTTCCTCTTGAATAACTCTATCTATTAAAAAACCCCGCATCAAAAACCGTTGTGTAGTTCTAAAGATTTTATGATCCAGGTCCATCGGGGTGTCGAATTTCAACGTGGAGCAGCTGGACAGACTTCTCAAGAGCTGCAGGATCAAGCCTCAAACCAACCAGGTCGAGGTGAGGATTAAACCTGTCAAACTAGTCGTTTACACTCACAGACACACATACCACAAATACACAAACTATGTTAATGTAAATAAAATGTTTAAATAATACAGGTGTAAGGGATGGTGTAACGAAAACTTTACAGGCCATGAAGCTGAACAACTTTTCCTATGGGGGCTATGTTGGGAAACGAAATAATTTGTTCGACCTCCCATACAAAATTCCCGATCTGACTTTGTATGGGAACTCGAAAAAAATTTTTCGTATCCCACCATAGTCCATAAGAGCCATAGCACAGATAATATAATACTACTAAAGTAGTACAGATACCTAACGTCATAGAGGGAGTTCGACTGCACTAGGACGGCTATTGGCGGGCTATTTGATATGTCGACTCAGCGCGTGCGTTGCTAGCGACGTCTAGCTTATTTATTGGATACTTCGTATTGACAACATTAGATTAAAATATATTGCAAAAGTGTGAATAATTCGCGTGTTTTCCGTCACAAAACATCTTAAATAATGTATTTATAATTTTCCAATACTTTGTTTTTGTAAATTTGCTTTTATTCCAGTCTCTTAAGTTACATTCGCGACCCGTATCGCCATCTATTGATTTATTTTTGGACTAATTTCTTTTAGTAGGGAATGAGACCCCATGGCCATAGTAAAAGTTGTCCAGTTTTATGATCTGATCTGATCACGCCTGCTAAGTTTTCGTTACACCGTCTCTTACACCTGGTATTTATTCTTCTCTTCTTCTTCTTCTACATTTGTTTTTTTTCTTTTGCAGATAAACTTCAACCTCGGCCAGAACTGTCTCGTGGAGTTTTGTCAAAAGAACAACATTGTCGTGGTTGCCTACTCTCCCTTCGGCACCATGGTACCTACCAGGTACGATGCATAGGGTTCGCTGTTATGGTTAAGGTCGCCTATTTCCCCGTTTTCACTAGTTTCGTCTTCCTTTCGGATGATGATAATTGGCCCAAGCCCAAGCTGCCATTGCGAGTAGATCACACTCCACAAGCTCTTCGACGGTCGCGGAGGTCCCTCATTTGCGCCTCATTTTGGCAATAACCGGGACATACCGGGTAGATTCAGTCCGATCCGTTCTTCCCAGAACAACTTCTAAGCCCAGTCTCGCCCCAAGGGCGTGATTGGGCTGGTTGTTTGAACAACCGATCAATTATTTCCGGGTGAGCCCGTGCTCACCACCAAGCCGACAGGCGTAGTTTTGATCACCGGGGCCGAAAACGATTAGACTATCACAAAAATGTAGATAAAACTATTTTCATTTGACCCCTTTAACGACATGTGTCGAATAGGAGAGAGAGAATGTGTATCACTATAGTGACAGGTTTTCAGCCTGTCGCCTAAAATTGCAATACACTTAATTAAAACCCTCGAGTCCCTCAGTCGCCTCTTACGACACCCACGGGAAAGAAATGGGGTGATGCTATTCTAAGCCGGCATCACACGGCAAATGTGTGTATGTATAATAATTTATTATTCATTGATTGATTATCGTTGTTTTTAGGAACCTGCCGAACAGCCCGGAGCCGAAATTGAACAATCCAGTATTGATGCAAATCGCCAAGACCCATAACAAGACCCCTACACAAATCGCCCTCAGATACCTAGTACGTACTTGACTCTCTTCTCTTTTCGTGTGGGACACCGAGTCGTCGAACGAACCAGTGAACCCTAGTGTCAGAATTTTTCAACCGCCTTCTACAAGTAGCAAGCTTCTGACATGGTTGTGTAACGACCGCCGCCTAAGTGATCATAGACAGCAACTGGGACCTACACGTGCCATACGAAACACGGAACCATCTTGCTTACGGACAATTGGGTGGTTCAGCCCGCAATGTCCTAACAAGACTGGGAACAAATTCACACATTGATAAATATCAACTTGCGAGTGACCCACCGAGAATCGAACCTGGAACCTTCTGCGTCAAAGGCAGTCGCACTACCACTGCGCCACATCGGGCGTCGAGTACTTGACTGTCCCGATGGCTTAGCGGATAGTACCCCTGCCTTCTACGCCGAGGGTCGTGGGTTCGATCAAATATTTGTTAAGTTAATTTTCAAATATTTGTGTCGATTCTGGACTTTTTCTATGTATTTATTAACAAAAAAAGAATATAAGTATTATTATTAGCTTTTGCCACAATAGATCTGCAAAGGTCGCATTGGCTGTTGCTCTTCTCAGGACCAACCCCTGTTATATCAAATAATAATAAAACAATTAGTATCAGCTATCCAGTTCCCATAGTACAAGCTTTGCTTAGTTTGCTTAGGGCTAGATGGCGCTATGTGAATTGTCCGGAATATTTATTTTTTTATAGGTTAGGTAACTGACCCCGACAGAACGGGATAAGGAAAGGAGAATGGTAATTAATAAAATACATACATACATACATATATCACGCCTTTATCCCTTGCGGGGTAGGCAGAGCGTTAACGGCCGTAAGAATACGGTCGCTATTGCCACGTCTGACATTTTTGAGGATTGTTTTCCAAGGTTGTTTCAGAAAACATGTGTGTTACTACTACATATATCACGCCTTTATCCCTTGCGGGGTAGGCAGAGCGTTAACGGCCGTAAGAATACGGCCACTATCGCCACGTCTGACATTTTTGAGGATTGTTTTCTAAGGTTGTTTCAGAAAACATGTGTATCACTATAGTGACAGGTTGTCAGCCTGTCGCCTAAAAATTGTAATACACCAATACTCTCGAGTCCCTTAGTCGCCTCTTACGACACCCGCGGGAAGGATGTGGGGTGATGCTATTGTAAGCCGGCATCACACGGCAGAATAAAATACATGAATAGTTTTATTTTTCAGTACGAACGCGGAATAATCGCCATACCGAAGACGCTGACGAAGTCGCGAGTGGTAGAAAACGCGTCCATATTCGACTTCAAACTGGACAAATGCGAATACGAAATGCTCGCGGCCTTCGATAATGGATTCCGCACAGTCAACCCCATCTTCTGGCAGGACTATGAATACTATCCATTTGAGAAAGTAAGTATACTTTGTAATGCCGACTTAGAATAGCATGTGGCACTTGTGTGCCGCAAACAATTAAATAAAAGAGATTCTTGAGACTTGAAAAATGTATTCTATTGTAGGAAATGTAACCCTAGAACAATAATAACTAGGTAAGCATGTGTAGGGGATGAAGATCCATGAGCTAGGACAACATGTGGACTGATGAATACCTCTTCGAGGGTTTCCCTTAGCTTTTTATGCTGCCGGTGACACGTTACACTTTACTTAACACTATACTTGTACTGTACTGAACACGTTAGCAAGACGTTATTTATTTATTTCCTTTGGGCATTCCTGTTAGGCGCTTTGCTCTCAACTTTTGAAGTCAGAAAGTACGTGTGACGACATTCCAATTCCCAATTTGAAATTTTTCGTGAAAGGACAGGTGGTTTGTGAAGGATACGGACGCAGAGATTCCTCTGCTACAAACATCACCCCGCATCCTTCCCGCGGGTGTCGTAAGAGGCGACTAAGGGACTTGAGAGTGTCGGTGTATTACACTTTTTAGGCGACAGGCTGACAACTTTTTACTATAGTAATTAATACACATGTTTTCTGAAACAACATTGGAAAACAATCCTCAAAAATGTCAAACGTGGCGACAGCGATCGTATTTTTACGGCCAACGCTCTGCCTACCCCGCAAGGGATAAAGGCGTGATATATGTATGTATCTTTGCTGCAGGTCCCTGGCGCTAAGATGGAAATCCCCCAAGCGTTACTCAAATGGAAAAATGGCGCCAACAACGATATCGACTAGACTTCAACATATAAGATGTAAAAATATTAACTGCAAATATTTTAAGGGGTGAATCAGCCCATAAAACTGAACAAATTTCCCCAAGATACATATGTCGAAATATGAAAGAAATTTTTGGACCTCCCATACAAAATGTAGCAGCCGAGCGAGTCAAACTGAATGGGAGCTCCAAAAATTTTTATCATATGTCGACCTATGTTTCTTGGGAAAAGTTGTTCTGTTTCATGGGCTGATTCATCCCTTAAAATATTTGCAGCTGATATTTTTAGATCACCTTTTTGTATATCATCCACATTTTTTTATATAAACCGTGTTATTACATAGAAAAATTGAAAAGTTTGTTAAGTAAAATTTTCATATATTTGTGTTGAGTCTGGGTGTTTTCTATGTATAATATGTATTTATTTACAAAAAAAGTATATATATGTAATAATATCAGCTTTTTTGGTTCCCATAGTACAAGCTTTGATTAGTTTGGGGCTAGATGGCGCTTTGTGAAATGTCCAAGAAATTTATTTTATTAATTTATCATTTTCCCGTGGGAATAAGCTGTTTTCCCGACAAATTTTATACATTAAAACCCTCCTCTTGAATCATTCTATATACCAAAAAAAGTGCATCCAAATCCGTTGTGTAGTTTAGATTTAAGCATACATGAAAACATACAGACGCGAAAAGCAATTTTGATTTATACTATGTAGTGATGTTAGTAAATGTAAAATTTTATGGCATGAATTAATGTCTAACTTTTTTTGTGAAAACACGGTTATTATTATTTTTTTAAGTACAAATAAATGATATATTTTTACCTCATAGCCTATTTTTATTTACATAAATATAAAGTGTAAAAATACTAGCTGCAAATATGTATTTTAAGGGCTGAACCAGCCCATGAAACTGAACAACTTTCCCAAAGGAACATAGGTCGAAATATGGGAAAATCTTTTGGACCTCCCATACAAATTGATTTGGTCGGTTGCTAATTTTGTATGGGAGGCTGTGGGAGATCCAATTTTTTTTTTCATATTTCGACCTATACGTATGTTCCTTGGGAAAAGTTGTTCAGTTTCATGTACTGGTTCATCACTTGAAATGAACGCAGCACTTTTCCTAACGTCCTGTATAATTTTTACTTCCCCATGGTCGAAGTTCATACAATACAAATCAAAATTACAAAAAATACAATACATCGGGTCGCTCGTTGATTGGTTGTCCTATAAGAAAATAATAAATTTTGTACACACACACTTGGCTTATAAGTAGCAATACTAGAATCCTAGATTTTGTGTAAACAAAAAACAAACATTCATATTTCGACCTATGTTTTTTGGGGAGTTGTTTAGTTTCATAGATTAGCTCACCTTTTAAAATGTTTGTGGTTGTATTCTTAACTGAACATCTTTTTCTATAGGGGCTATGTTGGGTAACGAAAAAAATTTATTTTTTTCGGGTTCTCATACGAAGTCACTCAGCTGATCGGGAATTATGTATGTAAGGTCGAAAAAAAAATCGCGTTTCCCAACATAGCCCCCATATAAAAAGTTGTTCAGTTTCATGGCCTCAGCACAGCACGCCTGCAAAGTTTTCCTTACACCGTCCCTTACACCCTGTATATCATATCATTAAAAACTATACATATTTTTGCATTATTACATTGTTTATTTGATACTATATCTACATAGATTCAAGATTCAATCGTTTATTTCCAAGTAGATTCACAACGAATACTTTTAGAATGTCAGAGAGTTACAATACAATACTGTCACTGAATAAATGAATGAGTCATTGTAAACAATAACAATTATAAGTTCCTAATAGAATCGCGGCACGAGTGGGATAAAAAAAAAACAAAAATAAATAAAGGCACTGCCTCGGGGCTGGCCAGGCTGACCACACATCATGTAACTTACGTCACCACCATCAATTAATGAAATCAATTAAATTAAAGACAAAATATTTAAAAAAATGCATGTTACATGCTAATCAGCCGGACCCCCTGAACAGGAAAACCACCCAAAAACCTGCTCAGAAGTGCTCCTAATCTCAATTTACAATTTGTACCTAAAGAATAGGCCCTAAGCTACCCTAGCTAAGTTTTATAAATATATATATATTATTAGCCCAAAAGACGGCTACGCTAAATTAAAATAAAAGTATTACAGTAGATAATTCTGTTTCGTTATGCCAATTGCATACCTACTACTAGATTACCTTGAGACACAAGTAATTCTATTACAGTCGTAGGTATATTCATATATATTGTTATATATTCCGAATCCAATCTTTGTATAATCTATAAGGTGTCAAAATACTAGCGGCAAGTATTTCAAGGGGTGAATCAGAAACTGAACAACTTTCTCTAAGAAACTTAGGGCGAAATATGAGTTTTTTTTGGACCTTCCATACAAATTGACTTTGTCGGTTGCTAATTTTGTATGGGAGGGCCTAATTCTTTTCGGCTCGGCTGTTTCATTTTGTATGAGAGGTCTAAATATTTCTTTCATATTTAGACCTATATTCCTTGGGGAAAGTTGTTCAGTTTCATGGGCTGGTTCACCCATGTAAGTGATTGCAGCAATTTTTTTACAACCTGTATTTTTTACCCATTGTAATTTATTCCAGTTCTAGCCTTTGTATAATTTATAACTAGGTATACAAAGTGTAACTTCAAATGCGCAAAACCTGAAAATAGTTTGTGTAAAATATTTATAACATAATAATTAATTATTATTTTTCTTGATTAAGGTTATAGTCTGTAAGTTTAGGTACTTATCTTTTTGTAAACAAACTTTGTATGAAAGTGACACTTCTGAACTGTCGTTCAAACTGACAAGTTTCATACAGAATTTGTTTACAAAAAGATAAGTACCTAAACTTACAGACTATAGTTGAATTTAAAATTGGTTGGGGTGTCTGAGGTTTTGCTCGTACGAAGTTACACGTCGTATAATAGAGGGTGTTAGGGACAGCGTCCCGAAAACTCATAGGGTGCAGGCAGACCATGAAACTGAACAACTTTCCCCTAGGAAAATATGTCAGGAAACGACAAAAAAAATTCGATCCCCCCATACAAAATCGCGATCAGCTGACTGCATTTACTATGAGAAAGTTGTTCAGTTTCATGGTCTGCTTGCACCCCATCAGTATTCGGGACGCTGTCCCTTACACCCCGTATACTGAACATAGATCCAGTAATTTATAATTATTTAAAACTTTATTTCGCATGAACCTTAATTAAATCATAATTTGTAATTTTAAAACTATGATTTTATTGAGGCTCACACAAAATAAAGTTATTTATTTAATAAACCGCTTTTTTCCCTTTGCTTTCTTTCAGAAAAAAGTAAACTAAGTATATCTCATACAAATAACGAAGCGATCCCGAATTATTATTGTTTGTCTCTCTATCAAAAAAATAAATGACATTTATGAGCGGGATGGCAACAATAATGTTGCCCTTTTGGGATTGTTTCTTTAAAAAATCAAGATTTATTAATATAATACCTATTTATAATATCTGTATTTTCTACCGTGCCTATTGTGCGTGTTATTTTTAGCCGTGTGATGCCGGCTTAGAATAGCATCACCCCACATCCTTCCCGCGGGTGTCGTAAGAGGCGACTAAGGGACTCGAGAGTGTTGGTGTATTACAATTTTTAGGCGACAGGCCGACAACCTGTCACTATAGTGATACACATGTTTTCTGAAACAACCTTAGAAAGCAACCCTCAAAAATGTCAGACGTGGCGATAGTGGTCGTATTCTTACGGCCGTTTACGCTCTGCCTACCCCGCAAGGGATAAAGGCGTGATATATGTATGTATGTATGTATTTTTCTACCTCTGCCTATTATTAATTTACTATTCTTAGAGAGTTCAACGTTTTTAAGTAAGAACGTGTTATTTATGATATTATTGTGAGTTAGTTTTCGTATTTTCCTCAATGAATAATATACAAGGTGTTAAAAAATTATATAAACATTTTAATCAGTTCATGTCTATGAAACTGAACAACTTTCCCCAAGGAACATAGGTCGAAATATGAAAAATAATTTTAGATCTATCATACACACCAAGTCAATTTGTATGGGACGTCCAATAAAATTCACCCCTTAAAATGCACGGGTATTTTTTAGTCACTACACAAACTTTTTGTGTAGTGTTTTACTCATGATTCTGAACAACTTTTACTTTGGGGCCACCTGCGAAATCGAAAAATATAAATTGAGTGTACCATACATTTTTGTCGATTAGATTTTTCTATGGAACACCCAATTTTAGTTTTTGCGATATCGCAGGTGGCCCCAAAGTAAAAGTTGTTCAGAATCGTGAGTAGAAACACCTTACAAAGTTTGTGTACCTACTAAAAATAACTCTGTATTTACAGCTAATGATTTTACACCTCGTATAAGTAGTCAATGACTTTATAATAGTTCTTTATCTCTGGCTTCACATAACCGGTCGAGCGAGTACACAAAGGCCATGGTTAATAACACGGCACGAAGAGATTTGAACCGCAGTTCATGTTTGACTGAGCTAGCAAGATGGCTTTCGTGAGAACTTTGGTTTTGTTCAGTGTTTTAAGCTTAGCGGTAAGTATTTATTTTGATGATTATGTGGAATAAAATATATCAATTTATGTATCAATTTGGTGAGATTTTAAAATCTCGAATAGTTTAATGTTTATATAAGGTGTAAAAATGTTAGCTGCAATTATTTTAAGGGGTGAACCAGCCCATGAAACTGAACAGCTTTCCCCAATGAACATAGTTCGAATATGAATAAAATAATTTGAACTCCCATACAAAATTATCAACCAAACCAACCAAGTCAATTTGTATCAGAGGTCCAAAAATTTTTCTCATATCGACCTATGTTCCTTGGGGAAAGTTGTTTAGTTTCATGGGCTGCTTCACCCCTTAACATACTTGCAGTATTATTTTTTTTACACCTTGTATATTAATTTATGTATGAATGTGATGTGATTTTAGAATCACGGACAGTGTTTATAGTTATTTATCTGTTTACTACATACATACATACATACATCACGCCTTTATCCCTTGTGGGGTAGGCAGAGCGACAGTGACCGTAAGAATACAGCCACTATCGCCACGTCTGACATTTTGAGGATTGTTTTCCAAGGTTGTTTCAGGAAACATGTGTATTACTATAGTGACAGGTTGTCAGCCTGTCGCCTAAAAATTGTAATACACTAATACTCTCGAGTCCCTTAGTCGCCTCTTACGACACCCACGGGAAGGATGTGGGGTGATGCTATTCTAAGCCGGCATCACACGGCACGGGTGGAATATTTCCATCAGTCAACCAACAATGCCTAACGATGCCGGCTTAAAATAGCATCATTCTACAGTGATACACGCATCATGCGAAAGGGCCCTCAATATTTGTCAGACGTGGCGCTAGCGGCTATATTTTTACGACCGTTAGCTTCCTACCTACACCCGAGGGATTAAGGCGTGATATATGTATTGTGTGTGTGTGTTTCAGGCGATTCCCTATCTACTTGCATAAAAATTTTAGGCATAACATAGACTAGCACTATGTACATTGAACTAATGATACTTACGCATAAAAATAGTAGGCATAACACGCTAACCTAACTTAACCTAACCTAACCTAATGTCTATAAAAATACTAACCTAACCTAACCTAATTTCTCAAAGGTTGACTGGCAGAGATCCCTTAATGGGATAATTCCGCCTTTGTGCCTACTAATTCCATTAGTTTATTTAAGTTTTTTTGTAAATACTTCTTGTTTGGTACAATAAAGTTATTACATACATACATACATAATGTCTACGTATAAAAAATTATTAGACATAAATAAACTGTATTATGCCAAGATAAATATTATGCGAAAAAATGTTTATGACAAAGATGTAAAAGGGGAAAAGAATTATGCGAAACATGTTATGCTAAAACATATTAGTGGAAAAAACATTATGCTAACGAAAGGGATCCCGTTTCAGGCAGGTGACTCTTCAGACGGTGGAAAGGCGCCGAGGCTGCCTTTGAATGATGGCCACTCTATACCCGCGCTCGGCTTGGGGACTTTCCTGGGATTTGATAAGGTAAACTAAATATTGTTATTTTATTATACAAGGTATAAAAATATTAGCTGCAAATATTTTAAGAGGTAAATCAGCCCATGAACGGAACAACTTTCCCCAAGAAACGTAGGTCGAAATATGTCAAATTTTCCCATACAAATTGATTTCGTCGGTTGGTATGGGAGGTCAATTTTTTTTGCTTATTTTGACCTATGTTCCTTGGGAAAAGTTGTTCAGTTTCATGGGCTGGTTCACCCCTTAAAATATTGCAGCGAATATTTTTACGCCCTGTATTTTTTTAGCTGCAAGAATCCTGAGAGGGAGTTTAAAATTTTTGTTGTTTATTCTCCGAAGTTTTGTTTTTGATTCAATGTTTTTTGATTGATTTAAGTAAAATCGACTTTTATGATTTACGGCTTCTTACCGACGAATTTATTCAAAATAAAACTTATAACATCGTCGGAAAGAATCCTTTATGTACAATATAATTATAACTATGTTTTTTTTTGTCCATTGGATAGGCAAAGGTCTTAAGACCATACAGCCTAGTCGTCAGTCCGCGATAGTTTAGAATGATTGTATGCTGTTCACAGAATGGTCAGAAAGAAGTTCAGAAGAATGAAGTAGCACTTCCGGTGACCCAAGCCCTTAACAGCGGATACAGGTAAATAATAAATATTATTATAATTCGCTTCTGGACTGAGTCATTAATAAAATAAAAAATTTGTACGCTTAAAACTATTGTCCAAAAATACGTGCTTGTCGATTTGTAGTTTATGGAAATATTCAAAGTTTCAATTATTAAACAGAAAAATAATATTATATTAAATGTTTTATCAACTAGAGAGACATGAACATTGAACATACAAAATATTATTTTAAAAAGTAGCTCATTTGACCTGCCTGTCATCTGTGACGACCGATGTGGCGCAGTGGTAGTGCGACTGCCTCTGACGCAGAAGGTTCCGGGTTCGATTCTCGGTGGGTCACTCACAAAGTGTATATTTTTATCACTTTTTGAATGTGTTTCCAGTCTGGTTAGGACATTGCGGGCTGAACCACCCGATTGTCCGTAAGTAAGATGGTTCCGTGTTTCGGATGACACGTTAAGCCGTAGGTCCCGGTTGCTGTCTATGATCACTTAGACGGCGGTCGTTACACAACCATGTCAGAAGCCTGCTACTTGTAGTAGGCGGTTGAAAAATTGTGACACTAGGGTTCATCGGGTCGTTGGATGACTCGGTATCCCACACGAAAAGAAGAAGAAGATGACGCACGCAGTATTTTTTCTAACTTATTAATTTGAAAAAAAAAATAGGAGAATCATTTTACAATTTTCTTTAGAAATAAGCAGTGCCTGCTGTACCAGTGTTTCTTATGCCATGTACTTATTTGTGTATTTACTAGATACATAAATCACGCGTTAAGCCCTACGGGGTAGGCAGAGCGTTAACGATCGTATATTACGGTCGTTATCGCCACGTCTGACAAGTATTGATGATTCGTGTATCACAATAGTGACAGGTTGTCAGCCTGTCGCCTAAAATTGTAATATACATGAAACCCTCGAGTCCCTTATTTGCCTTTTACAACACCCGTGAGAAGTAATGGGGTGATACTATTCTAAGCCGGCATCACACAATGAAGAAATGGGGTGATGTTATTCTAAGCCGGCATCACACGGCGTATTAACTTGTGTACAATAAATTGTTAAATAAATAAATATTAAAACTTTTTTTACTTTAGGTTAATCGACACAGCTCAACTATACAAAAACGAGGATCAAGTCGGTGAAGCGGTGAGATCGTCTTCAGTTCCGAGAGAAAACATTTTTATTGTCACTAAGGTTGGTTTTTATGGCCATTATAATATACTTTTTTTTAAGAATGTATCCCGAATTGGCAACATTAGATATTGTTTGTATGTATATCTATCAAAATAATATATATTACATTTGCCGTGTGATGCCGGCTTAGAATAGCATCACCCCACATCCTTCCCATGGGTGTCGGAAGAGGCGACTAAGGGACTCGAGAGTATTGGTGTATTACAATTTTTAGGCGACAGGCTGACAACCTGTCACTATAGTGATACACATGTTTTCCGAAACAACCTTAGAAAACAAAACTCAAAAATGTCAGACGTGGCGATAGCGACCGTATTCTTACGGCTGTTAACGCTCTGCCTACCCCGCAAGGGATAAAGGCGTGATATGTGTATGTATGTATGTACATTTGAGCGGGAATGTCAACAATAAGGGATAAAGGCGTGATATGTAGGTATATCTATACAGAAAAAGCGAGGGTATGCCAGGATCGTAGCAAATGGAAGGAAATAGTCTCTGCCTACCCCAACGGAAAAGAGATTTATGATCTGATTTATGTATGTAGGTATATCTAACTAATATCTAAACGGATGCCGTGTGATGCCGGCTTAGAATAGCATCACCCCATTTCCTACCTGTGGGTGTCGTAAGAGGCGACTGAGGGACTTGAGGCTTTAAATTGTATTACAACTTTTAGGCGACAGGCTGACAATCTGTCACTATAGTGATACACAAAATTATCTCAAACGGCCCTCTATATTTGTCAGATGTGGCGACAGCGACCGTATTTTTGTGGCCGTCAGCGCTCTGCCTACCCCGTTAGGGATAAAGGCGTGATATATGTATGTATGTATGTGTATCTAAACAAATGTTTCAAAATTATTAACTACCTTGAAAAACGAAACAGTTTAATATAACGGCAACAGAAGTTACTTTATTTTACCTATCGCCAGGATAACGACTGTAAAATTACGGTTAACGCTCTGCCTACCCCACGTGGGATAAAGGCGTCGTGACTTGTGTGTGTGTGTGTGTATTGTACTTATCCCACACAGTCACATACATACTCATACATACTTATTAAATTAAGCATTGAAAACTGCACTTGATTCGTAGAAATAACCAACGACAGCTCATTTTCAGAACTGTCTGGAACGCCTTCTATTTTTCGAAAAACAAATATTTTTGTTTTTGTAAAGTTTGAATTAGTAAACATAAAAATAAAAACCGACCGATGTGGCGCAGTGGTAGTGCGACTGCCTTAGACGCAGAAGGTTCCGAGTTCGATTCTCGGTGGGTCACTCACAAAGTATTTTCACTTTGTGAATTTGTTCCCAGTCTGGTTAGGACATTGCGGGCTGAACCACCCGATTGTCCGTAAGTAAGATGGTTCCGTGTTTCGGATGGCACGTTAAGCCGTAGGTCCCGGTTGCTGTCTATGATCACTTAGACGGCGGTCGTTACACAACCATGTCAGAAGCCTGCTACTTGTAGAAGGCGGTTGAAAAATTCTACACTAGGGTTCATCAGGTCGTTGGACGACTCGGTGACCCACACGAAAAGAAGAAGAAGAAGAAAATAAAAACAAGTACCTACCTAAGTGTTTTGACGCCATCCAAATACTTCCGGCGTGACGTCATACTTTCAGTTTTTAGATCGTTTTAAAAAGTAGCACGTTCAGGAATGTAACCTATAGACTGTTTAGCACCTCGATCCATAGGTTAAATGCTCAAAGTGTCAAACTAGATGTGGATTTTTGACATTTGTGCTAAGTAGATTTTTTCAGTTCAGCTTTATAGTCTGTAAGATATAGGATGATCCCTGTGACGTTTGTGATCTTGGAGCAAATGTTATGACATAAGGTCCACTTTCCTTTGTTAACTAGTATTTGCTTCAAGGTCACAAACGTCACAGGGATCAGCCTATATTTTACAGACAATAGGAACGCCATTTAGAAGCCGGTATTTATAAACCGCCCTCAACTCTGAGATCGATCGACGACTTTTAAGATGCTGTTGAGTTTTGATTGACATTTGTGAAAATCGCTCTTGAGATCGACCTCAGAGTTGAGTGCGATTTATATATAAGCCTATACTATAACAGTATGTTCTTTTTCAGCTAGCCACAAACCGTGCAAGGGAGCCAGTGGAAGCACTTCAGGATTCCTTGAAGCTCATGAACCTGTCATACGTAGACCTGTATTTGATCCACTTCCCTATCTCATTTACGGTAAGGAACAGTTTCAATATTCTACGTAAACCCCGTTTTTTCCTTATAGGTAGTTAATTGACATCTTGGGTTGCCATTTTTGGAAATAATAGTAGATAACGCTCATGCGAATGATGATAAAGCTCAGCAGTGATTTTCCATAGATCGGCATAATCATTATTTTTTTATTGTGCACTGAACTTGACAATGATTGGAACATTGCAAAACAAATGGCAACCCTAGGTGCCAATTTACTATCTCCAAAAAAAAGGTTTTCGATAACTTTAGGGTTCCAAAAATAACTAATTGACAAAAAACTTCTGTTTTGCAAAAATTTCCACCAAAGGCATCGATTGCGCCGCGGTAAATGTGCAACTCTATTTTTAAAACGTCGTAATTCAGTTCCGTGCACGGAAGTCCACAACAAGTGGTCGAACCACACGAGTTAAAATTTCTGTTACTTGATGATTAATTTATGTGATGAGCGTCGGTGGCCAAGTGGTTAGGATACAGGTCTTACAATCGTGAGATCCGAATTCGATCCCCGCCATGTATCAAATTGTTTTTACTCACGAACATTTACCGACTGCTCTCATGGAGAAGACAAAACATCGTTATGAAACCCACATTCAAATAAAATTTGATGTTATTTGAATGTGACTTCACTTAGGATTCGGGCAAGGTTAGCCTTCGGGTTGCAGAGGTCACATCACACGTCACCTCTCCTAGGTCACAGATAATATAATACTACTGCCTAGGTTAAGTAGCCGACCCTGACAAAGAAACGGGATAAGGCTATCAGAATGATGAAAGATTTTTTTAAACTTTCAGCCAGACGAAAAAGCTTTCGACGTAGTAGACTACGTGGACACTTGGAAGAAGATGGAGGAGACCAAAAGACTCGGAATGACCAAATCCATCGGCATCTCTAACTTCAACGTCAGCCAGATCGAGCGTCTGCTGGCTCATTGTGAAGTGAAGCCTGCTGTGCTCCAAGTTGAAGTAAGTCAGAATAGAACATTGATCACGTGGTGAGAAAGGAACCGATTGTACAGCGTGTAAAAAAATAGCTGCAAATGTTTTAAGGGGTGAAAGTAAGTCAAAATACCGGGTGTAAGGGACAGCTTTCCAAATACTGATAGACCATGCAGATCCTGAAACTGTACAACTTTCTCCTAGGAACGTAATATGTCAGGAAACGACAAAAAAAATCTACCATCCAAAATCACGGTCAGCTGACTGCATTTACTATGGGAAACCAAAAATTTTTTGACGTTTCCTGACATATTATGTTCCTAGGGGAAAGGTGTTCAGTTTCATGGGCTGAATGCACCCTATCAGTATTCGGAGGGCTGTCCCTTACACCCTGTATACATTATCATTATTGGCCTCATACATGATAGACAATTAAATCTGAGGCAAGACCACCGACAGACACTGCATTGCCTGGGACGCAATTATCGTTGCCGCAGGGTTAGCCAGGGTTCTAAGTCTGCTAAATGAAAATCGATTCAGTTGGGTGTCGATTGGATCGATGGATAATTTTAGTAGTTTCGTAGTCTGTCAGTTTGAAGTATAGAAAATCACAATGACAATAGAATGACAGTTGAGTTTCGGTGGCGTTGCAATGACGAAAAAATAGCACACTTGGGACCAGGGCGCTCAATCATAGTACTGTGATTTGGGGAACACTTTCGGAATACGATGCGAAATTACGAAGCGTTGTTCTTACTATATCTCACAGATGGCGTGGCAGTTTACAAATTCTATGTTGCCAATTTATCAATCGACCCATTTTCCATGGGGAAAGTTGTTTAGTTTCATGAGTACTTTTAGATATAGGCTCGGTATAAGTACCTATATAGCTGCATACATGTTATATATAGCTATAGATGTATTTATATATATTATGTAGTTAGTTCCTACTAAGTGCTTGAGAGGGCGCTACTTACGCATTGCCAGTTTTGGCAGCTGAGATAGGTCTCTATACCCCTATATATATTAAAGTACTTTGTGCTTGGGACCCAGGACCTGCGCCACCCTCTCGGCTTCTCTGGCTGACTCCACAGGAACGACGAGTCGATACGTGCGGAGCCAGGTCGGCTGCAGGAGTCTACCGCACGATAGACTTCTGTCACTAACTAACACCTAACGTTACATGTTGTCTGGTTAGCTTGGCCAGCCCCGAGGCAGTGCTTTAGGGGCTAGTTTTAAGTTTTTAGTCCTCCTGAGCCGCGTTTACACTAGGTTCATAAAATTGTTATTGTTAAAATTGTTAATTACTGACCATCAAAAAGATAAATGTAAAATTTACTACTTTGAATAAATAATTTGAGTTTGAGTTTGACTCGCATATTCATGCTTTGAATATTTTGAAAAATTATGAATGAAGTCCGTAGTATTTTCAACCAACTTAAAAAAAACTGAGGTTCTCAGTTTGACCAGTATGTATACGTACCTATGTATGATTTTGATGCGGTTTTCAGAAAAGTATTTATCAGACTCAGCAGAAGTTTTTAAGCATAACATTGAGGTTCGCACTTTTTACATTCGTTGAAGTCGGTCCTCTTTTTAAAAAGTATTGGACAATAGTTTGAAATGTACAACTTTTATATTTTATTAATGAACTAGTCCAAAACAGAATTGTGTTATAAAATAGTTATCGCTTTCAGGTGAACCTAAACCTAGCCCAAAACAAGCTGATAGACTTCTGCAAGAAGAACGATATTGTCGTGATGGCATACAGTCCATTTGGTGGTCTCTTCGGAAAAGGCTCTGCCCCACCGCCGAGAGCCGATGACCCTGAGTTGAAGACCATTGCAGAGAAGTATGGGAAGACCACGCCTCAGATCGTGCTTCGGTATTTGGTAAGATTATCTTTTTTGCCGTGTGATGCCGCCTTAGAATAGCATCACTCCATTTCTTTCCCACGGGTGTCGTAAGAGGCGACTAAGGGACTCGAGACTATTGGTTTATTACAATTTTGACAGGCTGACAACATGTAGTAATACACAAATTTTCTGAAACTTGGAAAACAATCCTCAAAAATGTCAGACGTGGCGATAGCAAACGTATTCTTACGGCCGTTAACGCACTGCCTACCCCGCAAGGGATAAAGGCGTGATACATGTATGTATGTATGTCTACTTAGAATAGCATCACCCCATTTCTTTCCCGTGGGTGTCGTAAGAGGCGACTGAGGGACTCGAGGATTTCATGAGTAGTATAATTTTAGGCCACAGGCTGAGAACCTGTCACTACAGTGATACACGAATCATCTGAAAGTGCCCTCTATACATGTCAGACGTGGCGATAGCGACCGTAATTATACAATCGTTAACGCCTACCCCGCAAGGGATAAGGGCATGATTTGTGTATGTGTATGTCTTATCGTTAACTCTTAATATTTAGGTACAAAGAGGATTGGTGCCAATTCCAAAATCGACCCGGAAGGAGAAGATCGAAGAAAATATCGACGTGTTCGATTTTGAGTTGACCTCGGAAGAAATGGGAACCCTACGTGAGTAATGAGGATTTTTTACTGATAGGAACACTTGTCCGAACTACGTGCGGCTATTTCAGATTGAGAAATGGGCTCAAGAGTATTGGTGTATTACAATTTTTAGGCGACAGGCTGACAACCTGTCACTATAGTGGTACACATGTTTTCCGAAACAACCTTAGAAAACAATACTCAAAAATGTCAGACGTGGCGATAGCGACCGTATTCTTACGGACGTTAACGTTCTGCCTACCCCGTAAGGGATAAAGGCGTGATATGTGTATGTGTATAAAAGAATATGTACTATTTTTGGACAACAGTTTTAAGAGTATTACTCTACTATGTATTTTATTAATTACCCAGAGATCTAGCGAATTGCCAAGTTCAGTATTACTACCCCAATTTAATGGAATTTTAATGCGTTCAGTGCTTTATTATTCTCATAAATAAAAATAAGGTTTGATACAGTCAATTTCAGAAGTTAAGTATTAAGTACCCCTATTTATAAAAAATTACACAAAACAATTCGCATCGCAAGTTGGCTTTAAATTTATTTCTGACATGACGCTAGGGTTCATTGGGTCGATGGACGACTCGGTGAAAATAAAGAATTTCTTTTTTCCAGGGAAATTTAACAAGGACTTCCGGATAGTATGGCCGACATTCTGGCAGGACCACCCTTACTTCCCGTTTGAGAAGGCCGATAAACCCGCCGTGAACCTTTTTGCTCCCAAACCTAAGAATTAATCAACAATAAACAAGATTTTTCAACATTTCAATCGTTTAAAACCAAGTTGATTCACAATTAATGCTTTTAGAATGTTTAAAAAAATACAATACTGTCACTGAATAAATGAATTAGTCATTGTAAAAAAGAGAAAATTGTCAGACACAATTTTTTATATCGGAAAACAGTTTGATTAAAAACAGTCAATGAAAACGAAGTTTTATTTATTTAATGATACAACAATTTTTTTTTTACAGGCGACGCACTCTGAAACGATGCCATCTAGTATCGAGTAGAAAAACTGACAAACGCAGCGCTATCCACTAATAGATGGCGCAAGGCGTTTAAGTAATTTAAAACAATATTATAGATGGCGCTGCGACTAAAACAGCACAAAATATGCTTCTTAGAGAGCGCTAATTTCGTTATTCCATGAAGTCAAGCAGGTTTTTTTATTATTATTTAATTATATGGACTTCTACCCTATCTAGGGTAATTCTGCCAGTGTCAGTGAGAAAAGATTCCAGCGCAGCACTGAGAGCGCAGCAGCTGCGCCGGACGGTTAAGCTTTAAAATAATTTGGCAGCTGTCACTTATGGTCTATTTGAACATCCATACTTTTATGTCCCTCCTTAAATGGTCCAAAGAAAAAATCTAGATTCTGGACACCGTTAGGACCAACATGGAATATTTTTTTTAAATTATTCAATAAAAAAATATATTGGAACACTCCAAACAAAATGCTCGATCTGTCGTTGTTACTATGGGAGGTCTGTTTTTTTTTCGTACATAAAAAAACAATATTTCAGATTTGTAGCTAAGCTAAGTGTGTCCAGATTTGGTAGATTTTTTCTTTGGGCCACTTAAAGAGGGATACCTATAGTATCAATTCGCCAAACGGCACTTGACCCTGTCACCCTGCCAACCCGCCAACCTACATCTATTACAATCAATTGTGTAAATTACCATTATCTGAGCCGTTAGCGTTGGGGTCACAAGTCATAACGGTTTTTCACACCACAGATAAGTTGTGTGTATTTTGGTTTGGGCTTGTTTTGGGACAGAATTATTGATAATCACGGCAGAATACATACAAACATACATAATATATAACGCCTTTATCCCTTGCGGGGTAGGCAGAGCGTTAACGGCCGTAAGAATACCGTCGCTATCGCCACGTCTGACATTTTTGAGGATTGTTTTCCAAGGTTGTTTCGGAAAACATGTGTATCACTATAGTGTAATACACCAATACTCTCGAGTCCCTTAGTCGCCTCTTACGACAACCTTGGGCAGGATATGGGGTGATGCTATTCTAAGCCGGCATCACACGGCACATAGAATACATACACACATACACACATAAATCACGCCTCTTCCCCGTTGGGGTAAGCAGAGACTACATCCTTCTAATTGCTACGATCCTGGCACACTTCTTTCCCTTCTTCTACACTCATCAGTCTTGTCTTGTCATGCAGGCTCATAGGGACTTCCCACTGACCAGGTCCCCAAGTCTGCCATTTTTTTGTCATTGTAACGACATCGAAACTCAACTGTCATTTAATTACCATTGTGATTATTCTATACTTCAAACTGATAGCAGACTACGAAATGACCGAAATCATCCAACGGAGATCCACTCGACATCCAACTAAAACAATTTTCATTTAGCAGACTTAGGGCCCTGACCTTTTTTCAAAACGTAGGTATGTTATTCGCGGTCGTAGAGCCAGAAGGCCGCAAAGCAGAACAGTCGTGTAAAACGTATTACCTACTTCGACCAATATAAGTAGATATGGACGGGACGTACCGAGCAAGTGGTTTGATCCGCTCCAAGTAAGTGCAAGTGTGTGCAACCTTGAACACCTCGCTCAGTCGGTCTTCGCGCCGGCTACAAGAAACACGTGCGACGCGTCCGGTACAACTCGCAAAACTTTCGTCTGGATGACGACTTATGCTTTGTTAAAGTGTGTCAACAGTTCAAGAAACATAAAGAAAGCATCAGGCATTACTTTTCATGCGTAATTACTTATATTTTGTATTAAATTATAATAAAGCCGTCAAAAAAGTAGAATCGTTTACTTCCCGCCATTGCCGTTCACTGTTCAGTGTGGTACAGACTGCAAAAAACTAGTCATGATTTGTATAAAATGTTTTTTTTTTTTTTTTTAGATAAAGTGATTGCATTTTGTAAATGCAATAAATACTTACTTATGTTGTAATGTTGTTTTGTGACTTCCTAGAAGCTAATTATCAATTTACGTTTTAGCTTTCAAAGTGAGGTTGAGATGGATCGATATCGTAAGAAAGTCGAGGAAGGATGATTATTGGATGAGGAATAAATATGCTCATATTTGCTCGGATCATTTCGCGCAAAATGAAATAAATTTATTTGACAAAAAAAGGTCTGCGCAAAATAATCAAAAATGCTGTTCTCAAACATAAGGTATTACTTAATATTTCTTGTGATATAGGTAAGTAATGTGTTTGTTTATAAATGTGTTATGAATTAGTTAAAGGTTTAATAAATATAAATACATACTTATGAAATGATTACTTTTATTTTTCCTAACTTTGTTTGTTGACCGTACCGATTGGAAGAGTTCGAAGAATGGTTTTACAGCGACGCCGTTCAAGCACACGCTTCATGCTAGGTTGCCCTTTTCGTATGCGACCGATGGATGGATTTGCATACGAAACGCGCAAGCTGGTGTGAAGTGCGCCCTTGAAGCTTGTTGCTATAAAGGGGCCCGAACATAAAGAGCGAAAGTCACTGACATAATGCTATCGCGTTCGCACTACACAGCGCAAGTACGTCTTGCTATCTCTGTCTGTCATCGTATATTCACATGATTTGAACGTGTGTAGCTGTGTGCGTGTGTTTATATGTAGGTGTGGTCTTGGCACATTTTTAATGATCTGTTTCTATGCGTAAGGCATGTCCATATCTACTTATATTGGTCGAAGATTACCTATTTATATTTTGCAAATTTGAGGCACGTTTTCTTGTGCAATGAGAGATAAGTCGCAAAAAAAACATTTCAAAAGCAAACCACAAACCTCGTCCGTACTGATCTCAGTAATATTGTTTATGTTGAGAAATTAGTAGCACTTGTATTGTACCTAAGGTAAGGTCTCTCCATAAAAAGTGAATCAATAATTTTCACTTATTTTACAGTGGGAATAAGATGTTCTCCCGGCAAGTATTATACATGAAAACCTTCCTCTTGAATCACTCTATCTATAATCAAAATCCGTTGTATAGTTTTGAAAATTTAAGCAAACATACATACAGACAGTTGCGAAAAGCGACTAGGGTTTATACACGGAGGACAGAAACCAGTGGAGAACGCGTCGGTGGCTTTATAATACTTGGTCCAAGCACGCGTACCTATTTTTTTTATAAAGGGTGTCCAAACCAAAAAAGTATCCCGTAAGGACAACATTATTGTTGACATCCCGTTCATACATATGTCATATATTTTGATAGAGAGACAAACAATAATGTTCCCAATTCAGAATTCTTTCTTTAAAAAAATCGTGTCATACTCACAAGGTAAAAAGAGATGCGGATATGCTTAGTTTCGACAGCGTCCATTTTTTTCCTTACTCTAAGATATTATCTTAATTATTCAAGTCAATAATGTATATGGAATGAGACACTTTCAGACTCAGTACACATTGCCAAAATTATTGAATGACTTACCTAGTGATATACGAAACTGTTACCTTGGTCAGAAATATCAGAACCACTTAAAAAAGTATTACATGTCATTGGAAAGTGAAGATTATTTGTATATGTATTAGTGTAATATGTAAGAGAACTCGTCATCTTCAGATAAGCCTGCGTAGGGCTTAAGAGGATGACCAATAAATTTAAAAAATTGTAAAATGTTTATGTTGGTAAATAAAGAATAAATAATATTTTTATGGTAGGTAACGCACAAGCACTTTTTTGTATTGGAGTGGTCGCGGGGCATACATAAATTGCAGCGTTCATAATAAATTAAATCACAAAATAAAATAAAATTGTATCAGGGATGTAGTTTATTAGAATTTTAAGATGGGAAACCTGGAAAAAGTATCCACGCCAAACAACTACAAGTAGACTTCGTATTTGAAGTGTGAAATTTTATAATATCTTTTCGGAGACAGGCGACCAAAAAAAAAACAAAACAA
This sequence comes from Keiferia lycopersicella, assembly GCA_029255805.1. Lineage (NCBI taxonomy): Eukaryota > Metazoa > Arthropoda > Insecta > Lepidoptera > Gelechiidae > Keiferia > Keiferia lycopersicella. The sequence continues at coordinate 2,072,612 of JARACZ010000023.1, forward strand.
AATAATAAAAATTTTGGAAAAATCGATTTTCGCTTTCAAATACAGGGTGACAAAAAAAATTATAACATTGGACGTAACTTAAAAAAGACTCAATCCGTCCCATTTTTTAAGAAAAAAGAAACAGCTGTCATTTCTTCCAAATAGGTTATAAAAGTGGCAAATTGTAAAACAATTTTCAGAACATGTACAAAATGTTTTTTTTTTTGTATTTACTGACTTTAAAAATATTAAATAAGGGAAAAGGCGTGATATGCGTATTTTTATAAATATTTGATTTACAAAAAATACTAATCTGCAATAATCAAGTTCTATAGTCGTGCAACAAACATTTTAAGTATAATCACGAATATCTCTGTCTGTACTCACCTCGCTGCATTCCGATAGGTGTCCCTATTCTAGACAAAAAAAAACAAACTTAACGGGTGATTAGATAAAGTTTATCGTGGGATATAATTTAGGATTTTCTTTTTGTTTTTGGTGGCGAACCAACTTTAAATTATTATACACAAATTATCTTATAAAAAACCTAAGAACTTAGAATAAAAAATTAAACTAACTTAAACTAGGAAACAGTCGTCCAGGGCGCCCCCATGAGACATGGTACCCAAAACGTTTTATAACTTGAGTTCATGCAAAAAATTGCAATGAGCTAGTTAGTTGGTTTTAGCTTGGTTATAAATACTATATAAAAATTAAACATAAAAATAGGTACGAAACTGAGCTATGCTGTAACATTTTGGCGTAATATCAATCAAAAATATTAATTAATGCTAAACGGTATAATTAATTTATAACTCCTTCCTTCGTGCACGTGTTAATTTCCATACGTAGGCAAAAAACTTCATTTTGTTACCAACAAAGTGTCGGTAACTCCCTTGGTTCAAGTAAATTAATAGATTGTTACTATTTTAGAACTCAAAAATTAACTAATTTCCCGGATCTCTGGATATTAATACAATTCATTCTCTTTTGGGACAACAAACAACTTAGAACCCATTGTTCTAAGCGTGGCATTTAAATTGACCGATTACACAGAATAATCCCGCGCTACGGTTGACCAATCGCAGCCAACTTCAGTTCATTGCCAGCTGTCGTGCGCACGCGACGCGTCGCGAAATTCCATATTTAAATATAAATAACCTTTTGTTTTTAAATATTTTATCGTTAATACCCGTCGAAAATCAAACTGTTTATACACAGGCTGATGAAATGCGGAAGTTTTAAGTTCTTTGTGTGGTCGTACGGTGTTTTTTTGTGACAATAAGTGAGACAGCAAGGACAATGACCAAATTACGAACCTATCAATAATAAATAACGCTGGTTGAAGTAGTGAAACCGCAATGGAGGACGTATATACGATTAAAGTTAAGACTAAGCCAGATACGAGAAATCTTTACCCTTCAGAAAGACGATACTCGGCTTCAACAGTCTCTGGGCTAGCGTGGGTGCATATCGCCTTAGCAGCTACGTCATTCTTGCTGGCTTGCTTAGCTTTAATCAACCCAAACTCAAGCACTGATATAAAACAACTAACTTTGAACGACACGGAGGAAAAGCTCGTCGATAGAAGCGAATTGATTTTTAATATATCTGAATTTGAGCCAACTACAGAATCGGACAGTGCGTTTAGTGATAATTTTACTGTAAATAATGATGAGAAATACAACGAAGATACAAAAGATGAGATTGATAAAATAAATAAAATTGATAATAACTACATTTTAGTACTAGCGCCAACTTTGTTGACAATTTTTGCATTAGCTGCTGGTGTTGCCTCCATAATGGCCTCGGTCAGGTGGTATATTGACAGAAACATCACATGGCTATTCTTTGCGTCTATTCTGTCTTCAATTTTTGCATTTATTTCTGTTATTATGATAATAGTTTGGCTGACAACAACAGGAGAAACTTCTAGCATTCAAAGTGAAAATTCAAAAGAATTCATTGTTGTAAAAACCAGCGATGTTATTCATAAAAACGAATCTCATATTATCATTAAGAACTCTTCAACAGGTGAAGAAAACGATGACTCCAGTTTTTTCAACAAACGTGTTTTAGCTATAAACATACTCATAGCGTCAGTCCTTGAACTACTTTGGTCAATTTTGAGCGTTAAAATTGCTTACAAAGGCATGAGAAATAACTACAAAGAAGACAACGATAGAAGGGGCAATTGTATCTCAGTAGTAACGACTATTAAGGGTAATACGAATAAATTACCAAGAAACGCTAAATTGATACCACCGAAACCGGATTTAATCGAGCATTATCCAAGCACGAACATCAAAAGAATATTCCTTGCACAGAGCGACAATGGATTTTATTTGAAAAACCAGAACAATAAAGCGAAGAACACGGAAACCAGTTCTGAATTCTACAAAGAACGGATGATGAACTTTTTGAACCGATGCGCCTCACAGGCGAACAATTCAGAGATGAGGACTCCTAGCGAGGTCGAGTCTGTGCTTAACGTCATTCCTGAGGTGGCAAATGTTGAGGCTGTCATAGAGAATGAACCAGCAGCTACACCAGTGAAGGATAACAGCAGAATCACTCCAGTGAGCTGGGGTGACACCCCGGAACATACAATATACAATCAGAACACGTTGGATCTTGATAAGATTTTCAATTTTAAAAAGGACGAGAAAAAAACCAGTGACCTAGAAGATGAAAAAATTCACACAAATGAAGAGAATAGTGATAGTCATAAAATTAACGAAAGTGAATAAAAATATATCATGCGCAATGTGTAAAAAATAAGTGATAAAACTAATCGACTAAGTGAAATAGACACTTTATAGCTCAGTCTTTTCACACATATCACGCCTTTATCCCTTGCGGTGTAGGCAGAGCGTTAACGGTCACAAAAATACGTACGCTATCAGCACATATAAATATTGAGGGCCCTTACAGATGATTTGTGTATCACTGTAGTGGCAGGTTGTCAGCCTGTTAACTAAAGTTGTAATACACATGAATCCCTTGATCGCCTCTTACGACACCCGCGGGAAAGATATGAAGGGATGTTATTCAAAGCCGGCATCACACTGTTCATGTCTTTTCATACCTGTATATTAATTTTAAAATATGTTTTTATAATTCAGTATTTCTGCCGTATCTTTTTACCACCGGTACGTAAACTACGTCGCCGTTCGTTTGTTTCACAACATTGGTCACGACACGACGTAGAATTTCACCACTGGAACGATACGGTTAGAGTTGCCAGGCGTCCGCCTTTAGCCGAACAGTGTAAGGCTTTTTGACTGCTTGTTTGGTCAAAATAAGCAGCGTCTGGCCACGTCCAGCTTTTGTTAGGCGTTTATATTTCTAAATTCACGTGGATCGAGACCGAATTCTGAAGAAACAAGCACCGGCCGGGCAAATCGCCCCCAAAGCTCGTTTCCAGGCTGTGTTTTCCAATTTTTAACATGAACACCGAAAATCCTTTTTTTTTATCCATATATTCGGCCAAACAAAGCTTAGTTTTCAATTTTTTTATTTGGAAACTGAAATTCGTAAAAATGTCCGGCCTTCAGGTGAGAGGACCTGGCAACCCTAGATATGGCAATGATCTCTTGTTTGTAAACTATTTTAGATAGTGTACCAATTGTTTTGATTTTAATGTTGTAAACGTTGGCCACATGACATTCCGTAATTTTAGTGATAATATATCTACCGAAGTATCCGGTCTATGTGTGTGTTACATATAACACGATTTTTTTTTAAAAGTATCCCGAAAGACCAACATTATTGAATCCTTTGTTTAAAATATCGTGTTATAGAAACTGTCTCTCTTTAAGAGATCCAAAGGAAAAATTTACACTCTGCTAATATGGAATATTGTTTTTGAATATTCTAAAAAAAAAAATTGGTAATCTCATACTGATATGATAATACTGACTGTTATATCATTTTGTGATTGTCCAATTTTTTTTCGAATAATAGTACATCAGAATTTATTTTACGTGTCCAGAAATCCATTTTTTTAGGCCTATTAAAAACGGACACCTGTATATAAAAAAGTAATGAAATTATTTATTTAGGACTCAAAAGACACGTAAAAGTGTTTTCTTTTTTCTCTACAAAGAAAAAGTTTTTCATAAATAAATAAGATTTAAATATATATTTTTGAGGATAGTGAATATTGAACAATTTTGTTGGTGCTTGTCTTTTTCTTGAAAGCTATTTCTGGTTCGTTATTGTGATTAGAAAAATCGCAGCCCTTTTTGGACGCCCTGTATAAAACTAATAAAAAAAATGTTTTCATTGTTTGTGTATATTTGTGCATTTACTTTACAAGGTTAAGCTACCTAACCGAATTATAATACTCGTAGGTACCTTTTTTTAAATAAGGTGTAAAAATATTAGCTGTAAATATTTTATGGGGTGAATCAGCCTACGAAACTGAACAGCAACTGCCATCTGGCCTCTGCAACCCGAAGGTAAACCCGGCCCGAATTATAGGTTAAGTCACAATTAGAAATTCATCTGAATTCAAATTTTATTTGAATGAGGGTTTAATCACGATGTTTATTACTTCGCCGTAAGAGCAGTCGGTAAATGTACGTGAGTAAAAACACATTGGTACATGGCGGGGATCGAACTCGGGTCGGGACTCACGATTGTAAGACCGGTGTCCTTACCACTTGGTCACCGATTTTCTTCTGTACTAGTGTACATTATATAAATTATTTAATTATGTATTTTGATCCACAGGTGCTAATATTAAGCCATAGTATGATGCTTTTATTAATTTTAAAAATAAAATATTTTTTAGAACACTATATTATTTTTTGTCTGTGCCCGGTGTAACTCATTTTCCCGTGGAATAAATATATTTTCCTGGCAAGTAACATAAAAACCTTCCTCTTGAACAACTCTATCAATTTCAAAAAACTGCATCAAAATCCGTTATGTAGTTTTAAAGATTTAAGCGAACATACATACATACAGAAACGAAATCCGACTTTGTTTTATACTATGTAGTGATAGTGATTTTGATCTGTATAACCAAAAGCTGTGATCTGATAATCAACCTCGTTTTTCGTTTCACACGGTCGGTTAACGAGCTAGATGACGATCACCGTTATGGTTTTAAATTTTAATTTAAATATTACGACCCTGACATACAAATCTTCCCGCCGGATAATAAATGTTACAAAGACAAAAAGTTAATGGAAAAAATAGTCTTAGTGTTAAAATGTACAAAAGTCTTAATGTAAATGAATGTGCAAATGACAAAAAAAAACTACCTCTCTGGTCTTCTCCTTGCCTTATCCCGTTCTCTGTCAGGGTCGGCTACCTAACCTTGGGGATTTGACGTGGAACCAAGTTTTTACACAGAGCGACTGCCTTCATTCTCTGCATCTGCATATAATTACTGCACCGATCGGAGATAACTTTCGCTACGATCTGAGCTGTTCTTTTCACGCTCTATAGCTACACGGTTTGCTTTGGACTTTCCATTTTTATACTTTGTATCTTTCGTGTTGGACGTCGAGTCGTCCAACGACCCAAAGAACCCTAGTATCAGAATTTTTTCAACCTGCTTCTACAAGCAGCAGGCTCCTGACATGGTTGTGTAACGGCCGCCGTCTAAGTAATCATAGACTGCTTAGCATGCAATCCGAAACACAGAACCATCTTTCTTACGGACAATCGGGTGGTTCAGCCCGCAATATCCTAACCAGACTGGGAACAAATTCACGAAGTGATAGCCTATCAACTTTTGTGAGTGACAGTCCACTGCTGGACACGGACTTATCACGTTTGCCAGGCGAATTGGCGAGCGCAGTGTAAGGTAGGTTAGATACGTTGTATTCACAGGGAACGTAGCTGCTATTCCATTCATCGGATTCATCCTTTAGACGCCTTTTACGACACCCACCGGTAGAAATGGGGTGGGAAACAAACCTGGAACCTGTGCGAAGCCTATGCACTACCACAGACAACCACTGCGCCAAACCGGTCGTCAGCGCCATCTATTGACGACGAACCTTTCTCTCTGCTGTTTACTGAAGTTGGGAAAACGTGGTTGTCTTCGATTTAGTTCACAAAGTAACTAATAGATGTCACGCTTATCGGTATAGTTCGTTATATAAAAACACACTTTGTATGAAAGTGACACTTCAGAACTGTCAGTTTAATACAAAGTTTGTTTACAAAAAGATAAGTACCTAAACTTACAGACTATAGATACATTCATATTATACCCATAGACTACTTACTATACATATATACTATATAGGTTTAAAATAAAATAGAGTCCGCGCCGCGAAAAAAATTAGTACCGTCCGTAATCTTTTCTCACTGACACTGGCAGAATTACCCTATATAGGGTAGAAGTCCATATAATTAATAATAAATAAAAAAATAAAATAAAATGTAAATCACAAATGTAAATTATATGCGTATAATATTAATAACATAAAATTGGTGAACCATTCGTAATGCATACAAAGTTTTGTGAGTGGACGGGCCAGAGGGATTCGGGGTTGGGGTGGGGTAATTTATTTTGCTCTAGAAGAGGATGATGTACAAGAAAGTCATAGGTATTCACATTCTACGTAAGAATTTATCACCTAAATATCAATCATCAATGAAGTCGCTACTTGTGTGTTTTTTTTGTGTTGGTCTACGTTTTCGGCCCCGGAGCCATAGAAATTTGATCTACATTGCGTAGCCGGCGGGACATTATAAATCCAGGATTGTTGACCCGCTACGCAATGTACATCGAATTTCACCTTTAGACTTGTAGCCTGTAGTTTTGAAAAATGTGGCACAGCCCAATGCCCTTGGGGCGAGACTGGGCTTAGGAGTTGTTCTGGGAAGAACGGATCAGGCTGAAATCGTCTTTGCGTTTCTCTGTCTGTTGTGATAGACATCGCAAGGAATCTGATGCGTTTTTAATAGATCGATTGATACAAGAGGAACATTTATGCTTATGTATACTACATGTGAGAAAAACGGATAGCAGCAGGGCACACGGTAGTAAGATTATAAGGTTAGTCAAATTTGCCACCCCATGATTGACACCCGGTGATGTAGACTGGAAAAGAAAAAAACCCCGAGCCCGGTTTGTTAAAAAAAGGATCTCGAATTATTGCAACATTATTGTTTGTCTCTCTATTAAAAAATATGAGCGGGATGGCAATAATAATGTCGCTCTTTCGGGATACTTTCTTTAAAAAATCAGGTTATACGTCCAAAAGTTCACCCTAAGCCAGAATATGGATGAATGAGCTTAGGGTGACCCCTTGGCCAAGATTAACTTAAGTTTCCATTCCAATACCAACACTCTGGGGTGGCACATTGGAATCACCTTATACCTAGTTTCGGTAACCAGTAGCGGTAAATCAGTAGGTATAAGGCTGTTTGTCTGTTGACTGCACTGTTTGGGCCACGTAACAGTTAATTTTAGATTCCCCAGAAAACAGTTGATTTGAAAATGAAATATCCTTGTAAGTTAGGCTAAGGGTACCTGAAGTAAAATGTAGAATAAAATAATGCTATAGAAAAATCACCTCACCGTAAGAAAAAGTAAAAAAAAAACATATTATGAATTCAAGAAAAACTGTTTCTTTAACTTTATTTTCAGAGATAAATCAAATCTTTTGTGAAGATCCAATCATAGACGCATTGCAAAACATCGGCAGATCTCGCTTAAGAAAATCAAGATCTACTCTCTCAGTTCTGCGTCTTAAAAAGTCGTATATAAAACTTCGCTGCTTAAAAAATTTATATTTAAGATCCTGTGCATCGAAGTCTCCTGATTCGACATCGACATCGTATTCAAAATCTGTTAAGGTTACAGCGACCTATATATTGGATGATCGAAAATGTGGTCGTACCTCCCAGCAAAGCAATAAATCATCAAAGCCTTCTGTTTATTCAAGTTTGGCGTCGTTTGGTTCAACTTCTCCTCGCTCAGGATCATCTATTTCAAGATCCAGCTATTCTACACCTAAACGTAGCTATTCCGGTTCACTAGTATCTGTGAAACGCAAAAAAGCTCCCTACAGACATTCTTGCTTGCAGTCTTTTGACTCAAAATCGCATCATATACTCAAACCTTGTCTTAAATCCCCAGCTAAAACACGTTCTCCATCAAAAATCCCAGTTAAAACCTCTTGCGCAAAATCCCAGTCAAAGCCTCGGACAAAAGCTTCATTATTGAAATCATTTTGTTCTCCAACATTGCCGAACAAACTTAACTTACGATCACCTACTTCAAAGTCACCTAATATTAAACCCGGAACACTCCCTGGAAAATTACCCGATACAAAACAAATACCAAACCAACGTTCATGCTTAAAGACTTCTATCTGGAAGTTGCTAAATAGAAAACCTTCTGCCTCTAAACCTAACTGTAATTATCTAGACAGTTTCCCCAAATCATCACAGCCAGCTAATAGAAATTCTAAATATTCAACTCCAGAACACGTTCTGTCTAAATCTCCTGAATCCAAACCTTCACCATCCAAATCTCCGCCTTCAACTTCAATCAGTTTTAAAGCTGCTGATACAAAACTCTCAAGATCTTCTGTACAAGTCCCTCCACAACCGAAGACCCCTAAATCAAAGCCAGTGTACTCAAAAGCATCAAATAAGAAAGCTGATTTGATTTTTTTTCATTCAATTATTCCAAAGAATAAAGCACCACGTTTTACTTTGAGATCTCAGTTCATTTCGTCTGCAAGACCCTTTCCAAAACAATCACAGCAAGTAACGGCTACATCCAAACCAATTTATAAAAAATCTTCACAGGAAAAGTCTCTCTCAGAAGATTTGTCACTACCGCTACCAAACTTGAAACTACGACATTTAAATCGTCTTCCAAGATTAACCGCCTCTAAAATTCACGTATCAAAACTATCTCTCAAAAGATCTCAATGTTTAAAAGGACCCTTATTAGCTTCTGATAGAAGACGACAATCTTCAAAATCTATGGTTAAATTATGGGAATATGTGGTTTTCGACCCCAAAGCAAAGTTACCCAGACCGAAGAAAACCTCAGACTATTTAGAGCATTATGTTACAACCAAAGTAGATGTTCTCTATATGACGGAATTGAAGAATTATTTTGACAAGATTAAGTCAGCTTTCGTAAGTATCTTGACAAGGTATTTAAATAATTTATTTTATCATACAGACCAAAAATACATATATGTGTACATATATTATGCAGCATTCCAGTAGAGAGTCATACGACATGTACCTACAATTAGATAGGTAGCTAGTTTTCAACCAAAAATACATAACCAAATGTGTTCAGATGCAGCAATTAACCCTCCAAATACCAGGTGAAAAATGTAATGGCCCATTCAAGGTGGGTTCTCGTAGAGTAGAGCCCAAATTAAAACCTAAATTACAACTTTATCATATTTTCATAAAAAAGTGCTTAAATAAAAAAAAAATGTCGTTTATAATTATAAGACTATCTGGGTCTCGTCTAACTGTGTGACCCTGCCTAAAAGCCTGGTATCTATTTTAAGTTCTTCCAGCATAGATTCGTTGGTCTTCTCTTTTCGTGTGGGACACCGTGTCATCCAACGACCCGATGAATCCTAGTGTCAGAATTTTTCAACTGCCTTCTACATGTAGCAGGCTTCTGATATGGTTGCGTAACGACCGCCGTCTAAGTGATCATTTACAGCAACCGGGACCTACGGCTTAACGTGCCATCCGAAACACGGAACCATCTTTCATACGGACAATTGAGTGGTTCAGCCCACAATGTCCTAACCAGAACGGGAACAAATACACAAAGTGATAAATCAACCCCGTGAGTGACCCACCGAGAATCGAACCCGGAACTTTCTGCGTCAAAGGCAGTCGAACTACCATTGCGCCACATCGGTCGTCGATTCGTTGGTGAGGCGTTCCGTGCAGGATACACGGAGCATCTTGTGCCAGCACCACATTACGAACGAATCTATCTTCTTTCAAACGTAGGTTTATAATGTCAAGGTTTCAGGGGCGTACAAAAAAATAGAAAGATAAGGGTCGTCAATAACTTTATTATTGTTTTGCGCTTCATTCTCCTATTACGCCATTTCTTCTCTAGCCTCTTCTGACTTGGTCATTTGGCCCCTTTTGAAGACTTCTTGCTCGCAGTCAGCATCGTCACTGATTTGTGAACTCAGGTAAACGGTTTTTTTCACAGTGTCGAGGTCACTCATTTTGTTGGTGTGTTGTAAATTTCCTTACCTATCGACAAACGTCAACTTTGTTTTGCTTCTGTTAATATGGAGTCCATACTCTTTGCTGATGGGAGCGATGGTCAGTTACTGAGAAAACTGGCTAAAAAGAAACAATGATTTAAAAAATAATCGAAAATGTTATTCTCTGGGGTCTGTCAGGTCTATAAGACCCCTACTGGTATGAGGAGGGTTGTAGTATATGAATGGTGGACGCGGTTTTCAATAACATTCTTCGTTTTAATTGTTTTTAGACTTACGGAGGACCTGAGTATAAGGCGCTGCAACTGAAGCGACACAATCACCGTACCGAGTGTCATCAAGGGCCAACTACGTCTTCTCGTGATGCCAATGAGGCAAGGAGAACATATCTATATACTTACTTGAAATATGCATAATATTGATGAGTTTCTTATTTCAATAAAAAAATATATTTACAGGGGAATCCTAACGTCAGAATTCCAATCAACGTTGAGAATTCTGATTCAACTAAAGCAAAACATGAATATTGGAATAACATCGGTAATGCTAAAAGGGACATTGAGAATGCAATTCGAGGATGGGTCGAAAAAATACCTATACAAGTCAGGCCAGAGAATCAATATCAGAAAGAAGAAAAAATAAGAAGACTGATAAACAATATTACTAGAGATAGAAATCGATATGAAGATGGAGTCGATAACGCAACTTCTTTACTAAAGCTTAGACAAAGTATCGCAATACAAATCGACAGCAATATTGAAGATAGCAACACTAGCGGTCGTATGGATAATATCAAGACAGATAGTCTTGTTAATCATAAGAACCCACGTAACTCAAATCTTTTAAACAGTCCGAGTAATGCCAGTTATTTACTAAAACAAACACAAACTAATAATTTACAGAGATATAACAAGAATACTCAAGCAAATGATGAACGCACAAACAGTAACAAAACATCTGAGAACCCTAGTTTTACTCAAATCCAAGAGCGCATTAAAACTGACATAAGAATGGATGGTCACGCAAGCTATGCGAGTTCACGTGTTACGCAAACCCAAAGTTACCAACACAGTCCTAAAACAAACATAAGACTTAGTGACAACATAAACTATGAATACACTGGTCATATCCCTGATAACACTGGTCAATACAACAGTTATGAGAACCCAAGTGTTACGCGAAACCAAAAAAGCCAAGACCGGCCAAAATCTAATGTAAGAATAGATGTCGACTCGGGCTATGAGAATTTTAGTGTTATGAAAACCCAAAACCTCCAAATCAGCCTTGACACAAACATAAAAGAAGGTAGCTCAAGCTATCATAATTCTGATATCACTACTCGATACAACAGCTATGAGGACATTGAGAATTCAAGTGTTATGTCAACCGAAAAACGCTCAGTCCTTTCTAAAACTAACATAGAAATAGATGATAACCCAAGCTATGAGAACCTAAGTGTTACGCAAGCCCAAAACCACAAAAATAGTACTGAAATAAACATAAGAATAGGTGACAAATTAAGCTATAAATGCACTGATCATAATTATGATACCGCTACTCGATATTACAGCTATGAGTACATTGAGAATACCAGTGTTATGCCAACCCAAAAACGCCCAGACCATTCTAAAACTTACATAAGTATAGATGATAACCCAAGCTATGAGGACCCAAGTGTTACGAAAACCCAAAACTACCGAATATGCCCTGACACAAACATAAGAGAAGATGACAGCTCAAGCTGTAAATATACTTATCATAACCCTGATAACATTTGTCTACCAAAACAATTTTCTTCCAAAGGAGAAAATTACCAAAATATACAACAGCCTAATAAAGTTAGAATGCCTGATTCTAATTTTAGTAGCAGCACTACTCAACATTATAAAGAGACTAACGATCCTTCTTACAGAGAGAACGACCATAATCTTCAACATTCTAAATCTTTTATTAACACTAAAAATTTTGTACCTAAGAATAGCAGTAATATCCTTAAAAACCACAATATAATGGATATTCCAAATATTGAACATCACACTGATCCCCTAAATAGTACAAAATACTATTCAAGCAACGAATGTGGCAATTCAAAAGATGATTTGGTTAAAATGAATCGTAATCAGCCAAAGAGAGATAAATCTAAAGAATCAAGCCTTGCCAGACGTCAATGTATAATAAAGACGGTGGTGGAAAATGTAATAACACACTGTTTCCAAAAGTGCAATTTTAATAGCTCAGTAAACAAACAAGAAGTTATCGATGAAATTATTACAAATATATCTCCATACTTACATAACCCTCGAAGTACCATTCATTACTCTGTAATTAAAAAAATGATTCTGGACGTTTTTGAAGAGTTAGGTTTGTCTACTACAACTGCAAAAAGTAAAAAGAGTGAACGACTGGTTGACGAATTGTCAAACCGCCTAATCGGTGTTGTTAGCAGAAAAGAGTGTTCAGGTAAATATGATGATTGTGGTTACGATTTAAATATCTATAAGCCATTTAAATCTGTCGCAAATGTTCATGTTGCAGCAGAAATTTTAAGGCAAGAATTAATGGAAGGTGATAAAATCAGTAATATTAGGAATGTATTGGAAAAAATTGCAAACATAATATGCAATAAATTAGATTATTTCTATAAAGTTATTGACGATCCTAACGATACAAGAATCCTAAGAAACGATAGTAAGATAGTTTTTGAAAATGATGAAGAGCATGGCGATGCTGAAGTTGAAAGTATTATAAGTCTTCTCATGAAAAATACTAAAGAAGAAGAAAATATGATAGCTACAACAAATAATAGAACATCAGTTACATCTGGACACTGTTTAACTAAACCTGTTTCCATCATGTATACATCAGAACATGATATAACGCCCTCATTCGCAATTCCCAATGGCTCGTCGACACCTAAAAAGAAAAAAGAAGTATCAAAGCAAAGTGAAGAAGAAAAGGCTTATTCTGATGACATTGTTACAGTTTTAAGAGAATGGATACAAAACAAACCTACACATTTTAAAAATTTAGATGACGATAACATGAACGAGGTAATGATGTATGACTTGGCTGGTGAACTTGTCGATCAAGCAAAATTGGACCAGCTCGTAATAACTGAAGATAAAGAAACCTTATTAATGCACTATATTTTGAAATGGATTATGAAATTTGAAATAGTAGATGATTTAAAAGAAGCTGCACCATATGCAACGGTTTTGTTGAAAAAATTGACAGCGTTACACGTACCTGTACTGACAAAACCTCACCACGGAACTCGTCAAACTCTAAAAAATTTGAAACTTGCAGAAGATGATTATTTTGTTCCTGAAGCACAAGATATTTTAGAAGATGAAATATCAATATGGATGAATGAATATCCCTCGGACATATACGCTTACCCAGACAAAAGCGTGCAAAATAAATTAGTACATGAATTTGCTAATAAATTGATGGATATGAATAAACCTGATATAGATTATGGAAAAGAGATAAATGATTGGTTGAAAACAGTCTTGAAACCAAGTGAAAAAAATAGAATTGACAGCATGTCTACTAGTCTTAGTTCAAGAATTAGTAAGTTGCCAACACATGAAACAATAGTTTCTAACGAAATAAAGAAAGCACGGCAACTTTTGGAGAAGCAAATGTATCAAGACGATCCGGAAATATCACAGGCCATGATAGAAGAAAATGAAAATGATGATACAATGAAAGAGTTCATTGTTAAGTATGTTGAACATAGGACCGACGAAGATGACCCTTTAGCCAAAACTGCGTACGTGAAACTGCTTACATCGGAGTTAAGAAGACTAAGCCCTAATATTATTGAAGAACTCAAAGAAGGTACGCCTCTGGAGAGATTCGCTCCGCATAGACTTTTTATGGAATTACAATATATAAAAGATATTTCTGATTGGCTAAAAACCTTACCTATTGATCCAAACTTCAATAAGGTTGGAAACAAAAATCGGATTGAATTTATAATAAATTTCGCAAAAGAAATTAATAATATAGAAGAAGAAAGACTTCAGACGCCAGATGCAATGAATTTTGATGATATGATTATAAGTACTGTTTTTATGTACATGCGAACAATCCCTCTTCGAGTCCCGCCCTGCACTAGGATTAATGAATACGGTTTTTCATTATGTAGACAAATATTTCTTAAAAGAGAAGAAAACATGCCGGTAATACCGGAAGATCAACTTTGGGGAAATATAGCTGACTTTCTAGATGATTTCATAAGATTGAATGGTAATGATATTGTTGATGACGAAGCTAAGGTAGAAGTTTGGGCTGCACGATTACTCAATGAAATAAAAAAAATGATTTCTGAAAATCCTTACACTCTACCTAGAGCTGACCTAAACGATAGACTTGCAGGAGTAGCAAAACCTGGTGATGAGACTGTCAAACGTTTCAATCATGAACTTGATTACGCTAAAGAAATTTCCGACTGGTTAAAAAACTTTCCTTTGATTGATTCTGTAGATGTTGAAATAATAAGAGATTTAGCGGAAAAGATGGCAGAATCTGAAAATGACATAGATGAAAACAATTTAGTAACATACATTAATCAGTGGATATCAAATTTACCTTTAGATATCACAAAACAAATCGACATTCCTTTCGTCATTCAACAACTATTGAATCGTAGAAACAAAATTGTGGAAGACAAATCTACTAAACTTTTAGTATTAAGTGAACCAAAAACTTCTCCAAGTAGAGAAGTTAGAGATCAAAAAGAGAGTGTTAAGGCATTATGCAGAGGCTGTTGTCCAGTAGATGACCCTGGATCCATAATTGTGCAAATTATTAATAACTGGTGCGATAAACTTCCACTGGTAGGAGCAAAAGATGACACCAAAAATACTAAAACGATCTTGGCAAACAAACTACATCAGAAGGTTATGGAAATAAACAATAATCCGAAACTGGTTTGTAATGACATCCTTTATATGGAGTCATTGTTGGAAAGCATTGATGATCTTTTAGAAAACTTGCCACATAACATTAATATTGAAGGCAATAAAGAGGAGTTTAAATCGAAATTATTTGACGACTTGCGTCAAGGTAAAATATTTATAAAGGAAATAAGCTTAGGTGACGAATATATGAAAGATTTGGAAGATGCTGTAGAATCAGCTTTACCAAACACAGCTAGTAAAACACCTGGGGATGCTGCAGCTTTTGAAATGTATAAAGAAAACTTGATAGACAAGTTTATTTTAGATAATTTTGACCACAGTACAGACAATAACAGTCAAAAATATAAGAAAAAAATTCAAAATGAAATTAATAAGTATGCTTTTAGTGCCCAACAACGAAAAGGAAGGGCTGTGCCCATAAATGAACTGAATAATGAGATACGGTGTGTTTTATTTGACGTCAAAATGCCTGTTGAAAACGCTTTGCAAGATAATGTTGAAGAAATAAAAACTAAGTGTGATATTGATGAATGGGTTCAAACGCTACCTCTTAAACCCATATCCGGGCCAGTTGAAGCACTACACAGAGATCGAAAAATAAAGCTCTTAGCTAGAAAAATACATATACTTGAATTTGAAAAAAATTCTGAACATAAAATTTTTAA
Source organism: Keiferia lycopersicella (assembly GCA_029255805.1). Classification (NCBI taxonomy): domain Eukaryota; kingdom Metazoa; phylum Arthropoda; class Insecta; order Lepidoptera; family Gelechiidae; genus Keiferia; species Keiferia lycopersicella. Next base: position 2,088,386 of record JARACZ010000023.1, read on the forward strand.
CGAAGTCAGGAAATGGTTGGCTAAATCGCTTTTAATAAAAGAACAAGAAGAAATTATAAATAAATTTGCAGATTATCTTCAAGAAATTTTGAACAATTCTCGAAAAAATAGGAAATTTGTTCCGGCATCTGCTGTACAAGAATCCGTTTTTGAACCAGCCGATGAAGATAACAGTATCTGGGTAAACCCTAACATTACTACTGATCAGTATAAAATTCGAGAGCCTGCGACACATAAAACGGCTGATATATTATTAGAAATAGTAGAGGTATGGAGTAAAAATATACCATTTCCTTCTAACGTTGTACCCTCAAATCAAATCAGTGCAATAAAAGATGATATTATGGTTCAAATTATAAAGAAAATCAGCGAATTAAATAGTTCTCCTCACATATTTAATAATGACAAACTTTATAATCATTTGATGAATCAAGAAATCGAAAATGCTTTATCACGTGTACCCCAAAATAATACTCTCACTCAAATGAAGCCGGCACTTAAATATCAGTTAACGTCAGCCATAGAATCGGTGAAGCCTTTAATAAGAGCAGAGAGGGCTCGATATCAGTACAGAAAAGAACTTAATACCACCGTTAAGAATTTTCTGGGATCCCTTGAAAATCCTACTGCCGATGATAAAATGTTGTTAGATAAGATAACTGAAGAAATTGTGGATGACTTCCTAGAATATCAATATAACAAAAATGATGAAGAGGGTAAGGAATTTTATAAAAATAAAATGGTAAAAGCTTTGACACAATACAACATTATCGGAGAAAAGGAAGAGAATATAAATGAAGTTGTGTCAGATACTTTGGTAGAGACAAATCGATTAATTTGTGAATTACTGAAAGTAAAAGCACCAGAGAACATGACCATGAAAGATGAAGTGGAAGAAATAAGAATGAAACATGAGGTCACAAATTTTTTGGACAAGGTAGCCCCTCCATCAGAATCTGTCTCATCTCCACGTAGGACTGCTCTTAGAGACAGTTTAGCAAAACAATTGCATGGAATTGAAAAAACAGGACATACAAATTTTAATAATGCGAAAATGGCAGCTGTTGTTTCGAGGACCTTAAAACGTCTCGGCGAGGAAGATAAAGACAACGAGATCCAGAATTTTATAGAAAAATTACAAAATAACGAGCCTATTAGAAAGGCGCCTGTGAACAGCTCCATATCTATTCAAGATCAAGGTTTCCAGGTAGAGGTCCAAGCAAGTTTTTATCGACCTGACTACGTTCCACCTAATTGGGTTCCGCCTCCGAAACCACCATCATCGTCTTTAGAGCAGATTATTATTTGTCCTCGCAAATCTTTGGCACCAAGCTCAGGACCAATAGGTTCTATTCTAAGATCAACGCAAACAGCCCAGACTCCAATTATCGGACCTGCACCTCAAAATGCGCAATTTCCTGGGCAGTGCGATCAACGTGCTTGCTCTCCTTTCACTGCCGTACAAGGGCAACCAGGACAACTGCAAGGGCAACCAGGACAACTACCAGGGCAACCAGGACAACTACAATGGCAACCAGGACAACTACAAGGGCCACCAGGACAATTACAAGGGCAACCAGGACAACTACAAGGGCAACCACGACAACTACAAGGGCAACCACAACAACTACAAGGGCAACCACAACAACTACAAGGGCAACCAGGACAACTACAAGGGCTACCAGGACTACTACGAAGGAAACCAGCACAACAGCTGAAACAGACACGAATTGCTAAGCATCCATCTTCGAATGCAGGCGTCCAGACGGACCGGAGACTGGCTTCTTATATATGTGATGATGATGAAACATGTGATGATGATGATGACAGTCTTTGTGCATTATGCAGGGTCAACCCGTGCGAGTTCTATGATTGTTATGAAGACTGTGATGATACATTACGACCTAAATGTAGGCGACCAATGATGTATCCTCCTATGATGATGATGTGTCCACCTTATAATATGTTTTAGTCGAAGTAACCATTGTGGTATTCCTGGAAATAAACAGATTTTGTACAATTATGAGTGTTGTATATTTTTCAAGAATGATGCAGCACGTGCTTTCGATCAGTGGCCTATGCAACGAAACTACAGGCTACAATTCTACAGGTGAAATTCGATGTAAATTGCGTAACCGGTAGGACATTATAAAACCAGGATTTTTGACCCGATACGCAATGTATTTCACCTGTGGAATTGTAGCCTGTAGTTTCGAAAAAAGAAGCACATATGTGACTAAAAACTGTTGTGCACTACAGGGACTACGATATTGCGAGCGAAGCGCGATAAAGGGAAAGGGAGCTGTCAAAGGAAAATAGACCTTATGTCATAGCATTTTCTCCAAGGTCACAAACGTCACAGGTAACAAACTAAATTTTACAAACTACAGTTGCCGAGATAAAAAAAGGCTCCGAGCTGGTACTGGTAGGGTTCGCCCGTACGGTCGCGCACATTATAAAGTAGTCCCCGGCAAGGAGCGAAATTCGAATTGCTGTTTATAATAAACCCATATCGAATTTATTATTACAAAACTAACATTAATTTTACCCTGTGACAGGTTATATTTTGATCGCCCAATAGTATCCACTCTATTATATGCCGTGTTGGTCCAATTCAAATGTGAAAACCCTGGGGTGGCAGATCGGAAAAATTCAACTCAGATAATCTAATCGGCCACCCCAGTTAGACTACACCATGGGACTATATATACAAAAGTACCGCATACGATAGTCAATTTAGTCCATTGAATGAGTGCCTCCAAAGGGGGTCTAGAGTGCGAGAGTTGGTAACGTAAGATGTTTCTTCGGAAACATGTCAAGAGTCCCTAGGTAATAAACATACTAAAACCCCCGGACACTAGGAGGAGCCCCGGAGTGGGGGGAGGGGGGGAAAGAGTCCATTTTTTCATTTTTCGCTTAAATCTCAAAAACAGTAGTTAGAAAAAAACGTTCAAGGAAAAGTTGAAAGGCCATAAAATTATCTACAAGTTATACCTAAATCACTTTTTCCTATATCCTACCGTTTCTGAGTTACACGCATTAAAAAATGATTTTGGCTCAAACAATTTTCCCATACTACTTACCCATGTTTATCACATCAATCGATCAAAAAATATTTCTTTCTTCCATAAAACTCAAATGTGCAACTTGTGACCGGTACTGATAGATTGCTCTTGATTAGTTCTATCATTGGTAAAATAAACACATTCCTCCATGGAAGCCTTTAGGAGGAATCGATTGTCAAAAAATTATATTAGGGTAGTTTTAGTTACTGAACTTGAACTATTTATTTTTTTCTTCCAAAAAAACTCTAAAGTGCAACCTGTGACCGGTACCGATAGATTGCTCATAATTAGGTCTATCATTGATAAAAATACTAGATTCCAATTCCCCCTAAACGCCTACATGGTGGAATCTGGTTTTTTTATCAGTGATAGACCTAATTATGAGCAATCTATCGGTACCGGTCACAAGTTGCACTTTTGAGTTTTTTGGAAGAAAAAAATAAATAGTTCAAGTTCAGTAACTCAAACTACCTTAATATAATATTTTGACAATCGATTCCTCGTAAAGGCTTCCATGGAGGAATGTGTTTGTTTTACCAATTATAGACCTAATTAAGAGCAATCTATCAGTACCGGTCACAAGTTGCACTTTTGAGCTTTTTGGAAGAAAATAAATAAAAAGGTCAAGTTGCGTAACTACCCTAATATGATATTTTGACAATCAATTCCTCCTAAAGGCTTCCATGAAGGAATGTGTTTTTTTTACCAATGATAGACATAATTAAGAGCAATCTATCAGTACCGGTCATAAGTTGCACTTTTGAGCTTTTTGGAAGAAAAAAAATAAAATGTTCAGGTATCGTAATTACCCTTATAAAGTTCAATTTCCCCTAAACGCCTCCATGGTGGAATCTAGTATTTTTATCAATGATAGACCTAATTATGAGCAATCTATCGGTACTGGTCACAGGTTGCACTTTAGAGTTTTTTTGGAAGAATAAAATAAATAGTTCAAGTTCAGTAACTAAAACTACCCTAATATAATTTTTTGACAATCGATTCCTCCTAAAGGCTTCCATGGAGGAATGTGTTTATTTTACCAATGATAGACCTAATCAAGAGCAATCTATCAGTACCGGTCACAAGTTGCACATTTGAGTTTTATGGAAGAAAGAAATATTTTTTGATCGATTGATGTGATAAACATGGGTAAGTAGTATGGGAAAATTGTTTGAGCCAAAATCATTTTTTAATGCGTGTAACTCAGAAACGGTAGGATATAGGAAAAAGTGATTTAGGTATAACTTGTAGATAATTTTATGGCCTTTCAACTTTTCCTTGAACGTTTTTTTCTAACTACTGTTTTTGAGATTTAAGCGAAAAATGAAAAAATGGACTCTTTCCCCCCCTCCCCCCACTCCGGGGCTCCTCCTAGTGTCCGGGGGTTTTAGTATGTTTATTACCTAGGGACTCTTGACATGTTTCCGAAGAAACATCTTACGTTACCAACTCTCGCACTCTAGAACTTTTTATTCAATGGACTAATTGTTATTTATTATTATTATTAGCCACTGTCGTCCCACTATAGTAAATAAATAAATAATATTATTACTGAATCTCTGCAACGAAACTACAGGCTACAGTTCTACAGGTGGAATCCGGTGTACATTGCGTAGCCGGTGGGACATTATAAAACCAGGAATTTTGACCCGCTACGCAATGTACATCGAATTTCACCTGTAGAATTGTAGCCTGTAGTTTCGAAAAACGAGGCTCTGGATTTTATTCTCGTTCCAGTCCAGCGTTAGTATATTATAAGTCTATGCAGTCCAGTCCAGCCTTAGTCCAGTGCCTCGTTTTTCGAAACTACAGGCTACAATTCTACAGGTGAAATTCGTTGTACATTGCGTAGCGGGTCAAAAATCCTGGTTTTATAATGACCCACCCGCTACGCAATGTACATCGAATTTCACCTGTAGAATTGTAGCCTATAGTTTCGTTGCATGGGCCGCAGCATATTATTTTGGAAAATATTATAGGCTGTATAAACGCTATGTCCTCGCGCTACCGCAAAAAAATTAAAAAGGTAACAGCATGACGCCATGACAGGTCACGTGATGTAAATTTTTGTCGGGCATGCGCAAGTTCGCTGAATTTTCCGTGTAATTTTTGCATCGAATAGACTTTTCCCGTTAAAATACCTGTGGAAATTATTAAGTGTTATGTTCACCTGCTGTTCTCCAGTGTAAGTGTCCAGTGTGAATAATTAGAGCGAGTGAAATTTTTCATTGAAATATTGTTGTCGCAAAGGTCAATTTGAAAGCATTCCAAATGGTGTTTCTCTTTTGGATTACTTATTCAGTGCTTCACTCTAAACGCTGTTGATCAGCGAACGCGTACATTAGTGATTACACTATAGTATTTTCATTATTTCGCAACGTATTTCTTTCTCCCTATCCTACGGTTTGTCAAAATTTGTTCGTATTTGACATTTCGCTTTGTTGGGTTGTTGGGCGAAATCTGCATAATTCGTTGATGAATCTGCACTGAGAGGTGTCGTTTTGGTTTTACTTGTGCGTTGAATTAATTTACAAGGTCTTCAAGTTGTAACGAAATTGTCAGGCGTGAGTATTTAACATGTTGCCATTGATAGCTTACCAAGGTTGGTTTGGGTTCATATTGCCTTCAATTGCTTGAGAGATGACATCATTATCTCGGCACACATTACCTTTTACTGTCACAAACACACAGGATAACTTGTATTATCTCATTGCTCTGATTAGTAACTATGAAACCTCTGTTACTACTACTCCTACAGCCATAACAGTCCACTGCTGGACTTGGATCTCCTCCAAATTAGGGGCATTGCCATACTCGCCAGGCGGATTGGCGAGCGCAGTGCAAGATATTGTAGATATTCACAGGGAACGCTGCTACCAATGAAACCTCATGCCTTGGTAGTAAAATATTTAGTTGATAGGCCTCTTAAAGTAAGTAAAATATGATAATATTTTCCTGGTATAGCATTTCAGTTCAACAGTTTACATCACACTAACCACAAACAATTATGTCACTTACACTAATTCAATTCAATTCATTTATTTGTGAAACAGGTTACAAAACAATGCATAGGTCTTATAAATAACTAGCGGCCCGCCCAGTGGCTGCCCGCTGCAATTAATTTTCCCCTGGGAATAAGATTTTTCCCGGCAAGTATTATACATAAAAACCTTCCTCTTAAATCACTCTTTTTATTAAAACAACAATGTTGTGTAGTTTTAAAGATTTTAGCAAACATACATACATGCAAAATACTTTTACATATCTCATGCTCTGAAAGTAGATCATTACTGACAAAAAACACGACCTGTAAGTTCAACTTACAGGCGAGGTTTTAAAACTAAGCCTGTAAGTAATTTTAAATATGGAACTAGAAAAAGAATCAATAGAATCGCGGCAAATAAAAAGTTAAAATCAATTTCTTCTTTTTAATAGGAGTTGCATCCAATTAATTGTATACGATTTTAAATTTCGAACTGGCCGCTACGAATTGTGTTGCTTGAACGCAGGAATTATATTTTCAATCTGTATTTTTATAACCTCAATAAATGAGTTTGTCGAATTATTACTCAATATTACAATGACAAAAGTAAAAATGACTAATATCCCTACGATCAGAAAAATGTCTACTTTATGTTAGTATACTTGGTAATGGTAATGGTAATGGTAAGACGGGCTGTTTTCCGCAACTCGACGTCTGCATGCGCCTATTTTGCGTAAAGGGTGGAGGCTCCCTACTCGAGCCATCCTATTTCCCCAAGGAAGCCCAGTAACCCTACCAAATCACTGAGTACCTCGGGGATTGACCTCGGGTTTCCGAGGTATTTTGCCCGGTATGCTGCCACCTCTTTGCAGTGTAACACCACATGGGCGGCTGTTTCCTCTTCCTCCATACATGCCCTACATAGGGGGCTGTCAGTAACACCTATGACTGAGAGGTGCTTGTTGAAGTGACCGTGACCGGTTATGACGCTGGTTACCATACGAAGTTGGGTTTTCTTTAGTCGGAGCAACTTCTTGGATAGGCGGCTAGATATTGTCGGCAGGGCTTCTCTAGCCTGCCTGCAGTCTTCTAAACCGGTCCAGTGTGTGTTATGTTCGTCTTTGGTGCGTTCTCTTAATTGGGAGCGGATTTTGCCTACCGGGATAGGTATGATCGGTTCCGGGCCGTAAGCTATGGTGTCCGATCCTCTTCGGGCCACTGGGCTACTTGGTTGTGTTGACATACCTCCATTAACCGTTGGTGGCATTCGTATATTAGCCCTGAGGTTATTACATGACTGTTCAGTGCCTGCAGTACAGACATGCTGTCTGAGAGTATTCGGATGGAATGACCTTTCACTTCCCTGGCAGCTATGGCTGTTGCGGCTACCGATATCGCCAAACATTCAGCTTGAAAGACTGAGTTGTGGCTTCCCAGTGGTGTAGAGAGTCTGATGTTGAAGTCCTCCGAGAAAACACCGGATCCTGTACCAGACTTTGTCTTAGAGCCGTCCGTAAAGATCCTAAGCTCTTTTGGGGTAAGGCCCTCGTATAAGTCGTCTTCGTGAAGTTGTATTTTATATTTTTTATCAAATATAAATTGTTTTGGGATCCTGTCACCTACAGCTGCGAGTAATGGCAGGTCTGCATGCGCTTCATTTAAGATGCTGGTATGTGGGGTGTTGTTGTTTCGCCAGAGTTTCAGAGAATTGAGCCTTACCGCAGCAGCAGCTGCCTCCTGCTTTGCAAACAGGTGGAGCGGTGGCAGATCCAGCATAGCTTCCAGGGCAGCAGTCGGGGCTGTTCTCATGCTCCCCGTGATTGCCATGCAAGCCAATCTTTGGAATTTTTGTAGTTTATTCATACCTGTCGCGAGCTTGCACCTTGTCCACCATACTAGTGCACCGTAGCACACCATCGGGCGGATTACCATTTTGTACAACCACAGGATGATTTTCGGCGAGAGCCCCCATTTCTTGCCGATCATCCTGCGGCACTGCCAAAACGCGATGCAGGCCTTGTTTAGTTTGTTGTCTAGGTGGGTGTTCCAGTTTAGCTTCTGATCAAGGATTATCCCTAGATACTTGACCTCGTTTGAAAGTTGTAGTCTTGTTCCGAACAGTTTTGGTAGATGGTAGTTGCCCAAAACCCGTTTTAGCGTGAACATGACCGTTTCGGTTTTTGTGGGATTTACCGATAGATTATATCTGCTGCACCAGCGTTCCACGATACGCAGGGCTGCTTGCGTGAGGTCGCAGACTGTACTGGCCATCCTACCTGTGATTAGTATGGCTAGATTGTCCGCGTACCCAATTGTTAGTATACTTTTCTTTCATATTAATTCAATATTTTTCAATCATATAAAAAAAAGTTTAGTGGTGCAATTTGAATAGCAGACGATACAATCATCATTTATGGATCGTTTTCTCGTATTTATTGCTTTATTTTACTCTTTTTTCATTCGATATGTAAAGCAGTATACGTACCACGGATGTAACATCAATAACAACCTCGGAAAGGTTCCGTTAAAAAACCTCGGTTGTTATTGATAGTTTACATACCTCAGTACGTAATCTACTATTACTAATACAGCCACAACAGTCCACTGCTGAACATGGGCATCCTCTATATTGGGGCTATTGCCATACCCATCACACTTGGCAGGTGAATTGGCGAACACATACATACATATAGCCTTTATCCCTTGCGGGGTAGGCAGAGCGTTAACGGCCATAAGAATACGGCCACTATCACCATGTCTGACATTTTTGAGGATTGTTTTCCAAGGCTGTTTCAGAAAACATGTCTATCCCTATAGTGACAGGTTGTCAGCCTGTCGCCGAAAAATTGTAATACACCAAATCTCTTAGTCGCCTCTTACAACACCCGCGGGAAGGATGTGGGGTGATGCTATCTTAAGCTGGCATCACACGGCGAACACAGTACACGATATGTAGATATTCACAGGAAAATGCTGCTGCCCGTTTTTGCATGGATTCATACCTTAGTCGCCTTTTACGACACCCACAGGTAGGAATGGGCTATTCTAAACCGGCACCACATGTAAAGTGGAGGAATGGGAGTGGCTAAATAAAACTATACCTTTTGTCCATTCATTTGTAAGATACCTACATTTTTTAAATGTTTCTTGGACACACATTATGTACCGAACTAAATCATATAACCCATCATATTATGGAACATTCAGCAGGGCACAATTCTCATTCTCCAAAATTTGAACATTTCAAAAACATATTTTTAGACAATAGTTTCAAACAACATACTTGTATTTTATTAATGACCGAGTCATCTATCAAATTGGGGCTATGCTATTCTTAAAAATTCTTACTATTTTTAAAGTAATCTTATAAAAAATGAGCCTGAATGTTTTTGTACTTCTAAAAATGTCTAAACAAAATAACAACAAAAACAGGTCATGGCAAGATTGCATGTAGGTGTTGTATCCTTGCCTTATTCAGATAACAAGGAGTCAGTCAGATATATCCACTTATTCATACTTATTACTTGTTGAAATATCAAAGAGTTTAAAATAATTGTCTTGTGCATCATCAGGGCAAGTATCTTAGGGCTTTACCACAAAAAAGTTAGACTCACATTGAACACATTTCTAGCTTTTTTTTTTGTATGTAGTTTTATTATATAAACTCATTTTCAACTTGAGTTAAACTTTCTTGTGGTATGGCCCTAAATGTTTAAGAGTTATCCTTAGTGTTGGGTTTTCATACTAATTTATTCCCCTGTTTTCTTTCTAAGTAATGCCTCTTTTTTATTACATTAGGGCCTGCTAAGGCTATGCCTATAATATTTTATTTTTTTGAAAAAGAATTACATGAAGAAAATATGAGCAAATTGCTTTATCCAAATACTTTTTTTCATTTCGTAATGTTTTTAAAAATAAAGTAACGTTTACAAGTAACATTCTAAGACTTGAATTTATAAACCACACTCAACTGTGAGATCAATCTTAAGTGTGACTCTGAGATGCTGATAATATTGACTGCCATTTGTCAAAATCACTCTTGAGGTCGATTTCAGAGTTGAGTGTGATTTATAAATGCGGACCTTAGTATGTTGTATAGCAGATTAGCAAAATAGCTGTAAACTATATACAGTACAGTACACAGTTCTCATCAGTTTTGTAGAACAAAGTGACATTCTCATTGTAAAACAAGAACTTGTTTGAAAGCTATGTGAAAAAGTTGATGGCTATAACTTTATTATGGCAAAATGTTAATTATTTGCTGTTTCTTTCGTATGGGAATTAGGTGTTAAAATATGTGAGAATTATTTTAATTAATACTAGCGGCCCGGACAGCGGCTGCGCCCGCTATAACTCATTTTCCCGTGGGAATTAGATGTTTTCCCGGCAAGTATTATGCATAAAAACCTTCCTCTTGAATCACTCTATTAAAAAAATCTGCATCAAAATCCATTGTGTAGTTTTAACGATTTAAACGAACAAACATACTATACATTAGAAATTAGAGAAAACATGTTCCTGTGGGATGCTACGGGATCAAAACTGACCTCCACGCGGGCAGAGCCGCGGGCGCCCACTAGTAAAAAATAAACTATTTAGTTTCCCTGGCTACTGTAGCCACTTTGTATAAGTCATACTTAAAATAAACATCAAAGAGTATTTGTACGGCTCATTAAGGCAATGCTTTATAGTGCTCATAAAAGATCAGTTTATGCTTAGATTAGATTAACTATCTCTCTCTTGCTGATTCACTTGTTGTGTATTTATTTATGTGACATCAGCTCCAAAAAGTAAGTCTTTCCTTTCTGGTGTGTTAGAAAGAAACAAGATCATGGGTCTTAAATAAAGAAGAAGAAGAGAGAAACAGATGATGATGGTTCAGTTTGGGAAATCCGAACTTTATATATATTTTATTTTATATATATTTTTTACTAAGTACTTAAAATTTAGAATAAACATTATAAATTAAAATATTATATACATAATTAAAGAAATTGATGCCTATTTTTACTTAAGTATTAATACATTCTGATCTCATTTAGGAATTTAGGTAAAGTTTATAGTTTTTACTATTCGCTTGTTATCATATTATATTGTATATTGATGTTATAAGTATTCTTTTATATGTAGGTATAAATAAATAATATTACGTATTTATAATAAATATGTATTTAGTTAATGCTATGAGAGGTGTGTTCTTTTAGGTTAAGAAATTGTTTAAATTGTGAATTAGGTATTGTTGCTGACTTGCTGTGAATCTGGTTCCGCGGAAGACCAGCGCTTTGAGAGTGCTGTATAAGCACTCTTAAAGTATTAGCTGAGCGGGTACCTTTTTGTTACCCTTTTGTTTATATCTTTTTTTAATGACTGGCATATTTGGTAACTGCTGTATTTGGTAACAAATAAACATTTTTTCTTTCTTCTTTCTTTTCTTTCTTCATGTTGAATGATATAGTATCATTCTCCTTGCCTTATTATCTCGTTTCTCTGTCGGGGTTGGCTACCTAACCGGATTTGATGTGGAACCAGGGTTGATTAAAATCATGATTGTTTTATTTATGACAAATTAAAAAAAAAATATATAAAAAATCAAGTATAAAGACGTGATTTGTGTATGTATGTATATATGTATTATTTTTTCTTTTACAGATAGCATCACACCGCAGCAGGATGTTAGTGATGTGACGAAGCGAGTGCCTCAGTCTGTGATAGTGTATAGTGTAGTGCTTAGTGCAAACAGTGATCTAGTGTGTAGCGAGTGAGATGATACAAACCAGGCCATGGACGGTGCTTTGTGTGACTCTGACGGATAATACGGATATTTTGGTGTTGTTAAGAGAGTTTTAAAAAGGTGAGTTGTAGAAATTTATGCCTTATTAATCACACTCAAAACTGAGATCGATCTTGAGTGCGGCTTTAAAATGTTGTAAGGACCGTATTTATGACCCTCACTGAATGCTGAGATTGATCCTGAGTGCAGCTTTGAGATGTTATAAGGACCGTATTTATAAACCGCAGTCAACCCTGAGATCGTTCTTGAGTGCAACAAGATACTGTTAGTAATGACTGACATTTCTCAATATTCCTCTTGAGATTGATCTCGAAAATTGTGTGCGATTTATAATAGCAGCCCTAAATAAGGATGGTTAGCCGTGTGATGCTTGCTCAACATCACCCCAATTCTACCATTATCTAAGGAATGGGCAGCAGTATTCCCTGCAAATTAAACATCTTGCACTGCGCTCGCCAATCCGCTTGCCGAGCGTGGTGAGAGGCCCAGGAAAAGTAGACTGTTGTGGCTATGTTTATAAGAATAAGCTTTAGATGTTTTAATGGGTGTACCGGCCCATTAAACTGAACAACTTTCCCCAAGGAGGATAGATAGGAAAACGAAAAAAAATTTGAACCTCCGTAATAATTGCCTTGGTCGTAATAATTGCATTCTGCTACATTTTGTATGGCAGGTACAATTTTTTTTTCATATTTAGACCTATGCTCCTTAAGGAAAGTTGTTCAGTTTCATGGACTGGTTCAGCCCTTAAAATCTTTCTACTTAGTTGATTTTTTACATCCTGCCTGTATTTGTCAGACGTAGCGATAGACTGTCTTGTTGCTCTTGATTCTGCCTACCCGGCCAGGGATGCAGGCGTGATATGCGTACGTTTTCTTGTAGATGGCGCACTACCCGCAGCCGACTTCTTTGGAAGCCGCGCTGCCGCTGTTGTCCAAGCCAGACCTTCGGCTGCGGCAGCTGCTGGGAGAACAGCTTCCAATCCTGGTGCGCAAGGAGGAGGAAATCACCCATGAGGTAATGTATCATCATCATTCTTGCTGAATATAGCGTCGACTTCTTTGGAAGCCGCGCTGCCGCTGTTGTCCAAGCCAGACCTTCGGCTTCGGCAGCTGCTGGGAGAACAGCTTCCAATCCTGGTGCGCAAGGAGGAGGAAATCACCCATGAGGTAATGTATAATCATCATTCTTGCTGAATATAGCGTCGACTTCTTTGGAAGCCGCGCTGCCGCTGTTGTCCAAGCCAGACCTTCGGCTTCGGCAGCTGCTGGGAGAACAGCTTCCAATCCTGGTGCGCAAGGAGGAGGAAATCACCCATGAGGTAATGTATCATCATCATTCTTGCTGAATATAGCGTCGACTTCTTTGGAAGCCGCGCTGCCGCTGCTGTCCAAGCCAGACCTTCGGCTTCGGCAGCTGCTGGGAGAACAGCTTCCAATCCTGGTGCGCAAGGAGGAGGAAATCACCCATGAGGTAATGTATCATCATCATTCTTGCTGAATATAGCGTCGACTTCTTTGGCTGTCCAAGCTAGACCTTCGGCTTCGCCAGTATTTAGGAGAACAGCTTCCGATCCTGGTGCGGAAGGAAGAGGAAATCACCCATGAGGTAATGTATCCATCATCATAGTAGAAGTACCTAGGTATTCCTTGCTGAATAAAGTGTTTCTGTGTATAAATTATACATATAGATTTGAGACACAAGTATGGCCATTCAAATAGGATATATTTGACAGCTGTCAAAGTCATGTTAATGCTATGACATAAGGGCTATTTTTCTTTGTTGAAATTTCCTTTAGTATGGGTTTGACAGCTGTCAAATATAGCCTTCTATTTTTCTTTGTTGACATGTCCTTCAGTAAATATGGCCTATTCGAACAGCCATACTTTAAGCTCAAAGTTGCACTAAGTAATGCAAGACGCAAGAAAGTTCTCAACGAATCCACAAGATGGCGCTGATTGGCGCTACGTCACAGAACATAGGGCCTGAAACGCGGTATCGAAGTGTTCCACGTCGAACTACATAATAATATGTACGTAGTCGGTCCCAAAGTTCTGTCATATATGAAAATACTGATAAAATAAAAAGTACCAATCCGTTTTTAAAAATTTATATATCAATTAAAAATACAATCATCGAAGAATCAAAATAACATAAAACTATTCGAAATGACCTCCCTTGCTTTTAACAACGGCCTTCAACCGCGGCGGCCAGTCGTCTATCGCAGCACGCACCATATCCATGTCGATTTCAGCGACTGCTTTAACTATGGCTGACTTCAGACTCTCCAAATTTTTATGGGGCTTAGCACAGACCTTGCTCTCTAAGACCTGCCAAATTTTATAGTCCAGAGGATTAAGGTCCGGACTGGAGGAAGGCCAATCTTCGTGTCATAGAAACTCAATGTTTTGACGTTCAAACCAGGCTTGAGTGGTCCTGGCTTTGTGAGCGGGCGCAGAATCCTGCTGGAATACAAAGTGATGTCCTGAAAATAGTGTGTTGGGCAGGTCTTTGACGTACCGATCCAAAACCGTCTCTTGGTACACTTTTGCGCTGGTTTTGACCCCCTTTTCGCAAAAATGAACCTCAGTTGGCCCATAGTAGGAGACTCCTAACCAGACCATGACTGAAGAGGGATGATGCCCATGTTGCACCCGCGGAACTTTGTTTCCTGCTTTTTCAGAGCTGGTAGCGTACACTCTATCGTTTTGTTTATTATACTTTTCTTCTATATCAAAAATTTTTTCGTCTGTAAAAAGTATATCGCGGTGCCGGTTTTTCGCGTACCGTTTTAACAACACCCGAGATCTTTTGAGTCTAATTTCTTTTTAACGGGCATTAAGTAAGTGCCCACTCTTTTTTTTGTATGCTCGCAGCTTAAGGTCTTCGTTTAAAACCTTTTTGACTGTTTTTCTACTAACCTTCATCTGCAAAGCCATAAGTTTTTGTTTTCGGACAGGATTTCTTCGTATGCGCTCCTTGATCGCTTTGATCACTGCTGGTGTTCTGGCGGAGCGAGGCCGGCCAGTTCTTTTCTTGTCCTCAACACTAGAGACTTCAGTGTACCTAGTTATAGTACGATACCCAAACCTAAGCGTTATTTTCAATTTTTTGAGCAACTTGAAAATGGTACTCGGCGAGTGCCCACAGCGACGCAACGCCAAAACTGCTATTCCGTTTTCTTTCAAAGTCCACTCCATCGTGAAAAATCGCGCCAAATGATTATTTATTGTTTTAAAATAATTGTTAAACATTCAAAAACGGAATGCAATAAAACTTTTCCAAATCCGTGTCCTAAATTCAAAAATAATATGCCAGTGACAGAACTTTGGGACCGACTACGTATTATGTTACAGTCAAAACTCATAACCAGTTAAACGCTATATTGACTGGTAGATCTGTCAATATCTGTATTGACTGAAGGTGTCGGTCAATATAGGCTTTGACTGATTTTATCGATGTAATGTAATGTCTTATCACTACATAGTTATAAAGCAAAGTCACTTTTCGCGTCTGTCTGTATGTATGTTTGCTTAAATCTTTAAAAATACACAACGGATTTAGATGCAGGTTTTTTAATAGATAGAGTGATTCAAGAGGAAGATTTTATGTATGATACTTGCCAGGAAAACATCTTATTCCCACGGGAAAATGAGTTAAAGCTGACGCAGCCGCGTTCACATATTCACATATGGAAATATTAAGGTTTCAATTTTTTTGCAGGTGGCTGCTCAGCTGTTAGACTCCTTGGTGGGATGGCTCACTGGCGGAAACTTCAAGGTCAGTGTCACATACATACACACAAATCACGCCTATATCCCTGGCGGGGTAGGCAGAGTATCACAACATTTAAGAATCCTTAGATAGAGGGTTTTTTGTATCCCGTGAATTCCCATGTGATGTCATTTTATGGGGGTGGTAAACAGTCAATTACCGAACAAAGTTTTTACCACTTTTTTACCACTTTTTGCGGGAGGGGAGGTAAACACGTACATACAGCACACAGCGATAATTTTACGACAACTTGACAACCACATACAAAACGGCAACTGTTAGTTTCTTAAAACATGCTGGGCTAATGGGCAGTGAATTCTGGCAGAAGCCCAGGTTTGCCATATCCTTAGGGTGAATGCTCTAAGGATGTCGCAGAATAAAATAATAGTAGGAATGTCTAAAGGGGCGAGTTCAGCCCTAGATTTAATCGGATTGTTTGTCGACTCGGCCCACTTTCTTTGCATGACATACCAGTAGAAAAAAAGGGAAAAATATAAAGTAAAGAGGACATTTAAGTTTACAGGAGCATGTTTCTTATTGTGTTTTTATATTTTGACAGACGTGGCGATAGCTGCCGTACTTTTACGGCCGTGAACGCTCTGCCTACCCCACAAGGGATAAAGGCGTGATATGTGTATGCATGTGTTAACATGTCTGCGACGAGTTCATTACGGCTTCACTCTAGTTATTGAAGGTTCTCTCTGAACCATTTTTTCTAAGATACCAGCTAATGTCAGGGTCGGAAAGTTCAGGCCATTTAGATTTGTATCTATAACGAGCCGGTACCGCTAGTTTACCCTAAAAATAGACAGTAAATTGTGGGAAATTGTTATTTATTACCTGTTCATATTTGCTGCCGGCTTAGAATAGCATCACCCCATTTGTTCCCGCGGATGTCGTTAGAGACGGCTAAGGGACTCAAGGGTTTCATGTGTATTACAACTTTAGGAGACTGGCTGACAACCTGTCGCTACAGTGATACACAAATCGTCTGAAAGGGCCCTCAATACTTGTCAGACGTGGTGGTGAAAACGACCGTTAACGCTCTTATATTACTATCATTAAGGCTCTGCCTACCCCACAACGGATAAAGGAGGGGTATGTATATGAATGCATTATATTTGCTTATACTTATTATAAGTATGTTTCTTTTTTGACTACCTACGTGCCGCAAGTCTCAGGTTCGATTCTCGGCTGGGATAGACAATTAGATCTTCTTTCGTGTCGGATACAGAGTTGGCGAACGATCGGATGAACCCTGGCGTCTCGAGATTTTCATTCGCATCTTAGGTTACTAGTAGGACTCCCCCAGGTTACGCCACAAGGCACGATCTCCTGTTTTCGCCATTCAATACCAGGAGCTCAATTTCTGAAAGGTTCGTATTCGTTTCATGCGAAAATCTGCTACTTATTATGCTTGTATCTCACGTTCTACTTTACTTATCGATTCCCACATACCCTCAAAAATTTAAACGTATTTTCGACTATAAAAACATAAAGTAAATTTTAAAAACGTGTGGTTAGACCAGTCGTTTTGGACTTCCGAGCAGGGAGCCGAAAACAAACTGGGGTTCCATCCTTATGTAGTTGATATACCTTTATTTCGCACGAAGCGATTTGCTTCAACCTTCATCATGCGAGCAGCTAAGGAATGGAATGCCCTGCCGGCGGATCTGTTTCCGGAACATTACAACTTAGGCCTTTTTAAGGCAAGAGCGAATAGGCATTATCTAGGCAGGCATGTTCCATCATCGTCTGCATCGTCACTTACCATCAGGTGAGATAGTAGACAAATAAGTAAAAAAAAAGCTTCAGCCGCTCTATTTTAAACTAGTCATAAATTTAATAAAATTTAATAAACTCCAATCTTCGTATATATCCTATGAATCCATTTCCTTTGCATGATGGTGTCTGCATCTATTAAGAGTCAGAAGTAATGTATCGTACACACTCTGATTCCTCAGACTATTATAGCGTCGCACGCCATTGCACTCACGGTACTATTCTGGTCTCAGTTCGATTGCTATACGGACGAGAATCGTTCTTACGTGCGGTAGGCTCCTGCAGCCAACCTGACTGGTATCGACTTGTCGTTCCTGTGGAGTCAGCCAGGGAGGCCGAGAGGGTGGCGCAGGTCCTGGGCAACCCTGCGTTTTCCATAATTGCGTCACAGGCAGCGCAGTGTATGTGCTCTTGTTCAGACACTGATTGAATCGTCTGTCACGGACGTATGAGGCCAATGATGATTTTATTGGACCAACTAGTGGCCCGCCCAGCGGCTGCGCCCGCTTTAACTCATTTTCCTGTCGAAATAAGATGTTTTCCCGGCAATCATTCATATGAACCTTCCTCTTGAATCACTCTATCTATTCAAAAAACTGTATCAAAATCCGTTGTGTATTTTTAATGATTTAAGCAAACATACATACATGCAGATGCAAAAAGTGACTTTGCTTTATACAATGTAGTGATATTTGGCCACATTGATCGTCTTATTGTTAGCCTTCAGCAGGTCCTGCAGCAAGAGTTAGGGCAGTTTGGGCAAGAGATAAGGTAACCCATTGTCTGCTCTACACCGCAATCACACAGACCACCACAGTGCAAAATGCACTAAAATAGCCCCAATACAAAAAGAGCAAAATAATCTCAGAATAGGTCCGCCTTCTAAGTTTAGCTCGTCAGTCTGAGAGTTAGCGCCATTCAGATCTGTTACCGTTTTGATATTGCTACTGTGTATTTAGTAGTCGAAGTGAGGGATACGTTTCTACAGTTTTTCGAAGTGCTTTTTGAGGAATCTTATGGTGAATAAAGATTTTAGTTCGGTGAAAAAAATATGTTTGATTTCAAAGCGTGAGGCAGCCAATGAAACTGAACAACTTGCACTTAAAGTAAATTTTCTAATTAATCACTCCAGGATGACGTTTGATGGGTGACCGCGTTTTTAGTGTTGTTCTAAAAAGATTTGATTAAATCACTCATCATCACTGGCCTCATACGTCTATGATAGGCGATTTAACCAGTGTCTAAGGCAAGAGCACAGACACTGCGTTGCCAGGGACGCAATTATGGAAAAGCAGCGTTGCTGTGGACCTGCGCCACCCTCTCGGCTTCCCTGGCTGGCTCCACAGGAACGACGAGTCTATACGCGCGGAGCCAGGTCGGCTGCAGGAGTCTACCGCACGATAGATCTCTGTCACACGCGCCTGACGGAGACTCCGTTCTGGGTTTAAACATGGAGTTGCCCTTCTCCAGGACCCTGGTCTGCTTGGGTCGGGTTTCTCCCTCGATCGCTTCTTACGACCCCTACGGGAAGTATTAATACATATTGAACCTGTAATAATGTATGTATTTTTGTCCACAGGTGGCCCAGAATGGTCTAGAAGTAATCTGCGTACTGGCGGAGCGCATGGGCCCGGAATTCTCACACTATGTGCCTACAATCCTACCCCATGTCATCGACAGGTGAGTCTGACGGAGGTTTACTTTTTCTACAATCTACTTTTTCTAAAATCCTCGATTACCAATTTTAACAAAAAAATACTGAGGCGTAAACCTTTTCTACACTGCTTACCGAAAATAACGTATTTAGAACTAAATACACTAAAGAGCGCCGAACATCAGCGTTTTTGTCTCTTTCGATGCCCGACTTTGACACTCAATAACTCCAGAACTAGTATGTTGCATAAAAATTCCCTATGCTAAAATGATAAGCAATATTTAATCTCTATTATTATATAACTTTGGCTTTGATGCGATTCCTGCAAGTGTGACGCAAGACTGATGAAAAACAGGATGAGCATCCAAACAAAAGTTGTCATGATTCTGTAATTAAACGGAGCCAGCTGACAATAACTAATGTCACTTTGTAAATTAATGTTATTTAAAGTAATAGTGACAGCATTCAGTTCTTAATCAATCATATGAATGAACAACAAGTCACTCGTTTCCCTTATTTCAAACTATAAAATTGCCATAGTGCTGTTTCGTTAATCTCCTTTCATTCATTCTCTCAACCTGTCCAAACCATTTTGGCATTCTACAAAATTTTTCAATACAAATTAACTAAGCTACATACAGTTGCATTTTATAGTTTACCACATTATTGTTGTCTACCCATCAGTCCCATACTTGGGTCCCATATAATAGTTTACCACATTGTTTACTCATCATGCCGTGTGATACTGGCTTAGAATAGCATCACCCCATTTCTTTCCCGTGTGTCTTAAGCGACTGAGGGACTCGAGGGTTTTAAGTGTATTGCAATTTTAGGCGACAGGTTGACAACCTGTCACTATAGTGATACACGACTTATCTGCAACGACCAAATATTGTCAGACGTGGCGATAACGACCGTAATTTAGCGATCGTTATCGCTCTGCCTACCCAGCGAGGGATAAAGGCGTGATTTATGTATGTATGTTACTCATCATTCCCATATAAAAACAATGATATCATCAAGCCAATACCTGAAGATCGGTCAAGTGTAACGCTCATAATGCAGCATTTGAATGACAATAGGCTGTTAATATTTAAGGTGATCTCCAACGTTACTAGCGTCGTCACTCGTCTTCGTCTTACAGTACGATACGTTCTTCCCAGAACTACTGCTAAACCCAGTCCAAGGGCGTGATTGGATGGTTGTTTGAATAACCAACCAATTGTATCTGGATGAGCTCTTGCTCCCCACCAAGCCGTTCGGCGTAGTTTTAGAGTAGAGTAGAGTCCAACATAAAAAAGTTGTCTACGTCTAAAAAAAAAAATACGTTAAAAATAAAGGTATCGAAAACCCCTATCTGACAGACTCTACTTATAGTAGGAAGTTTATGTTCAGCAGTGGACTGATAAGTATGTTTTAGAATAATACATGAATAGAACCTACCAAGTTAAGTTAAGAAACAGTAAAGATTTTTATAACTCATGCTATTGGGGCTAGTTAGAGTTGAACTCGTCAAAGTCATCACAACATCTCAAAATAATATTTCTTTTTAATTTATGAGGGCGCCACCTATCATCAGAAAGCCTCTCAATACCCTATAAGACCCCGGCCGAATTTTGCGGGCAGCGGGACGGCAGCGGCGCCTTTTTTTTCTATGGAGTGCGCTGCTCGTTGCCCGCTCCCGCGCCGCTGTTTCCGAGAACTGGTCCATTTGAATGTATGCAAAAGATCCTGCCGCTGCCGCCCCATACATACACATATCACGCCGCTATCCCTTGCGAGGTAGGCAGAGCGTTAACGGGCGTAAAAATACAGTCGCTATTGCCGCGTCTGACAAATTTAAAGGGCCGTTTTAGATAATTCGTGTATCACTATAGTGACAGGTTGTCAGACTGTCGCCTAAAAGTTGTAGTATACCTGAAACCCTCAAGTCCCTCAGTCGTCTTTTACGACACCCACGGGTAGGAAATGGGGTGATGCTATTCTAAGCCGGCATCACACGGCTGCCGCCCCGCTGCCCGCAAAACCCGAGACCGAGGCCTAACGTGATTTGTCATTGATGTATGAATTCTACGATCGTACAACAAGGTTAAGCTGTAGAGATTATCAGAGCGAATGACAAGGAATGCTGTACGGTGGTGTGATAGTTCATTAGTCAAAATAACTTCATACATTTGAAGTATAGTGCTTAAAATTCATTATAGCCCTGTGCGTTAGGAAATTTACTAACCTCCTTTTAAGGGATGGACCAACCCATGAAA
The DNA here is from genome assembly GCA_029255805.1 of Keiferia lycopersicella. Lineage (NCBI taxonomy): Eukaryota > Metazoa > Arthropoda > Insecta > Lepidoptera > Gelechiidae > Keiferia > Keiferia lycopersicella. Next base: position 2,109,696 of record JARACZ010000023.1, read on the forward strand.
CTGAACAACTTTCCCAAGTAACATAGGTCGAACCAACAATTTAAAAAAAACCACCTCACATACAACCTCACTCAGTCAGTTACTACATTTTGTATGGCAGGTCCAAATATTTCGATTTATGTCATTTGTTTCTGTATTTGGGCCCCAAGTGTACCTTTTTTTTTCAATTGTAACGTCATTGAAAATCAACGGTCATTCCATTGCCATTGTAATCAGTTAGCAGACTACGAAACCTTATGTCATAGTCATATAGCATTTGCTCCAAGGTCACAAACGTCGCCGGGATCATGCCATATTTTACACACTATTTTTTTGCACCCGATTTCTTATCATATCCCATTTACCATTTCCAGGCTGGCGGACACAAAAGAAGGCGTCCGTCACATGGCGCGCACGTGCATCACAGCGCTAGCGGCGTCCCGCGCGGCGCCCCCCCGCGCTCTGCTCGCGCGGCTCGCCCCCGCCACGCAGCACAAGGCGGCGCACGCGCGCGAGCAGGCGCTGCACTGCATACACGAGCTGCTCGACGCGTGAGTACCCCCCCAACCCCCCCACGCAGCACAAGGCGGCGCACGCGCGCGAGCAGGCGCTGCACTGCATACACGAGCTGCTCGACGCGTGAGTACCCCCCAACCCCCCCACGCAGCACAAGGCGGCGCACGCGCGCGAGCAGGCGCTGCACTGCGTACACGAGCTGCTCGACGCGTGAGTACCCCCTATCCCCCCCACGCAGCACAAGGCGGCGCACGCGCGCGAGCAGGCGCTGCACTGCATACACGAGCTGCTCGACGCGTGAGTACCCCTCCAACCCCCCCACGCAGCACAAGGCGGCGCACGCGCGCGAGCAGGCGCTGCACTGCATACACGAGCTGCTCGACGCGTGAGTACCCCCCAACCCCCCCACGCAGCACAAGGCGGCGCACGCGCGCGAGCAGGCGCTGCACTGGGTACACGAGCTGCTCGACGCGTGAGTACCCCCTATCCCCCCCACGCAGCACAAGGCGGCGCACGCGCGCGAGCAGGCGCTGCACTGCATACACGAGCTGCTCGACGCGTGAGTACCCCCCAACCCCCCCACGCAGCACAAGGCGGCGCACGCGCGCGAGCAGGCGCTGCACTGGGTACACGAGCTGCTCGACGCGTGAGTACCCCCTATCCCCCCCACGCAGCACAAGGCGGCGCACGCGCGCGAGCAGGCGCTGCACTGCGTACACGAGCTGCTCGACGCGTGAGTACCCCCTATCCCCCCCACGCAGCACAAGGCGGCGCACGCGCGCGAGCAGGCGTGGCAATTCAAAAAGAATTTAAAGAATAGTATATTGATCACCTGGTGAGAAAAGAACCGATTGCTAACGAGGGTGTAGTTGCCTCAGCTGCGCTAACAACCTGCCTCTACAGTGATACACAACCCTCAAACATTTGTCAAACATGGCGATAACGACCGTAATTTGGCGGTCGTTAACACTCTGCCTACCCCGCCAGAGATATGGGCGTAATTTGTGTGTGTATGAAGATTAAAGAAAGAATTTGTAAATAACGGCCGATTGTCATGCCTTCTCTCTCCCACTGAGCCTCTTACAGCAGACGTTCATGCTCCCTCACACTTAGGCAACCACCGCCATTATCGTTTCTTTAATCGCACGGCTCCTAACAATAATTTTCTTATCATCTTGCAGGCACGGTGCTGCTGAGATCCAACTTAGGGCTGCGGTTCCGAACCTCGCTGCTCTGGTGGGCGACCCCAACAGCGCCGTCAGAGACGCGGCCATGTCATTGCTGGTTGACATGTACAGGCATGTTGGTAAGTTCAGTTATGACAGGTGACAGGAGGAATTCAGGTGGTGTCGAGAAAGTGGTAGCTACCCGCCTGGCCAGGTGTTGTGGTGACCGACGGGTCCATCTGGATTGGATTGGAAGTTGTATATATGCGTTGCGCGGTGAACACTTCGATACCGCGTTTCAGGCCCCTTGTTCTGTCACGTGGCGCCATCTATCGAATATCTTCAGAACTCCAGTTGCGTCTTGCTTGCTAGTGAACCACTTGAGTGGGCTTCGTGTTGTAGCCACCAGAGGTCGCTACACAGTACACTGAGCGCTGCTCTGGTGGGCGACCCCAACAGCGCTGTCAGAGTCACGGCCATGTCATTGCTGGTTGACATGTACAGGCATGTTGGTAAGTTCAATACACACACTCACTCATCATTCTCGTTGCCTTATCCCGTTCTCTGTCGGGGTCGGCTACCTAACCTAGGGGATTTGACGTGGAACCAAGTTCTTACACAGAGCGACTGCCATCTGACCTTTGCAACCCGAAGCCTAACAATATTTTATTTGAATGTGGGTTTCATCACGATTTTTTCCTGCACCGTAAGAGCAGTCGCTAAATGTACGTGAATAAAAACACATTGGTACATGGCGGGGATCGAACTCGGGTCTTACGATTGTAAGACTGGTGCCCTAACCACTTGACCACTGATGCTCCTATATTATACAGGGTTTAAGAGACGGTGTAACGAAAACTTTTCAGGCGTGCTCAGACCATAAAACTGAACAACTTTTTGTATGGCGCCTATGCTCGGAAACGAAAAAACTTTTTTTACCTTGCATACAAAATTCCTGATCAGCTGACTGACTTTGTGTGGAAACTCGAAAATACTTTTTCGTTTCCCAACATACGCCCCATAGAAAGAGTTGTTTAGTTTCATGGTCTGAGCACGCCTGCAAAGTTTTCGTTACACCGTCCCTTACACCCTGTATGTATTCGTTGTGAATCTACTTGGAAAGAAACGATTGAAATCTTGAAATATGTCATGTTTTATTTTTATTTCCAGGTGAAAGACTCCGATCAGATCTGAAGAAGAAAGAATTAGTGCCGGCTGCTAAACTGCAGATCCTGGAGGCGAAGTTTGACGAGGCCCGGGAAGCCGGGCTGATGCTGCCTACTGGTATGTATTCTGTCAAGTCGGCTTACTACAATATGGTTGTGGACTGGCGGGTCAAATGAGCTCCTTTTTAAAACGATCTTAAACGGTATTTTGTATATTGGATAGCGCCATTTTTATTTAAATTTTCTGTTTATTTATTCTAACGATGAATATTTTAAAAAATTAAGTCCATAGTATATTTGGACAATAGTTTTAAGTGTACAACTTACGTTTTATTTTATTAATGACCCAGTCCACAACCGAATTAACTTCAGTTTTAGGGAGTAAAGTAAAATATAAGAGAACATTGATCACGTGGTGAGAAAGGAACCGATTGCTGACGAGAGTGTAGTTTGAGGCCCGAAGCAATTACGGCCGTTAACGCTTTGTCTACCCCGCAATGAATAAAGATGTGATATGTGTTTGCATGATTTAAAAATATTAGCTGCAAATATTTAAAGGAGTGAATCAGCCCATGAAACTGAACAACTTTCCCCGAGGCACATAGGTCGAAATATTAAAAAAAAAATTACCTGCCGTACAAAAGTACCAATTGACCAAGTAAATTATTTCCAAAAAAAATAATCTCATATGTTACTTGGGCAACTTACTATGATGTCGTAAGAGGCGACTAAATACATATATCACGCCTTTATCCCTTGCGGGGTAGGCAGAGCGTTAACGGCCGTAAGAATACGGTCGCTATCGCCACGTTTGACATTTTTGAGGATTGTTTTCCAAGGCTGTTTCGGGAAACATATGTATCACTATAGTGACAGGTTGTCAGCCTGTCGCCTAAAAATTGTAATACACCAATACTCTCGAGTCCCTTAGTTAATGGTAAATAAATAACTATAATTCCAGCGAACCAAGGCGCAGACGAAGCGGACTTCGTGTTCCGCACAGCTAAACGCACCATGACGATCCCGACCTCGGCCAAGAGCCGGGACCGCGACGGAGACAGCTCGGGGGCCTCCACGCCCGGTCAGTATAGCCACAGGGTCATCGGGTCGTCGGTTGACCCGGTGTCACATTAGACACGAATATAAAAACATATCTATCGGAACTAATACGCGGTTAAGCGTAAAAATAGGTAACGATCTAAGGAGTAATGGTTGTTACATTAAGCCACAGTGGTAAAAGTTCCACAGATAAGGGATAGATGGCGCTTTTACAAATAATGTATTATAGCTAGGTATTTATCTTAACAAGCCGGGACCTAGATGGAGACAGCTCGGGGCTCCACGCCCGGTCAGTATAGCCACAGGGTCATCGGGTCGTCGGTTGACCCGGTGTCACATTACACACGAACAAGAATTATACTATTGGTCAGATATTACGCGTCAAAGAAAAAAATCAACACAAAATTGCAGCAAATGTAAGGGGTAAGAATATTATCTGCAAATATTTTAAGAGGTGAACTAGCCCATGAAACTGAACTACTTTCCCCAAGGAACATGGGTGTGATATGAATAAACTTTTTGGACCACCCATACAAAATAACCAAACTGACCCCAAGTCAAACTGTATGGGAGATCCAAAAATTTTTTTCACATTTCGACCTATGTTCCATGGGGAAAGTTGTTCAGTTTCATGAGCTGGTTCATCCTTTAAAGGAAGTGTAGCGACCTCTGGTGGCTACAATATGAAGCTCACTCAAGTGGTTCACAAGCATACAAGACGCAACAGGAGTTCTCAACATATCGGAGAGATGGCGCCACGTGACTGAACAATGAGCCTGAAACGCGGTATCAAAGTGTTCACCGCGCAACGCATATATACAACTTCTAATCCAATCCAGGTGGACCCGTCGGTCCCCTGGCCATAACACCCGGCCAGGCGGGTAGCTACCCTTTTCCCGACACCACCTGGATTCCTCCTAACCCGCCATAGAAGTTATCACTCACTTAAATATTAGGATAAGCGTACAATTTCTATATTTTATTAAAGATCCAGTCCACAATCGAATTGGAATAATTATCATCGCATAGCAAGCATGTGGAAATCTTTCTCTATAATACATAACATATACACTTTCTTCCATTTAACAGGAAACATGGTCGTCTAAGAAATAATCTTATACTTTGACTATACTATAACTACTTATAGAACAGAATAAATAATTAGCTTAAAGTACGTAATGTTGTCAGTTGAGTGACTTTATAGCTCTAATACAAAGTCATAGGTGGCGCTGCACTACTCGCAAGTAGTAAAATAATAAAAAAAGTGGTTTACAATTTACGCCGCCTATGACAGACCCAACCTTGGTGTAGCGGTTAATATGTCTGACCCGGCGAGTCAGAAGGCGTGGGTTCTAATCCAATCGGCGTAAATTTTTTCCATATATTTCGTTTCTATTATCTTTGTAACAAAGAGTTAATATAAGTACTTAGGTAAAAGATCATCTTGCAAGTATTAATTCATCTTTGCTCAAAAAATTAAATAAAGCATTGTTAAAATAATATAATTAAAAATGCCTTAAAAATAATCAACATACTAACTTTAACGTTTCTTCTTCATGCGCTGCCGACGTCGATCATCGTAACGTCATCGGAACTGGACTGAATCATCATCATCTGGTGATATAACACCCCTTTCATCATCACTCCTAATATCTTCCATATCTTGCTATATATAATATCTTTCTACTACCATTCATTTACATACTACAATATATTTAATTTTATTAACTTTATCAACAACAATTTTCTCCATTATATATCACAATATCTTTGTAACATTTATTCCATTTAATACATTATTTCAACTATTTTCCTTATACATCATATTTTAACTTCATTTTCAATCAATACACCATATTTTTATTCCTTATCTGCACAAAAATTGGTCAAAATATCGCTATATGTATTATATCCCAAAATCGTGACTATTGCCCCAAAACGTGATGCCATACGACAGCCTGCGAAGTGCCAAAGAAAAACGTGGCTGGGTTGTACAGTCTACCATCGGCCAATAGGAAACCGCCGCCGCCCGCCAAACATCCCAGTTCTGGTACGTATACACACATGCCTATATTCCTGGCGGGGTAGATAGAGCATTTTATTACTTAATTAAATTCTTACATTCCTGACACATATTGAAATTATCAGAAGAAAAAAAACAAGAAATCTCATTTTATTTATAGACGACCGATGTGGCACAGTGGTAGTGCGACTGCCTGCGACGCAGAAAGTTCCGGGTTCTATTCTTGGTGGCTACTCACAAAGTTGATATTTATCATTTAGTTGTCCCCAGTCTGGTGAGGACATTGCAGACTGAACCACCCGACTGTCCGTAAAAACGATGGTACCGTCTTTCTGATGGCACATTAGGCCGTAGCTCCCGGTTGCTGTCTATGATTACTTAGACGGCGGTCGTTACACAACCATGTCAGGAACCTGCTACTTGTAGGAGGCGGTTGAAAAATTCTGTCAGGGTTCAGGGTGAATAGGGTCCATTAAAAAGAGTAAATCCTAAAAAAAAACTGTGTTGTTGGGGCTTCCCGGTAAGTAGTCGATGACACTTGTGATGGAAATGCCTAGTTGTTCCTTAGTTGTTACACAAGTAGGATTTGTCCTTATATACTAGACTACAAGTTCAAACTATATATAACTTATGGTAAACTAGTTTAATTATTCCATTGAGTCGTTGGACGATTTGGTGTCCCACACGAAAAGAGACAGATATTCATTATAAATTTTTCGCCCCACAGTATCAAGCGCTATAAGTTCTAGCGGTACCGCAGGCGAGGCGGGCGCTGTTTCTTCAGAAGCTTTCGAAGCAGCGTTCGCTTGCAGCGCCCCCGCCGCCGTATACGGCGCTAGAGGGCTAGACGACTTATGTCGACACGCCGCCGGGTTGTTGGGAGACAGAAGCGCCGATTGGGAGAAGAGAGTTGACGCGGTGAGTTCATAGATGGCGCTGTTCGTAATTTGTAATAAATAGCAGGGTTCTGAAACGCGGTATCAAAGTTTTTCAGAGTTATCATGATACATGCTTTTACTTCATTAAATGTGTGAATCATGGATACAAGAAATTTTGAACCGTGTTATCACTATATAGAAGAAAAAAATCTTTTAATTGGGATTGTAAGACTAACAAAATATTTTTTTAAATCAGATCACAGTTTATGACTAGAAAAGTAATACGCGCGCAAGCGAACTACACAAATTTTGCTCCGTGCAAATATAGTGGACTTATAGAATATAAAAAAATACAGAAAAAGATACATATTAGGACAGTTTTGTACAATTGGCGGCCTTGTTGGAATCAGTACACTAAACAGTATTTCTTGTTGCAGCTAAAGAAAATCCGTTCGCTCTTGACGGCAAACGCGCACGTGCAGTTCCCGACGGAATTTTACGCGCATCTGAAGGATTTGTCAGTGCCTTTCCTAGTCGTCATCAAGGACCTCAGGAGTCAGGTCTGTATCATGTTTTCTTGTGGGGCATCGAATCGACGAATGCTCCATACATACATACATCACACCTGAATCCCTTGCGGAGTAGGCAGAGGGTAATGTGTAAATACTAAATGGTAAATTCGTGTGAATATTTTGTGAATGTAACGAATGTGAATATCAACAAAATTAGGTTCGTATATCGGAGACTAGATTTCATTAGGCCGTAACACGATTCAGTGTCGCACACGAAAAAAAAAGAAAGAACACGATTGCGGCTTCCACGTGGGGCTCGCGCGGCCAATCAGCGACCATATATATAAAAACTAAACATTCTTATTTGCATTCGCGAATATGGGCCTCAGATAGTCGTATTCGTAAAATTTAGCATTCTTTTCATCACTAGTACAAATATATGTTCTAAACTAGATACTTTTTTCAGGTGGTTCGCGAGGCGTGTATCACCATAGCTCACATGGCAAAGGTTCTCAAGAGCAAGCTGGAACAATTCAGCTTGTACATCCTACAGGAGCTCATCAATCTCATACAGAACGCGGCCAAGGTAAGCAAAAGTCAAACCTATGTGTTTCCTTTGTCCCCGGAACGTGGTGTTTGCTCCACTTTCTACCACAACTTGCCCCACCTTAACATAACTAGATTCCAAATCCAAAAAGACTTTAAAAATCATTGTAACACTGACTGTCTGGCACGCACTGACACTTTTATTCCAAATGAGTCCAAGTTCCAAAAAACAAAAAAAAATACGTTCCGTTCTTTGCAGTAACGTGCCAAGCACAGCGCTATTTATCCATCGACCAGGAAATAAATCCCTATTGCAAATAAAATGTACCCCATTAATAGGGTTGAACTTTAGTTTTTTTTCAAGCTTATACACATACACATATCACGCCTTTATCCCTTGCGGAGTAGGCAGAGCGTTAACAGCCGTAAGAATACGGTCGCTATCGCCACGTCTGACATTTTTGAGGATTGTTTTCCAAGGTTGTTTCAGAAAATATGTGTATCAGTGACAGGTTGTCAGTCTGTCGCCTAAAAATTGTAATACAGTAATACTCCCGAGTCCCTTAGTCGCCTCTTATGACACCCACGGGAAGGATGTGGGGTGATGCTATTCTTAGCCGGCATCACACGGCATAGCTAGTATTAGCATAGCATTTTGTTAGTGATAAGCGTAACAAGACAATACGTAAAGGTAAAGGGAAGAATCAGCGTGATCTGGAGGACATCATCGCATTGTTTAGAACGCTGCAACCTGATATTATTCCCACCTTTGTTGCTCGTCAGCTGGAGAGGCTACCGCCAATCACATTTGATCATCTGGACTGCACAAAGTTACTCAAAGATATTACGAGCCTACGTACAGAAATTGACTACATTAAAACGTCTTTTGTCACTAATCAACAATTGGAGGAACTGAAAAATGACATGAAGTACTCAAAAGTGCCGTTCTCTTCCCCATTCCAAAACGTAAATATGAAGCGAGGCGCATTTTGTTTAGATAGTGGACCGTTGGGACTTTCCACCGTAGATAATTCCTCTGATGATAATATTGACGATACGATGATCCATCCATCATTTAGAAACATTGTTGATCATTTTAAAACGGACGGTACTCAGGAGCCTTCTATGTGCGATACCGGCTTAACGGCTCATGTGACGTCACCTGTGCCTGCGCCGAGCCGGCCGCCGCCGGTAGCGGTGCCGCGACTTGTACCGTCTCCCGCCTCCGCCGCCGCCGGCCCAGACACGCCGTGCACAATACCTACTAGCGATGTAGGTAGAATGACGACGGTCCGTAAACAACAACAACAGGCTTCTCAGCCGATCATTAATGATAAACTGCAGTTGAACAAAGAGGAGACACAAATAAATGTGCAATATAATACATCTGGTGTTAACATATCCGGTGGTAAATTGCGTACAGGCAATTGGGAGACTATCACATGCAAAAAGTCGAAAAAGTCTGCGCGATTTTCAGGAAAACGAGGAGTGGCAAGTAATACGATTGGTTTCAAAGCGGCTGAGAGAAAAGTTCCTATGTTTATATCAAACGTTCATAGGGATACTAAGATATGTGAGATAGAAAGCTACGTACAAAGTAAAGCTAATATACCTATTGTGCTACAGAAAATGAATATCGCAGCGTACAAAGATTATAACGCATTTAAATTCTTTGTACCTAAAGATAAAGTTCCTTTGTTATTGAACGAGAGAATATGGCCTGAAGGCATTATATTTAAGAGATTTGTGCATTTCAACCGAATTGCGGCAGGCAAATACGTAAACGGCAGCACAAATGTAATTAATGGATAACACCCTTAAATTAGTTAGTTTCAATTGCAAAGGTGTGAAGCGGTCTGCCGAGCATATTCGTGAGCTGTGTAGGTGTAATCATATTATTGCGCTGCAAGAAACGTGGCTGTTTGAAGAGGATGTGCCGTTTTTAAGTTGTATCGACAGCGGTTTCAGTGCGACGGGTAAATCGGGGATGAACACCACCAATGGAGTAATACGCGGGCGGCCCTTTGGAGGTGTTGGGCTGCTCTGGCGGTCAAGCGTCTTCCAAAATGTATCAGTCTTAAAGTGTGATAACAACCGTGTATGTGCTATAAAAATAATATTACATGATCGGCCTATATTGGTGGTTTGTGTGTACATGCCCACGGATGAAAAGGACAATCTAGCTGAGTTCACGGACTGCCTTGGAGCGGTGAGTGCCATAGTAGAGGACAGTCAAACGGAATCAGTATATATTCTAGGAGACCTCAATGCGCACCCAGGTAGGCCGTTTTATAACGAACTGATCAGTTTTTGCGGTGAACAGAACTGGATATGTGTGGACATAGAAAAACTTGGAGTTAACTCAGACACAACCACCTATGTTAGTGAAATAAACGGGTCCAAGCGATGGCTAGACCACTGTCTTACCACCCAGGCTTCTGTAAACTCTGTACGTGCTGTATATGTTAAAGGCGATGTACTATGGTCGGACCACTTTCCGCTTATTATTGAATGTGATATAAATGTAGTGATAAGTAATACGAGAGAGTCAGCCTATACTGAGCGTAGTGATGCTGTATGGGGTGAAAGATCTAAGGAACAAATCCTGACATACTTGAATGAATGTAATAAACGTCTAAAGTTAATTGATTTTCCTGTTGAATTTACTAGGTGTGCTGACAGTTATTGTAACGAGGCTAGTCATCGTGAGGTACTTACTAGATTGTATAGGTCCTTTACAACTGCCCTAGTAGAGTCTGCTAAAATAAGTAAGGTTGTAAAAAACAAATCTACCAGTAGAAGGAGAATCATGGGCTGGAATCAACATGTTCGTGATGCTCACAGGAGCGCCAGGATGAAGTATGAGATATGGGAATTGTATGGGAAGCCTACAATGGGTTGGGTATATGAGGAAATGTGTCTGGGTAGAAAGATATTCAAATCTCGTCTAAAATGGTGTCAAACTCACGAAGAACAAATTAAAATAGATATTCTTTCTACCCATCACTCTAAACGGGACTTTCGGAGTTTTTGGAAGTCCACAGACAAGACAAGACTAAAGCCTGGCCTTCCTGTGAGTGTGAACGGTGTTGGGGATGCAAAGGGAATTGCGAATATTTTTAAAGAACAGTTCCTCCATACGCCTTTGGATGTCTTTCAGGGTATGTCCAATGCTAAGGTCATGGATGGCAAAGTGAGTGTAAGATTTCATGCTAGGGATATTGAAAAAACTGTCAAATCTATGACATGCGGCAAATCTCCTGGCCACGATGGCCTTAGTATTGAACATCTGAAATATGGCGGTCCTCATGTTTATAGGATTATGGCTATGATGTTTAATCTGTTTATAAGCCACGGTTTCTTACCAGATGACCTTACAAAGTCTATTGTTGTTCCGGTGGCCAAAAATAAAACGGGTGACATGTCTGATTCCAACAATTACAGACCCATATCTTTGGCTACCGTAACAGCAAAAGTGTTTGATAGGTTGCTTGATGCACAGCTTAATAAATATCTGCATATACACGATAATCAGTTCGGCTTCAGACCCGGTTTATCAACGGAAAGTGCAATACTGTGTGTGAAGCAGACTATCAAATACTATACTGACCGTAAAACGCCCGTTTTTGCGTGCTTTCTCGACCTGTCTAAAGCTTTTGATCTGGTTTCATACAACATACTGTGGAACAAACTAGAAAAATCAAAGGTTCCCCAAGAAATAATTAATATCTTTAAGTATTGGTACGGGAGTCAGGTCAACAGTGTCAGGTGGGGAAATGCTTTCTCAGATGCCTATAGGTTGGAGTGCGGTGTAAGACAGGGTGGTGTGAGTTCTCCGACTCTATTTAACTTATACGTCGACTCGCTGATTGGGGCGCTCAGTAGTGAGCGTGTCGGCTGTTATATTGACGATACGTGTGTCAACAACATAAGCTACGCAGACGACATGGTCCTGCTGAGTGCGTCAGTTTGCGGGTTGAGTAAACTTGTGGGCATATGTGAACAGTACGCTTCTGGTCACGGATTGACGTATAATGTGCGAAAGAGTGAGGTTATGGTTTTTGGGTCCAGGGGGAAGTTTGCGTATATACCACCGGTTATGCTCAATGGTGCCCCTCTTCAAAGGGTGTATAAATTTAAATATCTAGGCCATATACTGACCCCTGACCTGAAAGACGATAACGATGTTGAACGGGAGCGAAGGGCGCTGTCAGTAAGAGCGAACATGATAGCCCGCAGGTTTGCGCGTTGCTCGAGGGGCGCTAAAATCACTCTATTTAAAGCATATTGCTCTACCTTCTACACGAGCAGCCTGTGGGCAAACTGCACTCAGAAATCTTACAGCGCTCTCCGAGTCCAGTACAATAACGCATTTAGGGCACTGTTGGGGCTGCCTCGATACTGCAGCGCATCAGGGATGTTTGCAGAAGCTCGCATTGATTGTTTCTATGCAATTATGCGAAAGAGATGCGCGTCTCTGGTGCGCCGTGTGAGAGGCAGCCGGAACAGTGTCCTGAATGTGTTAGCTGAACGTTATGACCTGTCCTACTTAAGGCGTTGTTGCCTCGTTTCTCACGGGCTAACTGCCAAATTTTAAATTGTTTTTATTGTATGACATATTATGTGTATCAAAGTTAGGTAATGTATTTTAATTTAATTTAATTAGAATTTTTGATATTGAGTCCTGGTTACTTGAATAAAGAATTATTATTATTATTTGCAAAAGTTTTTCTTTTACTCGACGTAAGGTCGGTGCTTGAGATGCAGGTACGGGCTTAAGCCAAGTATCCTGAATCAAATGTGTTTGTGTTTTGTGAGCTGTGTGTGTGTCGTAGTGTAGGACTAGTGGCTTGTGATGTGTGGTTGTGAATGTTATTTGTAAGGTTGTTTGAATGTATATCTTGATTATTTTGAAGTGTCAGTGATGTAGGGTTTAAAAATCTGCGGACTATAGAGCAGGTGTCTAGGACTATGGATTTTTGCAGTGGTATATAGGTGTTTTTATTTAGTTCGAGTAGTTTAAGTGCGGTATGAAGAGTTTTTGGTATAACTCCGGTTGACGAAATGATGATAGGGATAATTTTGACGGTTTCTTGATGCCACATCTGCTTAATTTCGTCTGCTAGTGGGATATACTTTTGAATTTTTTCGGTGTGTTTCTGTTTCAGGTTATGGGTGTTAGGAACTGCAATGTCTATTAGGTAGGTTGTTTTGGATGCCTTACATGTGAGTGTGATGTCCGGTCTATTGCTGAGGATTGTGCGGTCGGTAACGATGTCCCTATTCCAATACAGTTTTGCTGTGTTATTTTCTAGTACACTTTTAGGTGTATATTTGTAATATGGAGTGTGTGTGTCGAGAAGTTTGTATTTGTGTGCAAGGAGCTGATGAATGTGTTTGGCAACATTGTCGTGACGGTGGGTATATTCTTTAGTGGCTAAAGCACTACATCCGCCTGTAATGTGATCGATTGTTTCGGTTGTTTGGTGGCATAGTCTACATTTGTCGGTATGTATAGATTCTTTCAAAATATATTTCGAATAATTTCGGGTTTTAATTGTTTGATCCTGTATTGCAACTAGGAAGCCTTCAGTCTCACCGAATATGTTGCCTTTTGTGAGCCATGTACATGATGCGTTTTTGTCAACATGGTCTTGTTCTAGCTGGTGTGGGTATTTTCCATGTAATGCTTTTCCCTTCCAGGTCTCTATTATTATTATTATTATGTTGGTATTCTTTTCGAATCACGGGCCCACAGGGACCCGGTCCTTTGAGGCATGTGTGGGGCCGAAGCCAACAGCACAGAGGCCTTTTTATACCAAATGATCTAAGTGTGTGATGTGTACATCAAGCGCATACTCTCTCTGTCTGCACTACAGAGTACACCCAGAGCCAGCACACGCCTGATGCAAGGACTATTGCAGGTGAGGGTCGGATTACTAGGGCTATGGGGAGGAATTTGCTGGACCGGTTGCTGGGCTATTGTTGAGACAACAGGACGCCTGCCAAATCAAATGTCTCAACCTTGATAATCTCGGCAGACGGTGACTCGCCGCCCGCTAGGTGGGCCTCCACTAAAGGGCTTTTGCACATGATGCGCGGTGCCCTGGGACGCAACACTGGTGCGGGCGACTGAGGGGTGTCGAGAGGTGTACACCGCTTTCTGCGCAGAGGTCCTGGACGAGGGCCAGAACATGCACCAACTCGCGACTTACGCATGTTTCACTTCCACCCCTCGAGTCCGAACACAGGCTCGAACTCTAGCGGCCCCACTTCGACCGGCCAACTAAGGCAAGCCAAAGGTGAGAGTCCTGGCCTTGGGGTCCACTCCGGCAAGCCGGAGACGGCCAGTCTGCACTCCCCGGGGTACTCGGGTCCGTGGGGTCGCTACTCCCCAACAGCTCGTCACAAGCTGCCCTACGGGTAGCTAAGGGTGTAGAGAGGTGTGCCGCGCTTTCAAGTTCAGGGATTTCTCCCGTCAGCATTACTCGCGGCTTTATGCCTTTAACACTTCCACCCTTCGAGTTGAAAAACTCTTGCGACTCCACTCTGCCCGGCCGGTTAAGGCAAGACAAAGGCGGGCCCCATTACGGGGAACCCAGGATTACTTCGGGTCCGTGGTGGCGCTACTCACCAACAGCTTGCCAAAGCTGCCCTGCGGGTTTATTATTATTATTATTATTATTTTCAAGATTATTTAATTACTTATTCCAAAGAACTGTCTTTTCGCATTTATTAATTACTTTTTCTCTTTCGTGTGGGACTCTGAATTGTTCAACGACAACTCGTAGAAGTAGTAGGCTTCTGACATGGTTGTTTAACGACCGCAGTCTAATAATTATAGACAGCAACCGGGACCTACAGCTTAACGTGCCATCCGAAACACTGAACCATCTTTCTTACGGACAATCAGGTGGTTCAGTCCGTAATGTCATAACCAGACTGTATCAACTTTGTGAGTGACCCACCGTGAATTGAACCCGGAACCTTCTGCGTCACAGGCAATCGCACCACCACTGCGTCACATCTGTACTAAACAAATATATATTTCCAGGTGGTATCATCAGCGGGCACGGTGTGTGTGAAGTACATAGTGATGTACGTGCACTCGCCGCGCCTCGTGCCCGTCATCGCCACCAACCTCACCACCAACAAGTCCAAGGAGATACGAGCTACGCTCAGGTATATTATACATACATATAAAGCAAAGTCTGTATGTATGCTGAAATCTTCAAAAATACATAACCATTTATAGTTTTTTTTTTATAGATAGAGTGATTCAGGAATAAAATTATATGTATAATACTTGCCAGGAAAACATCACTTTCCCACCGGAAAAAGGCGGAAAATGGCTGGCCGGGCCGCTTGTTAAGAAACAGGAACAAGCAAAGAAATATCTAAAATTAAGTGTGGTATCCTACAAGGGCCCCAAGTCTGCTATTTTTTGTCATTGTAACGCCATCGAAACTCAACTGTCATTGAACTGCCATTGTGATTTTTCTATACTATAAACTGTTAGCAGAATACGAAATGACCGAAATCATACAACTGAAATCCAATCGACATCCAATTGAAACGGTTTTCATTTAGCACACTTAGGGCCAAGGTGGAAAATAAAATAGCTGCAAATATTTTTAAGGCGTGAATCAACCAATGAAACTGAACAACTTTCCTCTAGGAACATAGATTGAAATATGAAAAAAGTTTTTTGTTCTCCCATATAAATGACCAAACCACCGATCAAGTCAATTTGTATAGAAAAAAATAATTAAAAAAACTCATATGTTTCTAGGAGAAAGTTGTTCGCTGATTCACTCCTAAAAATATTTGCAGCTAATATTTTTACCCCTTGTATTTTCATTTCTTGAAAAGCTATTCACCGATCAATCATCCCTTGAAATATTCTTCTCTTTTTGTTACCTGTAATTAGATTGTAATCTAATGTCTAATAAAATGTATCTATTGCAGTGAGGTACTAGTCCTGCTGTTGGAGAAGTGGCCCCAGCACAGCATAGAGAAGCAGCAGTCCACCATAAAGGACGCCATCAGGAGGGCGGCCGTGGACGCCGACCCCAGCGCACGGACCATGGGGAGGAAGTGAGTACAAAATACCTCTTCTCCTTCTTCTACAGCCTCAACAGTCCACTGCTGGGCATGGGCCTCCCCATTGTCAAGTAGATAAATAGATAGATCCATTTATTTCACATTATCAAATTCATAGTTACAGTGCTGAAACTAAATAAAAATGTCAGAGGATAATGCGATCGTCAAAAAATAAAAATAAATGTATTTATCAATGTCAAAGTTCTACAATAGTAGAATAAAAAGTCAAACAAAATAAGGAATTAAACTTAAAGCTCCGTTTTTTGTTTGAAGTCGGTTATTATTTTTAGTCCATGTTAGACTACGTAATCTACGTATTACATCGTAACCAACTTAGTCTGACATAACCTTACATACATACATACATCACGCCTTTATCCCTTGCGGGGTAGGCAGAGCGTTAACGGCCGTAAAAATACGGTCGCTTTCGCCACGTCTGACAGATATTGAGGGCCCTTTCAGATGATTCGTATGTAACTGTAGTGACAGGTTGTCAGCATGTCGTCTAAAGTTGTTATATATATGAAGCCTTTGAGTCCCTTAGTCGCCTCTTGCGACACCCACTGGAAAAATGGGGCGAAACATAAACTTTTGTATTGGAAACTTTTTGTATTTAAATTCTAACTTTTATCGGACACGGACTCGAATTTCGGAGATTTCGGATTCGGAAACTAAGTTGTCCAACGACCCGGTGAACCCAAATTTGGATTAATCATTATAATAAATCATATCTTTTGATATATCTCTTCCAACATAAAAATATGAATTTATTTATTTGCCTGTTCAAATTCAATGTTTTTTTCGTCCACAGAGCGTACTGGGCGTACAAACGCATATTCCCCGAAGACGCGGAACAACTGTTCCAACGCTTAGACATCGCGGCGCAGAAACAGCTAGAAAGAGAGAGAAATATCGGCAGCGTAGACAGCCTACATCATATTGGCACAGGTTAGTAATAATGTTAACTTTTATACCAAACTATAAAAAACCTAGGTAATAGGGGTATTACTAACTGCCGACAAACTTTCTCAAAGTTTGGCAAATGTGGTTAAAATTTGTAAGGTTACAAAAAAATTCTACAATGTTTAAATTTCTACGACACGATGGTTTTATAGTCAGGGGTATGGAATGAGTGTTTGTGTGAATCGATAAGTAAAATAGAAACGTGTGATACAAGCATAACAAGTAGCAGATTTTCGCATGAAACGAAAACGAACGCTTTAGAAATTGAGCTCTCGTAAATTTAAAATTTTTGGCTACTGTCATAATGTACTACTCTTTTACAGAAAGAAGAACAATCACTAGTCCAAGGAGTCCATCGGCTAGCGTATCCGGTGAGTTTCATATAAACACAATTTTAATCATAAAATTTTCCATACATTACATACAATTTAACACCGCACAAAATATAAAGAAGGAAATTGTTCAGTCTTTTTACTTACAAAGCAAGTTTTTATAAAAATCAAATCGGTAGAATTCTATATCAGGAAATAAATATATGTTATTTTTTTAATTTATACAAAAATTACACACGTTTGAATTAAAATAAGTTGTTCGGTTTCATGTAATTCGCTAGATGCCTGGGTCGTTGATAATTATGACAAAACACAAAAGTTGTATGCTTAAAACTATTGTCCAAAAATACTACATATTCCAGTTACAGTTTTTCGAAGTATACAAAGTTTGAATTAATAATCAGAAAAACAATATAAAAGTAAGTGTTTCGACGCCAGCGGAACTACAGAGACATGACGTCACCTATTCGCATTTTCATACAAAATATCGTTTTAAAAAATAGCTCATGACCTGCCGCTCATCAAGCCTGTTTAAAATTCCTACTGGTGGACTATTAAATTCACCGGTAGTTCTTACACGACTACCTCAAAAGGAGGGGTATTGATACAGGGTGTAAAAAATTTGCTGCGAATGTTTTAAGACGTGAATGAGCCCATACAACTTTCCCCAAGGAACGTAGGTCGCAATATGAAAAACAATTTTGGACCTCCCATACAACTACCAACCGACCAAGTCAGTTTCATGGGAGTTCCAAAAAATTTTCTCGTGTTTCAACATATGTTTCTTGGGGAAAGTTTTTCAGTTTCATGGGCTGATTCACCCCTTAAAATATTTGCAGCTAATATTTTTACGCCTCATATTACTTCTGAGTGCCCTTATTCATAAAAAAATAAAGGTGGTAAGTAAAAGTTACTTTTAAATTGTACGCCTTTCTTGTAGTGTCTCTAGATTTCGCTTCTCTGGCTTTCACACAAAATCATTCAATGTATTCATCTTGTCATTAATTTATATTTATATTTAATTTTAAATGAATACTTATTTTACGTATCTATTTATTTTTCAGACTCTGAAGCGATGTAAATGAAAAAGAGGAATCTCTAAGCAAATCCATGACAGAATTTTACTTACTTCCGAACTTATACGGGTCTATTAATAATTGAATAAAAAATAAAGTTACTTGTTACTATCACATAATTTTATATAGCCTATATTACTTATAATATAAATATATTTTTACGTAGTATTATTTTTACGTATACATACTTATACCTAATATTTTCTAAGTTTCATTTGCTTAATCTTTAATTTGAAATGTATGTTATCCTATATTTTATGAAAATATATTTTGTATAAAAGTTGTCCGAGCCATTAGTTGATGAGTAAATATAATTTAATAATTAAAACTGTAATTCCACTAATCTTAATTATTAGCTAAATTTATTTTAAATATTAAATATATTCTAGTCTTAAGACCTATACGTTTAAAAATATTCTCGAAAATTCTTTATTACAGCCATTCCATTTTAACTTTATTCTTTAATCTATGAAATAAACAGAAATACATTCCATTATTTCAAATATTTTATTTACAAATTAATATTAACTGAATAAGGTTGTGCTAAAATTATGATAGAGATGAAAACCGTTTGTTTTTTTAACTAAAAGAGGCGATAACTAAAAAATACACGGTATTATTGATAAAATACTTTATATGAAACTGAACAACTTTTCCATTTGATTCTAACTAAAAGAAGCAATCACTAAAAAATAAACTGTTTAGCCATTCTGGATGAAATACTTATGTGAAAATGAACAACTTTTTTGTGTTGCCTGTTCTGTGTCCCATTTCTGGGCAACTTGTATAAAAATAAAAACAAGAACCGCTCAACACAATTTTCAATAAATACAAAGTTTCATAATATTAGCTGCAAATAGGTCCTTCAGGGGTGTAATGACCAAGATGTTAAAATGACCATAGTGCTAAAATGACCAAGTGGCGAAATGACTAAGTTTCGGAGTGCTTTAATGTCCAAGGTGCTAAAAAGACCAAGTCTAATGTCGCAAATTGAACATAATTGCATAACGTCTAGAGAATGTAATTTTCTCGGGAACTATCTAATGCTAGACTAGACTTCGAGAAAGTCGTCGTTTTACTCAATTATTGATTTTAAAGCGAATAGAGCGGTGCAAGCGATTTTTGACCTTATTGACAGTTTTCAAAACGTCTTGAATTTATGAAATTCTTGAATAAATATGTTAAATACGTCCGTTTGTTTTAAAATTTGAGAAATGACAATAAGGTCGAAAATTGCATGCACCATATTTTTGGATTTCCCTATCGATTAGAAAGCCAATAAGTTCAAAAAAAAATTGAGTAAAACAGCAACTTTCTCAAAGAAAGTGATAGTCTAGCATAAATAGTTTCCGAGAAAATTACAATCTCTAGACATGATGCAATTATAGTCAATTTGCGATATTAGACTTGGTTATTTTAGCACCTTGGTCATTTTAGAACTTTGGTCATTTTGCCACTTGGTCATTTTAGCACTATGGTCATTTTAACATCTTGGTCATTACACCCCTGAAGGAAATAGGCGTATATCAGTCCATAAAACTGAACAACTTTCCTCAAGGAACATAGGTCGATTGCATGGAACCATACAAAATGACCAACCGACCAATTCAATTTGTATGAGAGGTCCAATAATTTTTCTCGTATTTCGATCTATTATTCTTGGGGAAAGATGTCCATTTTTATGTGCTTATTCACCCCTTAAAATATTTGCATTATTTGCTAATATTTTTAAACCTTTTATACATCAACACTACACCACTAACTTAACATCGAAACCGTGAGCGAAACCAACTAACATATTCCCTTCTCTTTCCCGCCGCTTGGATGACGGTTTGTATGTGAAGCATCAACAGAGAATTTGGTCTCAGGGCTGAGCAGGACCAACTCTTTGCGGAGACGAAGGGCGTCTCAGGAACGACCGCCTATCTCGCAAATACCAGTGGCTATGCGAGGTGTGTTATGCGGTGTACCTTAGTTACAATATAGTCTGTAAAATATAAGGTGATCCCTGTGACGTTTGTGACCCTGGACCAAATGCCATGACATAAGGTCCATTTTCCGAGTAAACAAAGGAGAATAGACCTTACGTCATGATGTATGATCACAAACGTCACAGGAATCATCCTTTATAGTATGAGCAATTATTTATATTGAGAGCTATGAGAGGTGTCATACCTACGGTGTAACTTAGTTGCAATTTAGTAGGAGCGATAGTTTAGATTGAGAAATAAGTATTGTTAGTTAAAATTGTGAAGATACTTAGTAATAAGACATCAGTTCAGTTTAGTATCTTTCCATCAGTTAGATGACCACCTTCCAGTTCCATCATCAGACCCTGGCTACCATTGTATTTGAAAAGTGCTTGGCAAGACGATTCCAATTACTCCAAATTCGATAGGGATACGTAGTTTCATCTCTGAAATGCTATGAACACCTTCCGGCTCCAACATCATATCAGCTTTCTATCACATGTCTCTGCAAAATTTCAGACCAAATTGGTTAATAAGTGGCTCAATTTTTGCTTCCAAAATTTAACCCGTACAGACTTACAAACAAACACGATAAGTCAAATAAAAGCTTGTAAAAACGGGGAGTACTTGGTGGTTATTTGTATGAAACTCATACGTTGCGTTCCGTTTAGACAAAAATAGGGTAGAAATTCGTTTTCGTATTCTTCTATATTGTAGAATAAAATAAAATTTATTTGTAGTAAATATGGTTCACAAAGATGGTACCTGTCTAGTACAATAATTTCGTATCACATATTTAACTAAATACAATTTGATATGCAAATTTTGACATTGGCATAACTCTTAAATGATTAGGCAACTTGTTAAATAGTTGTACGGACATAGCTATATCTTCGAAAAGATTTTGTTTAGCTTTCGAAGTTTCGAATAGCTACTGATCTGTAAGGATACCTGGTGGAAAAAGTATGAAAGTCCAGCAAAAAAGAGTAAAAATTTAGTAAAATGTAACTAAACATTTTGTATGAAAAACTGCCAGATTTCACAGATTGCGAAGAACGTGGCGCCTTCATTTTTTGTCTACCTTTATTACTGGGCCCCAAATCTGCTATTTTTTGTCATATCATTACATACATTTTTGTCATTTGTAACGCCATCGAAACTCAACTTTCATTCAATTGCCATTGTGATTTTTCTATACTTCAAACTGTTAACAGACTACGAAACTCCCAAAATCATCCAACTGAGATCCAATCGACATCCAACTGAACGATTTTCATTTAGCAGACTAGGGTCCAGGGCCCTTTATTTTGGTAATTTCGTAGTCTGCTAACAGTTTGAAGTATAGAAAAATCACAATGGCAATGTAATGACAGTTAAGTTTCGATGGCGTTACAATGACTAAAAATAGCAGAGCCCTGATTATACATACATTTATTACGCCTTTATCCCTTGCGGGGTAGGCTGAGTCTTAAAAGCGTTGCATTTTTATTCTGCAGAGCGTTCCCCAAGCGCGGTGGGCACCACCCGCTCCGTCTCGGCCGTGGACGCGGCGGCGGCGCAGCGTGCGAGAGCGAGAGCGCTATACTCTCACATGTCCCGCGCTAAAATGCAAGCTGGCACTGCTAGTCTGCGTGAGTATATTAAATATTTAGTTTATTTTCTTGTGTTATGTTTTTTTTATTTTAAGACACCCCTTTCATTTCTATTCCTTTCATTTATATTTCTTTCCTTTCTTTTGAGGTTCCTCTTTCCTTTCTATTCCTTTCATTTATTTCTATTCCCTTCCTTTCTTTTGATGGTCTTCTTTCCTTCCTATTCCTCCCCTTTCTTTTAAGTTCCTCTTTCCTTTCTATTCCTCTCCTTTCTTTTGAGGTTCCTCTTTCCTTTCTATTTCTTACCTTTCTTTGTTTTATTTTATTTGGAACACTTTCATCTCAATACCTATAGATAGTAAAATGTAGATTCCAAAAGACTTGAAATTCAAAAACATTCAAGAGCAATTTTCGAATAACATTTTCTTCTTAGATTTACTTTGTCTTTGTTAAATTCGTAGTTTTTGGTAGCACAGCAAATAACATTGAATATTTTTGCATTTCAGTCTCGGAAATCGATAAAACACTAACATTAATGAAGAATTGCCTTTGAAGAATATGTAAATTGAGAGATCAGTGTACATTGTGTATGATACTGTATAAATATGTATAAGAATACTAATAAAGGTGTTGGTTTGTGCGTACTTGAAGAAGGAGAAATGGCGCAACAAGGTATTTAGTGTATTAGTCGACTAGCTAGCATTTCCCCTTTTTCATTTGCTAATGCTATGATATTCATAGATTTGTTCTTCGAGCATTCACCCTATAAAGGGGTGTAAAATATTAGCTGCAAATACTTTAAGGGGTGAACCAGCCCATGAAACTGAACAACTTTCCCCTGGGAACATAGGTCGAGATATGAAAAAAATATTTTGGATATAGAATTTCCGACCAACCAAGTCAATTTGTATGGGAGGTCCAAAAAAAATTCACATATTTAGACCTATGTTTCTTGGGGAGAGTTGTTCAGTTTCATGGGCTGATTCACCCCTTAAAATATTTGCAGCTAATATTTTTTCACCCTATTATTAGTAAACAGTCACAAATTTTTCTGCCACTTGTTGCGGGAGGGGAGGTAAACACGTGCAGCACACAACGATGATTATACAACAACTTGACAGCCACATACAAAATGGCAACTGTCAGTTTCATATAACGTGTTGGGCAGTGAATTCTGACAGGGGGGTAAGCCCAGCTTTGCCATCTCTTTAGGTTGAATGCTTTAAGAGATTTGTTACACCTTGTATACAGGGTGTAAGGGACAGCCCTCCGAATACTGATAGGGTACATTCAAGCCATGAAACTAAACAACTTTTGTACTTTCCCTAGGAATATACGTATTTTAGGAAACGTCAACTTTCTATAGTAAAGACAGTCAGCTGATCGTGATTTTTGGTGGGAAGTCGAAGCTTTTTTGTCATTTCTTCACATTTGTTCTTAGGGAAAGTTATTTAGTTTTATTATGCACCTTAATCGCCTTATCCCGTTCTCTGTCGGGGTCGGCTACCTAACCTAGGGGATTTGAACCAAGTTTTTACACAAAGCGACTGCCATCTGACCTCTGCAACCCGAAGGCTGTCCTGGCTACCCTATCAGTATTATTCGGAGGGCTGTCCCTTACAAAATTTTGTCCATTTTATTCTACACAAAGCCAATTTAGAATTTCATGAAGCTCTTGCCATTAAATAATTTGCAAGGTTGATTTCTTTCACCAATCCATTCCTATTATGCTCACATAGAAGTTGCTAAAATACTATTAATGTTTAGTTTAGTAGTGCGTTTGTTTTATAAAGTTATTTAATATTTAACAAGTGCCGTGTGATGGCTGGCTTAGAATAGCATCACCCCACATGCTTCCCGCGGGTGTCGTAAGAGGCGATTAAGGGACTCGAGAGTATTGGTGTATTACAATTTTTAGACGACAGGCTGACAACCTGTCACTATAGTGATACACATGTTTTCTGAAACAACCTTAGAAAACAATCCTCAAAAATGTCAGACGTGGCGATAGTGGCCGTATTCTTACGGCCGTTAACGCTCTGCCTACCCCGCAAGGGATAAAGGCGTGATATATGTATGTATGTATATTTAACAAGGATACACTTAATTTGTTATCCACTACGGTTTTTTTTTGCTAGTTTCTGTAAGTAGTTATTTTGCTGCCCAACCAATGTTTTATGTTGTGAACAAAATTCATTCTTACACCTGTCTCTATAGAACTTAGTGTATGTCCACATAAAGTTTTACCCTACGTACACATATCACGCCTTTATCCCGTGCGGGGTAGGCAGAGCGTTAACATCCGTAAGAATACGGTCGCTATCGCCACGTCTGACATTTTTGAGGATTGTTTTCCAAGGTTGTTTCAGAAAACATTGTGTATCACTATAGTGACAGGTTGTCAGCCTGTCGCCTAAAAATTGTAATACACCAATACCCTCGAGTCTCTTAGTCGGCTCTTACCACACCCGCGGGAAGGATGTAGGGTGATGCTATTCTAAGCCGGCATCACACGGCAGAAGTTATACCCTAGAACCTGAAAATAGCTTGATAATCAACAGCCACAATATTCCACTGCTGTTTGCCACGCTACTACACCACGCTTGAGAGCCGGATTGGCGAGCGCAGTTCAAATGCTGTTTCCACAGAGAACGCTGCTGCCCATTCCCTAAATTCATCCCTTTTACGACACCCACGGGTAGATATGGGGTGATGCTATTCTAAGCTGTCTAATTTATTTCAGCGCGCGCGAAAAGGTCACCATCAAGCGCCGGCAGCGGAGTCCCGCCCAGTCCCGAACGTGTGGTCAGCCGATCTAGATCGCGACCTGGGGTGTCACAATCACAACGTAAGTATTATTTTTCTCTTGCTTCTTTTCATGTGAGACAACCAATAGTGATATGATGCTCTTTCTTGGTGATGTAATTGTAACTCTGTTTTAGTTATGAATAAGTTCATTTGTTTCATTCTCCTTGCCTTGTCCCGTTGCCTGTCGAGGTCGGCTACCTAACCTAGGGGATTTGACGTGGAGCCAAGTTTTTACACAGAGCGACTGCCATCTGACCTCTGCAATCCGAAGACTAACCTAGCCCGAATCCTAGGTTAAGTCACATTCAAATTTCATCTGAATTGAAATTTTATTTGAATGTGGGTTTCATAGCGATGTTTTACCTTCACCGTAAGAGCAGTCGGTAAATATACTGAGTAAAAACACATATTGGTGCATGGTGGGGATCGAACTCGGGTCTCACTCACGATTGTAACACCGGTGTCCTAACCACATGGCCACCGACGCTCCCTATGAATAAGTTATGAAGTATTATCACAAGTTCTAAACTATAAGTACATACAACTGTCAAAATGTCAAAATAACTTATAACTAAACATAGCAGAGCGGCACTCCATTCTCACTCAAACAATCCTCCTCATAACGCGGCCCCTCCGAATGCTTGCGGCATTTCCACTATGAGCTATTATATATTATATTTTGTATTATTTTCCAGCTACATCCCGTTCCTCATCACCATCATCGAGGAGTACGGGTCCTGTGTCGCTGATGAGCGCCAGGAGACGACCTTCAGGGATCCCGAGGTCCTTGGCCAATTCTAGAGAGACCAGTCCTACCAGGTAGGTTGAAAATCTTGACTTCAATAAAAAAAATACTAGTGGTGGAGGTGGCGTGATAGTACATTATGGCAGTAGCCAAAAAAGGACCAATTTATGGTCGAGTAATATTGCATGGACGTCGTCAAGGCCTTCCCAAGTGAACGAGACCAGAAAGTGGCATTTGCTAGTATTAAGCCTTTTTTCCATTTGCGAGGAAACATCACAAATCTACATTTTAATAGTGATAAATTTTGAAATACGCAAGCAGCATGTGTTGGATTTGCTTACGTCCCATTGAATAAAATAAAGAGCGTGGCAAAATCACATTCTTAAAATTATGTACCACCATAAAACACATGTGATGAAATGTTTAAGAATCTTTTTATTTTTGGGCCTACGAATAGGATCGAAATGTATGTATGAAATCTCATTTTTGTCGTATCTGCTGCGTGTCCCGACTTTAGTATCCTTTTTTTAAGTAATGCCGCTATTTAAGAGCAAATGGAAGAAAAGTTACATTCTGTATGGTTAGCCTGGCCAGCCCCGAGGCAGTGCCTTTATTTATTTACTTTTTTCTCCCAGGACGGGCAGATCAAGCAGCGTAATAGGCTCGGCAGTAAGGAGACGCGAGTCCGTAGAAAGGACAGCGCCATCTAGGACGCCGGCCGCCACGCTCAGGTTGCTGCAGCAGAGTAGGGACGCCGAGGGTTCGCTCAGGGTAAGGAACATTACTTTATATCACACACACACTTACAATTACAACTTTCCCCTCCCTCTCTCTATCTCTTTTTTCGTCTGGGACACCGAGTCATCTAAAGACGCCTGCTACTTGTAAAAGGCAGTTGATAAACTCTGGCACTGGGTTGTTGGACAACTTTCCCCTAGGAATATATTTCAGTAAACATTTCTAATTCTTCAGAATATTGAAGGCAGAAAAAAGTGCTGGTTAGCCAGAGTTTCGTTATAAATATCCAGATTGATATATTTGTAAGATACCACAGAGAGCGTCGGTGGCTAAGTGGTTAGTACATCGGTCTTACAATCGTGGAACCCGAGTTCGATCCCCGCCATGTACCAATGTGGTTTTACTCTTTGCTCTTACGGTGAAGGATAAACATCGTGATGAAACCCACATTGAAATAAAATTGAATTCAGATGATATTTGAATGTGACTTAACCTAGGATTCGGGCCAGGTTAGCCTTCGGGTTGCAGAGGTCAGATGGCAGTCGCTCTGACTAAAAACTTTGTTCCACGTCATATCCCCTAAAAAATAGTAGCCGACCCCGACAGAGCACGGAATAAGGCAACGAAAATGATGATGACCAAAACTAATTAATCTGTTTAATTTCAGAGCCCCGAAGACAGTTCCGCTTGCGATAGAAATATCCGCGACGACGACTCCGAAGCCTCCAGCGTGTGTTCGGAACGAAGCCTCGACTCTTACAGGAGACACGATGTAAGTACAGTAGTACATTGATCACGCGGTGAGAAAGGAACTGATTGCTAACTGGGTTTACTACGAGGCCCGAAGTGTAGCTGAGCGCATCAATACACACGAGCTTGCAATCGGACTTTCTTCCGAGCAATACATAGTGCTTCAAGTAATACATACTACACCTGCAAGAATAAAAAAAACAGGAATACTAATAGAAGAACAGTTCAATAAACCTAAAAAACGACATGAAAAATCCAAAGCGAATTCGAGTGGTATTTTTAAAAATAATATCGTACTTTTTCGACTTATAATAATGTAGTCTGGGGTCAGAACCATCATTTACTCAAAAAGAAGATAAAGAGTCGGTAAGAAAGAAATATGTTCGTACTAATGTGTTAAGCTATGTGTGTGCCAAATTTCATGAAAATCAGTTCAACAGTTTTTTGCGTGAAGGTACAAATAAACAAACATACAAACTTTCGCATTTATAATATTACAACGGCTTGTTGTATACTTTAATGAGCTGCTTCATACCTCAATTTTTTTTTTCTTTTTTTAAATGTATACATCCTTTTCAGAGTGTATCCTGGTCTGGTTCAGCCAGCCGACTCGGGTGGGAGTGCTCCCCGCCTCCCCCTCCCCCGGCTGACGAAATTATCGCGCTGTGTGCGTGTACGCATTGGACTGAACGAAAAGATGGCCTCACACATTTGGTAAGTAAAAACCTTGGTCACTGTGAAAGCCTCGTGTCATTCATTATCTAGGTCCTACTCACCACGCTTGATTAGCGGATTGGCGAGCGCAGTGCAATGTATTGTATGCACAGGGAATACTGTTGCCCATAGTGCCCATTCCCTACTCACCGTAAAAGCCTCATACTTGTGTCATTCGTTACCTCGGAACTACACCATCAAAGTGTATTATGGTTTAGTTTATCTATTAGACTCGGGTGGGGATGCTCCCCTCCTCTTCCTCCCCTGGCTGACAAAACCATAGTGCTGTGTGCGTGTACGCATTGGACAGAACGGAAAGATGGCCTCACACACTTGGTAAGTAAAAACCTTAGTCACTGTAAAAGCCTTATGCTTGTAACATTAAACTGCCTCACATATTTGGTAAGTAAACTACTACTACAACAGCCACATCAGCCCACTGCTGGACATAGGACCTCACCAATTGAGGGGTATTGGCCATACTTACCACGCTCGGCTAGCGGATTGACGAGCGCAGCGCAAAATATGGTGCTCACAGAGAATACTGCTGCCCATTTTCTACTCACTGTAAAAGTCTCATGCATGTATCATTGATAAGCTAGGAACTACATCACCAGATACTTACCAGAGAGTATTATTCTTAGTCTGGCTAATCTAGTTGGCTCGATTTCGAATGCCAATTTCTGGTATCTTTCACTCAGAGAATTTGAGAATCCCAACATTACTACCATATAACATTATTTTTTACGGCCGTTGCTACTCTGTCTGCCCCACAGACACAAAAAGGCTTCATCGCTTGTGTATATCTCTTCCAGGCCAACTACCTAAACAGCGGGCGTCTACTGACAGACGAGCAGCTCCGCCGTCTGACAGAACTGCTGAACAAGATGTTCGTGGACGCGCACACTAAGGTGTTCTCGCTGCTGCTGGACGCCGTGTGCGAACTGCTGCTCGTCCACTGGCAGCAGTTAAAAGATTGGCTCTACCAGCTCATGTTCAGGTCAGAAAAAAACTCACCTATTCAAATAACACAGGCACATACGTAGATTATACCAATTACCTACACTACCATAAAACTCTACAAAATAGTGTACTAAAAATACCAAAATAGTAGGTACACAGGTAGGTACCTACTAAAATAATCTACCAAACCTTCAACATAATTAACCATTAATTCAACTTAATTTTAATTCAACACAATTTACCAATAATTAAACATAATTTAACAATAATTCAACATAATTTACCAAACCTTCAACACAATTTACCAAACTGCTGAACAAGATGTTTGTGGACGCGCACACTAAGGTGTTCTCGCTGCTGCTGGACGCCGTGTGTGAGCTGCTGCTCGTCCACTGGCAGCAACTCAAGGATTGGCTCTAGCAGCTCATGTTCAAGTCAGTGTTTTATTGGGTTAAAGTTTTTAGGTCAGTGGTTTAACAAAAGTATCTTAATTACCTAAACTTCCATAACATATCTTCAAAATCTTGTACTAAATATACCAAAATAGTCAACATAACCAACTTAAATTATCTACCAAACCTACCAACATAATTTACCAATGATTTAACATAATTTACCGAACCAGGCAACATAATTTAACAAATCTTGAATATAATTTACCAGTAATTCAACATAATTTACCAAACCTGCAACATAAGTTACCAAACCTTCAACATAATTTGCCAAATCAGTGAAAAACTTTACTAAAATCTATACCAAACAATCTAAACGAACGCACAAAAAAAATTGTATGTACTACTAAATGTTCCTTTTTTCGTGTGTCACACCGAGTCGTCTAACAACCCGATGAATACTGTCAGAGTTCTGTCAGCTACATGAGAACCTTTGTTTGCAGGTTGCTGATGAAACTGGGCACCGACATCCTCGGCTCCGTGCAGAGCAAGATCAACAAGACCCTCGACGTGATCCACGAGTGCTTCCCGGCCGAGCTACAACTACACAATATATTCAGGTAAAGCTCTCCTTTGCTGCGTGATGCTGGCTCAGAATAGCATCACCCCACTCCTCTAGCGGGTGGCGTACGCTGCAGCTACTAAAAATCTTAAGGTAGTATTCAAACAATCAGGACTTTGGTTCGTTCAGTAGCATAATGGCCAATTAACAAAACGTCTAATTAGCAAAATGTGCTGTTCGCAAACTGACCAGTTCTTTCAATATTAGAAAATTGTATTCAAAACGTATTTTTGAAAATTATACTACATACTTTGATTTTTACATTTATTGTATAAATAAATTATCAAATAACAATAATTTTAATTATTTAGTGACCAATACACCAAAATATTAGAAAATATAAATTAAACTGGACGTTTTGCAAATTGGGACATTTTGAGAAACGGATATTTTGCTACCTAACGCTTCTAGTGTACCATGAACCCTGATGTCAGCGTATTTCTGATGAAACTTGGCACTGACATCCTCGGCTCAGAATGTATTCAGGTAAAGTTATGATGCTGGCTGTACAGCATCACCCCACTCCGTGCAGAGCAAGATCAACAAGACCCTCGACGTGATCCACGAGTGTTTCCCGGCCGAGCTACAACTACACAAAATATTCAGGTAACGTATTCGTCTTCTTTTATTTGAAAATACAACAATTAATAAAATAGTACCTGGTTGACCGAGCCCAGCTCGAATTTATTGCTCCCAAAACGTATTTTGTTAAGATATCCACATAATGCCCTGTTTTGCTGGCTTCGAATAGCGTCACTCCGTTTTTTTTTCCGCGGGTGTCGTAAGAGGCGACTAAGGGACTCAAAGGTTTAATGTGTATTACAACTTTAAGGGACAGGCTGACACCCTGTCACTATAGTGAAACACGTATTATCTCAAACGGCCCTCAATATTTGTCAGACATGGCGATAGCGACCGTATTTTTAAATCGTTTTAAAAACGACCTCATTTAAAGTAAAGTAAAAGTAAACATATTATTTATTGCCTTTTTCAATTTAACAATAAAACATCTAGGTATGAGAACTTAACCTAAACAAGGCAAAAATATCTCAGGTTATGCTGGAGAGACCATTGTCTCTTCAGCGCTGGATGCGGGATATAGGGTATGTATGTATGTAATAACTTTATTGTACCAAGCAGGAAATTACAAAAAACACTTAAATAGACTAATATAATGTGTAGGCACAAAGGCGGACTTATCCCATTAAGGGATCTCTACCAGTCAACCTTTGAGAAATCCAGAGGACATGGTGTGCGCAGGTGGACTATGGTACAAATCGAAGACGCGATAAAATTACTAATAATATATATAACACCTATATGTAGATAAAATAACACGTATTAAATATGCAATAATAAGAGTAAATACCAATAATAAATATTTTATAATACCTGATGATATTTTATAATAGGGTATGAGAGGGCTTGACAAATTTGACCTGCCAGTCCACAACCCTATAGTCTTGGTTTAGATATATTTATGCCCAAGTCCGCGTACGATTTGCTGGCTAATTTAACATAAGATATTCTCCTTTTGGCAGGTTCCTAGCGGACTCGGCGACGGCGCCCACCACCAAGACGAAGGCGGCGGCGCTGCGCTTCCTGGCGGACTTGGCGCACGACTACTGCACGCCCAACAGCCTCGCGCATGCGCTACACGGTAAGACAGTGTTCCATGGTCAAATGCTCGTACTCCATGGTGGTGATGGTCTACGAAACTTAGCAAGAGAATCCACCGTTTCATCATCACTACATAGTATAAAGCAAAGTCGCTTTTCGCGTCTGTCTGTATGTATGTTTGCCTGTATGTCTGTATGTATCTTTAGAACAAGGTTGAAGGAATGTATAATATAATGCTGGGAAGACATCTTATTTCCACGGGAAAATGAGTTGCAGCGGGCGCAGCCGCTGAGCGTGCCGGTAGTAACTTATAAAATCCGAAAGAAACCTTGACCGTGACAATTCAGATCGTTAGAGATCGTGAAAGGCCTTAGAGGCGATCTACACTTATCATGGGGTGTCTATAGATAAAAGAAAAATTACGAATAAATTCTACCAAACCTACCGCCACAATCTACCAAAAGCTTGTAAATAAAGACGAAGGCGGCTACCTTGAGCTTCCTGGCGGACTTGGCGCATGACTACTGCACGCCCAACAGCCTCGCGCATGCGCTACACGGTAAGATATATACATACATACATACATACATAAATCGCGCCTGTATCTCTTGCGGGGTAAGCAGAGCGTAAACGGCCATTAAAAAGGTCAAGCAAGCCACGTCTGACAAAAGTTTGAGGGTAATTTCAGAAGACTGTGTATTACTATAGTGACAAATTGTCAGCCTGTCGCCTAAAATTATAATACAGATCAGGCCTCAAATCCCTTAGTCGCCCCTTACGACACCCACGAGAAAGAAATGGGGTGATGCTATTCTAGGCCGACATCACACGGCTAAGCTAACTTTTCATATGGTAAGATAACTCTTTTTAAAAAGAGAACAGGCTTCAAAGAACGTGTAAAAATACGTACCTCCATTTTTTACGATAAATGTGCCTAAAATCTTCTCTGACAGATAAGTCTGACAAATACTTTGCCGAAAATCGCGTCGAAATCTGTTCAGCCAAACGCGAGATAATCGCGGACAAACATACATATATACATACATACATACATACATACATATATCAAAATCAGAATCTGATTTTATTTTAAAGTCGCTAAAAAGAAAATACGAGTGTCTGGTTGTTGAAGTTACATGAAATGATTATCAGATGTAACCGTCTTCATTCATTTCAGATTTGATAATTGAACTCAGATGATATTTGAATGTGACTTAACCTAGGATTCGGGCCAGGTTAGCCTTCGGGTTGCAGAGGACAGATGGCAGTCGCTCTGTGTAAACACTTGGTTCCACGCCAAATCCCCTAGGTTAGGTAGCCGACCCCGACAGAGAACGGAATAAGGCAAGGAAAATGATGTAATCAATTGGACAACCAAGTTTACTAAGGTTTTTTTATCACCAGGTGGCGCCACCGGTATAGCGGGCCGCGCGCTGGTCAAGGTTGCCAACTTGGCAGCGGACCCTCGCGCCGCTGACGTCAGAGTTTCGGCCAGGCGCGCGCTCGCTTGCCTCTACGATTGCAACCCGGTGCCGGTAAGTTAAATAAAGATTTTTTTTTCATGATAACAGTCTTTTTCGTAATGTCATGAACATTAATTAGAAAAGTTTTACATCTTTCTGTATACATTCAATACTAATATCATAAATGTGAAAATAATTGTCTGCTACATTTTCCCGCCTAAACCACTGAATTGTTTTTGATGGAAATTGGCATACATTTTAATAATATACTGGGACAGGATATACATGGTGTAAAAAAATTTGCTGCATATATTTTAAGGGCCCATGAAACTGAACAACTTTCCCCAAGAAATATAGGTCGAAATATGAAATAACGTTTTGGGCCCCCCATATAAATTGACTTGTTTGGCCGGTACATTTTGTATTTCGCATTTTTTTCATATTTCGACCTGTCTTCTTTTAGAAGAGTTGTTCAGTTTTATGGACTGGTCTACACCTTAAAATATTTGCAGCTAATATTTTTACACAAAAATTTTGGTTTCCCATGGTAAATGCAGTCAGCTGATTGCGATTTTGTATGGGAAGTCGAAATTTTTTTGTCGTTTCTTGACATATGTTCCTAGGGGAAAGTTGTTCAGTTTCATGGTCTGCTTGCACCCTTTCAATATTCGGGACGCTGTCCCTAACACCCTGTATAGTTCTCCGCGGGTACCATCTAGTTTTCTATATTATGTTTCCTCTGTTTGTTGCAGTTCACGGCGCTGATGAGCGAGCTGCCCCCGGAGACGCAGGCGCTGGTCAACGGCGTGGTGCAGCAGCATGTGCGGAGGACCTCCAGTAGTGAGTATTTTTACATACATATCCCTTGCGGGGCAGGCGGAGCGCTGTCGACCGTAAAGTTACGGTGCTTATCGCCACATCTGACAAATGTTTGAGTGTCGTTGCAGATGTATCACTATAGTGACAGGTTGTCAGCCTGTCGCCGCCTTAAGTTTTTACATACATACATAACATACATATATCACGCCTTATATATATTATCCCTTGAGGGGTAGCCAGAGCGTTAGCGGCTGTAAGAATACGGCCACTATCGCCACGTCATGACATTTTTGAGGATTGTTTTCAAAGGTTGTTTCAGAAAAAGTGTGTATCACTATAGCTACAGGTTGTCAGCGTGTCGCCTAAAAATTGTAATACACCAATACTCTTTGACTCTTGTCTCTTACGACACCCGCGCAAAGGATGTGTGGTGATGCTATTCTAAGCCGACATCACATGGCATTCAATCATTCACCATTCATTCATCAATGTACTATTTTAATTTATATTTTTTTCCCTACAGCCGGCAGCGACAGCCCGCTGCGTACAAACAGCGCAACGTCCAATTGCGCCAACGCAGAAGACGTGTACTCGAGGATAAGGAAGACCACCACCGAGATACACACCTACACCGCACAACATGCCAACAACGGTATGTATACAGGGTGTAAGGGACGGTGTAACGAAAACTTTGCAGGCGTGATCAGACCATGAAACTAAACAACTTTTTCTAAATAAACTAATAATACAATGCATGCAGTTTAATTTAATTAGAATTTTAATTTAAAAAATACGTTATTTCGTTTTTTAAATGTATGTATTATCTAATAATGAACAAAATGGCTTATTTATTATTAATGTTTTTTTTTTTTTCAGAATGCGGTAACAACCACATGTCGAGTAAGGATTCTGGCATCAGTCAGATGTCGGACGCGACTCTCTCCAACAAGCCCAACGGCGTTCCCAACGGACATTACAACGCGTAAGTCATACACACCGTGTGATGCCGGCTTAGAATAGCATTACCCCAATTTCTTTCCCGCGGGTGTCGAAAGAGGCGTCTAAGGGACGCATAATGCGGCCGTTGACGCTATGCCTACTCCGCAGGGAATAAAGGCATGATATAAGTATGTATGTAAGTCATACACTCATCACGCCTTTATCCCATGCGGGGTAGGCAGAACGCCAACGGCCGCAAAAATACGGTCGCTATCGCCACTTCTGCCAAATATTCAGGGTCCTTTCATATGATTCGTAAATCACTGTAGTGACAGGTTGTCAGCCTGTCGCCTCAAGTCGCCTGTGCAGGCATTACGAGTCAAAAAAAGTTCTACCGAAAAAGTTCAACAGAAAAAATGCAGCAAATATTGGGTGTCAAAACAAATGATTGTGCTTGACAATATATATACCCTTGTCACACTTAGGACAATTTCATATTTACATCCCGCTCTCTGACGACGTTAGAGATTTTTCCTTTATTGTTGCAGTTTGCAGAGGTCAGATGGCAATTGCTCTGCGTTAAAACTAGGTTAGGTAGCCGACCCCGACAGAGAACCGAGGATGATGACTTATCTTTCTTTCAGTGAGGTAATAGCGCGCGCGGCGTCGGCGGATAGTTCCGAAGAAGCGAACAGTACTAAGGAATCGTCCCCCGTGCCCGCGCATAACCGATTGGACTTCCCGCACCATCATGGGTAAGTGACTTCATATTTCTTACTACTGATGACGACCGATGTGACACAGTGGTAGTGCGACTGCCTTTGACGCACAAGGTTCCGGGTTCGATTCTCGATGGGTCACTCACAAAGTTTATATTTATCACTTTGTGAATTTGTTCCCAGTCTGGTTAGGACATTGCGGGCTGAACCAACCCGATTGTCCGTAAGAAAGATGGTTCCGTGTTTCGGAGGGCACGTTTAGCCGTAGGTCCCGGTTGTTGTCTATGATTACTTAGACGGCTGTCATTACACAACCATATCAGAAGCCTGCTACTTGTAGAAGGCGGTTAAACAATTCTGACACTAGGGCTCATCGGGTCGTTGGACGGCTCGGTGTCCCACACGAAAAAGAGAAACTTCTGTAATTCGTTAAGTTTCCTGGGTCATTAATCACTACATATTATAAAGCAAAGTCGTTTTTTGGCGTCTGTCTGTCTGTATGTATGTTTGCTTAAATCTTTAAAACTACACAACTGATTTTGATGCAGGTTTTTTTAATAGGTAGAGTGATTCAATAGGAAGGTTTTTATGTATAATACTTGCCGGGAACAATTCTTATTCCCACGGGAATTAGTTGCAGCGGGCGCAGCCGCTGGGGCAGGCCGCTAGTAAAATGTAAAAGTCGTACGTTTAAAACTACTATCCAAAAATCCTACGGACTTCATTCATAATTTTTCTAAATAACCATTGTTTGAATTAATAAACAGAAAAATAATATAAAAGCAAGTGTTTTATCGGCCTCGATATGTGGAACTACAAAATGTTATATACCATCTTTTATACCATATTAAGGTATCTTTTTCTTTATCTTTATCCGAAACTATAAAGACATGACGTCATCTCTTCGTATTGTCATACAAAATATCGTTTTAAAAAGTAGCTCTTTTGACCTACATACATACATATATCACGCCTTTATCCCTTGCGGGGTAGGCAGAGCGCTAACGGCCGTAAGAATACGGTCGCTATTGCCACGTCTGACATTTTTGAGGATTGTTTTCCAAGGTTGTTTCAGAAAACATGTGTATTACTATAGTGACAGGTTGTCAGCCTGTCGCCTAAAAATTGTAATACACCAATACTCTCGAGTTCAATTCAAAAGCGAATCTATAAACGCTGGCAGCTATTTACAGTTTTTTATACCTGTACGACTCTCTCTCTCTCTCTCTCTCTCTCTCTCTGTCTCTGTTTCTCTCTCTCTTGCATCTATACATTACATTGACAGGATGTAAAACAATCAACTGCATTCACTGATGACTCGGTGACTCATACGAAAAGAAATGGAATTTCAAGTTAAACATAATTTAATTTTGTTACAGTGACTTCAACTCGCCGCATCTAGTTCGTGACAAAGTCAAACCCTACGAGACGGATGAGAACGGATTTATTATTACCAAATGTAAGTACTTCTTATTTTAAACCTAGTAAAATATCGTCTGTTCACTCGACTATTACACAGGGTGTAAAAAAAATAGCTGCAAATATTTTAAGGCGTGAATCAGCCCATGAAACTGAACAAGTTTCCCCAAGAAACCTAGGTCGAAATACAAACTAACTTAGTTGGTCGTAGTCCATTGAATGAGTGCCTCCAAAGGGGGTCTAGAGTCCGAGAGTTGGTAACGTAAGATGTTTCTTCGGAAACATGTCAAAAGTCCCTAGGTAATAAACATACTAAAACCCCGGGACACTAGGAGGAGCCCCGGAGTGGGGGGAGGGGGGGAAAGGGTCCATTTTTTCATTTTTCGCTTAAATCTCAAAAACGGTACATGTTAGAGAAAAACGTTCAAGGAAAAGTTGAAAGGCCATAAAATTATCTACAAGTTATACCTAAATCACTTTTTCCTATATCCTACCGTTTCTGAGTTACACGCATTCAAAAATGATTTTGGCTCAAACAATTTTCCCATACTACATACCCATGTTTATCACATCAATCGATCAAAAAATATTTCTTTCTTCCATAAAACTCAAATGTGCAACTTGTGACCGGTACTGATAGATTGCTCTTGATTAGGTCTATCATTGGTAAAATAAACACATTCCTCCATGGAAGCCTTTAGGAGGAATCGATTGTCAAAATATTATATTAGGGTAGTTTTAGTTACTGAACTTGAACTATTTTTTTTTTTCCAAAAAAACTCAAAAGTGCAACTTGTGACCGCTACCGATAGATTGCTCATAATTAGGTCTATCATTGATAAAAATACTAGATTCCACCATGGATGCGTTTAGGGGAAATTGAATTTTATAAGGGTAGTTAGGATACCTCAACATTTTATTTTTTTTCTTCCAAAAAGCTCAAAAGTGCAACTTGTGACCAGTACTGATAGATTGCTCTTAATTAGGTCTATCATTGGTAAAAAAAACACATTCCTCCATGGAAGCCTTAAGGAGGAATCGATTGTCAAAATAAAGTATCATAACTACCCTAATAATTTTCAATTCCCCCTAAACGCCTCCATGGTGGAATCTGGTTTTTTTATCAGTGATAGACCTCATTATGAGCAATCTATCGGTACCGGTCACAAGTTGCACTTTTGAGTTTTTTTGGAAGAAAAAAATAAATAGTTCAAGTTCAGTAACTAAAACTACCCTAATATAATATTTTGACAATCGATTCCTCCTAAAGGCTTCCATGGAGGAATGTGGTTTTTTTACCAATGATAGACCTAATCAAGAGCAATCTATCAGTACCGGTCACAAGTTGCACATTTGAGTTTTATGGAAGAAAGAAATATTTTTTGATCGATTGATGTGATAAACATGGGTAAGTAGTATGGGAAAATTGTTTGAGCCAAAATCATTTTTGAATGCGTGTAACTCAGAAACGGTAGGATATAGGAAAAAGTGATTTAGGTATAACTTGTAGATAATTTTATGGCCTTTCAACTTTTCCTTGAACGTTTTTCTCTAACATGTACCGTTTTTGAGATTTAGGCGAAAAATGAAAAAATGGACCCTTTCCCCCCCTCCCTCCACTCCGGGGCTCCTCCTAGTGTCCCGGGGTTTTAGTATGTTTATTACCTAGAGGGACTCTTGACATGTTTCCGAAGAAACATCTTACGTTACTAACTCTCGCACTCTAGAACTTTTTATTCAATGGACTATCGGTACTTTTGTATGGGGGCGCCACAATTTCTTTTACTGCTACTTGTAGTAGGCGGTTGAACAATTCTGACACTAGGGTTCATCGGGTCGTTGGACGACTCGGTGTCCCACACGAAAAGAAGAAGAAGAAGAAGAATTTCTTTTTATATTTCCTCTTATGTTCCTTGGTGAAAGTTGTTCACTTTCATGGGCTGGTTCACCCTTTTAAACATTTGCAGCTATTTTTTTTACACCCTATATTTCAACTGCCGTGTGATGCCGGCTTAGAATAGCATCACCCCATTTCTTTCCCGTGGGTGTCGTAGGAGGCGACTAGGGGAATCCAGGGTTTGTGTATTGCAATTTTAGACGAAAAGCTGACAACTTGTCACTATAATGATACACGACTTACCTGAAACAAGTTTCAAACATTTGTCAGACGTGGTGATAACGGCCGTAATTTGGCGATCGTTAACGCTCTGCCCACCCCGCAAGAGATATGAACGTGATTTGTGTATGTATGTTGTTACAATATTCTTGGTTATATTTGAACGGGTTAATTCAAATAAAATTTGAATTTAGATAATGTTTGAATGTGACTTATATAAGGTATAAAAATATAAGCAGCTAATATTTTAAGGGGTGCCCATGAATCTGAACAACTTTCCCCAAGAAACATAGGTCGAAATATTAATAAAATGTGACATACGTCATAAGTATCAAGCTAAATTTTACAAACTATAACCAGAGAACGCGATAAGGCAAGGAGAATGATAACGAGTGTATGTGTATTTTTTTCCCCAGCTGGTCTCCGCGAGCAAGAGGTGCTGGAAGCTGTATGCAAGCTGGACGTGTCATCAGCGCCGCCGGAGGAGTGGGAGCGGCTGCTGCTGGCCACACATGAAATACTCAAGTATGGCGACTGCAGGCAACCCTGCGAGTACTTCAAGTGAGTTATATCTTTGCCGGTGTAGTTATATCCCGGTGTAGTTATATCCCGGTGTAGTTATATCCTTGCCGGTGTAGTTATATCCCGGTGTAGTTATATCCCGGTGTAGTTATATCCGCATCTGGGCCAGTTATATCCACAATTGCCAGGTATATCCGCAGCTGGGCCAGTTATATCCGCAGATGGTCCAATAGATTAGATTTATTGTACATATATAAAGATATTGTATTTTAATTTATTAATCAAACACTTTTTCACAGGTTCCACTATTATGTATATTATTTGTATTTTATTTTGACGGACTAATTGATTATTTTAAGCTAGTTTCTTACCACTAAGACTTATTACTATTAATCGTTAGAAAGGCAGACAAACAAACCCAACACGCAGGCGGCATTTCCTCGTTGGATCGCTAACGATATGTGCTGCACCAGGTAAGACTCGGTACGGGGTTCTGATCGGCGGATGCGCCTCCCTAATTCAGTGACGAACGCCCGAGCCTCTGCACCCCAGGCACCGGTCACCTCCACCGCGAAGGGCAAAAAATTATATTGGATCACGTCGGGGTCACCAATATGGCGGGTGACCGGAGGAATCCAGGTGGTGTCGGGAAAAGGGTAGCTACCCGCCTGGCCGGGTGTTGTGGCCAGGGGACCGACGGGTCCACCTGGATTGGATTAGAAGGTGTATATATGCGTTGCGCGGTGAACACTTTGATACCGCGTTTCAGGCCTATTGTTCTGTCACGTGGCGCCATCTCTCCGATATGTTGAGAACTCCTGTTGCGTCTTGTATAATAATAAATATAATAAATAAATAAACTTGCTTGTGAACCACTTGAGTGAGCTTCATGTTGTAGCCATCAGAGGTCGCTACAGAGGTTTGCGTATTTTTGGCGTTTTTGGGAGGCCGCCCATTCAGCTGCCGATCGGGCCTCGCGGATGGAGCGCGGTAGGTGGGATGCGGCAAAAGTGCTGACACAGGTTGCATCCCAAACGAGGCACCGGCCTTTTATTGTATTTAATATGAATATGTATATTTTTAGGTTTGATAAGTTTTTATTTAGCTGACCTGTTGTGTATTGTTCTCAATGTTATGTCCTTTGTGTACAATAAACAGTTAAATAATAAACACAGGGTGTATGGAAGATTGATGCATTCCTCTCAAGGGATGAACCAGCTCATGAAACTAAACAACTTTCCCCAAGGAACATGGGTCGAAAAATGAATACAAAAATTTGCCCATCCATACAAAATTACCAACTGACTAAGTAAACTTGTATGGGAGGACCAAATTTTTTTTCATATTTCGGCCTATATTCCATGGGGAAAGTTGTTCAGTTTCATGAGCTGATTCATCCCTTGAAAGGAAAGCATCAATCTTCCAAACACCCTGTATATTTATGTTGACGCTCATCACCGAGAACCTGAAAATAAATGATTTTTATTTATTATGTTTTTCTGTTTGTTCGCAGGAATATAGTTCGCGTGGCGCTCGCCGCGTTGTCCATAGACGAGAACAGCGGAGACAAAGAAAACACCGAGAATGCAGCGCAACATTCCTCAGGTACGTTCCTTATTCTATTATTTACGGCCGCTAATGCTCTGTTTACTCCGCAAGGGAAAAAAGGCGTGATTATTTACTAGTGGACGCCCACGACGTAGACGTAGTGTTGGATGGAGTAGTGAAAGACGGTTTGGATCCCGTAGCATCTTACAGGAACATTATTTCGGGATAACAACTATCCTATGTGTTAATACAAATTATCCTTTATCTGTGCCAAATTTCATAAAAAAACAGCTCAGCAGTTTTTGCGTGAAGAAGTAACCAACAAACAAATAAACATACAAATATACGCATTTATAATTTTTTTTATAAGCCTGTTCAGTGTCCCACTGCAGGGCACCTTTACCCCGGCCTGCTTTCGCCTTCCCTTTCGCGAGCCCCCGTCTCGATCTTGGGCCTCCGACTGCCAGACAGATTTATAATATTATGTGGTAGGGAAAAAAACCTTCCTCCTAAAGCTTGGCCAGAAAGAATAGAAATTTAATTACGGCCCCTAGTGGTTCCATCAGTCCGATCCGTTCTTCCCAGAACAACTCCTAAGTTATTTGAACAACCAATCAATAATTTACCAAGTAATAGCAATTCCCACGGGATTCAGTGTATTTTTTTTTAATGTGTTATTTATATTTTCTCCAGGTTGGGGCTCCGCCAACGAGCGCGCGGCCGCCGAGGCGGTGAAGGTGCTGATATGGCTGTGTCGCCGCCCGGAGACCAGGCCGCAGTGGCTGGACTACTTCGACCTGATATTACTCAAGTTAATTAATGCTTACGGCGCCCTTAACAAGGAGGTACGTCATTTTCCATTTCCTTTCCCCTTTCCCTCTCCTTATCTTTCTCCCTATCCCTATCCCTCTTCTTCTTACTCTACCACTCCCACTCTCGCTCTCTCTCGTGCTGATATGGCTGTGTCGTCGTCCGGAGACCAGGCCCCAGTGGCTGGACTACTTCGACCTGATATTACTCAAGTTAATTAATGCTTACGGCGCCCTTAACAAGGAGGTACGTCATTTTCCATTTCCTTTCCCCTTTCCCTCTCCTTATCTTTCTCCCTATCCCTATCCCTCTTCTTCTTACTCTACCACTCCCACTCTCGCTCTCTCTCGTGCTGATATGGCTGTGTCGTCGTCCGGAGACCAGGCCCCAGTGGCTGGACTACTTCGACCTGATATTGCTTAAACTGATCAACGCTTATGGCGCCCTTAATAAACAGGCACGTCACCCTCCCTATCTCTGTCTCTCTCCCATCTGCCTCTAAAAGCTATATAGAATCCACAATGATGCTTTGTATGAAAATATTAGAAGTAAAAGTATGACGTTACTATTTTGGATGGTGTCATAACACTGACAATTCTAAACATGAATTCAAAATATATAATATTTCAAAAAACGATGAATTAATTATGTAGTATTTTTAGACACTTTTATATATTTTTCCTGTTAATAATTCAAACTTTGAATCTTTCAACAAACTATGAATGAAGCCTGTTGTATTTTTGGACAATAGTTTTATTTTAAGCGTAACTTTTGTATTTTATTGACAACCCAGTCCACAAGCGAATAACAGTCCACAAACATAAGTTGATGATTGTTTGTTTGTTTGCAGGTGATGCGCGCAGTGGACGCGGGGCTGCCGCACATCGCGCACGCGTTGCGGGCCTCACAGGTATGTACTGGCTTTATTTCTAGGCCCACAGATTAACCAATCTACTAAATTATACCTGAACCATTATACCAATCTATTAGGCCTGAAATGACAGTAAAAAGCAAACTAAAACTACGTCAAGAATTAAACGGATTAGTTATATGGAATATTACTCTGGCACTGCGAAACTGCGAAGTAAACCTTTTCGAATATTATAAAGAATTTCAATTTCCTTTTTAGGGTCTTTTTTTTCATTACTAATACATTTGTCATCAGGAAAATCGAGACACTTGACGAACCTATAAAAAACTATTTAGAATTTAACTGTTTCATCATCAAAAAATCCGGGAGTGTATGTTTCGTACGAATCACACTATTTTAAAAGTGTTTTGATTTTGGAATAATCGTCTGATATCGTGTAACACTGAGTAAAATAAAATATTTTTTATACATCTTAATGAAAATGTCAGAAATGCGAAGAAGTTTTTTATAGGTTTCGTTTTTTATCACATCATAAATACGAAAGTGTCCCGAGTTCTTTGATGAGAAGTGTATTTGCGGCATATTTTTACTCTCTATGGTTTTGTTCCCCAGGTGCTAGCCCTGCTGAAGCCGGTGATCCGTACCCGGGGCTACCCCACGTCACTCTGCGCCTTAAAACTCGCCACGGAAGTCGCCAAGGCGAGGGGGCACGAGCTGACAGACGATATAGTTGGACAACTCATGGAGGGAGTGGGACAGGTAATATAGAACACATCATACTTGTACTACTACTGGAAATCGCAATTTTCTCTATTTTTTTTATTTTTTTTTGCAAACAGTTGAACTTCCTTCACTGTATGAGACACTTCGCTGAGATGTAACAGTCCATTCAGACCTTATTTTTTGTAAAAGCATTTTTTGAAGTACAAAACTCATAGGTGGATAGTTAAATTGTTTATTATTTATATAATTATTTTAAATAAAAATATTTAATACCTGCAATGAATATTCTATAATACAGGGTATAAAAAAATTACTGCAAAGATTTGAAGAGGTGAACCAGTCCCATGAAGCTATACATCTTTCTCCAAGGAAGATAGGTCCAAATATGAAAAAAAAAATGATCCTCTTATACAAAGTTACCGACAGACCAATTCAATTTTTATTCCATATTTCGACTTTATTGTTTCATTATGTTTGTTTGGTTTTATTGTTATATTTACATTTAATATTTTTACACCTTATTTGTACAGTAACCTTAATAATTATTATATATTTTTCTCAGTTGGCAGACCACCAGAATTCAGCGGTGCGAAAGGCGGCCGTGTTCTGTATGGTGGCGTTCACCTTCGCGCTAGGGGAGGAGAGAATGCAGCCGCATCTCAAACATCTGTCAGTCAGCAAGTACAGATTACTGCAGGTAAATATGTATATGTAATACATGATACGTTATATTCCTCAAAAATTTATTTCATGAGACATTATATACCCCAAAAATTTAATACATGAGACGTTATATCCCCCAAAAATAATGAGACATTATATCTCCAAAAATTTTAATACATGAGACGTTATATCCCCCAAAAACGTAATACATGAGACGTTATCCCCAAAAATGTAATATCCTCCAAAAATGTAATGCTTGAGATGTTATATACCCAAATACGTAATACATGAAACGTTATTTGCCCAAAAATGT
Organism: Keiferia lycopersicella; assembly: GCA_029255805.1. Lineage (NCBI taxonomy): Eukaryota > Metazoa > Arthropoda > Insecta > Lepidoptera > Gelechiidae > Keiferia > Keiferia lycopersicella. The sequence continues at coordinate 2,153,854 of JARACZ010000023.1, forward strand.
AATACATGAGAAGTTATATCCCCAAAAATGTAATACATGAGAAGTTATATCCCCAAAAATGTAATACATGAGACGTTATATCTCCAAAAATTTAATACATGAGACCTTTTATCACCCAAAAATGTAATACATCGACGTTATATCCCCAAAAATATAATACATGAGATGTAATATCACCCGAAAATGAAAAACATAGACGTAATATCCCCAATAATGTAATACAATACATGAGACCTTATATCCCCCAACAATGTTATACATGAGACGTTAAATCCCATAAATTTGATTTATCTTATGCTTAATTTTACTCGAGTTAGTTCCTAATCTACGCCATTTTGTCCCCCAGGTATACATAAGCAAGCAGCGCGAGGAGGCGTCCCGGTCGGGGGCGGTGGGGGCGGCGGGGGGCGCGGGGGCGGCGGGGGGCGCCACGTAGCGACGCCGGCGGCGCGCGCCACGCACCACGCACCGCGCCACGCAGACGGACACGCAGTAACTATGCCACGCAGATACTAGACAGATTGTAGTCACTTGTAGCTGGTGTTGTGGAGAATATAGTAGATATTATGTGCCTTTATAATGTATCTTTATTTCAGTTGATTTCTCTCTCTCTCTTTTTCAGTTCATTTCTCGCTCTCTCTTTTTCAGTTGATTTCTCTCTCTCTCTTTTCGTGTGGGACACCGAGTCGTCCAACGATCCAGTGAACCCTTCTTCATCGAATCGATGGGCAACAATTAAATTATATTGGACCAGTATTCGGCCACACTGATTGCATTGGGGTTAGCCTCCAGCCTATGGCTCAACGTGCCATCCGCAACACGGAACCATCTTTCTTAAGGTTGATTTCAAAGAAGAGTTTACGTAAACTTTTCTTTGAAAAAGCTACTTATATTTCAGCCTACTAAGCCTAATTTGAATTTTTGGCCAATGCCACAGTGAAATCATAATGAAAATTTTAATTTTATGGAAATTGTAATTGTAAGTTTGACTTCATTTTTTCCACTTGCTCGTAACAGGGGTCATTTCAAAAATAGGATACGTAAATGGGCTCATTCAAGCGTGAGATTGGCAGACACGACATAGACTTAGAATATACTACGATACGATACGATACACGTGTCCCTTTAAAAATAATTTAAAAAAAATATTATGAAAAGTATCTTTGTATCAAAAGCCACAAGTTAGCCGTTACCTAAATTTTCCCCTAGTTCAGTGATTTTTTTTTTTCATTTATTTGTGTGACGTTAATAATATCTACTAATTTCCTACATCGCTGGCAACATTTACTCCCATGTATAAAATAAAAACAAAGTGTAACGGATTTAATTTCCTATCTCAACAAATAAAACAATAACTAAACTAAAATATTATACAAGGTGTAAAAATTTTAGCTGCAAATATTTCAAAGGGTGAATCAGCTCATGACACTGAACAACTTTCCCTAAGAAACATAGGTAGAAATGTGATAAAATTTTTGGACCTCTCATACAAGTTGACTTGGTTGGTAATTTTGTACACATTTCGACCTATATTCCTTGGGGAAAGTTGTTAAGTTTCATGGGTTGGTTCGCCATCTTAAAATATTTGCATCATTTTTTTACACCCTAAATAAAAAATGTTACATCTTGTTTTTAATACACCCGGTTTGACTTGTATCATTTTGAATTATGTTAATGGTAGGGTTGTCTGGACAAATAAATACCTAATACATGAGATGTAAAAAAAAAAATTACTGCAAATATTTTAAGGGTAAATCCAGCCTGTAACACTGAACAACTTTTCCCAAGGAACATAGGTTGAAATATTGTAAATAATTTTGGACCTCCCATACAAAATTACCAGCCGGACTGGGTCAATTTGTATGGGAGGTCTAAAAAAAATCTCATATTTCTACCTATGTTGCTTAAGGAAAGTTGTTCAGATTTATAGGCTGGATCAGCCCTTCATCTGCAGTTGCTTTTTTTTACATCTTATACAAAACATAATATTTAGAATGCAGAAAAATATAATTAGTACATGAATTTTTTTGCAAATCTTTGTGATATGAACAGACGAACCTTATCAAGATTTTATGTGAAGACTTATTTACTAAGATTATTTATTATGGATTGTGACAGACATACAAAACTTAGCTAGTTTCTTTTGAATATTTCTTTAATTTTCCGTTATCTATAGTTTGTAAAACTTAGCTTGATACCTGTGACGCTTGCGACCTTGGAACAAATGGTCCCTTTTACATACGGTCCATTTTCCCGGTAAACAAAGGAAAATGGACGTTATGTCATAGCATTTGGTCACAGACGTCATAGGTATCAAGCTATATATTACAAACTGTAACTTTAGTCATTACCCTTTAGTGGGGCAATTATGAATTTGGGGTTTATATTTTACCCCGTAGTCCAAATTGTCCCAAAAGACATCTCAACAATTTCAACAATATTGCATTGATTGACACTTAGGAGTCCATATCGTCCTAAAAGACATTTCATCAAAAGAAAAATTTCAACAATTCTGCGTAATTTGACACTTATAGGAGTTACAAAAATCTCGTTTGGCCCCAAAAAGAACGGTATAGGAAAGAAATGGTCGCGCGCGCCGAGTAGATAAGGAATAGGTAACGTAAGGAACGATATTTGGAAGTAAACGACATATTTTATAGGTCACATGTTGGAGTACAATAAACATAATTTTTTATTATTGAATTGGTTTGTAAATAAATAACACAAAATAACAATAATAAAAATAGAAATGTAAGGTGTAAAAATATTAGCTGCAAATATTTTGAGGGATGAATCAGCCCATGAAACTAAACAACTTTCTCCAAGAATCATAGGGAGAATTGAAAAAAAAATTTTGGACCTCCCATACAAATTGACTTCGTCGGTAGGTAATTTCATTTTGTATGGAAGGTTCAAAATATTTTTTCATATTTCAACCTAAGTTCCTTGGGGAAAGGTGTTCAGTTTCATGGGCTGATTTACCCCTTAAAATATTTGCAGCTAATTTTGTTACACCCTTTATATCTGTCACAAAATCATGTTGCCAAAATAGAAAATCTTAACTATCGTAATACTCCTGAGTAGTCGTTCTTCGTTTAATAATGTATTATTACAGTAAATAAATAAAAAAACTATGGCTATTTATTCCAACGTGTGCCTACAAAAGATCATGTAAAAATTGTAAGCTTCTTAGCAACATTTTAGATTTTGTACAATCTATGCTATTATCTAATTATTTCATGTCAATACTAAATTATTTGTAGCTCTACAAATTAGGTTAATATTTCGCTTAAATAAAACAAATATACCACATTTTAAAAATAATAATAAATAGATTAAATTCATATTTAAATTAAATTCCCCATATTTTCATCAAATACTTGTAGAGCTAATATTATAACTACTTTTATAAATTTTTCATAATACAAAAATAAACGCTATTGTTGTCTCGTTCTGATAGGTTCTTTCTCATATGAGTGAAAGAGAGGTCGATATATAAGGTGTAAAAATATTTACTGCTACTATTTTAAGTCTTAAATCAGCCGAAAAAAATTAACAACTTCCCCAATTAATAGATATGTCGAAATATGAATAAAATATTTAGACCTACGAAATTTACCAACCGACTTAGTCAATTAGGATTGCATTTATTTTCAACACTTTAACCTATGCTCCTTAGGGAAAGTTGTTCAGTTGGATGGGCTGATTCACCCCTTAAAATATTTGCAGAAAATATTTTTATACCTTATATTCGTTCGTCTGCTTAAGACTCGGTATTGCCATAGTTACTTTACTATGTAATATTTTACAATGGCTAAGAACGTGCGTGTATATAAAAGTAGGACGCTTGAATGTTTGTATGGTATGGTGTTGCTACCTTACTCGGCTTAAGAAAATGTTGTATAAAGTGGTCACACTTCTAAAAATAACTATTTATGAGTAAAAAAAACGTTTTAAATTGTGCATTTAATTATTTGTACTCTATTCTGAATCTAAGACACACCATTTCGAAGCACTCCTGGTAACTAATATTATGATCCTGTATGATGTATGATCCATTTTGTTTCTGCATAAGGTGTAAAAATATTAGCTGCAAATATTATAAGCGGTGAACTAGCTCATAAAACTGAACAAGGAACCCTAAGGAACATACATGAGTAAATTTTTCAGACCTCCCATACAAAATTACCAATCGACCAAGTCAATTCAATTTGTATGGGAGGTCCAAAAATTTTCTCGTTTTTCGATGTACGTTTCTTGGGGAAAGTTGTTCAGTTTCATGGGCTGATTCGCCCCTTATTTTATTATTTTTTAATATTATATTATTATTTTTACACCTTATATTTACTTACACGTAAATATGTGCAATAAATAAATGCTTAAAATTTATAATAAAGGATGTAATACAAAAAATTAACTGCACTATTTTATAAAGAATGTTTATATGGCTGAAACCAAGCATTCCAAATTATTATTCAAACTCGGTGAGGCTTAAAATCATGGCATGGGATATAAAAATAATCGTGAAAAGATATGACTGGATTTATAATATAATTTCCAAAAACAGATTGTTACTAATTCAACATCGTGTTGACCCGGAATTTGTTTGAAAACCTGTCCAACCGTGGCCCAACAGTGGACAGTTGTCCAACAGTGGACGTGGGCTCTCGGTTCGTGCCTTTCGATAATTAAGTTGCGTCTTGTTATTAATGTATAACACTTAATCTTGATAGTTTTGAATTTACTATTTAATAGTGACGGTCCTAATGAAAATCTGTCTTAAGATTTTTCATTATAATTTTGACGGTGAAAATAATTTTCTATAATACAATGTTAGGACAATAGCTCAAATCTTTCATTGACTTATTTAGCCTCCGTAACTGAACAACTTTTGTTCTCACTAGAGAAAAAAGCAATACAATGTTGTAACTTTAAATATGACCCTAGGTGGATACGGATGTTTTATAAAAATATATGTTACGATTTTCTATATGTTCAGTTATGTGGTTTGAAACAAAGAATTATTCGTGCTATATCGCAACGGCAAAGTCAATAAACTAAAAACAATCACAATAATTTATGTATGATGTAAAGAAAGTTTCAAAAATTGTTTGCAGTGGTGGTTTGACGTTAGATTACGTGTTTTGTATGGAAAGCGTTGGCGCTTTGTGTCGTTAGTAAGGCGTTGTATGATGTTGTATGTAAGAGTTTTTTGTATGTACATTGTAGTTTTCACCTGTATCATACATTTAAAATGTCAAATCCGTGTAAGATGACTTTTCTTGGACATTTTAACATTATAAAGTGCACAAGATTATAAAACTAAGTGTTAAGTGTATAACAATCCGAAAACAGGCTGCCGGTTGTCTAACTGTCATAGACGTCTTAATCGGCTTTATTTTGACAGTTGAAGCCGATACGGACGCTATTTTGACAGTTCAATCCCATCGTGACGCAATTCGGTCGAATAAAATATAAAAGTCGTACGCTTAAAACTATTGTCCAAAAATACGACGGACTTTATTCATCATTTTTCAAAATATTCAAAGATTGATTAATAAACAGAAAAATTACATAAAAGTAGGCGTTCTGACGCAATCCAAAATAGCAATGTATGACGTCATACATTTCTATTTTCATATTAAATACCAATTGAGAATGTTTTAAAAAGTGGCTCATTTGACCTGCCAGTCCATATTCCTATTAGCCCCCAAAGTTATTCAAGAAACTGAACAACTCTCCCAAGGGAACATTGGTCGAACAACAGCAAAAAAATTTGACCTCTAATAGAATGACGAGCGAGTTCCAATATTTTTGTCGGTTTTTCTTTATAACAGGTATTTTTATTCTTGAGGGAGTGAACCCTCTTTCGGATTATTATACTCTTTTTTTTGTTACATCTTGTTGTACTAAAATAATTCATTCATTAATGCAAAATAAGTAATAAAATACAACAAAATGGGCAAAACACATCGAAATGTGACGTCGATAGTGGCAAAATTATTTTACATTCTAAGCTAGAATTGCTTATATTGAGTGTCTTGCCCTAAAATTTTGACAAAAACTTATAATATATGTTCAGAGATTTTGGTGAACGGATATTGCTTTTCGTGATTATCATTATTCGATGGAAGAAAGATATGTAACTATGATTGTTTTTTTTGTGAGTGTTTGACGATTATGTAGGAATCCCATTCCCAAAGTATTTTTAGAGAGAGATGCAGAAATAATATGTCATGAGAAAATTGTTTAATTTTTAACGGTTTTATTAAGCATTCTAAAGTATCGCCGTTTGAATAAGCCACATTTGACAGTTGTCAAGCCCATGTTAAAGGACATGTCAAGAAAGAAAATATACTTTATGCCATTAACATGATTTTGACAGCTGTAAAATATTATTCGACCGGCCATGTTTTAATGAGCTATCAACTGAGGAACTGATGGCATCTCTCGATTGTGCTTTTTTCCTCTGATTGGTTAAAAATGTGTCAATGTCAAAGTTCAGTTAAAAGATAAAGATAAAGATAATTTATTTCAAAATAAAATAGTTCTTACAAATAGTAAATTTACAAATATAAAAGTAAAGTAGTGCATAAATTTATCAATTATACCTAAACTAAGTAAATAAATAAAAATATTTACTTGTATCTCAGGTAATATCTAAAAATCTATTTTGTGCAAGTTAAAATTATAATTTACTTAAACAAAAACAATCTTCTGCATACAATAACTTATTAATACAATTCATACTTATTTAAACTAAAACTAAACATCTATTAACAGAATGTTTTCTATTTCATTATAGGTTTTGCCTTTCAACCAGTTAATAAGAGTCCTTTTACACAATTGGTTATTCATCTGATATAAGTTTAGTTCGCGGTTTAATTGATTATAAAGAAAACCACCTAGAAAACAAAAGAAATGACGAGAATGTGCTCGATGAAGCTTTGTGGAAGGGCAGACAATATCGCATCTTCTTTTATTGGTTTGGAGTCCAGGATCATACTTGGTAAGTGTATGTTGCTTGGTAACTGTTAGTAAAATAAATAATTGGCGAACAGATAAAACATTACATTCCATAAGTAGTTGAGCTGTTGGATAATAAAATGGACGAAAAGTGCTGACTTTTAAAATGGCCCTCTGTGCTCTTTCTAGACCGAGAATGGTTTTCTTATGAGTTCCACCCCAAGCAGTGATGCAATAAGTTAAAAGAGACTCACAAAGAGCAAAGTAGACTTCCTTTATAACGTTTCTACCTGCAGCGTGTCTAAGGTTCTTGAAAACATAGTTACTCCTTATTGGTGCGTTTAAGCTCATTCGCGCCTGCTGCCATCTGCAATAAGCTTTGAGTTTTACTCAAAAAACGTAGAAATTAATCCCATTGCATATTAAAATCGCTGAAAAAAACTATTTCATGACATACTGTTTTCTGTAGGCGACAAGTCATATATTCGCAAGAAATAATGTTTTTTTTTTTTCGTAACGCTTCACATCCTAAGTAACTAATTTTTGTATCATGTATAATTTTACACCTAGAGAGTCACAGTGAAATGATAATGGCTTATATTAAATACAAAATTGACTTAAGTAAGATAAAAATTTATTGGGAGTGTTGGGACGGTGTGATCAGACTATGAAACTGAACAACTTTCCCATGGATCTTATGACGGAAAAAAGAGAAAAATTTCACTTGCTAACGTACAGATTTCACCACTTACTGACTTTTTATGGAAAGCCAAACTTTTGTCATACAAACATTATGTTCCCAGGGTAAAGTTGTGCAGTTTCAAGGTTACCCCTGCAAAGTTTTCGATAGACCGTTCCTTACACCTATATAAAGATTCTTAGGGCCGGCGCCCATGCAACGACATTTGGCACGTGTCATTTTAAAGAAACTGTTGATCTGAGACATATAGCATTAGGACCCGTATTTATAACCCGCATTAAACTCTGAGATCGATCTTGAGTGCGACTTTAAGATGCTGTTTGTATTGACTGACTCAAAATCGCTCTTGAGATCGATCTCACAGTTAAATGCGATTTATAAATACGGACCTATGTGTGCGTCAGCCCTGAGAACTAATTAAAAACGGATTTTCCATTATTAAGCGAATAAAATTCAAAACTGATTATTACCGTTATTAACCATATTTTAAGTCCATTTTCTCATATAATAGTGTCATCTGACAATAACCCAGAAGTTTTACTGTGACGTTAGTACGACAGGTTTTTTTTGTAACTTGCGATTAATGTAATAATTGTATAATAGTTTTGGACGAATATCAATATTTAGGTGACATAATTTTTTCACAAGAATCTCATTTTATAGGTTGCTTATATAAAAGTTTTTCGCAAATACATTATTAAAATCTAGTTAAAAATTGAGTCAGTAGGATCAGGGGTTAAGTTACTATTTTGAAAGTAATTGCCATCTCTTCTTTTTTCGTGTGGGATACCGAGTCGTCCAATGACCCGATGGGCCCCAGGATCGGCTACTAAAATAGTTTATCTTAATTCCTGCATAATTATTTACCCTATTATATCCATGTCGTGTTAGGCTTAGGCTCCTATATCCGTTTTTTTCTGTTTATAGTTTGCACTTTCTTTATTTATTTATTTAAACTTACATATTGATATTCGTCCGTTTAGTTTAGTTTTTGCATAATTTTCTTGCGTGAAAATTAAGACTAAAAAAATTATTGTGATTTGTAAACTCAGAAATTGTTTCATGCACTTTATTTCGGCTGTTTGAAGGGTGATAAAAAATCGCTGAAAATATTTCACGGACTACGGACACGGAACAGGCCCATGGAACTGAACAACTTTCCCTTAAAACCATTAACCGAGATATGAAAAAAATTGGACTTCCCATACAAAAAGGACTGTCGTATTTTTTAAATATTTTTAGGGAAAGTTGTTCAGTTTTACGGGCCAGTCAATATCTTAAAATATTTTCACATTTTTTTACGTTTATATTAGCTAGCGAATGTCTGTTAGTCGTTTTCGCACTTTGAAAATTGTGTATAAAACAATACGTTCGTTGAAATTGTATAGAAAATAATATCTACGATTTTCATCCTACTTTCTTTACTAGTTATAGCAAAAAAATAAAACTCCCGAAAGTGGTTATTTATTTCATATCACATAATTCTTGGAATATCAAATTAAAATATTTTTTCCATATATCTTAGTAAGAAAAAACTAATACCTATTGAACTCAAATTATTTTTATTAAGGTGGGGTATTGATGGCGCCACGCTCGACTGTGCTTTTTGATTGGTCTAAAATGTGTCAATGTCAAAGTTCAGTTACTTCTTATTGGTGCGTTTAGGAACAATCGCGCCTGCTGCCATCTGCCATAGGCTTTGAGTTTTCCTCCCCATTTCTGTTATCATGTATAGATTTTTCCTTTATAAAATGAAAATTACGACAAAGTCTATACGATTTCAACGGACACAATGTTAGGAACTGCATTTATATATAAATATATTTAATTATCAGCTTGAGCTATCGCATTGTCAAAAAAAATGCGTAATTTCTATTATACTACTGAACAGTTAATATTATTATTATTACTGATTAATTGTATTAATGTACGATAGTTATGAATAAAAATGATTTTTAAGCCTTTATAATTGTGTTATGATTTCAAATTAAACCCTAAATAACACAAACACACATACTAGGAGTCTATTTCTAAAATGTGTAATTCAATTTCGCGCACGGAAATCCACTGCTACTAACCTCACCACACGAATTTGAATTTTTACTACTCGCTGTTTTTATAGTCGATGGTATGTGTGTTGATATATAAAGGCGAAGACTTGTTATAAACATATGTTTATATAAATTGTTAATATGTTCCTATATTTAGCTGTAAGACGTCCTAAAAATATAAATATATATGTAGGTATCGCTAAGTAACGGAGAACGCACACGTACAAGCATAATTAGTAGCAGATTGTCACATTACGATGTTTCAGATTTATTCAGAACGTTCGTTTTTGTTTCATGCAAAAATTTGTCACTTGTTCTGTTGTATCTCAGCTTCGAGCAACACGGTCTTCCGTCTCGTTCCGACCCGGGACGGGAGGCCGTGTTGCTCGAAGTATCTCAGGTTCTACTTTAAATATCGTTTTCCACATACCCTAGTAAATTCACAAATGTCCTTTGCCATAGAATCATCGAGTAATAAATAAGATTATAAAACGTGTGGTTAGACTGTCGTTTTGGACTGTCGTGCACGGAACCAAAAACGAACGTTTTAGAAATTGAGCTCCGTATCGTACACTCGTGCAAAACATTAAAGGGAAAAAACATACTCGTAGGTAGATGTTTTAATATAATTATGTGGAAAAAGTGAGAAATTAGTAAATAATTGGCTACGCTCTAATTTCCCCCATTTAACACAGGAGCGTATTAACATTTCTAATGAAAATAAATAAAAATCAATCGTTCTACTTCATTTAAAAAATCTAAAGACACGAGATGTGGCGGTTCTGTAAGTATTTTTTTTATAAAAACAGGATAACAAAAAACCTGCAAATATTTTGCAAATTTTCATATATATATATATATATATATCACGCCTTTATCCCTTGCGGGGTAGGCAGAGCAGTAACGGCCGTAAGAATACGGTCGATATCGCCACATCCGACATTTGTGAGGATTGTTTTCCAAGACTGTTTCAGAAACATGTGTATCACTATAGTGACAGGTTGTCAGCCTGTCGCCTAAAAATTGTAATACAACAATACCCTCGAGTCCCTTAGTCGCCTCTTACGACACCCGCGGGTAGGAAATGGGGTGATGCTATTCTAAGCCGGCATCACACGGCAAATTTTCAGAATGGCATTTACTAAGTTTATTTTACAAATTTACATAAATAATATAACGGTTGTAAAAATATTAGCTATACTTATAAATATTTAAGGGGTGAACCAGTTCATGAAACTGAATAACTTCCGCCAAAGTACATAGGTTGAAATATGAAAAAAAAATTTCGGCCTCCCGTACAAAATTACCAACCGACGACGACGTCAATTTGTATGGGAAATTAAAAAAAAACTTATATTTCACCCCTTAAAATATTTGCAACAATTTTTTTTGCACCTTATAGTACATACAGACTCGAAAAGCGACTTTGCTTTATACTATGTAGTGATTCAGATAATGGTTTGCCATTGTTTTTTTAAGATTGCCTTGTTCTGTTCGTGACGTCATCCGCTGCATATGATTCCAATGTGGTTCTCGTGATTGGTGAAGATGGGCAGTTATATGAGCTTCCGGAGTCGGTTCATCGCAGGATCTTCGTACAGAAGGTGAGTAGATATCTACTTAAGGTGACACCGGCTCCAAAAAGTAAGTCTCTTTCCTTTATTTCCATCGGCCCCCTCTGAGCCCGCCCCGGGTGGCCGTTGGCACAAATAGGTGGCGTTTGCCGGTGGTCGTTAGTTTCATAGGCCCCCTTCGTACTTATACTACAAAGGTTTATTCGCATCTAGCATTCTGACGAATTAGTAATTTAAGCATCCGTATGCATAGCTTAATAACACCTGTAGGATAGTTCGAAAGTTTATATCATTCAGGTTTGTAGCCTAAAATTAGGCAGAAAAACGCGAAATAACATTGCGCTTTTTTCTATCGAGGCAACTTAGTCAAATCGTGTTTTGGGCCCCATAGTTTCCATCCATACATCACACCTTTATCCCTTGCGGGGTAGGCAGAGCGTTAAGAGCCGTAAGAATACGGTCGCTATCGCCACGTCTGACAGTTTTGAGGATTGTTTTCCAAGGTTGTTTCAGAAAACATGTGATGTGTATAGTGACAGGTTGTCAGCCTGTCGCCTAAAAATTGTAATACACCAATACTCTCGAGTCCCTTAGTCGCCTCTTACGGCACCCACGGGTAGGATGTGGGGTGAGGTGATGCTATTCTAAACCGGCATCACACGGCAGAGTTTTGTAGCATATTTATATATTGGAGATTTCGGGAAATGGTTCAGAAAATTCCAGACAGTACTTCACATTTTCGGGGAGGTTTTCGAGTTGATTCGCCTTAATATATCACTTTGCTGAGCCGTAAAGCTATTTATTTTAAAGGAACTATGTAACCAATAAAATTATATATTTTTTAGGAAAAGCCACCAACCCCAGCTCCTACACAATCAAACAACGTTATCTCAAACACCATATCGAACATCGGGAGCCGCATGAGAAACGTGAACGACAAATTCGTCGATTTCGTATCATCCCTACTCAGAGTCAAAAGAAACACCGAAACGAACGATTGCTTAACACGCGAAACAAGGGAAAAAAAGATCGTAGATTTGCTGTTGAATCTGATACTCAAAATTGTGAAGAAGGCAGCTGACGATCTTGAAAGAGCAAGGAGTGGTAAAAAAGCTGATGCAGAAGAAAATATTCCCAATACTGAAGCAGTTGTTCAAACTAACGGAGATGATGAGAGACACAATATGCAACCGACTGCTGGAAGAAGAAAGCGTGATTTAAAAGACAGTTCGGAATCTTTTGGTGAAGAAGATCCTATGAATGTAGATGCTTCTCTTGAAGAATCAATAGCTTCAATAATTAACAACGAAGCATCTATTACAGACACGATAAAACCATTTGTAGAAAGACGCATAAATTTAGACGATACTAACTCAGAAAGAATTATTTTGAGTAAGAAAGATGAAGTTTCTACTGAAACAAAAGATACAACGTCAAATGATGTATTTCCTTTTGATAAAATAATAAACATAAAAACAGAAAATGAGCAGAATCAGGACACAAATGAAGAGCCTTTCGTGTTCAAAAGATTAATTAATAATAAAGGTTAAATTAAATCTTTATTTACATTTAAACAATTATTAATACAACAATATATTTAATTTATATACCCGTAACAAGAGGTATAAAAACAACGTTCTGTGTAACTTATTTTAAAAATATATAAATGTGTAATGGGATTGGCGTTTAAATACTTTCGTTGAGTATATTTACAAGAAGTTTATAAAATACTGTTCCATTTATATTATAAATCAATGTAGGTATTTAAAAATTGTATCAAATAGTTTGCTGTATGTATATCACATTTATTATATCTAAACTATTAAATTCCTCTTGATGCCTGATTGTAAGTACATCCACCGTCCGCTATTGCAACGCAGCCCTGAAAATAGATAAGGGTAATTATGTAAGATTAAGATTTAAAAATTGAATGTTTACTATATTTGCAGAAATTGTCTACAAGACAGTATTTTTTTAAATACTTGGTGTTTTAATCAAACAGTATATATATATTGATATTAACTTTTTGTCACAAAGTTAATACAAACGAAACATGTGGAAAAAATTCACGCCTCTGATGGGATTCGAACCTATGTCTTTTGACTTGCCGGGTCAAACACGTTTGACACAAAAAGTTAATATATACCTAACTTTTGCAAGCTGGTAAACATTTCTCTCTTTAAATTATTGCCGTATTTATAGTCTACAATGTCTACAAATGCTTACTTGGGTCGCTGGATTGAATTCAAAACCAGCAGAGCATCTTACGAGAATCGGCGTCCATCCTGAACACATATAGTAAGTGTTACATTCCTTTGGATGTGGAACAGATCCGAAGAAACCGTCAGGACATATCGGTGGTGCTTCTGTCACTATTTGTTCTGTAGTTTGTTCTAATGTTGTAGATTCTAGATCAACTTTAGTTGCTTCGCTTTCTGTAGTTCCTTCTCCTTCTGTTGTTGTTTCACTTTCTGTAGTTGCTTCTCTTGTTGTTGCTTTTGGTTCGACAGGTACTGCAGGCGGACCTGGATTTGGAAGTCCAATAACGCCTTCAGGGGTAGCGGCAGTTTCTGTTGTCTCAGTGATTTCTAAAGTTACTTCAGAAATTGTTGTCAGTTTTTCGTCAAGCCTTGTTTCAGTAGTTATTTCTTGTTTTATTGTTGTTGTTTTTTTGTTATCAATCGTAATTTCTGTGGTTGGGAATTCTGGTGATGACGTTTCGTTAAAAGTTTGTTCTGTTTGTACGGTCGACGTCAAAAGCCACGAACAACCACCTTCGGCTTTTGAAACGCAAGACTGAAATTTAAAACAAGTTACAACATGCAAAAAAATATTTTCACAGGTAATTTTTGATCAGTAAGACTAAAAAACTAAACAAAACTTTTAAAAAGCATACAAGCATATACATATCACGCCCTTATCCCTTGCGGGGTAGGCAGAGCAATAACGGCCGTTAAAATACGGTCGCTATAGCCACGTTTGACAAAATATTGTAGGCACTACAGATGATTCATGTAATACTGTAGTGACATGTTGTCATTGTCAGCCTGTCGCCTAAAATTCTAATACACATAAAACCCTTAAGTCCCTTAGTTACCTCTAACAATACCCGCGAGAAGAAATAGGGTGATGCTATTTTAAGCCAGCATCACACGGCATTGCTATTTTAAGCCGGCATCACACGACATGTTCTAAGCCGGCATCACACGGTATTTAAAAAAACAACGTATTCTTAAATAGTATTGACTAATAAAATTAAAAGCTGAAAGTTAATATCTTACCTCAGTACTAGGATCAAATTCAAAACCGTTCGGGCATCGCAAAGGTATAGGATCCCATCCAGTGCACATGTAGTAAGATTCACAATCTTCTGGATTAGGAACCGACCCGAAGAACCCACTAGGACAAATCGCTGGAGTCGTCACTTCATTTTCTTCCGTTGTAGGTTCCTTTGTAGATACTTCAAATATTGTCGTTGATTCTGTGACTGTAGCTTCTGTGGTTGCTTCAGAATAACTACTAGTTGTTTTTTCTGTAACTTTGATCGTAGGTGGTAAAGTAGTGAAATAGTCAGTTACAGGTTCAACTGTAGTTTCTAATGATGCAGTAGTAGATTTACTGTCAGTAATGGCATCGCTTGTAGTTGACTCTTCGGTTACAATATCAGTTGATACAGCTGGTGAAGTCCGTGTCTGTTCCGTCACAGAAGTTGTGCTGGTTTTTTGCCAGTTGCAACCACCTTCAGCTTGCTTGACACAGGTCTGAAATAATACATTGTATATTTTGTTTAAGACACGAAAACATACACTTTAAAGGGTAGAGGATGGTTACTGGTAAAGTTTTATCACTTACCTTTGACTCTGGGTCAAATTCGTTACCGGATGGACAGAAAAGAAGTATCGGGTCCCACCCTGAGCACATATAATACGCATCACAACGTTCTGGATGTGGTACGTTTCCAAAATAACCATCAGGACATATGACAGGTGTGGGTTGTACAGTTGTGCCTTCTGTTGAATTATGATCAGAAGTAACTTCTGTAGTTACTGTAATTTCTAGATCTTCAGTGACAAATTCATTTGTTGTTATTTGTGCTTGTGTAGTTGGTAAATCAGTAGATGGCCATTCAGTGGTTATTTTTTCTGTTGTGTATATCACAGTTGTGTTCGATTCTGATGATCCATTCGTTGCTCCTGACGTTTTTTGTGATTCTGTTATTGTTGACAAGCTTTCTGTTGTTGCTTCGTACGTAGAAGCATCTGTTCTATTCAGAGTTGTAGATTCTACTGTAGTTAATTCATAAGGTGTCGTTTTAAACGTCTGCTCTTCGGTTGAATTGGAAGAAGTTGGTAAAGCAGTTGACTCAGTAGTCATTTCAAAAGTTGTGTTTGTATTGGCAGTACTTGCTTCTGGATAATTAGTTGATGTTGGAATTGTTTGTGGTTTTGTTATTGTGGACACGTTTTCTGTTGTTGCTTCGTACGTAGAAGCCTCTGTTATATTAAGAGTTGTAGATTCCAATGTCGTCAATTCTTCAGGTGTCGTATGAGATGTTGTATTCCCCTCTATTGGTCCAAATGTCGTCGTAGTTTCCCAAGATCCTGTAGTAGTTCCATTTTCAGTTGTCAAATCAGGTGTAACAGTGTCAGTAGAGACATCTGGTGAAGTGTACACTGCAGTAGGTTCCGTTGCAGTAGTTGTGCTGTTTTTTTGCCAGTTGCATCCACCTTCAGCTATTATGACACAAGTCTGAAATAACCAAAAGTAAAATATGTTTCAAGACAAGGCAAAAAATATAGTATTAAAATATGTTTTGAGTTTGTGTACTTACGCTTGATTCTGGGTCATATTCATGCCCAGACGGACAGAATAAAAGTATCGGGTCCCACCCTGAGCACATATAGTACGCATCACAACGTTCTGGATGTGGTACGTTACCAAAATAACCATCAGGACATATGACAGGTGTTGGTTGTACAGTTGTGCCTTCAGTTGTATTATGATCAGGAGTAACTTCTGAAGTTACTGTAGTTTCTAGATCTTCAGTTACAAATTCAGTTGTTGTTACTTGTTTTTGTGTAGTTGGTAAATCAGTAGATGGCCATTCAGTGGTTATTTTTTCTGTTGTGTATATCACTGTTGTGTTCGATTCTGATGATCCATTCGTTGCTCCTGACGTTTTTTGTGATTCTGTTATTGTTGACAAGCTTTCTGTTGTTGCTTCGTACGTAGAAGCATCTGTTCTATTCAGAGTTGTAGATTCTACTGTAGTTAATTCATAAGGTGTCGTTTTAAACGTCTGCTCTTCGGTTGAATTGGAAGAAGTTGGTAAAGCAGTTGACTCAGTAGTCATTTCAAAAGTTGTGTTTGTATTGGCAGTACTTGCTTCTGGATAATTAGTTGATGTTGGAATTGTTTGTGGTTTCGTTATTGTCGACACGTTTTCTGTTGTTGCTTCGTACGTAGAAGCCTCTGTTATATTCATAGTTGTAGATCTCAATGTCGTTAATTCTTCAGGTGTCGTATGAGATGTTGTATTTCCCTCTATTGGTCCAAATGTCGTCGTAGTTTCCCAAGATCCTGTAGTAGTTCCATTTTCAGTTGTCAAATCTGGTGTAACAGTGTCAGTAGAGGCGTCTGGTAAAGTATACACTGTAGTAGGTTCCGTTGCAGGAGTTGTGCTAGTTTTTTGCGAGTTGCATCCACCTTCAGCTATTGCGATACAAGTCTGAAAAAATGAAAAAAAGAAATGTTTTAAAGCAAAAAATATATTTTTAAAATATGTTTTGAGTTTAAAAGAAAGAAAGAAAGAAAATAAATTTATTTCGGTTCACACAACAACAAAGGAAAAATTATAAACAATTAAATACCTATACTAGGAACATGTTATGTATACCGAAAATGTACCTCACCCAGCATATGGGGCAGACAGCAGTAAATATACGCCATCTACAGCGCTGGTATTCTGTGAGACCATTGTTAGGTTAGGTTTACACTACTGGACGGAGAATACACATAAATTATTTCCAAATTAACATACATATTTCAGACTTAAAAGCTATTCAACAAAGTTATAATTTTATCTGTTACATTTTGAATGATACAACTAAAGAAGGATTAATATTTCGACGCAGACATTGTAGTGGTTCATACTAGTTTGTGTACTTACGCCTGATTGTGGGTCATATTCATGACCAGACGGACAAAATAGAAGTATCGGGTCCCACCCTGAGCACATATAGTACGCATCACATCGTTCTGGGTGTGGTACGTTACCAAAATAACCATCAGGACATATGACAGGTGTGGGTTGTACAGTTGTGCCTTCTGTTGAATTATAATCAGAAGTAACTTCTGAAGTTACTGTAGTTTCTATATCTTCAGTGACCAATTCAGTTGTTGTTACTTGTGCTTGTGTAGTTGGTAAATCAGTAGATGGCCATTCAGTGGTTATTTTTTCTGTTGTGTGTATCACAGTTGTGTTCGATTCTGATGATCCATTCGTTGCTCCTGACGTTGTTTGTGATTCTGTTATTGTTGACAAGCTTTCTGTTGTTGCTTCGTACGTAGAAGCATCTGTTCTATTCAGAGTTGTAGATTCTACTGTAGTTAATTCATAAGGTGTCGTTTTAAACGTCTGCTCTTCGGTTGAATTGAAAGTAGTTGGTAAAGCAGTTGATTCAGTAGTCATTTCAAAAGTTGTGTTTGTATTGGCAGTACTTGTTTCTGGATAAGTAGTTGATGTTGGAATTGTTTGTGGTTTTGTTATTGTGGACACGTTTTCTGTTGTTGCTTCGTACGTAGAAGCCTCTGTTATATTCAGAGTTGTAGATTCCAATGTCGTCAATTCTTCAGGTGTTGTATGAGATGTTGTATTCCCCTCTATTGGTCCAAATGTCGTCGTAGTTTCCCAAGATACTGTAGTTGTTTCATTTTCAGTTGTCAAATCTGGTGTAACAGTGTCAGTAGAGGCGTCTGGTAAAGTATACACTGTAGTAGGTTCCGTTGCAGGAGTTGTGCTAGTTTTTTGCGAGTTGCATCCACCTTCAGCTATTGCGATACAGGTCTGAAAAAATGAAAAAAAAAATGTTTTAAAGCAAAAAATATATTTTTAAAATATGTTTTGAGTTTGAAAGAAAGAAAGAAAGAAAATAAATTTATTTCGGTTCACACAACAACAAAAGAAAAATTATAAACAATTAAATACCTATACTAGGAACATGTTATGTATACCGAAAATGTACCTCACCCAGCATATGGGGCAGACAGCAGTAAATATACGCCATCTACAGCACTGGTATTCTGTGAGACCATTGTTAGGTTAGGTTTACACTACTGGACGGAGAATACACATAAATTATTTCCAAATTAACATACGTATTTCAGATTTAAAAGCTATTCTACAAAGTTATAATTTTATCTGTTACATTTTGAATGATACAACTAAAGAAGGATTAATATTTCGACGCAGACATTGTAGTGGCTCATACTAGTTCGTGTACTTACGCCTGATTGTGGGTCATATTCATGACCAGATGGACAAAAAAGAAGTATCGGGTCCCACCCTGAGCACATATAGTACGCATCACAACGTTCTGGGTGTGGTACGTTACCAAAATAACCATCAGGACATATGACAGGTGTGGGTTGTACAGTTGTGCCTCCTGTTGAATTATAATCAGAAGTAACTTCTGAAGTTACTGTAGTTTCTATATCTTCAGTGACCAATTCAGTTGTTGTTACTTGTGTTTGTGTAGTTGGTAAATGAGTAGATGGCCATTCGCTGGTTATTTTTTCTGTTGTGTATATCACTGTTGTGTTCGTTACTAATGATCCATTTGTTCCTCCTGACGTTGTTTGTGATTCTGTTATTGTTGAAAAAGTCTCTGTTGTAGTTTCATACGTAGAATGTTCTGTTATATTCAGAGTTGTAGATTCTACTGTGATCAATTCTTCAGGTGTCGTTTTAAACGTCTGCTCTTCGGTTGAATTGAAAGAAGTTGACTCAGTAGTCATTTCAAAAGTAGTATTTGTATTGGCAGTACTTGCTTCTGGATAATTAGTTGATGTTGGAATTGTTTGTGGTTCTGTTATAGTCGACAAGTTTTCTGTTGTTGCTTTGTACGTAGAAGCCTCCGTTATATTCAGAGTTGTAGATTCCGATGTAGTTAATTCTTCAGGTGTCGTATGAGACGTTACATTCCCTTCTGGTCGAGTATATGGTATCGTAGTTTCCCAAGATACTGTGGTAGTTTCATTTTTAGTTGTAAAATCTACTGTAACAGTGTCAGTAGAGACGTCTGGTGAAGTGTACGCTGTAGTAGGCTTTGTTGCAGAAGTTGTGCTGTTTTTTTGCCAGTTGCATCCACCTTCAGCTACTGCGATACAGGTCTGAAATAATGAAAAGAAAAATATGTTTTAAGATATAGCAAAAAATATATTTTTAAAACATGTTTTGAGTTTGTGTACTTACGCCTGATACTGGGTCATATTCATGACCAGATGGACAGAATAGAAGTATCGGGTCCCACCCTGAGCACATATAGTACGCATCACAACGTTCTGGATGTGGTACGTTTCCAAAATAACCATCAGGACATATGACAGATGTGGGTTGTACAGTTGTGCCTTCTGTTGAATTATGATCAGAAGTAACTTCTAAAATTACTGTAGTTTCTATATCTTCAGTAACAAATTCAGCTGTTGTTACTTGTGCTTGTGTAGTTGGTAAATCAGTAGATGGCCATTCAGTGGTTAGTTCTTCTGTCGTAGTGGTAGTTGCCAATGATTCATTCGTTGCTCCTAAACTTGTTATTGTTGACAAGCTTTCTGTTGTTGCTTCGTGCGTAGAAGCTTCTGTTATATTCAGAGTTGTAAACTCTAACGTAGTTAATTCTTCAGGTGTCGTTTTAAGCGTCTGCTCTTCGGTTGAATTGAAGGAAGTTGGTAAAGCAGTTGACTCAGTAGTCATTTCATAAGTTGTGTTTGCATTAGCAGTACTTGCTTCTGGATAATTAGTTGATGTTGGAATTGTTTGTGGTTTCGTTATTGTCGACACGTTATCTGTTGTTGCTTCGTACGTAAAAGCCTCCGTTATATTCAGAGTTGTAGATTCTAATGTAGTCAATTCTTCAGGTTTTGTATGAGATGTTGTATTTCCTTCTGGTGGCCAATAAGCTATCGTAGTTTCCCAAGATACTGTTGTTTCATTTTCAGTTGTCAAATCTGGTGTAACAGAGTCAGTAACAGACACTGTAGTAGATGTTGCAGAAGTTGTACTGTTTTTTTGCCAGTTGCATCCACCTTCAGCTATTGCGATACAGGTCTGAAATAATGAAAAGAAAAATATGTTCTGAGACAAAGCAAAAAATATATTTTTGAAATATGTTTTGAGTTTGTGTACTTACGCCTGATTGTGGGTCATATTCATGACCAGACGGACAGAATAAAAGTATTGGGTCCCACCCTGAGCACATATAGTACGCTTCACATCGTTCTGGGTGTGGTACGTTTCCGAAATAACCATCAGGACATATGACAGGTGTGGGTTGTACAGTTGTGCCTTCTGTTGTTGGTAAATCAGTAGATGGCCATTCAGTGGTTAGTTTTTCTGTCGTTGTGCTAGTTGCTAATGATTCATTCGTTGCCCCTGAACTTGTTATTGTTGACAAGCTTTCTGTTGTTGCTTCGTACGTAGAAGCTTCTGTTATATTTAGAGTTGTAAATCCTAACGTGGTTAATTCTCTAGGTGTCGTCTCAAATGTGGTCTGCTCGTCTGTGGATATGGAAAGCGTGGTTGCCCACGACGCCGTTACGGCATCTGATGTGGTTGAAAAATCATCAGTTGACATATCTGCTGATGTAGTGTGTTGTGTTACAGTTGTGGTGTTGTTTTTTTGCCAGGTGCATCCACTTTCCGAAATCGTGACGCAACTCTGAAATAATGCCACGAAGGACAATTCAAAAAACATGCCACAGAGATAAATTTTAAAGCTACAGTTAAAGTTTTAATGCTTACGCCTAATACTGGATCAAATTCGTAACCAGACTGACAGAATAAAAGTATCGGGTCCCACCCTGAGCACAAAAAGTACGCATCACAACGATCAGGATGAGGCAAGTGTCCAAAATAATCATCAGGGCATACTAGTATTGGTTTAGGTTGTACTGTAGTGGCTTCTGTTTCGCCTTGTGTTGATTTTTCCTGATCTGTTGTGGTACTAAAGCTATTTGTCGTTGGTCTATTTGTAGTCAAATTCGATGTTGTTATTTTTTCTGTTGTAACTTCTGAAGCATCTTCTGTAACTACATTTTGATCTGTTGTCACCTCTATAGTAGTTGGTAATACAGTCGATACTTTATCTGTTGTAATTTGCGCAGTTGTGTCTGTCTGGTACGTAGTTGATTCTTTGTCTGTGGTAAATACGTTGTCTGTTACTGTTTCAGGCAATTTTGACGTTGTCGGTTCAATAGTTGATAGATCGTCAGTAGTTGGTCCAAATGTTGTCAACTTTTCTGTAGGTTTAGAAGACATTGTTGTTTTCCAATAATCATTAGTGACATCTTCTTCGGTTACCACGTTCGACGTAGTTAAAAAATAATCTGTTACATCGGTAGGTATATTTGATGATGTGTATATTGTAGACTGTACTGTTGCAGCAGTAGTGCTCATTTGTTGTGAGGTACAACCATCTTCCGCGATTTCTATACATGCCTGAAATGATAACGTAAAAATTTTAGGGATTAAAAATAATCCCATCAATAACTTCAAGAGAATATCCAAGGTTAATAATACTTACGCCCGTTTCCGGATCAAATTCTTTACTAGAAGGACAGAACAGTAAAATAGGTTCCCATCCCGAACACAAGTAGTACACGTCACATCGTTCTGGATGTGGCAAGTTTCCAAAGTAACCATCAGGGCAAGTTATTACGGGCACTGGTTTTTCCGTAGTTGTTGGCCTCGTGTTAGCTTCCGTTGTGACTACAGTTTCAGTTCGTTCTTGATATGGTGTAGTTTGCCAGATTTCTGTCGTATTTGACTCGGATGTTGTCGTTTTTTCAGTCGGAACTGTCAAAGTTGCATTTTCTTCTGGTACAGTGGTTTTGTCTGTTAGCACTTCAACTGTAGTAGGTAAATCAGTTTCTTGGTCTGTTGTAACTTCAACTGTAGTAGGTAAATCAGTTTTTCGGTCTGTTGTAACTTCTGCTGTACTAGGTAAATCAGTTTTTACTTTTTCCGTAGTAACTCCAATCGTTATATTGGTCATAATCTCATCAGTTATAGTTGAAAACGATTCTGTAGAAGTTGACAGGTCTATTGTTGAAGTTTCTATTTCACTTTCAGTAGTGCTTGTTGAGTTTTGTTTCCAAGTACAACCGCCCTCGGAGACAATGGCACATGACTGTAAAATAAATTATATCAATAACGATTTTGTCTCAAACATTTACACAATAATTAGTATTATAACATACTTGTGATTGGGGATTGAATTCCTGTCCTGAAGGGCAATATAATAGGATCGGCCTCCATCCCGAGCACAAATAGTAGGCATCGCATAAGAATGGATGGGGCACGTTGCCAAAGAAGTTTTCAGGACAAATATCAGACAGATCAATTTCTGTTATTGGTAGAACTGTTGTTGCTTCTGGCAATTCCGTTGATGTGAAGTCTGATACTGTTGTGTCTTCTGTAGCAAAAGTTTGTTCTTCAGGAGTACCTGGCGTAATAATTTCTGTTACGATCTGTTCTGTTGTTGTTAAAAATACCGGTGTAGTTGTATCTTGTGTTGTTTCAGTAAAAACCTTTTCTGTTGTAACATCTTCCGTAGTGTATGCCTCTGTAATGTTTGGAGTTATTGTTATATATTCTGGTGTAGTAGTTTTTGCTGTTGTTGCTTCTGTCTTGGGTGTTTTTTCGTTTTCTGTTGTTTCATCAGTAGAAGCGTTTTCTGTCGTAAAAGCTTCCGTTGTTGCTACACTCTTCGGTGTAGACACATCTTCTGTTGTTTCGTCAGTAGAATCCTTATCTGTCGTAAAATATTCTGTTGTTGTTTCTGTCCTGGGAGATGTTGCTTCTTCTGTAATTTCATCAGTAGAAATGTATTTTGACGTAAAATATTCTGTGGTTGCTTCTATCTTCGGAGTTGTAGAATTTTGTGTAGTTTCGCCAGTAGTAGCGTTTTGTGTCGTAAAATCTTGTGTAGTTTGTGCCTCTGTAACATTTGGAACTATTGTTGTGGATTCAGGGGAGGTAATTTTTGCTGTTGTTGATGTTGTTTCATTTGAAGCTGGATTTTGCCACCAGGTGCAACCGCCTTCAGATATTTCAACACATTTCTGAAACAAAAACAGCAATTACGTTGTAACCTATACGTTGTAACCTATACGTATGGTACGTATAGATTACAACGCTTTGTTACTTTAAAAGCTTTGACAGTTGTATTTCTCAATATAAGCAATTCTTTTTTGTGAATATGAATTTCTTATTCGCATGTATCTTAACTAAAGTATGACCAGTGTGATGCAAACCATCATCCAAAAATCATTATATTCTAACAATTACCTCTAGTTTTGGATCAAATTCATGCCCTGGCCTACAATACAACTGTATGGGAGTCCAACCAGTGCATGTGTAGTACGAATCACAGAGTTCTGGATGCGGTATGACGCCAAAGAAATCATCAGGACATATCGATGGGGTCGATGGAATATCAGTTGTCGCTTCTAGACTTTCACTTGTAGTAGATTTTGTAACAGGAACATTTGTTGTTAAAACCACTGTGGTTATTTCGTCAACAACAGGTGTAGTTGTTGATTCTGGTTTAGTAGTTGATGTATTTTTTATTATTTCTTCTTCTAGATTGTTCGTAGGTGTTGTAGTCGTAAATTCAGATGTAGCTTCGGTATCTGTACCATCTGTGGTTGATTCTGGTATGGTTTGTATGTTGCAATCGACATTTTGAGGCCAATCACATATCTGAAAAGAAGACGAGTACTTTCTTTCAATACGATAATTAGATACACGTTCGTTAGGCACAGCATGCATTATTGCTGTTATTTTTTGTGAACATAGTCCGAATCGATCTTAAATATTCGAAAACCATCAAGATTTTATCATATTCGCATTCTCTGCGGCGTGAACTATGATTCGTCTAAAGTACGAGTGGTTTCCGAATAAGAATATTTGAAATGGTAACGAATCGCTGCTTTTCATAAACTGTGCAATCTACATTGGGCGTATTCCACTGACAAGATTTTTTCTGGAGTACTTACTTGCGATTCTGTATCAAAATATAGCGTAGACGGGCAATGCATTAATATTCGTCGTCCATTGCTACACGAATAGAACAAATTGCAATCGGTCTCGTGAGCCAGCAAGAGATGGATGCTGAAGTCTGCTGGGCATCCGTTTGGTAGGAATTCTTTGATTTTGCTTGTTGTTGAAGTTAGCGTTGTTGTTGAAGTGGATTGTGTTGTTGTTGGAGTTGATTGTGTTGTTGTTGGTTGTGTTGTCGTTGAAGTTGATTGTGTTGTTGATGGAGTTGATTGTGTTGGTGTTGGTTGTGTTGTTGTTGAAGTTGATTGTGTTGTTGTTGAAGTTGATTGTGTTGGTGTTGGTTGTGTTTTTGTTGAAGTTGATTGTGTTGTTGTTGAAGTTGGCGTCGTTGTTGAAGTCGTTGTCGTTACAACGAATTCAGTTGTTGTTTCTTGTGTTCGACAATCAACGGCATGTGCATGATTGCATGTCTGAAATAAAGAATAATTAAAAAGAGAGAGACTAGATGACTAGACATTATTACTTATTTTACTTTCTGTTGTAAAATATATAATAAATTAGCTCGTATACCAAAATGATAGAATAACAAAGAACTGTTTATACAGGGTGTAAAAAAATTTGCTGCAAATATTTTAAGGGGTGAACCAGCCCATGAAACTGAACAACTTTCCCAAAGGAACATAGGTCGAAAAAAGAAAAAAATTTTTGGACCTTCCATACCAAATTACCGACCGATAGAATTTGTATGGGAGGTACAAACTTTTTTTTCACATTTCGACCTATGTTCCTTTGGGAAAGTTGTTTAGTTTCAAGGGTTGGTTTACCTCTTAAAATATTTGCAGCTAATATTTTTACACCTAATATAGCACAGACAACTTTTTTTTAATTTTTCGTCATAAGTTGTTCAGAAGTTTAGAACGTGTCCTGTGTACATACTTGCAAGTCGACATCGAATAGCGTGCCAGCGCCACACTGCATTAGTATTCTCTGTCCATTGCTGCACGAATAGAATCTGTCACAATCAGTCTCGTGAGGCAGCAGGAGATGGACGCTGAAGTCTTCAGGACACCCGTTGGGCAGGAACTGAGCTGATGCCAAACCGAACAGCAGTAGCAGGTATTTCATTGGATGAACTGGGGAAAATCGATTTGTTGATCTTTGGCACAGATAAATGTATCACACCTATATCTACATACATACATATATTACGCCTTCATCCCTTGCGGGTTAGGCAGAACGTTAACGGCCGTAAGAATACCGTCGCTATCGCCACGTCTGACACTTTTGAGGATTGTTTTCCAAAGTTGTTCCAGAAAACATGTGTATCACTATAGTGACAGGTTGTCAACCTGTCGCCTAAAAATTGTAATCTTTATACTTATTATATTATCCTCAGGTACGACGTGGCGCAGTGGTAGTGCTACCGCCTGTGACGCAATGGTTCCGTGTTCGATTAGCGGTAGGGCGCTCACAAAGTAAATATTTATTACTTTGTGAATTTGTTCCCAGCCTGGTTACATTCCATGCTGAACCACCTGAATTCATTAGTAAAACACTTTTTCACTAGTTCCACTTATGTATTTGTTACATACATACATATATCACGCCTTAGAATAGCATCACCCCATATCCTACCCGCGGGTGTCGTAAGAGGCGACTAAGGGACTCGAGGGTATTGGTGTATTACATTTTTTCGGCGACAGGCTGACAACCTGTCACTATAGTGATACACATGTTTTCTGAAACAACCTTGGAAAACAATCCTCACAAATGTCAGACGTGGCGATAGCGACCGTATTCTTACGGCCGTTAACGCTCTGCCTACCCCGCAAGGGATAAAGGCGTGATATATGTATGTATGTATGTAACTAGTGAAAAAGTGTTTTACTAATAAATTAACATGGAGTTCCATCAAGAAATAACAACACAAAGTGTAAATTACTGAACCACCTGATTGAGCAGAAAGTTGTTGTTCCCTGCTTTGGAGGGCACGTTAAGCTATCTATGATTCCCATGTTCCTATTCGTCCCCAAAATATTTGTCACTAGTGAGAAATTCGAATAAAATTCGCATTTGATGTACACTGCTCGCGCCCTTGTCGGCGCGCCATAAGTTCAATGAAATTAATTACATTTAAACACAAACATACATATATAAATCACGCCTTTATCCCTTGCGGGGTATGCAGAGCGTTAACTATCGTAAAAAAACGGTCGTTATCGCTACGTCTGACAAGTATTGAGTGAACCTTCATATGATTCGTGTATCACTGTAGTGACAGGTTGTCAGCCTATCGCATAAAGTTCTAGTACGAGGTAATACACATGAAACCCTCGAGGCCCTTAGTTGCCTCTTACAACACCCGCAGGAATAATTGGGGTGATGCTATTCTATGCCGGCATCACACGTCAATATTTAATTTATATGATTTGTATAGGTATTTTTATAGTGTTACAATGTTAAAATGTAAATATGCAGAGCAGTGTACATTAAATGCGAGTGGGGACAAATTATTCCCATTTGTCACGGGTTACAAATTGGAATTTTTGTTTGCGTGTTTCAAAATTTATCGCGATGAAAATGTCGGTTTATGATTTTCCTTACAATTGGAACAAAAGCATTATTACTAGCCTCAGCCAAAATGCCAATTTTTGGTCTCGTTCACTTGGGAAGGACGAGACGAATATTACTCGACCAGAAATTGGTCAATTTATGGCTACTGCTGTAATGTACTATTGTTGTTGAGATATCTAGACAACTTAATCCATAATGATGATTTATGTGGGATTCGCAATTCTCAGAATGAAATCACGCGCGGAAACTCAAAGTAAGCAATATTATAATATTAAACGCTCGTAATAAGCTATACTGGATGCCTTAGAAGATGATAAGGTAAGACCGATACTTCGAGACGCAATTGCTTTGTGAAACCTTAATACCAAATGTGTGTGTTACCTTTTTATAAAAGAACGTGTAAAAGTGCGTATAATGGAACGTAAATTTATGCAGGTGAAATGCGAGATTGGAATGGACTTACTGCTTTTGCTTTATAGTATATTATACAGGGTGACCGGTAAATTGATGCATTCCTTTCAAGGGATGAAGCAGCTCATGAAACTGAACAACTTTCCTCATGGAACATAGGTCGAAATATGAAAATAAATTTTGGTCCTCCCATACAATTTGACTAAGTCGGTCGGTAATTTTGCATGGGTGGGCCAAATTTATTTTTCATTTTTCGACCTATGTTCCATGGGGAAAGTTGTTCAGTTCCATGAGCTGGTTCATCCCTTGAAAGGAATGCATCATTTTACCGGTCACCCTGTATTATAGAAAACCGCGCGAATCCAAAGGGATTTTTCATGCATTTTTTTTTCTTGCAGGTATAGTATAAGGCACTATGTATCACTCGGAAGAAAATCCTTTTACAAACTCGTGTGTATTGATGCCCGTTAGCAATCGGTACCTTTATTTAAAAAAATACAAAAAAAAAAACACTCTCTGCCTTCCATATAAAAATGTTGAATTTGTTGTTTGTGTGATAAATTATTTTCATATTTCGGTCTATATTCCTTAGGGAAAGTTGTTCAGTTTCAAGAGTAGAACACAAACTAAAACACGTAAATGGGGTGTAAGGGCCTTCCGAATACTGGGGTTCATGCACACCAAGAAACTGAACTACTTTCCCCAGGAACATATTATGTCAGGAAACGACAAAAAAAAATCACAATCAACTGACTGCA
Source organism: Keiferia lycopersicella (assembly GCA_029255805.1). Classification (NCBI taxonomy): domain Eukaryota; kingdom Metazoa; phylum Arthropoda; class Insecta; order Lepidoptera; family Gelechiidae; genus Keiferia; species Keiferia lycopersicella. Next base: position 2,182,167 of record JARACZ010000023.1, read on the forward strand.
TGGGATGTCAAAAAATGTTGACCCTCCATTATTTTCAAGTTGTTCAGTTTCATGGTCTGAATGCACCCACCCTATCTGTATTCGGAGGGCGGTCCCTTACACCCTGTATGTATATCAAGGCCGATATCAACAAATCAAAGAATCTGCGTTATTATACTACCTTAGAATAGCATCAATCCATTTGTTCCGGCGGGTATGATAGAAGGCGATTCGAGGATATCATGTGTAAATAAGTATTCTTTAGGCGACAGGTTGACAATCTGTCACTACAGATCACTGTATGAAAAGTTATGTATAGGTAATGTGTATCAACAAGAATCATCTGAAAGGGCCCTCAATGTTTATCAGGCGTGGCGATAGCGGCCGTTAACACTCTGCGCCCGCCCCGCAAGGGATACAGGCGTTAAATACGTATGTAAAAGGGACTCGAGGGTTTCATGTGTATTACAACTTTACGCTGACAACCTGTCACTACACTAATACACGAATAACCCGATCGGGCCCTCAATATATTATATCAGGCGTGGCGACCGCGGCCTTCAATGCTCTGCCTGGCCCGCAAGGGATAAAGGCGTGAAATATGTATAAAATCACTTACCCATAATCCAGATCGCATAGTTTTCCGTCTCGTCACGACACAAGTCTATTCGACAAACTTTTTAAAACTACACTGATTATAATTATTATAAAAAAATTGCTACTTCACTGATAATTCTACGTACTGATCGTGTTGATAAAACTGATACATATGTTAAAAGATTATCGTGGTGTAATTAATTAATTTATCTAACAAATTAGCATTTATCTATTAGCCATTGTATTTGCAAGATTACGTGGTGATGCATTAGGCGCATCGCACACTTGGCACGACGGAGCGCAATAATAGCGCAGCGGTATATCAAATCCTGACTAGAAACGTCACTCCTCATACTCAGGGTGTTTTGCAGGCGTGCTCAGACCATGAAACTGGACAAATTTTTCTATGGGGGCTATGTTGGGAAACGTGAAAATTTTTTGACCTCCCATACGAAATTCCCGATCAGCTGACTGACTTAGTATGGGAACTCGAAAAAAAATTTTGATAAATAAAAGTTTATAATTTTCTTTTTCTAACGCTTTATTTATTAAAACGTGGCCAAATACCTTCAGTACTCAACTACCTTATCATAATAATTACAATACAATTTTATGTTTAGGCATTTTTTTTATTTTATTTTTTCAATACATTTTTTGTCAACCAGCGAATATATATACATAAAATTAAGGTGGGTAAAATATAATATACTTTTATTAATACTTATGCATAATAGCAATAAAATTGAACACTTTTTTTTACTGCGTGTTAGATATACAATGCAAAAACTCAAGAAGTTGTTAATATACAGAATGTAAAAAAAATTGCTGCAAATATTTTAAGTGGTGAACCAGTCCATGAAACTGTACAATTTTCCCCAAGAAACATAGGTCGAAATATGAAAGTAATTTTAGACTCATACAAAATGAAACAGCCGAGCTAGTCAACTGTATGGGAGGTCTAAAAAGCTTTTTCATATTTCGACCTACGTTCCTTGGGGAAAGTTGTTCAGTTTCATGGGCTGATGCCCCCCTTAAAATATTTAGAGTAATTTTTTTACACCCTGTATTGTTTTCTCAGTACGTTGTGTTAAACTACTTGCATACTACAACGTCGTCTAAACTTTGCAAGATAATAAATTTCGGGAATGCACGAGACCGAACAAGACACTAAAATATATTTTAGCAAAATAAAAACAAAACAATAATTTCACTACAAAAAATAAACTCTGAAATAAAATAACAAAAAATAAAACGGCAACTATTTCTATAGCCGTGTGATGCCGGCTTAGAATAGCATCACCCCACATCCTTCCCGCGGGTGTCGTAAGAGGCGACTAAGGGACTCGAGAGTATTGGTATATTACAATTTTAGGCGAGAGGCTGACAACCTGTCACTATAGTGGTACACATGTTTTCCGAAATAACCTTGGAGAACAATCCTCAAAAATGTCAAACGTGGCGATAGCGACCCTATTCTTACGGCTGTTAACGCTCTGCCTACCCCGCAAGGGATGAAGGCGTGATACATGTACGTAGTCGGTCCCAAAGTTCTGTCATATATGAAAATACTGATAAAATAAAAAGTACCAATCCGTTTTTAAAAATTTATATACCAATTAAAAATACAATTATCGGAGAATCAAAAGAACATAAAACTATTCGAAATGACCTCCCTTGCTTTTAATAACGGCTTTCAACCGCGGCGGCCAGTCGTCTATCGCAGCACGCACCATATCCATGTCGATTTCAGCGACTGCTTTAACTATGGCTGACTTCAGACTCTCCAAATTTTTATGGGGCTTAGCACAGACCTTGCTCTCTAAGACCTGCCAAATTTTATAGTCCAGAGGATTAAGGTCCGGACTGGAGGAAGGCCAATCTTCGTGTCTTATAAAGTCAATGTTTTGACGTTCGAACCAGGCTTGAGTGGTCTTGGCTTTGTGAGCGGGCGCAGAATCCTGCTGGAACACAAAGTGATGTCCTGAAAATAGTGTGTTGGGCAGGTCTTTGACGTACCGATCCAAAACCGTCTCTTGGTACACTTTTGCACTGGTTTTGACCCCCTTTTCGCAAAAATGAACCTCAGTTGGCCCATAGTAGGAGACTCCTAACCAGACCATGACTGAAGAGGGATGATGCCCATGTTGCACCCGCGGAACTTTGTTTCCTGCTTCTTCAGAGCTGGTAGCGTACACTCTATCGTTTTGTTTATTATACTTTTCTTCTATATCAAAAATTTTTTGTTCTGTAAAAAGTATATCGCGGTGCCTGTTTTTCGCGTACCGTTTTAACAACACCCGGGATCTTTTGAGTCTAATTTGTTTTAAACGGGCATTAAGTAAGTGCCCACTCTTTTTTTTGTATGCTCGCAGCTTAAGGTCTTCGTTTAAAACCTTTTTCACTGTTTTTCTACTAACCTTCATCTGCAAAGCCATAAGTTTCTGTTTTCGGACAGGATTTCTTCGTATGCGCTCCTTGATCGCTTTGATCACTGCTGGTGTTCTTGCGGAGCGAGGCCGGCCAGTTCTTTTTTTGTCCTCAACACTAGAGACTTCATTGTACCTACTTATAGTACGATACAAAAACCTAAGCGTTATTTTCAATTTTTTGAGCAACTTAAAAATGGTACTCGGCGAGTGCCCACAGCGATGCAACGCCAAAACTGCTATTCGGTTTTCTTTCAAAGTCCACTCCATCGTGAAAAATCGCGCCAAATGATCATTTATTGTTTTAAAATAATTGTCAAACATTCAAAAACGGAATGCAATAAAACTTTTCCAAATTCGTGTTCTAAATTCAAAAATAATGTGCCAGTGACAGAACTTTGGGACCGACTACGTATGTATGTAACTACTTCTATGGCATTGTTTTGGTTCCTCACTAAAAATTAATTACACACCAAAATTTACTACGCTATCAATTATTTTAATGTTTGTTTAAGTTTGTATTAAATGTTTCTAGAGCGGATCGCACACTTGACGCACGACGGAGCGCTAAAACATCGCAGCGGCCTGTCAGATCCATAATAGAAACGTCACTCCCCATACTAAATCCGCACTCGACGGACTGCGATAGCGTTGCGTCGACAGCGGTTGAGCGGTTTTAGTATGGGGATTGACATTTCCAGTATGGAAATGACAGACCGCTGCGATGTTTTAGCGCTCCGTCGTGCGTCAAGTGTGCGATCCGCCTTAGTAGAAACATGTATAAATTATAAATTGTAGTTGTTAAGTTTGCAACTATACGTCAAAAAATACCTAACATATCTTCTTTGGTACGTTCGTTCAAAAAGTAACAGAGATCTTATTTTTTGTTGTACTGTATGGGTAATAATATAATATTTAATATTTCAGATCTCAAATGATTCAACAAAACCACATAATAATACTTTTCAGTCACACAATTAACATTGTCCACAGTCATACTCATTGTCGATATTCAAGGGAATGGGCAGGAGCGTTCCCTGTGAATGCAACTTCTAATACTGCCTATCCGTCTGTCAAGCGTGGTGAGTATGGCAATACCCCCAATAGGGGTAGGGCCATGTCCAGCAGTGGACGATTGTAGCCGTCAAAGCCAAGGACACTCATAAACCCTGTATCGGGTATACAGGGTGTCAAAAAATTTGCTGCAAATATTTTAACGGGTGAACTAGCCCGTGAAACTAAACAACTTTCCCCAAGGAACATAGGTCGAAATACGAAAAAAAAATTTGTCCTCCCATACAAAATTACTAACCGACCACTTTTTAACCACTTTTTAATATGGGAGGTCGAAAAGATTTTCTCATATTTCGACCTATGTTTCTTGGGGAAAGTTGTTCAGTTTCATTTGCTGATTCACTCCATAAAATATTTGCAGCTAATATTTTTATACCACCTTATAGAAAACACACATATCCACACAATATGCAAGAAAAAGCATAAAATCCTTTTACAAATATATTAACAGCTTAAATTATGATGTCACTGGCTAAAATACATTTTCATCGAACACATATTAACATAATTTTTCTAAGTGTATTTTTAGTTGAACACTGTTTTTAATCAGGTAGGTTCCTAACAATAAAAAAACTTTAGGACTGAAATATCAGCAACTACAGAACATACTAGATTTTTAGCCTTTGTTCCCATTTGTCCCCACAAAATCAAATAAACAAACAAGCAATCAAATATGAATAAACATTCTTATTTCTCATAAATAACAAAGTGACAAATGACAGATTTTGTTATATTTTGTAGTGACAAATTTTGTGGGATTATGCGCGCCGACTATGCGTCAAATGCGAGTGGGAAAATTGCTCCCACTGGTCACCAGAGAGATTTTTATTCCCATTTGTTACTTGTGACAGATTTTGTGGGGACAAATGGGAACAATGGTTTGTTAGTCCAAATAATTATTTAACATTGGTTTCAATTCTAGTTGGACATTTGTTTAGCAATTTTTTAACTACTTGTTTAATTTTTTAATGCCGTAGTAATTTGTTTCCTATAGTGACGTTTAATACATGAAACGGCCCTAAGGTCTGATGTAAAAATGGGTAAGTGGTGTCGATTCGGTGATTTCTCTTATCTCAAAATTGCGCTGTCACTTTTCGTCAAATATGTTTAGAAAAGTATAGTAAATAGTAATGTGGGGTACAAGGAATGAACACAGCACTTAAATAATAAATAAATGATTTTATATACTCTCGACAAGAAGATGATTTTTCGCAACAAAACTGACAAGACAAGTGACGCGACTTTTTATTTGTGACGTCACGTGTGGCCAGGCGTGTAAGGGGGCCCAAATTACATCTCTCGGGCCCCAAGCCAACCTCTCCTGCTCGCGGTGCACCCTGCTGGACTACTAACGAGGCTCTGGCAACCAAATCCCCACCAACCCGCACTGGGCCAGCGTGGTGGGTGACGGCCCGTACCCCCTTATGGATTCTACAAACAGAAATCGGCCCCAAGTGCCCGGCGGCCCCGGTGGCCGGGCAGATTCAGGCGAAAATCGACCCGGCTCCGAGACCAGGGGTGCTAAGAATCCCCGGGCGGCGTGGATCCCTCGCCGAACGACCTTGGCCCTGGCAACATATAACGCGTGCACACTGCGGACGGAAGAGAAGTTAGTGGAACTCGAGGAAGAACTGAGCAGGTTACGGTGGGACATAGTGGGACTGTCCGAAGTCCGAAGAGAGGGGGAGGACACGATAGCCCTGAAGTCAGGTAACCTGCTCTACTTCCGGGAGGGCGACCATCTGTCCCAAGGTGGTGTCGGGTTCATCGTCCACAAGTCCCTCGTGAACAACGTAGTACAGGTCGGGAGTATTTCAAATAGGGTGGCATTCCTTATACTCAGAATAACTAAACGTTATTCGCTGAAGGTCATACAGGCATACGCCCCAACTTCGAAGTACCCCGACGAGGACGTGGAGGCAATGTATGAGGACATATCCAAAGCCATACATACCTCCAGGACTCATTACACGGTGGTCATGGGGGATTTCAACGCTAAGCTGGGCAATCGTTGCGGTGACGAACTGAGAGTTGGGCCATTTGGTATTGGGGTGAGGAACAGCCGAGGTCAAATGCTGGTCGACTTCATGGAGAAGGAGGGACTCTTTATGATGAACTCGTTCTTCAGGAAACGGCCGCATCGAAAATGGACCTGGAAGAGCCCCGACGGTGTTACCAAAAATGAGATAGACTTCATCATGACAGACAAAAAACGGATATTCAACGATGTCTCTGTGATCAATTCGTTCAAAACGGGTAGCGATCACCGAATGGTAAGAGGCACGTTGAATCTTAATGTAAAAGCCGAGAGATCACGTCTGATGAAGTCTACGCTCCGACCAGCACCTGCCCAAATCCAAAACCCTGAGAGCTTTCAGCTCCACCTGCAAAACCGCTTCGATTGCCTGGGTGAGTGTATCGACGTGGACGACTATAACGACAGGGTCGTGGAAACTGTCCTTACGGTTGGCTCTAAGTTCTTCAAACCCAATCGTACGAACAGAACCAAAAAAATCTCAGACCTTACTTCGAGGCTCATGGAGGAACGACGCGAGATGATTCTGCAGTCGTCGGAGGATACTTCCCAATATCGGCAGCTCAATAGGCAGATCTCTAAGTCTTTGACCCGCGACATACGCCAATTTAATACTGACCGTATTAAAGAGGCAATTGAGCGCAACAAAGGCTCCAAGGTGTTTGCTAGAGATCTGTCGATAGGCCAGAGCCAACTAGCGAAGCTAAAGACCGACGATGGCAGAATCGTATCGTCCAAGCCCGAGCTATTGGAAGAGGTCGAGAAGTTCTACGGACAGTTATACGCGACAACATGCACACCTGTCAATAATCGGGTCGCAGATCCAAGAGCTCGATTAACCCGGCACTACACAGAAGATATCCCGGACGTCAGCTTGTACGAGATTAGTATGGCTCTGAAACAGCTAAAAAACAGCAAGGCGCCGGGTGATGATGGAGTTACGGCAGAGCTTCTGAAAGCCGGTGGTAAACCGATACTTAAAGCACTGCAGAAATTGTTTAACTCTGTCATACTCGAGGGCAAAACGCCACAGGCGTGGCACAGAGGCGTGGTGATGCTGTTCTTCAAAAAGGGCGATAAGTCTTTGCTGAAGAACTACAGACCCATCACGCTTCTGAGCCATGTCTACAAGCTGTTCTCAAGAGTCATAACGAATCGTCTCGCACGCAGGCTCGACGACTTCCAGCCTCCCGAACAAGCCGGCTTCCGAAAAGGCTTTAGCACCGTGGATCACATTCATACGCTGAGGCAAGTTATACAGAAGACTGAAGAGTATAACCAACCACTCTGCCTCGCGTTTGTGGACTACGAAAAAGCCTTCGATTCGATCGAAACATGGGCCGTACTTCAGTCTCTTCAGCGGTGCCAAGCTGACTATCGGTATATCGAAGTGTTGAAGTCCTTGTACGAAAGCGCCACCATGTCAGTTCGACTTCAGGACCAGGACTCGAAACCTATCCAGTTGCAGCGAGGAGTGAGACAGGGAGATGTAATATCACCGAAACTGTTCACAGCAGCACTGGAAGACGTCTTCAAGCTCTTGGACTGGAGAGGACTTGGCATCAACATCAACGGCGAGTATCTGACTCACCTTCGTTTTGCCGACGATATCGTGGTCATGGCGGAAACCCTGGAGGACCTCGGTACAATGCTCGATGACCTCAATAGAGCCTCCCAACAAGTGGGTCTAAAAATGAACATGGACAAGACCAAGGTTATGTCAAACTCTCTTGTTGCACCCATTACTCTGACAGTTGGGGGCTCTACTCTGGAAGTTGTCGACGAGTATGTCTACCTGGGACAAATAGTCCAGCTGGGTAGGTCCAACTTTCAGAAAGAGGTCAATCGTCGAATCCAACTCGGCTGGGCAGCGTTCGGGAAGCTACGTAACATCTTCTCTTCTCAACAACTACCGCAGTGCCTCAAGACAAAAGTCTGGGATCAGTGCGTGTTGCCAGTGATGACTTACGGAGTTGAGACGTGGCCGCTAACAATGGGCCTCATAAGAAGGCTCAAGGTCACTCAAAGGGCAATGGAAAGGGCTATGCTCGGAGTTTCTCTCCGCGATCGAATCAGAAATGAGGAAATCCGGAGAAGAACCAAAGTCACCGACATAGCTCGAAGGATTGCGCAACTTAAGTGGCAGTGGGCGGGGCATATTGCTCGTAGGACCGATGGCCGCTGGGGCCGGAAAGTTCTCGAGTGGCGGCCACGGACCGGTAGACGCAGCGTAGGTAGGCCTCCCACAAGGTGGACCGACGATCTGGTGAAGGTCGCGGGAAGCCGCTGGATGCGGGTGGCGCTGGACCGATCATCGTGGAGATCCTTGGGGGAGGCCTATGTCCTGCAGTGGACGTCTATCGGCTGAGACGACGTGTGGCCAGGCCATAGTGGCGGACTAAGGAGGTCGCTCCACATTATTCCCCCCCCGAGACCGTTACTACGGGCGATAAAAATTGGTGAATTTGACTCGACGTCCGGATTTTGTAGTTGTGGTCTTCTGGGTGTTGGCGGGTGGAGGTGATGTGGATGCAGGATTTGCGTCGCCGCTATTTGCATCTGTCAAGATATATGCGGGCTTGAGTCTGTCGATGGAAACTGTTGTTGTCCTGTTGTTAACTTGAATTTTGTACGCCTTTGTGCCTCTTTCCAAAACTTTGTGTGGGCCAGTGTAGACGGGCTGTAGCGGTTTTCTGACCGCGTCGTCTCTAAGGAAAACGAACTCAGAAGTAGCCAAGTCCTTGAATATAAAGATGGACTTCTTGTCGTGGTGGGAAGCTGACGTTGGCTTAAGTTTGGCTGTTAGGGCACGTAATCTGGTGACATAGTCTGACGGGTCAGGCAGGACGTCTTGTTGCGGGTTAAAAAACTCGTTTGGGAGGCGTAGTGGCTCTCCGTACAGCAGTTCTGCCGGTGACGCTTGCAAGTCATGCTTCCAGGCACTGCGTATTCCAAGCAATACTAGTGGAAGAGACTCGGTCCAGTTCTGATCAGCGTGACACATGATCGACGACTTTAGTTGGCGGTGGAAACGCTCTATGATGCCATTGCAGGCAGGATGGTATACCGTCGTTGTCTTATGCTGCGAACCGGTTAATGCCGTCAGGGCTTTGAACAAGTTCGACTCGAATTGTCTGCCTCTGTCTGTGGTAATGGTTGCAGGACATCCGTAGCGCGAAATCCAGCCGGCTACAAGGCCTTTGGCTGTGGATTCAGCGGACATGTCGGTCAGCGGTATAACCTCAGGCCAACGCGTGAATCTATCGATGGCTGTGAGGGCATAACGATATCCGTTTGAGATGGGAAGTGGACCGACCAGATCGATGTGGATGTGAAGAAATCTTGCAGGAGGTAGGGAGTATGTGCCAGTTGGTGATGAGACGTGTCGGGTAACTTTTGATCGCTGGCAAGCTATACAGTTTTTGGCCCATTCTCGGCAGTCCTTGCGTATGCCGGGCCAGACGAACCGTTGAGCTATGAGTTGTGCGGTTGCGTTCGCTCCAGGGTGACTCAAAGAGTGAAATGCGTGAAACACCTGGTATCTCAGCGATTTAGTGATGAAGGGTCTTGGTGAAGATGTGCTCACGTCGCAGTAGATGGGTAAGTTGCTACCGGTCACGTTGATTTTCTTGATATTCAGGGAACTTTCGCCTTGCAAGAGTTGGGACAGTTCATCATCAGTGCTCTGTGCTTTGGCAAGTGCATCGTAATCTATGGCATTAACTTCGTCAATCCGGGAGAGTGTGTCGGCGACTACGTTGTCTTTGCCAGAGATGTGATGGATGTCTGTGGAGAATTGAGCGATGTAATCGAGATATCTGAATTGGCGTGGAGAACAGTGATCTTTGTTGATTTTGAAGGCATGAGTTAAGGGCTTGTGATCGGTGTAGATTCTGAATGGACGGGCTTCAAGCATGTGACGGAAGTACTGGATGGATTTGTAGATGGCAAGGAGCTCTCGGTCATACGGGCTGTACTTTTTCTGCGCCGGTGTCAGTTTGCGGGAGAAAAAGGATAACGGTTGCCATGAGTTGTTTTGGTATTGTTGTAGTACTCCACCGATGGCTGAATCTGAAGCGTCAGTGACCAGTGCAATTTTTGCGTTGCAGTCTGGGTGTGCAAGCATGGCAGCTTGGCATAATCCTTCTTTGCATGCCTCAAAGGCTTGTCGCTCTGTTTCTGAGAGGTTAACAGGCTGTGAGTTTTTGCGTGCACCCTTGAGTAGCTCGTTGAGAGGAGCTTGAAGCTTTGCGGAATGTGGAATGAAGCGGTGGTAGAAGTTGAACATTCCGAGGAATCTCCGGAGTTCTTTCACTGTTTTCGGTTCCGGGAAACTCTTGATGGCTTCGATCCTATGCTGTAAGGGTGTGATGCCTTTCTCTGACACGTGGTATCCAAGGAAGGTTATCTCGTGTACTCCAAACTCGCACTTGGCGGCGTTGATCACCATGCCGTAATTGTCGAGGCGTTTGAAAAGTTGACGTAGGTGGGCTTCGTGAGCCTGGCGGTCTGGTGAGAATATCAGGATGTCGTCCAGGTAGCCGTAGCAGAAGTCGAGACCCCTAGTGACTTCGTCGATGAAGCGTTGGAACGTTTGTGCCGCGTTCCGAAGGCCGAAAGTCATCATAGGGAACTCGAAAAGTCCGAAAGGCGTAGAAATGGCGGTCTTCGCCATCTCTTCAAATTCGTGCTTCGCGATGTTCAGCTTGTCCGGAGCCAGGCGTCGTGGTTTGCACGAGACGGGAGGGCCTGGTGTCGTTTTGATGTAGTGCATGGTCTGATGCGGGCAAGCTTTGGGTGTTCCGGATGGGCGCATGATATTCGGGAATTCGTTCAAGATCGCTTGGTAAGATGAGATGGTTTCGGATTGCTGACTAATTTTGACGGAGTGAACGGATTCTGAAGGTTTGACAGGTTCTGCAGGTGTGGTGAGTGAAGTGAGTCCGTCAACCAGGCGATGGTATCGAGGGTCGACCAGTAAGTGGAAATGGGCGAGGAAGTCGATGCCAATGATCGGTTTGGTGACGTTTGCAACCACAAATCTCCAGGAGAAGTCACGGCGTAAGCCTAAGTCCAGGCAGAGATGAGCAAAACCGTAGGTTTGGATGGTTGTTCCGTTAGCCGCGTACAGGTGGTAATCCGTTGGAGCAACGTGGCCTCTTCTCATCGAGCGTGGGATGACGCACAGATCGGATCCAGTGTCTACGAGGAAGCGTATCTTGGATCTTCTGTCTGTGATGAACAAGCGGCCAGGTGAACGGGGGCAGTCGCTAGCCGCTACTTCCGGCTGCCCGATGCGTTTTCCGATACATTGTGTTGTTTACATGGCAATCCTTCGCATTTGTTGGCTTTTTGTCCGAATTTTCGGTGGTACCAACAAGATCGTGGGTTGGAGGTTGATCTTTTACGTGGGTGTAAGTAATTCCTGTGCCGTGATGTTGATCGGCGACGGGGGTTGGAGTGCTCCCTTGACGACAGTTCAGCGATACATTTTGTCAGTTCGGCGATTTGCTTTGACATTTCGAGTACGTACTGCGCTTCCATTTCTTTGGACCATACGGCGGGGCGGTCTGCCCAGAATTCCGGCACTTTTATTCCGACTTTGCAGAGGGCTCCTTGGGGGGTCACGGTGCCTGAGTGCGGCCCTGTCGGATTTTCGCTGGCCATAATTTTTTGTTCATGGATTTTCAGGAATGGTGAGTATTTCTCTTCCGTGCGCAAGTTTGGTGTGGTGCCGGTAATCCCACTCGGGGTCACCACTTATGTGGGGTACAAGGAATGAGCACAGCACTTAAATAATAAATAAATGATTTTATATACTCTCGACAAGAAGATGATTTTTCGCAACAAAACTGACAAGACAAGTGACGCGACTTTTTATTTGTGACGTCACGTGTGGCCAGGCCATAGTGGCGGACTAAGGAGGTCGCTCCACAGTAATATCAGTCTACCATTTCTAGTCACTTTATTTTGGATAGCGCATTTTGCGTCAATGAAAACCTTTCTAGTCAATATTCAACTGTACCTAGATGGCGCTGAGCTATACTGAATAAGTTTCTTCCAAGGAAATGTATTTTGCCTAGTTGAAATTAACATAACTCAAATGTCAAAATTTGAACCTAACGCAGCGCCATCAGTGCCCCATTTTTTGAAACTACAGGCTACAATTCTATAGGTCAAATTCGATATACATTGGGTAGTGGGTCAAAAATCCGGGCTTTATAATGTGCCACCGGCTACGCAATGAACCTATTTCTGAACCTATTTGTCGGAAAGTGACAAACGCTAATTCAAGTTAAAAGAAATAATCGAATCAGCACTATTATGGAATCAAACGCCGTACATACAAATTAATTCACATTCTATTAGTTTTTCCTAAAGATCTATGGATGTATATGAACAATATAATAGACGATTTAGGTTTTATTGACAACAGTATTTTTCTATTTGTGTACTTTTAATGTATAATTGTATCAAATCCGTTTTCCCATGATTATACATACAGGGTGTTAGGGACAGCCCTCCGAATACTGATTGGATGCATTCAAAATCGAGGTAAAAACAAACATGATCGTGGTGATAATCCCGTAAATATAATAATTTAAGTGGATGCATTCAGCCCATGAAACTGATCAACTTTCCCTAAGGAACATTATGCCATAAGAAACGTCAAAACATTCTCGGGTCCCATAGTAAATGCTAAAAAGTAAAAAAATGTATGGGAAGTCGAAATTTTTTTGTCGTTTCGTGACACATGTTTCTATGGGAAAGTTGTTCAGTTTCATGCTCTGCATGGACCCTATCAGTATTCCGAGGGCTGTCCCTAACACCCGGTATTCATTTCAAACATTCTAATTTGCATTTTATTATTGTACATAGTTGTTATCTTTCTGAAATTTAAAATTTTCGGAAGAATTGCTCAAAATATTTCTAAGTATAAACTAGTGAATGATTTTCTCAAAGGAACATAGACGTAATGAAAACAAAGATTGAAACTCGAGGGTTTAATGTGTATTACAACTTTAGGCGACAGTCTGACAATCTGTCAGTACAGTGATACGTAAACCATCTGAAAGCGCCCTCAATATTTCTCTGTGGCGATAGTGTTCGTATATGGCCGTTAACGGTCTGCCTACACTACAAGGAATAAAGGCATGATATATGTATGCTATATCTGCGGCATATAAATACAAAATGTTGTAGTTATGAAAAATTCATTTTACATTTTTCATATTTCAGCCTATGTTCCCTGTAAAAAAATCATCCTACTTTTTCCGAAAATTATTGAACATCTTTTTATATTTCCTAGTGTCGTGTCTAAAAATAAACATATCAATCAATCACTCAATCAATCAATCTTTATTAAGCACTCATATCTTTATACAGAATAAAAAAAATCAACTGCAAATATCGTCAATTACCAATCCATGAAAATGAACAACTTTCCCTAAGGAACATATGTCGAAATATGAAAAAACAACATGCCGACCGAGCCAAGTTGTATATACCAAACCTATGGTTACTTAGGGAATGTTGTTCAATTTCACGAACTGGCTCACTCCTTTAATATTTGCAGTTGATTATTTTAACCCTTATTTGTCATGATCTCGTATGGCCGTGTCGTCAGCGTGGAACCCCCGGGTTGCGTTCCGCTAGTAACGGTAGTAGTTAGGTTTGAATGGGCCCACCTGTGGGTATAAATAATATATATCCCATGAACAAATTGTATATATCCAGTGAACAAGTGGTATATATCCATAAAATAATGGACTTGAATATTTATATCTCGTAAACAACTGGTAAATATCCGTAAAACAAGGGGCTAGGATAATAATATCTTGTAAATAAGTGATAAATATCCATAAAACAAATAGCTAGGATATATCTCGTGAACAAATGGTAAGTTCAATAAAAATATGGCTTACTACTTATAATCTCGTAACATTCCCTAAAAAAGTCATTGATAACTTGTGGAACAGCGACAAGTATTGCATAAAATATAAGTAAATAAATCACATTATATAAAAAAGCGGTAAGCATCTCATTTTTTTTTCTATATTCACGGTTTTAGTACGGAATTACAATATGGGGAAACTGTGCAAAGATTGAATTGACTATAAATTACAGAATATTATAGGACAAATATATATTATCTGGCGATAAATGCGACTGCGGGGCTGTTCAATCAATGGACCACCTGCTGGTCTGCCCCAACTGACCGAACCCCTGCACACTTCAGGACCTACTAGAGGCGAGCCCCAGGGGCATTTCAGTAGCCAAATATTGGTCAGCGAGGTTGTGACTGTTACCATCGATTCGATGAAGAAGATAGGACTTTATTGCTTGGGAGGTATTTAGCTTGTTCGTAGCTAATCTCTAGGTTAGTATTTCATTCTTTTTCGAGTGGGACACCGAATCCTCCAACGACCCGATGAACCTTTGGTATCAGAGTTTTTCAACTGCTATTACTAGTATCAGATGACGAGATTTTAAGCAAATACCATGGATGGAACTAGTAGACCTTTGCAAGGTTCATTTCGGATCACTGAGAAGAGAAGTTAGTTAGTAGGCCTCTGACGTGGTTGACGTACCTTATTAAGTCCTAAGTATTTGGCTTGTTCGTCGCTAAGTTCGGTGAGATGTGCATCGAAGGTCGGTAAGTGCAGTGAAGCCACGTATTCGTCCATCTTCTTTGGCAAAAGGTACACGTCCGCCTGGGAATGGAAATAGCGTAATTGAAGTAAGTATGTCATACTACACCTACATAGAAAATGCCCTATAGCTTTATGAAACGTAGAGAGGAACGTGAGTCATTGTTCACGTTTCAAATTAGCGGGAAGGAATAATCCATACAAATCATTTTCTTCCCTAAGGGAGAAAAGATAATTAAAAACTTACGTGAAACGGAACGCAAATCTATTATTTTTACAGGCAAAATGGAAGACTTGGCTGAGTGGACATATTGCTTTTGGTTTTTACGACAATATTATAAAAAAACAATATTTTTTTTTGTTTATTAAATTGTTCTTCTATGAATAGATATACCTGGTTTTTTATTCTTGTAGGTATAGTATAAAACACTATGTATCATTCGGAAGAAAGTCCGATTGCTAACGAGGGTGTAGTTTGAAGCCCGAAGCGCAACTGAGGGCATCAATCAATCAATCAATACACACACGAGTTCCTGTTCTTTTCTCACCACGTCATCAATGTACTATTACCTTATATCTGTGGTTGGGCGCGTTGTACAGTTCTATCAGCGCTAGCGCCTGCGTCGCGGCTGTCACCGACACCACGAAGGAGGGTAGGGAGGAGCAACACAGGTTGGCGAGTCTGCCTTCAGCTAGTAACACGATGCGCTTGCCGTTCGGCCAGATTATGTGGTCCACCTGGAATAGATACCTAATTTTAATTTTTACTTATTTGCAGTGCCCTCAAAAGGGCGTCATATGTGATACACTATTGTAATATTAGATCTTAAGATACCGTGTGATAAGCAAATAAATGAATTATGAATTATTATAAATTGTGTTTTGTTTATGTTAATGTTGTTTAAATTATGTTTTGTTTATGTTGTTTAAATTATGATTTGTTTATGTTAATGTTGTCTAAATTATGTTTTGTTTATGTTGACGATGCTTAAATTATGTTTTGTTTATGTTTAAGTTGTTTAAATTATGTTTTGTTTATGTTGATGTTGTTTAGATTAGGTTTTGTTCATGTTAATGTTGTTTAAATTATGTTTTATTTATATTAATGTTGTCTTAATTATATTTTGTTTATGTAAGCGTTGTTGAAGTTATGTTTTGTTTATGTTAAAGTTTTTGAAATTATGTTTTGTTACGTTATATAACGTGTAGTAATAAATGTGATGTTTACCTGGCTCCTAACTCTTTCCCACAGTAAGTCGGGCGTCCTCAGTGCGTGGACATCTATCTCCGTGTTGCTGTGTCCCATGTTGCATACCACGCACCTGTCCATACAATTTATATTGAACAGAGAACGCCATTACGGTCGCCAAATACTGGCAATCAACAATATAATGATGCATTGACACGACGAAGAAGAAGAAGAATTATATTCAACATTTCGTTTTAAATGTTGTGCTAACAGATTTATAGGGTCACATTTAATTAAAGTATGGCCGTTCGAATAGGTCATATTTCATAGCTGTCATAATCATGTTAATGCTATGATATAAGGTCTATTTATATTTGTTGACATGTCCTTTATGTAAAGGTTTGACAGCTGTTAAATACGGCCTTACTCTAGTTCTCACAAGTGTTCCTATCAGGCTGAAAACTCTTCATTAGAAGAATTCATGATGATGAATACTTAGTACTCACCCGTTCTTCATGCGCTCCATGTGGTCGCGGCACACCACGCCCTTGTTTCCCGTCGCTGTTATCACTATATCCACCTGCCTTATCACCTGCAACATTAAACACATATATACAGGATGTTTGGAAGAGTAATAACGTTCTTCCTGGTTAACCAGCTCATGAAACCGAACAACTTTCCCCAAGGAAAATAGGTCAGAATCCCACTAAAACAGAAATGAAATCCCACTACAAACATTTTCATGTCAAGATATTATTATATTATAGCCAAAGCGAGAGTAAAGACATCAGATCTCAAGTAGAGCCAAGCTTCTCAATCTACAAACCCTAAGTCTACCAATTCTTTCATAAACTCTACATCTTAGTTAAAATATACGTAATGTAATGATTATTTTAACATAAATACGAAAGTACTCACTTCATTTAATTTGACAACCCTAAACCCGTCCATCGCGGCTTGTAACGCGCATATTGGGTCTATTTCTGTTACGTACACCTGAAACAAAATAAAACAGTATTGACGCGTTTTAGGAAACTAACAGCGCCATCTATCATCAATCAGTGGCAACTTTTGTTCAAGTTTTTACTGATGTGAGCAGACCGTAGACCTTGATGAACTTTGTTTTGTTCAGAGGATCAGTTATTTATTTTACTATACGTACTTACAACGCATCCTCTAACGGTTTTAGAGACTGGCAGCATCCCTTGCCGACCTGCCCGTACGCATATCAACTAGTTATTTCATCTATCACTAACCCAGTCGAAACCTATCAGTCCAACATCTATTAGTATTCTCCCGTGAACACACCGATACCGCGTTTCAGTAAACTATCTGCGCCACCTATCACCTACGATACTCACCACGCATCCTAGCGCTTTGAGCGCCTGGCAGCATCCCTTGCCGACCTCCCCGTACTCGCATATAGCTAGTTATTTCATCTACAACATCTATAGTGTCGTTCTCCCGTGAGCACACCGATAGCGCGTTTCAGTAAACCATCAGCGCCATCTCTCGTCCACTTTACTCACCACGCATCCTAGCGCTTTGAGCGCCTGGCAGCACCCCTTGCCGACCTCCCCGTAGCCGCACACGACGGCCTGCTTGCCGCCGAACATTAGATCAGTGCTGCGTTTGAGCGCGTCTATTATACTTTCCCTGCAAATAATAAAAACCAACTTTAAAGTATGGCCGTTCGGATGGGCCATATTTGACAGCTGTCAAACCCATTCTAAAGGACATGTCAACAAAGAAAAATAGACGTTATGTTATAGCATTAACATGATTTAGACAGCTGTCAAATATGACCTATTCGAGCGGCTATACTTTCAATAAATTATTATAAAACATAGTCAAGATCTTTACCGCGTTTCAGGATACTAACAGCGCCATCTATCGTCGACGTGTGGCAAATTTTCCCTGTAGTTTCTAAGAAAATTCATCATCATTCTCATTGCCTTATCCCGTTTTCTGTCGGGTTAGGCTATATAAACTAGGGGGATTTGACGTGGAACTAAGTTTTTACACAGAGCGACTGCTCTGATCAATAACAATAAATTATTAAAAAACATAGTCGAAATCATCACCGCGTTTTGGATACTAACAACGCCATCTATCGCCGACGAGTGACAACTTTTCCTTATCGTTTCTAAGAAGTCACTTACAATCTTTGTCTTTTACTATCGCTTCATAAGACAGCTTAACGTGCCTTCCGAAGCAAGGATACTAAGAAAAGACTCACCGACATGAATAAAGGTTGTCAAACTTAGATTAAATAATAGAACTGGAAATTTAAAGTGCCTTTAAACGTGCCTTCAGAAGCACTCACCGGCACGAGTAGAGGTTGTCGAACTTGGTCTTGGTGACGGAGTCGTTCACGTTCATGGCGGGCACGCACAGTTTGCCCGCTTTGCTCAGCTGGTACAGTCTGTGTACGCCCGTCACGCTCTCCTCCACGATTCCTGCGAACAAATACAATTATTTTAATGTATTAAAATGTTGTTGAACATTTTTGACATGCTGAAGTCATGTATTTTGATAGAGAGGCAACCATCATACGCGATCGGATAAAATAGGATCCCGAAATGGTAGCATTCGATCAACGATCTCCCGCTTTCGCCATCCAGTCGCTACCAGCCGCTCTCTTTAAAGGTGAACACAAACTTATTCGCACCGAACGAATCGAATTTTAGAATTCTTTATTTGAAATCCTATGAAACCTCGCGCATTTGTCGAATTCGACCGATTCGGGTCGTGCAAATGTGCGAGATTTCATAGGACTAATTAAGTCATCGATCCATCTGGCCGGCGGGCGTCTAACGGTACGCTTGCCGAGGCGTGGTCTCCACTCGAGAACCCACGCCCTCTACCGACCATCGGTTCTATGAAGTGACCACACCACTGCCACTTCAGTTTGCTACACTTTCGGACTATATCTGTGACTTTGGTCTTTTACGGATAGTCTCATTCCGAACCCTATCCATCAGCGACATCCCCAGCATAGACCTTTCCATAGCTCTCTCCAGTCCACATCTCCTAATATGATAGATTTTTTTTTTTTTTAAAACAAGTCAAAATAAAATAAATAAATTCAACATAATTTTCGTCAATTAAAAATTCCGCCCCGAATCATTCCCGGTCCAAAAGTACCTAACAGACTAGCGGCATTGCCACGCTGAATAGCTACTGAGATACGTTGGACAAGGAATGACTCGGAACGGGGGTCTCCACCTTTCTCTCTTAATCTTTGTCCCATCTGAGACACAAAAGCCCTGGCCTCCTTGCACCAGGGTCCTACTGTCTCTACCGCAAATGGAACAAAAATGTATGTGGCTTCCAAATCGGCGTACTTTGTGTGTTTCAACTGAGCACCAAATTCTGCCGCCCCACCAGCCACTCGTATCGTTCTACCCAAATGAGAAGGCGCAAACGTGCTCAAACAAGTAGCATCCCAGATGAGACACCGCCCCTTCTGCCATGGCAGCATCGTCAGGCCATCTGGTCTTTTGCCATCAGACCGGCTTAAACCGGGTGGCTCCAGGGTACATGGAACGTTGCAGGATATCAATGCCCGACGAATTAAATCGTTCAAGGCGTGGTGCCTTGGAAAACGTCCTGAACAACGTTGGCAACTCAGTGCGTGGTGACCATTAGCCTCAACCATTGAGCCGCAAATGCATACGTGAGGTTCACAGACATTGCAGCCCAACCGAAGCGCCACCGCCACCCGCAAAGAGTCGTCGTCCATAAATGTACCCATACTGGGAGATGGCATGGCATGCAACCATGCACCGGACTCGGGGGTTGCAACTGCTCTTAACCTAGCCATATCCGCTCCAGTCGCGTTATCCATTAGGCGCTCAAGTGTAGCCTTACACCCGACATCGTCCCAAGAGCGTTGCACGTAGGATGGGTCTGGTTGGCTCTGACCGGGGTTGGCTGAAGTCCAGGCAATCAAGGCATCCGCCTCGTAGGGAATACGGACCTCGCAACCTTGACATGAAAGAATACGAGCAACAAGATCCGCAACCCCGCGGGCAGAAGCAATAAACGCCGAAACTCCAACGTCCCGGATTCGCCGAACTCCAATTCCACCATGACGGATCGGCAACGACGCCTGAGTCCAATGTTCTCCCTCTATCGAAACGTTGAGTATGTTCTCAAGGGCCAGACGTAGTGACTCATCGATGACATCACAATGATGAAGATGAAGCCACGTAGGGCAAGTTCTTACCAGGTAGGTCAGTTTTGGCATAGAAAAGCACAAACGCAGCAAAGTAAGAGCGACATGAGCTGGTAGATGCTGCAACCTCTCGAAAGCCGTGGATAGTGATTTGTTTTTTGAATCGAGGGCCTCTGGTATTGCCTCTTGGAAGATTGGGGAACCCAAAAGACTAAAAGACACGGGATTCAGTTCCCTCAAACCGGGTATCAGAGATTGAAACCGAGGCAAACACGCTCTAGCCGTTTCAGAACAAGCGAAGAATTCACATTTGGCAGTGTTTACCTCCAATCCCAGACCCTGAAATCTAGGGAAAAGAATTTGTAGGTCTTGTTCTAGAGTATCTGGATCTCCCCCAAGCGTCCCATCGTCCAAATACCACAGGTTGAGTGGCGACTTCAGCTCAGAAACAATTTCGTTGATCGCTAAACTAAAAATTAGAGGACCCAAAGGGTCCCCTTGCTGTGCACCCACTTGCGATAAAATAAGGTCCTCCTCGTAGTAAAGATTGCTGTTTGTAGAATAAACCTGATACAAGAAAGGAAACAACGCTGGGATGTGCTCTTTAACTGCAGACAGTAAGACATCTCTTTCCAGGCTATTAAATGCATTCTTTATATCCAGCTTTACTATAACCTTATCATCGTTTTCCGGCGCCATGACAAACGCGCGGGTAGCATGAATAGCAGCTTCACACCCCTGTGAAGTTCCGAAGCCGAGTTGGTGAGGTAAGAGGATGGCAACCATGTCCTCCCGCACGTATTGGCATCCAACTTTAGATGCTAGCCGTCGCAAGGTGCTACCAATCGCAATGGGTCTAATGCCTCCATCCCTTTTGGTCAAAGCACACAGGGAAGCACCATACAAATAAGGGCAGATCTCGGGATTTAACCGCCCAGTGAACAAAAAATTCACCAAGTTAGTCAAAGATTCGACAAGACGTGGACCGCTTTCTCCAGCAGCAGAAATAAGCTCCTTCAAGTGCTGGGGTCTTATGCCGTCCAGACCCGAAGCAGAACCATTATGGAAGGTGTTCAAGGCCCGGACAACATCCTCACCTTTAAAAGAAATCTGATCACCTGATGTATCTGGTGGAGGTGGAAAATTGAGTGGTCGAGATGGAGCAGGATGCTTATCTCTTAGTGAAGATAAAGTATCTTCACCAGGTGGCGCCATTGATCCGTCAGAAACAAGGAGCCGTACAGCACCCCTCAAATCACCCTCGAAAACCTTTGACTGGATCGATTTAATGACGGAATACGGTCGAGAGCCAGTACACTGGTCGGGGGAATCGAGGGTACCGCCTGCAATATTCCTCTTCACTTTAGTGGTCAGAGATTCCTGGTCAGCTTTATCCGGTACTCTCAATGCACTGTATGCAAAAGAAAGGAGTAGGTACCAGTCATAGACGCTATTCGTACGCAGGCAATTCTCAATAATTTCGCTGAGTTTTGCGGCTGCTTGACATCTTGCTCCTCTTGGTATATGTTTAAGTACCGGCACGGTCTTTTTTAAATTGGACAGTGCGCCCAACTGACCTAGTGAAGCTAGTGGAGCAGATGTTGGTAAGGTGGGGTCACTGTCAGATGGTGGAGCAGCATGATAATTTAAAACACCTTTGTGTTTACGCCCTATATGTATTTGGAGGCCACGGCTCCCAGCGTATAGTTTTGTAGAACCCGGGCAGTAGGGACATAAGACCTTATCAGGGTCACACATGGTAACTACTCTTAGTTACCAGTTCATAATTAATACATTTACAAATGTACCCGTTATTTAACATTCATACCTAAGTTAACACAAAAAACTACTCATAATCAGTAGATAATCAAGCAATAAAATCATAACAATAATTCAAAAACAATAAAATCCGAATATGTATAAAATGTCAATTTAAATTAATGAATAACCTAAAAACAAAATAAATTAGTTCAGATTTGAATAGGAAAATGTCACAAATCAAAATAATTATGTCATAAGTATCGAGCCTAAACTCAAGAACAAAAGTAAACTAAATATATAAAAAACAAAAAAAAAAAAAAAAACAAAAACAAAACAGGATTCATTAATAATATCGGTTTGATGGTGTTTTCGACGTGTAGAAACGAAACGCGCAAACGCAGCAAACTGTAAGTCTCCCGCACTCGATTGATCGATCGACAAAATCGATTTATCACAGCACTGCAGCACCGCACCGTGTCCTCTGCGTCTACCGGAACGTGTTACGCGTGAACGCAGCCGTCAGATTACAGGTGTCCAATCAGCTGATTGATGTTGACAGTTTCCACTTTGATTCGCAGATGCGATGGCTTTGTTTATTCAAATTTGAAGAATAACTGAATAAAACCAGTGTTCCTCGGTTGTGAATTGCCTTAAAACAGGATGATCTTCTCGGTGTCTTGTGGTGTCTTTATTAGTTGGTGTTACTTCGTGGCTGGTGAATGTGAATAGCACTTTTTGGAAAGCCGCAGGTTACTTTTACTACCAAAATTTGGTAACACAACCAGCACAGGTTTGTTTACGGTTCGGAATCCCGTTCCGTTTCCTAGAACTCCTTGATATGATAGATTACCTTTGATTAGTTTGAAAGCGTTGGGTTTTATAAAACTACCAGCGCCATCTGTTGAGGGCAGGTGCACAACAGTCTATATCGAGGATTCTATAGTTGTTGTACTATACACCTTTGATTAGTTTGAAAGCGTTGGGATGTTTCTTGAGCATGAGGTGCGTGGCGTCGCCTCCATCGTCCAGGATCATGTTCGGCTGCCAAGTGGGCCTGGTCGATGCACCACCAGAACGTCTCCTCGCTCCCCCCACGCCACAAGTCATGATCATCATCAAGACGTCCACTGCTGAACGTGGGCCTTCAGACTTCATCTGTCCACCTTGAGGGACGTCCAACACTACGACGACCCGACCGAGTCATCCAACGACCTGATGAACCCTAGTGCCAGAGTTTGTCAACCGCGCTCGACAAGTAGCAGGATTCTGACATGGTTGTTTAACAACCGCCGTCTAAGTGATCATAGACAGCAACCGGGACATATAGCTTAACGTGCCATAGCACGGAACCATCTTTCTTACATACAATGATTCGTAGTAAACAAAACGAACCAATGAAACATTCTTTCTTACAATGATTTGTTAACAAAACGATAGCGCGTTTTATAAAACTACCAGCGCCATCTGTTGAGTGCCGGTGCACAACACTCGAGTTTTATTTGTCGTTTCAAAGGCTCAACTTCCAACTCAAACAAGTCTTCATCGGGTCGTTGGATGACTCAGTCGGGTCGTCGTAGTATCAGAATTTGTCATCCTGAACCCTAGTGTCAAAATTTTTCAACCGCCTTCAACAAGTAGCAGGCTTCTGACATGGTTGTGTAACGACCGCTGTCTAAGTGATCATAGACAGCAACGGCAACGGCTTAACGTCCCATCCGAAACACGGAACCATCTTTCCTACAATGATTCGTAGTGAACAAAACGATAGCGCGTTTTAGAAAACTACTAGCGCCATCTGTGGAGTGTCGGTTTACTACACTATCGAGAGTTTTATAGGTTGTCGTTTCATCGGCTCTATTCCCAACTCAAACTCCAGGGTTCGTCGGGTCGTTGGAAGACTTGGAGAAAGTTGTCGTACCTTTGATTAGTTTGAAAGCGTTGGGATGTTTCTTGAGCATGAGGTGCGTGGCGTCGCCTCCATCGTCCAGGATCATGTTCGGCTGCCAAGTGGGCGTCGGCCCGCAGCACTGGTCGATGCACCACCAGAACGCCTCCTCGCTCTCGCCGCGCCACGCGAATATCGCGAAACCTGTACACAATAGATTAAGAAATTGAAAATATTTATTTTCGTTAACAATTGATAACGACCGTAAGTTTACGATCGTTAACGCTCTGCCTACCCCGTATGGAATAAAGGCGTGATTTGTGTATGTATGTATGTAACAATCAAGCAACAAGTTGACAAAAACAAAGTTACATGCTGTGTGGTCAGCCTGACTAGCCCCGAGGCAGTGCCTTTATTTTTTATTCCACTCGTGCCGCATTTCTACTAGTAACATACATACATACACACACAAATCATATAACCCTGGAGGGGTAGGCAGAGCGATAACGACCGTACAATAACGGTCATTATCGCCACATCTGACAAATTATTGAAGGTCGTTTCAGATAAGTAGTGTATCACTATAGTGACAGGTTGTCAGCCTGTTGCCTAAAAGTGCAATACACATGAAACCCTCGAATCCCTTAGTTGGCTTCTACGACATCCCAGGAAAAAAATGAAAACTGAACTGAAAAAAAATTCCCAAGAAACATAGGTCGAAATATGAAAAAAAATTTAGGCCTCCCATACAAAATTTACTGACCGACCAAGTCAATTTGTATGGGAGGTACAATTTTTTTTTTGAAGGAGACTCACCAGCGTGCGCGAGGGCGGCCGCTACTTCGTTCTGCGTGCTGTAGATATTGCAGGCTGCCCAGCGCACCGTGGCGCCTAATGCTGCTAATGTTTCGATCAGAACAGCCGTCTGCGCGTTTATATGTGTACAACCGACGATCTGCAATCAACATACAGTCATTATAAACTTGTCATCATAAAATCCAGGACATCCCGTCCATCTCGGTGATGCGTGGTGAGGTTTGAATTTTCGCCCCCTCCCCCTACTACATCGCGTGTATTTTTAGTGCCAAAAAAAATTTGGGTAATCTCTTTCAAATATTACAAAATTGCGAATAAAATCACATTATGTCGCGACAATTGGCGTGTAACGAAAAAAACAAACGTTTTTTTATTGTTCTAAACGTTTTGTAACGTTAAAAACAGGAATAAATGTGTATACATTGTTCACCTGTATAGGTGATACATTACAACAACCTCCTCTCCCCTCTGTGATATTTCGTGATTTAATATATACCCCCTTCTTCACTTTCAAACATCACGTGATTAATGAACTTCAAGAAAGTATAAACACTCACCTTAGCGTCTTTTAAAGGCTTGTCTTCTTTCGCCCGAGCTCTGAGCGCCATAATTCCGGGCATTTCCTGGAATAACATCATATATTATTATTATTATCACGTCTTTATCCCTTGCGAGGTAGGTAGAGCGTTCACGGGCCTGACGTCGCTTTCGCTACATCTGTCACATATTTGACGGTCGTATGAGAAAAATTGGTTTTACAATCTTATAGTTCTGCCTGCAACGTCTTAAGCGAGTAATAAGAACTTTGTAAGTTCCCTTGCCGTGTGGTGCGGGCTTAGAATAGCATCACCCCATTTCTAGTCGTAAAAGGCGACTAAAGGATGAATCCAAGGAACGGGCAGCAGCGTTCCCTCTGAACATCTACAATATCTTGCACTGCTCTCGCCAATCCGCTTGCCAAGCGTGGTGAGTATGGCAATACTCCCCATATTGGGGAAGGCCCACGTGGGCACTGGACAGTTGTGGCTGTAAAAAAGTCCCTACCGCACCGGGAGTCGAAACCGGAACCTTGTGCGGGGGGTTTGAGTCCCGGCTGCTATGATGTCCAATGTCCAGCAGTGGACGTACTGTTACACCCTGTATTTCTATGCCTAAATCTGCTGTCTTTGCTGCCCTATTAGGTGCCATGCAGTACTAATTGTTAAAAAGCACTTGCTCGTGTATGCACAGACAGTTGCAGCTAGACTCTCTTCGCGTTAACATCATTCCTAATTCTTACCGTCGCGCCGTTAAAAAAACCTCACCAGTACCTGTTCAGCTATTTAAAATAAAAATATAAATACTATTTATTGTCTTTTAAACTTATACTAAGTATACATCTTTTCTATTGTCTAAGAAGGAACTTATATAAAAGACAAAAGGAAATAGCTCAGCTTGTGCTGGTGAGACCATTGTCTCCTCAGCGCTGGTTTTCAGCCATTCCCTCCTCCCTGAGATCGATTGCGGGGTAAGAGGTATGAGAGGGCTTAACTTAACAGTTTTTAACAATATTTCAATCTCTCGTCTCCCGAAGGCGTGCTGCTCGACGTTCCTCACGCAGTGCGGGGGGCTTGGGGTCCCGGCTGCTATGTCCAATGTCCAGCAGTGGACGTACCTGTTCAGCGATTTCGATCTCTCGCCTCCCGAAGGCGTGCTGTTCCACGTTCCTGACGCAGTGCGGGGGGTTTGGGGTCCCGGCTGCTATGTCCAAAGTCCAGCAGTGGATGTACCTGTTCAGCGATTTCGATCTCTCGTCTCCCGAAGGCGTGCTGTTCCACGTTCCTGACGCAGTGCGGGGGGCTTGGGGTCCCGGCTGCTATGTCCAAAGTCCAGCAGTGGATGTACCTGTTCAGCGATTTCGATCTCTCGTCTCCCGAAGGCGTGCTGTTCCACGTTCCTGACGCAGTGCGGGGGGCTTGGGGTCCCGGCTGCTATGTCCAAAGTCCAGCAGTGGATGTACCTGTTCAGCGATTTCGATCTCTCGTCTCCCGAAGGCGTGCTGTTCCACGTTCCTGACGCAGTGCGGGGGGCTTGGGGTCCCGGCTGCTATGTCCAAAGTCCAGCAGTGGATGTACCTGTTCAGCGATTTCGATCTCTCGTCTCCCGAAGGCGTGCTGTTCCACGTTCCTGACGCAGTGCGGGGGGCTTGGGGTCCCGGCTGCTATGTCCAAAGTCCAGCAGTGGATGTACCTGTTCAGCGATTTCGATCTCTCGTCTCCCGAAGGCGTGCTGTTCCACGTTCCTGACGCAGTGCGGGGGGTTTGGGGTCCCGGCTGCTATGGCCTTCTCGTGGGGCTGGATGCCTTCGTCCTCGTCTGATGATGACCCTGGGGAGGTAGATCTTCTATGAGTTTTGTAGTGTGGTGCTGACTTAGAATAATATCACCTCATTTCTAACCATGCTGTAAAAGATGACTAATGTATGGCCATTTCAATAGGCTATATTTGATAGTTGTCAAAACCCATACGAAAGGGCATGTCAACAAGGAAATAGACCTTATTTCATAGCATTAAGATGACTTTGACAGCTGTCAAATATGGTCTAAATAAAAACATTGGAAAAAGTACAAAAAACACTGGCTCAGTCGGCCTTTCTTTGTTGACATGTCCTTTTTTATGAGTTTGACAGCTGTCAAATATGGCCTATTCGAACGAGGGTACTTTTTAACACATTTATAAGTCTATCTTAATACTCTTAGTACTTCAAATATAATGCCCTCTTACCCTACAGGTGTTTCAAAGATCTTCAACAAACTCTTAAGCCGTGCTAAATATGAAAAGGTAGCTTTTCAGTCCTGGTTTAATCTCTACGTGACCCGTATTGACTGGATGTAGGTTATATGAATAGGTGGATTATCTCCCGGGGGACGATCGATGTGGCGCAGTGGTAGTGGACTGCCTGATGGTTTCCGGTTCGATTATCGATGGGGTAACTCACAAAACGTTGTTATTTATCACTTGGTCAAGTGTTTCCGATGGCACGTTAAGCAGTAGTAAGTTGAAAAATGTTGACACTAAGGTTCGTGGAGTCATTGGACGACTCAGTGTCCCACACGGAAAGAGAGAGAGAGAAACAATGCAGAGGCTTTATTTCTGAAACGTTCATTTTCGTTTCATGCGAAAATCTGCTACTTTAAATGCTGGTATCTCACGTTCTACTTTACTTATCGATTGCCACATACCCTCAAAAATTCACACATATTTTTGACTACAAAAACATCAAGTAAAAGAAATTAAAAACGTGTGGTTATAGTTTTAAAATTTAGCTTGATACCTGACCTTGGAGCAAATGCTTTGACATAAGGACCATTTTCTTTTGTTTACTAGGAAAATGAACCTTATGTCATAGCATTTCTTCCAAGGTCACAAACGTCACAGGGATCACGTCTATATTTTACAGACTATATAGGTAAAATTAGGTCTCGTGTAGGTAGTTCTCAGACCTTTTTTATCATGAACGTACTAATCAGTCGCATTATGCATACACAAATCACGCCTATATCCCTAGCGGGGTAGTCAGAGCGTTAACGACCGCAAAATTACGGTCGTTATCGCCACTTTGGACAAATGTTTGAGGGTATTCCAGATAGCTCGAATAAATAAACTTACAGAACTCGCTTTTCCCGCTCTTTCCGGACATGATAGAGTGTCGTTTCTTCATGTTCATTGTTGACACGCCGTTTCCATTTCCGTTTCCGTTCTCAACGTCCACTTGGACCTCCGCCATCTTGTTTTTTAAAATGCCTACTATTGACATTGTTAGTATTTATTTATTATTATTTTATACGATGTTTTAGTCTTGGTTTTAGTAAGTTCAGTTATTATTTATGAATAAAATGTTTTAGTGTTTTGGTGTTTCAGTGAAGGTACCAATAATCCAGAAATAATTATTTAAAAAAATAAACTTTATCACCGAAAAGTTCAGTACACTCTACCTAAATTAAAGATACCAAGTCTTTAATTTAGCTAGATAATATCAGATATAGTTCATGTAATTAAAAAAAACAAAGAGAAGTCGCTACTTGTAGATTAAAACGCGCTCGGAATAAGGCAAAGTATAAAAATAATTTTGGACCTCCTATACAAAATTTCGACTGAATCGTGAATTTCGTCCTACGTTCCTTGGGGAAAGTTGTTTAAAAAGAAAGCATTCGAAAGAGACAAGAAACCAAAAAAGGCATGAAAAAAAGAATACTTTTATTCATACTGTTTAATCTGTGAGGATAGGCATTCTCGTAAACTGTGAGAATGCGGAAGTCATTCTTTTATGTGGAAGCGGTAGCGGATGAGGAACGTCAAAAAATGCGGAACTTCCGCATTATGAGGATGCGGAAGAGGAATCCTCATCAACACTAAATATATTGACCTTCATAACGTTATATTCTATACACAGAAGTCATAGTGGTAGTATTGCAGTTTATCTGGACCTCTGCTATCGCGAATCGCCATTCGATATGGGACGGTGTTATGCCACAAGTGAATATCGAATCAATAAGTAATTTTCTTCCATTTGCTCGTAATTGGCGGCGTTATTTAAAAAAAAACTAAATCAGCTCGTTTAAGTCGTCAGGTTGGCACGACACATACACACACATAGACATATTAAATACTTAGCATACAACTTTTCGGTCCTAGGCCCGAAAAAAAAAATATGATCTGAACCTTCACACTTCGTGAATAGGTATTTTATGATACACAAATTATGTTTGAGGTTAGAGGCTGAAAAGAAAGGACGGAAAATTCGGTTGTGGATTGGGTCAATATTGGATTGGATATTGGATTAATAAAATATAAAAGCTGTACTTACGCTTAAAACTATTCTCTAAAAATACTACGGATTTCATTCATAATTTTTCAAACATTCAAAATAAACAGAATATTTATATAAAAGTAAGTGTTAAAAGTAAGTATTTTAAAGGGAATGGTCAGTAGCGTTCCCTGCGAATTTAATATCTTACACTGCGCTCGCCATTTCGCCTGCCAAACGTGCTGAGTATGGCAATACTCCCTAATAGCAGTGGACTGTTGTCCGTCCAAAATAGCGTTCATACAAAATACCGTTCTAGATCGTTTTAAAAAGTAGCTCATTTGACCTCCACACTGAAACATACTGATTACATAGGGGCAAAGTAGATGACGTCATACATTGCTATTTTCATACAAAATAACGTTTTAGATCGTTTTAAAAAGTAGCTCATTTTTGAGCTGCCAGTCCACAACACTATTCTGTACCTGTCGTGGCGGTATATGGCATAATGTTGCCAGCCTCGCCGTGCTATGTAGGTCGTCCGCAATTAGAGTTGGGCTTTATAAACCGTAAAAAGTTTTCTTAACGATGTATTGGTGCAATACCGACGTTACGGTATTCAGCATTCCCGAAACTATTTATCGACGATAACGGCTCGGTATATCGACGAAACCCACATACAAATAAAATTTGAATTCAAATGATATTTAAATGTGACTTAACCTAGGGTTCGGGCCAGGTTAGCCTTCGGGTTGCAGAGGTCAGATGGCAGTCGCTCTGTGTAAAAACTTGGTTCCACATCAAATCCCCTAGGTTAGGTAGCCGACCCCGACAGAGAACGGGCTCGGTACGGCAACGATAGGTGCAACTCGGTTCACTCGGTGCGCGCAAAACGACAGAAGTATATATCGATACAGCTAAATTTCAATTTCCATTTCAAACATTTATTGCAATATCACAGATACACTTTAGATTATCTTAAGAGTAATCATGTGACACCCCGGGGGGGCACAGCAATATAATAATAGCTATCTATACTAATAATGCCGTGTCGTGAGATGCCGGCTTAGAATGACGTGTCATTCCGGCTTAGAATAGCATCACCCCACATCTTTCCCGCGGGTGTCGTAAGAGGCGACTAAGGGACTCGAGAGTATTGGTGTATTACAGTTTTTAGGCGACAGGCTGACAGCCTGTCACTATAGTGATACACATGTTTTCTGAAACTACCTTGGAAAACAATCCTCAAAAATGTCTGACGTGGCGATAGCAACCGTGTTCTTGCGGCCGTTAGCGCTCTGCCTACCCCGCAAGGGATAAAGGCGTGATATATGTATGTAGTTAAAAAAATAAATAGTCAAAACCCTTTACCGAGTATGGATAACTAGTTCCGTTTCGATGTAGCAAAAACGCGTACCCCACCTCTATCTACAACACACTGCAGTCGACGCTAGTTAACCGATTGGCCACACTTAATGGATATTATTGTGAATTTGTCAATTGAAAAAAAACCCCGACTTCATTTTTAAAAAGTTGCGAAATTTTTAAGATTGAGGATTTGAATTTGCGGCTTTCGCTATTGATGCTACATACATACACAAATCACACCTTTATCCCTAGCGGGGCAGGCAGAGCATTAACGATTGTAAAATTACTGTCGTTATCGCCACGTCTGACAAGTATTGAGGGTCCTTTCAGATCATTCGTGTATCACTGCAGTGACAGATTGTCAGCCTGTCGCCTAAAGTTGTAATAGACATGAAACCCTCGAGTCGCTTAGTTGCCTCTTACAACACCCCCCGGAAGAAATCGGGTGATGCTATTCTAAGCCGGCACGACTTTCCCATCCGGCTCCAACAGCTTAAACGATGCGTGCGAAATTATGCAATATTATTTTGGTTAGTAACGCGTGGCATAGTTCCAGCCTCTACCGGGATAGTTTTGCAACCTAATTTCCTTACTTACTACTTCAAAACTTACTTTAACTTACTCTAATGTGGTGTTCAATCGTGCTATTTTCATGACATACATAGGTAGGTAGAACTTATCACGCGGGGTAGGCAGAGCGTTAACAGTCATAAAAACGCGGTCGCTATCGCCACGTTTGACAAATATTTGAGGGCCTTTTCAGATGATTCGTGTATCACTGTAGTGACAGGTTGTCAGCATGTCGCCTAATCATTATTTGTATCACCGGCACTGAGACATAAATTCTATATATAAATATATAGTTTACGTATCCTCATACAAACATGGCATACATAACCCTTCTCTTGGGCAGTCGGTTAACATTCATTGTATTAAAGAAAGAATAATAACGAGAAATTATAATAACACATTAGTATTAGCCTTGAATAATTCTCTATAATGCACGAACTAACGTTGCAGGGAAAATTACTTTTAAACATTATTCATACATACATACATCACGCCCGTATCCCTTGCGGCGTAGGCAGAGCATCCACGTCAGACAAAAGTTTGAGAATTATTTCTGAAGACTACGTTATAAGTATGTATGTATGAAAAGAAAAACATATTTCTTTAGGATGTTGTTATGATTTTACATACATGAATTTATCTCGCCTATATCCCTTGCGGGGTAGGCAGAGTGTTATGTTTACCGACATGATAATCTTTCTACATATGACTCTGGCTTTTTCACTGAAACATCAACAATAACCTTACCAATTGCATTAATTATATGCTATTTTATCTTATTTCTTTTAACCTTTAGCATTTCACTTACAAAACACACGTTAGATATCACTTTGGAATTTATTAAAACAGATTTAGAAAAATTTAGCAAACTATTAGTCACTTTTAAAACACATATGTATATCTAAATATATTCACTAACTAATTAAAAGTTCACAACCAATATGTACTTTTTAACTTCACTTCAAAAAACGTAAGCAATGCGAGCCGTATATTTAAAAAATGTTGTTAACCTGTGCAATATCGAATATTAAACACATCAATTCAATAGGTACTTAGTAACTTCACTTGAAAAAAACTCTGTCTGTTTACTGACGATAGTTGAACGTGACAGACAACGTCAAATCAAAATACTGATGGAATGGTTGCAATTTTTCAAAAGAAAATTTTCGTTTTATTTGTTTGATTATACGCTGCTGAACGCGGAGGCCGATTGTGCCTCTCTGTCGCTCGTTCCGCACTCTCGCTTGCACTTCAAGGTAACGCCTCAGCAGTAACGCCTCGCATGCGTCAAGTTTTTAGTGCGTGCAGCGTGCAGCCCGCTCGAAATATAAAACGTTGTCACGTCAAAAGTTATGCAAGTGTTTAAAACCGTTTATAAACGGCAATATCGAATATTAAACACGGTTACCGCGCGCTATGCACTCTGCATCGCTAAAGTGTGACTGAAATGACACGGCTTCGGCGTCATAGGTACAGCGTTAACATAACAAGGCTAGCTAACTATGGAATAGGCTTCCAAATTTCACTATCACTACATAGTATAAAACAAAGCCGCTTTTTGCGTCTGTATGTATGTATGTTTGCTTAAATGTTTAAAGTTACACAGCGGATTTAGATGCATGTTTTTTAATAGATAGAGTGATTCAAGGGGAAGGTTTTTATGTATAATACTTGCCGGGAAAACATCTTATTCCTACGGGAAAATGAGTTTCAGTGGGCGCAGCCGCTGGGAGGGCCGCTAGTTATGACACAAAACAAGAAAGTCGAAATATCGGGAAGTGAAAACAAAATAAATTAATCGTTAAGATCATAACTTCTTCTTTTTCGAGTGGGGCACCGAATCGTCCAACGACACGACGAACCCTAGTGACTCATAACTACACCATAACTACGAATAGTGTAAACAACCGCGATAGTTTAAAATATAGTTTTTAATTTTTCGTTTTCGTGTGGGACACCGAGTCGTCTAACGATGAACTTTAGTGTCAGAGTTTTTCAAATCGTCTACAAGTAGCAGGCCTCTGGCATCATGGTTGAGTAACGACCGCCGTCTAAGTGATCATAGACAGCAACCGGGACCTACGGGTTAATGTGCCGTCCGAAACACGAAACCATCTTTCTTGCGGACAATCAGGAGGTTCAGCCCGCAATGTCCTAACCAGACTGGGAACAAATTCATAAAGTGTTAAATGTCAACTTTGTTAGTGTCCAAAAAGAATTCGAACCGGGAACCTTTGCGTCGCAGACAATCGCACTACCACTGCGCCACATCAGTCGTCTGTCGTTCACAAAGTCGAAAATATCAACTTTGTGAGTGACCCACCGAGAATCGAACTGGAAACCTTTGCGTCGCACTACCACTGCACCACATAGGCCCTTAAGTATGGAGTAGGCTTCGGCGAAAGAGTTTTATGATAATGAGGCGAGTTGCAGTTGAGTACTTGAGTGGGTCAAATTGCTTGCAACTTCTTTGCTGCAGTCTAATAAAATTCAGGTTAATAGTTTTAATGTTCTAATAACTAGAATTCGCTTGTGGACTGGGTCATTAATAAAATATAAAAAGTATACCTACGCTTAAAACTATTGTCTAAAAATACTACGGCCTTCATTCATAACTTTTCAAAATATTCAAAATTTGAATTAACAAAGAAAAAATATATAAAATAAAGTGTTCTGACGACATCCAAAATAGCAATTAATGACGATGGGGTATTGCCATACTCTCCAAGAGAAGCGAAATACAACTACAAGTTGGAAAAATATTAGCTACAATTTTGAGGGGTGAACCAGCAAGTGACAAACAAGCTACCCCCAAATATTTGTCGGATTTAGCACATACATACATTATTCATCCCTTACGGGGCAGGCAGAGCGCCAACTGCCGCAAAAATACGGTCGCCGTCGCCACGTCTGACAAAATAAAGAGGGCCGTTTGAGATAATTTTGTGTATCACTATAGTGACAGGTTGTCAACCTGTCGCCTAAAAGTTGTAATACACCTGAAACACTCAAATCCCTCAGTCGCTTCTTACCACACCCACGGGTAGGAAATGGGGTGATGCTATTCTAAGCCGGCATCACACGGCATAGGGATTTAGCACTATTGTCATTTTAACATCTTGGACATTACACCCCTGACTGAAGGGATGTAACGATATTTTTACGGCCGTTAACGCTCTGC
Organism: Keiferia lycopersicella; assembly: GCA_029255805.1. Lineage (NCBI taxonomy): Eukaryota > Metazoa > Arthropoda > Insecta > Lepidoptera > Gelechiidae > Keiferia > Keiferia lycopersicella. Next base: position 2,216,665 of record JARACZ010000023.1, read on the forward strand.
CTACCCTGCAAGGGATAAACGCGTGATATGTGTATTTATGTGTATGAAAGTCGATTTCCTCCGCACCGTGGACGCCAGAGCCAATCAATTCTTCTCGGAATTGTGCGCTGCGTTAGTATGGAATCAGCTTATTTTTATCCGACTTTAGAAAGGAGGACACAGATTTGACCCATATGTAGCGGACTCAAGATTTCAAAATGGTTTTTATAATTATGTTGGGCTTCAACGGTAATCTAAATTATGTAGCAATTTTTTTTTACATTCTTAGACACTAGGACAATTAACATCAGCCCACAAAAAACAACTGTTTTCGTTTCGACCCACATATACCTACAAACAAACTAGCAGCCTGCCCAGCGGTTGCACCCGCTGGTAATCATTATTCCTTAGAAATAAGATGTTGCCCCGGCATGTAAAACTAACCGACTTAAACCTTCCATTTCTAACTAGTAAAAAAAACAAAAAACAGACTTCGCTCATATGTCTTGGCACATAGAAAACTCAGTAACGAGTTATATTGAGCCTTGAGAATGGAAATAGCCTTTTTATACGGTTTTCATGTGGCTACGTCCCTGAAATTTGCCGTGTGTTGCCGGCTTAGAACAGCATCACCCCATTTCTTAACCACTGGTGTCGTAAGGGGCGACAGGCTGACAACCTATCGCTACAATGATACACGAATCATCTGAAAGGGCCCTCAATGCGATGGTGGCTGTATTTTTGCGGCCGTAGACGCTCTGCCTACCCCGCAAGGGATAAAGGCGTGATATGATTATGTGTGTGTAGGTATATGTTCCTCAAAGAAATAGGTCAAGTTGCCTAAGAAATGTTTATTACACTCGAAACAACTCTCAGCCTCGCGTTTGCTAGGTTTCATTGGTTATGTTCGCTTCGAGTTTTTCCTCAACCGCTAGAGTATTTGCTTATTTTTATTTCATTTTACTTTGGAAGATGCCGTGTGCCGTGTGATGCCGGCTTAGAATAGCATCACCCCGCATCCTTCCCGTGGGTGTCGTAAGAGGCGACTAAGGGACTCAAGAGTATTGGTGTATTACAATTTTTAGGCGACAGGCTGACAACCCGTCACTATAGTAATACACATGTTTCCTGAAACAACCTTGGAAAGCAATCCTCAAAATGTCAGACGTGGCGATAGTGGCTGTATTCTTACGGCCACTATCGCTCTGCCTACCCCACAAGGGATAAAGGCGTGATATATGTATGTATGTATGTATGTACTTTGGAAGACTACCGACTTTGGGCAGACAAGTTACTTAATGTAAATACAAATTGGAAATTCATTTAATCAAAGTTAATAGAACAGAATCAGGACCCCCTCCGGCCAGATGGACCGATGACAAAAAGGCATTAGTACTGGCGTAGTCTCTTCCATTTGGGCTACCGCGGCTCAAGCGTAGCCTGCGAAATAATGCCAGTTTATCATGGCAAGTACGGTCGGCCCGATCCATGCTACTATTGTGCATACATTTCCATAGTCTGTAAAATATAGAGTAAATGCTATGACATAAGGTCCGTTCTCCTTTGTTCACTAGGAAAATGGACTTTATGTCTTAGCATTTACTCCAAGATCACAGACGTCACAGGGATTAACCTATATTTTACAGACTAAGGGCTCCCACACATATCTGCGAATTCGCATCGCATCGCAAATATCTACGAGCTCGCACGAATGCAACGCAAGAACATCCGATCTAATTCGCATCGCGCATTCTCACGATATTACGTCACACTTGGAGACGACATTTTAGTTCGCTCTGAGACAGCGTGGGAGAAAGACGCCGGCGCAGAATGGCGGATTACGACGTGGATTTTTTAATATCTTTAATTGAGGAGCGCCCCGTCCTTTGGGACACGAGTGATGAACATTATAATAATCATAATCGTGATAAATGGATTTCCCCAAAATCTTCTATATCTTTTTAAGAATAGTAGCGGCGGAACAATTTTTTTGCGATCCATTAAGTCACTATTTCTAAAAACACGTCCAATACGGGTGCTCGATATAACCCTACCGTGAGTTAAAACCCGTTATAATGTCTTATAGTTTTAGTGATAATAACCACGGAACCTTAAAATCAAGTGTTACGTCCAATACGACTGACTACCGTTGAAGTTATGGTCACCTCAACTAACGCTTTGCCGCACGAAATCGTATCGCAGCAATTCGCATCGCAAATTCCTGCGATGCGGCGTCGCATCGCAACGTATCGCAATTATGTGTGGGAGCCCTAAGTCGGTTTATTCTTGGCTACATTATGTTCACTTAGTTGGAGCCTGAATATATTATTCTGGCGGATTATACGGATTTGATTACCCTGTAGATATACTAATGTGTTTGTTATTTCCGAGGACAAATACATTAGTTACCAAGGTAAAGTATACCAAAAGAATAGCCACGACATTTCACTATATAAATACATTTTTTTAAGGGATATATAGTGTTTGGAAGAGCGATAACTAACTAACCAACAGTCCATGAAACTGACCAATTTTACCCAAGAAACATGGGTCTAAATGTGAAAAAAGTTTTTGGACCTCACATACAAAATGTACCAGCCGACTGAGTCAGGTCAAGTTGTATGTGAGGTCATATTATGACCTATGATCCGTAGGGAAAGTTGTTCAGTTTCATAAGCTGGTTCACCCCTTGACAGGAAATTATCTTCCAAACACATTGTATTCACCCAGGATATAAGCAGGAGAGTTCCACGTGCATGCAATATACGTATATTGGACTGCGCTCACCAATCTCCTTGTCGAGTGTAATACACACACACACACACACAAATCACGCCTATATCCCTGGCGGGGTAGGCAGAGCGTCAACGACCATAAAATCACGGTCGTTATCACCACGTTTGAAAAATGTTTGAGGATCGTTTCAGATAAGTCGTGTACCACTATTTATTTAATTATTTTCATAAACATAATTTGACAGCATTACAGCAGTATTACGCCAAGGCGCTGACAAACTTAACTTAATTAGTATCTAAATACCTCACTGCCTGCAATGTAATGTTAGCATCTTCGCTGACGATACAAAGATCTTTGCAAACCCACTCATTGACTACGACACCCTACAAAAAGACCTGGACACAGTAGCAAACTGGTCAAAAGAATGGCTCATCAACTTAAATGTTGATAAGTGTACCATACTTCACATAGGCAACAAAAATCCTCACTTGTCATATAAGTTGAATGGTGTAGAACTGCGAGCAGTCAAAGAACAAACTGACCTGGGAGTTATCATCAAAGACAACCTAAAGTGGGAGGATCACATCACCGCAATCACAAAGAGAGCAAATAGTTTTGTCTATTTAATAAGAAAAGCCTTTGGAATCCTTACTCCGGATATGATGCTGAATATACATAAGACATACATAAGACCGATACTAGAATATGCTTTTCAAGTTTGGAGCCCTTACTTTGTCAAGGACATTGAATTGTTGGAGAAAGTACAGCGTAGATTCACCAAAATACCAAGACAACTAAAGAGACTACCATATGATGGACGATTAGAAGCATTAAAACTAAGCACCCTTAAAGAGCGAAGAGACCGAGGAGATCTTATTGAAACTTACAAAATCTTAAATGGGCACTACAACATCCAAAACTTTCAATCCATGTTTAAGATGGATACTAACACCCGTCTAAGAGGCCACCACCTAAAACTGGAAACTTGCCTTTCACATAATCTTCCTCACAAAAACTTCTTTGGAAATGGAATAAGCTACCAGAAGAGGTAGTCTCAGCCCCGAACATCAACATATTCAAAAATAAACTAGACAAACATAAAAAACAAATAAAAATTAATGAAATGAAATCTTATTATAAATAACGGGATACAGGCACTATCAGTCGTATAGCGACTGCCTGCCTGATTTAATGATAATAATAATAATAATAACCCCCCCAGGGGAGTAAACCTTGTCGTGGTGGGGGGGCTTAAGGAGAGGCGGCACTATAAGTAAGTCTGAACATCTAGACTCAATACCCAAATGGATGTACTAAATTAAAATACCAAATAACACCTCAGGTACAACCCTCTCCGAACTAATTTACTCCCAACCTTCAAACCCTCATGGAGCAACAACGTAATAGAAAATATAATCTTCGGCCGCTGCCCGGGGGTCGCCGGGGCGCATCTGGAGCCGGTGCTGGATGCTTCAGTTCACGGGACACCGGTGACAAGGAGTTGAGCAGGCGGGCTCCCGTCACACAAAATGTTACAGCCGGACGTCGAGAGTTGAGCAGGCGGACTCGCGACGAAGATGCTACAGCCGGATCTTCAGGCGATGATACCATTTCATTATTTTCTTCCATCCCCTCGACTCGCCGCTCATATATGACAAGGCGGACATCCACCTTGTCATCCTCAAGCACGCTCGCGAATGTTGTGCAAGGAGTCAACGCTGACTTAGAACTTGCACCCACTCCGAGTGTAACTACAACGCGCAAGCGATGGACACCAGAGATGAATAAGTTCATACTGCGCACCTACTTGCAACTAACTGCACTTAACAGTGACACTAAAACATATCTCGAACCATTACACCTGAAATTTACCGAAAAATACCCGGACATGCAAGCAAGTCGTCAACGTGTAGGAGATCAACGCAGAGCTATTTTACGAAATAAACTGCTACCACAAACTATAATAGACGAAATCTATAATGAAGTCAGACAAGAATTAGGCAACCTGGAAAGAAGTATCGCTACTCAACAAATACACACAGAGACACACACACTTACACCTCTTTCAAACAACTCACAAACATCTACAACACACAGTACCACACGAATGAGATGGACGACTGAACAGAATGAAACCGTAATGCGAGAATACTACAAATTGACACAACTAGAAACTAATAGAACCACTTATAGAAAACCACTACACGAAGCCTTTATAGCGGCCTTCCCGTCGATGTCACATGTGACTGAACAGCGAGTCTCTGATCAGAGAAGAGCAATCATAAATAATAAGTATATTGACAACGATAGGCTTAACACAATAAAACAACAAGTTGCAGAAGAGCTTTCAATAACGGACAAATGCTGTAATAATGACGCAGACAACCATATCACAGAATTACAGGAACACCAGGAACTAACAATTAGTAATGACACTGAAACTCTATTTCTAAATAGTATTGAACTGAACCTCCCCGAAGAACCCTTACCTGACCGCCCAAATCCTAAAAGAGACCCTCAAATTGATGAAACTTTTGAACATACATTCCAACACTTCAGAGACACAGACCCAACAAATAGACCATATATACCTAAACAAAAATCATCGAAAAAGTTCGCATCTATAGTAGACTACTTAAACAGGATAACACTCCCAGAAAATCTTAATTTGGACACAGATTTCAATACCTTACATACGACAATATATTGTGCAGCATGGACAGCTGCTAAAATCACCGGAGCAAAGATATCCCTCGAATCTACGGATCGATCCCGTCCAGCTCAAAGAGATCACAAACCAAGCTGGCAAAGACGAATAGAACGAAGACTTGAAGACTTGCGAAAGAACATAGGCAGACTTACACACTATATTAACGGAAGTAGGAGCAGATATCTAGAAAGACAAGTTAAAATTATAATTGACCGCTACAAAATTCATTCTGTACACGAAGAATCTAACACACAACTGACGCACACATTGGACACTCTTAAACAGAAACTAGCCGTAACAACTGGGCGGCTTCGTAGATACAAAGCATGCACACTACGAAAGCAGCAGAACAACCAGTTTAGAAATAACGAAAAACAATTTTACCGTAACTTAAGACAGACAACCAGAAACACACAAGAGACTATCGACCCTAACAATACCGAGGACATACCAGACCCACAGAATTTACAAACATTCTGGGCTGGAATATGGGAACAACCTGTTCAACATAACGAAGAGGCCGAATGGATCAGAACAGAAATTGCAAACCACACCACTACCACCGAAATGCAATTTGAACACATTCCAATCGATACTTTCCAGAAAGTCCTCCGTAATCTCCACAACTGGAAAGCGCCGGGCTCGGATAACATACATAGCTTTTGGTATAAAAAGTTCACTAGTGTACAAGGCTTTATACATAACCATCTTAATAATTTCATATAGAACCCAGCCCTATTACCCGCCTTCATTACTGTTGGAACAACCATAATGATACAAAAAGACAGAAACGATCCTACAAACCCTGCTAAATTCCGACCTATAACTTGCTTACAAACTATTTACAAAATACTTACTGCCTGTATATCTGAACTGATTTATACTCACGTTGATGAGAATAACATCTTAGCTGAACAACAAAAAGGATGCCGAAAGTTCAGCCAAGGCTGTAAAGAACAGCTCATCATCGACTCGGTTGTCCTAAAACAAGTTCAAAAATTGAAATCTGATCTACACAGCATGTACATTGACTACCGGAAAGTTTACGACTCTGTTCCTCACTCCTGGTTGGTAAAAGTTCTCGACATTTATAAAATACACCCAATAATTATTAACCTTTTAAAAGCCACAATGAAAAACTGGTCCACAAGATTAAAAGTAACTACACCTACAAATTCAATAACTACTGAGCCGATTCGAATACAAAGAGGTATATTCCAGGGCGATGCATTAAGCCCACTATGGTTTTGTCTCGCCTTGAACCCTCTTTCCAATATTTTAAATTCAACAACATTAGGATACCCGTTAAAATTTGGAGAAAATGACCAACAGACTGACCGACAAAATTTAAGTCACCTTCTTTACATGGATGACATAAAATTATATGCCAAGAATGAAGAACAACTATACCAACTAGCCCACCTAACAGAAAAATTCTCGTGTGATATCAAGATGGAGTTTGGCCTGGACAAATGTAAAATTAACTCAATCAAAACGGGAAAACCTTATAGACATAACTACACATTAGAAACAGGAGAACAGATAGACCCACTAGACGAACAGGAGACATACAAATACTTAGGGTATAACCAGTCATTACAAATACAATATAAAGAAACGAAAGAAAAACTGAAACAAACATTCCGCCATCGACTAAACTCCATACTGAAAACACAACTACACTCTCGTAACACAATTAAAGCTATCAACACATACGCAATCCCTGTACTGACCTATTCTTTCGGCGTTATAAACTGGACAAAATCTGACTTGAAGGCTTTGCAACGGACGATAAATACTTCTTTAAGGGGCTGACAAGAGCTAAAAAGCGGTCCCTTTCTGACAAATGTCAAACTGCGCGCGTGCGAACGGGACGGAATCTTGCCGATTCAATGATATTTTCGTATTTTCGATGATAACTCGGTCAAAAATAAGTAATTTGAAAATCAAAAACAATATGTCGATAGAGTATTGTAAGGCGCTCATTCTGATAATAAACACTTAATTATTGCGTGGGTTTTGTTCGTACAGTTTGCGATATAATAGATTTTTAGAAGTAACTTTACGATGTTTTTCTATCAAGCTAAATTACTAATATCATGTTTTGGAAACAATAGCACTACAGCAAATATCCTGAAGATTATTACCTTTTTTTTTCGTCAGTTTTTCTGCATTTTATCTAGGGTAGAAATCACTTATAAAAGTAGCTTTTAGCTCTACTCAGCCCCTTAACTAAATTCCGTAAACACCATCCCAGATCATGTCTTCAAAGATTGACACTCCCAAGAAAACAAGGCGGTAGAGGTCTCATTGACATTTTGAATCTACACAATAGACAAGTAATTACACTTAGAAAGTACTTTTTTAGCAAATCAGAAACGTCCACCCTACATAAAGCCGTAGCACAAAATGACCTCAAAGCAACGCCCTTGAACCTACAAGACACCAACCCACAAACGAACGAAAAACTGAAAGACGACAAAACCAAACTCGCTGAATGCGCCGGAAAGTCTCTTCACGGGAGACATTACCATGACTTGAGCCAACCTAATGTCGACAAGGATGCGTCGAACGCATGGCTCAATCGTGGCGACCTGTTCCCAGAGACTGAAGGATTCATGATGGCAATACAAGACCAAGTAATAGAGACAAAAAACTATCAGAAATACATAACTAAAACCTTAGCTTCAGACATATGCAGGAAATGCAATAGTAGCCCAGAAACGATACAGAACATCACAGGAGCATGTAAATCCATAGCCCAAACTGATTACAAATATAGACATGACCAAGTAGCTAATATCATACACCAAAAACTTGCTCACCAATATAACTTTATCCCATCCATCCAGCCATACTACAAATACACCCCGCAAACCGTTCTAGAAAATCCTACAACTAAACTCTACTATGACCGAGCTATCTTGACTGACCGAACAATCCACTACAACCGACCTGACATAACACTGATTGACAAAACTAACAAAACCGGATACTTAATTGATGATGATGATGATGATCTCTCCGACCGATTTCGGCCATGGCGACCACTTTGACTCCTAATCAGATCGGCGCTGATGCGCCCGGAGATGGCTATTGTAGCCAATTTTGGCAGTAAACTCCCGTGCACAGAGTGGACACGTGAGTTTGCCATTTACATAATTATAGTTAATGGCGACGGGTGGACGGGCCTTCAGCTCATCGCGCTTAGCGTCGAGGTCTGCTTTACGCTGTTCCTCAAACTCGCGGACTTGCTTCTTAACCATCCCGCGCCATTCGGGACGCTGTGCTGCCAGACCCTCCCATTGAGTGGGCTCAATGTTGCATCTTTTCATGTGTCGTTTCTGAACATCTTTATATCTGAGGAGTTGTCCGCCATGCTTTCGCTTGCCCTCCTCTAGCTCAGAATAAAAGATGCGCTTCGCCACTCTCTCCTCCGACATCCGGGATACATGACCACACCACCGTAGCTGACGACGCATTAGATAGGCCTCAATGCCACCAACATTGGCTCGTCTCAGAACTTCGGTATTGCGCACTCGGTCGGACCATCTGATCTTCATGATGGTGCGAAGGCATTTTAGGTGGAAGCGATCCAGAGTGCGTATGTGGTGACGATACACACACCAAGTCTCGGAGGAGCATAGAAGGTTTGGCAGCACAATCGCCATATATACAGAGATTTTTGTGGCTAGCTTTAGGTCGTGCGAGCAGAAAACCTTGGAACACAACTTCCCAAATGCTGCAGCTGCAGCACTGATTCTGCTGTTGATCTCAGCATCAAGGTTACACTTAGATGTTATAGTGTTCCCCAGATAACGAAACTTATCAACCTGTTTCAGCATATCCTCACCAAGCATAATCGCCAGTGTCTCGCGACCATGCGAGTCTAAGGACATCACTTCCGTCTTTTTGACACTGATCTTCAGGCCGAATTTACAGCATGCTTGGTGAAAAACGGACATTAGCTGTTGCAGGCCGTCTGGGGTTTCTGCAAGAAAGCACAAGTCATCAGCATACATGATCTCAGTAATCAATGCATACGAGACTTTAGTGCGCGCCTTAAGTCTAGCCAGGTTAAAAAGACTGCCATCTGTGCGGAAACGGATGCGGACTCCTTGGGAAACAGTATTTAGGACTTCTTTGACTACAACTGCAAAGTACAAGGCGAACAGTGTGGGCGCTAGAACACACCCTTGTTTCACCCCACAGGTGACGGGGAAGAAATCAGACTGTTCACCGTCTACAGAGACGCAGCACTGCATGTCGTCATGCAGGAGTCTTAGGAGTCGCACATACTTTTCTGTGCACCCTAACTTTCCTAGCACCATCCAGAGAGCTTCGCGAGGCACACTGTCGAATGCTTTCTCTAAATCAACAAAGCAGAGGTACAACTGGCGACCTTGTTCTCTACTTTTTTCTTGTAGTTGACGCACCGAGAAAATAGCTTCACATGTACCTCGGTCAGGTCGGAAGCCGAACTGGGTTTCGGGCAGAATTTTTTCCGACAAATCTTTGAGGCGGTTCAGTAAAACTCTGGCAAAGACTTTTCCAGGGACTGACAGCAATGAAATACCGCGATATGAGCTACAGTCAGAACGGTCACCCTTGTTCTTGTAGAGGGCACAAATGCGAGACACTTTGAAGTCCTCAGGGACCCTCTCCTCCTCCCACATTCGAACGAAAAGTTTCCATACCGACGTGTGCAACTCCGTACCACCATATTTAAGTAGTTCACCCGGTATAAGGTCAATGCCAACCGCCCGGTTATTATGCTGCTGTCTGATGGCAGTAACAACCTCGTCGCATGACAGGGGCTCGTCCAGCTCCGTGGCTAACGGGAGTTGAGGCATTAAACTGATATGATGCAGATCAGCTGATCGATCTACGTTGAGCAAGTTGTGAAAATGCTCAGCCCAACGTTTAAGTACATCCTCCTTGCTGGTCAGGAGGTGCATACCGTCTAAAGACCTTAAAGGTACTTTTGCACGGTAGGAAGCACCAATCAGCTTACGCACTTCACAGTAAAACTCACCAAGCTGGTTTGTATCGGCGAGCCACTGCATTTGACAAGCCTTGTCCTGCCACCACTTGTCTTTTATTTGTCGAGACAGCCTGCGTAACTCTTGGTCACTTTCTTTGACCACCGCAACACTTCCACCTCTTCGATTATGCTGTCGCAGGAGCTGTCGATGTTTGTCGAATGCTGCTTTAAGAGCCTCGCTATTGTCATCGAACCAGTCTTCACTACGTCGGTCTTTCGTACCCAAAGTAGCAGGAGCGGCTTCTATGAGATGACATGACAAAGCTCCCCAAGCAGCACTGACATCACCGGTCTCAGTTATTGGCGACGGCTTTTCAGATAAGGCTTCAGCATATTTCACCCTAACCTCGCGATCTTTCAGCCTATCCACGTTTAAAAACGCAGGCTTCTTCACTGTAGGGCATGAATATCGGAATCTCGGAATATCGTAATATCGGAATCCCGGAGCAAAAGTTCCGATATTACGATTCCGATACTAAGTGATCAAATATCGTAATATCGGATTGAGAAAACTTTATTTGAAAACACCTGGAACTTACTTTGGAAAAAACTGTGGTCATTATTATTATGTTCTCTTGACGCCCGTTACAGTCTTTTTATCTCACGAGCGCAGCTTAGCCATACTTGTGTGTGTTATCTCTTTCTCTTTTCGTTTTGAACACCGAGTCGTCATGAAAAAAATGGGTTCTTATATCTCTGGCCACCATCAATTATGCCTCGCCCATGGAATTCAACTTGTTGTCATCGATACATTTTACAAATCAACTACTACTACCGAAACCGAACCAACAACTACTGATGAAGCCCTACCCGAACCGTCATTTCAGCATGAAATCGAATCCCTTAACCGCTCAAACTCAGAAAGCGACGAAGATGACGAATTTGACGAGTCATCAATGATTGCGGTGGATTTGAAGTAGAAAGTGCACAAGTTCGTACTGGTGATCCAAGAATGTACAAATATTTAATTGACAAAGTACGATGTCCTGTAAGATCAATCAAGAAGTCACCTCTCAAAGCCGATGCTTTAAAAGCTTACGTTTGTAAAGAATTTAAAGAAAGAATTTTCTAAAAATGAAAGACTGCATCTTCAAGCTTAGAAGAGAGAAGAGAAGAGATCGACATTAAATTAGATGTATCCTTTACAGATGAAGAAATCAAAAGATTGACCGATCTTAATCGTACTTTAAAAGTGGTAACATTGATTGTCCTATCTCTTTGCCAACGTGACGCTGTATACAGCAGACACAGCATTGAAATTTATGCTTAATAAACTTGACCAGCAAAACACATATTTGAGTTCTAATCTCGCTGCAAAATTGCGAAGCCGAATTAAAGAGAGACGGCTACTGATAACAGGAGTTTTACACTACCTTCATGATGCTGAAAGCTTTTACAGTTCTTTAGAAAATTATACATTTCAGTGACGAAATATGTGAGAGCATTGTAGGTCTGTTAAAACGCCTCAAATACAAAGAAAACGCAACTAGAACTAATATTGTCACAGAAATAGAGACGGAACAGACACCTGGTGTAACATTGTCATCCGATGAAGATGATGGGCCTCTTTCCAGGATTGCTACAGCAAAGAAGTTGGCACTGGAGCAAGAATTTCGGAAGGAAATGGAGAAATGAAAAAAAAAACTATGCTTCCGTCTGATGAAATTGATCTTTTAGGATTTGTCATAAACAGAAAAAGCCATATATGAGAATAAAGGTGAAAGAGGAGTTTACCTAACACAAGCATACACTTATCTTACATCAGTATTACCCACAAGTGTTAAAAGCGAGCGTGTCTTTTCGTCCGCAGGATATTTTTGTAATAAAATAAGGAGTTCACTGTCAGACAAAATGCTAGATGCCTTGTTGTTTTTAAGAACGCACTATCAAGAAAAACGTGTCTTTAAAAAATAATTTTGAGGCATTCAGCCGCTGTTTTTTATATTTTTGATAATTGTTTTTTTATTATTGTTGATTTTGCTTGCCTACTTTGATATTATAAAAAGTGTATTAATGTTGATTTTAATAAAGTTTAGTAATGAGTGATAATAATAACGAGAAATCTGTGATTTTGTGCTTATAAGTTCCATATTATGAACAATTCGATCTATAAACCTGTCTTTTATTTTTTCTTTATGTACCAAAATATATCCCTATACAATTATAATCCAAAGTAATAATATACTTACACGTAATTAATAAAAAAATGCGTGAAACTTAATTTTATGTGCAATTCCGATATTAATACCGGAATTCCGATATTGAGATCTGATCTCGGAAATCAGTATCGGAATTGAAAACCTTCCGATATTGCATGCCCTACTTCACTGTGGATCTGCGAGGTCGACGGAGGCGGAGTCGTAGCTTAGTGACAATTAGTCGATGGTCAGTCCAACAGTGAGCACCACGCATGACGCGGGTGACTTGAACTTGACCGATGTCTCGTTGCCGAATAATAGCAAAGTCGATCAAATGCCAGTGTTTGGAACGCGGGTGCATCCACGTTGTCTTGTGCTTAGCGGCAAGTCTGAACATAGTGTTCGATATCGCTAGATCGCACTGAGCACAAAGACCGAGCAGCAACAGACCATTGCTGTTCATGTTGCCAACTCCATGTCGTCCCAGAACTCCAGGCCAAGCCTCGTAGTCCCGTCCAACCCTGGCATTGAAATCGCCTAGCAACAAGATCTGCTCTCTGGCGTTTATGCTATCAAGGCATTGAGTTAGCTCCTCGTAAAACTTGTCCTTAATGTCATCAGACTTGTCTAACGTTGGAGCATAGACACTGATGACATTAAGGTAATTGTCTGTATCCAGGTGAAGGCGCAGTGTGGTAACGCGGTCCGAGATGTGAACAGGACACTCTTGAAGTCGCTTTACTAGATGATTTTTGATGGCAAATCCTACCCCTGAACGTCGAGGCTCGGATGCAGAGGTACCCTTCCAGAAGAAAGTGTAACCACCTCCATCTTCCACCAGTTCTCCTTCATCAGCAAGGTGTGTTTCGCTGAGCGCAGCCACATCCACGTTATAGCGATGAAGTTCTCGAGCTACGATGGCGGTTTTGCGTTCAGGACAGGAGTTGCCATCTCGATCAATTAGAGTTCTCACGTTCCACGCGCCAAATGTCATGATAGATGGTTTCATGCTGTTTTTATTTTTTCTGTTTCGTCGACCACGAGTTAAGTGATGCGGTGGCAGCCGTGGTTACTACCACCTTCCGGGTAGGGACGAGCACTTTTTTAGGGCACATTTTCTAGCCCCCTCCTCGGCTGGGCGAGGAAAGCAGTGCCTCCCTTAAAAGGGCTGCTTTGTCATCCCAGGTGCTGCCGAATTCGCATTGTCGTCCCGATTTGCAATGCAAAAGCGACCACGGCATGTACTCACGCCCCTAGAACCGCCTATGTGCAGGAATCAGACAAAGCCCAGCTTGCACCACGCCAGACCTCTCTACCTCAACCCATCGCCACAGGACTTTGCGTCATCGGAGTCCATTATTCGGAAGCGGTCAGTTGCGCAGGATATATTTCGGTGCGCAAACGTTCGCGCAAACGCAGGCGCACGCACTTTGTCCGCACCCTCCTTGATTCAGTGGAACGGAAAACCGCTACGACTGAAGGAGAGGTCAGACGCAGTGTCTGGCCGACAGTAACTACCCGCGCCCTCTACCGTCGCCCTAGGCCATCCACATTGCCTTGCTGAGTCGCCGAGTCCGCCAAGCCCTTGTGCATATCTGCATTGGGTTGCCATTCTCGCCGAAACAGACTTTTTATTTGCTAAGCAGGAGGGAACTGCTTGCTCGGGAAGCCGGGGTCGCATACCCGTATACCACATCACAGTCCTCGATCAAAGGCTGAGATGAGTACCCCTGACTAAACTTAACTTAATTGATATTGCAGTCCCTAACACACACAATCTGCAAAACACAATAGCTGAAAAATTAACAAAATACGTGGAACTCAAAGATGAAATCACCCGAATATGGCGTCTCCAGAAAGTAATTATAGTCCCGATAGTGGTTTAATCAACTGGAGTCATACCGAAGCAGCTCCATCATTCTCTCAAAACTCTCAACCTCTCACCAAACACCTACAATCTGATGCAAAAAGCAGTTATATTGAATACATGTCGCATAGTAAGAAAATTTTTGCACAATGAGCAGGAACACTCGCCGTCATCAATGTTAACACACTTACAAAACACATTGACAAACACACATAGCAACTTGACAAGCATAAGACCGGACAACTTGACTAGCACACGACCTGACACACAAAATTCACTGACAATCACACGACCTAACACACAAAATAACTTGATAAACACACAACCTGACACACAAAACACGCAGACAATCACGCAAACGGACACACAAAATAATATGAAAAATCCTGATATGTACTTGGCCTAGGCCCGTACATACCAGTCTACCGGTAAAAACCGAGAAAAACAAAATGTAACGAAAATAATAATAATAAATAACAGAACTTAAACGATTGCCTGAAGTTTCACAAAATTGAAAAATAATGCTCCGCAGTTTGTTCCACTGATCGGCAAAAAGGTCACAGTTCGGTGCCACAGAGAGAAGCTGGTTGAGCTGAGTGCGTGCGCTTACAAGTGGAGATGCCCTGTGTGCCTCCGTGCGTACCACCTCCTCGGCAAGCAGCCGATGGCTGCGACCTCGCAGATATCTATCTGGGACACTGAGAGTGCACTCCCTGGAGAATAGTTCCGGGCAGTCGGATTCCACTCGCAGTGAGTGACATGCTGTGCCCAACTTCTCAAAATTGCGCCTAACCTCCAGGGAATTCATCCCCAACATACCCAAAATAAATTTAGAGGGATACAAGAAAGGATAGTATCCATACTCTTTCTTGTATACGTATAAAAAACGAATGAAAGCCTTTTGTACTTTCTCCAAAAGCAGGATATAAGACACTTCATGAGGACTCCACACAATAGACGATGACTCAAGCTTACTCCTTACTAATGAAGTGTACAGTAATTTGACTACTCTTGGGTCTTGAAATTCTTTTGCATTTCTCATAATGAAACATAGTCTGCCTGTCGCCTAAAATTGCAATACACATAAAAAAACCACGAGTGTGATGAGTAAGGCATATACCCCGTTCAGTTTCATGGGCTGGTTCTTTCCTTAAAATATTGCAGTATTTTTTTTTACACCCTGTATGATATGAATGAATGTTCATCCATCACTGAACTATATTGATTGAATGCAGAAATAGCCACTAGAATAGAATAACACCTATCAATCAATGCCTTGTGTTTTCAATCATTGATTGCACATGTGCCCCGATTCTTTTTTTTGTCATTGTTGTGCGAGAGACGTCGATGGTCAAGTGGTTAGGACACCGGACTTACAATCGTGAGACCCGAGTTCGATCCCCGCCTTATACCAATGTGTTTTAACATGCGTACATTTAAAACGACCACAATAATACGGTCGTTATCGACACGTCTGACAAATATTGAGGGGCGGCGGTTGAGGTAATTTCTGTATCACTAACGCTAGTTACTAGTTATTATTCTGTGGTATCACTAGAGAGACAGGTTGTCAGCCTGCCACCTAAAAGTTGTAATACACGTGAAACCCTTGAGTCCCTTCCCTTAGTCGCCTCTTACGACACCCACGGGGAAGAAACGTGGTGATGCTATTCGAAGCCGGCATCACACAACAACCGCAACCGCTGGGTGGGGAATAAACTATTTGAAGTAGGTAGCTTAGTTTGTTTTTTGCCCCAGGGCCTTGGGTAACCTAGCTCTACGCCTTATACGGAAATATATACTAGTCCTGATTAAGACCGGATCCATTGAGAGGGCAGGTAGCCAGGTACTAGAAACGTGTACTGCACTTTCCGTTTCCGTAGTCTATTTCTGTTCCCGGATAGAATTCCATCAAACAAGATACCTTATAATACCTACCTAACATTCAACCCACTCTACGTTGTAAAGAAAGATAGTTTCGGATCCGTTCTTCCCAGAAGAAAAATTCCTAAACCCAGTCTCGTCCCAAGAGCGTGATTGGGCTAGGTAATTACATTATTTTATTATTAATTTACATTTTTCAAAGTTCTATCTTATTTTGAGACAGTTAGATTTGCTGAAGTGACGTGTGATGCCGGCTTACAATAGCATCACCCCAATTCTTTCCGCGGGTGTTGTAAAAGTACTCGAGGGTTTTATGTGTATTACAACTGTAGGCGACAGGCTGATAAACTCTCACTGCAGTGATACGCGAATCGTCTGAGAGGGCCCTCAATACTTGTTAAGATGTGGCGATGGCGACCCTAATTTTACGATCGTACCGCTCTGCCTACCCCGCAAGGGATAAAGGCGTGATTTCTGTATGGGTGTAGTTTTGCTAAACAGATTTGCAAGCGCTTTATTTATATTTATTGCGGGAATTCTGGGACGTAATTTTAATGTCCTTCTACTCAGAACGCATTAAAATTTACTGCGTGCGAAATCCATGTCAGTCATTGACCTGAAATAAGCAATGGACTTGTTGTTGCTACAATATTGCTAACACTTGTTAAAAATCGCCATTTTGGCGCTCGCAGTCAAGGAAAGCAAATACGAAAGTACCCGGAACTAAATAATTTCGATTCGAAGTCGCCACTGTGGCGCTGGCAGTCAAGGAAAGCAAATAGGAAAGTACGCGGTACTCTCGTAGGTGGCGCTTCAATTAGGGCCGCAAAACTAGCTGTCATTTGTATGGGCCAACCTATCCAGTGCGTAAATAACTTCATATCAATGATGTCAGTATAAAAATAAACTAAAATGAAGTGGTCCGCAATATTTGAAAATCTAAAGTCTATTTGAAAGAATAATCGTGGGTGGGTGAATTGCAACTTTAAAAGATACTACACATCTATACACATTTTATTAATGTCTTAACAGCTGTTGTTCTGTTTGTTAATGACAAAAAATAACACAATATTTTGTTATATCTTTACTCAAGAGGACCAAAAGCCATAGGATACTTGCAATGGACCTAGAAATTTAAAAAGTAGAATTGTTTCGAAGTACAAGTTCAAGAAAATACACATACACATATCACGCCTTTATCCCTTACGAGGTAGACAGAGCGATAACGATCGCAAAATTCCGGTCGTTATCGCCACGTCTGACAATATTTGAGGGTCGTTGCAGATAATTCGTGTATCACTGTAGTGACAGGTTGTCAGCTTGTCGCCTAAAGTTGTAATACACATTAAACCCTCGAGTCCCTTAGTTGCCTCTTAAGACACCCGCGGGAAGAATTGGGGTGATGCTATTCTAAGCCGGCATCTAGCCTAAATGTTTGTTTACCGTCTCGTCGGCGCCGTCAAGATAATAAGGGCTGTTTTATTCGGTTTTCTGCGTAAATGGAAATGGACAGTCTCGTAATGTATGGACGAAACGCCTGGCGATTTGAATACCAAAACCTTTTATGTAATGACAAAAAAAGAACGTTGCTATACAATATGTCTAAGACTTGCGTGTATTTTTTTTTTTTTGGTCCCGCGGCCATCAAAACTACGCCTGACGGATTGGTGGGGAGGCAGGGCTAAGATTACATAATTTACTAAAATATACATCTATTTAAATATTAGTGCCGTGTGATGCCGGCTGATAATAGCATCACCCCATATCTTTCCCGCGGGTGTCGTAAGAGGCGACTAAGGGACTCGAGGGTTTAATATGTATTTTAACTTTAGGCGACAGGAGACAACCTGTCATAACTGCGATACATAAATCATCTTTCGAAAGGGCCTCCAATTTGTCAGACGTGGCGATAGCGACTGTATTACAACGGCCGTTAGCGCGCTGCCTACCCCGTCCGTATGAGGCGTGGTATGTGTGTGTATACATCTATTTTTAACCTACTTCAAGAAAAGGAGGTTCTCAGTTTAACGTGCATGTATGTCTGCGATTATCTCGCGTTTCGGCTGAACCGATGCGGTTTTTAGCAAAATGTTTCGCAGGCTTATAAGAGAGGCATATTAACCGAAAAAATAATGGACATTCGCACTTTTATACGTTCTTTGAAGTTGGTTCTCTTTTAAAAAAAGTTGTCTGAATTTCAATGCACATAGAACATAGTATACTATGATAGATTGATAGGTAAATGTTATGTATATCTATTCCCATGAATCGCATGTACAATCCAAACATCCAAGAATAGCAGACTATAAACCTTGAAAGATTTAAACCGTGTAGTAAACCCAACCGTTTCTGTTTGTTATGGTATGGTAAAGTAAACAAAAACAGTCATTGCTAAAGTTGATTTATTCCAGACTAGCGGTCCGCCCAGCGGCTGCGCCCGTCATAATCAAATTCATAATTCAAATTGATAAAAATCATATTCCCGTGGGAACAAGATGTTTTCCCAGTTAGAATTATACATACCTACATACATATTTCACGCCTTTATCCCTTGCGGGGTAGGCAGAGCGTTAACGGGCGTAAAAAAACGGTCGGTATCGCCACGTCTGACAAATATGGAGGGCAGTTTGAGATAATTTGTGTATCAGTATAGTGACAGGTTGTCAGACTGTTGCCTAAAATTGCAATACACCTGAAACCCTTAAGTCCCTCAGTCGCCTTTTACGACACCCACGGGTAGGAAATGGGGTGAGGCTATTCTAAGCCGGCATCACACGGCATTATAGAATTATACATATAATGTTTTTTTTTATTAGCCTATGGTGTCCCACTGCTGGGCAAAAGCCTCTCTTCTTTTTTTTACAACCAGATTGTCAAGACTGGTGGGAGGTGGCCAAAGTCAGAGACAAGTGAATCACTTTATCTATAAAAAAAACTGCATCAAAATCATTTCTATAGTTTATTAGTGACTTTATACTATGTAGTGATTCTGAGAATTTATTTTGTGAACCAATGAGTATTTTTAGAACCCATCAAAAGACTGTTGATTGATTAATTTCCTATATTTATTTTTATTATAGTCCATTAAAATTTTATTTTACTGGTTAAAAAAGTAAACTAAAAAGTAAACTTTTTCAGATAATAATAATAGGGTTGTGGAATGCCAGGTCAAATGAGCCACTTTTTAAAATGATCTAAAACGGTATTTTGTATGAAAATAATGAATATTATGGTGTCATATTTTTGGATACATTTCGGAGAGTGTGCTCAATCACTCCACGACCTGATACCCCCTTCCCCATTCCATCTCCGGGGATCGAGGCGCCGACTGGGGTTCCACCCTTATGTTGTAGATATACCTCTGATCCGCACTAAGCATTTCGCTTCAACTTTTATCATGCGTACGGCTAGAGAGTGGAATTCCCTGCCGGCGGTTCTTTTTCCGGAACAATATAACTTGGGCCTTTTTAAGGCAAGAGTGAATAGGCATTATATAGGCAAGCATGTACCATCTTCGTCTGCATCTCCACTTACCACCAGGTCAGATGGCAGACAAATGCGGGCCTATTACATATAAAAAAAAAAAATAAAAAAAAAATACATTGCTGTTTTGGATGGCGTCAGAACACTTACTTTTATGTAATTTTTCTGTGTATTATTTCACTCTTTGAATATTTTGAAAAATTATGAATGAAATCCATATACTATTTTTGGACAATAGTTTTAAGTGTACAACTTTTATAAATTATCCATGATCCAGTCCACAACCAAATTTCCTTTGTTTGCTGCTTTTTGTACTTTTATGAGTAAGTTTGAGTGGAATCACTGGATCATTGATTTCTGAATTACATATTCTTTGTAGATGTAGTTCTTCTTCTTCTTCGTCAGCGTGGTTTCGCCCCCTGTTGGGCATATGCCTCTCCTAATCTTCTCCTCGTAGTTATAAAAGTTAAATAAACTTTAAATTGACACTGATTCTGAACTTGTTAAGTATTCTTTTTCATAAATTAATTAGAATAATTTCTGCTTAGATTTGGTAAAGAAGGAGGCAGGGTTGAAGTACCTATTTTCATCTCAAATCTCCAGAAACAAGTCTGTAAAAAAGCTGAAAATAAAAAGAAATTTAAAACTAAAAAAGCTTACCCGTATAAGACTGTGAGCTGTAAGAATCAGCCGATGAAGCAGAAAGCGACCGGCTCCGGTATCGAGCTGCCTTCTTCAGCGCTCCTGACTTCCTCTGGCCCTCGAACTTCGCAGACGGCTCCGAGGGACCACCAGCCCGAACCTGCCCAGGGTCCGTCACCGGACTATCACTCGGCACATTCGCATTTGTCACACTTTCCTTCCTCGACTGCGAAGCATTAGGCTCCCCATGGCCATCGGACATCTTGTATTTTATTGTTCAAAAAATTCTTTCCGAAATTTAAAAATAATATTTTTTATTGGCGAATTTTCGCTTTTTTCAAGTGTTTTATCGATAAAACTTCACGACAGATTCGATTATTGATGCGTGTAAAATAGTTTGAGAAAGTTAGAACGGTATGAAATGGGGTTTATGTAATAAATAAAAATATCAATAATAAAAACAGAGCAAACAACCGCAGTGGCCACAAAAGCGATGTGCGCGCACGGTAAAACACTATAAACTGTTTGTATATCGTGGAAGGAATGACCTATGTGGATTTCACTATCGATTGCAACATATTGGCAGTAATAAAAACTAGAAATACATTTGAAAAATACGAATTTCAGTTCTCCGCCCGACAGACACAAGCTGAAAAGATTACGCCCCGCCGCCACTACCTCACCCCCGCGCTTCCCCCGCGGCTGAAATGACATTTCGATCGAATAGGGATGCCAACGGATTTTATAGTAAATCTTGTCTATGTTTTATCGGTTTTTATATTTTGTTGGCGTATACAAATTAAAAGAACAAGTTCGAAGCTGCTTAGGCGCCGCACGCGCACGCACGATAATTCTTCAAACTGAAGCCCAATTTGAGTCAGCCCAAAAAAGTCCTCATATTCATATAGTACCGATCCAGTCTGGGTGAACCTTTACAAAAACCGGTACAGCAGAGCTGTTTGTCTCTGATCAATCTGTTTTTTTTTTACATTTGGAATCACTACGTTTCCAATATGGAAGTAATACGTATGACCATTAGTAACTAGGAAATAAATAAGCTACAATTTTGTTTTTAGTCTTAATTTTTGGTGAGTATTTATCATATAATCCTTATCTAACTATTTACAACTTAAATTCAGTTCAACGATACCCAAAACTAGTGAAAATTGGGTAACAAAAAGTAAGTGCTGGCTTCCTTATTTGAGTGCATTGTTGTCATTTTGACCGGTTTACTGATAAAAATTGCGAATAATCCACTTTAAAATGTATAAAAAGTACGATAAAAAAGTAATAAATGCGTAATGAAAGAAATCAGCTGCGATTTCATATAGAAATCTTCCGTCAAAAGCAAAAAATGTGACAGTCTTGTTTTTACCAATGTCTCGTGTTGTCATTTGGCGAAATTGGTTTATCAACTTTCGCAATATTTTATTGGGAACCGATAACTTTGATATTACATAGATTTTGTTGCAATTTATTTATCACAATACATACATTTATCTCTGTAACTAAGCACCAAGGTTATTTTTGTTGTTTTTATTATTTGCTTTATAGGTACCTACTAACAAGGCTTGTGTGAACAACACTTGTTTTCGTATTCTTATTGTATTCTTACTAGTCGCCCGCCCAACGCTCCATTGCACCTCCTGTTAACCGTTTTTCCATGGGAATAAGACATTTTCCCAACAAGTGTTATTATACATATGTGCTATGTGATGCTATTTAGAATATCATCACTCTGTTTCTTTCCCGTCGGTGTCGCAATAGGTGACTTAGGGACTCAAGGGTTACGTGCATCATGTAATTTTAGTAGACAGGCTGACAACCTGTCACTATAGTGATACACAACACATTTAAAGTAACCCTCAAACATTAGTCAGATGTGGAAATAACAACTGTATTGTTACAGTACTTAACGGTCTCCCTACCTCGCAAGGGATAAAAGTGTGATATGTGTTATACACTATAAACCTTCCTCTTAAATAATTCTATCTGTTGCATGGTTTAAATGGGGTTAGCGGTATCCATAATGGATACATTATACAGACAGAGAATTTTATTCTATGTATGTATGACAGGGACGCCGAGAGGGTGGCGCAGGCCCTTGGTAACACTGCGTTGTCCATAATTGTATCTCAGGCAATGCAGTGTTTGTGCTCTTGCCTCAGACACTGATTGAATCATCTGTCACAGACGTAAAAGGCCAGTGAATAAATGAATTCTAATGATTCCCAGATGCTTGTTCAAAATACCTAGTACCAGAGGTATTTTAATATTAAATAGCCTGGGTTAAGTGTTCCCTTATTCTTCTTTTCGAGTCAACGGTAATAACTCAATAGTATATCAAACAATAAATTTCCAGAAGTTCGCGACGCCAACAGCCTTTTCGTTTGCCGCTTTGAGGTCCTCCCTTATTGATCTTGTACTTAATCGACCTGATAAGTATCTATCAACCTGATAGGTATCTATCCCATTTGTTAGATACCTGCTGAAAGGGCCTATCCAACATAAAAGTAATCTCTTTCCTTTGCCTTGATATAACTTTATAGTGCAACTCATTGGTCTGAAAAAATTTGATACACTGCAACACATAAAGAAGAAAAAGATGTACTTCGTAAAAGTACATTACTCTGCTTTTTCTGCAGTTCAGAGCAGTTTTTTGAAAATAAAACCTGATTGCCAATTTAAGGGTATTAGATTTATAACCTATTGAGCAAGAGTTTAATGGTATAGATATTTTGTATGTAATTAATTTATTGATTGTTTTATTGTACACCAAATGAGCATAATATTTATGATAAGAAACACCTAATGGTTTTCTAAATTTGTAGGTGTGAAAAGTAAATTGTTTCTGCCTTACTAATGATACTAATTTTCACCACTATAATTAACAACTTATTTCCACATTGACACATACTGGTTACATAGGGAGATGTAGAAATATAAGCAACATTTTGTAAACATATGTTTAAAACATGCCAGAAAAACATCCTATTCCCACAGGAAAACAATTAGTGGGTGCAATTGCCGGGCATGCTACTAGTCCTTTATAACTTGTTACTGTTAAGTTTACCTATTAGTAATTATGTTTATACATACATACATACATACATAGATACATATATCACGCCTTTATCCCTTGCGGGGTAGGCAGAGCGTTAACGGCCGTAAGAATACAGTCGCTATCGCCACGTTTGACATTTTTGAGGATTGTTTTCCAAGGTTGTTTCGGAAAACATGTGTATGACTATAGTGACAGGTTGTCAGCCTGTCGCCTAAAAATAGAAATACACCAATACTCTCGAGTCCCTTAGTCGCCTCTTACGACACCCGCGGAAAGGATGTGGGGTGATGCTATTCTAAGCCGGCCTCACACGGCTACAAATATTATGTTTAATAAATAAAGAATTATCGTATCATACTGGAAAATGCCTTATTTCTTACAGATAAAAAAGAATGTCGACTGGTCGCGGCCGGGGCTACACCGGACGCCACCACCTGCGCTCGCCCAGGCCCGGTCTCGAGCTGGCTGAAGAGGAGGCAGTGAGGACCCTCGCCGAGCTCAGCCCAAGATCACAACTCAGTAAGTAGCAGCAGCAGCAGGTCTGATCTGAGGCCAGGTCCACTGGGCCCTAAGCCTGCAATTTTTTGTCATTGTAACGCCATCGAAACTCAGCTGTCGCTCTATACCGGGCGAGCAGCCTCAGATTCTCACCGCCGTGATTTTCTGTAAACTATTAGCAGACTACAAAACTACGAAAATCATCCAACTGAGATCGAATCGACATCCAACTGAAACGATTTTCGTTTAGCAGACTTAGGATCCTGGATTGGCATAAGTTTTAGTGCACCATCTTTCTTTATCCACACATAGATTAGTTCTGGTTTTGTCAGAATTTCTGTGGTGGTAGCAGCACTAAGTGGCGCTGCAGTGCCGAATCTTTTTATACATTCAAATAGACCGGTTCTCAGAAACAGCGGCGAGGGCCGCAAAATTCGAGACCGGGGCCTTAGAATCAGCAAGAAGGTGGCACACGGTCAATAAACGTATTGCGAGCGAAGTGAGCCTGACTTTTCATGTTAAAACTGGTATGGTGATAGCAATACAGGACAGAGTACACCGGCCTGCGTATGCAGCTCGTATACACGGCGTAATCTCGCGCGTTACGTGTTATATATGGGATTGTATGAGAGACGGCACACGGCTTGCGTTGCGTAGTGCAGGAGAGCGGTGTGCCGTTTCTCATACAATCCCATAATCATATAACAAGTCACGCGTGTGATTACGCCGTGTTTATGAGCTACATACGCAGGCTGGTGTGCTTTGTTCTCTAATGCGAGCGAAGCAAGCTTTTGACTGTCCCGATGGCGTAGCGGATAGTACCCCTGCCTGCTACGCCGAGGTTCGTGGGTTCGATCCCCACCAGACACAAATATTTTGAAAGGTCAATTTCAAATATTTGTGTCGAGTCTGGGTGTTTTCTATGCATAATACGTATTTATTTACAAAAAAAAGTATATAAGTATTAGTATCACCTATCTAGTTCCCATAGTACAAGCTTTGCTTAGTTTGGGGCTAGTGCTGTGACTTGTCCAGGAAATTTAAAAAAAACTCGGCTTTTTAACTCTATAATGCCTCTATACCTTAATAAACACCAAGGCCCCAAATCTGCTATTTTTTGTCATCAATATTTAATATTTAGTACATGCAGGTCATAAAACACGTGAGCATAGAACAAAACATTGATCCCGGTGTGGCCACAATTCTATTGTTTATTTAAAGAATGGGATAATCCATCGCTTTTCATTCCAATCGGCATCGTTTGATATCCGGACTTCAAGTCTGCTATTTTTTTGTCATGGTAACGCCATCGAAACTCAACTGGCATTCCATTGCCATTGTGATTTTTCTATACTTTAAGCTGTTAGCAGACTACGAAACTACTAAAATCATCCAACTGGGATCCAATCGACATCCAACTGAAACGATTTTCATTTAACAGACTTAGGGCTCAGGTATCGCCACAAATCTATTGTTCTTTTAAAGGAAGGGATAATCCTTAGCTTTTCAATCCAATCGGCTTCGTTTGATATCTATTCGGCGATGTCAAAAGAGATATTGTCATATTATTTCGTTAGTTCTAGGTATACTATAAACAATAAAGCATTTGTGATCTTTTTAAATTTTATGGTTCAAAGAACTTACAAATCGCATAATAGTTTTTAACAAATTATTATTTCGTTATCATTACAACAATAGATGCCGTGTGATGTCGGCTTAGAGTAGCATCACGCCATATCTTCCCCGTGGGTGTCGTAAGAGGTGACTAATCGATTTGAGGCTTGATGTGCACTGCAATTTTAGGCGACAGGTTGACAACCTGTCGCTATGGTAATACACGATCATCTGAAATTACATACATACATACATACATGCATATATCACGCCTTTGTCCCTTACGGGGTAGGCAGAGCGTTAACGGACGTAAGAATACGGTCGTTATCGCCACGTTTGACATTTTTGAGGATTATGTCATAGAATTTGTGCCAAGGTCACAAACGTCACAGGTATCAAGCTAATTTTACAAACTATAATTTATACCTTAGCTACTTTCTTCCACTTCGAAAATTCACGACGGGACATCATATTTTAAAAATTTAAAAGTGGCCGTCTTCGTTAGAATTAGTAAAGAATTAATATAAGTTCCTATGTCTCAGGTGAATATAATTATGTCTTAGGTAACTATATAAAACTAAAGCAATTTATAAAATCTGATCTGCTGTGTGATGCTGGCTTAGAATATCGTCACCCCATTTCTTACCCGTGGGTGTCGTAAGAGGCGACTGAGGGACTTGAGGGTTTCTGGTGTATTACAACTTTTAAGCGACAGACTGACGACTTGTCACTATAGTGATAAACAAACTATCTCAAACGGCCCTCTATATTAATTTGTCAGACGTAGCGATAGCGACCGTATTTCTACGGCGGTTAACGCTCTGCCTAACCTGTAAGAGAAAAAGCGTGATATATTTATGTATGTAAAAGCTGATTACTTTCGTGGAAAACTGCAATTTTGGGTAAACAGGACAATAAAACACGTGCGCATAGAATAAAACATTGACCCAGGACCCCAAGTCTGCTATTTTTTTGTCATTGTAACGCCATCGAAACTTAACTGGCATTCCATTGCCATTGTCATTTCCTATACTTCAAACTGTTAGCAGACTACGAAACTACTAAAATCATCCAACTGGGATCCAATCGACATCCAACTGAAACGATTTTCATTTAACAGACTTAGGGCTCAGGTATGGCCACAATTCTATTGTTCTTTTAAAGGAAGGGATAATCCTTAGCTTTTCAATCCAATCGGCATCGTTTGATATCTATTCGGCGATCTCAAAAGAGATATTGTCATTTTACTTCGTTAGTTTCTATACTTTAAACAATAAAACAGCGTATTTTTAATCTTTTAAATTTTATGTTAAAAAGAACTCCCAAATCGCATAATAAGTTTTTAACAAATGATTACTTTGTTGCCATGAAAACAATAGATGCCGTGTGATGTCGGCTTAGAGTAACATCACCCCATATTTTCCCCGTGGGTGTCGTAAGAGGTGACTAAGCGATTTGTGGCTTGATGTGCACTGCAATTTTAGGCGACAGGCTGACAACCTATACATAATAATATGACAGGGATAATATAATAAACACCTTACATAATAACAAACTAATGTGGAATAACATTAAAAACATCACATTCACTAACAAATCTTATAGCCCTAATAATGAATTACTAAACATAATGCCATCGCCTTCTCAGTCTGTTAACTTCATTAACAACTATTTTGCAGACATTGGATCACAGCTTGCAAATAAAATAAACCCAGACCCGAAAAGTGTACAGACCTCAACTTTGGACAGTTGCTATTCATTGCCTCATGCGTTTGTCTTGTTGCATACTGATGTCGACGAAGTCAAAAATATTATTCTAAACTTAAACTCGAGCAGCGCATCTGGTTGGGACAATATTCCAAATAAATTTATAAAAATGTCGATTAACGAAGTGGCCCCTGTAATCACACACTTAGCAAATCTCTGCTTTGATAAAGGAATTTTCCCTGTTGCTCTAAACAATCCATTATTACTCCAGTGTATAAGGGTGGGGATAGAGACGACATAAATAATTACAGACCTATTTCAATTTTACCAGCTATTTAAAAAATTCTAGAAAAACTTTTAAATATTAGACTTTTAAACTATCTAAATAAATTCAATATACTTTCACCTACACAATTCGGCTTCAGACAAGGAAAATCGACTGAACATGCAATATCTGAGTTGACTTCCATTGTTACTAACAAACTAGACCAAGGTCAAAAGTGTTTGTCGGTTTTCCTTGATCTGAAAAAGGCATTTGATACCGTCTCTGTCCCTGCCCTCGTACACAAGCTGGAAAAACTAGGAATAAGAGGAACACCACTTGCTCTGTTTAAAAGCTACCTCTCGGAAAGAAAGCAGAGAGTAAGATTATTGGAATATATCAGCGAGGATGCAGATGTGTCATATGGCGTGCCACAAGGGAGTGTACTGGGACCTACCCTATTTCTAGTATACATCAACGAACTATGCTCTATGTATATTAAAAATGCTAAGATACTGTCTTACGCTGATGACACCGCTGTAGTCTTCGCTGGTAATTCCTGGGAAGAGGTCAGGGCTGTTGCTGAAGAAGGTCTGTCTAAGGTCGCTGGGTGGCTGCGTGAAAATCTGCTCACACTAAATGCTACCAAGACAAATTATATCTGTTATAGTATCTACAACAACTCGCAGCCGTGGGACGATTACAGTATCAAGATTCACAGCTGTGATAAAAAAACACAAATA
Source organism: Keiferia lycopersicella (assembly GCA_029255805.1). Lineage (NCBI taxonomy): Eukaryota > Metazoa > Arthropoda > Insecta > Lepidoptera > Gelechiidae > Keiferia > Keiferia lycopersicella. The sequence continues at coordinate 2,245,036 of JARACZ010000023.1, forward strand.
AAGACACCTGCAGTTGTCCAATTATAGCCAAAGTTGCACACACCAAGTACCTTGGGATCTATGTTGACCAGAGGCTTTCGTGATACCCACAACTGGAGCACGTCATAGGTCGTACTAGGAAACTGGTGTGGATTTTTAAAATATTAGGGCATGTTATTCCATCTAAGCAGCTTCTTAACCAAATATATATCTCTCTGGTACAATCCATACTTACTTACTGCATTCCTGTGTGGGGAGGTGCAGCTAAAACACATTTTATAGACCTAGAACGTGCTCAACGAACCCTTATTAAGGTTATGTACTCTAAAAAACAGCGATTTCCTACTGAGGAACTGTATCGGACTTGTGGTCTACTGTCTGTAAGAAAATTGTATATGAAATGACTGTTCTTAAACTACACAACCATCTGCCCTTTAATCCTGGCCTACTAAAAAGAAGACGAAAGGATGTAGTGGTTCAAGTGCCTTTAACCAAAACTAAATTTGCTGATAGGCAGTATGATGCCATTTCATCATTTTTATATAATAAAATAAATAAAATCGCATACATATACGATAAGAACTATCACGAGTGTAAGAAAATACTACTAAATTATCTGCAAAGTAAATCATACGATGAAATTGAGCTGCTTTTGGAACGAGTAACCTAATCCATGTAACTAACCCATCCTATTACATACTATTGAACAAAAACATACACATACACACAAACACACACACACATACATACACTCACACACACACACGCACGCACACACACACGCGCGCACACACACACACACACATACACACACACACACACACGCACACTTACACATAAACACGCTGGCTTTTTCTTTTTCTGTTTGTCGAGTTTTTGGGAAACCTACTTAGATATTATATTTTAATTATACCTACTATACCTTTATATTTCTCTCATATATTTATTATTGTTACCTTTTTTTTTATATATTATTAAGGAATACCATTATAGCCTATTTTGTACGTGCTATTTAAGGAAGGGCGTTGCCTCCAAACACAGGCTTTTTAGCTTAAATGGAGACTCCGTACAGTGCTTAATTAAGGCTCTTTTGTAGAGAAACAATAAAATATTTTATTTTTATTTTTTATTTTTATTACATAATCTTCTGAAATTACACTCAAACTTTTGTCAGACGTGGCGTGAAGGGCCATTTTTGCGGCTGTTTACGCTCTGCCTCCCCCGCAAGGGATATAGGCGTGATTTATGAATGTTGACATGCGCATCTATTGACGGCATTATTGTTATGATCGAGAGACAAATAGAGACGGAGCAGAGGAGTCACTACTTACAATCTCTTTCCCTAATTGAACTATACCGATAGACTATAGGAAGCCGACCCCGACAGAGGTAGCCACCTAGCCTAGGGAATTTGACGTGGAGCCAAGTTTTTACACAGAGCGACTACCATCTGACCTCTGCTACCCGAAGGCTAACGCCCGAATCCTAGGTTAAGTCTCATTCAAATACCTTTCTCCTGAATTCAAATTTTATTTGAATGTGGGTTTCCTCACGATGTTTTTCCTTCATCGCAAAAACAATCGATAAATGTACGTGAGCAAAAACACATTGGTACATGGCGTTAATAGCCGTAAACAATGTTAATATGGTTAATTTTTACCGCCACGTCTGACAAATATTGGAAACTCTTTCAGATGTGATCATTGTAGTGATAGTTGTCAGCCTGTCGCCTAAAGTTGTAATACATATGAAGTCCTAGAGTTCCTGAGTTGCCTCTTACAACACCCGCGGGAAGAATTGGGGTGATGCTATTCTAAGCCCGTATCTCACTACGGCACGCGGCAAAGTGATGAATGATGAACAAAATTCGTAAAAAATTATAGACAATCGCCTTTATCCCTTGCAGGGTAGGCAGAGCGTTAACAGCTGTAAACATACGGCCGCTACCGCCACGTTTGACAAATATTGAGGGCCCTTATAGATGATTTGTGTATCAATGTTAGTTATAGGTTGTCATCCTGTTGCCTAAAGTTGTATTCTGAGACCCTGAGTCACCTCTTATGATCATGACACCCTCGGATAGGAAATGGGGTGATGCTATTCTAGGCCGGTATCTTGGGGCAATTACGATAATTTACTTGACACTATTTATGTAACTACTGCATAATCTAATTTCACCGTTAGACTTTACTTAAGTACCCCTTTTATCTACTACTGCTACAGCCACAACAGGCCACTGCTGGTCATGGGACTCCCCCATTTGGGGGGTATTGCCATACTCACCACGCTTGGCAGGCGGATTGGCGAGCGCAGTGCAAAATTTAGTAGATACTCTCAGAAACGCTGCTGCCCGTTCCCTGTATTTATCCCCTAGTCGCCTTTTAGGACACCCACGGGTAGAAAATGGGGTGATGCTATTCTAAGCCGGTACCACACGGCACCTTTTACCTAGCCCATAGTTTACGCTTATTAACGTTTTGACACCTATTTTATTAGCCCAGCTTCTTTAGTTTTTAATCATTCGTAAGTGTAACTCTACACACACACACACACACACACACACACACACACACACACACACACATATCACGCCTTTATCCCTTACGGGGTAGGCAGAGCGATAAGGATCGCAAAATTACGGTCGTTATCGCCACGTCTGACAGTATTGAGGGTCGTTGCAGATAATTCGTGTATCACTATAGTGACAAGTTGTCAGCCTGTCGCCTAAAATTGCAATACACTTAAAACCCTCGAGTCCCTCAGTCGCCTCTTACGACACCCACGGGAAAGAAATGGGGTGATGCTATTCTAAGCCGGCATCACACGGCAAGTGTAACTCTAGTACTGCCAAAATATCAGTGTTGCTAAGAGTTCGTCAACTCTTTGCAACAACATGCTGAGTCAGTCCCTTTTCCCTGACCAGTGTTCGAAAACTTTTATTTTTAACTAACAGCCCGCCCGCTTGCGCATTTTCCCGTGGGAATCAAATGATTTCCGGGCAAGTTTCATGCTTAAAAACCCCCCTCTTGAATCACTCTATTAAAAGAACTTGCATCAAAATCCGTTGTGTAGTTTTAAACATTTGAGCAAACATACATAGGTACAGAGGCGAAAAGCAACTTTGCTTTATACAATATAGTGATATTTCTTTGGTACCTACTGTTTTTTTCTACATACAGACATACATATATCACGCCGTTATCCCTTACGCAAAAATACGGTCGCTATCACCACGTCTGACAAATATAGAGGACCGTTTGAGATAGTTTGTGTATCACTATAGTGACAAGTTGCCAGCCTGTCGCCTAAAATTTGTAATACACCTAAAACCCCATAAGTCTCTTACTAGGACCCACGGGTAGGAAATGGGGTGATGATATTCTAAGCCGGCATCACACATTATTATTTTCTTTATCTCTGTAAATTTTTGTTTACACTGTTTTTTGGAATAAAAATTTTCTATCTTCCTATCTATCTATTTACTTACGACACGGCAATTTACTATTTTTAATCCTTTCCATCAACAAAACAAATAATCGGCTATTTGTTAGTTGTACTTAATTGCCTGCTTAAGTAACAAAATCACCACATAAACCCTTTTACCTGATAATACTATTATTATTTTGGGACGCTCTCCGTCTCTTTCTATTATTAAGACAACTCATAAGAGTGAGAGAGAGAGAGGGAGAGAGGTTACTAAGACAATTAATATTGTCGTCTTTTTCTCAATTGTTTCACAAAATTCGTTAAGGAAAGTGTTATTATTTCTTATTCATAATTTTGAATCATTCTGCTACTTGCGGTCGTAGAGTGAAGTCGTGTTTTATATTAATACTTTGTCAAGGCTTAAAGTTATAAAAATGTCGGACAGTGTTAACATTATAAATGTGAGTTGGTTGGAGCTGATGGACGAAAATGAAGAGAAGGAAAATATTGGTAAGATTTACCTTGTAATATTTTCAATGCCTTGATGCTGGCTTAGAATAGCATCACCCCATTTTATTTACATTTTAATAGCATTTAAGTTTTTTTTATGTAGCCTGTGCTGTGTCCCATTTAAGATTTACCCTTATTTATTTTATTTATTTTTTTCAATGCCTTGATGCCGGCTTAGAATTCCATCACCCCATTTATTTGCCATCACATTTACCGACTGTTCTTGCCGTGAAGGCAAAACATCGTGATGAAACCCACATTCAAATAAAATTTGAATTCAGGTGATATTTGAATGTGACTTAACCTAGGATTCGGACCAGCATGGCTAACATGCATGCCACGATAAAATTTTGTCACCGCAATATGTCTTCTGCGGCTAACTTCACTGCGAATAAGTAACGCATTCTTCCGTAGTGACATTGTGCGCATATGAAACGACAAAATATGTCGTGGCACGCATGTTAGCCAGGCAGGGCCCTAAGTCTGCTTTCTCTCTTTTCGTGTGGGACCCCAAGTCGTCCAAGTCTGCTAAATGAAAATCATTTCAGTTGGATGTCGATTGGATCTCAGTTGGATTATTTCGTTCATTTCGTAGTCTACTAACAGTTTAAAGTATAGAAAATCACAGTGGCAATGGAATGACAGTTGAGTTTCGATGGCGTTACAATGACAAAATAGCGGACTTGGGGGCCCAGGTTAGCCTTCAGGTTGCAGAGGTCAGATGGCAGTCGCTCTGTTTAAAAACTTGGTTCCACGTCAAATCCCCTAAGCTAGGTAGCCGACCCCGACAGAGACGGGATAAGGGAAAAAGAATGAATGTAGCAGACTGTTTTATAAGTATTGTAGTCTCTCTTTCCACATTGTATTAATCCAACACAGATAACGTTCACTTATACATGCTGTATATGCCCTTTAATGCGAGCGAAGCGAGTCCGGCTTTTCACCTCCATAAATGCTTCTATAGTATAGATACCTTACTATACACCAAGGTCCCAGGTCCTGCTATTTTTTTGTCATTCTAACGCCATTGAAACTCAACTGTCGTTCCATTGCCATTGTGATTTTCTATACTCCAAACAGTTAGCAGACTACGAAATTACAGAAATAATCCAACTGAGATCCAATTGACATCACACTGAAACGATTTTATTTTAGAATATTTGGAAAACTGTCTGCTACCATTTTCAATATTGTTTCGTAGTAAACAACAGTGCCGGCCGACACTTGCACGTTCCAACGTGATGATTGATGAAAATTCGTAAAAAATTATAGACAATCGCCTTTATACCCTTGAGGCCCTTTCAGATGCGAATCATCTGTATCATTATATTGATAGGTTTCAGCCTGTTGCCGAAAGTTGTATTCTGAGTCCCTTAGTGAGGCGACTAAGGGTCTCACACCGACATCCTCTGAAAGGAAATGGGGTGATGCTATTCTAAGCCTATATCAGGCGGCAATTTGTTTAAGGGGGCTATCAACTTTTTCTAGCAAATTACCGAAAATTGGCGTTATGAGCAAGCGTTTTTAAGTTAAACTGTTAGGAAAAAAAAAATCTTATACATCTTATCAAACATATCTGTAACTAAAAACTGTATTATGAACATTTTGATATTTTAGTTTATAACTTATAATATAAAAGCGAAAACTAAAACAAGTTACTACTGCAAATGAAGAAAAAGACCTCAAATTAGGCCTGAGTTTCAGATCTGTGGTACATTGTAACAAAATACCTATTTCGCATATAAATCGAGAATATCTTTGAGAACAAACTTTATTTTGTACATTTTACAATTTCATTTTAAAACATAATTTAAAATTTATTTTTCTCATTCACATTTCGATGAAATACTTATCTCGTCGTTTGAATGGTTTTTGGATGAAAAACTAGCCATAGGATTACTTTTAAAAAAAGTATGTGTTTTAGGAAGGTGTATTAAATCAAATTGCAAAAGAAATAATTTTTTATTGACTTTAATATTTTCGTTAAAAACATTCTAAAATCCCTATATATTTCGCGCAACGACGCTCATCAAATTCCTACAATGCGGCGGGGCAAATTTTCAATAGCACCCTTAAGGCACGAAAAGTTACTATTTTTAATCCTTCCCATCAACAAAACAAATAAATCAGCTACTTGTTAATTACCTGCTTAACACGTTCACGGACACAACCGCTATGCAATGCGTTTATGCTCTGGTATCTGGACGCGACTTCTATAGCATCCTAACTTTGACTGCTTATTGTGGACAGAAACGCATAAGAAGGCGGCTGTTCTAAGTAAATTAGTGTAGCTCTGATTTAACTGTCATATTTCACTGCATCTCGTAGCGCTCTCTGTCATATAAATGAGTTTTTGCACACATAGAAAAACCGGTATGACCTCGTCTCCCGCGCCCCCCGTTTTCGCACACAAACGGTATAGCAGCCATGTTTGTATGAGATTTTGCTCAGTCGCGTGCCATGTGCGCAGGAGTGTTGACACGTACATACCGAGTAATTTTTGCGCGCCGACGCCATTTTGTTGCATCAAACAAACCACCGTAATTATTGTTTTTGGACTATTTACTTGAAAATTTAGATTGGAATATGTATAAACACAGTCCATTTCACTTTAGTATTACGTAATAGCCAAGTTTGCACCTCCAAAATAGTCAAAAAGCAGGATAGGGAAGGTATCAATCAATGTATCAATGTAGAAACAACTATTCATTAATCAACTCTAAATCTATTAGAAATTGTGTTTAGGTACTAGTTTTAATATTTGGTAAAACGTATATCAATATATGTCACCGTAAACATGACTGGTTGTGGTTACAGATGCCTCCAAGTCGACTGCTATAGCGTTCGTTGTCCTATACAGTGGTAAAAGATCATGATCCTGGACGGTACTACTATAGCATTCGTATTGCATAGCATTCAGTGTCAAGTGCAATCGTACGATATGAATGTAATATGACACTGATGTAATAGAAGTCGTCAATTTTACATACAAAATTTTTGTGTCAATCATGGGTGACTTACTGTCCGTGAACGTGTTAAGTTACAAAATCACCACATGAACCTTTTTACCTGATAGTACTATTATTATTTTGGGACACTCTCCGTCTCTTTCTATTATTAAAGCAATTCATAAGAGAGAGAGAGAGGTTACTAAGACAATACATCCTTTTCTTAATTGTGTTCACAAAAGTCGTTAAGGAAACTGTAATTATTTCTTATTTATAATTTTGAATCATTCTGCTACTTGCGGTCGTAGAGTGAAGTCGTGTTTTATATTAATACTTTGTCAAGGATAAAAGTTATAAAAATGTCGGATAGTGTTAACATTATAAATGTGAGTTGGTTGAAGCTGATGGACGAAAGTGAAGAGAAAGAAAATATTGGTAAGATTTACCTTTTAATATGTTCAATGCCTTGATGCTGGCTTAGGATAGCATCACCCCATTTTATTTATATTTTAATAGCATTTAAGTTTTTTTTATGTAGCCTGTGCTGTGTGTCCCATTTAAGATTTACCCCTATTTATTTTATTTATTTTTTTCGATGCCTTGATGCCGGCTTAGAATTCCATCACCCCATTTATTTGCCATCATATTTACCGACTGCTCTTACGGTGAAGGGAAAACATCGTGATGAAACCCACGTTCGAATAAAATTTGAATTCAGATGATATTCGAATGTGACTTAACCTAGGATTCGGGCAAGGTTAGCCTTCGTGTTGCAGAGTTCAGATGGCAGTGGCTCTGTGTAAAAACTTGGTTCCAGTTCAAATCCCGTTGGTTAGGTAGCCGACCCCGACAGAGAACGGGATAAAGCAAGGACTGCCTGGAGGTGCTGCTGCGGGTGTCGTAAGACACGTTTAAGGGACTTGAGGATTCCATGTGGATTACAATTATAGGTGGCAGGCTGACCACCTGCCACTGTATTGTACTCAAATATTAGGCGGACTTGGCGATAGCGATTGCATTTTTATCGACTTCAAAAAAGGAAAAAATAATATTCGTCAGACTTAGGAGAAGGTTTTAGGTTTGAGGTTCGCACTTATATACGTCATTTGAAGTCGGTTCTCTTTTTAAAAAGTTATTACCGTCGCTTAGCGCTCTGCCTAACCCGCAATTTATAAATACGTGATATTCGTAATAGGTAGATGAAGCGTCCATAATTCATTTTATGTGTCAATGTATGTTTATTTTTATTTTATTTTATTTCATTTATTTAGGAAAACCAACAGCTATCATAACATAATACATAATAATGTTGTTGTGATTATCCTGAATCATTGTTATTTTATAAATGTATCGTTAATAGTGCTGTTATTCATAAGATTTCGGTTTTGAATAACATCACCCCATACGATTAGGTATAGAATAAAAAATTAACACTTGCGGGATTTGAACCCTCGGCTTTTCAAGTCACCTGTGCTTCGGAAGACAGGTAGCCGCGTCAGCTAGGTCGTAAACTTATAAATAATACGATCTGTAGCCTAGGCTCATTTGTCGATAATTGATTCAAAATTATTAACTTACTATATTTTTCTTCCACAGACCCAAAACTAGAAGTACACAAGGAGGACATCAAAACCATGGACCCCGAGGTTCCGAAACCCAAAGAGGACCCCGTGAAGGTGGAAGGGCCTCCACGGAAACCGGAGCCGAAGTTCCACATGAGCCCTGATGATGAAGCGGCTTTGAAAGAACTCCTGACTATTGATGAGACATATGCCACTTTGCTGGATCTGGTAAGCATATTGTTTATTACCAGTGAACGGAATAAGTAGTGATTTGAGCACAATGACATCAAAGGCTACGTTAACATAGAGATGGATTCAGGATTACGAACTGTTTTTGCATCGAGCACTGACGCGAGTTTGTCGGGGTCTTGTGCTGGCCAGCGATCCATACATCAGGTAAGCTATTCGTAGCGATTGTTTCACTCGTTCCCTGGTTCTTGTCATCTAGCATCGCCCCATTTCTTTCCCGCGGGTGTCGTAAGAGGCGACTAAGGGATTCGAAGGTTTCAAGTGTATTACAATTTTAGGCGACAGGCTGACCTGTCACTATAGTGATACACGAATTATCAAAAGCAGCCCTCAATATTTGTTACACGTGGCGTTAGCAACCGTATTTTTTAAGGTCGTTAACGATCTGCCTACCCCGCATGGGATAAACGGGTGGTATGTATGTATGAATGTATATACTTGAAGAATAATATGCTTTTAATAACCTAGTTTTCATTTTATCTAAATTATTGAAAAAAAGTACTGCTCGGAAATCCCAAGAAAAAATAGGCGCCTCCACAATATAGAACTACGTCGCTACCAATAGTACGTAAAATCACTCTACCTACTCCGATCTTTAATACAAAGTAAAACAACTGTTTTCTTATATTTTTTGAAGCTATTGAATTCCTCGTCTAGACTAACCTTATTTTTTCCGAATACGTCAACAATGTACTTTAATTATATGTTTCAGCTAGAGCAGTTCTCGCCGGGCGAAGACGGCATACAGTTCAACAGGAAACTGCGGCATTTTGAGTCGACAGTCACCACCATGTGCCCTGATGAAGCTATGCTCACGTGAGTATTTTACCTTATTGATTAAGTGCACAATTGTTATTGGGATTTTGGTGTTCAACTTTGAATTATACTTTTTTAAATATATTACTCCTTTTATACAAGTGAAACGCAGAGATATGCGTCAGCCCCCTTCGGGGACAGGCAGGATGCACTCTGGGGTGTCTCATGGGTCTATTTCGTTATTGTTGTATGTTTACTGGGCCTGTTTCATTACAATTAAGTGTTTATTGGGCCTATTTCATTATTTTTGGATATTTACTGGGCTTATTTCATTATTGTGGAATGTTTCCTGGGCCTATTTCATAATTATGGGAGGTTTACTGGGCCTATTTCATTATTGTTGTATGTTTACTGGGCCTGTTTCACTACTGTTGTATGTTTACTGTGCCTATTTCATAGTGTTTACTGGGTCTATTTTAGTATCAATATGTGTTTACTGTGCCTATTTCATAGTGTTTACTGGGTCTATTTTAGTATCAATATGTGTTTACTGGGCCTGTTTCATTATTGTTGTATGTTTACTGAGCCTATTTTCATAACCTTGAACAATACACATAAAAACTATAATCTCACGTTACCAGGCAAGCTTTCGCGACATTCCGCGCGGCGGCGCTGCAGAGCTCGGTGACGGCGCGCAAGCTGGCGGCCGTCGGCGCGTCCTTCACGCGGCAGCAGCGCCAGCAGCTGCTCAGGGGGGCCCTGCTCAACCAGGTCATGCAGGGCACCTTCTCCAGTGAGTACAGCTTAGAAGTAAAGGACATCTCGGCTACATAAATTTTAGACCTCCCAATCATAAAATTGCCAACTGACTAAATCTATTTGATGGGAGGTTCAAAAAAATTTCTCATATTTCGAGGTATGTTTCTTGGGAAAAGTGTTTTTCAGTTTCATGGCCTGATGCCGTGTGATGCCGGCCTAGAATAGCATCACCCCACATCCTTTCCGCGGGTGTCGTAAGAGGCGACTAAGGGACTCGAGAGTATTGGTGTATTACAATTTTTAGGCGACAGGCTGACAACCTGTCACTATAGTGATACACATGTTTTCTGAAACAACCTTGGAAAACAATCCTCAAAAATGTCAGACGTGGCGATAGTGACCGTATTCTTACGGCCGTTAACGCTCTGCCTACCCCGCAAGGTGCGGTACTCTCGTAGGTGGCGCTGGCGCTTCAATTGAGTCTTGCAAAACTAGTTGTCATTTGTATGGGACAATCTATCCAGTGCGTAGATAACTTCATATCAATGGTATAGTGTGTCTCCCATACAAAATTACCAACTAACCAACCAATTTGTTTGAGACGTCCAAAATATTTCCTCATATTTCGACCCGGCGATGTTTCTTGGGGAATATGTTCAGTTTCATGACCTCATTCACCCTTTAAAACAATTGCACCTTAAACCTTTGCTAATACTTTTACACCTTACAGAAGGTTAAATTTAATTAATTAAAAGTACAAATATTTTAGGGTGTGTTCTAAACATAAAACTGAACAACTTTTTCCTGAACCTTTTATTTTTAAGTATGAAAAAAAAAATACTTCCCATAGTAAATGACTCGGTTGGTCGGTACTTTTTCTACTGGAGACCCAAAAATTTTTTCATATTCCCAAAAAAGTTTTGGACAAAGTTGTTTAGTTTCGTGTAGAAACACACTTAAAATATTTTTACTTAATTAAATGTAATCCTATATTTATATTATTTTCAGAGCTGGATCTTTTGGAGCGTGCCAACCCGTCATTCCTGATAAACGCTGCCAATCTCATGGGAGACTATTTTGCAGGTAAATTATCTTCCACAATTTTAGTCTAGAAACTTCTACATTAGGCTTCTGACGTTTTGCTGCTGACGTTATGCTTATGTCATATATGCATGTTTGGCCGAGTTTTTATTTAAAAAAAATTGCCTTAATTTCTTTGACGTTATCATTATTTGCCAAATTATTGTAGTTTGGAGGAATGTGCTCTGAAAAAGCTCTGTGAAAACGGAAAGAATACATCGATTTGCCGAATTCGACTGATTCGCTCCGGCCAAATATGCTTTCATAGGATTTCATAAGAATTCTAAAAAGTCTGTTCGTTCGGTGCGGATAATTTTGCATTCACCTTATGACAGCCCTCATACGTTACTCGTTTTTCTTAACATATTTTTGTTTTCCTTTATCGTGGTGTTTGTACTTACTTACAAGCATCATTATCACATCACATCTGCCTATAGCAGTCCACTGCTGGACACAGGTTTCCCCCAGGGTACGCCACAATGAACGATCGAGCTCGACTTTCAAGTATGTTTATGTCCACTTCCAGAGGCGCGGCTATGCAACGGCAACAAGGTGCACATCCTGGCGAGTCCGCTGCTGCAGTACATGCGCGCGCTGCTCAACAGCGACGACATCCGGGCGCACCGCAGTCTGGCCACACAGGTAATTAATACAGAACTACATACATACATATATAACGCCTTTATCCCTTGCGGGGTAGACAGAGCGTTAACAGCCGTAAGAATACGGTCGCTATCGCCACGTTTGACATTTTTGAGGATTTTATTCCAAGGTATCTCTTTAAGTCTAGAGTGAATAGGCATCTTCTGGGCAAGCTCGCTCCACCGTAGATCCCATCTCTGCTCTAGGGTAAGATTGGGGTCAAGAGGAAGCCCATCACAGATAAAAAAAAAAAAGGTAGTTTCAGAAAACATGTGTATCACTATAGTGACAGGTTGATACAGGATACATAACTAGTTTTACAATAACGCTTTTCCAATTTATTAGGATTTAATGCACTCACAGTGCTAGATTACTCTCACAAGGAATTGAGAAATTGCCGAGGGTGTCCAGTGGTGTGTCGATAGCTCAGTAGTGGTAGAGCAGTGGGCCGGTAGGTTCGATTCCCGGTCGTTTGTCAATTTTTTATTTTCTTATTTTTATTTATACTACTTGTACTTCTTCTCCAATTCCGTTCTTTTTCTTTTCGGAAAGGCCACTAACAACTTTTGTTTATTAACTGTCAAAATGTTTTTATTTGGCATAAACTTCTGTCAAAGAGTGTTTACTGGGTCTCGTTCATTGTTAATGAGCGTTTATTTAGCCTGTTTCATTATTATTGAATGTTTACTGGGCCTATTTCATTATTGTTGACTGGGCTTCATTTATTATTATTAAATGTTTTTACTGGGTGTATCTATTTCTTTATCAATTAGTGTTTAACCTTTTGCACGCCAGAGTTTTTTTACGTCGGCACACCCCCGACGCCAAGCATAGAAAAATGTGAAGATGGTAAAAACTTATCGGCAAGCAGCCCGGTGTCTTAAACAAGACAGAATGTAAGTTATAAAAATAGGTAAATTTGGACTACTTTAGTCGTCAGTGGCGTCGTATGTACGCGAGCGTTTAGCAACTATAGTGGTCATTGGCGTTCAAAAGGTTAATTAGGCCTTATAGATTGTCTATGTAGAAAAAAAAATCGATACTTATTTGTATTTTTTTTATTACAGCTAATGCAAAATGGCCGCGAACTCCTGTCGGTGCTGGCTCAAGAACTTGACGACCTGTCAATTTCGATCCGTCTCCGCCTCTTAACCCCCCCTCCTGTCAGCATCATCTGGCTTTTACTGTCAGCCGATCTATGCCTCAACAAGTTCCTGCCATTACCCAATACATTACAGCAATTTTATGCCTCTCATCTTGAGTTGACTTCCGATGAAAACTACAGTGAAGTTAGCTATGGGTCGTGGAAAAAGAGCCCGGAGAAGGACGAATTCAAATCTGACAGCTCGGATTTCGGTGACAAGATCAGCCAGAACCTGTCAAATATAAGTCTCAACCATGATGAAGATCACAAACCGAAGTTGAGACCGATATTAGGAGCCGGAGCGGCCAAACTCAGACAGAGCCAGGAGCAAGCGATATCGATAAGCCAGGATACTTATGAACCCTGGACCAAAAGCAGTTTAGCTAAACGGTACGATCTCAACTCGTGGAGGCAAGCCGAAGAGGAAAAAAAAGATGAAGACTACGGTCAAAATTTCCAACAAGTCACCGTCCCGGACTACCCCCCCCCCCCACCAACCATCACCAACCTCCGCTACACAGTCAACAACTACCAGCAAGAATCCTTCCCAAATTACTTACAACAAGGAGACGGAGCTTACATACAAAACCAGTACTCGAACAATCAAAATTTCACACCGCAAGGGGATTTCTATGCCAATGAGAAACCGTTCCCTCAGGAACAGGTTCCGTTTACTCCGGACAAAACTGACTTCGTACCTCAGTACCCTCAAGACAGGCCGGTAGCGGAGAGGGTCAACAATGAGGTCCAGAAGAATGCCAACCGAAGAAATACTGGACCCGGACCCATAGAAAATTGGAGGAAAGAGAAGAGTGACTTGAAAGAGGATTCTAATAGGTAAGCGTTTATTTTATTCTTGTACATATAAAAGGCATTTGTTAAAGAAATATTGAAATTTGTCAGCTTATACAAGCTTAGAGACTGAACAACTTTTTTGGTTTGTTTTCTTAAATTGTCAGATCTCTTTCTGTATCATTTCGTGTGGGACACGGAGTCGTCCAACGATCCAATGAACCAGAGTCAGAATTTTTCAACCTCCTATCTACAATTATCACGCTTCTGACATGGTTGTGTAACGACCGTCGTCTAAGTGATCATAGACAGCAACCAGCGCCTACGGCTCAACGTGCCATCCGAAACACGGAACCATCTTTCTAACGGACAATAGGGGAACTTATTTTATTGGCATATAATAAATGCAGGTCCTCCATACATAACAGTGTTGTCAAGTTTAAAAATACTATAAATTATAACCCTTTCGGTCACTTAGACCCAGTTCCTGATACGTCCAGTGGTCCTTTCCATTTCCGCGAACGTCCATTACCGCGAACGTCCATTTCCACGAACGACCATTTTCGCGAACGTCCACTAATGGTGATGGATTGTGACCGCTGTTAAGAGCGACACTTAAAAAACAAACATTAGAATAAATAACTACAAGTACTTAAAAATGATCAGTATTAGTCTCCACTACTTTAAATTTAGTTTTTATTTTAAAGATTTTTCTTATTAAAAATATTATTTTTAAGTCACACAGTAAAACAGTTTTAATAGTATTTTTTTTTTATTCGGTCTGAAATTTTCCATAAGGTATTTAAATTTTGCCCTGGATGATTTATACATACAATTTGAACCCGGTGGCACAGCTGTCGGTATGTCAACTACTTTGTGTACAATGAAATTAAAAGACAAGTCAAGGTAATATCTACTTTTTACTGCAGTAAAACGCCGCGGGTAACAGCTAGTAGTAAAATATTTTTTAAGTTCTTTACGCTACTTTCTTCAATATGAACGAAAATGTAACTACGAAGATTAGGAACCTATGACACTATTAGTCACTATTTCATAACTAATGCTTCTGCTATATACCTACTTGAATAAGGATCAGACTTTCTCGAAACTGGACAGTCGAGGAATGAACGTTCGCGGCACTGGACTTTCGCGGAATGGGCGTTAGCGGTAATAGACTTTCGCGGAATGGGCGTTAGCGGTAATAGACTTTCGCGGAATGGGCGTTAGCGGTAATAGACTTTCGCGGAATGGACGTAAGCGGAAATGGACGTAAGAGACCACTGGACGTATCAGGAACTGGACCTAAGTGACCGAAAGGATTATTCTAAAGTTGTAAAACAAAACAGTTTAATAGACTTGTAAAATTTGGTAAAAGTTTTTCGATATTTCCTTAACTAGCACATTTGGTAACAGCAATTGGTTATGGGCATTATAACTTATATTGTCACTCTTGCTATCATATTGAACTAGCAATAAGTACAGGGTGTTAGGAAAACTACTATGTTCCTTTCAAGGGATGAACTGGCCCATGAAACTGAACAACTTTTTCTAAGAAACATAAGTATAAATTTGTAAAAAATAAATTTTGTTCCTCACATACAATCTAACTCGGTCAACTGGTACACTTTGTATGGGAGTATCCAAAAGTGTTTTTATATATCAACCTGTGTTCACGAGGGAAAGTTGTTCAGTTCTAAGGGTAGGTTCACCCCTTAAAATTTAGTAGTTAGCCTTACATCCTGTATAATAAAAGTCATGCTTGAAATGCACTATCATTTCAACAATAAACTTAAAACTACTGGAGCGATTTTGAAAAATCGTTTACACTTCTAGTATACCTACATTTTCCCAAAGTATCATTACCGCGGTAAAAATACTTATTACCAGAGTAAATGCGGATGAAACTAATAAATACAGTTTAAAAAAAAACAGCTGTCACATGTTTTCATCCTAAGTATGTAACTTTAGTGTTATAAACTAACCGTTTGATGCCGGCTTAGATTAGCTACCCCGTTTCTACCCGTGGGTGTCGTAAAAGACAAATACGTGATACCCAGGGAATTAGCAGCAGTGTGAATATTTATATTTTGCCGTGTGATGCCGGCTTAGAATAGCATCACCCCACATCCTTCCTGCGGGTGTCGTAAGAGGCGACTAAGGGACTCGAGGGTATTGGTGTATTACAATTTTTAGGCGACAGGCTGACAACCCGTCACTATAGTGATACACATGTTTTCTGGAACAACCTTAGAAAACAATCCTCAAAAATGTCAGACGTGGCGACAGCGACCGTATTCTTACGGCTGTTAACGCTCTGCCTACCCCGCAAGGGATAAAGGCGTGATATATGTATGTATGTGTGAATATTTACAGTATTTTGCGCCTGCCAAGCAAACTGAGTATGGAAACGCCCCCCAATTTGGGTAGGCCCATGTCCAGCTGTGGACTATTGTGGCTGTAGTACACACATACACATACCACGCCTTTATCCCTTGCGGGGTAGGCAGAGCGTTAACAGCCGTAAGAATACGGTCGCTATCGCCACGTCTGACATTTTTGAGGATTGTTTTCCAAGGTTGTTTTAGAAAACATGTGTATCACTATAGTGACAGGTTGTCAGCCTGTCGCCTAAAAATTGTAATACACCAATACTCTCGAGTCCCTTAGTCGCCTCTTACGAGACCCACGGGAAGGATGTGGGGTGATGCTATTCTAAGCCGGCATCACGCGGCTAGTAGTAGTAGTAACATTCACAGGAAACGCTACTGCCCATTTCCTGAATGAATTATTTTATCCCCAAGTCGATTTTTACGACACCCGCGGGTAGAATAGTATTGTGGACTGGCAGATCAAATGAGCTACTATTTAAAACGATCTAAAACAGTATTTTGTATGAAAATAGCAATGTATGACGTCATACATTGCTAAATGGGATGGTGTCAGAACACTTACTTTTATATAATTTTTCTGTTTATTTATTCAAACTTTGAATATGTATTTTGAAAAATTATTAATGAAGTCAGTAGTATTTTTGGACAATAGTTTTAAGCGTACAACTTTTATATTTTTTTAATGACCCAGTCCACAACCGAATTGGGGTGATACTATTCGAGCCGGCATCACACGGCAACTACACAATAAATGGTGGAACAGATTATTCCTAAACTTCTACTAATTCCATTTTTTAGGAACCGCCCTAAAAACTGGACCCGTCAGATGTCTAAAGACAGCATCAATGACGAAGAGAAAGATGTTGACAAGTTTAAAAACCGACCAATCAGTGCACGCCCGGGTAAGCTTTTTTTGCACCACTTCCCATCTCCTCACTTGCCAATGGTTGCCTGGAAGAAAGTCTCAGCGCTAAGACTGCTTTATATAATGTGTAAAAATATTAGCTGCAAACGTTTTAAGGGGTGAATCAGCCCATGAAACTCAACAACTTTACCCAGGGAACATTATGTCAAAATATGAAAAAAAAATTGGGCCTCCCATACACAATTACAATTTATTCAATTCGAAATATAAGAAATGTTTGTACCTCCCATACAAATTGACTTTTTCGGTTGGTAATTTTACGATCGTTCATGCTCTGCCTATCCCGCAAGGGTTAAAGGCGTAATTTGTGATTTGATTGAACAATTTGTATGGGAGATTCAATATTTTTTCTTATTTCGACCTATGTCCCTTGCAGAAAGTTGTTCAGTTTCATAGGCTGGTTCATGCCTTCAAATATTTGCAACAATCTTTTTACATCCTGTATATTCGTAGTATAGTTTCGGTGTCTACAAAAAGACCTATTTTTAACTACATACATTTTCTCATCTACCATTTACACAGCTCCTACTAAAATCACTTGCTCTCCGTAAGCTTAAATTAGCACAGCTGTCATTACGAAAGATAAAATAAATACAGATTGTCACATTTGGACTACATTGGAGATGGTATAATGCACCCCAATATTGTTTAAACAATTTTGTGTCTTCTGAATAACACAATACACAAAAAAAAACATTTTTGGTCTTTAGGTTTTTCAATTCTAATTGAAATTTTTGAACGTCCTGATTTAAGGTTTATAACCAATTCTTACCACGATATAATCCATTTTAGAATGCTCTGAAATTACGAGTCCATTTTTAAATATTTGGACACAGTATACGTAACCGCAAAAGATGAAATTAGCGCAGTGGTAGAGCAGTGGGCCGGCACCCCACGCGGCCCGGGTTCGATTCCCGATTTTTATTTATGAAAATAATATAGCACTGTGAGTGCAGTAAATCCCAATAAGATGAAATTTACATTATTTTAATAAATTCCTTGCAGCGAACCGTCTGAACCGTCGCAACAGCTCTGACAATTCAGACTCGGGGGCCGCGGACCCAAACTCCCCCCCACCGGCCCACAAGAACCCGCCCCCCCCTCGCCGGCACGTCACCGAGGTCCCAAGGAATCATAAGTACTGGGACCACGACGATCGGTGTGACAAGGACTACAACAGTTAGTGCTAAAGTGACAAGTGACGGATTACAAGTTTGTGACACGTAAATTACAAGTGTGCATAGATTGTGACGAAAATTACAAGTTGGCGGTGAAAATTACATGTTTGTAAGTGAATATTACAAGTTTGTACCGCGAAAGTATGACTTGGCAAAAAAATTGTTTAGTGATGAGCTACTAAGATTTCAGTTTTAGTATTTTGGTGCTATGATTTTGTATAAATTTGCATCAGTTTAGTTTAAAAGTAAGATTTATAAATTTGGCTATTAATGGAACCCTTGCAAATGAACAAATGCACATAATAATATAGTCTAAAAAATAAAAATATAATTAAATTATACATATAGGTAATTCAGAGAATAATTGTGGTCACAAAAAGACAATTCAATTCAAGTTTAAGAGCTCTGAATTTTGGTTATAATGGGATAACTACTAGACTAGTATGTACAAGTATAAAATTTTGTATGTATATGAGAATGATTAGGTGAACGAAAATTCTAAATTAACCTGTATTAACAGATGTTCATACTAGTAAAATTTTGTAATATGTAACAAAACTAATGTAATAAAATAACTGAGAAATATTACCTAGACTTTAAATTACTAGAATACTTATGTGCATTTCTTAGTATTCAAATACATATTAAATAAACTTAATAAAATAATTCAGCACGTCACGAAAACCTATTACAAAATAGTCAGTAAAAATTATTGTTTGCAATATGATAATGCAAATTACATAAAATATAGTTTGCGTGTTTAATATAGATTTTATTGAACATAGAAAGTTTAGGTATTTTTTAACATTCTGACTAGCTAATTAAAACTTTTTTTAATAATTTGTTCAATTCTATGTACCTACCTCCGACTCATGACAAAATCTAAAAAAAATATGCATAATGTCTGTGTCGCAAAATGCATTATATCTACATTTCCACATTTGTAACAATTTGTTGTGTGTGAAAAATTTATTAGTGGCGAAAATTACAATTTCGTGATAAAAAATCATTTATGTAATGAAAATTACTTTAGAAGTACAAAAAAACACTTAAAATGATAAATGATGATAACTTCAGAATTAAAGGAAAATTACGCTTTTGTGATAAAACATCTAAGTTTTTGTAATTTATTTTAGCATTTTGCGATGTAGGCATAATTATTACCCACATTACAATTACTTACCGGTAATTGAACAGAATCTAGGATAAATTTAACTAATACTAATTAGGTAAAGTACACTACAACTAAGTTTTTTAAGATGTAAAATTAGTTCATAGCATTTATAGCATTAAAATAACAGATTGCTCTGTCTGTCTGTCAAATTAGAAGTACTACGGTGGCTCGACTGTATTATCTAGGTGTAGATTTATGCGACTATTTTAAATCGTAAAAAATGCCTTCTCTCAAAATGTGCCTAACCGAAAATGTCATTTGTAAAAGGTAGGAACACAAAACAACTGATTGAAAAAATATGAATCTAAAATGTGGTAAAAAAGGGAAACGCAAAAAACTATACAGGGCGTAAAAAAATATCTGCAATTATTTTAAGGGGTGAAATAGCCCATGAAACTTAACCACTTTCCCTAAGGAACATCGGCCGAAACATGAAAAAAAAAATTGAAATCAATTTGTATGGGAGGTCCAAAACTTTGTTTCATATATCGACCTATGTTTCTTAGGGAAAGTGATTCAGTTTCATGGGCTGTTTCACCCCTTTAAATATTTGCAGCAATTTTTTTTTAATACTCTGTATAAAAATATTCGACAGATGGCGTTCTACGCCGCCATACACTATGTCTCATGACTCTTTTGACTTGCCTGTCATCAAGCCCATACAAAAAAGTACTAAAACTTAGCTTCACATAGTCAACTAAGTACTGCCTTATATTATAAATAAGCATGAAATGGAAGGCGTGTCTGTAGGTAGCTACAGGATGTAAAAAAAATTGCTGCAAATATTCTAAGGATCGGACAAGCCCATGAAACTGAACAACTTTTACTAAGGAACATAGGTGGAAATATGAAAAAAAGATTCGGCCTCCCCATACAAAAGTACCGACCAACTGAGTCAATTTGTATGGGAGATATGAAATTTCCTCATATTTCGACCTATTTTTAATTGGGGATAGTAGTTCAGTTTCATGGGCTGTTTCATCCCTTAAAGTATTTGCAGCTAATATTTTTACACCTTGTATTGTGTTTAATTTAGCAATTAAATGGGTATGTTCCCGTTGCCCCTGAGATCTGTGTCCCAAAAAAAAGTGGGGTAAGGTTTGGCAGGCTGGGGCAAGGAGTAGCATGTAAGATGTTGCCCAATCCTTTCTGCCACAACTTACCATACCTGCTGTGCCTTGTCACACCTTGCCCCATCATGCCAAACTTTGCTACATTTTTTTTGGCCTTTGCTCACTTTTGTCCCCACAATATATGTCACTAGTGACAAATCATTTAAAAATTCCCGTTTGTCTCTAGTGACAAATGGGAATTCCCAACTGTCACTAGTGACAGATTTGGTGGGGACAAACGGGCACAAAGGTTTTTGGGGACAACGGGAACACACCATTAAATGTACAAGTTTCATAAGAATGATTTGTAAACAAAATCGATTTTCGATAATGATAGGAAGATATTTTGGAATTTTTATGCTTTAGTTTCTCATGAAATTGTTCGGATTTGAAATATAAATGCAAATATTGTTTAAAAAATAAATATGTTTGATATTGCAAATGCAAATTATATGTCAAACGTGAGAGTTTTTGCACCAAAATGTACATTATAATAAATTTTGTCTAAATACTTATCTGTTTTCAAGGTGTATTGAAATTAGAGCTATTCCTTCTATTTGGAATTAAATTGTATATTTTCATGTGTTCAATGGCTGTACTTATTATTTTCTTTTTAATATTCTTCTCTACGTATGGGGACATCGAGTCGTCCAACGACCCAGTGAACCCTAGTGTCAGAGTTTCCTTAATATTTATTTAGTGTATTTTGGCATTGGTATGTTATTGTATATATGGTTGTCTCAAATGTTCTTAAAATAAAAAATAGCTTATCTTTAAAGGCTTTAGGTTTATATTTATAATAAATAACGGCTCGCCCAGCGGTTTCACTCACTGCTAATTGTTTTCCCGTGGGAATAAGAATTTTTCCCGGCATGTATACATACACCTTTGTCTTTAATAATTCTCATTCTCTTTGCCTTATCCCGTTCTCTGTCGGGGTCGGCTAGCTAACATAGGGGATTTGCTGTGGAACCAAGTTTATACACATAGCGACTGCCATCTAACCTCTGCTACCCGAAGGTTAACCTGGCCCGAATAGGTTAAGTCACATTCAAATATCATCAGAATTCAATTTAAAAAACTGTGTCAAAATCTGTTGTGCAGTTTTAAAGATATAAGAATACATAAATACAGACATAGGAACAGACGCGAGAAGCGACTTTGCTTTTTACTATGTAGTGACAACATTTCTTAAAATTAAGAAAATGTTTCATCTTGTATCTCAAAACGTATTTATTCTTTATTTACTTTACTAAGTTAGTAAAAATTATTATGTTTATGTATAAAGCGGTATTTCATTTTTCCTCTTGTATTTAGGTACATGAAAATTGCTCCGCCGAAGCCTCTTGTCTCAGTGGTTTGGTTGTTTTTTATGCTCCGGACTGCTGGGAATAATAGTTTCATTAGTTCGGTTTGACATCTAACCGGGCTAATGAGCCTTTCTCTGTAGTTCGGTTAACACAAAAAGTAACAAATACAAAAAAAAAACAGATTACATGTAACAAGTTGGTATACCTATATTCTGTAAATATACCTGTGACGTTTGTGACCTTGGAGCAAATGCTATGATATAAGGTTCATTTTCCTAGTAAACAAACTAAAATACACCTTATGTCGTAGCATTTGTTCCATGTTCATCCATTAAATGGTTTCTTTATTTGGAAACTATATTTGTAGCATGTTGTCTTTTTTTTACCACTAACTGAACTACAGATAAAGGCTCACTAGTCCGATTAGACATCACAACTGAACTAATGAGACTTTTAGTATCAATAGTCCGGGGCGGATTAAACAACCGAATTACTGGGACAAGGGGCTCTGAAACGTGTTGTAAAAATAGTTATAGATTAATTAAAAATAATATTGTAGATTTTGTAAGGGTTGCTAAGAAAACTAGAAAATGTACTCTTATTTCTTAGCGGGAATGCTAGTTAATATTTTGTAGCGTTTCAAATAGTAAATAAAGCGAATTAATTTTGTTTTATATCGAAAACTGTGATGAAAGTTAAAAAATACAATTTCTAGAAAACTTACAAAATTCTACCACAGGTAAAACATATCCTAATAGATGGAGCCACAGTACGCGTTATTGGCTTTAAGATACTTGCATTATTTCCCAGGCAACGATTGAGCCGCGGTAGGTCAGTTGGTGAAGATGTCACTAGTACTAATAGCGAAGGTCGCAGGTTCAAATCTTGCCTGTGGTGGACATTTTGCAAGTTTTCTCAAAATATGTACTTATTTTGAATTGAAAAGTTTTTAGATATAAAACATCACCGACTTACTATTTTTAAAGCTGTTATTTAAGGCAGGTATGGCCTTATTTGTCTATTTAGTTAGACTAATCTTTTTTCTTTACTTACTGTATGAACAAAAAAAAAAGAATTATTTAATTTCGCAAGATGGCCGCCGCCGTGGTTTCATTGAAAATTATGTAATCTCGAAATAAAATTTAATTTAATTTCGGAAATTGTTTTTTTATTCATTTTCATTTATTTGTACAAGCAATCAATTATTTCTATAACACTTTAACACGAAATACTTAAATATAAAACACACCTTACTTAAATATTTAAATACTTTTTCAATTCCATTCAATTCAATTTCATTTCAGGGAAATACAAATATTTTACTATTTTCAAAACAAACAGTACTTTTTTTTATAAGATACTGTTTTCTTAAAATACTAATATATAGGGCGATTGGAAGATTGAGGCTTTCCTTTCAAGGGATGAACCAGCTCATGAAATTGAACAACAGAAAAAAAAAATTTGGCCCACCCATACAAAATTACCGACTAAATAAATTTATATGGGAGGACCAAAATTTTTTTTCATATTTCGACCTATGTTCCATGGGGAAAGTTGTTCAGTTTCATGAGCTGGTTCTTCCCTGAAAGGAAAGCATCAATTTTCCAAACACCCTGTATAGTAACAAAACATTAGGCCTTATTGTTACCGAATTACCTACTATTAAAAATCCATTAAGCCATTGTCACGATGTTTTTATGTCTGTTAATAATTAATCATTATTAATGATGACTGTCGCAAAACAGGCCTAGTGCGGAAATTCATAAGTATGTAACTAATTGTGTGATGTTTTTGTAAACTTTATGGCATATAAATATACAGGATGTTAGGAAAAGTACTGACTTTATTTCAAGGGGTGAACCAGCCCATGAAACTGAACAACGTTCCCCATGGAACATAGGTGGTTTACCCCTTGAAAGGAAATCAGAAAATTTCCTAACCCTCTGTATTCAGAGGTATTTTTCAATTTAACGTCCATGTCTCAAAATGGTTATTCATAAATAAGTAGCAAAATCTCAGAACGACTCAAGTCCTTTTGACCCAAGAACTCAGAATGTCCTGGTTCAATGAGACTGACATTTTGCAACATTCGGTAATTTTTGCGACACTGGCATTCTGCACGTGTATGTAAAAAATAACTATTCGGCAGTTAGGTAACTAGGTGTGGTTTAAGCTCATTTACTAGATTTGCAAAACCTACAACATCAAAGATTTAAATAATAATCATTATATTCAGACATATTTTTATTTATTTATGACTTCCAAACTTGACAAGCGCGATTTAGGAATATAATCCAGTGAATAGTACCTACCAGCAAATCTGTATGTAAATCTCTCTATACAACGCCATCTTTTAGCTTTTGGGCGAAAAATGTATCCCACTTCTGACATAGATTGTGCTAATTATTACATACATACATACATATATCACGCCTTTATCCCTTGCGGGGTAGGCAGAGCGTCAACGGCCGCAAGAATACGGTCGCTATCGCCACGTCTGACATTTTTGAGGATTGTTTTCCAAGGTTGTTCCAGAAAACATGTGTATCACTATAGTGACAAGTTGTCAGCCTGTCGCCTAAAAATTGTAATACACCAATACTCTCGAGTCCCTTAGTCGCCTCTTACGACACCCGCGGGAAGGATTTGGGGTGATGCTATTCTAAGCCGGCATCACACGGCACGTGCTAATTATTTTACTCTTTAATTCTAAAACGACTGTGTTTATTTTAACAAGGTGATAAAAGCAGCTTTTTTAGATCTATTTTATCAACTTATCCGTATATTTTCCACTAAATTTACGACTAAGCAAACAGTGCTCATACGACAAACCATTTTTCTATGAACAAATGTCACTTTGACATTTTGCAAAACTTTCAAAAGAAACGTATTCTTCGTGCGTTTTTTCTGTCTATCGTCCATATCGATGCCATTCACGCTCTACCTACCCCGAAAAGGATTAGCATGTATGTAAAATCCATATACAATGCGTGCTTTTTTCTGGCCCATCGGCCATATAAAAACCATTTATACCTACCCCGCACACATGTAATTCCCCCAATTGGGAGAGGCCCGTGTCCAGCAGTGGACTGTTCTAACGTTGATAGTATGTAAACCAAATCCTATAGATAACTTTACTTCCTTTCTATTGATCCATCGTTCATATAAAGCCATTCACGCTCTGCCTACTCCGAAAGGGATAATCGTGATTGTGCATATGTACTGCCATTAGGGAAGGCCCTTGTCCAGCAGTGGACAGTTGTAACTTTGACAGTATGTATGCCTAAACCTACGAAAACAAAAAGTGCGCAATCTTACAACATTGATCTATTAAAGCCTTTCAAACCATTCACGCTCTGCCTACCTCGAAAGAGATTAGCGTGATCGTAAACATATAATATGGAACTGGGAATGAAAGACTCATGTCCAGCAATGGACTATTGTCGCTATGGCCATGTTATACCTCCCAATTGGGGAAAACCCAGGCCCATTGCGTCTTTTTTGTTGATCCATCTTCCATATAAAGCCATTTACCCCGAAAGGGATAATCTTCATAATTATTATGTAATACCCTCCAATTCTGGAAGGCTCATGTCCAGCAGTAGACTGTTTTAGCTGTGACATATGCCAAATGTATATCCTACTGTATACAACAAGTGATGGGATGTGTAAGCAAGTAGTTGAGTAAGACGGGAGTGCCGGCAGCGACCTCTATGTCCAATGCCTGTTCCTGATCCTCATCTGAGGAGATGGACATCTGACGCACCGGTTCCTGGGCTTCGATGAGTAGATCGGTGGACGTGGTGTCTCCTGGGCGGGCTGTGTCTACGAATACCTAGAAAAAAAATTGAAACGTATTGGAAATATGGTCGCTTTTATAAAAACTCTATCCGCTTTTATTAGTCCTTAAGCCATTTTAGCTGTTACTAATAAAAATAAAAATAAAAGTTACGACGAATAGTTGATATTGTGGTCGCTTTTATTAAAAATTTAGTCGCTTTTATTTTAACTTTAATCGTTTTTATTATCACTTTGGGCGACTGAGGGTTTCAGGTGTATTACAACATTTAGGCGACAGGCTGACAACCTGTCACTATAGTGATACACAAATTATCTCAAACGGCCCTCTATATTTGTAAGACGTGGCGATAGCAACCGTATTTTTACGGCCGTTAACGCTCTGTGTACCCCGTAAGGGATAAAGGCGTGATATATGTATACATATTTTAGATTTTGTTTTTTATTGGTCTAATCTTCTTAATTGTTGGCCTACTTCCTCTGGTTAACGTAATAATATAATAAAATGATATATTAACGACTTACTTCACAAATTACATGTGTACTTATTTAGAACATTATTAAGACTAAGTGTATCATGTGCCTGCACTAGGATAAACCTATATCTCAGGCGATATGCGTAATATGACGAATACTTGATATTGTAAGTCGCTTTTATTAGAAATTTAGTCGCTTTTATTGTAACTTTTATCGCTTTTATTACCACTTTCGTCGCTTTTATTACAACTTTCTAGTAGGCACTGATACCTCGTCGTCTTCTTCCTCCGGCTGCGGGGTCGGAGTGACGTAATATGCAGAATAGTCGGCATTGTAGTCGGTTTCTTCGTCGGAGCTGTAGTCGCTTTCGTCGACGTCGAAGTAGCGGCTCTGGAAAACCAGATAAATCTAAATTAGTATTTTCATTCGTATGGGACACCGATTCGTCCAACGCCTTTTCAACCGCCTTCTGCAAGTAGCAGGCTTCAGACATGGTTGTGCAACGACCGCCGTCTAAGTAATCATAAACAGCAACCGGGCTGATTGTCTAACTCTGATCGGCATCGCAATCATCTTGAAGCTGATTGCGATGGCATCGCGATCGGCTTGATTGCGAGGAATTGTCTAACAGTTTTCGTCGTTATCGGTTTGGGAATGAATGAAACTAGACTTGTGATAGTCATTCTTCTTGCGTTTCGTTTCTACAAGTTTGGCCCAGTAAAACGAATATTTAATTTTTTATTTTTTTCTATAAATGGCTTTTATAATTACATATTTAATGTTCCTTATTATAGAAATCATATATGAAATTTTTGAATTGCATATTTGTTGTATTCCACACAAATAATTGTTTTTATAAAAATGGAACATCAAAACGCATTGGCGTATTGTTGCCAACTTAGTTAATTTTCCACCAAATCTGGGAGCTTAGGCTTCCCTTTTAGCGTACAAATATTGATTTCAGTGATTAGTGGACTTGTTTAGTGAAATGTATTATGGTTTGGCTTATGGTGAGTTTCATTATTTTTGTTACAATATGTGTAATATTAATGTTATTTCTCCAAAAAATGTGAGGGCAAAACATTTGAATAAAAAATTGGTGATTTTTATCTACGAAAATATTTTTTATATTTTTGTGCAGAGAGGCATTTTATTACATTTTTTTTTGTTTTGGGCAATTTTTGCCTAGGATACATCTAGGCCGAGACCCTTGAAGTTTTGGGCCTAGAACTTTGAGGGCCTGTATCTCGGCCTAGATGCGCCTTAGTGCAAAATTGCTGAGGACAAAAGGTGTCTATATTAGGCCTTTTTATATTTTTGTCGAGTAGAGGGGCCTAGGCCTAATATAAACACTTTTTGTCCTTGGCAGTTTGGCCTAAGACGCACCTAAGCCGAGATATTTCTCCTTAAAAGTTCTAGGCCATAAACTTCAAGGGTCTATATCTCGGCTTAGGTGCGTACTAGCCTAAAGTTGCTAGTTACAAAAAGTGTTTGTCTTAGCACTCTCTATACGATAAACTAAAAAAAAAGATTTTAAACTAAAAGAAACATATTTTTGGCCAAAATGTTACTAAGTAAATTATGACAAAAAAAAAAAGAATGTTTTCCCAAGACGATTCATAGGGCCCCCACGTATATACTTTACCAATTGCCCCTTACCGCCCCGAAAAGTATACTCTAACCATCGCTTGTGGTGGGCAGCTTGATTCTTCGTTGGCAACACTGGATGTCTGTTTCGTTTATTATGGCACGGGGAATTGTATTTGTTTTTATACTAAAAAACGCCTTTGTAATTGTAATTCCATGAAGAAGTAAATACACAAGTGGAAATAATGTTGATATGATGACGATACAACAACTATTTCATCATCGTGAAATCGTGTGATTGAAAACAATGCCAGCGAGGAAATTAGTATCAGAGCGCAAATGATGCGATTTAGCATTTTACGACACGACAACTTTATAAAGAACATTATTGAAGGGAAAGTAGAAGGAAGTAGAGGAACACTCCGACCTAAAAGCACTTACTTCACCCAAAGAAGAGGAAAAGTCAATGTTGTGTTGTGTTGTATCAAATGTGTTATGTAAAATCTCTGGCGGAGAGAAGGGAAGAATGGAAATTACTTCACTGACAAGAGTCCAACTCATAAGTTTGAAGAAGTGTGTTAAAGGTACTTATTTTTCTGTGTTTTGCCATAAATCTTATATGGTGTGGTTCTGCCCGCTGCTGTAACTAATTTTCCTGTGGGAGTTTATTGTTTTTATACATATAAACTTGCCTTTTGAGTAACTCTATTTATTAGAAAACTGCATTGACATCCGTTGTGTAGTTAGATTTAAACATGCTTAAAGACAGAGTGAAAAGCAACTTTGCTATTTACTATGGCATGACTTTTTAAAAAATCCTTAGTGTATTTCATTTTCAATAATGTGGTTTTTTTTAAATTGCAGGCCACTCAAATTGCCCCAGAAGAGTGGAGATGAATATTACACGGCAGACAGAAAAATGTTCTTGTGGCATGCCATGCTACGGGATGATTTTTAAAACCGGCATCCACGCGCGCCGCGGAGCCGCTGGCACCAGCTAGTATTTAATAGTCCCAGACATTTATTCCCATCTGCCATGCTCCCATCATTATTGTACTAGTAGAATAAGCCTCCTAAGTGATGGCAGACATTGCAATCTGCCTCGGTGGTGGCCAATTGCAATGTCTGCCACCGCAGGGGCAGCCGTGATGGTAGTAGATGGAAACAAAGGTAGCACTTTGGTGAAATTATTAATGAAGTTATGTAAAGGATTGTAATGATAGGAAATAAAAACTACATGGATGGTAATAATTTTCTTTAATATTATTTTTAATTAAATTTAAATTGTTAAATTTCATTAATATTGTTGGAGCATATATTATGGCATAGATTTATACATAAAAGGTTCCATGTTATCTAATAAATGGTCTTGCTGTCTGTCTTTCTGATTTTTTAATGTGTTCAGCTCACTTTTGCCAATCATCTGCATTGATGGATTCAAATGTTTGTTCTAGCTTTGCACCCATATCTCGAATATTGCATTTCACATTTACACTCCTTACTTTCATTTTATTTCACATTGGAGTCATCATCCAATCCGTGTGGGTGTATATCCGGAGTCACCTGCAAAATAAAAATACTTACATTAAAACTTCCTAAGTATGACTGATGATACAAAAAAATTTTGTAATAAGAATGTGTGTATGTGATAAATGGTCTTGCTTACACTTATCATCTGTCCATTATCATTGGCAAGCCCCCTCCCTCTATAAGATTTCACCGGGCAATTTTAAAGCACATCATGTGCTTCATTGTGTCATGGCTCTTATTTATTGAGTGGTAATGTTTATGGTTGTAGTCAGCCTCTTCATACTCTGCTGGGCGAATGATGGCGACATGGATGCAGTCAATAGTCCAGGAAATCCGATCTACTGCATGAATCTATAACAAAATATAAATTTTAGTTAGTAAACCAACTATTAGTTCAAATTAATATCAACGCATCTACCATATTATTTTAATCTTATTTAAATACACAGCTCAATTTCCTGCGTGCACGCTAGCAAAGCCGCGGAGAACAGTAAGTTAGTCATAAATTAGACTGATCCAATGAGGTAGGTACTTACTTACTTTTGTCTCCGGACGCACACGGAGCGCTGTGCTGTTGGCAGGGAAGGTATAAAGCCCTCGCAGAGGACTTGAAACTTCGACCCTCGCAGCCGAAAATGACTTGTAAATAGTCGTGACAGAGGTCCTGTGTCCAGTCCTTAAATTCGCTAGTTCACTCTCAGCTGCCGTAGAAGGCACTGCTCTTTAGCAACCGCAAGCATAATAGCTTCTGCCCTAACTTCTAACTTGAAAAATTAGAGAATAATTTGATTTATACTTTGATTACGGTAACTCCAAGGCTGTCGGTTTCAAATGACATTAGCCAATTGGTATCGTCTTCGTTTTTAGCTGTCATCGGCGATAGACAATACGAATTAACGTCAAATTACCCAGTTTCATTCGTTCGATTGGTTTCAAGTTTGATCGTTATCGTCTTCAAATTGCCAAGCCGATCGATCGCTTTCAAGTGTCAAAAATTACACAAAATGGCGGCCCGATTGGCTTTAACTGTCAAAATGAAGGCGAAAACGATACTGATCAGAGTTAGACAATCAGCCCGCCAGGACCTACGGCTTAACGTGCCATCCGAAGCACGAAACAATTTTCTTTCTTACGGACAATCGGGTGTTTCAGCCCGCAATGTCCTAACCAGACTGGGAACAAATTCACAAAGTGATAAATATCAACATTGTGAGTCACCCACCGACAAAGGCAGTCGCACTACCTCTGCGCTACATCGGTTGAAAACCTAAATGATTTTATGAAAATGGAAACTTGCGACTATTTTTTGAAGACGAAAATGTCAGTAAAACTTATAAAGCGCTGTCTCCACACATAAGACATGAGACTCAGATAAATAAAATGTATAGAACAGGAGAGACGCCGCCGCCGTATAAGACGCACATCTCATCGCCTATTATTTGTATCATGTACTTCTCACGTGTCCTAATACCTTTAGATTATGTCGAACTATTAGCTAAATATTTGTTTAGCTAGAATAGACAATATTTTGATAAAACCACTGATAAAACCGGTTTGACCAGTAGCAAGCTAATGTAGGTCAGAGCGTTAGCTAATGTGCATAAATAGGTCGTTCGTTTTAGTAATAGTTGTTGTGATTCAACAACTAAAAATTCTTAATCTACGAATGTTAAAATAAGTTTCGTTTTTTTGTGTCTAACAGGTTTTCCAGAATATAAAAATCAGATTCATTTTGCTGTATGTATTTCGTCTGGCTCGATGGCTCGCTCGGAATCTACGTAGATTTCAAATTACGCGGGGCGTAAACGTCAACCACTTTGAAGCCCTCATGTTGCCAGAACTGAAGGTTGAATAGTTACGTTCCGGGTTGGTTTACAAAAACGTTAACACTACGCTAACATTTCTGAAATGTTTGCTTTTCCTGATCTATCCATGAAGTTTTAAGAAAATTGCTCAATTTGAAGTCTCCATTATATTTTTAAGAACGTTCATTTTTTTTAATTCTGTTCTCCACGTCCGCCGCCTTCGAAAATGAAAATGGCGCCGCAAATGGAACACAACGGAACGTCATCCCAGTTTCGCCAACACAGCGACAAAAAATCTTTACAAATGTCAAAACGTCTATGAAAATTACGAAATATATAAATATTCACATGATTAGTTGATTACTCATCGAAATAATCACAACACAATGCATCTCTCTAAAGACGAGACGTTGTAGTTAACACTTTATAAAATTCCCAAATGATAACGCAAAATTTTACAACCAAGTGAAGTGTTTTTGTGATAAAATTAGCGAAGTGCTAACACGGTAGGCTATCGTGATTTCAAGGTTGTTATTATTGTCGTCTTCCTTTGTGTAGTGGAGTACCATGGCGGGCGTATTAGCGCACGATTCGCCTAAATACACGAATAGACTGATATGCTGCGCCCCCGGGACCGTGGAGGCTGGCTCCAGCCCGCCCAGTTCGTCTTCCACGTCTGGCTGCGTATCAGCTGACGATAGTTACGACTCAAATAACGTACCAAAGTCCGTAGCGAACAAGAAACTGAAGATACACAGCTCAGCGACAAAGGAGGACATCGAAAAAGCAATATCACAATGTAAAGAATACATTTTGAACAGTCCACAGTGTTCTGAAGAGCGAAAATGGTTTGTAAGGTATTTAGTAGAACTAAGATTACGTTTAGAAGACTTAAAAGACAATGACGGGCAAGTACGGGTCCGTGTGTCGATAAAGGGGCATCATTTCGAGCAGCAAACGTCACCGAGCAACAGAAAACAGTATTGTGATCACTGTAGCGGAGTTATATGGAGTATCGTTCAGAGTTCTTACGCTTGCACTGATTGTGGCTACCTGTGTCACTACAAATGTGTCGACCACATCTGCAGAGTCTGCGCTCATGTGGTCATGACCGAAAAAGGACAGTTTGAAATGGAAATTTGTCCGGAACAAGGCCTGGCAAATCAAGATTATAAGTGTGCTGAATGCCATACAGCGCTGACTTTCAAAGATTCATGGAACGAGCCCCGACTCTGTGATTACACGGGGTTATACTACTGCGCTACGTGCCACTGGAACGACCAGTCTGCTATACCCGCTAGGGTCGTACACAACTGGGATTGGGAGAAGAAATATGTGTCACGACTTGCGTACCAAATGCTGAAACTCTCCTGGGCCCGTCCATACATTGACGTTGAAAGTATAAACCCGAAACTGTTCAAGTTCATTTCTGAGTTAGACTGGATTCATAAGATGCGGAAAGGGCTGGAGTGGATGCGTCGGTACCTCTGTGCCTGCAGCGAAGGCACTGCCTTACTGTCACCACTGTTTGTGCAGCTCGGAGACGTCAACAAAAAGTACTCCATGGCACACCTTCAAGCAATAAACGACGGCAGTCTTGAAACCGAACTAAAGGAGTTAATGGAAATATGTCGGTCACACATAACGAGTTGCGCTTTATGTTCCGGCAAAGGTTATCTGTGCGAAATCTGCAAAAACAATGAAGTTATATACCCTTTTGACAGTGGAGCGATTATGTGTGAAAAATGCAATACTATGTACCACCGCAGTTGTTGGCTAAGGAAAGGTCAGACATGTTTCAAATGTATTCGGATGCAGGAACGTAAAAAGCAGCAAGTCGAGCCCGATGACGAAACGGATACTCATTTAGAGTATGACATAGATAAATTTGTTAATTAATTTTTTGTACCTGACTTTATCTCATATATGTTTCTTTGTTGACATGCATTATAAATGTACTATTATTTTGATTCTTATAAAAATTAAATAAGTAATTGTTTTTTAACCATTGTATTCTAAACTAGACAACTTGCTTGTGGACTGGGTCTTCAATAAAATATAAAAGTCGTACACTTAAAACTATTGTCTAAAAATTCTATGGACTACATTCATAATTTTTCAAAATATTCAAAGTTTGGATTAATAAACAGAAAAATTATATAAAAGTAAATGTTCTGACGCCATCCAAAATAGCAATGTATGACATCATACATTCATATTTTTCATACAAATTACCATTTGATCATTTTAAAAGAAGCTAATTTGACCTGCCAGTCCACAACACTATTGTATGTTTGTATTATTTTTGTATAAGTTCTCATCCATAATAATAAGTTCTTCTTCTTTTCGTGTGGGACACCGAGTCGACCAACGACTCGATGGACCCTAGTGTCAGAATTTTTCAACCGCCTTCTACAAGTAGCAGGCTTCTGACATGGTTGTGTAACGACCGCCGTCTAAGTGATCATAGACAGCAACCGGGACCTACGGCTTAACATGCCATCCGAAACACGGAACCATCTTACTTACGGACAATCGGGTGGTTCAGCCCGCAATGTCCTAACCAGACTGGGAACAAATTCACAAAGTGATAAATAACTTTGTGAGTGACCCACCGAGAATCGAACCCGGGACCTTCTGCGTCAAAGGCACTCGCACTACCACTGCGCCACATCGGTCGTCAATAAGTTGAACATTATATTCATAAATGTCAGACTTTTTTCATTGGATAGTATGTAGTATCTAATCTACCTGATAGTTAAAATATGGTGCCCAAAGGCTATTAAAGTTTTGTTTGACTAAATTAACAGCTATACATATAACCTTGTAACACCCAGATGCCTTTTAAAAGTATATCGCTCTATAGTGGTTCAGGCCCAGGCCGTTGCAAAGATTACTTTAGAAAGCAACCTTATAGCTAGAAACTTGGGCATAATGTAAACTAAAACTGTAATTTAATTATGTAAACTAAGTATATCTTGGTTTTTAATATTTTCTGGTTCAAACTAATTAAAAAGTGGCTCCCTGAGGCATTTTATATGATATCAGTAGACTCCTGGGTTTACTGGAACTGTAAATTACCATGGCAACAGAGTACTTATAAGGCCGAATCATACCTTTTAAAAGGCATCCGGGTTGATATCTGAAAAAAGCCTACAGCTTCCGGGCCCTTACATACAAGTATGTTGATAAAATTTCATTGCAAGTCTGACAAAACCTTGATTTTTCAAGAGTTATAAAAACTACTAAAGACACAAACAATCATAGACAGATTTGAGAAAATAATAAAGGTTTTTAGTAGACTTCAAAACCCTAATTATTGAGTAAGCTTGACTGAATGCTTATATTGCATTGCATGATTTTTTTAAGGTGCTATAACTGAGGAATGCTTTAAAACAGTAACGTAAAAAATCTGGCTAACATGTAAATAATTTCCTAAATAATGTTAATAACTTAGTAAGAACAAATAAATAATGAGTAATGATTATGTTACTATACATTACAGATAACAACATGATGTTGTATTTTTTCATTTGTTTCCAATAGTTTCCATACTATTTACCAGAATAAAGGTTGTTTTGTGAATTACTGTAAATAGTACCCAAATAAATACCTCACAGAAAAGTTAGTTATATTATGTTGTAACCAACATATTGATCATAAGTAATATTACCTAACTGAACTCTGAATAAAAACAATATTATTACCAACTAAATTTGTTTTTGTTATTGTGTTTGTTTATTTGTAAATTAATATTATATTTATCTAGCAAACGTTTCGTAATATTTTCCTCCCATATGATTATTGATTACATTTAAAAAAAAAATTAACGAGTAGTTCACGGTTAATCAGTAGGTACGCATCATAAGCAGGCAGATAGGTACAGGTCATATACTATAATTTGTCCCTTGCGGGGTAGGCGGAGCGTTAACGATAGTAAAATTACGGTCTTTATCGCCACGTCGGACAAGTATTAAGGGCCCTGTACTATAATGACCTAATACCACGTAAACAATTTCATCGTCTAAATTGGTAGGTAGTTAAATCAGTCTGCTGACGATAGTAGGTAGGTATCTGAAACTTAGTTATGTACTTACCTACATAACATACATTTGGAAAACAGCTTTCGTCATGAAAATCAATAACATGTTTTGAATATCCGCGGGATTTTCCAATAGGGAAATATTCATACGCTAACATAATAAAATTACGTACCTACTTAGATTAGGAATTAGGTAGGTACCGTAAATAATAAAACGAAAGAAATGATACTTATATTTTGTCGCGAATCTAATAAGGGTCGAACTCCACATGTCTGTACAAATCGTACCTATCTTTTCGTACCGTTTCCGGAACTGACACTTCGGCGAACTATCAGAATCTAGTTCGCGCAATATCCTATTACTAATTAGGAAAAATACACACCTTTACTCTACTTAGATTTAAATAGGTACACCAATTTAATGTAATTCAGTGGTCGATATGCGTAAGGTTATTCCATTGTAATTTTTACTTCCGTTTCTTCATTCAATTCAAAAATAGAAACAACGTTCAAGATTACACGTCTTTAAGTTAAACGCAGATTGACAAGATTAATATTGAGTCAAAGTAAAAAAACTCATTAAAAGGTTATTTTTTTGTCAGTACGTACTTAAACATTGTAGAGTGTTTGTACTCTATGTAAAAAATGTATGGGACACCCAATATTTTTGCAATTTCGCAGGTGGCTCTTTAGTAAAACTTGTTTAGGATCATGAGTAGAACTGAACACCCTACAAAGTTTGTATTTTTTTTTTTTTTTTTTTTATAAGTAATAGGCCCGCATTTGTCTGCCATCTCACCTGGTGGTAAGTGGAGATGCACACGAAGCTGGTACATGCTTGCCTAGATAATGCCTATTCACTCTTGCCTTAAAAAGGCCCAAGTTATATTGTTCCGGAAAAAGATCCGCCGGCAGGGAATTCCACTCTTTAGCCGTACGCATGATAAAAGTTGAAGCGAAACGCTTAGTGCGGATCAGAGGTATATCTACAACATAAGGGTGGAACCCCAGTCGGCGCCTCGATCCCCGGAGATGGAATGGGGAAGGGGGTATCAGGTCGTGGAGTGATTGAGCACACTCTCCGAAATGTATCCTATAGAATACCGACATGCATGCTACTTTACGACGGTGTTCAAGGCTCTGCAACTTAGTCTCAACCAGTGCTTCGTCTGCTATGAGCTTCTTGGCGCGTTTTTCAATGGAGTCTAAGGCGGCCAGTTGGTATTTGGCAGATCCATCCCAAAGGTGGCAGCAATACTCCATGCAAGATCGAACTTGAGCTTGATAGAGTTGTAGAAGCTGTTCTGGTGCAAAGTAGCGCCTAACCTTTGAGAGGATACCAAGCTTTTTTGCTGCAGTCGTGGCCAAAGATTCTATGTAGCGTCCAAAGTTCAGGTCTGACGTAAGAGTCATGCCAAGAAGATCAAGGTGGTCAGAAATCGGTATGGATACATCTCGGAAAGTCGGAGTAAGTGTGAAGGGACTCCGTTTAGTCGAGAATAGACAAGCCTGTGTCTTTGATGCATTAAACTTCACTAAATTGGCATCACCCCACTCGGATATTGCCTTGAGTGAAGAGTTACCTTGACTAAAGAATAACCCAGTATACAGGACACCAAGGCCGTTAGATAACTCGATATCCCATGCGACAACGACAGGCAACAAATAAGTTCAATCCTTTGTCGTTCATTGACTCTGTGTGTCATTCTGGACATTTAAAAACAATTGTGACTTTTGCAATAAAATGCCTAGGTAT
This sequence comes from Keiferia lycopersicella, assembly GCA_029255805.1. Classification (NCBI taxonomy): domain Eukaryota; kingdom Metazoa; phylum Arthropoda; class Insecta; order Lepidoptera; family Gelechiidae; genus Keiferia; species Keiferia lycopersicella. Next base: position 2,281,967 of record JARACZ010000023.1, read on the forward strand.
TATGATGTCCATCTCAAAATTAATAAAAGTCTGGGACCCGAAAGTAGGCCGCGGAGAAAAAGTTATTTAAAAGAATCGCCTTATTTCCAGGGTAATGTTAAAAAGATATAACACACAAGTCAGTGTGTACTTCTTCTTCTTCGTCGAGTCAATGGAAACAGGATCATAGTAAATTGGACCAATGCGTTGCAACGGCGATGGCCTTGTCGTTCGCCTCTTGCAGATCCTTCATTGTACATGAGCAGAGGTTTGTTGGGCAGCACAGTAGATGAGTCATTGTCTGTAGAGCGCCACAATCACACCTATCGTTGCTTGAGAAGCCCCACCTTTTCCGGTTTGCATGGCACCTGTGTGTACTATACAATACAGGTACCTATATGCCGTGGCCAAGCAATTTGGTCCAAGGTCTTATAAACCAGGTAGGTTACCATCATTGATTCGACGAAGTAGAAGTAGCGTCGATTCTACGTATCTACATACGCTAGATTCACCTTTGTTCGTATCATAAAGCGCATAGTTCAGACACGTTTATAAACAATAATATTGATAGCGGTGACGCGATAATAAGAATTATGTCATCATACTAGTATTTTGATTACTCCAACCAGATGCATTGATCAGCTGCGTGAGCGTGAGGCTTGCACTGGTAATGATTTAATTATTTACTTAAATAAAGTTTGAAAGGTTGTAATGACTGTAAGTTTTCGTGACATTGTCACAAGTATTCGTCTGCCTCTTGTTTTGCAAGACACCCAGTCGACGTACGACCCGATAAAATTTGGTATAAGTTTTTAATCCGCCTACTACTATAGTTTGTCAAATTTAGCTTTATACCCTGTGCATTTGCTCCAAGGTCACAAACATCACAGGTATCAAGATAAATTTTACAAACTATAATAATTAGTAGTCCTCTGACATAGTCATGATGACGACCGCTACTAATACCGAACTAATGCTAGTGATGCCGTGTGATGCCGGCATAGAATAGCATCACCCCAAATCCTTCCCGCGGGTGTCGTAAGAGGCGACTAAGGGACTCGAGAGTATTAGTGTATTACAATTTTTAGGCGACAGGCTGACAACCTGTCACTATAGTGATACATATGTTTTCTGAAACAACCTTGGAAAACAATCCTCAAAAATGTCAGACGTGGCGATAGCGACTGTATTCTTGCGGCCGTTAACGCTCTGCCTACCCTGTAAGGGATAAAGGCGTGATATGTGTATGTGTGTATGTACTAATACCGAAAATAGATTGACGCTGTAAGGTGCCCTTCGAAACACAGGTAAGCCTACTGAACTGAAGACACATTTTTGTTGTTGGGCGTAAAACAAATACACAGCGAATACAAATATTAAAATGTTGCAATATACCAGTCCACTTAGAAAGTATATCTGCAAGAATCTCTTAGAAAGTAACAAACCTTTCTCTGTAGAATGAGAGAACACGTGTAGTCTCACTTCAACCTAATCAAAATGACCTCACTGCCTCGTGTCGTACTAGTTTACCTACTCTAAACTACATTACACACTTTCATTATGCATCTATAAGAGTAGATAATAGATTGCAACAAAGTATTTGTAATGGTCTCTACTCCAGTAGCGCATATTAAGATAAGTCGATAACCCAACTTCATATGAGTAAGCCTGCTTCCTGTTTGACGGCAAACTGATTTCCGTTACTAAAGTATGGCCGTTCGAATAGACCATATTTGACAGGTGGCAAAATCATGTTAATGCTATGACATAATTTATAGTTTACTTTGCTGACTTGCCCTTTAGTATGAGTTTGACAGCTGTCAAATATGGCCTATTCGAACGGCTACACGTTTACTTTTAGGAGCTTGTAGTAGTCTAAATACTACTACAACAGACGCAATAGTCCACGGAAAATGGAGTGACGCTATTGGAAGGCGCTATATAAATTATTTTGGCAATATAAAACAAATACCCTGGACAATTCACACAGCGCCATCTAGCCCCAAACTAAACGAAGCTATGGGAACTAGATCACATCACATCATCATCATCACTGATGTGATGCTTAGCGCAGCTTATAGCAGTCCACTGCTGGACATAGGCCTCCCCTGGGGTACGCCACAATCAACGATCTCCCGCTTTCGCCATCCAGTCGCTTCGCTACCAGCCACTCAAATCGGGACCGTCGACATCGAAAAATCAAATCACACAATATGTCTAATGCCACGCGTGGGTAATTAAACTAATTATACCTACTAAGCAAGCATATTAGCTAGATATCTTCTTAGCCGCCACGCGTAGGTTTGTAATAATTATTTATTATCATAACGATCATGATGTGTGACCGGGTCAGAACGTGGACTAGTTTAATTATCCCAGCCGCTGGATGACCTAGACATTATTTCAGAAAACTAATCGTCTACAGAAACATTATATGATTACTATTAGATCATATCTATTTGAAAACAATGTGGACTCTGCGATCATAGGAAAGAGTGCAATCATAGGAAAGAGTGTCCGGAAATATAGGAACGATGTATAATAAAATAACTGACATCGTACTGATAATTGCGTCCATAACCGGTGCGAATGTGGCGCACCCCCTCAAACCATGGCCCACCTGCTGTTCTGCCTCGCGTGTCCCTCGCAACTGCTTGCGAGATGACCTCCCAAACACAAGAAATGTGGTCCGGGTGGCACAAATTTGGGCGGACATAATTTGATCGCAATGACGTCGATTCGATAAGATGAAGAACTGAGCGTCGTGTGTAAGTGTCTAACTGTTTCAACCCGAAAAAAGTATATGATGTACCTGTAATTGCGTTACTAATGTGGGACAAGGCGGGGCAGTGGCCCAGGGCCCTCGGCTCAGGGGGCCCTCAGCCAAAATAATAAATATTTGATTGAAAAATTACCGCTGATTGATGCCTAGTCAATGTACAGAAATTTTTATTCGTCATAAAAACCCTTTATGAGAATCCATTGGTTTCTACACAAGAGAGTTAGAAAAAGTCCGCTTAGAAAAAGCCCTCTATGCTGGTGAGAAGATTTTTCAGAGTATTTCTGCTATGAGGGTATCACTAACATTTTGATTTTCTAATGATGATTCACGTCGGGGAATACGAAACAGGGGCCCAGGATTTATTCTTTTTCCCAGGGCCTTTGGTTACCTAGTTACGCCACTGTGTACCTGTGGATGGAAGTTTTAAGGGACTCACCTGACAATCTAGACAGCGGCAGCACTCTCTATATGTGCAGGTCTGCAGCACGCTCTCAATGTGCTGCAAGTATTGGATTTGGTCGGTGTCCAGTCGCTTCTTGCGCTTGTAGAGTGATGCAAGGAAGTTTAGAAGGTTGACGCGGCGTTTGGACGGTTTCGACTTCGGGGTTTCACTGTGGACGAATGCACGTTTAAAAAAGTGAACCATAATATTAATCAACTAAGTTTAAACGCAAAATAAGAAAAATTAAAGCACCTCACACGTAAAGAAAAGGTCTAGCTCTAGCTTAGCTAGTCTATCAAAATACAAGGTGTAAAAATATTAGATTCAAATATTTTAAGTGAATCAGCCCATGAAACTGGATAACTTTCCCCAAGAGACATAGGTCGAAATACAAGAATTTTTTTGGACCTGCTCCCATACAAATTTACTTGGTCGATGGGTAATTTTATGGAAGGTTCAATTTTTATTTCATATTTCGATTCGAGTTCAGTTTCATGGACTGGTTCACCCTTAAAATATTTGCAGCAATTTTTTTTACACCCTGTATAAGATACAATAAAACGAAATGATCTTACCTTTCCCCAATATGATTGAGTAAAGCCGGTTTTATTTCAATGTCCTTTTCACACAGGGTTACCTCGCTCTGTCTTCTTTTCGGCCGCCTCTTCATGCCATTTGATTCCTTCTCCTTCTCTTCTATAACTGTTTAAGAAATTATCAATGATTATTATTTTATTAATTGTTGTTGACTTGATGTAACTAGTAGCACTAGTAGCAGCACTTAAGTTTTCGTTTTGAGGGATCCAGATGTACTGGTTTCATTCTAAATACTAACTTCCTTTCAAGGGAGGAACCAGCCGATGAAACTGAACAACTTTTCTCAAGGAAACTTTCCCAAAGGTCGAATATGGAAAAAATCTTGGACTTCCCGTACAAAATGTAATGTTATGTGAGGTCCAAAAATGTTTTACATATTTCGACCTATGTTCCTTGGGGAAAGTTCAGTTTCATGCGCTGGTTCATCCCTTAAAATATTTGCATCTAATATCTTTAGTTTATACAGCTTATAGGTACATATAATAGAGCTCTAGGAATCATAAGTATCCTTGCTTCATAATACTATTTCCTTAGACAGGTAAGTAATATTACCATTAGCTTCGCTGTCGATGTAAGCCAAGTTGGTATAGTCGGTGCTGTCCACGGAGGGGTTCTGGTAGATGGTCTCCGTGGACGCGTTGCCGTTGTCCGCGTCGAAACGAGACTCGGGTTGCTGGAGGACCTGTCATGAGGATAACTTTTATGTAGAATACAAAAACACTTCACGTGTTAGGTAGGTATGCAATTTTCCACCGCTAGCAGGGCCCCGAGTCTGCTATTTTTTATCATTGTAGGTAACGCCATCGAAAGTCAACTGTCATTCCATTACCAGCATAACCCCATAACTGTTAACAGCCTACGAAATGACGGAAATCATCCAACTGAGATCCAATCGACATTCAACTCACACAATTTTCATTTAGCAGATTTAGGCCTTTTGAACCTTAATACTGGCGACGTCGTCTGGACGAACACGGCTCTCACGCAGCGTTCGAAATAATGCAAGTGTACCTTGCTTTACCAATTCTGCCCTCATAAGCATAAGCAACGCACTCGACAATTTTGGGTGATTTGAGTTATATACATATTCGGAATCAGCGTAGTGAGATCTAGAAGGATCACTGACTCTTTTTTAGATATCTATATTGTATCCCATATTTCCATTAAGCATAACCAACGCAATCGACAAAAAAAAAGTGGTCATCCTAGTGATAACCATCGTAACGGCTATTACGGCGTATGTCACGACACATTTTTTTAAATAAAAGTAAAGATAAATATCATAAGATCACTTACGATCATTATAATTAGGTTTAGGTTCTTTAAATCAACATAATCACTAAACATAAGCAACGCACTTGGTACTTGCGATGCTTATGATAAGTGAAATGGAAAAACAAATAACTGATTTATTAGATATTAATATCGCAAACTAGCTAGCGCGCAAGAGCGAGACAGCAACATACCTACCTTGTTGCAACAAGACAACATCAAACTGAAGAAAGTCACGCTACCTACTACAAGTCAACCGATCTACTGCGAAGTATCTACGAGTAACATTCGTCCATACCTACCGCTTGAGTATCGTGAAATCGCATTCAAAGCAATTCACGGTCTCAGTCATCCTGATACGAGAACAACGCGCAAGCTACTTCAAACTCGATACTTTTGGCCATCAATGAACGCAGATGTCAGCAAATGGACTAAGACGTGTCTACAATGTCAGCGAGCGAAGATAAACAGGCATACACAAAGCGCCATATCAACGTTCCCGGCATCACCAAGGTTCACTCACCTACACATCGACATAGTTGGACCTCTACCTACCACTGCTGACGGATACCGCTACGTCGTGACAATGATCGACCGAACGACACGTTGGCCAGAAGCTTATCCAGTACGAGATATCACAGCTGAGACAGTCGCAAAAATCGTCTACGAAAGTTGGATAACACGATTCGGATGTCCACACAGGCTAACTAGCGACCAAGGACGACAGTTCCAGAGCGCCCTATTCACGTGTCTCACTCGCCTAATGCGTATTGAAAAAATCCAAACTACAGCCTACCATCCGCAGTCGGAACGGAATCATCGAACGATGGCACCGATCCATGAAGACAGCACTCACAGCTCGACTCACTACCGAAAACTGGGTGACCGAGCTACCTACAGTCATGTTGGGTCTTCGCACTGCATCGCGCAGCGATACCGGTGTCAGTGCAGCCGAACTTACCTACAGCTGTACTATCCGACTACCCGGTGATTTTTTCATACCAACACCTCATGACGTCACCATGGACCACGCCTACGTCGACCAACTTCGAGAAGCGATAGACAAGCTCAAGCCAGTACCTACAGAACCGCATAGCAACAGTCGACCGATTTTTGTCCATCGAGATCTACAAAACTGCAACTACGTGTTTGTCAGAATCGACGCCGTGAAGAGACCTCTCTCACCGCCATACGACGGACCCTACCGTGTGCTGAAACGTACTGACAAGTAGCTCAGAAAAGCATCACCCGACTTCTTGTCATAGGTGTCGTGAAATGCGACTAACGACTAATGGATTCAGGCAGGGATTTGGCAGCATGTGCCTTGTTAATACCTACAGCACCTTACACCGTGTTCGCCAATCCACCTGCCAAGCATGGTGATTATGGCGGATATCCCTCAAAGGGCCCTAGAAAGAAACTCCCTAGGTACCTGGGAGAGGGTAATGTTCAGCAGTGGACTGTTGTGTTTGTTGATGGTAGCCCAAAATAAAAAGAATAATTTTGTAAAGGCACATAATTGATATTATGTTGGCATGTCACTAGTCATAACAATCGCATTTGCGTTGATTGCGTTGCTTACGTCTAGACGAATAATACTGACAACTTCCATGTTTTTTAATCATAAAAAGCGTAATTACATTTCCTAGACATAAGCGACGCAAACGACGCAATTGCGATTGTTATGCCTAATAAATTGCGTATATTTCAATCATGTTTACTAGGCAATAAGACTTTTTCTTATTTTTTAACTTTATGGCAATAAAAAGATCAAGAAAAGGCCATGTTCTGTAAAGTACACGATCGTGTGCAAAGTAAAAAGGAAAAATTATTTTGATATTCGTTATAGTTTCGGCAGTGCACGTCAAAAACAAAAAAAAACTTTGTGGCGCCATTTCTCGACATCGATCAGAATGCAAGTGCGTTGCTTATGCTTATGAGGGCAGAATAATTCTTGGTAGGTAACTTTTAAGTAAGACTGAAGGCTCTACTATCTACTATCCGCTTCCATGGGAATTAAACGTTTTCCCACGGTAAAAAACAAGCCAATGTGGCAATGGCAATGTAACTCAGGGAAAATGAAGTTTTCTGAACTAAAATCAGCCGGATAGTTCCGATCCAACCTAGATATCTTATGTCAATACAAAAATAGTTCAAAAGTTCGTGCAAGTGGTGAACGGGTCACTGGGTCAGACAGAGGCCAGTAACCTAAAAAACAGAGGCTTATTTCTTTGTTTTAAGTCTCTATTTGGAGGTAATCATCTATATAGTATGAAGCTAAGACGCTTTTCGCGTCTGTATGCTTTTATCTTTAAAACTGCACAACAGATTTTGATGCAGTTTTTTAATAGGTAGAATGATTAAAGGCGAAAATTTACGTATGTATAATATGCGCCGTGAAAACAGCTTATTTCCACGTTCTGCCTACCCCGCAAGGAATAAAGGCGTGATTTGTGTGTATATAAAATGAGTTAGTTCTTGATAAAATATTCGAATAAGGCATAAAAGATTACATTTAAAAAATATCAATTATTTAAAATAAGGATTTTTGAGTGAGCTGATGGTGCCATGCGAAAAGTAGACTGAATGTTACAAATGGTTTAGTTTTGCATTCGCACCACTAGTAATACGTATTATTTACGGAAACACAAAGATAACGACCAATGTATGACGAATTAGATTTTGAATTCAGTCAGGTGGACTGAGAGCAAAAAGGTGAATTCATCTATCTACGCATGCTATTTAGATACTATTTAAAACTTCGGCGTTATTTTGATGTTTACTTAACTACTTATAAGGTACCGATAAAATAGGTGCATTGTGTGTTACTCTCTGCAGCACATCTAAATACCCTTTTAAAGAAGTATTTGGGCAATTTCAAAAAAAATTGTACACTTTCGAAAAAGTGGTCAACATAATTTATGTTGATATAATGACATTTTTTTTGAAAAATAGAATCTGCAATTAATAATGTATCTAAATATAATATTTGTTTTGTAATTTATTCAGTATTTTTAGAGATATTCAGTAAAATAGGAATACAGGTCATTATGGTCAATCAGTTTTGTTACCACCTTTGAAGCATGTTATCTCACAAAATAAAATTAAACCTAGTTATTTTATATGTTTTTCGATTACTTTGTTAATTCAACTATCTTAAAAAATTGTAAAATGGTCCAAAAGTCTTTATTTTTTTTTCAGTGAAGCAATAAATAGGTCCGTTTGGTTACCCTGGTCACCAAACCAGATCATATTTTCTTTTTTTTACAACAATGCGTTATAAAATTGTAACAAAAATTATTTAAACTGATAAATTTACATTACAGTTTTATAAAATAATACGGAAAACAATTAAAATCGTACTAAAAATATCAAAAATACGCCAATACCTGTAACCAAAGTAACAAACTGGACAGTCACAAAATTGTAAGGGTAGGGTTACACGCCGCATACTTATTGGGAATAAACTAGTATAACGTACCATTGTTCATTGAATTCATATTGAGTATTTGTTACTGGTTTTAGGTAGAGTTAACATCCACAAAAATTGTAATAATATAATTAATTTGAAAATTCTTTACGTTTTGATTTTATTTATAAATGAATGAGATTTATCTTATTACTTCTCTTATGTTATATTTCATTTATGTTTGTAATACATGTTGTTAATATATTTAAAAAGATCACTTAAAATGAGAACTGGAACAAAGCTTAACAAAAAAAACTACAATAAAACAGTAACAAGCCTTTATCTAAAATATCTTATTTTTATTATCGAGCACTTAAAATAAACAAAATAATATATATTATTTACAATTGGCACCATGTAAACTCAGCTTTACGCTGTCAGTTTTGTTACTTTGCCTGTCAGCGTATAGGTTACCAACAAAATGGGTAACAAAATGGAGGTAACATCGGGCTCCGAATTTGGATTAAAATATCAGTAAAAATCGACAAAAACACATTTAGTTTATCAAATTTTGAACACTTAATCTTTATAACTTATTGAAAATTTAAAACACGCGCTTAATAGCATGCCATAAAGTGATCAAGAACTACAGTGGTAACTAACCCGACAAATTTTCTGAATCTTCCGTACGCACCTCGACTTGCACGTCTCACGATCCCGTTGTAAATGGCAGAGCCACATTAAAGTGGCCTATGGCTAGACGATTAAATAATGTTACTATTTTTTAAGAAAACCTACCAACATCTTTAATATTTTTATTGTAAATCAAGGTAACAAAACTGACGTTTCGTGACTGGACAAAATTGGCGACAATATTCAAAAATTATTATAAATTCTATTTCAACATATTTAAAGTTTAAAATCCCTTATTCCGGAAGCATAAAGCATTGCCATTCTAAAAAATATAAAATGTGTGGGGGTCTTCTTGGAAGAATATAATTAAATTCAACCGTCTTTTTCGCTAACTGTGGTGGGGACAGCCAAAAAACTGGTTCGCCCTGGGGTATATTATTTAATATAAATTAAACTATAAACGATAGCACGAAATGTTTAATATTAAATAGCAGACTTTAAACTATATTTTTGGGGAAAAATAAATAAAAAGTACAAACAATTAAGATAACACCTTTAAAAAAATACGCAATGTGGGGGACAGGTAAAAATCTGGAGGTACAATTTTTTTTGAAATTGCCCATTTTATAATAATTACTGGATGAAAAACCTGTTTACAACCCCATAAATGGTAACATGGGGACGTAAAAGGGAACGTATTGCTGATTTTGAAAATATTTTGCTCATTAGGAATTTGGTATTTGGGTAGGTATTTAGGTGGGTATAATGTAAATGGAGCTCAACCCTAATGAAATACCATGCAACCGTTAACCAAGTGACTTTTGAGCTACTTTTTTTATTGATTAATTATTTGATCAGAATTTATTTATTTATAAATCATACCTGATAATGAGCGCGTGTTCCAAGAAAAAATACAGCTCCTGAACCACTGGTAGTCATTTTTTATTCCTGTAAATAAATAAAAAATATTTAAATTAATGGTATTGACTATGTTTGGCGCCATGAAATGACGACGTCATACAAGAAAATGAAGAAAATAAATTCATAAATTCTATTGTGTACATTAAAAGCAGGTAATACAGACAACTGATATAAATTCTGAATAAAATAGCTAAAAAAAATTCCTTGAATTCGGTCGAAATCATCCCCGAACGAAATTGTCATTTCACTCGTGACTATAATAATTTTTAATTTTCAAAAAATAAAATTAATTTACCTTGGGTAAATATGAGACGGATTTTGTAAGGTTTTAAAATCCTTTTCAATCAACATTCGCAATATAATTTCGGATTCTAATAATTTACAAGATTTCCAATTCATTCGGCAGTGTCAGTTTTTTTGACGCTATTTTGACTTGCGCAGTACAGACCAGGGCATTGGGGTTGCAATTTTAAGGGAGAATAATATAATATTTGGTAAATTTCTTACACCTATTTTTCAATCTACCCCCTCATTTGAAAAAATTAAGGTATATGACCCAAATAGAGACACATTTGTTTTGTGAACCAAGAATTCAATTATTTTAAAATGTGGTAACAAATGTCATTTAAATAAGTGATGCATAACTTATTATAAACTGTTCAAATATAAATATTTGCAATATTTATTACAATAAGCAGACTGAATCGTCCAATTCATTAAATCTAAAGATGACCTCATGATTAATAGTACGTATAACCACCGGTCTTCGTTTCAAATGTTGTCCTTATTTTTTATCACTGTCTTACTTTTAAGGGACATATTACCCAACATGGGGTACGTATTATAATACCGAAAGTTTGTAAGACCTATAACTAATATACATACGCTTATAACATCGATATTCGAAATACCGTTAGTTCAAAATACCGTTATCTGATATATCGAAGCCCATAATGCCGAAACCAAATGACCGATTGTTCAGAATACCGAATGTTTGAATGATATCTGAAATACCTATGGCTTTAATTCCGACGTCCAAAATACCGGTAGTTCAAAATCCCGAATGATATTGACTAATGAGAAGTACACGAACGTTCTATTAGAATTTTCTACTTTGCAGGTAGATAATAAAACTTTCTTGAATAGTGGTAGTATCTCGTAAAATTACTCATTCGTTCGTATTCATGATAGTTAAATCATCTTTGAATAAGTGATTTATTAGTATTTTTGCAATTCTACGTACCTAATTGTTTTAAAATGAGTCAAGGTGCTTTAAAGGTGTTTAAGTCTCAAAAAAGTGGATTTAAAATTCAAATAGATGGTTTTGTTTACACTAAGAACCGACAAGGCTTACATAAAATCTATTGGAACTGTGAAAAAAAGAATGACAAGGTTTATAAGTGCCAAGCTAAACGTATTCACGAATGCAGAAAGTGCGTCAATGTTGACATGTAATAACCAATACAATCATGAAGGTGTGCCGTTTCGCGCTGATGTGGCTGATAATATTCAAAATTTAAAAGCAAAATCAAGTCTGTCCACTGTCAAGACGTGTCAAATATTGCAAAATCACTTGGCATCTACTACTTCATTTATTACGACCAATGTACCTTCCAAAAACGCGTTCTGACAGATAATTATGCGCGAAAAGAAAAAACTGCTAAATCTGTAATTATTATAAGCTCTTATGAACAGTATTTAAACTTACAGAAGCGTATGTTAATTAAGATAATTTTCTTTGTGACTTTGATGTTTGTTAATAATTCGATACATATTATTTTTTTGAATTTGCATATAATAATTCATTAAAAAGATGATTGCCGAAATATATTCTCCGTTTACTTTTTATCTTTTGTTTAATAATTGTTTTAGTGAGAACACATTATTCATGGTCCTAAGGTCAATTAAATAGGTTTCGGGATTCCAGTTTTCGGTATTTTTGGGCTCAGGGATTTTAGGATTCGATATTTTCCACTTCGGATTTTTAGGCTTCGGCATTTTATATTTTCTGCCAAGTAAACATTCGGTATTTTAAACATTAGGACATATAATCATTCGGTGTTTTAGAATTCGGTTTTTCGAGCATAGGTTTTATGAGTGTAGTTCTTTTCTACTTCGGTATTATAATACGTACCCTTTTCATGACATTTAAAATCAGATCAGGGTCAATACAAGATTACGGTTAAAGGAAAAGTATCATCATAACCCGGAAAAAGTAATATTGTGGTTAGATGCGTCGGACCGGACGTTGCATTTCTGCGGTGCGCAAGCGTGAAAGTAAGATTTGTCGGTAGATGTTGTTAAGGCGAATATCTCTGTAACTTTCTTCATTTTTGAATCCGAACGACATTAAAGTTAAATGTAATAAATATATGTGATTGATATAACATACTATCAAACAACAGGTAAGATTTTTGTATAAAAAGGAAAACTTACTTGTTGTTCTATTTCTTTGTCTGTCGATAGTTTGGTATATTTATTAACTTAATTCAACTTCTACTCAAAATGGTGGTTATAAGTTCTGCTACCAGGTGAATTCGGTCGTTCGTTGACTTGATGTCCAAACTAACGGAAATTTAATGGCATTATATTCTCTCCAACCCCACAAACTTTCGGCCTTTTGCTGATTCACCATTTTATGCTAAAGAATATAGATGCTCCATGATTCTGATCAGCTAACGTGTAAATTGCTTGAGTATCCGTAAGCTTTGCCTTAACAATAGTCTATACAAAAGAAACCTGATTCCTACCCCTTTACAGCTCAGCGCGTCTAGACTGCAGAGTAATGCAATACGGATATAAACAGAGACTAGTTAGTTTTCTTTTAGTTGTGTTAGGTGCTAGGACGAATAAAATATGTCCGAACTATGTAGGTAGGTACTTAGAGCATTTACCTGAAAGATGTCATGAGGCTACCTATTTTAGGTAGATTATTTTCAAAAAGAAGCGTGAAATCTTTGCGCGAATTGATCAGACAGTTCTGACTCAGCAGTGATGGCAGTGGCATTACGTGATTCAAAGAAATTATAATAGATACATAGCCAAATGTTATATGATATTTCTATTTTAATTGTTTATTTATTTATTTTTTTTTTTTATTTAACTGTTTATTGCACACAAGATAAAACACAGGACAATCACATTTAGACAAAAAACACAACAGGCACTACTTATTTCTAAAAAGAAATCTCTTCCAGCAGTCCTACGGTAGAGAGATAGCATAAGGTGAGGCTGATGACCGTGCACAATATTTAATACTAAATTCGGTATTTAAAAATAATACATAATACCTACATTATTATTATATTGTTTTTTTTTTTCAAGCGTAGGCGTTGTGTCTAGCTAGTAACTTTGAGAGAATAGTTACTTAAATTACATTAAGATTCAACTTCAACATCAAATGGTAGAAGCTAAAATCGACGATATTTACCTTAGTTTTTACAAAATGTTCATATTTCTTATTACTCATCTCAGTCTACTTAAGTCTCTGGGCTTTTCAGTGTCCTAGAATCCTAAAACGCGGTATCAAAGTTTTCGAGCCAGTCTGTATATAAGTAAGTCGTCCAGATCTTTGAGCGGGGAGTCCAACACACACACGGTAAGGCGGTTCGTGCAGCCGCTTCACGTAATTGCACACCATTTAGACTTAATTCAAAGACCTAATAGGACCTCTGGGACCTAACTTCAACGTTTGCCATTCTGTCGACTAGAAGTAATCGCTAGACTGTATTTGGGTACCGCGACGCTGTGGAATGACAAATGCTTGGACTTGTTTGAATGCTTACAGCACCGTTGTGCTTGATTTGACTCCTTTTTGAATTTTTTTTTCTATTTTGTGTAGGTCCATAGTATTTTTATGTTGTTAGAAATTTGCTACATTAAATTTTTCTGAAATTGATTATATTTTATTGGTTATTAGTGGCCCGACAAGCGGTTGCACCAGTTGCTAACTTCTTTATTTTGCTTTATCATGAGAATAAGATGGTTTATTGCCATATATTTCACGAATGTATTATAATTATAAACATAAACCTTTCTTTTCTTCTTCTACTTCTTCTTATCGTGTCGATGGCAAATTTAGATTTTATGTAGGGCAAAATTCAGCCACCCGGACAGCATTTTCTGTGGACTTTATGAGGTCATCAAGCGTGCAGGTATTGGGGCACGCGGAGCAGGACCTTTCTCTTGAATTACTTTTAAAAAAATATCAAAATTTAATGCGTGGTATGAAAGGAGGTAGCGGTGTCCATGTAAGACAGTTACTTGCAGAAAGTAACTTAACTTTATACTATTTTGTTGAATTTTATGTGTCTGTTAAATTATATGCGGTCTGAAAGCCGATAAATATACTGCTTTATTTAAGTACTTCAAATTAATAGGACTCATTAGAGGATAGTACATATATCTCCACATTAGTTTTCTCTATACCTATTGATTGGGAACGGCTATGCATGACACATTTGTATGTTGATAATGAAAAGGAAAATGTGTCTTCATTTGCACAGACACTTTCCATCTAACGTAAGGACCTCATTTTAAGTACTTAGAAAAATACCTGTACCAAGAGATAGATCCTATCCTGCTCTCTCTTACACTGCCAGCATATGACACATGGGTACATAATGAGAAATAGAACAGATGCTGCATTGATACTTGCATCAATTGTAGCTTGTGATCAATAGTTTCAAAGATTGTTTTAGTAATGTTTTATTAGCCCACTCAAAAGATGCTGACATAAGATTAAATTCATATCACCAAATTTTTTTTTAGTGGATACAAAAACTAGGTAACTAGGTATACGCTTGAGTTTACATAATTCTCATAAAATGCCTTATTAACAATACTCATTATTATAAAAGCATCATTGTTATGATTATGAAAATTAAACCATAACTAGATTAAATACGTCTGTTTTTGTTTTGTGAGTGGTGAAAACACTGCTCCTATACCCACATACTACATTATACTTAGCGTGTTTGGAAAACATTCGTAACGTAACTCTAGCGTACTGCGTAGGCTGTCAACTGTGACGTACCAGACGTAGGTGAACCGTAAACGGAATGGTGAATCATGCAACGCTTACGGTATTGGTTAGACTGGGGTGTAGAACTGTACAAGTTCAATTTTATACAAATCTATCTATAAATTATGATTATTTACTGAAATTGTTATGTAACTCTTAGCGTTTTAATTGCTGGGAATATTCTTTTAGTTCCCTACTTTTACAGCTCTACTATTTTACTTTAACTTTTTATTTATTTATTATACGAAGTGCAAGAGATGGTATACGGAAATATTCTGTTCTGCCGTGATCAGACTATAAAACGAAAATAGAATGAAAACATGGAACGGTAAGTTAGTAAGCAAATAAAAACCACAAAGTTAGTCAGCTGATCTGATAATGAACTTTGTTAGGGATATCTGAAACTTTATCTCGTTTCCTACCATAGGCTCATTAGGCTCCATGGGCAAGTCATTATGTCAGCAAAATACGTTTAAAGAATATCAGATTCGACTTATCCTTCTTTAGCAACACACTCAGTTTAATGCAGTGCTACGTCATAGTAACCCGCCAATCAGATCGCCAGGCCTGAATCGCGCATGTAGAGTTTTTCTGTCGGTCTCTATAAATACAAACTCCAAGTAGAATCAAACGGGGAGTCCGATGCTACACTGGAAACCGGTCGTGGCGGGGGGCCGGTTTAAGCCCCCGCCATCTGAATATGTCGCCTCTGAGTCGTCATGTATGGGTTAAATATAAAATGGAAATAAAAATAATGTCAATCAATCTGTAAAACGATAAAACGAGAGTTCTTCTCAAACTTACAGCTGTAGCGGCTTTGACTTCCTTTTTGGCTTTATCTACTTGAACAAAATTTATCTCATAAGCAAGTTTGTTTGTAAAAATTTTAGCGCACTTTTATTAGTTAGGTCTCAAGCTGAATTGTAATTAATTATTAAAAAAATATTATTACTTTTTTCGCAAAATCTCGGGACTATTGTCCAAATAAGCATAAAGGAAGTCAAATCAGCTACTACAGTGTGGATGAGACCTAAGTCTCTCTTTATCATTTTCTTGACATATTTGACATTATTTTACCATATATGATTGCTTATTACGCTTCAACATATCTGATGGCAAGGAAATAGACCGGCTCCCTGCCAACACCGGCCCACGTAGTAGCTACGGACCTCCCGTCTGAATCAGCTCTGCATTTGCTTTTATACCATCGAGTGAAAAAACTTCAATAGCGCGTTTTAGGATCGTAAATTGTGAATTTTTTTACGTGCTATTCGAAAGCCATTAATTTTGACAATTTATCTTGGTTGAATTAGAATATCTCAAAAAACTTGCTTGATTTTTTTGTGCTTATAAAATTGCACATAACTTATTTAATCCCACAAACTCGTTTTATTGAGATCTGTTATGGACATTACACAAGAGTAAAAGAGATAGCACACGACAACCTGTTCTCTCTTACGTCTATTAACCAAGTTCTTCAGTCAAAGTTCTGTTTGTTTGAAGACTCTACCTACGTAAAGTCTGCTTATTGATTTTTAGAGAGAGTTGGTGACTATGTACTGGAAGAGGATACATATAATTCTATCAGACCAGGCAGTGTTTCCGCAGACGCCCCTTGTTGCCACTATTTGTAAACAGTTAACAATTTCATTTTAGTTTTTTCAATTTGAAATTATGTAATACATTTTTTTATTGATCCCGGACAACAACAGGAACCTTTACCTTATAACATAGCCTTATAACTTTTGTAAACAGAATCCTTTTTCACTTTTTTATATTGGCAACATTGACAGAATGAATGAAATCTGTTCATGTATTTTACGACGATAAAATGCAGTTTTCATAATGGCGTCGCATATTTCTTGAGTGCATAGGTGTGATTTTACAGTTAGCTTGCTGTTTTCTCTCCACTATTCGTGTATTTCCACGCATAATATTGAGAAAACCATTGTTGCCATTATAGGTGAGTACATCGTTGCAATAATCAACAAAATATAAATGAATTAAAATAGAAACACTGAGTTTTTGGTGTTGCAAGAAAAATTTTCATCAATTTTGACATTTCGGGTTTGATTTATTTGCTTATTTGTCCGAGATTTACCAGATTTACTGCTGTTATTATAAAATATTAGGCGGAAATCTTCTATTTTACTATTACAATGAAATTACCATGGATTGTCAATCCCCGAAAAATAAGCCTCTACGATTACGGCTAGTAAGTATTATTATCTGTGTTATTGCAAAACTTGAAGAGCAAATCTTTTACCTAAATCCCCTTTTTCAGGAGTAGGTAGTGCCCTGTGTGGTGCCGGCTTAGAATAGCATCACCCCATTTCTGCCCGTGGGGGCGGCCCATGTCTAGCAGTGGCTGTAGAAGTAGTTGGTACTACCAGACTTTTGCCGAGTTAATATTACTTAATACAAACCATCAAACATGGACTGGTGTACCCCAGGAGGTTGTCAACAGTTAGTACCTGATTGACCACGCATTGTTGGGTCAATAAACATAGCCAGATCAATTTATTAGCCCCAAAAATTGTTGGTACTCTTCCAGCTCTAGCTGTGCTCAAAGTATACAAATCAGGGTGGCAAAGGCGAGTAGTAGTATACGATTCAGGGCCATATTGAGAAAATGAAAATTTTATTTTTTCCGTCGTAGATAGATAGATAGATAAACTCTTTATTGCTTACAACAAACACAACATTAAAACACAAAACGGTACAATATACTATAACTAAAAGAGAGAAAACTAAATAGTCGTATAGAGGAGCTTAATACATACATACAGATACTAAGCCGAGATGGGCATATATCTTGGCCTAGGCGCAGCCTAAAAAAAGTCTTGCATATAGCACCCCAAATAGTGAACTCCAACCCTAGCTCTTTTAATTTTTTAGTATTGTAATGCTGTCCCAGACAATGAAAATATAGTTCATCATTTTATTGGGATTTACTGCACTCACAGAGATCATGATCACCATAATTTTTTACATCCATACTTTTTTATGACCAAGCTTCCACATTATTTCCAGGCTAAACCACCATAATGTCTGACGAGGAAACTATAGCAATAGACACATCTGAGACACAGATGCTTCACGCAGAGTATAAAGATGGTAAGACAATAAAAAACCCCTTACATGAGCTAGCCCATGAAACTAAACAATTTTCCCCTAGACACATTTCGACAAGGTGGAAGAGAAAATATTGCCCAATGTTATCAAACTACAGAATACAAGTCAATAAGTGCATACACACCACCCGAGCAGCCTCAGGTGCTCACTAATGCGCTTGGCATGCTGTGCATGCTCGGGCGAGGCAAATTTGTCTGTGAGCATGTTTTTGATGCGCTTTTAAGCTGTCATACTGCTAACTTAGAACACTGTATAGCTTCCTTATAATGACTGCCCAGTTATGCAATTTACAGCATGCCTGTAAACTTGTAGCTTGTAGTTTGATAATAAAATCTGATCACTGAACAGAACAACTCTAGAAAAAGTTCCTACATTGTTTTTTAAACATGTAAACAGTAAAAAAACAGCTTTTCCTTCCTTATGTATGTAGGCGTATTAATTATTATCGGTATTCATATTGTTATAAATGATACAAAAAAATATTTTATTTCAGGCCAACTGCAAATTGTGGAAGTTACTCCATTTGACAGACAAAAGGTACTTATACTTTTACGCATTTTCATTCCCATGAAATTTATTCCACAGAAACAGCATCCAAATGTCTTTTACAAGACAGTATGGCGGCACATACTTTACTGCATAATATAAAGCAAAGTCGCTTTTCGCCTCTGTATGTGTGATGTATGTATGTATATGTTTGCCTAAATCTTAAAACTACGCAATGGATTTTGATGCAGTTTTTTAAAATAAATAGAGTGGTTCAAGAGGAAGGTTTTTATGCATTATATTTGCCAAGAAAACATCATATTCCCACGGGAAAATGAGTTACAGCGGGCGCAAACGCTGGGCGTGCCGCTAGTTTTTAATATTGGCAGTAATAAAAACTATCTCTTATAATAAGGAAGTACAAGATTTTTCCATGGAATGCTCTGTGTATTACTTTACAAACTAAGAAATGTTCTATAAATATTGAGACAAGGCTATAACAATATTTAAATTGTTATGTATTCTGACATTGATATATCAAATGGTATTAAATATTTTTATACTACACCTACATAGAAAATGCCCTATAGCTTTATGTGATGTAGAGAGGAACGTGATTCAAAGTTCACATTTCAAATTAGCGGGAGACAAAAATCATACAAATCTTAAATGGACTTGTGCTTTTGCTTTGTATGGTATTCTTAAAAAAACAATATGACGCGAATTTTCTTTGCATTTTTCTATTAGTAGTCCTCTTTTTATTCTTGCAGATGTAGTATAAAGCACTATGTATCACTTGGAAGAAAGTCTGATTACAAACTTGTGTGTATTGAAGCCCTCAGCTGCGCTTCGTCTCAAACTACACCTACATTAGCAATCGGTTCTTTTCTTACAGCGTGTCCAATGTACTACTAAATTTTTATATATTCTGCAATGTACTGACTTCCTTTCAAGGTGTGAACTAGCCCATGAAACTGAACAACTTCCCCCAAGGAACACACAAAAGTCGAAAAGAGATTTAAAAATTTGGAGCTCCCATACAAAATGTACCAGCCGGTTGAGGCTGTAATGTATCTGGGGGAATTTAGTTCTGTTCTGACCTGGTTCACTCCTTAAAATATTTTCAGCTAATTTTTTTATACCCTATATTGTTTTTTTTTTCCAGTTATTCTCGGAGCAACAGTCTGAGAGCATTCTACCGGACATCATAACGACAGATGGGTCTGACGGGGAACAGCAGAAGTACCTACAAGTTATGGACCCCAATAAGGGATTAGTGCAGCTTGATCTACTCAATTTGACCCTTGTCAGGTATGATCTTTGTTTTGAATTCAGAAGTACATACATACAATTGGTCAGCAATTGGCAGGAGATCGCGCGGGACAGGGATAAGCGGACAGAGCTCGTTTCGGAGGCCAAGATCCTCTTTGGATCGCTGGTTCAGCGGAGTTTTTCTTTTTAGTTACACACATGATTACACATATCATGCCTTTATTCCTTGCGGGGTAGGCGTCGCTATAGTCACATGTGACGAATATATGAAGGTAATTTTAGAAATGTGATGCCGGCTTAGAATAGCATCACTCCACATCCTTCCCGCGGGTGTCGTAAGAGGCGACTAAGGTAGAGTATTGGTGTATTACAAATTTGGATTTTTTCAGGTGTGAAGACGGAGAGGAATCCTATCGGCTGATCACCAACGCTGATGATGGATCCGGGATACCCTCAGACGCTACTGTCACCTGCGTACTGCAGTCTAGTGATGGAGAAGGTAGTTTAATAAATATTTACTCAACATGAAAGTATATAAACAATGTAGCGCAGTGGTGGTGCGACTGCCTACAATGCAGAAGGTTCCAGTATCGATTCTCGATGGGTTACTCACAAAGTTTAAATATTGTATCACTCGAATTTGTTCTCAGTTTAGTTAGGACATTACAGGCTGAATCATCCTATAGTGTTTTGGATGGCACGTTTAGCCGTAGGTCCCGGTTGCTGTCTATGATTTCTTAGACGGCGGTCGTTACACACTTATCAGAGGCCTGAAGCTAGCTACTCATAGTAAAGCAGTTGAAAAAGTCTGACACAAGGGTTTTTTGGGCCGTTCGGTTACCAACCAGCCCATCTGTCAGCGATTGTCTAAAGAATAAGCCTGTATTTTCCAGAACACGACAACCAAGACTACCTGATGGTAGACGGTGACCAGGGCCTGGTGTTCCTCCAGTCCTCAGCCATGGAGCCTGAACAGCCTGAAGATCTTCAGCAACCAGGTACTGCATACATACGCATGTCTTGCCTTTGTAGGGTAGGCAGACTGTTAACAGCTGTAAAATGATGGTCACTATCGCCATTTTTACAGTCACAACAGTCCACTGCTGGACATGAGCCTTCCCCAATTAGAGAGTATTGCCATACTTACCATGCTTGGCATGCGGATTGGCGAGCGCAGTGCAAGATATTGTAGATATTCACAGGGAATGTTGCTGCCCGTTCCCGAGATTCATCCCTTTATCGCATTTTACGACACATGCGGGAAAATGGGGTGATGCTATTCTAAGTCGGCATCAGCCAGCATGTTATATTCCATTAATGAAAATAGGAACTTGAAAAATTTACAATTGTCGACCGGGGATCGAACGCGGGCCATGTGGGGTACCGGCTCACTGCTCTGCCACTGAGCTATCGACGCACCGGTCGATAATCGTCAATTTCTTAATTTCTTATTTTCATTTATGAGAATTTATTGCAAATTCTAATCATTATTCCATGTTCAATAAAAATGTCTTTTTCTTCAGACCAACTAGAACACCAGCATATAGAACCAACACCGGAACCAGAAATAATACCCATAAACTACGAGAATATACAACCACAGCAGAAAACTCAAGAACAGAAGAAGAAGAAACCGCCCCCCACACCCCCCACGCCCCCCACCCCGCAGCAGATACTCAACAGAGCCAAAGCGCTGCAGAAAGCCAAGTAAGGGAATATACAATACATAGATACATATTTCCCACGCGTGTTCTCTGTTCTCCATGTCCATTAATGCCAAAAAACAGTAGTGCTAACTCAAGGCGCAGAAGCTCCACATATAATGCTCGGTGGCGTTCCCTTGGACATTGTCGACAAGTTTTGCTACTTGGGGTCGACTGTGTCGAACAATCTCACACTTGATGTTGAGATCAATACGCGTATCGGCAAAGCGGCAACCATGTTTGGTAAGCTGAGTGCAAGAGTATGGAACAACAAACATCTGACCACTAAAACCAAGATTATTGTTTACCAAACTTGCGTTTTAAGCATACTCTTGTACGGAGCTGATACCTGGACATCGTATGCAAAACAAGAGCGTCGACTTAACTCGTTTCATATGCGCTGCGTAAGAAACATCTTGCATATATAAAAAGCAAATCGCGCTAGGCACGTTTATCGACTTAAAGAAGGCTTTTGATACCGTCAGCCACCCACTCTTACTGCCTGCGGAAACTAGAAAACATTGGAGTCACAGGAAATTGTCTCAAAATTTTCCAGTCATACCTGTTTAACAGAAAACAAATTGTAAAGTTGAATGAATGTCATAGTCAACCGCGGTCGATTGATTTTGGAGTTCCTCAAGGATCTATATTAGGTCCCCTATTATTTCTCATTTACATTAATAATATAAAAGACATCGGACTCCAAGGTCAATTGACGCTATATGCTGACGACACTTGCCTGTTTTACTTTGGATCATCAATTGAAGGCATTTTACCGCAGGCGCAAAGCGACCTCGATAAACTTTATGAATGGCTTCAATATAATCTTCTTACAATAAACGTATCCAAAACTTCATACTTAATATTTAGAGCGAAAAATAAAACTATACCTCTGCACAATCCACTGACTATTAATAACGAGGCGCTCTGTGAGAAATCTAACGAGAAGTATCTGGGTCTTAGATTGGACAAATACCTCAATTGGAAGGTTCATATTGAGCATGTGCGAATGAAACTTACATCCCTGCTTGGTGTTCTCCGTAGTATTGTCCGCTGCCTTCCACGTCAGGTGCGCGTTGGTATTTATAACTCCTTAGTAAAGTCACATCTTCTCTACCTGATCGAAGTCTGGGGGAGTGCAGCAAAAACCAACTTAAAAAACTTACAAATAGCGCAAAATAAAATAGTGAAAATGTTATTTCATTTACCATACCGCATGCCAACTGAAACAGCTTATAAAAAGACAAACATGATGAACATTACACAACTATACACTTATACTACATGCTTATTAATACGTAAAATTCTTAATAGAAACATTCATTCTGATATAACATTTACAAAAAAAGAGCAGTTACTCAAACATACTCTCCGGAATAGAAGTCACATAATCCTACCAAAAATAAGGACCGATTACGGTAAAAAGACTATATGTTTTGAAGGAGCACAACTATATAACAAATTACCTTCTCACATAAAAAATATTGAGTCTACGAATGTGTTCAAATCACAACTCCAAAAACATATTACTTGTAAATACTCTTCACTAAAATGAACATCCCGTATAATGTTCGGACTTCACTGTGACCGCCAGTTGACTAGACATCTTACTGCAGGCAAATATCTAAGCGCGAGGTGTCTACTTAACTGGTGCTGGCCTATAACCTGCTTTGTTCGTGTGGTGACGTCGCTGTGTGCTCGGACGGACGGAACAATAAAATATTTTTGTCTAAGATTTTATTATTAAGTACCCGCTGTAGTCTGTTAGTACGGACATTTATTATTGTATACCTACTTTCAATTAGATTAAGTTCTCATGTTAAGTGACTTACTTGTAGTCTTTAATGAGAAATAAATATCTTTAAACTGATATATAACCTGGCAGGACAGAGTCACAAACGAGCGAGTTGTAGAAATTGCACAGCTGCCTAGCTTTACCGCCCTGCTCAAGCAGAGACGCTTGCGGTGGCTAGGGCATGTGCACCGAATGGAACCTTCGCGTCTACCGCGGCGTGTCCTGCTTGGTGCCGTAGCTAACGCCAAAAGAGGGGTTGGAAGACCCATGCTGCGTTTCAAAGATTGCGCCAAGCGGGATATGGCTGCGTTTGACATCGACCATCAAAGCTGGGAGAAGCTTGCTGAGGATAGGGACGAATGGCGAAAGCGTGTATATGATGGGCGTAAGTCTCACGACGACGCCTGGTTCTCTGGTCTCGCCAACAAAAGACAAAAACGACACCTAAACATGCATGTTCCAGTCTTTAATACCACCTTCACTTGTAGAGCGTGCGGAAAGTCATGCCGCTCCCGCATTGGCTTATATAGCCACGAAAAGTCTTGCCTCAGACACTGATTAAATCGTCTGTCACAGATGATGCCGGCTTAGAATAGCATCACCCCACATCTTTCCCGCGGGTGGCGTAAGAGGCGACTAAGGGACTCGAGAGTATTAGTGTATTACAATTTTTAGGCGACAGGCTGACAACCTGTCACTATAGCGATATCTGAAACAACCTTGGAAAACAATCCTCAAAAATGTCAGACGTGGCGATAGCGACCGTATTCTTACGGCCGTTAACGCTCTGCCTACCCCGCAAGGGATAAAGGCGTGATATACGTAGTCGGTCCCAAAGTTCTGTCATATATGAAAATACTGATAAAATAAAAAGTACCAATCCGTTTTTAAAAATTTATATATCAATTAAAAATACAATCATCGAAGAATCAAAATAACATAAAACTATTCGAAATGACCTCCCTTGCTTTTAACAACGGCCTTCAACCGCGGCGGCCAGTCGTCTATCGCAGCACGCACCATATCCATGTCGATTTCAGCGACTGCTTTAACTATGGCTGACTTCAGACTCTCCAAATTTTTATGGGGCTTAGCACAGACCTTGCTCTCTAAGACCTGCCAAATTTTATAGTCCAGAGGATTAAGGTCCGGACTGGAAGAAGGCCAATCTTCGTGTCTTATAAACTCAATGTTTTGACGTTCAAACCAGGCTTGAGTGGTCCTGGCTTTGTGAGCGGGCGCAGAATCCTGCTGGAATACAAAGTGATGTCCTGAAAATAGTGTGTTGGGCAGGTCTTTGACGTACCGATCCAAAACCGTCTCTTGGTACACTTTTGCGCTGGTTTTGACCCCCTTTTCGCAGAAATGAACCTCAGTTGGCCCATAGTAGGAGACTCCTAACTAGACCATGACTGAAGAGGGATGATGCCCATGTTGCACCCGCGGAACTTTGTTTCCTGCTTCTTCAGAGCTGGTAGCGTACACTCTATCGTTTTGTTTATTATACTTTTCTTCTATATCAAAATTTTTTTCGTCTCTAAAAAGTATATCGCGGTGCCGGTTTTTCGCGTACCGTTTTAACAACACCCGAGATCTTTTGAGTCTAATTTCTTTTAAACGGGCATTAAGTAAGTGCCCACTCTTTTTTTTGTATGCTCGCAGCTTAGGGTCTTCGTTTAAAACCTTTTTGACTGTTTTTCTACTAACCTTCATCTGCAAAGCCATAAGTTTCTGTTTTCGGACAGGATTTCTTCGTATGCGCTCCTTGATCGCTTTGATCACTGCTGGTGTTCTGGCGGAGCGAGGCCGGCCAGTTCTTTTCTTGTCCTCAACACTAGAGACTTCAGTGTACCTAGTTATAGTACGATACCCAAACCTAAGCGTTATTTTCAATTTCTTGAGCAACTTGAAAATGGTACTCGGCGAGTGCCCACAGCGACGCAACGCCAAACTGCTATTCGGTTTTCTTTCAAAGTCCACTCCATCGTGAAAAATCGCGCCAAATGATTATTTATTGTTTTAAAATAATTGTTAAACATTCAAAAACGGAATGCAATAAAACTTTTCCAAATCCGTGTTCTAAATTCAAAAATAATATGCCAGTGACAGAACTTTGGGACCGACTACGTATGTATGTATGTATGTATGTTTTACCTCTACTCAGCCCCTTAAACCTTGTTTTCATTCTCCATCAGGACCCTCGTAGCAACCCAATCGATGGTCCGTCACGGGCAGCGCGGGCGGCGGCGCGCCGACGACCTCCCCCCGCCACACGAGCTGCTCGCCAGCCCCAACTTCAAGCTGTACCTCTACTCGTGCAAGCTGTGCAGCTTCAAGTGCAACGCTGTCAAACAGCTGCAAGCGCATCGGGTGAGTGGAGGAGAGAAAAAACACGTCAAAGTAAAAAAAAAGTCATTTGGGAACGAGGGGTTGAAGATATTTGGGGTCTAACTAAGGTACACATTTGGGGTTGAAGAAGAAGGTGGAAAGACATACAAGTTTTTTTAAACAAAATGTTTCGGTTCTCCCATACAAAATATACCCGCCAACTGTGTCAGATTATATGGGAGGTCCAATTTTTTTCATATTTCGACCTATGTATCTTGGGGAAAGTTAGTACTCTTTCTAACAACCTGTTTATTTGATTTTCAAAGCGATTTTCCCATTTGCAGGCTGCAGAACACAACAGTAGCAATAAATTCCGCGTGCCCACCTCGCCGCGAGGCAACCTGCGCAGCGTGCAGTGCGCGCGGTGCCCCTTCCGAGCACCCAGCAATATACAGGTGAGCACCCAGCAATATACAGGTGAGCACCCAGCAATATACAGGTGAGCACCCAGCAATATACAGGTGAGCACCCAGCAATATACAGGTGAGCACCCAGCAATATACAGGTGAGCACCCAGCAATATACAGGTGAGCACCCAGCAATATACAGGTGAGCACCCAGCAATATACAGGTGTGCACCCAGCAATATACAGGTGAGCACCCAGCAATATACAGGTGAGCACCCAGCAATATACAGGTGAGCACCCAGCAATATACAGGTGTGCACCCAGCAATATACAGGTGAGCACCCAGCAATATACAGGTGAGCACCCAGCAATATACAGGTGAGCACCCAGCAATATACAGGTGAGTAACCACGTAATGCCGTGTCATGCCGGGTTAGAATAGCATCATCATCATCATCATCATCATCATGGTATCATCAGGCGACTAAGGGGCTCGAGGGTATTGGTGTATTACAATTTTTAGGCGTCAGGCTGACAACCTGTCACTATAGTGATACACATGCTTTCTGGAACAATCTCGGAAAACAATCCTCAAAAATGTCAGACGTGGTGATAGCGACCGTATTCTTACGGCCGTTAACGCTCTGCCTACCCCGCAAGGGATAAAGGCGTGATATGTGTATGTATGTAGTAGTATTACCAGCTGGTGGTATCTTATACGGAGCGTGCAGTGCGCGCGGAGCCCCTTCCGAGCACCCAGCAATATACAGGTCAGTTACCACGTATGATGCCGGCTTAGAATAGCATCACCCCATTGCTTTCCCGCGGGTGTTGTATGAGGTGAGTGGTGAGTAAGAGACTGGAGAGTTCCATGTATACGGGGTGTAAAAAAATTGCTGCAAATATTTTAAGTGGTGAACCAGCCTATGAAACTGAACAACTTTCCCCAAGAAACATAGGTCGAAATATGAAAAAAATATTCTGCACCTCCCATACAAAATTACCGACCAACCAAGCCAATTTGTATGAGAGGTCAAAATTCTTTTTTAATTTATCGACATATGTTTCTTGAGACCAGGGGTGCTAGGAATCCCCGGGCGGCGTGGATCCCTCGCCGAACGACCTTGGCCCTGGCAACATATAACGCGTGCACACTGCGGACGGAAGAGAAGTTAGTGGAACTCGAGGAAGAGCTGAGCAGGTTACGGTGGGACATAGTGGGACTGTCCGAAGTCCGAAGAGAGGGGGAGGACACCATAGCCCTGAAGTCAGGTAACCTGCTCTACTTCCGGGAGGGCGACCATCTGTCCCAAGGTGGTGTCGGGTTCATCGTCCACAAGTCCCTCGTGAACAACGTAGTACAGGTCGGGAGTATTTCAAATAGGGTGGCATTCCTTATACTCAGAATAACTAAACGTTATTCGCTGAAGGTCATACAGGCATACGCCCCAACTTCGAAGTACCCCGACGAGGACGTGGAGGCAATGTATGAGGACATATCCAAAGCCATACATACCTCCAGGACTCATTACACGGTGGTCATGGGGGATTTCAACGCTAAGCTGGGCAATCGTTGCGGTGACGAACTGAGAGTTGGGCCATTTGGTATTGGGGTGAGGAACAGCCGAGGTCAAATGCTGGTCGACTTCATGGAGAAGGAGGGACTCTTTATGATGAACTCGTTCTTCAGGAAACGGCCGCATCGAAAATGGACCTGGAAGAGCCCCGACGGCGTTACCAAAAATGAGATAGACTTCATTATGACAGACAAAAAACGGATATTCAACGATGTCTCTGTGATCAATTCGTTCAAAACGGGTAGCGATCACCGAATGGTAAGAGGCACGTTGAATCTTAATGTAAAAGCCGAGAGATCACGTCTGATGAAGTCTACGCTCCGACCAGCACCTGCCCAAATCCAAAACCCTGAGAGCTTTCAGCTCCACCTGCAAAACCGCTTCGATTGCCTGGGTGAGTGTATCGACGTGGACGACTATAACGACAGGGTCGTGGAAACTGTCCTTACGGTTGGCTCTAAGTTCTTCAAACCCAATCGTACGAACAGAACCAAAAAAATCTCAGACCATACTTCGAGGCTCATGGAGGAACGACGCGAGATGATTCTGCAGTCGTCGGAGGATACTTCCCAATATCGGCAGCTCAATAGGCAGATCTCTAAGTCTTTGACCCGCGACATGCGCCAATTTAATACTGACCGTATTAAAGAGGCAATTGAGCGCAACAAAGGCTCCAAGGTGTTTGCTAGAGATCTGTCGATAGGCCAGAGCCAACTAGCGAAGCTAAAGACCGACGATGGCAGAATCATATCGTCCAAGCCCGAGCTATTGGAAGAGGTCGAGAAGTTCTATGGACAGTTATACGCGACAACATGCACACCTGTCAATAATCGGGTCGCAGATCCAAGAGCTCGATTAACCCGGCACTACACAGAAGACATCCCGGACGTCAGCTTGTACGAGATTAGTATGGCTCTGAAACAGCTAAAAAACAGCAAGGCGCCGGGTGATGATGGAGTTACGGCAGAGCTTCTGAAAGCCGGTGGTAAACCGATACTTAAAGCACTGCAGAAATTGTTTAACTCTGTCATACTCGAGGGCAAAACGCCACAGGCATGGCACAGAGGCGTGGTGATGCTGTTCTTCAAAAAGGGCGATAAGTCTTTGCTGAAGAACTACAGACCCATCACGCTTCTGAGCCATG
Source organism: Keiferia lycopersicella (assembly GCA_029255805.1). NCBI lineage: Eukaryota > Metazoa > Arthropoda > Insecta > Lepidoptera > Gelechiidae > Keiferia > Keiferia lycopersicella. Next base: position 2,310,872 of record JARACZ010000023.1, read on the forward strand.
TTTACAAGCTGTTCTCAAGAGTCATAACGAATCGTCTCGCACGCAGGCTCGACGACTTCCAGCCTCCCGAACAAGCCGGCTTCCGAAAAGGCTTTAGCACCGTGGATCACATTCATACGCTGAGGCAAGTTATACAGAAGACTGAAGAGTATAACCAACCACTCTGCCTCGCGTTTGTGGACTACGAAAAAGCCTTCGATTCGATCGAAACATGGGCCGTACTTCAGTCTCTTCAGCGGTGCCAAGCTGACTATCGGTATATCGAAGTGTTGAAGTCCTTGTACGAAAGCGCCACCATGTCAGTTCGACTTCAGGACCAGGACTCGAAACCTATCCAGTTGCAGCGAGGAGTGAGACAGGGAGATGTAATATCACCGAAACTGTTCACAGCAGCACTGGAAGACGTCTTCAAGCTTTTGGACTGGAGAGGACTTGGCATCAACATCAACGGCGAGTATCTGACTCACCTTCGTTTTGCCGACGATATCGTGGTCATGGCGGAAACCCTGGAGGACCTCGGTACAATGCTCGATGACCTCAATAGAGCCTCCCAACAAGTGGGTCTAAAAATGAACAAGGACAAGACCAAGGTTATGTCAAACTCTCTTGTTGCACCCATTACTCTGACAGTTGGGGGCTCTACTCTGGAAGTTGTCGACGAGTATGTCTACCTGGGACAAATAGTCCAGCTGGGTAGGTCCAACTTTCAGAAAGAGGTCAATCGTCGAATCCAACTCGGCTGGGCAGCGTTCGGGAAGCTACGTAACATCTTCTCTTCTCAACAACTACCGCAGTGCCTCAAGACAAAAGTCTGGGATCAGTGCGTGTTGCCAGTGATGACTTACGGAGTTGAGACGTGGCCGCTAACAATGGGCCTCATAAGAAGGCTCAAGGTCACTCAAAGGGCAATGGAAAGGGCTATGCTCGGAGTTTCTCTCCGCGATCGAATCAGAAATGAGGAAATCCGGAGAAGAACCAAAGCCACCGACATAGCTCGAAGGATTGCGCAACTTAAGTGGCAGTGGGCGGGGCATATTGCTCGTAGGACCGATGGCCGCTGGGGCCGGAAAGTTCTCGAGTGGCGGCCACGGACCGGTAGACGCAGCGTAGGTAGGCCTCCCACAAGGTGGACCGACGATCTGGTGAAGGTCGCGGGAAGCCGCTGGATGCGGGTGGCGCTGGACCGATCATCGTGGAGATCCTTGGGGGAGACCTATGTCCTGCAGTGGACGTCTATCGGCTGAGACGACGACGACGACGACGACGACGACGACGACGACGACGACGACGATATGTTTCTTGGGAAAAGTTGTTCAGTTTCATGGGCTAGTTCACCCGTTAAAATATTTGCAGCTAATATTTTTACACCATATAATAATCAAATTCATATGGATTAAATTGGTTTTCTTTTCCAGTTACTAAAACACATGCAAGCGAAACATTTAGAGGCAGGAACTGAGGAGGAATCCGTAGAGGTCGCTACGGGAAGCATCACCTTCACAAGTAAGTCATAGCATTGCTTTGGAAGACAATAGTTGATCATAGACATGTGGTCTCATTCCCTACTAAAAGAAATTAGTCCAAAAATAAATCAATAGATGGCGATACGGGTCGCGAATGTAACTTAAGAGACTGGAATAAAAGCAAATTTACAAAAGCAAAGTATTGTAAAATTATAAATACATTATTTAACCTTTTGCACGCCAGAGCTTTTTTACGTCGGCACACCCCCGACGCCAAGCATAGAAAAATATGAAGATGGTAAAAACTTATCGGCAAGCAGCCCGGTGTCTTAAACAAGACAGAATTTAAGTTATAAAAATAGGTAAATTTGGACTACTTTAGTCGTCAGTGGCGTCGTATGTACGCGAGCGTTTAGCAACTATAGTGGTCATTGGCGTTCAAAAGGTTAAGATGTTTTGCGACGGAAAGCACGCGAATTATTCACATTTTTGCAATATTTTTCAATCTAATGTCGTCAATACGAAGTATCCAATAAATAAGCTAGATGTCGCTAGCAACGCACGCGCTGAGTCGACATATCAAATAGCCCGCCAATAGCCGTCCTAGGGCAATCGAACTCCCCCTATGACGTTAGGTATCTGTACTACTTTAGTAGTATTATATTATCTGTGTCATAGATAATACACACACACAGTGATAGAAAGATAGAGACACACACACACACACACACACACACACACACACACACACACACATACATACAGATACAGGCACACACTCAGCCACACAGGCGCGCGCACAGACACACAATTACACACACACACATACACATTCGCTGATAATCACACACATAAAAGTTGATTTCTCAATGTTTTATTGTCTATTTTACACATATTTTCTCACACCCATCGCATTTGTTTCCAGACAAAGTATCCTTAGACTCAAAGGAGGTAGAGGAGGCGGACGTGCTAGTGTGCGGCGCGTGCGGCTTCGAGTCGGGGGACAGAGACGCGTTCAGAGAACACATCGAGAGCGAGCACGGCGCCACCTGCACCGCGTGAACGGTAAACATGTCATTATAATATATAATCTTGGCTGAAAGTACGTGAAATAACGAATGATTGTTTAATTTTGACTGAAAATATGTGAAGTAACAATTGATTGTGTGAAATACAGTCTAAAAAGTATGTGTAGTAATGGGTGATTGCGGTGGTGTACAAGCTAAAAACTATGTGAATTAACGATTGATTGTGTGAAGTAACGATTGATTGTGTTAGAAAGTATGTGAAGTAACTATTGATTGTGCAAGAAAGTATGTGAAGTAACTATTGATTGTGTAAGAAAGTATGTGAAGTAACGATTGATTGAAAGTATGTGAAGTAACGATTGATTGTGAGAGAAAGTATGTGAAGTAACGATTGATTGTGTGAGAAAGTATGGATTGTGCAAGAAAGTATGTGAAGTAACGATTGATTGTGCGAGAAAGTATGTGAAGTAACAATTGATTGTGCGAGAAAGTATGTGAAGTAACTATTGATTGTGTGAAGTATCAAGTGTTTGTTTTATTATTGACTGAAAGTGAAGTAATAATTGATTGTGTGAGAAAGTATGTGAGTAAAGTAACAATTGATTGTGTGAAATAACAAGTGATGTATTAATATTGGGTGCGAAAGTATGTGTACTAAAATCAGCTCACATATGTGTAATACGTAAACTAATTACTTGCATTTGTAATATTCAGTGCTTGTGTGTATAAATAAATTAAATTTGTTTCTCTTTTCAGGTAAAGATGGCGAATAATTCCACGTGCATTTGAATCATCTTGTTACTTAAAATAATTATTAAAATTCCACTTATTGTACAAAGTTTAGAAATTATGTTGTATTTATCTTTCATGTACTGAAGTGATAAATAACTAGTAAGGCCGCTAAAATGAAAACTGTATAAATAAAATACTAATAACATCAAATGGTCTTACTATATTTTATCCTATTCTATAGGTATTATTAATAATCTTATTTTTGTATATTAAATTATGTTAAACAAAGATGTCTTTTTATTTGAATCACCTAAAATATAAATAAAACAACAAATAATATTAAAATTACATTTAATCATTTCTCAATCAAAATCCATTTTCCATTCAAAATCACGACACATCATTCAAAAGTGTACAAATAATTACAAGCTACACAGCTTTCTTATTCTTAAAACTAAACAAATGTTATAATAAAAAAGGAAATTAATTTATTTGAGGAAACACTTTTAATTTTTATTTAATTTTAGATATTTAATTTTGCCGTGTGATGCCGGCTTAGTTGCCGTGTGATGCCGGCTTAGAATAGCATCACCCCACATCCTTCCCGCGGGTGTCGTAAGAGGCGACTAAGGGACTTGAGAGTATTGGTGTATCACAATTTTTAGGCGACAGGCTGACAACCTGTCACTATAGTAATACACATGTTTCCTGAAACAACCTTGGAAAACAATCCTCAAAAATGTCAGACGTGGCGATAGTGGCTGTATTCTTACGGCCACTATCGCTCTGCCTACCCCACAAGGGATAAAGGCGTGATATATGTATGTATGTTTATACGGGGTTATTTTTTAGTCAGTACATGAACTTTGTGGGATGTTTTCTAATGTAAAAATTAGGGGAATTTATTTTCTAGCTGTCCCAAACGTAGTATTTAAACTGTATTTTAAGAGATAGTAAATTGACATTACGTGCTGACATTTTTTTTGCATATCTTAATTTGATGTGCTAATACTGGTAACTGTTGTTATCAAAATGTGAATTTTTGAGTCTGTTTCTTTTAGTTCCTCGTAGATGACGCTCGTTCGAATGATGCAAAAGCTTAGCAGTGATTTTCCATAGATCGGCATAATAGTTATTTTAATTATGCACTGAATGTGATAGATGATTGGTACACCACTATTTAACATTTGCAAAAAAAAATTGCAACCCAAAATGAAAATTTACTATAAGCTGATTTCTTAAAGAAAGGATCTCGAAAGGGCAACATTATTATTGAGATCCCGCTCGTATGTAAAATATTTTGATAGAGAGACAAACAATAGTGTTGCCAATTTGGGGTCTATTCTTTAAAAAAACGGGTTATATGACTAAAAAAACAGTAGTAGTGATAGGTTTGTATGATTTATACTACACTAGCGGCTTGCCCCAGCGGCTGCGCCCGCTGCAACTCATTTTCCCGTGGGAATAAAGATTTTTCCCGGCAAGTATTATACATAAAACTTCCTCTTGAATCACTCCATCTATTAAAAAAAACCTGCATCAAAATCAGTTGTGTAATTTTAAAGATTTAAGAAAACATACATACAGCCGCGAAAAGCGACTTTGCTTTATACTATGTAGTGATTTTATACTATCTGTTCCTTATTATTACAAGTTGTATTATTGTAGTTGTGAAGCTAGGGGCATTTCCTCTCGAGCTGCCCTTTGCCCCCTTCGTCGTACTCCTGCGAGGATATCCACATCTGCTGGAACGAGCCGATGGAAGCCAGGATGGAACCACCTGCACGAAAACAATTGGAAACCATATGTTAGCTGAACAACTTTCACTAGTTTCACAAGGTTAAAATAAAAAAAAATAAGACCGTTTGGCACGGGACTTAAAGACGTGGAGAAAGAGAAGAGAGGCCTTTGCCCTGCAGTGGGACATAACAGGCTCTTAATAATGATAATAAGACCGTTTACAAAAAGATCAACGACTAATTTTCTATTTACTTTGTGGCCTAACATAGGGAGCGTCGGTGGCCAAGTGGTTAGGATAACGGTCTTACAATCGTGAGACCCGATTTCGATCCCCGCCATGTACCAATGTGTTTTTGCTCACGTACATTTACCGACTGCTCTTACGTTAAAGGAAAAACATCATCGTGATGAAACTCACATTCAAATCAAATTTGAATTCAGATGATATTCGAATGTGACTTAACCTAGGATTCGGGCCAGGTTAGCCTTCAACTCTAAAATTACCAACCGACCAAGTCAATTTGTATGAATGGTCAAAAAAGATCTCATACTTCGACCTATGTTTCTTAGGGAGTGTAAAAACTTGGTTACTCAGATCCCCTAGGTTAGGTAGCCGACCCCGACAGAGAACGGGATAAGGCAAGGATCTATCATTTGTAAAAGTAAGCTACTTCTCACTAGCTAACTAATGATAACAAATGTTGGTTAGTATACCTATCCAGGCGGCGAATCTCCTTTCGTTGGGCGAGGGCGCCGCGTGGCTCTTGAAGCGGTGCGAGGAGGGCGCTCTGCAAAACATAATCATCATTTTTATTACAAATCGGGCTGGTACCAGAGCGACGCGTCTCGGCAGCGCTGCCCAGCCGCGCGCGCCTCGCATTACACTAGATTGTATGTAGCGTTTCATAGTGACGCGTCTTGGGCCGCGTCTCGGCCGCGCCGCGGTCGGATCTCCTTCGATTGCCAGTAGCGTCGACTTGCAATCTTTTAAGACGTCGTTGTTGCACTCTTTTCCATATAACGTATATAGCTAATATAGTGATTACGTTTGCTGGCATAATGATTCTCTGCACTCGACCGTACACCACAACGAAGCGCGCGCGTCTGAATGTCGTTTCACAGCTAACGCGCTGCCCAGGCGCGCCCGAGCCGCGTGAAACCAGCCTTAATACAAACGAAGTGGAAAAAAAATCACTACACCGATGGGATTCAAGATTTCAAGATTCAAGATTCAATCGTTTATTTCCAAGTAGATTCACAATGAATACTTTTAGAATGTCAGAGAGTTACAATACAATACTGTCACTGAATAAATGAATAAGTCATTGTAAACAGTAACAATTTTAAGTTCCTAATAGAATCGCGGACGAGTGGGATAAAAAAATCAAAAATAAATAAGATTCGAACCCACGTCTTCGACTTGCCAGGTCAAAGGTGTATAACCACTACACCGCGGTTGGCTCGGTCCATTACAAGACCAACTATCAATATGGCAATACTCTTCGAAAGCCCCTTTTCCAACAGTGGACAGTTGTGGCTGTTAAGGTTAAGGATGTTAGTTTGAAAATATGGTATTGGAAAGTGGTCTGATTAAGAAGTAATTTGAAACTGTGAACTGTCTGAAATTCCTTCTTCTTTGGCGACGCCCCCGCAGATCACCACGGAGCCCCACAGCGCGGGCTCCTATGCTACAAGGGGACCAGCAGGGCATATATGCAGCACCTGGAAGCCAGCTCCTTGCCCAGGCGCTCCGCCCAGCCCGAGGTGTTGGCCACGCCCCCGCAGATCACCACGGAGCCCCACAGCGCGGGCTCCTATGCTACAAGGGGACCAGCGGGGTATATATGCAGCACCTGGAAGCCAGCTCCTTGCCCAGGCGCTCCGCCCAGCCCGAGGTGTTGGCCACGCCCCCGCAGATCACCACGGAGCCCCACAGCGCGGGCTCCTATGCTACAAGGGGACCAGCGGGGTATATATGCAGCACCTGGAAGCCAGCTCCTTGCCCAGGCGCTCCGCCCAGCCCGAGGTGTTGGCCACGCCCCCGCAGATCACCACGGAGCCCCACAGCGCGGGCTCCTATGCTACAAGGGGACCAGCGGGGTATATATGCAGCACCTGGAAGCCAGCTCCTTGCCCAGGCGCTCCGCCCAGCCCGAGGTGTTGGCCACGCCCCCGCAGATCACCACGGAGCCCCACAGCGCGGGCTCCTATGCTACAAGGGGACCAGCGGGGTATATATGCAGCACCTGGAAGCCAGCTCCTTGCCCAGGCGCTCCGCCCAGCCCGAGGTGTTGGCCACGCCCCCGCAGATCACCACGGAGCCCCACAGCGCGGGCTCCTATGCTACAAGGGGACCAGCGGGGTATATATGCAGCACCTGGAAGCCAGCTCCTTGCCCAGGCGCTCCGCCCAGCCCGAGGTGTTGGCCACGCCCCCGCAGATCACCACGGAGCCCCACAGCGCGGGCTCCTATGCTACAAGGGGACCAGCGGGGTATATATGCAGCACCTGGAAGCCAGCTCCTTGCCCAGGCGCTCCGCCCAGCCCGAGGTGTTGGCCACGCCCCCGCAGATCACCACGGAGCCCCACAGCGCGGGCCGCGCGTCCGCGTCGCACGCCGCCGCCGCCGCGCACACTGTAAAAAAAACAATATTCAATTTATTGAAATTGAATTGAAATTGAAAACAATTTATTCTCTTTTCACAGTACACAACACAAAACAAAAACAGTAGTTACACAAAGCCAAACACAAGTACACTTTTAAAGAATGTATACAAAAACATATTAACAACAGGACATAAGTACAGGTAGGTAGTTGTGTTCCGTACTGTGCCAGAGAAATGGTTCTGACTCAGCATAAGTCGCAGTGTTGTGTTAACTACGACGCTGGTATTCTGCCAGCACCAAGCGATGATCTCAGTCGATAGCAATACGGAGTCGTAAATATGTAGGTATGTATGTACTGTACGTATAGGAAAAAATTAAATGGATACTTAAATAAGAATTTACATGTACATGATAATAGAAGTTGTAAGTTAAAAGTCTTCTTTTTCGTGTGGGATACCAAGTCGTTCAACGACCCGATGAACCCTAGTGTCAGAATTTTTCAACCGCCTTCTACAAGTAGCAGGCTTCTGACATGGTTGTGTAACGACCGCCGTCTAAGTGATCATAGACAGCAACCGGGACCTACGGCTTAACGTGCTATCCGAAACACGGAACCATCTTACTTACGGACAATCGGGTGGTTCAGCCCGCAATGTCCTAACCAGACTGGGAACAAATTCACAAAGTGATAAATATCAACTTTGTGAGTGACCCACCGAGAATCGAACCCGGGACCGTCTGCGTCAAAGGCAGTCGCACTACCACTGCGCCACATCGGTCGTCAAAAAGTTAAAAGTATTAAGTTATTATTAATAATATATGCACATATATATAGGTATAAATAATGATAATTAGCAGATATGGAAAATACGAGTAGGCAATAAATAAAATACAGTTCTGGGCATGCATGTGTGAATTTGAGTAGTGGTATCAAAATAAATAACAGTTTTAACAATTCTTAATATGGTAGTTATACACAGAATAAATATAATAGGTATTTAGGTATTTAGATACAAGCCTCATTTTTTTATGAAACTTTCAATAAGAAAGGTTTTATATGTATTTTTAAAAGCGCTCACAGTAGATATTGGGAATTCCCGCACTCAGTGCTATATTATTTTCATAAATGAAATAAAAATATTGACAAGCGCCGATCGGGAATCGAACCCGGGCGGCTCTGCCACTGAGCTATCGACGCACCGGTCGGTTCTCAATCTCTTGATTATGATGAATCATTTTTAAAATTTACTGTTCTTAACAGACTTGTAAAAAAAAAAGAGGTTCTCGGTTTAACATGCATGTATGTGCGCAGGCGTGGAGAAGGTTTTAGGCATATTAATCGACAAAAAAATGGAGATTCGCACTTTTACACGTATGGTTCCCTTCTTAAAGATATTTTTTGTAGTGTGGCCCATGGCAGTGAATATGGCATTACCTCTTCGTATCTGAAAGTCCTGACGGTTGCTAATTCCTAAACTCATAATAATTTGACAACCAACGCCATCTATCGCGATTATTATTTTTGTGATCGATCACCAATGCCGCTGTGTTATGTGTTTTTAATTTGATTAATCACTAATTCATGTGGTTTGTAAATTCATTTTGGTGTTCACTAATATCTACTGCTGTTTATGAATGTTATTATGTAACAATTGTATTAGATAAGAGTAATAAATACATTTGAATTTGATTTTCTAGCGATTTCTCGTTATTTTTCGGAATCTGTCTGTGTTTCAGTCTTACCTAAATGCGGCGCTCCTGTGTTAGGCTCGAACAGGCACTCAGACAGCTTGAGCCTCTCTGGGCCGAAGTCCTGGTGGTAGCCGCCCGGGAACTCGTAGTGTGTGCCGGGCACGATGGCCGCCGTGCGTTCGTCGTATTGAGATTCGGACAACTGAAAACAAAAAGTGAATAGCATCACCCCATTTCTTTCCTACAGGTGTCGTAAAAGGCGACTTAAGGGTTATGTATTACAACTTTAGGCGACAGGCTAAACAACCTGTCGAATCGGCTGAAAAATTTGTCAGACGTGGCAATAGCGACCGTGTTTTTACGGCTGTTAACGCTCTGCCTACCCCACAAGAGATAGCGTGATTTGTGTGTATGTATGTATGTAGAAATTTAAAAAGATTTTAAATAATGAACGACTGTCCCCTTTGTAGTCCATACTGATTTAAAAAAAACTGTCCATTCAAAAAAATTTTATGCTATTCTTTTATGGTTTTTCGAACTAATTTTATAAACTCGATTTGAAGTTTTCCTATGCCTCTATTACTAGAAAAATAATAATTTAAGAGTCCGTATGCCACGAAGGTCGTGCGAAGACAATGAATGTTGTTTGTCATTTGAAGTAAGTCATGTATTATTACGGTTTTCTATAGGTGGCGCGGATATTACGGAGATTTCTTACAGCGCCATCTATCGGGATTTTATGCGTTTTCTCGGTAAATATCGGCACCACGCATTGACAGAAGTCTTCATCTGGCTGTTAACGCCATCTATCGGGATTTTTGTGCGTTTTCTCGGTAAATATGAGTTACGTACATAATTAAATCCAACCGTCTTTTTCGCAAACTGTGGTGGGGACAGCCAAAAAACTGGTACGCCCTGGGGTATATTATTTAATATAAATTAAACTTTAAATGATAGCACGAAATATTTAATGTTAAATAGCAGACTTTAAACTATATTTTTGGGGAAATATAAATAAAAAGTACAAACAATTAAGATAACACCTTTAAAAAAATACGCAATGTGGGGGACAGGTAAAAATCAGGATGTACAATTTTTTTTGAAATTGCCCACCTGCGCCACGCAATGACAGAAGTCTTCGTATTGTCGTTTGAGCATGTACTGCTGCCAGGAGTTGGTCAATCCAGCTGGTAACGCCATCTATCGAGATTTTTGGGCGTTTTCTCGGTGAATATCAGTTACGTACCTGCGCCACGCAATGACAGAAGTCCTCGTATTGTCGTTTGAGCATGTACTGCTGCCAGGAGTTGGTCAATCCAGCTGGTAACGCCATCTATCGAGATTTTTGGGCGTTTTCTCGGTGAATATCAGTTACGTACCTGCGCCACGCAATGGCAGAAGTCCTCGTATTGTCGTTTGAGCATGTACTGCTGCCAGGAGTTGGTCAATCCAGCTGGTAACGCCATCTATCGAGATTTTTGGGCGTTTTCTCGGTGAATATCAGTTACGTACCTGCGCCACGCAATGACAGAAGTCCTCGTATTGTCGTTTGAGCATGTACTGCTGCCAGGAGTTGGTCAGTCCAGCTGGAAGCTGCTTCAGGGTGTATCTGGCTCTTTCGCGCTCACGGATCACTTCTTTACTCTGAAATATTACAAGTTGTAATTTAGCAACAATTAAAATTGGTTCACAGGAAAGAAACACAATATTTTGATATTAACTTTTTGTTACAAAGCTACAACTAAAAAAGGGGAAAAAATTGCCGCCACCGATGGAACTCGAACCAACATCTTTTGACTTGCCAGGTCAAACGTGTTAACCCAGCAAGTCAATAGACGTAAGTTATGGGCCTCCTACTTGTAAAAGGAGGTTCAAAAATTCTGACACCACAAGCTCATTTTCTGAAACATTCGTTTTCTGAAAATCTGCTACTTATTATGCTTGTATCATACATTCTACTTTAGCTATCAATTCCCACATACCCTCATAATTCACACATATTTTTGAATTTAAAAACATGAAGTAAAAGAAATTTAAAAACATGCGGTTAGATCAGTAGTTTTGGACTTCCGAAAACCAACGTTTCAGAAATTGAGCTCCTGGATTGATTGGGTCGTTGGACGACTCGGTCTCCTACACAAAAAGGACATAAGTACTCACGGCTATGCTGTATATGGGCAGCATCTGTATGTGCATGTTGTTGAGCATGTGTTTGGCTTGCAGCGCGAGGTGGTCGCCCCCGACCGGGGAACGGAACGCAGCGTTCGTAAGCGCGTAACTGTCAACGTAAAAAGAAATCCATTTTAAAAAATTAAATAAATAAACAGAAAAATGATATACAAATTAGTGTTCTGACGTCATCGAAAATAGCAACGTATGACATCATACATTCATATTTTCATTCAAAATATCGTTTTAGATAGTTTTTAAAAGTAGCTCTTTTGACCTGCCAGTCAATGGTATCTTTACGGCCGTTAAGGCTCTGCATATCCTGCAAGGGATCTTTCTCTCTCTTCGTGTGGGACACCGAGTCGTCCAACGACCCGATCAATCCTAGTGTCAGAATTTTTTAAGCGCCTGCAAGGGATAAAGGCGTGATATGTGTATGTATGTATGTATGTATATGTAAAAAAATGCACATATTTACATACATATATCACGCCTTTATCCCTTGCGAGGTAAGCAGAGCGTTAACTGCCGCAAGAATACGGTGGCTATCGCCACGTCTGACATTTTTGGGGATTGTTTTCCCAGGTTGTGTATCACTATAGTGACAGGTTGTCAACCTGTCGCCTTAAAATTGTAATACACCAATACTTTCGAGTCCCTTAGTCGCCTCTTACGACACCCGCGGGAAGGATTTGGGGTGATGCTATTCTAAGCCGGCATCACACGGCACATACTTACCCATCAATAACAGGAACGGCGGACGTCTGACTGGCGCCCGCATCCACGACGAGCGCCGTGGACTTGCCGTTGGCGAACGCTGACAGCACGGCGTTCTTAACCAGGAAGAACGCCGGCGCCTGGTACTTCTCAAACAGGAGTTCGGCGAGCTTCTCGCGGCCGGGGCGCTGCGCCCACACCGCCTCCGTGAAGAGAGCTGGGTGGTGTTCCGATGGGGACCGGATTACCTATTGTAAAAGAAGAGTAATATGAAATTCGGTTGTGGACTAAGTCATTAATTAAAAAAAAAAGTAGATGCTTAAAACTGTTTTCCAAAAATACTACGGACTTCATTCATTACTTTTCAAAATATTCAAAATATGAAGTATTGAACAAATGTTCTGACACCATCCAAAATAGCAATTTATGACACTATACCTTCTTTGTATAAACAAAATTCCATTTTAGATTGGTTACAGATAGTTTCAAAAAGTAGCTCGAATATGACCTCCACAACCCTATTAAGTCAATTTCATACTGCTAAAGTGTTTGATTACAAATGTCACTCAACTGACAATATTATGTATTGTATGTAGAAGTTGATGAGATATGGAGCTTTTTCTGACTCGTGAATGTATACTATTTTGTGGAAATGCTCCAAGATAAGTTTTTTCTTTATGCTCTATGTCCAATTTAAAGCTATTTTGTTTTACTTTTTACAAGAACAACTTACTTTAGCATAGCAATAATCCAGCATCTTCTCAAAAAGGTCCCAGTTATCGATCTGGCCGTCCTTCATGTATGTCTGCACTTCCATGCCGGGACGCGGCACGTGCAGCTCCGTCACGTCGATGTAGTGACGGATGTCTGACCCCGTCTTGTTGCCTGTGAGAGATACAATATTGATAGATATGACAAGAAAAATATTTATTGAACCATAGAAATATTGCATTAGTGTTCTTTATAACTGTATAAGATGTAAATATATTGGCTGCAAATATTTTAAAGGTAGAATCAGCCCATGAAACTGAACAACTTTCCCCCAGAAACATAAGTCTAAATATGAAAAATAATAATTTTAGTTCACATACAAAATTACCAACCAACCAAGTCAATCTGTATCTGGTTCACCTCTAAAATATTTGTAACTAGTATTTATACACTTTATAAGGTGTAAGGTGTAAAAATCACTCGAAAGTTTATCTGACTAAAATGGCAACCCAAAATATCAATTTACTTTCTCATAACACAGAGTTTAGCAGTTTGCCCAGCGGCCGCACCCGATGCAACTCATTTTCCTGTGGGAAAAAATTGTTTACCAGGAAAGTATTACACGTTGAAATTTTTTCTCTATTTAAAAAAAAGTGCATCAAAACCTTGGTTTAGATTGAAGATATAAGCATGCATTTATAGAGACATAGGGACAGACACGGGAACTGACTTCGCTTTATACTATTTAATGATAGAAGCCATGAACATACATACATATATCACGCCTTTATACCTTGTGGGGTAGGCAGAGTGTTAACGGCCATAAGAATACGGTTGCTTTCACCATGTTAGACATTTTTGAGGACTGTTTTCCAAGGTTGTTTCGGAAAACATGTGTTTCACTATAGTGACAGGTTGTCAGCCTGTCGCCTAAAAATTGTTATACACCAATACTCTCGAGTCCCTTAGTCGCCTCTTACGACACCCGCGGGAAGGATGTGGGGTGATGCTATTCTAAGCCGGCATCACACGGCATATGAAAAGCTATCTATTTAAATACCATAATACCTAACCCTAAAAAAGGTATAATAGTGCAAAGTAATAGGCAAAAGCAAAAAGTTTTGTGAATGAAGTTCTTGTTTGCTGATTACGATAAATGGTCATTGTGGACAAAGCTTTGTAAGCAAAGAACCCAACACCCCTTTAGTGATGTTATTACGAGAAAACACAAAAAAAAGCGTCCGAAAACAGATTTAAATTTACAGAAAATAACCACAAACAACTTACCGCTCTGAGTGACATTGCCATCAGGAACCTTTTCCTCAGGTTCTGGGATGTGAGTAGCAGGGCCTACTCCCACGACAGCAGGAATATCAGCCTTCGGAGTGTCTTCCTGAGCGTAACCAACTCGCAACGAATGGTGACCGGGATCGAACACTAGCGCGCCTATTTCGTCGCCCCCGTACAGCATGCCGTTGGGGCCACTCATGTTGCCGCTATTTATGAAGGTTTTGAGTGAATTATCGCCGTAAAATTAAATATTACCGTGGCTGAAGCGGCAGCCGAAATGTTTTTGTTGAATGACAACTGACAGGAGCAATGACAAACATTGGTCAAATTTGCGTGTAAAGGAACGTAGGTAAAATATAGCAATAAAGAAAAATTAAGAGTAATATAGCTAAAAAGCAGGGTAAATTCAAATAAAATTACGTTATGATTGTGTTTAAAATAAGTGCTTTGACTAAAAACTGATCCATCGTATTAATTCACCAAATACGTGTGTTAAACTAAATATTGCGTAAAAAGAAGCGATAGTGTTGTCACCATAGACGATCACTTTTTACTTTTTAATGTCATACTTAGGGATTTTCAGTGCGGATTCGAACCGGTAGAAAAACCGGTTAATTATTTCAATAGCGTTTGTGTGTGTTTTTGTGTTAACTCTTCACACTGAAACGGCTTGATAGATTTGTATGAGATTAGGCAGACATACGCTACACTTAACTATGGAAAACATACTATTCCCAGGGCTAATCTGAATAACTACCTAACTATTAGGTGAAACCTCAGCTAGATGTAGGTAGATAGTAAATTATGGTATATAAGTTACACATGGTTACATGGGATCCTAAAATAGTATAGTTATGGTCTTATTCTGCATTAAAGAGTTATCCTCAGTGTGAATAAATATGGTTTCAACAAGAACTCTGTTTTAAACGTACAAAAAATAATACACCAAGTACACGGCACAATAATTTATTATTTAATTACAACACAATCAACTTTATGCGATTATTTTGCTACATAACAAACACGGACAATACAAACATATTAATTTATACACTACAGTACGTAGTGAAGTAGTAGGTACAGTTGTAGTAGGTAACAGATTACTTGTAGTAAATATCCCTAAAATTAAAATAAGCACAAGTAGCTAAAAGCACAAAATAAGTTTTATAGAAAAAGACACCAAGAAATATAGGAACGGTGAGAAGGCTATTGAGTATTTCATCATAAGAATAATTTATCACGCATTATTCTTAAATACTAAAGAAAAAATCCACTCATTACATTTTCATGTGTTAGTTAATTTCGTAATTCTTTGTTTTGCTCATACCAATTTTATTAGAAGTTCACGTTTTCATCCAGTCAAACGAACTTCTTCTTATTGTTTATTTTAATACATAGTAACACAGTTATTTTGGAATATAAAACGCATACTATGATGAGATCTAAATGGGATCCCTAAAGACTATATCAATTAATTTACTTCAAATTACCTTGTACACAGCTACAAAAGAGGTTTCACTCTATCTAAAGAAACCAAAAATATAATTATGTAGGTATGTAATATTATGCTATCCTTTCAGTGGTTTAAGTTCTTTAGTTAGTAAAATATTTTTGTGTTTGGCTGATTTGTGCGTTTCTTCAAACTTCAAAATCGTGTATGAAAAGTGATGCGCCAATATCACTAAGACGAGTCCGCGACGCGAAAGAATTCCCGCGAAAAACGTTTCAATTGCCCTTAATCTGATGTGATTTTGTGGTTATTTTGTGATCGCGGCGCGAACTCTAATCTTATTTTTGGCCTCAAAAGGTTGTCACACTGTACTTTACCCTTAAAACTATTGCACCCCAAGACTTTGCAAACTTTTGTAAAGACTTGTTTCAATATAATTTACCTTTGTTAAATTTTTTTTGTTTAAATATCTAAATAAAATATTGCACTTTATTTTTGGTTTGAAAGTTTTGGCAAATACAAGTAAGTAATCGATCATGATCGAAAAGCTTAAATCGGACTTTATGTACTATGGATCTATTAAAATAGCTCCCAGAGATATATTTGAGAAATTATGAAAAATGTTGCTTGTTACTGGCAATCAGCATAATTCAATGGATACATACTGCCACCATAGGTACTGCCACCATTAACTTAATAATACACTGCCATTTTAACATTGTATCTGTTGGTAGTAAATTAAATATGACAGTATAATTACTTTCTTATAATGGCTGCTTGTTAACTATTCGTCAAAAATGTGTTATTTTTCTATCTTACAGTATAAAAATGACAATTTCACTTCACATCAGTCTTT
This sequence comes from Keiferia lycopersicella, assembly GCA_029255805.1. Lineage (NCBI taxonomy): Eukaryota > Metazoa > Arthropoda > Insecta > Lepidoptera > Gelechiidae > Keiferia > Keiferia lycopersicella. The sequence goes on from JARACZ010000023.1 coordinate 2,327,327, forward strand.
CATACAAAGCACACTGAGGCCTCCGATAGTCTAATCAAAGGTTCACCAAAAGTAATGAAATGGTGGTAAAAAAGATGATCCTAGTAGTATCATAATAGATTACCTATATCACTATTATAAAAAAAGAATAGATTAGATTAATTTCACTCAAAGAAAATTTATGACAGAAAAGTCATAAAAACCTTTAAAAAAGCCATTTCGGGACCCTGGTTGAGTTATATTATAAAGTTTTTACATATATAAGATTACATTTAATTACTTTAAATAATACCCAAAAAAATGGATGATGATTACAGGAAATCAGTTCATTAATTTTGATGAACCTCATATACATATTCAAGTTTACGTTAACTCCCGTCTAGTATATACCGAAAGGGTCTAAAAATAGTATGAAATACTAAGGTTTCTACCTACTCATCTAAGTGCAAGTTTAGAAATAGTGTAACGTTAATGAATTCAGTAAAAATTATAAATTTAAGGGTATAAGTTACGTTTCAGGTCCTATACACATAGATATTACAAACACACGCGAACATTACAAAAATCTAATGTTTTTCTATAAATATTACATTACAGTCTACTGAATTAAACACATTATCCAGTATTAAGTTACACAGTAGTTATGAAAATATGTTTTTTTTGCTGCTTACAGTTAGTAATCATTAGGTGTAAGTTGAAAAAAAAGCGTAAGTAATTAGTTTAGAACGAGCTATAAAAGTGCATACACGTTTTTACGAATAAAATATACGCAAAAATAATTTTATGAAACACAAATAAACCGAATTTAGTTTGAATTTTAATACTAATAGGTAAATAATAGATAATCAGTAGTTGTAATTAAAAATGAAAGTATTAAAGAAAAAATGCGGAAGTTATCTGTAGAAACCATGCTAAGGCAAGATACAAATACCTATTGGTCGTTATTTGAATATAATAAAAATACTTATTCCCAAAGATGAGAGTTGAAAATTTGAAAATTAAGATTATCAGAAATTGCACATTATTTGACCTTAGATAATTGACTACTTATACTAAGATTGGGTTATCTAAAGGTACACAAAACACACATATAAAAAGGTTAGAGGTATATGACTAAATAAGTTATAGAATACACAATGTAGTTATAAAACATTATAATTAAATAGGTATAGTAAGGTAACTGGGACTTTTTGTTTTATTCCTGGCTAACTATTGTGTTTTGCATTGAATATTCAAGACTGACCTGTCTTATTCAACCAATGTGATTGCCCCATACCTTTCCTTAATCAGACCTTCGTATCTTTCTTTTCTTTCCTTAATCGTATTACAGCGATAAGGCCGCCTTTGCTCATATTATGTTTTTTTTTGTTCCTGTATAATGTTTTGATTGATGTGAGCAATTAAGTGTTTGTCTGTCTGTCTTTAATAACGTTCACAGTGGGCAATAATTGGGTGACAGGTAAATTACAGTACCACCAATCAGCCAGCTATATTCTACGTCGATTTGAATGTCTTCTATAAAAATCACACAGTACTTTCATAATGTCTTTATACAGTACAAGTAACTATTTTGTGAAAAATTTCTATGATTATGATTTTCTGAATAGAAAATGATTCTTTTGTAATGAATTTCTATGATTTTAATTTCGTGAATAGAAAACTATTGTGATGAATTTCTATGATTTTAATTTCGTGAATAGAAAACTATTTTCTATGACAGATAAACCAAGTGATAAATAACTGCATCGAACATAGTATAGAAAGTTTGGCAGTATATAAAACTCATTGGCCCACTTACTTGCAGTACTAGCAGTAGTCAACACTTGTACTGAGTTCAGGCCGCTTGGTCCATCAGTTCCGTTTTTTCCATTGCTACAAGTTCCTAAACTCACTGTATGCTACAGCCTACACTGATTGCGCTAAAAAGTGGCGCGGCTCCTAGCCCACCGTCACCGTCCGATATACCTGCAAATAGGGAAACAAATGTGAAGGTTCATGAAGGTATACTGTAAGAAAAATATGAAATGCAATCAAATCTGGACCTTTAGATCGTGGGAATTAAGATTTTATTACAACAGAGGCAGTGAAAATTTTCATAATAATAAGTAAATACGACTACTTTATCCCTTGCGGGGTAGTCTGAATCAACGACCGCAAAAATACGGCCACCATCGCCACTTCTGTCAAATATTGTAGGTTCTTTCAGATGATTCGTGTATAATCATCTAAATCATTATCGTCACACTAGCCTAAAGCAGTCCACTGCTGGACATAGGCCTCCCCCCCCGGGTACGTCACAATGAACGATCTTCCGTTTTCACTATCCAGGCGCTATCAACCACTCTCTTTAAGTCATCGGCCCACCTGGCCGGAGGGCGTGCAACGGTACGCTTGCCGAGGCGTGCTCTCCACTCGAGAACCCGCGCCCTCCACCAGCCATACGACAGATGTGATCAGCCCACAGCCGCTACAGTTTGGTACACTTTTGTACAATGTCAATTACTTTATAAACAAAACTAAGAAATAATTTATGTCAAATAAACCAAGGCTATCTACCTGCGAGATACTTGGTGCGCTTGCAGTCGGTGCACGTGCAGCTGTCGGTGAGCGTGCACAGTCCTCGAGCTGTCGCGATCGCTTCCCATTTGATCTGCTCGTCCAGCGTCCCGCTGCGGCTCAGGAGATTCTGTAAATAAGTAAGATAATTTACAGTTCCAGTGAGTTTAAATTGTAATCGGCAAATATTTTTAACAAATTAAAATAATGAGTCATGAGTCCTGAAACTTACAGAAACATGGATCAGGAAAATCTTTCAGGACTCATATTTTTCTTCTAGGCATTATTTACATGAACCAATCATTTGATGAACATCTGACAGCATTTAATGAGCATGTCGTAAAAACCTAGAAAATACTATAATTAATACCAAAAAAAAAGAGACCAAGGACAAATATTTTGAGTATTAGCATATGTATCCACAACCCACCCATCCATCATTTTCATATGTCCAACGTTCTATCGAACACCCTGTATAAGATAACAAACATCCTTCAAATATCTGAAATTGTCTATGATTGTAAAGATTATATTTTCTTTTATTTCACTACAATAAAACCGGCTACTTGAAACCGGTTTTGCATTCTCTAATTTGAATTAAAATAACTTTGGAAAACTCCTGGCAGAATAATGAAAAAAAAAAGTTCTTTCATATTTTTCAAGTGAGATCTTGAAAGTTTCAAGTTACCCGCATCTCATGAAAGTCGTTCGCAAGAGAAACTCCCCTTAACGAGACACTTAAGGCGCTATTGTTCTTAAGAGTGGGTTGAATTTACGGCACGCTTTAAAAAAGACTGCGCAGAGAATAAGAATAAAAACTGCGTAGGTATTGTTGCCGCGTGATGCCGGCTTAGAATAGCATCACCCCATTTCTTTCCCGCGAAGGGATACATTTCAACTTAAGGTTTCACGCAAAGAGAAAAAAATACATGTGAGTCGTCATAGTTTCACGTGTATTACAATTTTAACCTTTTGCACGCCAGAGTTTTTTTACGTCGGCACACCCCCGACGCCAAGCATAGAAAAATGTGAAGATGGTAAAAACTTATCGGCAAGCAGCCCGGTGTCTTAAACAAGACAGAATTTAAGTTATAAAAATAGGTAAATTTGGACTACTTTAGTCGTCAGTGGCGTCGTATGTACGCGAGCGTTTGGCAACTATAGTGGTCATTGGCGTTCAAAAGGTTAAGCGACAGGCTGGCAACCTGTCACCACAGTGACAACCGATTTTTCTAAAACGGTGTAGATAATTGTCAGACGTCACGGTAGCAACCGAAATTTTATGCCCATTAACGCGCTGCATACCTCACTAGGGATAAGTCGTGATAAGTGTGCGTGGTATTTTATACAAACATGTCAATTGTCACGCCTTTATCCCTTGCGGGGTAGACAGAGCCGTTAGTAGTCGCCACGGCTGACAATTGTTAAGGACCCCAAGGAAAGTTTTAGAAAAATCGTACTAGAAATTGAAGCCTGCTACTTGTAGAAGGCGGTTCAAAATTCTGTTACTAGGGTTCATTGGGTCGTTGGACGACTTGGTGTCCCACATGAACAGAGAGGTTAAAACAGTAGCAGCCTCTTCAAACGACCAGCGTAAAAGTTGGGAGGTTGATTGAAGAGGTTTGGGGGTGGGTACTCATAATCCAGGCTATTGCGCAGTATGGTTTCCTAATGCGAAGTCGAAAAAAAAGGTTCGACTAACCGATAAACACGCAGACCGATGTGGCGCAGTGGTAGTGCGACTGCCTCTGACGCAGAAGGTTCCGGGTTCGACTCTCGGTCACTCACAAAGTTGATATTTATCACTTTGTGAATTTGTTCCCAGTCTAATTAGGACATTGCGGGCTGAACCACCCGATCGCTGTAAGTAAGATGGTTCCGTGTTTCAGATGGCTCGTTAAGCCGTAGTACCCGGTTGCTGTCTATGAATACTTAGATGGTGGTCGTTACAAAACCATGTGAAAAGCCTGATACTTGTAGAAGGCGGTTGCAAAATTCTGACATCAGGGCCCTAAATCTGCTAAATGAAAATCGTTTCAGTTGAATGTCGATTGGATCTCAGTTGGATGATTTTGGTGGTTTCGTAGTCTGCTAACAGTTTGAAGTATAGAAAAATCACAATGGCAATCGAATGACAGTTGCATTTCGATGGCGTTACAATGACAAAAAATAGCAAACTTGGGATCCCGGGTTCATCGGATCGTTGGACGACTCGGTGTCACACACGAGAAAGAAAGAAGCAAAAAATTTATCTGATATGGATAAACCTGTCGAGCGAGGTGTGCTACAAACTTTTAATCGAGTTTTATCTTTGTTAACATGGTTGCGGTGACGGTATACATAGAGTTCAGTATCACTTTACTTATCACTAGGGTTCATCGGGTCGTTGAACGACTTGGTATCCCACACGATAAGAAGAAGAAGAAGAAGAAGAAGTATCACTTTGGATTATGCAATAGTGTAGGAACGGATAACGATAAAAAGTTTCCTTCGCTTCGTTTGCTGTATTACAGTCACGTATTACATGGCTAGATACATACATACATACATACATATATCACGCCTTTATCCCTTACGGTAAGAATACGGTCGCTATCGCCACGTCTGACATTTTTGAGGATTGTTTTCCAAGGTTGTTCCAGAAAACATGTGTATCACTATAGTGACAGGTTGTCAGCCTGTCGCCTAAAAAATTGTAATACACCAATACTCTCGAGTCCCTTAGTCGCCTCTTACGACACCCACGGGAAGGATGTGGGGTGATGCTATTCTAAGCCGGCATCACATGGCTAGATAACAATTATTTTTACCTGAAAAAAAGAATTTAAAGTAAAAATATCCTTTTAAAATTTACCTTTTTTTGAATGCGCTAATGAGAATAATTTCCATCAAAACTTTAGCATCAACTTACAAGACCCTTGACAAAATTTATTTGATAGATATATACGTATAATATGAATTTATAGAACAAATAATAAATCGGAAACATCAATGCTCTTGATGCAGTTTTTTACCTATTTTGACGTGTGACCTATTTTGGTGCAGTTGCAACCATAATTCTATGGTTGCAATATTATTTTTCAACCCGGCAGAACTTTGTTTTGTGGCCTTTGAGAAAGTAACCAGAGAAAGATAGCATCTTTTTAAAAGTTATTATTTAATTAGAAATGTATTAATTAGAAATGTATGAATTTTAAAGCGTTTAAACGTAAACTATGTGACTCAAGAGCCTGCTTACATCCTTACAAACATATAATCCTAGGTCCGTATTTATAAATCGCAGAGAACTCTAAAACCGACCTCAAGAGAGATTTTGACAAACGACAGTCAATCAATATTAACCGCATCTCAAAGTCGCTCTCAAGATCGATCTCAGAGTTGAGTGAGAGCGGTTAATAAATACGGGCCCTTATCTCTTTCAATTAAGAGTCAGAGTCTTTTTCAAACCTGTTGTGATCTGGAATAAAGTCAAAAGCAATCCCGTTTCCAATCAAAAGTAGCATATAGTATTCTACATACACATACACACAAATCACGCCTCTATCCCTTGCGGGGTAGGCAGAGCGTTAACGGCCGTAAAAATACGGCTGCTATCGCCATGTTTGACAAATATTGAGGGCCGTTTGAAATCGTTCATGTATCACTAATAGTGACAAGTTGTCAGCCTGTCGTCTAAAAGTTGTAATACACCTGTAACCCTCAAGTCCCTCAGTCGCCTCTTACGACACCCACGGGTAGGAATTGGGGTGATGCTATTCAAAGCCGGCATCACACGGCGTAGTATTCGTAAATAGTATTCCCACCTGCATAACCTCGACATTGCTGGCCTGCCACATGTCCAGGTCCCTGATCTGCTGCTCCTCCCGGGACCTCATCTTCTTCACCTTCTTCATCGGCCCGCAGTACACTGATATGTCTTCGCTTGGTGCTATTGAGGTGTCGTCCATCTGGTAGAATAAGGAATAAAGAAATAAATAAATATTCTGGACAATTCACACTGAAATTCAATGGAAAAAATATATACATTTTTTCTAATTGGTTTTAGTGTCGACGAATGACCGGAAAACAGTCTTGTAAAAGCGCTGCAGTCGGTTAAGTCTACGACACCCACGGGAAAGAAATGGGGTTATGCTATTCTACCACCGGCGCAGTGGTAGTGCCACTGGCTTTGACGCAGAAGGTTCCGGGTTCGATTCTCGGTGGGTCACTCACAAAGTATGTACTATTTATCACTTTGTGATTTTGTTCCCGGTCTGGCTTTGTTCCCAGTCTGACATTGCGGTCTGAACCACCTGATTGTCCGTAAGTAAGATGGTTCGGATGGCACGTTAATCCGTAGGTCCCGGTTGCTGTCTATGATCGATCACTTAGACGGCGGTCGTTACACAACCATGTCAGAAGCCTGCTACTTGTAGAAGGCGGTTGAAAAAATCTGATACTAGGGTTCATCGGGTCGTTGGACGACTCGGTGTCCCACACGAAAAGATCACACGGCATATGTTTACCTGTATACTATTGCAATCGGCAGACGTGGGGATGCAATTGACTTTCTTGGTCGGTAATTTTGTATGGGAGGTCCAAAATTGTTTTCATATTTCGACCGACGATATGTTCTTTGGGGAAAGTTGTTCAGTTTTATAGGCTGATTCACCCCTTAAAATATTTGCAGATATTTTTTTTACACCCTGTCGAGACGGGTTGTCAGCCTGTCGCCTAAAATTGATATATAATCATCAAACTCTCATATCCCTTCGGCTTCTACGGCACCCACGAAAAAGAAATGGGGTGATGTTATTCTATCTATAAATAAACAAATAAATAAAAATATATTTACCTGTATACTATTACAATCGGCTGAAGTGGATGCACCATCGTTGTCAATCTCCAAGGGGTCCATGTGTTCGATGTGGTCCGGGTCGTGTAGTGTGGATATCGAAGTGGTGTCTATTGAGGATCTGTGCTTAAGAGGATGGTAGTGGACCTGTGGGTAGATAATTTATTTTAGGTTTTATTTATTGAGGAAACTAATAGATATTAAGATAACTGGACACATTATTTAATCGACAGGCTGACAACCTGTCACTATAGAGATACACAAATTATCTCAAACGTCCCTCTACGTATATATTTGTCAGACGTGGCGTTAGCGACCGTACTTTTATGGCCGTCAACGCTCTGCCTACCCCGTAAGGGATAAAGGCGTGATATATGTATGTATTAAAGCGCATCTCATGAGGAAGATACTACCTTTAGATACTATTACATAAATATTTGTTTGGTGGGACGAAATATGAAATGTAAATACGAAAATGTACTGCCGTCCAAAGATAACATATTATCGTATCTTCACCGTGAGTGACACCCATCGTTTCCTTTCCATTCGTTCCTTTTTAACTTTATTCGTTAAGACGCACAACGCAGCGCTAAAATAACGCATCTATAACGAAGCGGTCTGTCAGATCCAACGTCAATCCCCATACCAAAACCGTTCTCGACGCAGGTCCGACGCACGACGCTGCGCTAACGCTCTAGTATTGATCTGACAGACCGCTGCGTTACGGATGCGTGATTTTACCTTGTGCGTTAAGTGTAAAAAAAGGCCTTAAAGGCGCTTGCATTACATTTCGCCAAACATCAATGTCAATATTGTCAAAATCGTATCTCTGGTAGGAAAATGCCTATCATAAAAGAGTATTACATCACACGGATGAATATTCAAATGTCAGTCACGGGAATCGAATCCGGGACCCTTAGAGCGGAAACGTATGCTCGTAATAAAATGTTTGTGTAGCCATGCGAGAAGGTAATCGTAGCGCTCGGCTACGAACATCGTAGTACCCCGCTACGCAGTTGCTACGGTGATAACTTTTTTTACTATAATGAAATTAGTACCTGGTTGACCGAGCCATGTTAGGCTTTTTCTGCTGTTCAGTGTGATTTTTGGAAAATAAAACCTAGCTAGATCGATTTATTTACGAATCGTATATGTATTATTTATTATATATGTGGGATCTCAGAAACGACTTGAACAATTTTCATGAAAATTCGTATATATGAGCATTTGGGGGCGACAAATCGATCTAGCTAGGCTTTATTTTCCAAAAAAAATCTGAACGGCAGAAAAGACCGAGCAGTGCTCAATCAGGTACTTCATTCACTACATAGTATAAAGCAAAGTCGCTTTTTGCGTCTGTATGTATGTATGTTTACTTAAATCTTTAAAACTACACAACGGATTTGATGCAATTTTTTAATAGATAGAGCGATTCAAGAGAAAGGTTTTTGTGTATAATACTTGCCGGGAAAACATCTTATTCCTAAGGGAAAATGACTTTTGCGGGCTGCTAGTTTATTATTTATTTATTTATTTATTATAAACATAATTTGACAGCATTACAGCAGTATTACGCCAAGGTGCTGACAACCTTAACTTAATTAGTATCTAAATAACAGAACTTAAACGACTGTCTAAAGTTTCACAAAATTGTAAAATATTGTAAAATAATGTTTATATTACGTAAAATAATAAGTACAGTACCTGTGCGTCATCCATTCTAATTTGACTTCTTCTTCTAACCGGAGTGGGTTTCTCAGAACTCTGTAACAAGGGAATTGATCAATACACGTCACTCAATCATAGATTGATTGATTGATCGTGATGGATTATAGGTTAGGTGGCTTTTAAGGGAAAACAATGATAATCTAGTAGGGAAGGGTGGTTCTCACAATTAACGCACAACGGAGCGCTATTCTAGCGCATCCGTAAAGCATGCGTCGGTCAGATGCAACGTTTCAAACTCATACTAAAAACCGACGTTGACGCAGGTCCAACGCATAAACAGGCGTCAATGGATGCTCCTGTCAAACAGCTCGAGTTCATGCGTTGGTTTTGCGTCAATGTCAGTTTTTAGTTTATGGAATATGATTTTTTTTTCTGACAGATGCAGCGTCGTGCGTTAGGTTAGCGGACTCGCCGCCGTAGTCTTGTCATATGCACCCTAAGTATGCACCGCATGATTTTGCGGTGTTCTGTTTGTCTTGTTTTGAAGGTGTCGTATAAAAAAATAAAATATTAAGGTTTCAGTGAACCCCATAGCATCAGCATTAGCATCACCCCATGATGCTATTCTAAGCCGGCATCACACGGCAAATATTTTGTAGTGTATAATAGTCTAGTATGTATTTCAAATATTCGAAGCTTCTATACTAAATACACAACTTATTTTCCCTCATAATATTATTTTAGGGTTTTTGATTTCTTGTCTAGATATTTTTTGTTTGTAGGATACGGTAAATAAACTAATAAAATAAAATTGAATTTGTAGGCCCATATAAATGTTATCTTAACATAATAAATTAGTACCTGGTTGACCGAGCCTTGCTTGGATTTATCGCCTCCAATAAAATTGTTTCTTACAATAATCCTGATCCTGTAATTCTGATAAAGCCATAATTATGTATTACGCCATCTGTCGGTTAATGAAAAGACTACTGCGAGCGGACGGCGTTTATTTGGATATTTTGAATTGGAAATAAGACCTAGCTAGATCGATTTATTGCCCCCGAATCCCCCTCTATACGAATTTCCATGAAATCGTTGGAATTATATATCGGAAATCGCTGAGCTTTTAAAAAAAGTGCCTCCTACTAGGAACTAAACGAACAGAATAATTTTCCACTATACAACGCTTGTCTCTTTATTTTTTTAGTTCAATGACCCGATGAACCATGGTGTCAAAGTTTTTCAACCGCTTACTACCAGTAGCAGGCTTCTAACATGGTTGTGTAACGACCGCTGTCTAAGTAAATCATAGACAGCAACCGAGACCTACGGTTTAACGTGACCTCCGAAACACGGAATTTCCCAAACGCGAATCCAATGCGCACTTGGCCGATTTTCGCTATAAACATTATTAAGGCTAACGTACGAAGCCAATAATCCTAAAGACAACATTTGGCCTCAGGGAACACGGGCAGAATCTAATCAGTCGCCGGTGAGATGGAAAATTATAGGTAAGTAGGTATACGAGGTCTAATGGACTGCCTTCGGAGCTATAGGGTGCTTGCAGGGAATGAAACTGAATAACATTCCCCAAGGAACATATACCTAGGTATGTTAGGAAACGACAATAAATAAATGACTTTCTGTGCAAAATTAATGTCACGTGATGGCTTTTCAAATGGGTAGTATTTTTATCTAAAAGGGCCCTCAATACTTGTCAGACGTGGCGATGAAGACCGTAATTTTACGGTCGTTAACGCTCTGCCTACCCCGTAAGGGACAAAGGCGTGATTTATGTATGTTATGTATGTATGTAGTATTTTAATACGTAACCTAAAATACAGGGTGTAAAAAAATTCGCTGCAAATATTGTAAGGGGTGAACCAGCCCATGAAACCGAACAATTTTCCCGTGCATAGGTCGAAATATGAAGAGTAATTTTGGAGCTTCCATATCAAATTGCCAACCGATCAAGTCAATTTGTATGGGAGGTCCAAATGCCGTGTGATGCCGGCTTAGAATAGCATCACCCCACATCCTACCCGTGGGTGTCGTAAGAGGCGACTAAGGGACTCGAGAGTATTAGTGTATTACAATTTTTAGGCGACAGGCTGACAACCTGTCACTATAGTAATATCTGAAACAACCTTGGAAAACAATCCTCAAAAATGTCAGACGTGGCGATAGCGACCGTATTCTTGCGGCGTTAACGGCTCTGCCTACCCCGCAAGGGATAAAGGCGTGATATATGTGTGTGTGTGTCCAAAAAAGATTTCCATATTTCGACCTGTGTTTCTTGGGGAAAGTTGTTCAGCTTCAATAATACTTTATTAATATTGCTTTTGAATCTATCATTGCTTTTACAGTATTTTTTTTGTATCTTCTATTGAAATTTCCATACAATGTCATATTGTTTTGAAATAAATAAATGAAATGAAGTTCATGGGCTGATTCACCCCTTAAACATTTGCAGCTAATATTACACCTTGTATTTATCCGACTGGCACAGAAGGATATTTAGGTATAGTATGTATGTGGTGGACAAGTAAAATAAAAAATTCGTTTTCATATTATTATAACACAGTGTTTTGCAGGAAATGCATTTGATTGGACACGTTTTTAGGGCATCGAACTATAGATTCATAAGGCTGACTTTATAAGATTTTTGTCTGCGTTTTGTAACATTGGTTATATTCCTTCCTCATTTTATTGGCTTGTCGTAAAAACTATACGATATATTGTAGCAAGGCAAGGGAACAGATAGAAAGAAAGGTACAGATAGAACGAAAGAAAGAAAATAAGTCTGTAAGTAGGGACTATAAGGTCAATGTTCGCGTATGATGCCGGCAATTCTACGAACAAACTTATCTCGCGGGGTCGCAGTACAACGACCGATGTGGAGCAATGGTAGTGCAACTGCCTTTGACGCAGAAGGTTCCGGGTTCGATTCTCGGTGGGTCACTCACAAAGTTGATATTTACCACTTTGTGAATTTGTTCCCAGTCTGGTTAGGACATTGCGGGCTGAACCATCCGATTGTCCGTAAGTAAGATGGTTCAGAGTTTCACGGTGTTTCGGATGGCACGTTAAGCCGTAGGTCCCGGTTGCTGTCTATGATCACTTAGACGGCAGTCTTTACACAACCATGTCAGAAGCCAGCTACTTGTAGAAGGCGGTTGAAAAATTCTGACACTAGGGTTCACCGGGTCGTTGGACGACTTGGTGTCCCACATGAAAAGAGATAGTACGACTAGGAATGGAAAATCGAGTTTGTTTTCTTGTAAGTTATAGGGTCCGTATCTATAAATCGCGGTCAACTCTAAGGTCGATCTCAAGAACGATTTGTCAAGTCAAATGTCAGTCTCGTTCGATCTCAGAGTTGAATGGAGTTTATAGACACGGGCCCAAGACGTTATCTTGTCAAAATGTTGCCAGTAACATAATTTAACCCATTTTTGTGGAGTTTAAGGGCCTTTTCGTTAGATATTTTAGAATCGGCAGATTACTTAGACGGCGGTCGTTACACAACCATGTCAGAAGCATGCTACTTGTAGAAGGCGGTTGAAAGATTCTGACACTAGGGTTCATTGGGTTGTTGGACGACTCGGTGTCCCACACGAAAAGAATAAGAAGAAGATTCGATATTTTGATTTCGAAATGTTATGAATGAATTTTCGGTAAGACGTTAACGCTCTGCCTACTCCACCTGGAATAAAGGCGTGATACGCGTATGTATGTATGTTGTTCAATTAGATGTATTGAAGCAAAAGTTCAGGATGATAATAGTATCATCCTGAACTCTCTTTCTCTCTTTTCGTATGCGACACCGAGTCGTCCAACGACTCCGTGAACCCTAGCGTCAGAATTTTTCAACCGCCTTCTACAAGTAGCAGGCTTCTGACATGGTTGTGTTACGACCGCCGTCTAAGTGTTCACAGACAGCAACCGGGACCTACGGCTTAACGTGCCATCCGAAACACGGAACCATCTTACTTACGGACAATCAGGTGGTTCAGCCCGCAATGTCCTAACCAGACTGTGAACAAATTCACAAAGTGATGAAAATCAACTTTGTGTGTGACCCACCGAGAATCAAACCCGGAACCTGCTGCGTCAAAGGCAGTCGCACTACAATTGCGCCACATCGGTCGTCGAACTGAACTTATACAGGTCAACGTTCGCGTATTATAAATGAAACATGTCTGTTAATTATGTCGCAAATCTCCGGGGTCATAGGTTCAAAGGTCTTCTGTACATTACCAGGGTTTATCGGGTCGTTGGACGACTCGAGAAGGGACAGAGTGATTACATAAACAACCACAACAGTCCACTATTGGACATTGCGCCTCCTTCTTCTTTTGCCATAATCACTACGCTTAGCAAGCGGATCGGCGAGCGCAGTGCAGGATGGTACATTCACAGGGAACGCTGCCCAATTCTCTGGATGAATTTAGCCCTTAGTCATTTAGAATAGCATCACCCCATTTCTTTCCCGCGGGTGTCGTAAGAGGCGACTGGATGGCTTGTGAATCAAGCGTGTATGACATTTAAAACAGTTTTAGGCGACCGACTGACAACTTGTCACTATAGTTTTAGGTACACGATTATTCTAAAATGATCCTCAAATAGTTAGGTATTTGTTAAAGATGGCGAAAGCGGGAGATCGTTCATTGTGGCGTACTATGTCCAGCAGTGGACTGCTATAGGCTGATGTGATGATGCTGACGATAAAAGATGGCAATACCGCTCTGCCTACCCTGTAGGAGAAAATGTGTGTTTGTTTGTCCTTACTGAAGGTCTCACTAATGGGAATTAATCGGTGGATCTACACTAAGCCTTGGGATAAGCCGAAGTCAGAAGCCAGGGTATATAGTGTGGCCAGATCCCTCTGAAAATTTTAGGCAGTCTGATATTATTATGTCCTTCAAAAGGTTTACAGTTTATGTCGAAAAGAAACGGTTTTTAACAACATAGTTACATACAATAACATGCCTTTCTCCCTTGCGGGGTAAGCAGAGCTTTAACGACTGCAATAAAATACGGCCACCATTACCACGTCTGACATTTCTTGAGGATTGTTTTCCAAGGTAGTTTCAGAAACGATGTGTATCACTATAGTGACAGGTAGTCAGCCTGTCGCCTAAAATTTGTAATTCACCAATATTCTCGAGTCCCTTAGTCGTCACTTACAACACCCGCGGGAAGGTTATGGGGTGATGCTATTCTAAGCGGGCATCACACGGCATTTTTAAATAGACAAATAAATCAAAGGAAGAAGGCCTGCCTGTATCTGGATTGGAATCCAGACCTACTAGACTACTTGTTTTTTTAGATACAGCCAACGTGCAGTCGACAAACTAACTTTTCACGAACATAAATAATGATCAGACTGAGCATTTTCTGGACCAAAGAGTCGCCTAAACCGCCCTTCTAGCGAGACAAAGGATTCCAACGGGCAAAAACGGGCGGTTCATCGCCAGAAGGGATGAAAAATGTCCATTTGGAACATCCTGGCAACACTGCAGGCAACTTTAAATTGTATTTTATGGGGTCACGCCATTTTCTAAACAAGACTGAGACACGCCATTACGACGAACGAGACGAACAAGGTCTTTGTTGGCGACAGAACATCGCCTTTTGCTCATAGATGTCACTGTGAACTCGATAACGATAAATTGATACTCGTCTCGTAATATGTGCACGTCATATTAAAAACGTGATAATATTATATTCCTCAGATAATCGGTACTTGTCAGGGATCAGTGACGACCGATGTGGCGCAGTGGTAGTGCGACTGCCTCTGACGCAGAAGGTTCCGGGTTCGATTCTCGGTGGGTCACTCACAAAGTTGATATTTATCACTTTGTGAATGTGTTTCCCGTCTGGTTAGGACATTGCGGGCTGAACCACCCGATTGTCCGTAAGTAAGATGGTTCCGTGTTTCGGATGACACGTTAAGCCGTAGGTCCCGGTTGCTGTCTATGATCACTTAGACGGCGGTCGTTACACAACCATGTCAGAAGCCTGCTACTTGTAGTAGGCGGTTGAAAAATTCTGACACTAGGGTTCATCGGGTCGTTGGGTGACTCGGTGTCCCACACGAAAAGAAGAAGAAGAAGAAGGGATCAGTGGATTCCAGCAGTCAATAGGCAGGTAATTAAGGCCCTACGCAAACTTAAGTGTTATTGTACGAGTAGTGGGTATGAAATTTTGCATCAATGAGGATACCCACCCACGTAAGAATAAGAATAAGAATAAGAATAAGAAAAATTTTATTTACGTACCGCTCGGATTCCGCTAAGTTAGAGCATGGAGGTTGTAAACAGTCAATTACCGAATAAATTCAGCCACTTTTTGCCGTCTATTCCGAACCTGACCCGAAATCCTAACCCGCAACCGGGTTAGGTTAGGAACTTGAAAAATAATATAATAATTATTCCGAACGTAACCCTCACACTAACCTGACCCGATGCAGTGTTCCTAACGTTACCCTAATTAATTTCACAGAATAAAAGATACATGTGTGCCAAATCAAAGTTTAATACTTATTTACAATACGTAATTAAAATACTATCATAATGATGATGACGTAAAAATTAACAACAAATAATTGCAATATCACAGAATAATCATGATTTGTAAACTGTATAATCAACATGATTATATAATCTATGTATTAATTAACTCTAATGTAAAAATTATTTCATCATTCTTAAGCAGTGCCCTACACTAATATGTCCTTATTTTAATTGATTAACGGCGTACATAATCCACAAACCTCTGCTAATAGAATCCTCACTCCTTTTATCATCAAAAATTTTTTTTGCCTGCGTTTAAGTCCGCATCTTTTTTAGAGCATTTAAACCTGTCATTAAATTACAGATTCAAATTTTTTTGTTTAGCCTTGTGTGCCACCCTTCAAGACAATTCGTTGTCCTATGTCTTTCCTCGCTAACACACCAGACGTCAATAAATTTCTCACCTTTTAACCACTGTTTAAGCATATAATCAGTGAATACTAAATACCCCGAAATTTCATCAACGATGGATGGGACTACATTCTGGACGTTATGAACTCTGACGAAAAACTGAACGTATTCATTGATTATATGCTTAAACAGTGGTTAAAAGATGAGAATTTTTTTGACGTCTGGTGTGTAAGCGAGGAAAGACATATAGGACAACGAATTGTCTTGAAGGGTGGCACACAAGGCTAAATTAAAAAATTTGAATCTGTAATTTAATGACAGGTTTAAATGCTCTAAAAAAGATGCGGACTTAAACGCAGGCAAAAAAAATTTTTGATGATAAAAGGAGTGAGGATTCTATTAGCAGAGGTTTGTGGATTATGTACGCCGTTAATCAATTAAAATAAGGACATATTAGTGTAGGGCACTGCTTAAGAATGATGAAATAATTTTTACATTAGAGTTAATTAATACATAGATTATATAATCATGTTGATTATACAGTTTACAAATCATGATTATTCTGTGATATTGCAATTATTTGTTGTTAATTTTTACGTCATCATCATTATGATAGTATTTTAATTACGTATTGTAAATAAGTATTAAACTTTGATTTGGCACACATCTATCTTTTATTCTGTGAAATTAATTAGGGTAACGTTAGGAACACTGCATCGGGTCAGGTTAGTGTGAGGGTTACGTTCGGAATAATTATTATATTATTTTTCAAGTTCCTAACCTAACCCGGTTGCGGGTTAGGATTTCGGGTCAGGTTCGGAATAGACGCTTTTTGCGGCAGGTAAACACGTACAGCACACAACGATAATTTGATAAGAACTTGACAACCACATACAAAATGGCAACTTTCAGTTTCATATATCTGGGCAAATGGGCAGTGAATAGGCTACATTCTTGGCAGGCCAAAGAAGCTACTTTTTAAAACAATCTAAAACGGTATTTTGTATGAGAAACTGAAAGTATGACGTCATGCCGTAAGTATTTGGATGGCGTCAAAACACTTACTTTTATATTATTTTTCTGTTTAATAATTCAAACTTTGAACATTCCGAAAAACTATATGGAGTCTGTAGTATTTTTAGATTTTTAGATAATAGTTTTAAGCGTGCAAATTTTGTATTTTATTTATGACCCAGTCATATAGCAAATTGGGCTTGGACGGGGTTTGATTGTATGTACTAACCTCATCATCCTCGCTGTCTATGTGAAGGTCTGATATATCTTCCGGCGTGAGGTCTTCCACTACTCCTTTACTCGTCGTGGGTATCGGAGAACCGGGTGTTACTGTGAACAAATACCGGATGTAAGGGCACTTAATACGAAACGTGGTACAGAATGTAAATGTAAACTATCTTACAACCAGGCCCGTGAATACAAATGACAGCAAGCTAAGCAACGCAACGTGGTAAAGAACGTACAAAAACAACACAGTCACAAAAAATGGAGAATGTCATAAAGTCCGAGAGCTTGTAACCTAACCTCTTTTACTGCAAATAGTTCACAAAGCTGTCAATGCCATGATTGCTGTTATATACCAAGTTTCTACTTTCTGGCTTGAATCATACATAATATATGCATCTGGCTTACTATTGCTAAAATAGAGCTTCGTTGTGCGAAACACTGTCTTGCAGTGGACTGCTACAGATGTGAAGTAACTACTTACGATCGCTACTATTGCTCTGTAGTAAGTTTTCTGTGGAAGGCTGCATCTCGGGCTGATCTCTACTCCGCGTTTTGAAGAGACCGAATTTCGTTGGCGCCATCTACAACAAAGTATAAAACAACAATATAGAGCGTGCGCTACGAGTACATGTACATTTAATCACGCTCTTAACCCTTGCAGGGTAGGCAGAACACAACAGCCGTTAAATACCATCTAATAACTTCATGTCATGTCTTATAATTTGACGCAAAGTGCGATTTATCTGTCAAAATTAGGCGATATTTAAAATTATGTTACTTTCATAACTGTCCTTTCTTTTCCGCGTTGTGTTTCTCTACCTGTTATTTACATAAAAACAACTCGACCCCGGCACAAAGTCAAGACTAGTGCCATAACAAAAAAAAAAACTAATTTGGCTAGAAATGGCCGGAAGAACCCATTGTCGTTTATAAAAAAATACATGACTTAGATATAGGTCAGTGCTTAAATATATCTATCAAAACATATTTGACAGATAGTGACAGCGCTATTTTAAATTAAGCTAGGAGAATTGCATAGAGAATTGTTTTCTCGAATGACGGGCAGAATCTACGTCTCTCAATGTCTCCGTGAGAGGACAGCCGACTGTTACGAGTGGTGATCTGCTCGCGTGTTTACGACCGGCGGTCCTTTTTATAGCACATCTGGGCCGCAGCGGGATCCGTGTAAGTCTGGCCAGACGTTTCCATTAGCGGCTTTTAAGTATCAACCCTCCCACGGAGTCCGACCAGCCTGGCTAACATGCCTGCCACGACATATTTTGTCGCTTCATATGAGCACAATGTCACTACGGAAGAATGCGTAACTTTTTCGCAGTGAAGTTAGCCGCAGAAGACATTGCAGTGACAAAATTTTATCGAGACACGCATGTTAGCTATGCAGGCGATCCTATATCAAACGCAGGACGCTGCGCATTTTTAGTGCTTCCGTAACGCATGCATCTATCAGATTTATGGAAATCATAAATTCCCCATGATGACGAAGAAAATAACGTTGACGCAAAACCACAGAGCAAAAATGACATTTGCGTTACTCGGCGTACGCATGATATCTGTTGTCTGTGCGCAGCACCAAGCGTTGACGCAGGTTCACGCGTTGGACCTGCGTTTTCGGCACAGTTACTCATATAGAACGCGATTACCTATTTAAAATTTGTTTTGGACATTACTGATTAGAAACAAACACGTCTGTCCTTTTTTATTCACCCCATTTCTACCCGTTGATGTCGGGATAAACCCAGGGGATGGGCAGGTTCCACATCTTGCACTGCGCTCGCCAATCCGCCTGCCAAGCGTGATGAGTATGGCAAAGACCCCACCAATAGGGGGAGACTAGATGGGGGTCCCTCTTATCTAGCAGTTGACTTTTGTAGTAACGACGAAATCGTCTACTTCATAGAGGAAATGGTAAATGTTATAGTTATTTTTTATTAAATTGATTGATCGCGACATAAAGATGGATCGTCAGTACGTTTATTTCTGTAATAGTTCTGTAAATATAGACATTATGAGGCTCATATTATTGATAGAAGAGCGTGGATTGCCAACTGGTTAGGTTAGGACACGGTACATTTATTTACCTACTAAGGTTGCGGTGAAAGAAAAACATCGTGATGGAACCCACATTCAAATAAAGTTTGAATTTGGACAATACATATACTAGTTCTGCAAAATGGACTTTCTGAGGTTCATATTATTGGGAGAAGTGACTAGCTTTTGAAGAACATTCGGGAATCCTATACTATAGCTAAATACTGGGTTATTATGTATTCATTATATACTGAGTTATTATGTATTCAGTGTGTCCACTCATGATTCTCATGACACTTTATATGCTATTTCGACTCATGATTCTGAACAAATATTGGACACGATTTTAACTTGCCTATAGTCATGTAATAATTTGTTTAGACGAAAAGAAAAAAAACGTAGGCAAACGAATTTTATTATATTACCTATTTTAGCAATGCGTTGTGTGTTAAGTGTGAAAAAGGCTGGAATTTTGGCCATCTAGCCTAGTCTTACCAATATTGCAGAGAATTCTGTTTTACGATACGGGCTTTGTTCAAATAGGTTTGCGTTAGAAATTCCATACGAATGTTGTGACAGTTTTGTAACTTGAATTTTCCTGTCAAGAAACTCTATTTCTTCTATAACCAGAGTACTATTCTTTCCCAAGTTGGTGTCCAGCAGGGAGATCCGCTGGGTCCTCTTGTTTTCAGCCTCGGCATCCAGAAGGTGATCGAAGAGTTGCAGTCTCCTCTCAACGTCTGGTACCTTGACGATGGCACAATCGGTGGTACGCCGGATGTCTTAGAGAGAGACTTGAGGATTCTCATGCCACGACTAAAGGAGCTGGGGCTGGAAGTAAACACGGCGAAGTGCGAGTTTTTTGCCTGTGGTCCAGGGTCTGATCAGATCTTTTCTCATTTTGAGAGTCTTGTTCCCGGGCTAAAGGAGTTGGACACCAACAGCTTTCATCTTCTAGGTTCTCCTATCTTTCCCTCTTCTATCCCTGAGGCTATCTTATCAAGACAGAGACTTCTTCTTAATGCCCAGGAGCGTCTACAAAATTTATCAGCACATGTGGCTTTGACTTTGTTGCGGGTGTGCTTTGCAGTACCGAAATTAATGTACCTCTTACGAACTACCCCAACCTGGCTTTACCCTGATTGCCTATCAGCTTTTGATGGTGTGCTGAAAGAGTGCATTGAGACCACACTGAATGTCGCACTGAGTGATGCTCAGTGGGACCAAGCTTCCCTACCTATTAGGTTTGGAGGCCTGGGCGTGCGCAGAGCCGGGGATGTGAGTCTTCCGGCCTTCTTGGCGTCGGTTCGTGGGGTTGCAAACCTTGTCACTACTATTCTCCCCGACGGTGACAGGGCGAGCATACCTCATGGATCCGTGGCTGTGGAGGCATGGCTGGCTCTTTTTCCAGGTAATGCATTACCCGCGCGACCCTATTGTCAGCGCTCGTGGGATGAGGTTGGTTGCAAGGTCACATCCTCTCGCCTGTTGGGTGAGGCTGTGGGCTCGGATATTGCTAGACTGCGGGCGGTATCGCGGTCAGAATCCGGAGCGTGGCTAAATGCTCTTCCATCACCTAACCTGGGCACGCACTTAGACAACGACTCACTGCGAGTTGCGGTGGCTCTCCGCCTGGGTTGCAATGTTTGCGAACCCCACCGCTGCATCTGTGGCACCATGGTGGAGGCCAATGGCCATCATGCTTTGAGTTGTTGTCGTTGCGCAGGTAGGTTTCCGAGACACCACGCTCTCAACGATATCGTCCGTAGGGCACTCGTGTCGGCAAATGTCCCTTGCGTGCTGGAACCCCCTGGGTTGAGCCGCACGGATGGCAAGAGGCCGGACGGTCTGACGCTCGTCCCATGGCATAAGGGCAGATGCTTGCTATGGGACGCAACCTGCGTCAGTACCTTTGCCGCTTGTCACCTTGGCCAGACAACCCAGGCAGCAGGGGCGGCCGCCGAATCTGCAGCCACAAAGAAGACGGCAAAGTACGCAGCTCTTGCTCAACAGTATGAGTTTGTCCCACTGGCGGTGGAAACGGCGGGGAGTTGGTGTGCTGAGGCTAAAGCCTTTATTAGGCAGATAGGGCGTCGGTTAATGGAGAGAGGCCATGACCCCCGCTCTGGATCGTTCCTGGTCCAAAGGTTGTCCATTGCCATACAGCGTGGTAATGCTAGTAGTGTAATGGGTACCTTTGGACCGGGGGCGACCTGGGGTGGCCTCTTTAATTAATTTAGACTTTTGTTTATTTTTGTAAACATGCACTGAGAAAACGGCTTGTTAAAAACTAAATAATTTATTGTTGTAAGTAACAAAGCGACACTGTTATTATAGTGCTTGCAAAGCTTACTGCTAAAAACAAATAAGCGAAAATGGCTAAAATACTTCCATAAAACCAACCACCTAGTTTTGTTAAATTTTAGACCAATATCTAACCCTTTTTGTTTGTTTATAGGTAGAATCCTATGTTTGTAGTAACTAAACAAGTAACCGAGTTAAGTTTAAGGAAGTCCATATATAACCTCATTCATTTATAGCCAAATGGCATAGTTAACTATAGCAGGTCTTCTCATCAGACTTTACTACCTTTAATAGTTAAATATAACCTATATGATAGGTATCCCCACTTAATTAACTTTATTGTCATAGCCGATTTACATTGCAGCTGTGACTGATTTACTACGTCTCTTTAAATAATTAATGTTGTTAGCAACAATCAATTAAACCAGTGTATTTTGCATACTTACTTCGCTGCTAATAGACAATTTACTCAGTATCAACAACAAATTCAGCAGGGTAGCCACTGCCGTCTTCACTTGGTTGTAGTTAACTAACCTACTTAATTCTATTAAACGGTAACAACAGCAAATTTACGTTGCTGGGACAACCAAACAAAAGCACGGTATACCGCCGCACTGTGGGCTGAAAATCGGCTTTCATAGACATTTTCATTTGATTTCTTTAGGTGTGATTTTTTTGCTTGGATGTGCTTCGGGAGACTAAGTTTTTCACTTCTATTCAGCAATTTTCATGTTTTAATAATAAACTTAGTCTCCCAAAGAACATCCAAGCAAAATAAACACACTTAAAAAATCAAATGTAAATGTCAATGAAAGCCAATTTTCAGTCCACAGTGCGGCGGTGTACCGTGCTTTTGTTTGGTTGTATGACACTAAAATAAAATGTGAGGAAATGAAATTACTTTAATATTGTTATTATTATATTTATTTAAAATAATTATAAAACACTCCTTAAAACTATATATTGTCTTCCATCCGATAAGATCCATCCGATGTGATCGCATTATCTGTAATGAAAAAATAAGTTCTTTGATGCATGTATTGTATGTAAAGATATATACAAGGTATAAAAATATTATTCAGACATACTTCAAGGGGTGAACCAGTCCATGAAACTGAATAACTTTCCCCAAGGAACATAGGTCAATTTGAAAAAAAATTGGTCCTCCCATACAAGATGACTTGGTCAGCGTGGTCAGCTGACACTTTTTGTATCGGAGGTCTATTTTTTTCATATTTCGACCTATGTTCCTTGGGGAAAGTTGTTCAGTTTCATGGGCTGGTTCACCCCTTAAAGTATGTCCGACTAATATTTTTACACCCTGTACCTATGTCCTACCTACTAGACGACCTGCTTATTTCTAGATCTTTCTGAATGCCACATATAACTAAAGCAAATAGAGTTAGCACTGGCGGCTTAGAATACTAGCACCCAACAATCTCTTCCTAGAAAGTCGTAAAAGGCGACTAAGGGACTAAACTGCAGCGTTTAAAGGGCTATCCACACATGTCCGGGTCAGGGCCTTCAGGGCTCCGGGCCGTCCGGGCTAAGGGCACCACGACACTGGCTATCCGGATCGCCCTGACACGGACATGTGTGAGCAAGTTCGTACGAATTGTATGCAACCGATTATTTCCCCGTCCCTGCCGGGTCCCGTCAGGGACGGGAAATCGGAAATGTGTGGATAGCCCTTTATTTGAATTTTACAGATCATTGCGCTCGCCAACCCGCCTGCCAAGCGTGGCGAGTATGCAATCTACCCCTGAATGAGAAAGCCTCATCCAACGTGCATGCATCCAACAGGGAGGAGGAAATAGAATTTAAAAAATCACTTACCTTTGAACTTTTCAATGTACTCCTCCAACTTCCACGCAGTGAGGAGGTTTTGCACCTCTTCCTCCATAAATTTGCTGAATAATTCCACAGCAAAATACACACGTTATACACACTGCACTCCTTAGAACTCGGTCCGGGCAACTGCGGAAAACGAACTGACCGACTGACTGTCCGACTGAGCGGCGAGTGCGAAGCTCGCGGGTGACAAGTCTCAACATGTTCCTACAACACGATTAAACGTAACCGAGTTACTTTGCTAATTTGCCGAGGCTTAGTTAGAAATTGATAATTTAAATAGACACTTAGTTGAAATTTAAAATGTATGTTTGCTATTGGTAGTTAACTTTTTTTATTTGAACATAAACAAACTTCACATCATGTATTAAATAAACATGATATGTTAAAAACTACAAACAATTTGGTTTGGTTTAAAAAATTACACTTATCTATTAGTTATCAAGTAATTTAGTTGCATTTATCGATTGATCGGTCAATTTTAATTACACTACATATCTACAATTAAACTATAGTGAGAAACAGAAGTATGCTACATTTTAAATGACAATTTAGTTTATTTGTGACAAATTAACTTATTCATTTTTAAATATTATGCATATTTGTCTTCAATCTTTCATACACTTATTTCAGATCACAGTAATAGCTTGCTAAAACTACTGAATAAGGTATTTGAATATATCAAGTCAAATTTGGTTGCGAATATTAACTATTTTATTAAAAAACGAATAAATACAGTGCTGTATCTGACTAACACAATTTAACAAAGTTGACGTGTTCGTTTTTAATCATACACCCTTGTGAGTTTTCAGCTAAGACGTGACTGATGCTAAATAAAATTCCGTTAAACAAGCCAAAAAGGTCCTCGGTTAACTTCAGATTTTCTCAGTGTGCTTATTGTTATTTGACTGAATAAAATTTGTAATCATTCATTTTACAATACAATTGAAATAAACAAGTATTAATTCCTTCATCAGTTTGGAAGACTCCACAATCAGAATTTATAATTATCAGGCTCAGAGTAGGGAAAAATTTCATAGGACACCCTTAAAACAATCAGAACGAAGCCATGCAAAACTCGTCAACAGATTTGACATGGGTTAAGTCAAGCTGAAAGATATCCAATTAATATCCGAATAGGTATTCTATAGGTATGTACGTAACAGAAAAATCATTTGTCGCTTACTAGTTTGCGTATATGGATACGGCCTTTGAAAATCTTTGTTTCTTTTTTGTCAGAAAATTACACAGCGGGTCAAATTGCTGAGCGGAACGCAAAACGCCGATTAAAGTGCGTATTCAATTCAATCTGTAAAAAATGAATGTTGTATTTTTTTTTGTGTTGGACTCTACAATTTCGGCCCCGTGGCCATTAAATCTACGCCTGTGGGATTGGGAGCACGAGCTCACCCCGAAAGTATGTTGTATGTGTATCAGCACATGTCAAGTCTGAATGCGCAGAGTTTTCGTTGCTTCAATCTGTTTCTTCGTAGGGTTCCCTCTGAAGAATTTTTTTTTGTCTAAGTCAAGGGAAAAGGGAATTCAAAGATGAACTTTTGCTCGGAAGAGCTAAGATTAACGTATTTAATATGCATGAGAGAGTTAAAAGGTAATTTCATGACTAAATTAAGACGTTTGAAAATTATGAATAGAGTTATTATAGAGCTTTAAATATAGCTTGATATCTGTGACGTCTGTCAGTTTCACACAAATTATATAGGTCAAAGGACCATAGAAAAAGAAAAAAGAAAGAAAAAGTTCTTTGTTCACTTTTCTTTTAGTATATATATATAGATCTGCCAAACGTCACAGGTACCAAGCTAAATTTTACGGAGTAAAAATGGGCAACTACGACAAAGTTTTGAACCTTAAGGGATTTTTGAAAATTCTTATTACCTATCATTCAATTACTAACATCATCATTCTCCTTGCCCGTCCTTATCCTGTTCTCTGTCGGGGTCATCTACCTAACCTAGGGAATTTGACGTGGAACCAAGATTTACACAGAGCGACTGCCATCTGACCTCTGCAACCCGAAGGCTAACCTATCCCGAATCCTAGATTAAGTCACATTCAAATATCATCTGCAAATTTTATTTGAATGTGGGTGTTTCATTACGATGTTTTTCCTTCACCGTAAGAGCAGTCGGTAAATTTACGTGAGTAAAACACATTGGTACCTACATATCGAGGAGCGAACTCGGTTCTCACGATTGTAAGACCGCTGTCCTACCACCGACCACTTGACCACCCACGCTACTTTGAAATTTTTTAACATCAGTCCAAAATCTGTCCATTGTTTTTAGATATCACTACCTACCATAGTCATTGTAAGTATAAAGCAATGTAGCTTTTCGCGTGTGTGTATGTATGTTTGCTTAAATCTTTAAAACTACACAACTGATTTTGATGCAGGTTTTTTTAATATATAGAGATTCAAGAGGAAGGTTTTTATGTACATAATAATTGCCGGGATAAATCCTTATTCCCACGGGAGAATGAGTTGCAGCAGGCGCAGCCGCTGGGGCAGGTCGCTAGTTTTAAAATATATTAAAGTCGGTTGAGAAGTTGAATAATTCATGGAACCATCTAGAACAGTATTCAAAGTGAAATAAATCGCAACAGTGGAGATAAAGGGAAACCCCAAAGTGGCCAAAGTTGCAAACAACTTAGTACGGGCTAAAGTTTGGCAGTTGTATCCGATGAATTGGGTTCGAGGGTTTCTGAAGAAAATTGCTGAATCAAATTCCGAACACCTAGATAGATATTTGTGTAGATTACAAGAACGTGCCGTGTGATGCCGGCTTATAATAGCATCACCCCATTTCTTTCCCGTGGGTGTCGTAAGAGGCGACTGAGGGACTTGAAAGGTTTTAAGTGTATTGCAATTTTAGGCGACAGGCTGACAACCTCTCACTATAGTGATACACGACTTATCTGCAATGACTCTCAAATGTTGTCAGACGTGGCGATAACGACCGTAATTTTGCGATCGTTATAGCTCTGCCTACCCCGCAAAGGATAAAGACGTGATATGTGTGTATGTATGTATGTACAAGAACGATCACTTAATTCATTTCATATGCGCTACGTAAGAAATATCTTGCATATAACCTGGCAGGACAGAGTCACAAACGAGCCAGTTCTAGAAATTGCACAGCTGCCTAGTTTTACCGCCGTGCTCAAGCAGAGACGCTTGCGGTGGCTAGGGCAAGTCATGGAACCTTCGCGTCTACCGCGGCGTGTCCTGCTTGATGCCGTAGCTAACGCCAAAAGAGGGGTTGGAAGACCCATGCTGCGTATCCAAAGATTGCGCCAAGCGGGATATGGTTGTGATTGACATTGACCATCAAAGCTTGGAGAAGCTTGCTGGGGATAGGGACGAATGGCGAAAGACTGTTTAGGCGATTCTCCCATTGCACCGCACTCCGTCGCGTAGCGCGGGAGCGCAGATTTTAAAGTTGTATGTAAGTACATCAGTAGTATCGAAAAACCGCCCAGTAAAACACACCGACAAAGCGTCAACGCGCGGTGGCGCGTCGCGCACGCAGATTCTGCTTATCGGCGCGGGAGCGCGGGGCTCTCCGCGGGGTATAACACCACTCCGCAGTGCCGCTCGAACCACGGCGATCGATAGTGGAGTGAAGTCTTTATTTGGCGCGGGGCCGTCGTGCAACGCCCCTCTGCGCGGAGACGCGGAGCAAGCCGCGCGATGAAGCAGATCTGCTCCTCCGTCGCCGCGCGCGGGATCTGCCGCTCCGCGCTACGCGTCGGGGCGCGTTCCCAGTGTGTGAGGCGCCTTATGATTGGCGTAAGACTTACGTCAAGTCACGATGATGCCTGGTTTTCTGATCTCGCTGAAAACGACATCTAAACATGCGTGTTCCAGTTTCTAATCCACCTTCACCTGTAGTGTGTGCGGCAAGTAATGCCGCTCCCGCATCGGCTTATACAGCCTTGAAAAGTCTTGGCTCAGACACTGATTAAATCCTCTGACTAATAATGATGACAGGTCTATCATGCGGTAGACTCCTGCAGCCGACCTGTCTCCGTATCGACTCGTCGTTCCTGTGGAGTCAGCCAGGGAGGCCGAGAGGGTGGCGCAGGTTCGATGAAGAAGATGAACAGCGACTAAGGAATGTATTAATCAATGAAAAGGTCAGCAGCGTTCCCTGTGAATGGAATATCATGGGTTTTCTTGAAAAAGATGACTGACTTACTCAAAGCATGTTCTAAGAATCCTGCTAATGTTATAAATGTAAAAGTTTGTATGTTTGTTTGTTACTCCTTCACGTTAAAACTACTCAACTGGATTTTCATGTTTGGCACATAGATAGAGGGTAACTTGGATAAATGCATAGGACAGTTAATCAAGACGAAGCTAATTTTATCTAATTCAAATTATTATAATTGATAAATTGTTTTAGTTTTAATAAATACTTAGTATATTGAGAAACGAACTAAGTATAGGTATAGGTGTAAGTTATGAATCAATATTTTTTTAATAATTCGTGATATTTTATATTAATGTAATGTAATATAGAGATCGTTATTGTAGGTAGGTATTTAGATTTCATACATACATACATATATCACGCCTTTATCCCTTGCGGGGTAAGCAGAGCGTTAACGGCCGTAAGAATACGGTCGCTATCGCCTCGTCTGACATTGGCGAGTATTGTTTTCCAAGGTTGTTTCAGAAAACATGTGTATCACTATAGTGACAGGTTGTCAGCCTGTCGCCTAAGAATTGTAATACACCAATACCCTCGAGTCCCAGTCGCCCGCAGGAAGCACGTGGGGTGATGCTATTCTAAGCCGGCATCACACGGCATTTAGATTTCGCCAAAGAATAATTTAAATTACGGAAATTTTATTTAGGTACTTCTAGTTCTGTCCCTAAATTAAATTTAGTATTTTGAGTAGAACACCAAAAAGGCATAAAAATATGCTAAAAGAACAATACCTACTTACTAACTTGTTATATAGGTAATTTTTCATCGTACTAAAATGGATATTAAATTATAATAAACTAGCCATTCACTATATGAGAATTATTATTATTATTTTTGTGTAGTTATTTCTATTAATCATTGTAAAGAAAGAAAAATTTAAAAATGTAGGACACATTATTCTATTTCTCTTAAGAAATACACTTACCAGTTAAAAAAAATTAAGTGAAATTCCCAAACACCTTACTCGTACTCACAATACTACGAATACACAAAATAAAAAACACACGGTACAAACTTCACTGATATGGGTAGAAAAACGTGTTAAAAGATTAAAATTTCAGTACAATACGTATAAAATATTAGAGGTAGCAAAATTTTTAGTAAAAATATAGGATTTTTGTGAAAATTTCTTGGTAAAATATAGAGTTTTAGGTAAAAAACGCTTCGCTCTCCGCTTCCTTAATAACACTGAGGAGGTTTTTAATCGTACCCACTGAAAACTTAGTATTTGTCACTGTTATTCAAATACCACCTGTTATTTTACTAAAACGTACCTAACTGTGATTTTTAATCATTTTACTTATATTACAACATTTTTTGTAGCAGCTTTATTAAATATTGTATTACTTTTTTAAAGGACTTTTATCAAAATGGACTTTATCAAAAGAAGAAAATACAAACTATGTTACTTATACTAAATGTTATTTTGGTTTATTGATGGTGAAGTAAAAACTCCTTTTAAGGGGACCAAGTAGACCTAAAAGCAATTATTTAAAACCCTTCCGAAAAAATAGGTTATAACTAATCTACAGAATATTTTTATGATGTTATTGTTATAAAAACATGATATTAATAATTTGGCTTGATAGAAGAACATCGTAAAGTTACCTCTGAAAAATCATTATATCGCATATTGTATATGAACTGTATGTATGCATATATAAAATATTCATACAAAATTCTTTAAAAAATGTCGGATGCAATGACCAACATGGCTCTACGCTTCCGATAATAGTTTGGTTCGTTGCATACATCTATTTATGAATATGAATTTAAAAAAGCGAACGTACTAAAACATAAACTCACTTAAAAATAGGCCACATAAATAATAGCTCTTACCGCGTAATTATTAGCTGTTACCGCGTGGGTATGATAAAAGACCTTCCCTTCAACTTCGCACATGCGCGCGCACTTTGTTCAAACATTTCACTTGTCTGTCTCATTCGAGATACATTGCTGGCTACAGTATGTATGTCTTTACTCATCCTCCTCCTTGCCTTATCCCGTTCTCTGTCGGGGTCGGCTACCTAACCTAGGGGATTTGACGTGGAACCAAGTTTTTACACAGAGCGACTGCCATCTGACCTCTACAACCCGAAGGCTAACCTGGCCGGAATCCTAGGTTAAGTCACATTCAAATATCATTTGAATTCAAATTTTATTTGAATGTGGGTTTCATCACGATATTTTTCCTTCACCGTAAGAGCAGTCGGTAAATGTACGTGAGTAACAACACATTGGTACATGGCGAGGATCGAACTCGGGTCTCACGATTGTAAGACCGGTGTCCTAACCACTTGGCCACCGACGCTCCGTCTATGTATGTCTTTACTATAGATAGACAAAAATATTGCTTGGCCCTAAGTCTGCTTAATGAAAATCGTTTCAGTTGGATGTCGATTGGATCACAGTTGGATGATTATGGTAGTTACGTAGTCTGCTAACAGTTTGAAGTATAGAAAATCAAAATGGCAATGCAATGACAGTTGAGTTTCGATGGCGTTACAATGACAAAAAATAGCAGACTTGGGTATGCCCAGTCATGTATGTCAAATCGGGTCCTATCGGCACGGTAGTGTAATACCTATCTTTATAATCCACTTAGATTCGATTGCAACGCTATTTCAATAAAGTAGACTCTATTCCCTTGTCCTAAAGCTTAAAATAACGTGTCATAGTTCCATCCTGTGACTGGAAATTTTTCAAAGAGACTTTTTATAGGAATTTAAGTCGTATTCATTTGAAATAGAGATGTTATTGGCCTGAAACTTAACTAGACCATTCAGTAAATATATTTGATTGGGGTGATAGCCACGTTGATAGCTATGTTCTACCTATAGTTTAATTATCTTATAGGTTATAGAGTCAATAAAATAAAACGACGCACGAATTCATTAATTTTGGTGTGTTTTGTGGTGATGAGGAACATTCAAATGTGCTTTCTGAAACACATATACGCTTAGTTATATTATATATTGGTTATTTTATGAAATTAGTTTAAGAAGCAGACAGTAAAAAACAGTAAAAAAATTATTGTATGACTTTTTGGATAAAACTACGTAGATCTCTGCTACGAGAACCTCGTAGGTAGCTGTAGCAGTTGCTACGAAGCGTAGCATGCAAAGAATCATACCATAAAAAAGTTCTATTTTTCATATGGGACACCGAGTCCTCCAACGACTCAAAAAATGTGCAAATTACGAAAATTTGTGAGATAAATATAACATATTTTTCTATAATGCTTAATTCCTTAATTTAATTTCTTTCGCTGGCACTATTTTAAGTTTTCACTTCATTCCCATAAACTCTTACACGAAACTTATACCCCTCCCCCCACTCACTCCTCAGAATCAAAACTAAACTCTTTTTTCCCAAACCTCCTTTGTGCACAAAACACTTCCCGTTTCCCGCCAAAAGTTCAACCAAAATGGCGGATATCTCGTAATCTTCTAAAATTTCAATACTAACTGTATCTTCTCGTTTGATTTTGTTCCTTGGCGATCTTTCATGGATATTATCATATAACAATTCAGAATCTTCGATAGAACCCAGTATTAAATTGTTTGGGTGTTTTTTGGGGTTCAAAGTCATCGGACATTAGGTGAATAGCGATTGCCGCCAAAACTGATGTCAAAATGAGAGCCGCGGCCATTTTGAAAATGTTTTTCTTTATGACACTACTTTGACTTTGTGCCAATGTCAAATTAGAATTTTGAAATCCATGTCCGAACCTCTATTTTTATTTTATTTCATCTTTCTTTCATTCTCACTGGCCAGTCTCACGAATATAATTCGATTGAAGAGATTCAATTTTCTTTGAAACGGTTGAGTAGATTTTATTCTGATTCAATCAAGATAATGGTTCTTATAGCACTATTTCGAATAGAGGTGCATAAAGTGTGCCATTAAAAAGAAAAGATATATATCACTCATTTAGCTCAGTGAACGAAAAGACAATTTCGCTCAAATCTCATTCTTTTGATTAACTTCTATTTTTTTCGATTCGTTCTAAACGATATGCAAACAACTGTTCTTCAACAGCAGAAATAGCGTCACACTATATGTCTCTCTCTTTCTCATTGTTCATTAATGTAGCACACTCTTTTATTCTCGGTCAGTAACTCAGAATATTGGTGGTTCGGAAATGAACGTTAGTGAGCTAAAGATACATTTGAAAATGAAGTGAGGGATTCGCTCACCGGCACAGATATGTATCTTTTTATCACTCATTCATGAGCTACCCTAGTCAATTTTCAAAGGTAAGGCACCTGGAGACGAATATTTTCTTTGTAAGTGTTAAGTAAGTACTTACCTACTTACACCTATTATTTATGTTAAAATGTGTAAACAAAAAACAAAAATAAAACGACTTTTCCATGAAACAAGTCTGCATTTCGATTTTGATCCGATTACATTACTTTAAATCTATTACCTATATCTAAATTACAGTTCAACTTATTTTTACTTTAGAGCAGATTATTGTTATTAAGAGTTATTTACAGCCAACTTTCTGGTAAAATATGGAAAAAAAATAATAATCTAAGGCCCGAAAATGTAGCTGTAGTATCTCCACAGGCGTAATTTTTACCCAGCCTGAAAATTACACCAACGGAGACACTAGCGCCCCCAACGGCGAAATTGAAGCAAAACACTTTTGTACATTTTGGACAGATTTTATCGAAACTTTCTTAAAGCACAACCATACATTTTCGTTAGAATTTCAATAGGATATTGTTGCCAAATAATAGTAACTGTTATTTATGCATTGTTTCGCCTATCTATAGTAAAAATATTGAAACTTTACAACTATTGTAGTTGTCGTAATTTCGTATTCAGATTTTCCATAAATTTGTATTTTTATAGGAATCCATTGGGGGATGTGACTGCATTTTAAATTAATAATTGACTAGAATATAAGACGGATCCATCACATTGAATTGACTAGTTTAGGAAATTCGTAAAGTAAAAAATAAGTACAATTTAAAAATAAATTCAGTAACTAGTATTGTGTACCGTAAAGGACCCAGCAATTTTGAAATTTAGAACATAACATAAGATGGCGCCGGACTCAAAATATTTCCCGCGTTGCTTTTTACTTTTTGATTTACTTATAGCCAAGGTTTTTGAACAGCTGCGCGTCCTGGTTCATGGTGTGGTCGAAAAATGGTGTTTCCCTGAAGATAACCGACGCGTCGGCTATGTGCATTTGTCGCTTGCCATATCTGAAAATAATAAAGATATTGTATACTTTTTGTTGCATTAACTCATCGACATTTGCGTAGATATTGTGTTAATTTATTTTGAATGGAAGTTTACAAGCTGTTTATCTAAAGCGACACCTATGGCGATACTACTACAACTGTTGGAAGGTTCAGCCACCGCAAAAACTGCTACATTATGCGATCCCTACAGACACGTTTGGCAGCCTCTTGTTTGAGAATGTCGGTATTTCGTTAGATTTGAAATAGATGGCGCTGGTGAAACTAAGTAGATACAGTTTATATTACTATAAAACTTTAGTATATTAGTTTTTCTCTGTGCTATAAAGTAATACCTGTAAATGCGGAACTCCTATGTAAAATTATCATCTTGTAATACACATGTCGTGCAGCCATTAAAAATTGTTTGACTGTGTTGGTAGAGGTAGTTTTAAAATTTAAGTAAGTTAGCTCTAGTAAGCAAAAAGGTTCCAAGTTGGGCGCCAATTATGTAAAGAAATGGTTTTCCTTCATACTTTTTAATTATTTTTAAACTATGTACATTAAATACAGTAGCAAGCTTCACAATAAATTTAGAATCTATTTTTTGCATTTAAATAATAGTTAGGTAAATATTTTAATTATGATAAATCATTTTGAGTTTTTTAGTCTGAGATTCGTTTCAAGCAAAACTTGGGCGACCATGTTCTAGCTTTGTGTGACGTCATATTACAATCAAAGAAACGTCACACAAGATCGTTTGCATGGTGGTGGTATGGTGTAGTATATGGAAATTTTTCTATCTGTCTGTTTTTACAGATCTCGAGCTAGTTTATGACGTCATACTAGATGACGTTGCGTTAGCTTGAAATTTTGACGTTGTAGTATATTGAAACCCAACTAGACAAAATACATTTCCTTGGAAAGAAACCTTATCAGTTTAGCGGAGTGCCATATATGTACTTTTGAAAACAAGCTAGAAAAATTTCATCATAGGTGCCTTTACATTGATTGTTTGAAAATGTGACACTGTCAAATTATAGCGACTTCTTATTGGCGGTTTTCTTTAAATATATAAGTAATCTATGACTTAGATTCATCTCCTGACGCCATTTGACATTTGTTATTTGAGACCCTTACCGTCCTCTGCCATGAACAGAGTAATATTCTTGTAGCTCCTTCAGATAGTTGGAGATTTGTTCAGCGGTGTCGAAGCGCTCGGGGCGGCGCGGGCGCGGGTACTGCGCCTGCGCGACGCAGCACAAGATGGCGGACAGGAACAACATGGCGGCTGTGAGGAGACGCATCGCGGCTGGAATGAAGGAGATGGTGCTATTTAATTATTACAATATTTTAGTATTTTCGGATCTTCCGCGTTTCAAATTGATGAAAATGCACGAAATCGCAATTATAAAGAAAAAATAAACGCTTATTTGGTTTGAATTTAACTAGCCCGCGATGGCGTAGGGTAGTGGGTAGTAAATAGCCTTCTACGCTAAGGATCGTGGGTTCAATTCTCATTACATTTCATCATCATCAGTTCAGCCCATAGCAGTCCACTGCTGGACTCTCCTAGGGAACGCCATTATCATTACAAGTATTTGTATTTTACAAGTATTCAACATTTGTCAGACGTGGCGACCTAAATTTATTATTTATTTATTTATTTGTGTTGAGTCTGGTGGAAATATCTTTTACTATTAATATTTTATAAGTAACAGAAAATTGGCTTAGTTTTGGGCTAGATGTCGTTGTGTGAAGTGTCTAGGATATTTTGTCAAGAAAAAGAAAGAATATCCACTTTTTGGTAGAATGTGTGAATGCCATAATAAAATCGGTACCCATAGTTCTATGTATTATCAATTAGTTTTACCTACAATCTGAAATTAAGCACTCGAAAACACAGATTCATAGATAAATATCTACGTCACAGAAATCAGTGTTTTTATCAGCCAGTTACAAATATAAATTGATTAAATAATTAATTTCTCATCATAGAGGGCGTCTTTATCGTTGTATAGATAAGGGATTAAAATAGAATTCTTGTGAGTACATTTTACGCATGTGTCAAATCTAGATACATAATGTAAGAAAATGGGTGAATAGAACAACCCAACGACCCGATGAACCCTGGCGTCAGAGTTTTTGAAACCGCCTTATACTAGTAGTGGGCTTCTGACATAGTTGAGTAATAAGCGCCGTGGAAGTTAGAATAGACTGCAGCCGGGACGTAAGGTTTAACGTGCCCTCCGAAACACGGAACGGTCTTTGTTACAGAAAATCTGGTGGTGTATCCTGCAACGTTCTAAGCAGTTTCTCGTATATTGACCTATGTCCCTTAGGGAAAGTTGTTCAATTTCATGGACTGGTTCAACCCGTAAAATATTTGCAGATTTTTTTTTACATCTTAATATTTGGGATATCTTTTATAGGTACGTCAATGAACCCACAAAAGTATTTAAACATTAACTAAAACTATTTCAAACAACGACTCCAAAATAGCCCCAAAACAGTATAGGTACGTCGTCGAAATTTTGCTGTAAAATCGCCGTTCATTGAATGTTTGGATTTTGTGGACTAAACACACAGATTGTGTGCCAAGCACTAAAGCTACCGGCTCAGTTAATTTATGCCTGAAATAGGGTAGGAAGGTAACGAAGTGGCCGATGTAATTTTAAGAAGAAAATCAGAAAAAATATCTGTGGTTTTACTATGAGAAATTCTACGGCCTCAAAAAGAGGGTACTTAGTTTTTTGAGAGTGTATAATATACATACATACACATACATTTATTACGCCTTTAGCCAACAGCCTGACAAATATTGAGGGTGATTGATGATTAATAATATGAAGGTATAATATGTGGATAAGAAAATTATGTTTCATGGGATACAGCCCAAACTGCTGAGCGGATGTCGATGAGGTTTGCTACGGTTTGTCTCAGCAGTGTGAGTAAAAGTATCCAAAGATATCGTATTTAAAATAGCAGATTTGAAACGCATAATAGAAACTTACGTAATACCGGTGTCACGTTATTACCTATGTATCAATAAGTTGTGCCAGTTCTTTTTCTATAACCTGTGGAATAAACTTTTAAAACCAACCAAACCGAACCGTACATACCGAATCGATAAAAAATTCTAAAACAAACCCCACTTTGTATGGCTTAAATAAAAGGGGCCCATGACAATACCTTGGTGTACTCCACTCGCCGCGTTGTTTTGTTTACCGTTTTTGGTGCAGCCTTTGACGCGTCACTTGGCTTAGTGTCCGGAAACGCCTTTATAGGGTTTTTGGAGGCAGGTTTTGGTATGTCCACAGAGATCTGTTTGACTTTGGTGTTAGCGACTAGCTCAAAAGCCTTTGTTAGAATATTTTGGGATTAACCTCTGTTTTTCTAGAATAAATCACTGGAATAAACCACTATCACACGCTTTTGTTCCTGTCTATCCTAGTTCAGCAATAAAGCGGTATTCGCACGCACAGAATCTTTTTGTGGTAGGTACCTATTTTGGCGGATCTGAATTTTTGTCGAAACAAAATTACGGAAACCGCTTAAAAGCACGTTACCGCATAAAACTGTGGTTAAAAAGGTTTTATTGTACGGAGCCTGTCACAAACCCCCATATCGTTCGGTGCGAAGACCCTTAGTAGCCTCTAACGACACCTGCGAGAAAATAATGCTATTCGAACCCGGCACCACACGGCATAGGTATTTTTACTAATGTTATCTTGTCATCAATGAAAATATAAAAACGTTGCGTTCTACAAGAACATTTTCCCTACAAGCTTTCAAAGTAAATCCCTCGAGAAAATACGCGCGATGCAGATGCTATCCAAAAGCATTAGCGATAAAGATTACAAATAGATATGAATATTTTATTAAGCTAACGTAGTTAACAGTTTTGAAGAAAATAATGATGGAAGAAAATCGTACAAACTAGATTCTACGAAGCCGTAAAAGGTCCAAAGCCAGTCTGGAAAAAAAATTTGAAGTCTTGTATAAGCGACCCGATTTTTTATTGTCATCTTCGCCGTCTTATTCCAGTTTTTACGTCAACTGTCAATATGCAAGGTGAATGGCAGGTTAAAATTGTGTCTCACTTGTTTCAATGGCACTAAAACTCTTACTCAACTGTGTTCTGACGCCATCCAAAATAGCAGTATATGACGTCATACATTACTATTTTCATACAAAATACCGTCTGATAGTTTTAAAAAGTAGCTCGTCTGACCTAACAGTCCACATCCCTATTATAAGACGTTATCACGTCAAAAGTTAATTTCGCCTATTTCCCTTATGTGGATGGTGTATTTATAGAAAAAAAAACTGCAGATAAAAATCAAGGCGCTTGATGGGAATAGAGGGAACAACGATGGCCATTGTTCAAGGGCTCAAATGAAAACTTGTAGGGATGGGAGTGATGGG
This sequence comes from Keiferia lycopersicella, assembly GCA_029255805.1. Taxonomy (NCBI): domain Eukaryota; kingdom Metazoa; phylum Arthropoda; class Insecta; order Lepidoptera; family Gelechiidae; genus Keiferia; species Keiferia lycopersicella. The sequence continues at coordinate 2,364,600 of JARACZ010000023.1, forward strand.
ACACGATTTATCGATAAAATACGAACACACCGTGCCATGTGGTATCAGCAAAGTAGAATAGCACCACCCCCTCTCTTCCCGTGAGGTCATAAGAGGCGACCGAGGGATTAACCCGGCCCAATTGGTCCTGGAGAAGGACAACTCCACATTAAACGCTTAAACGCGGAACGGGATCTCCGTCAGGCGCTTGTGAAGAGGTCTATCGGGCGGTAGACCCCTGCAGCTGACCTGGCTCCGCACGGCACGTGTCGACTCGTCGTTTCTTTTTTTTGTTGGACTCTACGTTTACGGCCCCGACGCCATCAAAGTCAGCCAGGGAGACGAAGAGGGTGGCGCAGGTCTAGGGCAACCCTGCGTTTTCCATAATTACGTTCCAAGCAACGCACTGTCTGTGGCCAATGATGATGACGAACTCACGTAGTACATTTTGTCACTAGTCTTTATACATATAACGTCCTTTATATAAAAAGCGAGAACAAAATCACAAGTTTTTATGAATTTTGAATAAAAAACATCCTGAGCTATTTATTATTTGTGGTTAAAAGTGTGAATTGTATCTACTTCTATCTGCCATGTACAGTTTTTCAGTGATTAAACGACTTATCTATCTAAAGTTAAACGTAGCAAAATGATTTATCGACATTCTCGATTCGGGCACAGCACTATAACCTGTTGAATGGTGTAATTTTCCCGGGAACAACGGGTTACGCGTGGGGAGGTAAAATTGAGCGCGAAACACATCGCCGAATCGATTCTAAGCGGAACTAAATAAATGTAAGGTGTTTTTTTTTTGTTTACGAAAAATGATTCTTGCAAACGCATTACTTTTTTAAAATGAGAGCTGGCTGATTTTTTTCACTTTCTTTTCTTTACACAATCTTTTAATATCGGCAAATGCTCGCTTTCGGAGGCCAAGATCCATTTTGGGTCGCTGAGCCAAGGCAGTTAGTTAGTTTTGATATTTAAAAATTATGAACCGTGAATTATTTGCCGTGTGATGCCGGCTTAGAATAGCATCACCCCACATCCTTCCCGTGGGTGTCGTAAGAGGCGACTAAGGGACTCTAGAGTATTGGTGTATTACAATTTTTAGGCGACAGGCTGACAACCTGTCACTCTAGTGATATACATGTTTTCTGAAACAACCTTAGAAAACAATACTCAAAAATGTCAGACGTGGCGATAGCGACCGTATTCTTACGGCTGTTAACGCTCTGCCTACCCCGCAAGGGATAAAGGCGTGATATATGTATGTATGTATGTAAAATTATGAATGAAGTCCGTAGTATTTTTTAACAATAGTTTTAGGCGTAATTGTTTTTAGTTTTTTTCTCTAAAGTGTTTAACTTTTTTTCGTTTTTCTAAAGTAGGCAAAGGACAAAACATCTGACATCTGTCAAATTGTGACAAAGCAAATTCAGCATGAACTATCACAGTAATAAAATATGCATGGTGTTCAAATTAGTTTGTAGTTTTGAGTCGGAAAAGGGTATTACAGCATTTACGACTGTCCCGATGGCGTAGCGGATAGTATGCCTGCCTTCTACGCCGAGGGTCGTGGGTTCGATCCCCATCGGACACAAATATTTGTTAAGTCAATTTTCAAGTATTTGTGTTGAGTCTGGGTGTTTTTCTATGTATAATATGTATTTATTTACAAAAAAAAAAGTATATATGTATTAGTATCAGCTGTCTAGTTCCCATAGTACAAGCTTTGCTTAGTTTGGGACTAGATGGCGCTGTGTAAATTGTCCACGATATTTATTATTTTATTTATTATTAATATCTACATCGTCTCATAATGAGGCGGTTTTGTATAGCTTTGTAAGTTTAATTATACAGGATGTTAGAAAAAGTACTAATTTCCTTTCAAGGCATGAACCAATGAACAACTTTCCCCAAGAAACATAGGTCGAATTATGGGAAAAAAATTTGGACTTCCTATACAAAACCGACTGAGTCAGTTTGTATGTAAGGCACAATTTTTTTTTCATTTTTTGACCTATGTGCTTTGAGTGAAGTTCATTGGAAAACTCGGTGTCCCGCACGAAAAAGAATAAGAGATTTTTTAAATCAAATCAAATCTAGTAGAAGGTCCCTGCAATAGTTGTATAACGACCTCCGTATCACTAATCACAGACAGCAACCGAGACCTACGGCTTCACGTGCCCTCCGAAGCACGGAACCAGTTTTTTTCCGACAATCAGGTGGTTCAGCCAGCAATGTCTTAACCAGACGGGAATAAAATTCTGAAAAAACGGAAAAAAAGTGAAAAACATCAGCTTTGTGAGTGTCCCACCGAGAATCGAACCTGGAACCTTTTGCGTTGCAAGCAGTCGCACTCCTTTGCGGCACAACGGTCGGAAATCTAAATAAATACACACGTAATAATAACATATGTACATACACACACATGTCACGCCTTTGTCCTTGGGGGGTAGGCAGAGCATTAACGGCCGTAAAAATACGATCGATATCGCCACGTTTGACAAGTATTGAGGACCCTTTTAGTTGATTCGTATACCACTGTACGTGTACGTGTATTACTGTAGTGTAGTGACGTGGTAGTGACAGGTTGTCAGCCTCTCGCCTAAAGTTGTAATACGCACGAAACCCTCGCGTCGCCTCTTACGGGAAGGAAATGGGGTGATGCTATTCTAAACATCACACGGCAATAATAATAACAAGTGTGAGTTAACCCTAAGATACGTTTGCTCACGTTTCTCGTTACAGTGTTGCCAACCGTGAAAACAATATCCGACACGCGACGAATGCCGCCCTTTGAGTTGCCAACCCTGAGCATTTAAATTCTGAACGCAAAATTGGTGGCTAAAATAGGTTTAATTAAGATATTAAGGCACATCATGTTTATTGATGAATGTGTGACTTAGAGCAGGCATAGATGGCGTATGATGTTTTATATAAGAAATCGGTGAATCCTCAGAGCATTCAACATATGGAGATGGCAAAGCTGAGCTTTCCCCTCTGCCAGTATATGGCACATTCTATGTAGGAGTGGTATAAAGTGAATATAGATGGCGCGGTTTAGGAGCTAAGTATAATTTTTTTTATCGATACTGATGGTCCGATCAAAGAAATAACATTATAGTAATACCCAGTATCTCGTTGCGGGCCATTTATATTTTTATACTCCAGAACGAAATATATAAGTGATCTGTGGTCCTAGAAAGCCTAGCTGTGTCCTCAGGGTGAATGCTACAAGTATCTATAAGCTGTAAAAATATTAGTTGCAAAAATTATAAGGGGTGAATCAGCCCATGAAGCTAAACAACTTCCCCCAAGGAACACAGGTCGAAATATATAAAAACAATTTGGGCCTCCCATACAAAATGTACCGACCGAGCGAGTCAATTTGTATGGGGGGCTCAATTTTTTTTTCCATATTTCGACCTATGTTCCTTGGGAAAATTGATCGGTTTCATAGGCTGATTACATACATACATATATCACGCCTTTATCCCTTGCGGGGTAGGCAGAGCGTTAACGGCCGTAAGAATACGGTCGCTATCGCCACGTCTGACATTTTTGAGGATTGTTTTCCAAGGTTGTTTCGGAAAACATGTGTATCACTATAGTGACAGGTTGTCAGCCTCTCGCCTAAAAATTGTAATACACCAATACTCTCGAGTCCCTTAGTCGCCTCTTACGACACCCGCGGGAAGGATGTGGGGTGATGCTATTCTAAGCCGGCATCACACGGCATAGGCTGATTCATACCTCGAAAGGGAGTTAGTACTTTTCTTAACAACCTATATATACAAAACTATTGGAGAAAAAGTATCTCTTGATATCTGCTGACTACACTATGTTGTCTTGATTGACAGGTTTTCAGTTTTGCTGTATTTGCAGAAAACTTCAGTCAAGTTAGGCGAATACCACACTTGACGGACGCTGGTGCAAAAGACATAAGGTATGGCCTTTTTTACATTAATTGCACAAGGCAGCGCTAAAATAACGCTGATAAATATGAAAAATATTGTTGAACCCCCCCCTTCCAAATTGATTTAGTCGGCAACCGTTAATCAAATTTACGAATTTAACGATTGACGACTAAGGATTAAGTAACTACTATAAAGTACCCTTACTCATAAAACACGATTATGATTGACTTTTTAATCGCGATTAGTTCAATCACTGACACGTACCTATTTAGTCGCGTAAACGTTTCTGACTAGGAAATACTAGTATGGACTTCTTCTAAGTCGATGCCTCATTCCTGAGGGACGTGACCATGGGGAGCCTCTGCTCCACCAAATTTCCTCAGGCTCCGCGGTCTTGTGCCATGTGCACTGACGCCTGGACTGTGTCATATGCAAGTCGTGAAACAGCACCAGCCAGATGGACCATCTGATTGGTGCTGTTCCACGACTTCTTTTGCTCATAACATGGCCAATGAAAATAACTGACTTCAGAGATTCATGTTCACGCCTCGTCAAGTGTCGAAAAAACGCAAGAATGCGCTTTTGACAGATGGTGGACATTCTTTTTCCGGATGTTCAGCTCTTTCAGGACGACTCGTTTGTGCGCCGTGCAGTCCATGGAAGACGTAACATTCTGCGCCAGCACCACGTTTCGAACGCGTCTATCCTTTTTCGTGTGCGAGATTTTCAAAGTCCAAGTTTCATTTTGGTTTAACGAGTGACGCTTCTGTTCCTCCAAATCTTTTCCATCTTTTTCACCGCTGCTTTTGCCATTTGGGCTCTTCGTATCACTTCATTCAAGGTCGCAGTCGCCATCTTCACTGATAAGAGTACCCAGGTATACGAATTTGACCTCGAGATCCCTCAGCCCACCTCAGTATAGACTAGGCCAAACTAATTTATCCTGAAGTGAGCTTATTTTTATTAAGCCCAACCAGTTTCTCCTAGGCCAAACTAGTTTATCCTGAAATGAACTTATTTATAATAGGCCCAACTAGTTTCTCCTATCGCCCTTAGGACAAACTAGTTTGGCCTAGTCTGTACCGGTTTATCCGATCACGTATAGGATGAACTAGGTTAGCCTAGGCAAAACTAGTTTGGCCTAAAATCGGGTTTGGCCGGTAACATACATACAATGTATACATACATAAAAATACCGTGTACTTTTATAAAAGCACATGGCTCCATTCACATTAACAGCCTACGAGATAAGAAAACAACAATAAATCAAGTTAAATAGCAATAAAAAATTTAAGGTCCCTAAAACGCGGATTAAGGTTTAATTAATTTGATAATTGGCTGGAACCTGCTTCGAGTCCCGGCGGGGACATTTTGGGACAATTTTGAGATTTTCCTGCTTTATCCAACATGTGGGTTAAAGAGTCGGTGAACGACTTATTTATTATCAAGAAGTTTCTTTGCATATTTTTGTTTTTTTTTTCTTGTGGAAGGCAACGGGAAATTCTAGCCAATGTCGAAGTGTACATAGATGGCGCTGAGCTAAACTGAAAAAGTTTATTTCAAGGAAATGTATTTTATCTACTTGAGTATCAATATAATTCAAAATATGTCATCCACTTAGCTCAACGCCAACTGGTATGCTTGAAAAAAGGGCAAAAATGTCAGACTAAGAACTTCCTATTCTTCTTTTCGTGTGGGACACCGAGTCGTCCAACGACCCGATGAACCCTAGTGTCAGAATTTTTCAACCGCCTTCTACAAGTAGCTGGCTTCTGACATGGTTGTGTAACGACCGCCGTCTAAGTGATCATAGACAGCAAAGGGAACCTACGGCTTAACGTGCCATCCGAAACACGGAACCATCTTACTTACGGACAATCGGGTGGTTCAGCCCGCAATGTCCTAACCAGACTGGGAACAAATTCACATAGTGATAAATATCAACTTTGTGAGTGACCCACCGAGAATCGAACCCGGGACCTTCTGCGTCAAAGGCAGTCGCACTACCACTGCGCCACATCGGTCGTCACCACTGCGCCACATCGGTCGTCTATTCTATGTGGAAGATCCTTTTTACAGAATTTTGTAATAGGTATTTTTTTCTAGTTGCTGGATAGATGGCGCTGTGCTTGGCACGTTACCGCAAAAAACGGAACATAATATAACGACTCATTTAGAACGGAAGTGTCAGTGCGTGCTTGACTGTCAGTCAGTGTCGCATTTTTTAAATCTTTTGGCTTTGAAATCTAGTAACATAGTCAGTTCTTCTCCAACTACAGAGTTCTTGGAATACTAGTTTTTTTTAATTCTCAAAAAGAAAACCTACTTTTACCTCCCAATAAGACCGGTGTCCTATCCACTTGGCCACCGACAATCTAAATGGAATCAAGATTAAAAACATAAAACCTCTTATGGGAGGTCATCTTGCTATACGACATGATGACCTCCCAATTTTTACAGGGAGTTTTCTATAAAGGAAACATACCTACTCCTTTTTATTGTCAACTAAACACAAAAAACTATAAATAGTGAGTTAAATAATGAACCATTACAATAAGTAACTCTTTTCATATATAAAACTCTTTCATATATAAGATTGAACCAGGCTATTCATCTATTGTCGGCCATTTTATACGACTCGTAAGAGGTTTAATGTTTTTAATCTTGATTCCATTTAGATTGTTGATGGCCAAGTGGATAGGACACCGGTCTTACAATCGTGAGACCCGAGTTCGATCCCCGCCATGTGCTAATGTTTTTACTCACGTACATTTACCGACTGCTCTTACGGTGAAGGAAAAACATCGTGATGAAACCCGCATTCAGCATTCAAATAAAATTTGAATTCAGATGATATTTGAATGTGACTTAACCTAGGATTCGGACCAGGTTAGCCTTCGGGTTGCAGAGGTCAGATGGCAGTCGCTCTGTGTAAAAAGTTGGTTCCACGTCTTTTTTTGCGCCTCAATTTTGAGTTTTTAGTTAAAAATAACCTCAAAAAAAAGTGTGACGACATGAAAGCCGGCTGGATCGATTTTTCAATGAAATCCTCCTGTAATGTACGAAATTTCATGAAAATAGTTGGAGCCATTTTGCTTGTGAAATTTTGTGCCGTAGCAAAATGCTACGGCCATGGACCAATGCTACGGCTTTGCTAAAATGATTCTTTGACGTAGTAAATTCGTAGTCTACTCGTAGCTCTTAGCTACGCTGCTGACGGACCGATTTTTAACGCGTATAATAATTACGTATGAATGAACTATATTTTGCCGTGTGATGCCGGCTTCGAATAGCATCAACCCATTTCTTTCCGCGGGTATTCTAAAAGGCAACTAAAGGATACGAGGGTTTTATGTGTATTACAATTTTAGAAGACAGGCTGACAACTTGTCACTGCAGTGATACACAAATCAAAGAAAAGAAAGGGTCCTCAATATTTGTCAGACATGGCGATAATGTCCTTAATTTTAAGATCTGTAAAGCTCTGCCTACCCCGCAGGGGATAAAGGCGTGATTTGTGTGTGTGTGTATGAAACTATTTTCATCCGGATCGCATGCGTCGAAATAACGCAGCTGTAACGCATCCGTCGACAGCGCTTGAGCGGTTTTAGTATGGGATTGACGTTTGGGATTTGGGATGCGCTATTTTATTTAGCGCTGTGTTGTGCGTTAAGTGTAAAAGAGGCCTTAAACTTTATAACTCGTATTTTAACCATTTTTATTAATCGAAGCCAAATTGGTAGCTATTAACAGAGTAGTCACAGGTGGTCACACTGACAACCGTAATAAACGACAATATATTTGGATTTCGAACAAAAATAACGGAAATATATTTGGCAACGATATTTATCATATTTTCAGTGTAAATCCATGGCTCTATTATTTCTTTATACTGAGCTTAATAAATGAATGTCAATTTGTTGGATTTTGTATAGAGAAATGGAAATTATTCATTTTAATATAACTCTAATATAAGTTATTATATATTATAATTTATCTCCCGCCTCGAGACCTGAAATGAAAATGAAATGAAATGAAATGAAATGAAATATGTTTATTGCATTGAATAGGGTTTACAATTCAGGTGTTAATTATAGCATACACAGTCCGCTCTATTCAGCCAATTTAAATTAGCATGCAAATATTTTTTAAAATGAAGAACAATATCTATTAAAAATTTAAATAAAATTTTCCGCCAAATAATAAATTAAAAAAATATCTCATAGTCATATACACATAATAATCGCCTGAGGGTGACTTGAGAGGTATTATAATATATAATATATTATAGTTACTATAATATAAGTTATTAATATAACTCGATCTGGGTGGTAAAATAAATGGGGTTTTACAGTTTTTGACCTCAAATAACATTTTAAGCGGTGAACCAATCCAAGAAACTGAACAACTTTTTTAAAGAAACAGAGTCTCGACATATGAAAAAAAATTCGGACCTCCCATACAAATGTAGCAGCCCAGAGTGAATAGCAGGCCCAATTTGTGAAAAGGGGTGGTGTTATTCTAAACTGACTCGACACAGCACCATCTGTGGCCAATGAAACGAAACTACAGGCTACAATTCCACAGGTGGAATTCGATGTACATTGCGTAGCCGGTGGGACATTATGAAACCAGGATTTATGACCCGCTACGCAATGTACGAGACATCGAGTTTCACCTGTAGAATTGTAGACTGTAGTTTCGAAAAACGAGGCACACTCACTGGGTCTATCACTACATTGGCAGCAATATCTAAGCTTAAATAGTGTCACGACCAGCGTAACTGTCAGTACGCGCCCGTACGTGCGTGTATGGAGCATTGAGGTTTTTTTTTTTTTTTTTTTTCGTGTGGGATACCAAGTCGTTCAACGACCCGATGAACCCTAGTGTCAGAATTTTTCAACCGCCTTCTACAAGTAGCTGGCTTCTGACATGGTTGTGTAACGACCGCCGTCTAAGTGATCATAGACAGCAACCGGGTCCTACGGCTTAACGTGCTATCCGAAACACGGAACCATCTTACTTACGGACAATCGGGTGGTTCAGCCCGCAATGTCCTAACCAGACTGGGAACAAATTCACAAAGTGATAAATATCAACTTTGTGAGTGACCCACCGAGAATCGAACCCGGGACCGTCTGCGTCAAAGGCAGTCGCACTACCACTGCGCCACATCGGTCGTCAGCATCGAGGTCAAGTTACGCTGGTCGCGACGCTATCTACTAGATAGTATCTGGGCAAATGAGCTATAAGGTGTAAAAATATTAGCTGCATTTTAAGAGGTGGACCAGTCCATGAAATTGAACAACTTTCCCCAAGGAACATAGGTCGAAATATGAAAAAAAAAATTTGGACCTCCCATACAAAATGTACCGGCCGACCAAGTCTATTTGTATAGGGGGGCCAAAATTTTTTTTCATGTTTCTACCTATGTTCCTTGGGGAGAGTTGTTCAATTTCATGTGCTAATTCACCCCTTAAAATATTTGTAGTAATTTTTTTTATATCCTGTTTTAACTTACTTGTATTTATCTTGTTTTTGTATTCTAACTTGCTTGTATCTGTTGGTATACAGTAATAATTATGTACATTAAATGCACCTTCCTCCTTGGTTTTCCCGAGGGAGCAGTAATAATTTCCCGACGCGAGAAATGTTGTTTGAACTTTACAAGCTGTTGAGATAAAGCTAAGCTGTTAGAAACATAGACATAGATAAACAATCACGACTTTATTCCTTGTGGAGTAGGTTGAATACGGTTGATTTTGGTTACGTTGGACAACTAATTTGCCGTGTGATGCCGGCTTACAATAGCATCACCCCACATCCTTCCCGCGGGAGTCGTAAGAGGCGACTAAGGGACTCGAGAGTATTGGTGTATAACATTTTTTAGGCCACAGGCTGACAACCTGTCACTATAGTAATACACATGTTTTCTGGAACAACATTGGAAAACAATACTCAAAAATGTCTGACGTGGCGATAGCGACCGTATTCCTACTACCGTTAACGCTCTGCCTACCCCGCAAGGGATAAAGGCGTGATATATGTATGTATGTACTAATTAGAGTGTTGGAACATAGAGTGTAATTTAGACCTCCCATACAAAATGTACCAACCGATCAAGTAAATTTTATAGGAGGTAAATTTTTCATATTTCGACCTATGTTCCTAGATTCAAGAGATTCAAGATTCCGTATATTTCCAAGCAGATTAACAATTAATCTTTTAGAATGTCAGATAGTTACAATCCAATGCTGTCACTGAATGTTCTAGTAAGCCGTGTGATGCCGGCTTAGAATAGCATCACCCCACATCCTTCCCGCGGGTGTCGTAAGAGGCGAATAAGGGACTCGAAAGAATTGGTGTATTACAATTTTTAGGCGAGAGGCTGACAACCTGTCACTATAGTGATACACATGTTTTCTGAAACAACCTTGGAAAACAATTCTTAAAAATGTCAGACGTGGCGATAGTGACTGTATTCTTACGGCAACTATCACTCTGCCTACCCCGTAAGGGATAAAGGTGTGATTTATGTATGTATGTTTCCAAGTAGATTCACAATGATGCTTTAAGAATGTCAGATAGTTACAATCCAATGCTGTCACTGAATGTTCTAGTAGAAACGCGGCACGAATGGGGAAAGTTGTTCAGTTTCGTGGACTGATTCACCCCTTAAAAATATTTGCAGCTGATTTCCTTGTATCTTGATTTCTGACTCTTAATTAAAAAACGTCGTATACATACATATATCACGCCTTTATCCCTTGCAGGGTAGGCTGAGCGTTAACGACCGTAAAAATACGGTCGCTATCGCCACATCTGACAAATATTGAGGGCCGTTTGAGATAATTTGTGTATCACTATAGTGACAGGTTGTCAGCCTGTCGCCTAAAAATGGTAATACACATGAAACCCTCAAGTCCCTTGGTCGCCTCTTACGACACCCACGGGAAAGAAATGGGGTGATGCTATTCTAAGCCGGCATCACACGCAAAATGCAGCCTTAAAATAAAGCAGCGCAGCGGTCTGTCAGATCTAGAAATTTTATTCCTAATGTCAATGTGGACGCAGCTGCGTTATTTTGACGCAGTAGACAGCAGTTGAGCGGTTTCCAGTTCTAGTATGGATCTGACAGACCGCTGCGTTACGTGTGCGTTATTTTAGCGCTGCTTTGTGCGTTAAGTGAGAAAAAGGCCTCACATGTTATCAAAAACGACAATAAAAATACTTTGAGAACATTTTCTGCCATTTTTTGTACTTGTAGGATGTATAATGCTTGTATATATGACTTTTCTCAAGATGAACCGAAACTTTTGACAGTATTGATGGATACGAGTCAGATGGTGTGATAATATTAAAAAACGGATATATTTTGCATGATATTTTCTCTTACAATTCCCAATATGTGTTGTCACGAATAAAATGGAATGTGTAGAATCTGTAAACATTAGCCGGTTTCACTGGGTCGTTGGACTACTCGGTATCCTACACGAAAAGAGAGAGAGTACGTTTCAAGATAGACTTTCTTCTAAAATCTTAAAAATCTATAACAGATTGAATGAGGTACGAAACTGAGGAACTAATGGCGCCACTCTCGCCTGCGGCTTTTTTCTGTGATTGGTCAAAAATGTGTCAATGTCAAAGTTCAGTTACTTCTTATTGGTGCGTTTAGGCACAGTCGCGCCTGCTGCCATCCACAATAAGCATGGAATTTTCCTCCACATTACGATCCGGAATTCTAAAAATTGTGAGATGAAAAGACGTATCTCACCATTTTTTACGCTTCATCGATAGCAATAACGTGCCCTCTGAAGCACGAAATATGTTTTCAATGCGATTCAGCTTAATTAACAACGATTAAAAAACAAACCGCCGTGAAACAGGCAATTCTAACTTTTAACTCGTCCCTTTGACAGAAAAGTTCCAATTTTGTCGCTTCCCTTTTGATAAGTTTTTGAGTTTTAACTAAGAATGGACTAAGGTAAAAGGTTTGAAATATGCGCTCAATTATGAGGTATTTTGTAAATAAAGTGTAAAAATATTCGCTGCAAGTATTTTGTGGAGCGATCCGGCCCACGACAGTGAACAACTTTCCCCAAGGAACATACGTCGTAATGCGAATAAAAATTAAAATCGCCACATAAAAATTGACAGTCGGCAGGGCTTGGCGAGCGCAGTACAAGATGTTGTAGATATTCACAGGGTACGCTGCTACCCATTCCCTGGCCTCAATCTTTAGTCACCACGGGAAGAAATTTTGTAAAATTATAAAAGGGTTATAAAAAAAATAACTGATCAACTTTTCGCTGAAACATAATTCGAAATATGAAACATGTTTGGACCTCCCATACAAAATTACCGACGGAACAAGTCAATTTGTATGAGAGGTCCAAAGAATTTTATCATATTTTGGTATATTTCTTGGGGAAAGTTGTTCAGTTTCATGGGGTGATTCACTCCATAAAATATTTGCAGCTAATATTTTTACACCTTGTATTTGTGAGTTCTAAAACTTCTTGCATTCCATCCAACGATGTAGGTATCTAATATTCGTTAGTAGCACTTCAAGTTTTTTAAAATTTTAATACGTAATTCAGTTTCCGAGTTTATGAAAATATTACGCGCAACTTCACCCAACTTCTACTATTTACAGAGGATGTAAAAAACATATAAAACATGTAAAAAATATTATACATACACATATCACGCCTTTATCCCTTGCAGTAGGGGTAGGCAGAGCGTTAACGTCCGTAAGAATACGGTCGCTATCGCCACGTATGACATTTTTGAGGATTGTTTTCCAAGGTTGTTTCAGAAAACATTGTGTATCACTATAGTGACAGGTTGTCAGCCTGTCGCCTAAAAATTGTAATACACCAATACCCTCGAGTCCTTTAGTCGCCTCTTACGACACCCGCGGGAAGGATGTGGGGTGATACTATTCTAAGCCGGCATCACACGGCTATATATTAACTAATATTAATAATAATTATAAAAAATATTAACTATAACTAAACTAAGTTCCCCAGAAAACATGGGATAACATTTTGTATAAAAACTAGCGGCCCGCCCAGCGGCTGCGCCCGCCGCAACTCATTTTCCCGTGGGTATAAGATATTTTCCCGGCAAGTAAACACTTCCTTTGAATCACTCTATCTATTAAAAAAACTTGCATCAAAATCCGTTGTGTAGTTTTAATGATTTAAGTAAACATAGATAGTATGTAGTGATGATAAGCTTAGAATTTTCTTTTTATAGATAAGTATATTGTATATAGAATTAAAACCGATGTATTAATACTTTTAAGGCATTATCTACTCATAAAACTGAGAAACTTTACATACTTTTAAAATATGAATACAAATTTGGACCTCCCATATAATAATTTTGAAATAGTATGTTACGTTGTTTGGGAGGCCTAAAAACTTTTTTATATGGGCTATGTTTCTTGGTGATAGTTGTTCATTCTTGGTGATAGTGGTTCAGTTTCACAAATAGAATAAACACATAAAATAAAAAATCTTCAAACTTCTTTGTATTCCCATACAAAGACGTTTGAAGAATTTTTTTTCTCGTTTTCCAACACTGGTCCCATAGGGAAAGTTGTTCAGTATGATGGTCTACACAGTATTTCTTCCGAAACACGATCTGAAGTCATTTAAAATTACCTAATACATACTGTCATCATTTACTACCTGTGTAAATACAAAGTCATGTTCATGTAAAATCTAAAAACACAAAAAAACTTACCTTATCCAATTGACGTGTGGCGACGTGCGTAGACGTGTGTCGACGTGCAGGGACGGCGGCGGGTGTCGGAGTGGACGTGCACGGACGCGGCGACGTCTTTTATCGGCTGCAGCTCACAGGTGGGCGGGGCCTGCGAATAGAACTGTGTGGAGTCGCTTATGCTACATATATTTTTAGTTGGAAGTTTAAATGTGGTAAGTTTATTAGCGTAACTTCAGATTGCTTGAATTATATTTAAGATTATTTTTTTTTTTTTTTTATTTTATTTATTTGGGACAACAACAGCTTAACTACATTACAGTACATAGGGGTGTTAGATACATATGAAAGCCAATAACAGTTATCCTCTTCAGTAACATTTTTTTTAAGTTGAGAGTAGAAAGCAAGATGGAAAACCTTTTTAGCAAATAGGTATGTATGTCTATACACCTAGGTAAACAAGATAGATAAATATATATATAAATATACAGGACGGGATATATAAATAGATAACCATAATATTATATATAAATCAAAACGTAAATAATCAAATATATATGTGTTTATCAATAGATAGATAGATAGTTAAGGAGATAGATATTATATAATATTTAAGTGATATATATATAGTTGCAGAGCAAAGGAACGCATAGTATTAACATTCGTTACATGAAATAAATTAATTAGTTAATTAATTAATTAATTAATTAATAGGCGGCCGCAGTATTACTCCAGCCAGGCAGTTGGTTATTTATTACCTACCCCGCTACAACAACACCGCAGCCGCCAAAGTTGTCAGCAAACCCGCAATCAAGCATAGTTCACCAGATACCCAGTACCTAACCTTAAAACAGATCGTAGTAATTCATTTCGTAGGTATGCGACGATGAATTGATGAGGAAAATCACCAGATACATTTTTTATCATAAATACTCTCACACACACAGAGACACACACACATACACAAATCACGCCTATATCTCTGGCGGGGCTGGCAGAGCGCTAACGACGACAAAACCACGGTCGTTATCGCCACGTCCGACAAATGTTTGAGGGTCGTTTTAGATTATATACGTATATAACGCCGCCAGCCGGCAGTCACCGCTCCACCCACCCCGCAAGGGATAATGGCGCGATGTCCGTAGATGCAAATGTATGAGAATAAGGGCATTTCTACAGAGACGCCGTTTTTTTTGTCCTGGTCCAGAAATCGTGTTAAACATATAAACTAAAATCTCAAAAAAATAACACATAATCCTTAATGTATGTATTATTTGGAGAGCATAATTATTATGACTAATTTAATAATACTTTCTTCTAAAAAAAATACCGAAATGAAAAAAAACACCAAATTTACCTGATTTAGGCCTGTCCCTTTGGCGGAATTGAATCTAAATTGGTCCATAATTCGAAAATTTCCGGAATTTATAATAATGTTCCTATGTTCACATGTATATAGATGTATGACAAAGGTTTATTTATTACCAAGATGGCTATAATGTTTTATTTTGTACCACTTATGTCACTTTAAATATTTGTCCCGAGCTTATGACTTAATTCGGTATCACTCACAAACTCTTACGCACATCTGTAAATACGCGCGATTTGCACATCTTTATCCGATTCACATAAACTGCCAGTTGCGTCCGAGTAGGCGAGTGCAGTGAACCTGTGACATGCTGCCGGGATTTACCATTTTCAAAGATAAGAAATTTTACTTCGTCTTTGGTGCAGGGTAATTTCTCAACTCCGGATCATAAATATTTTTGAAACTATAAGAGCTAAAAGGTTGTTACTTTGTGTAATTTGTGCCTCGATAGTATACCAATACGTAGGTAAAATTGAATTTGCACAAAGTTATACTGTGAGAGAGAAATTTCAAAGAAACCAGCTTTTTCTCAACTCCGGGAATCTGAACTCCATGTGCATTTGTTCACGGAGTTGAGAATTTTGTTCACGGAGTTGAGGTTTTTTATAAAACTGTGATTAGAATGATGTCGTGTGGTACCGGCGTAGAATAGCATCACTCCAATTCTACCTGTAGGTGTCGTAAGAGGCGACTAAGAAACTAGCTCAAGAGATGATTAACGACGATTAACTCTTGTAATTTCTAAACTCCGTGAACAGTCAAAATTCAAATTATATTATTTCAGAATCTGCAAGAGGAAATGGGGAGAAATTTATCTTATTTTGTTTATTCATTTAAAAAACAATAAATCACTTTGAATGAGTGCATGAAAACCTTAAAACAAACGTGCACTCTCAACTCCGTGAACACTCGAAATTAAAATTGAATTATTTCAGAATCTACTGAAGCAAATGATGGCAAATAAAATTAAATATATTTCTATTTTTTTTTCCTATTTTTTCAGTATAATAAAGTCAATAAAATGTTAAGAGTAAAATTGCACACGGAGGTGAGAAAAATTTACTCCTGCCGTAGAAATGCTCATAATAATTTAGACAGTTGTGAAGTAACTACGGACATGTCTTAAGTTTATTAACTACCTACCTACCCAGACAAAAAGGCAGGTACTTGCCTTCTCCATGATACTCGTATCTACCGGTGTTGACGTATTTGTAAGATGATCTTATTTTTGAAAGATTGTTTGCTTTCAAAAAACGGATCCACGTCATCAAACCTTGCATTATAAGTACTAGGTAACCGAGTAAGCACTGCGTTCTTGCCATAGTTAGTACGATGGACAGACGTAGCGAACAGTCTAGTGTGGCGCGTGCGCCGCGTCGGCGCAGATTGTATGCACAAATTAACTTATTTATTTATTCGGTAATAGTACAGGACTAATATTGACATTGTAAAAGTATACGTTGTCAATCTACTTGAAAACGATTGAAATCATGAAAATATCGCATACTTACTAATATTCGATATATTCGGCAAGTGATCTAAACTGAAAAAAAAAAAACAGTGAAAACTTACCAGATGCAACTCGAACGCGCACAAACGTTTGTGGACACAGACGTGTACGCTATGGCAGCGGGCGTTGGAACTTGAATGTTCTTGTTATTGTGATTTTGGTATTCATGGGCCAAAAGTGTTTTTTACTTACTTGTATTCAAAATTGTATGTGATGTAATTTTTTACACAATTATGCCGACCTGTGTACCACTATAGTACTATTATACACATTCTGTGATTGTACGTAGTTTCAAAAATTAACAAAAACTTCAGACCATTGTGGCTCTGTCGACTCCACAGCTCCCCTGTCCGCAGTAGTCGCACACGGCCCCCGAAGTTCAGGATTTTTGTAATTACACCGTCTCCGTGAAGTTGTTAAACGCGGGTAGAGTTTAATAAGCGACAAGGCTCGGTTTCGCCAACTAATGGTTAAACGGTTGTTAACTTGTCAAGTGCGGAGAAGACTGATTCAGTCTGCTGTCAAAGGGCGCTATAGTGCGCACGAGACTGATTCAGCTTGGTCAGTTGTTGGCTCACATTTCTTGATATTTCTTTCATTTTACTGAACGCAGCCGTAAATGAATGAATGAAATCGATTGTAGGATGAATAGAGTTATTGTCTGTGCACAAAAAAAACTCGGTGTCATAGTTATTTTTCTCATAAATTCATTCTTTCTTTTGCGGTTTTTAGTAGTAGATCAGGGCTCAAAGATTATTTTGCTCCTGCTGTATAAAAAATGTATGAGTGTGTACCTTGTTCTATTGAATTATTGTAACTTGATAATTTGTGTCATGAAATAACAAATAATTTCCTTAAAAGATGGTTTAATTTAGTAGATCTTAGTTCATAAACTAAAAATCCGGTTAAAAATAAAAGCTACTACTTTAGATAGGGTGTGCCACTAGCTCACAGTCTCAGATGTTTATATTATTCAACAAAGAGCTAGCTTGTTTCACGACGAATGTGGGAACATAACATACTAAGCTTATCGTTCACTAGTTTCGGAGAAATCTTTGTTTATGTGATCGGAGTCGAGTCAAGTGGGCGACACCCGCACGGGGCCCCGCACGAGCGCCATCTTTGATTTTCCAGTGCTCTCACTCGAGGGGTTAATAGGAAATCATCTGTTCACTAAGTTATACAGCAGTTGAAAAAGTTGTTAATTGGGAATCATCTGTTCTGTTTAACAGCAGCAATAGTCCACTGTTGGACATGGGGCTTCCTATTTTGGGGATATTACCAAACTCACCACGCTTGGCAGGCCGAATGGCGAACGCAGTACTAGATATTGCAGATATTTACTAGAAACGCTGCTACCTCCCTGGATTCATCCCTTTGTCGCCTTTAACGACACCCACGGGTAGAAATGGAGTGATGCTATTATGAGCCGGCACCACACGGTTGTATATCTTTTCAATACGCTCCCCGTGTTTGGTATATAACTCACTGGGGATTAGTCGCAGAACTGGTAACCATTCCATCAGTAATTTTCTAATGACGTTGTCACGTTCAACTATCGTCAGTAAACTGACTTTTCAGTCAACTGTTTTTTACAATTCTGTTCTTGTGTGGGACACCGACTCGTCCAACAACCAAATGTTATTATTGTCAATGGTATTTGTGAATTTATTAGAGCCTGACAAAGATGAAAGAAAGAAAAGATACAACAAGGATAATCAGCGGTTGGTGTAACCGGCTTTTGACCGTTAACGAGTTAGATTAGTTTTAAAATTTCGCATCTTGATTCACGCATGGGGCAGGCTATTTATATCTTTGTCTTATTTCTTGCCGTGTGATGCTGACTTAGAATAGCATCACCACCATCTTACAACCGGGAATTTGTGACGGACTCACATGGTTCGGGACGGATTCGTGCGAGAGTTACAATTTTTGGCGATATTATAGGTACGCTTATTACGCCTTTATCCCTTGCGGGGTAGGCAGAGCCTTAACAGTCGTGAAAATAAGGTCGTCATCGCTACGTCTGAGAATTATGAGAAATATATTTCAGATGATTCAAATATCACTGTAGTGACAGATTGTCAGCCTGTCACCTAATTTTTATCTTTCAGATGATTTAAATATATATTTTTTATTATTTGTAAATCACATGAAATCCTCGAGCGCAGGAAATAAATGGAGTGATGCTATTCTGAGCCGGCATCGCACTGCCTTTTGAGCACAGAGCAATAATAATGACATTTGCGTCACTCACTACACACATGAAATCTGTTATCTGTTGTTCTGAGGGGATTCCTTTCGTTAGCATAATGTTTTTTCCACTAATATGTTTTAGCATAACATGTTTCGCATAATTCTTTTTCCCCTTTTATATCTTTGTCATAAACATTTTTTCGCATAATACTTATCTTGGCATAATACAGTTTATTTATGTCTAACAATTTTTTATAGACATTAGGTTAGGTTAGGTTAATAAATTATGCTTAACGTGTTATGCCTACTATTTTTATGCGTAAGTATCTTTAGTTCAATGTACATTGTGTCAACCTATATTATGGCTAATATTTTTAACCAAATAGATAGGGAACCGGTTCTGAGTATTTGAAATTATAATACACGACCTCTTATTTATGTTACGAGGTTGGCAGAGCCTTAACGGCCTATCAAACGCCGTTTACGCCACATTAGGTACATTTCAGAATGTAAAAATCTCGGCTCGGGTTTTCATTTACATTTAAATGAAACCCTGGGGTGATGCTAGTAGAAAAGAAACAGTCGTTCAGTCACTGTTTTGATGGAATTTACATACACATATCATATCATTCTCGTTGCCTTATCCCGTTCTCTGTCGGGGTCGGCTCCCTAACCTTTTTTAGAGGATTTAACGTGGAGCTAAGTTTTTACACAGAGCGACTGCCATCTGACCTCTGCAACCCGTAAACACACATACACATACCACGCCTTTATAATTTGCGGGGTAGACAGAGCATCAACTGCCGTAAAAATATGGTCGATATCGCCACCCCTCTGGAGCTTTTTCAGGTTGAGGTATCAACTGGGTTGGTCAATAAATAAAATGCAAAAGTATTATACGTTTACTATTGGCCAAAAATACTAAGGTGTAAAAATATTAGCTGCAAATTTTTTAAGGGTGAATCAGTCTATGAAACTGAACAACTTTTCCCAAGAAACATGAGAAATATGAAAGTCGAAATATGAGATTTTTTTTGGACCGCCCATACAAATTGACTTGGTCGGTCGGTAATTTTGTATGGGAGGTCCAAAATCTTTTTTCGTGTTTCGACCCATGTTCCTTGGGCAAAGTTGTTCAGTTTCATGGGCTAATTCACCCCTTAAAATATTTGCAGGTAATTTTTTTACACCCTGTATACTCCATTTATGGTTTTTTGAAATATTTTAAAATTTGAATTAATAATCAGAAAAATATTATAAAAGTAGGTACTTATTTTGACGTCTTTCAAACTAGAGAGACATGACGTATTTTCATACAAAATATCGTAGTATTTTCATACAAAAGTATGTAGATCTTTTGACCTGTCAGGCAAGCCCATCACTCCCATAATTCTCGCCTAGACCGCTGACCGCGTGGTATGTGATTTTCATGGTAACCACTATCGAAATCACGGTAGGTAATAAAACAAGTTTCCAGTACCTATAGTTGAATTTAAACTACTGGAATTGACACATCTAATTTTCTATGAACTAATTCCATTAACCACACGGAATCCATATTCAATTTGGCTTGACAAAGCATTTATAAACCGATAACGTTAATTTAGTTTATTTTAATATTCGCCTCCGCAGCCCGCAATAAAGAACACATAGATCACGCCTTTATCCCTTGCAGGGGTAGGCAGAGCGGTAACAGCTGTAAATTACGGTCATTATAGACACATCTGACTAATATTTTGAAGATTGTTTAGATATGTCGTGTATCACTATAGTGACAGGTAGTCAGCCTATCGCCTAAAAGTTCAATGTACGTAGGCCTCGAGTTCCTCAGTCGCCTCTTAGGACACCGACGGGAAAGGAATGGGATAATGCCGCACCACACGGCAAAAAAAAATTGACTGATTTAAATAGGCATTTATGACTTGCAGGTCAAATGAGCTACTTTTTAAAACGATATTTTGTATGAAAATACTGATAGATGACGTCATATCTCTGTAGTTTGAATGTCGTCAGAACGCCTATGTACTTAATATCTTTTTTGTTTATTAATTTCAAACTTTGAATATTAGATAATCTATATAAAGTCTATATAAAGTCCTGCTTGGTGCCGTAGCTAACGCCAAAAGAGGGGTTGGAAGACCCGTGCTGCGTTTCAAAGATTGCGCCAAGCGGGATATGGTTGCGTTTGACATCGACCATCAAAGCTGGGAGAAGCTTGCTGAGGATAGGGACGAATGGCGAAAGCGTGTATATGATGGGCGTAAGTCTCATGACGACGCCTGGTTCTCTGGTCTCGCCAACAAAAGGCAAAAACGACACCTAAACATGCATGTTCCAGTCTATAATACCACCTTCACTTGTAGAGCGTGCGGAAAGTCATGCCGCTCCCGCATTGGCTTATATAGCCACGAAAAGTCTTGCCTCAGACACTGATTAAATCGTCTGTCACAGACGTGTGAGGCCAATGATGATGATGATGATGATAAAGTCTAAGTGGAGAAATGAAATCTATACAAAATCTATATGGAGTCTACAGTAATTTTGGATTTTTTATTTTATTAATGACCCAGTCATGTAGTTTTTTTTTTACGATTCGGCACTTGCATAGTTAGTTAGTTAGTTACTTACTTAAGTTTGTTTAATGAAAGGAATCTCCTTGATTGATTATAATTTATGATAATGGCAAATTCTACGTTACCATATACTTAGAACTTACTAATATAGGTACAGATTTTCAGTCGTATACTTATGTACCTAGTTACCTAGTTATAATCATAATATGTGAATTGACCGATCACAACCTAGGAACTATTCCAATATAGGTGGATAATGTAATTGCGAAACAAATAAGACCAAGAATGCTTTGCTTGTTGCTTGTTGTGGCTTTGTCCAAGCTGGAATACACATTGTCACAGGCGAATCTCACATGGCATAATCTGTACTCAGAAATAATCTGTAGGTACTGAACAGGGTAATTTTATTAATAAAATTCGAAAGTTATATCGGGGTAACTATTGTCCAAAAATACAACTAACTTCATTCATCGTTTATCAAAATATTGAAGATTAGAGTTTTTATACAGCTAATTAAAATAAAAGTTATTGTTTTGACGCGATCTAAAATAGTGTATTGTGACGTTGTATTGCAATATTTTTATGCAAAATGTCGTTTTTGGTCGTCTTATAAAGTAACGGGAAATCTAGTCCGTTTTCAAGTGTACATAGATGGCGCTTAGCTAAGCTGTATAAAATTATTTCCAAGGAAACGTGTTTTGTCTAGTTGAGTATCAATATGCCGTGTGATGCCGGCTTAGAATAGCATCCCCCACATCCTTCCCGCGGGTGTCGTAAAAGGCGACTAAGGGACTCGAGAGTATTGGTGTATTACAATTTTTAGGCGACAGGCTGACAACCTGTCACTATAGTGATACACATGTTTTCTGAAACAACCTTGGAAAACAATCCTCAAAAATGTCAGACGTGGCGATGGCGACCGTATTCTTGCGGCTGTTAACGCTCTGCCTACCCCACAAGGGATAAAGGTGTGATATATATATGTATGTATCAAATCCACCTGCCAAGTGTGGTGAGGTGGTATTACAAATAGACCCTTAATAGAGGGCCATGTCCAGCTGTTCAAAACATAAAAACTTTTTTCATGTGAAAAATTTAATTTGTTCGATGTTTAAAAAAGATCCTTCTTCTCGACCCAAGCGGCATCGAAGCCAGACGTGTAAATTTTATATTTTTGTACTTAAATTATTTCCAAATAATACAAGTTTTCAGTGCGTACCTACAAACTATTGTTTGATTTTAAATCACACTACAGGAGCCATACCCAGCCATAATAAATACAGTCCACACATCCAACGAGCATCAAACATTTTGGTCAGTTCTCGCCGAGTTTAATGGCTTCATCTGTGCGTGTGATGGTATGATGAAATGCAACTGGACTGTTTATTCTTCAAGAGGAACGACTAAGTACCAAACCAATACGTGAGCTTCATCATCATTTTGTCTCGGGGAGAAGCAGAGGCGGCAGCCATTTTTTGAATTTCGCCGCCATTGTCGCCGTGTCACGTACGCCCCTTGCGTTTCTCTACACTTCGGGCGCGCTTGAAATTTTTTTTCGCGCTCGGACCCAGGACGCAAGCAAGAAAGGGCGCATCAACTACGTGCAATTTTTTTCAGCACGACGATTAATAATCAAGCAAGTTTATAATTAATTTTTGTTTCCATACAAAAACAAGCTTGCTATTTTTTTCGAGAGGACAGACGCCGTACCGAAGAACAGCACAATCGACATTGAAACGAACGTGCACCGTTTCTTTCGTCCGTGAAGTTGGCAGCATTGGAGCCGAGTGCCTCTGATTCGGTTGTGTCGACCAACCTGAACTCAAGAAAGAAGACGCTTGTCAGATTTGCCGACCGACGCGTGTGTTTGTTTACTTCGCAATTCTTGTGCGGTGTAAAAAGCAACAGGTTTATTATATTTCTGTTGTGCGTGGCCCCTCGCAGGCTATTAGAGACACTAAGTAAGACTCTATAGTCATAAACTTTTGTTTGAGTTTCCTAACGTTAGTTAAGTAAGTTCCTAGTGTCAGACAGGATGGAAAACCAAAAGCTCGCAGAGTACAAAACTCGGCGTGGCTACTCCAAAGGTTCCATAACACGGATTAAAAATCAAATAGCTTCGTTTGAACATCTGTCAATTGAGCTCTTAAAATCAAAGAGGAACAGATTGGTGGAAGTTTTCGGTGAGTTTTGCTCTCTTTCAGCGTCCATTTCGGTCATAGAACCTAAAGATAATGATTACGAGGTATTAGGGCTTACTGAGGATGATTATCTGTTAACTCTCTCTGAGTTGGACAAACAAATAGTGTCCAAGTCAAAAAAGGCTGATGAAGAGAGGGTGCCTATTTCGAATCATGCCAAAACTAAGCTTCCTAGCGTTGTTATTCCAAAATTCTCAGGCCAGTATTCCGAATATCATAATTTTATTAACCTTTTCACTGCTATGATACACAAAGACACTAATTTGTACCCAGTTCAAAAGTTGTACTATTTGAAGGGATTTTTAGCCGAGGAACCTCATTCCTTAGTAAGCAACTTGCCGCTAGAGGATGAAAGTTATGAGAAAGCTCTTGAGTTGTTGAAAGACAGATATGATAATAAGGCCAAGATAACACAGGAACACATCTACACTATACTTGACTTACCTAACATTACAAAATCTACTACAGCAAATCTACGCAAACTAATTTCAGATACCAAACAGCAGCTCGCTGCTCTTAAGAATCTTGAAGAACCTGTGGACAAGTGGGATAGCATGGTGGTGTGCATCTTGTTGAGAAAGCTCGACTTGCTGACCGTCCGAGGTTTCCAGCTGGACAGGACAGATTCCAAGATCAAGCCTACTATGCAGGAGCTCCTTGAGTATCTAGAACGCAGAGCTTTAGCGCTGGAGTCAACGGAGGCCAGCATGCATAAGCCTCAGCCCCCAGCACAGCGTCTCACCTGTCATGCTGTGACTGTACCACAGCATGCTTCGTGCATTAATTGCAGTAAGTCTGACCATCGATTATTTCAATGCTCGGCTTTCAAGCTTCTTACACCAGACAAGCGCATCGAGTTTGTGAAGACAAATGGAATTTGCAAGATGTGTCTGTCTCGGCACCCTAAGCGCAAATGTAAGTATTTTTTTAGGTGCGCTGAGCCCGGCTGTAAGATGCGGCACAATACTCTGGTCCATGGGATTGATGCTGAGCAGCTTAAGCAGAATGTCACATTGATTGCAAATGCTGTTACTAGTCAGGTTTTATTGCCCACTGCTATGGTCAAGCTTATTTCTAAGACAGGCGCTATAATTCATGCACGGGCTGTTCTTGACACTTGCTCTATGACTTCATTGGTTTCAAATAAAATAGTGGATCAATTAGGAAAGACTCCTACAAAGACAAATGCTACCATTGTGGGTATCACTGGTGCATCATTATCAGTTGACAAATGCATAGACCTTGAGGTTCATTCCACTGTCTATCCATTTAAGATAAATGTCAACTGCAATATAGTACAAAATGTTACTTCAAACCAGCCTCCAGCTCAGTTTGATGTGTCGCATGTTACTTTCCCTCCTAACTGCAAGTTGGCCGACCCAAATTTCAATGTGCCTGGGAATGTGGATATGTTGCTTGCAGCTGATGTATTTTTCCAGATACTATTGCTGTCTCCGACTGGGGAGGTGTCTGCGAGCAGTCTCCAGCCTGCAGTACCAGAGACAGCCAGTAGTAAGCAGCCAGTAGTAGTTCACACCGCCCTTGGACACATCGTCGGTGGAGCCAATAATGTTCCAACAAGTAAAACCAACCAGTTACTATCTTTTTTTTGTCAGGACTGTAGCAGCAATTTAAACGACACTATGAGCTCATTTTGGGGGGCAGAAAAGGTGCCAGAAATCTTTCCAGAGCGATTACCTGAGCATGACTATTGTGAAAAGCTTTTTAAGGAAACCACTAAGCTTGAAAATCAGAAATTTCAAGTTTCAATGCCTCTCAAGGTTCCTTTGGAGCAGGTTAGTTCAGAACTGGGAGATTCTTTTAACCTGGCACTTATGAGATTCTATAATCTAGAGAAAAAATTACAAAAAAACCCGCGTTTTCGTGAGGAATATATTAAATTCATAAATCAATATATTGATATGAAACATGGTGAGTATCGCGACATAAGTAGCTATGATTTGTCTAAAGACCCAGTCTATTTCACTCCTCACCATGGGGTCATAAGGGAGTCCAGCAAGACCACTCCGTTAAGGACTGTATTCGATTTTTCTATGCTTACTAACAAGAAAGTATCTCTCAATGATCTTCAATTGAACGGCCCAGTGGTCCAAAAGGAACTCTTTGAAATTTTATTATCATTCAGATTAGAATTGTATTTCTTTATCTGCGACATTCAAAAGATGTTTAGGTGTAATGAGATTGACCCAGCTCAGCGTTCTCTACAAAATATTTTGTGGCGCGAGTCACCTGACCAAGATGTCAAGTGCATACAGTTAAATACTGTCACTTACGGCTCTAAGTCGTCTTCCTATCTTGCCACTCGCTGCCTCATAGAGCTCGCCACTAGGTATGAAAGTCAGTTTCCCCTTGCATCAGCAATTTTAAAAGAAAATACATATGTTGATGACGTACTCTCAAATGCTCATTCTGAACAAGCCCTGCTCCAAATGCAATCTGAATTAATTCAGCTACTGGCTCTGGGGGGATTCAAGTTGCATAAATGGACTTCTAACTGTCCTTCTGTCCTACAAAACGTGCCCAATGAAACTCATCATTTTGGAGAGCTGGATCTTCTGAAGCAGGACTTGTCACTCAAAACTTTAGGTGTTCGTTTCGACGTTCAGAAAGATGTCTTCATCACCACGTGTCCTGAGCCTTACCAAGGAGAGCGCGACTCAAAACGCGACATACTGAGTTACATTAGTAAGTTCTACGACCCTTTAGGTCTCATAGGGCCTGTTATGGTACAAGCTAAGGTAATTATGCAAAAGCTTTGGACTAGTAATACGGACTGGGATGACTCTCCGCCTGAAGATATTCGCCGACTTTGGTCTGATTTTGTTAGTAGCCTCCAGCAGATGGCGCCACTATCCATAACTCGATGTGTAATGCCGAGTGACGCTGTTATCAGACAGCTGATAGGTTTCGCTGATGCATCGCTTGTTGCATACGGATGTTGTCTGTACCTACGCACCATAGATACGCGAGGTAAAGTAAAAGTTGAGCTACTATGTTCCAAGTCGCGCATCAACCCGCTTCGCAAACAGCTGACCGTTCCCAGGCTCGAGTTGAACGCTGCGCTGCTGCTCTCACATATGGCTGTAAAGGTACAAAATACACTGGCTACAAAGACACACGTAGATGACACTTACCTCTTATCAGACTCGCAGATAGTGTTAGCTTGGCTAAAAACTGACGTCACTAAGTTACAAACGTACGTTTCGAACAGGGTTAGAGCGATCTCAGAGCTTACTCGTAACTGTCATTGGCATTATGTAAACACAACAGACAATCCTTCAGACTGTCTCAGCAGAGGCTTGCAGCCTCAAGAGCTTCAGCACCATGATATTTGGTTTCATGGACCGTCTTTTCTTCATGAAAAAGACTACAGTTTTCAATCGAAATGCGATCAACCCGCACTATTACCTGAGTTGAAAACTGGCAAAAACATTGTATGTGCTACGATTAGCACTACTGATTCTGACTTATATTCTAAGTTAAAAAAGTTTTCTAGCATTAATAAAATGACACGTGTGCTCGCTTACATTCTAAGATTTTGTACGAACGTGAGGCCTAATGCTGTGATAAATAAGGATTTTATATCGGCCACCGAATTAAATAAGGCTTTATTGCTTATAGTAAAGCATGAGCAAGAAAAGTATTATGCTAGCGAAATTAAATGTTTGATTTCTCACAAACAGGTCACTGGTAGCTTAAGGCCACTGACACCCTTCTTGGATCCTGTCGATGGCATTCTTAGAATTTCTGGTCGTTTGCAGAACGCGCCAATTCCTTATGCGCAAAAGCATCCAGCTATTTTACCTAAAGATTCTGATATAACCGCCCTGATTGTGAGAGATGAACACATAAAGTTGCTCCATGCTGGTCAGCGACTAGTTCTTAGTTCTTTAAGACAAAGGTTTTGGATAATAGACGGACTACGATCTGTCAAGAAAGTTATTCACAAATGTATTATCTGTTTCAGAATGAAACGGGTAGCCAACACTCAGCTATTTGGTCAACTCCCCGCTGAACGTGTCACCGCCTCAGATAGAGTGTTTAAGATTGTAGGAGTGGACATGGCAGGGCCGGTTTCAGTCAAGAACAGCCGCCTAAGGAGGTCTGTAATTACAAAAGCGTATATTGTACTACTCGTATGCTTTGTCACAAAAGCGGTTCATATTGAGCTAGCATCAGATTTGACTACGGAAACGTTTCTGGCATGCTTCAGGCGTTTCATTTTTCGAAGAAACCTGCCCAGCGACGTCTACTCTGATAATGGGTCCACGTTCAAGGGAGCTAAGAACCAGGTAGATGAGTTATACCGTTTGTACTCTTCCCAGAGTCACCAAAGTCAGGTTCAATCTTACGCTGCTGAGCGCGGAATTAATTTTCATTTCATACCTTCATACAGCCCGACCTTTGGTGGACTATGGGAGAGTGGTGTTAAGAGTATGAAACACCATCTTAAGAGGGTTGTTGGTAAAGCTGTGCTTACATATGAGCAGCTCAACACAGTGTTAGTAGAAATAGAAGGCATGTTAAATTCTCGCCCACTCACTGCTGTAACTTCTGATCCAAATGATTTTTCTTATTTGTCTCCTGGGCATTTTCTCACAGGCGCGCCTCTCAATACTTACCCAGAGCGCGACCAGAGTAATACTAGAACAAATTTGCTTAAACTTTGGTCTAAAACTGTAAGTATGAAACAAATGTTTTGGAGATATTGGAGTAAACATTATCTTAATTTGTTGCAAAACAAGCCGAAATGGCAAATTGTAATGCCAAATGTTGCAATAGGTAGTTTGGTAATACTATGTAATGACAACACACCTCCTCTTCAGTGGCCCATGGCTAGGATTACCAACATCTTTCCCGGTAAAGATGGTAAGGTTCGTGCTGTAGAAGTGATGTCTGCTAACGGCTATAAGCATAACAGAGCCATTACGAAGATTTGTGTGCTGCCAATAACTAATTAGGCTAGTTTGTTCTAATTAGATTTTTTTGTTACTGCTTATTACGCTTTGGTTATTATATACTTAATTTTTTTTTTAACTGAGGTGGAGTCCTCAACTTGCAATAAGTCAAGTTTTAATTTTTTCAAGTTGACTATTGATAGGTGTTGACTAAAATTTGTTTTGTTTTTTGTTTAATACCAGTTAGTTAAGCAGGTAGCAAATAATGTCTCCTCATAGAGTAATGATTCGTTACTTTAAATTTGTAAGATAGGTACAAGGAATTCAATATTTTTTCATAAATTGTACTGTCTGTTTTTGCAAGATTTTCTTCATATTACAATGAATAGTTTTTTTAGGTATTCACATTTTTATCTTGCTGATGTTACTCATGTAAAACTTAAGTTGTTGCTTTACAGAATTATTGAATGCTTATTCATAAAATATTCTGAATATTTTCTTTGAGGCGGCAGCTTATGTTCAAAACATAAAAACTTTTTTCATGTGAAAAATTTAATTTGTTCGATGTTTAAAAAAGATCCTTCTTCTCGACCCAAGCGGCATCGAAGCCAGACGTGTAAATTTTATATTTTTGTACTTAAATTATTTCCAAATAATACAAGTTTTCAGTGCGTACCTACAAACTATTGTTTGATTTTAAATCACACTACAGGAGCCATACCCAGCCATAATAAATACAGTCCACACATCCAACGAGCATCAAACACCAGCAGTGGACTACAGTGACTGTTAAGATAACCTTTTGCTATTTCCATAAAAAGGAGATGTTTGAAAACGCAATATTTATAGAACCAGTTAGAATATAACAAAACTGAGAGAGTAATATTGATATTAATAGCTGTGGCGAGATTGCGTTCAGGTGCTCAATCTTTGAATCATCGTAATTCGGTTCCGTGCACGGAAGTCCGCAACGACTAGTCTAACCACATACACACACACACAAACACACATACGCACAAATCCCGCCTTTAGTCATGTCGGGGTAGGCAGAGCGTTAACGACACTAATATTACTGTCGCGATCGATCTGACAAATGTTAGGGGATCGTTTCAGATAAGTCGTGTATCCCTATAGTGACAGTTTGTCAGCCTGTTGTCAACCACACATATTTAAAATTCTACTACTCGATATTTTTGTAGTAAAATGTACTTGTATGTGTGAATTTACTGAGGAATGTGGGAATCGATAAGTAAAATAGAATGTGGGATACGTTTTCGACACATACACATATCACGCCTTTATCCCTTACGGGGTAGGCAGAGCGTTAACGGCCGCAAGAATACAGTCGCTATCGCCATGTCTGACATTTTTGAGGATTGTTTTCCAAGGTTGTTTCAGAAAACATATGTATCACTATAGAGACAGGTTGTCAGCCTGTCGCCTAAAAATTGTAATACACTAATACTTACTCTCGAGTCCCTTAGTCGCCTCTTACGACACCCGCGGGAAGGATTTGGGGTGATGCTATTCTATGCCGGCATCACACGGCATAATACGTTTTCGATTCATACGAAAATCTGCTACTAATTTTGCTTGTATCATACGTTCTACCTACTTTACTTATCGATTCTCACAAACGCGTAAAATTTCACTACCCTTGATTATCAAAACATCGAGTAGTAGAAAATAAGTGTTTAAACCAGTCGTTAGGGGTATTCGTGCACGGAATCCAGTTACGACGTTTCAGAAATTGAGCTCTACTGGACACGGAACGGTGTCATGCAATAAACAACAATTTCCGGCTACCTACTGTAAAAAAAAAACATTTAAAAAAGCCAAGATTTTTATTTATACAAGGTGTCAGCAAAAAGGGGGTGAACTAGCCCGTGAAATTAAACAACTTTCTCCAAAAAATATTATTAGGTCGAAATACGAAAAATGGTTTTAAAAATGCAATAATATTAATATTAACAGATTGTGCTCTGGACACGAGACTACATCATGTATTCGGGCTACGAAAAAAAACGCCTTAAAAATGGCAAGATTTTTATTCACATACATACATACATATATCACGCCTTTATCCCTTGCGGGGTAGACAGAGCGTTAACGGCCGTAAGAATACGGTCACTATCGCCACGTCTGACATTTTTGAGGATTGTTTTCCAAGGTTGTTTCAGAAAACATGTGTATCACTATAGTGACAGGTTGTCAGCCTCTCGCCTAAACGGTGTTATGAAAAGTAATACGTTCCTTTTAAAGGTAGAGCCAGCCCATGAAACTGTACAACTTTCCGCAATAAAATATGAAAAAGTTTCAAAAATGCAACAATATTGAGTGAGTAATATTGATATTAATAGCTGGTAGATATTGTTCTTTGGACATGGGACAGCGTCATGCAATAAACAACAATTTCCGGGCACCAACTTTAAAAAATAATTTAATACCGGATTGTAACAGTTCCATAGCGTAATAAGGAGCGCAGCATACTCAGAGTCAGGGTCCAAATCTGCTAAATGAAAATCGTTTCAGTTGGATGTCGATTGGATCTCAGTTGGATGATTTCGGTCATTTCGTAGTCCGCTAACAGTTTGAAATAGAAAAATCACAATGGCAATGGAGTGACAGTTGAGTTTCGATGGCGTTACAATGACAAAAAATAGCAAACTTGGGGCCCAGGTTGATGGACCGAGTCAGTAATACAACGCTGAGGGCTCGAACGCAAATTATTGATATGGGTCAGAAGTCAGCATACCTGAAATGGGATTGGGCTGGACATACAGCTAGAATGCCAAAGACACTATGGCAAAATGTTGCAAGCACTTGGGGCCCTCCAAACGCAAAACGGGCTCGCGGTCGACCACGAAAACGAGAGAGACGAAGTAGATGCCCACGTCAAAAACTGGACGGAGGTGGCTCAAGACAGGGATAAATGGAAGAAGGGGAGGGAGGCCTTTGACCTGCAGTGGGACACTTCAGGCTCATAATAATAATAAATGTAACAGACGCAGATGCCAACGCAAGTTTTTCATTGCTCCTGCGTCAATCTGCGTCATCTATCACTGAATTAATTTCATTCTTTGAAATTGAATCTACCGTAATATCTGATTGTAACAGAAACAATGCAAGTTTTGCGTTTCTCCTGCGTCAGCGTCGGTCTTATGTATGGGGAATTAGAAATTTCCTTTAATCTGACAGACGCATGCGCTACGGAGGCCCCGAAAATGCACCGCAACGGACGCCAAGTGAGGGAACCGCCGCTCTTGTACCTGCATACGCTAGGTATTAAATTAAATTCCGCACATAAATGTCCTGTCGTTCCATAAATGCCAAAGCGGCGGCGTCAATAGCATCTTTACGATCGCCGCTAACCTCATTTCGATAGCCACGTGTCTTGTTTCATAGATACGAGTAACTTACTTTTCTGTCTAGTTTTTTTAAATTTTTGAGCTGAAATATCACATACATACGTACACAAATCACGCCTTTATCCCTTGAGGGGTAGGCAGAGCGTTAACGATCGAAAAATTACGGTCGTTATCGCCACGTATGCCACGAATGCAAGATTGTCCCGATGGCGTAGCGGATAGTATGCCTGCCTTCTGCGCCGCGGGTCGTGGGTTCGATCCCCACCGGACACAAATATTTGTTAAGTCAATTTTCAAATATTTGTGTTGAGTCTGGGTGTTTTCTATGTATAATATGTATTTATTTACAAAATAAAAGTATATATGTATTAGTATCAGCTATCTAGTTCCCATAGTACAAGCTTTGCTTAGTTTGGGGCTAGATGGCGCTGTGTGAATTGTCCAGGATATTTATTTATTATTTATTTATTTATTTACGTCTGACAAGTATTGAGGGCCCCAAGAGCTGAAAAATCACCATTAAAAATTACAGTAACAAAAGACAGGCTAAAGTATGGCCGCTCGCATAGGTCATATTTGAGAGCTCTCAAAATCATGTCAATTCAATTTAATTCCTTTATTTACTGGCGTTTCAATTATGCTTTTGAGAGTGTCAGTACCTACGAAAGATTTCCAGCGTCTGTGGCCAAGTGACACCGGTCTTACAATCGTGAGACCCGAGTTCGATCCCCGCCATGTACCAATGTGCTTATACTCACGTACATTTACCGACTGCTCTTACGGTGAAGGAAAAACATCGTGATGAAAGCCACATTCAAATAAAACTTGAATATGGATGATATTTGAATGTGACTTAACCTAGGATTCGGGCCAGGTTAGCCTTCGGGTTGCAGAGGTCAGATGGCAGTAGCTCTGTATAAAAACTTGGTTCCACGTCAAATCCCCTAGGTTAGGTAGCCGACCCCGACAGAGAACGGAACAAGGCAAGGAGAATGATGAGTAAAATATCAGATGCCACAAACGCTTGGTTCCTTATTACATAATAACAATCAATTTTGTTTACCCGAGACAGCTGCATGAAAAATGGTGTTCGGGTTATTTTAAATGATTAAATTGTTTTGCATTCGTATTTTTTTTTACATGACTTATTAAAATTCGATGGAGTCGGCGGCAAGGACCAAAAATTTTACTCATGCGGCGTTACCTCGCTCTGAGGCGATCCATTTAAGGCTTGAAGTGCAAGTGAGAGCGCGGAACGAGCGACAAAGAGGCACAATCGGCCTCCGCGTTCGGCAGCGTATATCTATCAAACAAATAAAATTTAAATTTTCTTTTAATAAATGCACCCTTTCCTTCAGTATTTTCTTATGACGTTGTTTCGTTCAACTATCGTCAGTAAACCGACTTTACAGACAACCGATTTTTTTAATTTCGTGTGGGACACCGAGTCCTTCAACGCGCGATGAACATCAGTAGGTAATGTGTAAAGGTACAAAGTGTAAAAAAAATAGCTGCAAAGATTTTAAGGGGTGAATCAGTCCATGAAACTGAACAACTTTCCCTAAAGAACATAGGTAGAAATATGAAAAAAAAATTGGACTTGCCATATAAAATTATCAACCTACCAAGTAAATTTGTATAGGAGGTCCAAAAAAATCTAATTTTTCGACCTATTTTTCTTGGGGTAAGTTGTCCGGTTTCATAGGCTGAATCATCCCTTAAAATATTTGCAGCTAACTTTTTTACACCTTATATAACAATAAAAAACTAGTTACCTGCTTTTCTTTTTCCACACACACACACAAATCACGCCTTTATCCCTTACGGGGTAGGCAGAGCGTTAACGGCCGTAAGAATACGGTCGCTATCGCCACGTCTGACATTTTTGAGGATTGTTTTCCGAGGTTGCATCAGAAAACATGTGTATCACTATAGTGACAGGTTGTCAGCCTGTCGCCTAAAAATTTTAATACACCAATACTCTCGAGTCCCTTAGTCGCCTCTTACGACACCCGCGGGAAGGATATGGGGAGATGCTATTCTAAGCCGGCATCACACGGCATCTTCCTTTTCCTTTTCCTTTTCTTTTTCCTCAGGTAGTAAAATGTTCTATTTAAACATTTCGTAATAATGGCCTGTGTATAATTAGTTACATAATACCACAGGTGACTAATTAGTACTAGAGTATTATAAAGTAGGTATCATAGGTCATCTGATCGGCCGCTTTTACACCGTCGCGTCCTGAGCTATTCAGGGCTACATTCAGGGTGTAAAAAAATTGCTTCTAAAATTTCAAGGGGCGAACCAGCCCATGAAACTGAACAACTTTCCCCAAGGAACATCGGTCGAAATAGGAAAATAAATATTTTTGGACCTCCCATACAAAATGACCAACCGGCCAAGTAAATTTGTAACTTCTTATATTTAAGAGCTCATTGCTCTTGTATGGAGGTCTAAAAAAAATTCTCATATTTCGACTATTTAATATTTGAAAA
Organism: Keiferia lycopersicella; assembly: GCA_029255805.1. NCBI lineage: Eukaryota > Metazoa > Arthropoda > Insecta > Lepidoptera > Gelechiidae > Keiferia > Keiferia lycopersicella. The sequence continues at coordinate 2,398,865 of JARACZ010000023.1, forward strand.
ACGAATGGCAACCCACGATGTAAAATTTACTATTTATAAAAAACACAGTTTAGGTATCTCTTTTGCACCAACAGAAAGGCCTTTGCCATCGATCCATCTGGATAGAGGGCGTCCGACGCTACGTCCACGGCGCGGCACGGTGTAAGCGATCCTATTATGAAAATATTCACAAATTATTTACATAACTGATCCACGATAATCCAAAATATTACAAATTCTTTGATAGATGTAATGGTAATCCTAATAGATAAATAACGGTTAATAGAACACCTGATTTTGAAATTGGAACACTCTGAAGTTGTAGAGAAAGGAAGTGGTCGTGGAAATGAGTTCGATGTTTAAAATTGTATTTCTTTGTGCGTTGTGCTTTTTGTTGGTGGCCAGTTACCATGAGCAGTATAGAGGTTAGTAATACAGGATGTTAGGAAAAGTACGAACTTTCTTTCAAGGGATGCAGCACAGGAAACTGAACAACTTTTCCCAAGGAACATAGGTCGAGTTGTGAAATTTGGACCTCACGTACAAACTGACTACAAAAATACATACATACATACACAAATCACGCCTATATCCCTGGCGGGGTAGGCAGAGCGTTAACAACCGTAAAATTACGGCTGTTATCGCCACGTCTGACAAAATGTTTGAGGGTCGCTACAGACAAGTCGTGTATCACTGTAGTGACAGGATGTCAGTCTGTCGCCTAAATATGTAATACACGAAACCCTCGAGTCCCTTAGTCGCCTCATATGACACCCACAGGAAAGAAATGGGATGATGCTATTCTAACCCGGCATCACACGGCAACTACAAAAATGATTTTCATATTTCAAACTATGTTCCTTGGGCAAGGTTGTTCAGTTTCATGGGCTGGTTCATCCCTTGAAAGGAAGTTAGTACCTACTTTTCCTAACACTCTGTATGTTTTTGGGGACACTTGTTTAGTTTGATACACTCAAATTGCAGTTAAATTTTTACACATTTATGACGTGACGTCATAAAATTCGATGGAGCCGGCTGCACGCAAAAAAATACCCATGTGGTGTTACCTCGCTCTGAGGCGTTCCATTTAAGGCTTGAAGTGTAAGCGAGAGCGCGGAGCGAGCGACAAAGAGGCACAATCGGCCTCCACGTTCGGAAGCGTATATCTATCAAACATCATCATGATTCTCCTTGCCTTTTCCCGTTCTCTGTCGGGGTCGGCTACCTAACCTATGGGATTTGACGTGGAACCAAGTTTTTACACTGAGCGACTGCCATCTGACCTCTGCAACCCGAAGGCTAGCCCGTGTATCTATATAAGTAAATGTAAATAAAAAATATCAAACAAAAAACAAATAAAATTAAAATTTTATTTTGAAAAATGCAATCATTTCTTCAGTAGGTATTTTCTTATGAAGTTTTCACGTTCAACTATCGTTAGTAAACCGACGTTACAGACTAAATGTTTTTTTTTTCAGTGCCAAGCTCCTGCTCAAAGAACTTTGAGTCGTACTTCTTTAAGAACCGGGAGTACATCGTGTCAAGCTTAACCGTCAATTGGGAGAATGCGAAAATACTGTGTCGGTAAGCTCGCGATAATGCGCTGCATGGTTTTGCAGTGTTTAGTTTGCCGTGTGATGCCGGCTTAGAATAACATCACCCCTTTCTTTCCCATGGGTGTCGTAAAAACCGACTAAGGGACTCGAGGGTTTCATATGTATTGCAATTTTAGGCGACAGGCTGACAACTTGTCACTATAGTGACACACGACTCATCCGAAACGACCCTCAAACATTTGTCAGACGTGGCGATAATGACCGTAATTTTACGGTCGTCAGCGCTCTGCCTACCCCGCCAGGGATATAGGCGTGATTTGTGTGTATGTATGTAGTTTGAGAAGAGTTTACGAAATCTTATACAAAAACCTCGTTAATTGTCATCTCATGGCACGTCATGGTGCTTTTTGATGCGGTGGCCGCGTCGTCAGCATCTTGCGAAACAAAGCAAATGAATGTGTAAAAAAACATATAAGACTGTGCAGTGGACTGTATAGGATAAAAACTAGCTCTTGAAGCTGATTTAAATTAATTTATTTTATAATAATAATCGAGACAGTCACGTTTTGCACGTAGTTCAATAGAAATGACAGTAGGTAATTGTTTTAATTTCATGTGGCATTTCCCCACATGCTGCGGCCTCACAAGGTAAACAATAGGGAACTTAAAAGCTTTAAAGCTTATTAAACAAAATTATGACTTACCTACATATTATTTATCAAAACCTACAATTATAACACTAAATAGGTAGAACACATATTTTTAAAATAGAGCGACGGTGAGTTTTACCATTAGGTGTCTTAACCTCAACAACTCTTACATGACCGTCGTGACCAGGAAAAACATTTACAGCTCTAGCCATTACATGTTACATGATCCTTTTCGGGTTTCGAAATTTCACAAAACACCTGAGAATCATATGTTAAAAGTTACGTCAAAAGGACGTACGTACGTTGTGTTTGTATTCCGTTGACTCGATATTTATTTCCACTTAAGCACGAAAAATCATTTTTAAACCCAATAGAAAGGCTTTTGTGAATAGAAATTCGAGATATTCACTCCACACTCGACTTTGAACTTGAATACGTGCGAAAATAACGGTCGGTTTGAATTTAGAATATGAAAATAGAAGAATAATGCCAAATTCCGTCGGTTTCAATTATATTAAAACTAGAGATATGGTTTGAATTTTGGAATATGAAAATAACTAGTGCCCTCGCGCTTCGCGTGGCTCGTCATGGCGGGGCACGACCGTGCCCTCAGATAGAACAACAATGTCAAAATCAAAGGTTTTCAATTATATTAAAAGTAGAGAATCGGTGTGAATTTTTAATATGAAAATACATGGAGCTAGATCAAGTGATAAATATCCACTTTGTTGAGAATAACCCACCGAGAATCAAACCTGGAAACTTCTGCGTCGTAGATTCAATATTCAAGATTCAATCGTTTATTTCCAAGTAGATTCACAATGAATGCTTTTAGAATGTCAGAGAGTTACATTACAATACTGTCACTGAATAAATGAATTAGTCATTGTAAACAATAACAATTTTATGTTCCTAATAGAATCAAGGCACTGCCTTGGGGCTGGCTAGGTTGACCACACAGCATGTAACTTAAGTCACCACCATCAATTTATGAAATCAATTAAATTAAAGACAATATTTTAAAAATGCATGTTCCATTCTAATCAGCCGGACCCCCTGAACAGGAAAACCAACGTAGGCAGTCGCATTACCACTGCGCCACATCGGGCGACTGAATAGCGAAAGCGGGAGATGGTGCCTTGTGGCGTACCCTGGGGACGGTCTACGTCCAGCAGTGGACTGCTAAGGCTGATGTGATGATGACAACTCTTGAATGTTTACTATTTTGTAGAAATTCTCGTGGTGTACTGGTGTACGATTAACACGTATGACCCGGCAAGTCAAAAGACGTGGGTTCGAATCCCATCGGTGGCGTGAATTTTTTCCACTTATTTCGTTTGTATTGACTTTGTACTTAACAAAAAGAAATCACTGAGGACAGAACTTTTTTGTAACATATCTCAATTTTAATATTATTAAATTTTACAGTCATATCAAAGCCACGTGTGGCATTTGGTTTTGGCACAGGGTTTTTGGCAATCCATGGTGGGAACGAAGTGGGTGGGTCCTGCCTTTATTTCGTGTTTTGGAAAGATGTTTTTTTTCTTCTATTGGTTTGCATTTTGAATTTAGATATGAAATATTGAGAGGTGAATGTAAGACCACTCTTCATTAATGTCTGAAACGGCCCTAAAACATTTGTCAGACGTGGTGACAATGATCGTAATTTGGCGGTCGTTAACACTCTGCCGACCCCACCAGGGTTTTAGGCGTGATTTTTGTACGTGTATATGTATGTATGTAATATGTATCACATTATAAAATCATCTCGCTACCCTTGGTCTGCTGTGTATTGTTTTTGTATTATGTCTTTCGTCTTTTACTGTGTACATGTAGGTTCAATAAACGGGTAAATAAATAAATAAATATGTTTAGTATGCTAATAGAACTAAATATACAAAATTATTTTTTTGTATTTTGCAGAGGTCATTACAACGCAAGCCTCGCCATCTTAGACACGAAAGAAAAAGCCGAGTTTATGGCAGAAACTTTGTCTGAATCACAATTCAGTAAGTAACCAAGTACTAGGGTCGAAAAATACAGCAAAACTAAATAACATAAGCGGAACTAAATAGATTGTAAATCATAGATTTATACCAATACGGAATTTCCTTTTATTAAAAAAAAATATTATTCTAGTCGTGGGATAGATGGTGCTGTGCTTGGTATGTTACCGCAAATAACGGAACGTAATATTTATTTTTTGTTTTTTTGAAACTTGGACTCGGAATCATTTGGAAGGAAAGTGTCAGTGATGCAATGCTTTTTTTTTATTTTTGGGCTTTGGAATTTACACTGGAATCTAGTAACATAGTCAGTTTAACGCCATCTATCGAGTTCTTGGAATACTCTCCTACTGCAATTGAAAGAATTTCAACTAAACATTTAGTTAATTGAATCTTGGTCATTCCTTGTTCTCGATATCAGCAAATTCAATCGGGAAGCAAAACATATAAATTGACGATCTGTTAAAAATACGATGATGATGATGAGAGCTAACTTGGATAGACAATTCTCTTATTCTATCTTAAAATACAAAACTTTCTGTCAAAGAGGTTTAGGATAGTAGGAGATCCCGCCATACAACGACCTTCACTGAGTTGTTTAATGGACGAAAGATATTTGCGGCCTAAATTTTTCTTTCCCTTCAGTCATAGAGTCGCTGTGGGTGGGTGCGAGGAGGCAAGGCGCTGACGACCCATCAGGCTACCGCTGGTCACACGGCCTGGAGCTCAGGAGAACTGCGCTCGACGTCATAACTGATGACGAGAAGGAGTTTGAAAAACACTATCCTATGGTAATTAATTGGCCCTCGCGGTCTTTTCAAAGGCCCTTCCAACGCCCCTTCTCCAAGTTTGCTCAAAGCTCCTCGAAGCTCTCTCATAGCTCCCTCAAAGCCCCCTAAACCTCCTGGAAAATCCCTTCTAGGCAGCTGAAAGACCTTAAACCGGCACATCGTCAACGTTTTAACTTATGGAATGTTGGTCTCTGTGGTGGTTTATAGTGATACAAGGCTCTGAAACTACCCTCAAACATTTGTCAGACGTGGCGATAACGACCGTAATTTTACGGTCGTTAACGTTCTACCTACCCCACCAGGGATATAAGCGTGATTTGTATGTATGGTTTCAGTGGGTGAACCGCACCAGAGTGCCGGTACCCGAAGGCGGAGCCGACTGCGTGGCGCTGGACCGAGTAGACCATGACAAGCCAGTATTCCTGGACCTGCCTTGCCACCTGGAGCGGGCCTTCGCTTGCGAGAGAGGTACGATACAATGTTATAGATAGCGCTTAGTTACTCGCAAGTAGTTAAGTGAAAGCAAGTGTATTATAATTTCGTCGCTGGGCTAACCGTGGTGTCGCGGTTAACACGTTAGACCCAACAAGACAAAAAACGCGGGTTCAAATCCCATCGATGGCATATTTTTTTCCACTTGTTTCGTTTGTATATAAACGATTCACCCTGCAGGGTTCTATTTGGTCTAGAAAGCACACAATATTAGATATAACCAATAAAATGCTCTTCCTAGAGCATCCAGATGTATCTGCCAGAAAGGTGACTGAAACACGATGCAGGCTGGTTATAGGAGGACTTAAACGGCCTGCAGGTCCAGTGAAAAGAAGAATGACGCATTAGTCATTTGTAACAAAAAGTAATATTTTCGTTCTACAGACGCGCAACAGGTGAAGAAGGTGTCGGAGCTGAAGATGGTGCGATGCCGCACCGGCGTGTACCGCGTGTACGACGGCAGCTTGGACTGGCATCAGGCAGCGGCTTACTGCGTCCTGCATAATATGGCGTGAGATTAGCTTCACTATTCTAGCTGAAAATTCTGTATAACTTACACACCTCCTAGAAGAGGCCTTCAGACATACCTAAAGGGAGCTTAGAAAAAGGAGGGCTAAGAAATTAAAGAGCAGAGCACACTGGCCTGCGTATTCAGCTTGTATGCGTGCACATATACACGGCGTAATCACGCGCGTTACTTGTAATATATGGGAGACGGCACACCGCTTGATTACGCGGTGTATATTTTCACGCATACAAGCTGCATACGCAGGCCAGTGAGTTCTGCCCTTAACTCAGCAGGTCACACAGACCCCTTCTCCCGAAAAAGGCCTTGCACACCAACCTGCCACGCGTACATCTTATTTTGCGATTTTTATTAATGGTTTTTTCTAGATTGGCCAACATAGGCACTGTTCGATGCCTCAAGAAGTTGGGTATGACCATGCTGAAGACCAGGCCAAGTAAGTACCTGCCTTACAATAATACCTGCCTCAATAATAATATCATCATTCTCCTTACCTTGTCCCGTTTGTCTGTCAGGGACGGCTACCTAACCTAGGGGATTTGACGTGGAACCAACAGTTTACACAGAGCGAATACCGTCTGACCTCTGCAACCCGAAGGCTAACCTGACCCGAACCCTAGGTTAAGTCACATTCAAATATCATCTGAATTAAAATTTCGACTTTAATAAAACGTTTCTCTGTTCTCACAGGCATAGAAAACGCGTGGATCGGCGCTCGTGGCACCCACGGCAAGTGGTGGTGGGTGGACACAGGGGCAGACATCTTCCAAGCCGCGCCTTACAGCGACGCAGCGCCGGGGGCTTGGCCCCCATTAAGGTAAGGAGCCATAAGCCTTCAGTTCAGCCTCGGGGCTTGGCCCCCCTTGAGGCAAGGAGCCCTAGGCGTTCAGTTTTCAGAAGCAAATGAAAAGATCCTATATGATGCGGCCATGGGGGCTTGGCCCTCCTTGAGGTGACTGAAGGGTAGAAAATTTCCAAACTCGGGTTCGGTGTCGGGTTCGGCCCCCTTGAGGTAAAAAATGGTCGTCGGTAAACAGGAGAGATCTTATCTTCTAAGCAGCTCTTTAAAATAATGCGGCCTAGGCGGCAAGGGGGCCACCCCTTGAACTGAGTGAAGTTCCATGAAGGAAAAGGGTAGAAAATTTTCAAACCACGTCTTACAACGACGCAGCGCCGGGGGTTTGGCCCCTCTTGAGGTAAGGAGCCCTAGACCTTCAGTTTACAGCCGCTAGTGGAAGTTTCAGAAGCGCGAGTAATAACTAGCTGTAATTTTTATCATAAAATCGAAATAACAGATTTTAAAGTTAGGATATAACTTAGGAGTCTGCGGTCGCCTCCACTAGTGTCATTTTTACTGTGTTTTTACTCTGTGGTCATTTCATTACGCTTGTTGCAGAAATCGCTACGTTCCTTCGTAGCAATAGTCGACATCGTAACAGTACCTAGGAATCGTAGACATCACGCCACGACTCCATCTTTGCAGGAAGAGCGTCAAACGCCAAAAAATCGTATCAACTTAAAAAAATGGAAGTTCTCAGTTTGACCTGTATGTATGTATGTTTGTCGGCAATTATTTCACGTTTGGATAAACCCATCCTAATGCGGTTTCCAGAAAAGTATTTTTCAGACTTAGGAGAAGGTTTTAGGCATATAGACTGACCAAAAATAGAGGTTCGCACTTTTATACGTCCGTTGAAGTCGATTCTCTTTTAAAAAGAGTTATTTATTGTTGTTTTCTCCCAGAGACCATTCCTCGTTGAAGTCCGAAGGTTGCCTGCAGCTGGACAGGCACGCCGCGCATCCACCCGTGTTTCTAGAGGCACGGTGCGAGAGAAAGATGCAGTTCATATGTTACCAGAGTGAGTCTTGTGATTCCCTTGTTGTACAAATGGTCGCTTATGTTACGGAAATTACCTTACCTTAATTATGTAACTATATAATATCAAATTATACGAGGGTGTAAGAAAAAGTACCTACTAACTTTCTTTCAAGGAATGAAGTAGCCTATGAAACTGAACAAGTTTCCCTAAGGAACATAGGTCGAAATACAAAAAAAATTTTGGACGTCACATACAAACTGACTCATTAGCTTGGTAGTGGTACATTTTATATGCGAAGTCGATTTATTTTTCATATTTCGACCTGTGTTTCTTGGGGAAACGGGATCTGTGTTTGTTAGAAATGTATGACGTCATACATTCTGGTTTTCTTACGAAATACCGTTTTAGATCGTTTTTAAAGTGGCTCATTTGACTTGCTAGTCCACAACCCTCGGGCCCTCAATATTTGTCTTAAGTGACGACAGCGATCATGTTTTTACATGATTTTTGCGGCCGTTAGCGCTCCGCTTACCCCGCAAGGGATAAAAGCGTGATATATGTATGTATTGTTTATTGTTTATTATTATTAAAATACATGTGCAAGCTTACAGTCTAAAACCAAAACGCTTACAATGCTAGTACATAGTTACATTAAAATGTTATAAGTATAAAATTATCCTCTAAAAAATGTCAGAAAATATTATACATTGTCAAAATATAAAAATACTGTTAGTCAATTAAAAGCAATGTCATTCATTAATGTTAGTGAAATATAATCGAAATAAATTTGTTAGGCTACGTATAGAGTCAAAACAAATGTCGGCATCCTGGATTTTGGCAGAGAAATCATTAATGAGCGCTGTAGCTCTTTGCGTAGGAGCATTCTTGGCGCCGCGTGTGCGAGTAACGGGCCCCGCCAGTAATTCGTGCCTGCGCCGGCCAGTGCGAATGTAACTCTCAGGTACAAACCATCTAATGGAGGAGCGAACGTGGGGGTTACTGATTCTGCCTCGTATAAGGGATACAAAGTGGAGAAAAAGATGCATTTTGCGTCTTAATTCCAACGTATCGAGACCCACCATCCCATTAACAAATAGGGAAGGGAAGAGCCACGGATAATACCCATACATCCTTTTGTAGAGATATCTGTTGAACTTTCGCTGAACTCGCTCTATTAAGATACCATAATTTGCCTCGCGAGGATCCCATATCATAGAACAATATGTAAATTCATGTATGTATGTATATCATCCAATAGGTGTGCGTGTGCAGATGGATGCGCGGAAATTTGCTGAGTTGTGTACGAACAAGACTGACTGTGCGTACCCATTCTTATTTTATTGTACAGAAGCTTAAAATATAAGGTGTAAAAATATAGCTGCATATATTTTAAGGGTTGAATCTGTAAATCAGCCCATAAAACTGTCCAACTTTCCCTTTGGGCTGGTTCGCCCTTTAAAATATTTGCAGATAATTTTTTTATACTCTGTATACGAAAAGTACATACCAAAACATGGTAATAATACATGTACCTATACAAAAAGCCGTGTGATGTCAACTTCGAATAGCATTATCCCATTGCTTTCCCGTGGGTGTCGTAAGAGGCGACTAAGGGACTCGAGGGTTTCATGTGTATTACAACTTTTAGGCGACAACGCCGACAACCTGTCCATATAGTGATACACAAATTCGGAAAATCAGTTTTCGGCGGACTGTTCCTCGCTGTGTTTGTCCTAGAACAATATAGGTTAAAATATCTCTGATAGTCCGTGTCTAGTAGGTGAACCAGAATTCATCGGGTTGTTCGTAAACTAGTTTCCCTACTCGATAAGAAGAAGAAGGTCGCACTGTAAAAAACGGTAAAAGGTAAGCTTTATCCGCCTAAAATTTTGCATTTCTACTTCGAAGGTGCGCCGCAGTTGCTACCAGCTACCGCCCAACCTAGCGACGATTTGTACTACTATGTACTTGTACGACAGCCACTTGACTGGCAACAAGCCTTCGACAACTGCCTGAAGATGAACGGGACGCTAGCATCAGTCGACACCAACGAAATTCTCACCCAACTCTTGCTTGTGATGGGCGAAAACAGAGATACGCGTAAGTTTTGTTACAACGCCATCTCTTAATCAGTAGCGACACTAAAAACATAGCGTAGCGCCGTCTCTTGTTTAGTGATGATGATCTCTCCGACCGATTTCGGCCATGGCGACCACTTTGACTCCTAATCAGATCGGCGCTGATGCGCCCGGAGATGGCTATTGTAGCCAATTTTGGCAGTAAACTCCCGTGCACAGAGTGGACACGTGAGTTTGCCATTTACATAATTATAGTTAATGGCGACGGGTGGACGGGCCTTCAGCTCATCGCGCTTAGCGTCGAGGTCTGCTTTACGCTGTTCCTCAAACTCGCGGACTTGCTTCTTAACCATCCCGCGCCATTCGGGACGCTGTGCTGCCAGACCCTCCGATTGAGTGGGCTCAATGTTGCATCTTTTCATGTGTCGTTTCTGAACATCTTTATATCTGAGGAGTTGTCCGCCATGCTTTCGCTTGCCCTCCTCTAGCTCAGAATAAAAGATGCGCTTCGCCACTCTCTCCTCCGACATCCGGGATACATGACCGCACCATCGTAGCTGACGACGCATTAGATAGGCCTCAATGCCACCAACATTGGCTCGTCTCAGAACTTCGGTATTGCGCACTCGGTCGGACCATCTGATCTTCATGATGGTGCGAAGGCATTTTAGGTGGAAGCGATCCAGAGTGCGTATGTGGTGACGATACACACACCAAGTCTCGGAGGAGTAAAGAAGGTTTGGCAGCACAATCGCCATATATACAGAGATTTTTGTGGCTAGCTTTAGGTCGTGCGAGCAGAAAACCTTGGAACACAACTTCCCAAATGCTGCAGCTGCAGCACTGATTCTGCTGTTGATCTCAGCATCAAGGTTACACTTAGATGTTATAGTGTTCCCCAGATAACGAAACTTATCAACCTGTTTCAGCATATCCTCACCAAGCATAATCGCCAGTGTCTCGCGACCATGCGAGTCTAAGGACATCACTTCCGTCTTTTTGACACTGTTCTTCAGGCCGAATTTACAGCATGCTTGGTGAAAAACGGACATTAGCTGTTGCAGGCCGTCTGGGGATTCTGCAAGAAAGCACAAGTCATCAGCATACATGATCTCATTAAGCAATGCATACGAGACTTTAGTGCGCGCCTTAAGTCTAGCCAGGTTAAAAAGACTGCCATCTGTGCGGAAACGGATGCGGACTCCTTGGGAAACAGTGTTTAGGACGTCTTTGACTACAACTGCAAAGTACAAGGCGAACAGTGTGGGCGCAAGAACACACCCTTGTTTCACCCCACAGGTGACGGGGAAGAAATCAGACTGTTCACCGTCTACAGAGACGCAGCACTGCATGTCGTCATGCAGGAGTCTTAGGAGTCGCACATACTTTTCTGTGCACCCTAACTTTCCTAGCACCATCCAGAGAGCTTCGCGAGGCACACTGTCGAATGCTTTCTCTAAATCAACAAAGCAGAGGTACAACTGGCGACCTTGTTCTCTACTTTTTTCTTGTAGTTGACGCACCGAGAAAATAGCTTCACATGTACCTCGGTCAGGTCGGAAGCCGAACTGGGTTTCGGGCAGAATTTTTTCCGACAAATCTTTGAGGCGGTTCAGTAAAACTCTGGCAAAGACTTTTCCAGGGACTGACAGCAATGAAATACCGCGATATGAGTTACAGTCAGAACGCAGAAAACAGAGATACGCGAAAGTTTTGTTACAACGCCATCTCTTAATCAGTAGCGACACTAAAAACATAGCGTAGCACTGTCTCTTGTTTAGTAACGCAAATATAAATTCATAATGAATTTCATAGATGTCGCTACATGCCCAATTTGATCCAAAAAGAGATACGAGATGTCGCTACAGTTTCAAATACTTCAATAATGGCTAACTAGATGGCGATACAATAAAATTTCGTTCCATAAAAGTTTTATAGTTGTCGCTACACGTCCTAATAGTTTTTTACAAGTTACTAGACGGCGTTACGCGCTTGATAAGTTCCTATAAATTTATTTTATTTATTATTTAATAATATGGACTATGGATGGAATTCTGCAAGTGTCAGTAGGTAGGGATTCCAGCGCAGCTGCGCCGGGTGGTGGTTCCTGCAGAGGATGATAGTGTCATCTACAGGATCCGAGGGCCTCCTCTTGATGCCATCCGGAAATGTGGAGAAAACTTTTCAACTTCAACTCTTGATTTAATATTTGCAATAAGGGCACTTCACTGATTAAAATACTATCCAAAAAAATTACTGAGTGTTGAAATAAATATAAAATAAAAAAAGCAATTTGGAGAGACGTGAAGACGTCTATCATTGACGGATGAAACAAAAGAAGTCCTACTTGAGCTTAGCTTGGTTATATATATATATGTATGGATACATAATACTTTTTGGCGCGTCTTGTTTTTTTTCATAGACAAAGCTTTGCAAAATAAAAATTTCAGTTTTTTTTTCCAGCAATCGGCCATATTTGGCTCTCAGGGCGGCTGAACAGCACACATGATGGAAAATCGGACAATCTGGCGTTCACCTGGACAAATCCAGCGACGAATAAGATAATCGTAGATCGGACCCTTGCTGATGCAAATGTATTTGTAAGTTTTACTCCTAAACAACCTGACTGAGGCGCCATAAGGTCCATTTTCCTGGTAAACAAATGAAAATGGACCTTATGTCGTAGCATTTGCTCCAAGGCCACAAACGTCACAGATCACAGGGATCATTCTATATTTTACAGACATTATAGATTGAATGGCGCCACCTGTCGTGTGATGCCGGCTCAGAATAGCATCACCCCACCCTTAGAATAGGCAACTGGGGGACTCGAGGATCACACGGGATACGGAAGATCCTTTGAACGCCCCTTTTGTAAGAGTCATGTTGCGTGCGCGTTGGCTGTGCCGCCGCGCCGACCAATCCTGAACACCCGTCAGCGTTGCCAACCGTACGATATATCTCGTACAAATACGAGATTTATAGTCTTCCGTACGAGGTACGAGGACACACTCTACTACATCGTACACTTTTGTACGAGATTTTCACGTTTTGCATTATTATTGCTGGAAACTGTGTAAAATTTGAGCCATCGCGAGAAATGTATACCCGAATGATAAAGGAATTTATATGATAAATCTGATGTAGTGATGATGGCACTTCAATTGAAGCTGAAGATGTATAATATCCTATTTGAAATTCAAGCAGAATTTAATAAAACTTTTGTAAATACGTAATTTGTATACGTTTGACTAAATCTGACAAAAGTTCAAGATTATTTTATTATAGTGAAAAGTTGATTCGAATTTTTACTAGTCATAAATTGTGGTCGTAAAGTTGTAAATAACGATTTAATTCGTTTTACCACACGTCGAAGGCTGTACGAGATTCGAAATGCAAAGTACGAGACTTTTTTTAGAAAATAAAATTTAGGTTGGAAACCCTATTCGTTCTTCCAGTCGGGCGGGACGCGGACGCCACCCACCACCGTTCGGAATTCGGAATACGCGCGCTTGCGCCTCCCAGATTTGCCGCGTTTTGTTATCCTTTGTACATTCTCTTGTATTTGTTGTGTTGTGTTGTTTTTCCGGGTATTTTATACCACAGTGTTATGACTCTCGTTGTGTGGCGCCCACGTCGGACTTTCATTCACAAACTGAGAAGTTTTGTGCCTAGCCTACCAAAATGGCCGCGGCGCGCGCGCGTTACCGCGCGTCCCGTCCCGTCGCGAGTGATTCTCACCTTGTTGCTTACAATCGCGTGTGTTTGTGTTTGTGACTTTTGTAATGCTCGCTAAAATGAGAGAAGCAGCACCAGTACGTAAAAGTGCTCGTACTCATTCTGCGTCTGCGTCGTCGCCTTCGGGGCTCACGGCGGCGCCGGCCGGTAGTTTCGCTCGGTGCTCCGCACGGTTCCGCGGAGAACGAAATGACCCGAAGCTATTGAAGGCTTTTTTAGACGCCGTTGCAACATACAAAGAATGTGCTAACGTAAGTGATGCTCACGCACTCAATAATGCTATTAGAAGGAGAAGCAGCAGTGTGGTGGCGTGGGGTAAAGGCTTCCATAGCGTCATGGAGCGACGCGGTCGCGCGCATGCGCGCCATATTCGTGCCGCGCCCGCCATTTGCGATATTTCGGCGGTTACTTCGAAGCAATCATGGGACGGAGCGTGCTCAAGTCTTCATCGCCAGAACTCGCGCCGAAATAGCCTTGTTACCCTACGATGTTATAGAGGAGATGCAGCTAGATATGATATACGGCTCGCTCAATATGAAATGCTAGAGAAAGCGTATCTACAGTGGATCAACTCTTCGAGAAAGCCAGAGCAGTCGAGGAGTCCTTGGCGGAGGTGGACGCATCGGTTTCGTGTGCCGGCGCGAGCGCGGAGCGCGCACCGTGCTCGTCATTGGGCGCGCCGAGCGGCGTGGATACAAGAAGACTGTCGTGCGGAGGCGCGGGATGCGCCTCTTCGCCGCGCGCCCGCCGCCTCGCCCACCCCGACGGCGGCCGCCGCCGAGAGATCTGCTCATCGTGCCAAGCAGAACTACGCCACATCCATGGACCCATCTGTAAGCATCCCCGGACTAAGAGGTAAATTATTTTGTATCTATTGCAAACGTCCTGGTCACGAAAGTGCATGCGTCAAACTAAACAAAAAAGTGACGGCATATCGTGTTATTCATGTGGTAAAATTTGCGTAATTACGTCATATTGCGATTGCAGTGTTGGTACTCGTAAAGACGTAAGTACCTAAAAAAGCTTTCTATGCTTGCGATTTCAAATCCGTGAAACCTAGACACTCTTGTTTCGATTTCGCCGAATATTTCGATCGCTGAGGTCGATGACCGCGGGGTCAACGGCCCTCCCAGCTATATGCTTCTTTCGGCCACTCAAAAATCTAATAACGCTTTGTGTGACAACTTACCGAATGTTATCCTGTTACATAACGATTTACCTACTAACACATTGCCTACTGTATTTCAAACACTTTGCCTGCCGATTTTGCACCGAATGATGTTTCACTTAACAAAATACGTACCTACTAATGTTTTACGAAAAGAAATACTTACGAATATTTTGCTTACTAACGAAACAGCTGTTGACGAATGTTTTAACTCGTTGCTTACCGATGTACCTATCGATATTTTGCCTTGGGTCAATGCCCCTGTTATGGACCGTCCATGTTCAAATGATAAAGATTATGGTGTGCGCATTGCTTTCTAACCAAACGTTCATGCATGCCCTCGCATGGAATTTGATAAAAAGCCAAATGTTTTGTGTTTGTTTTCAAACGATTTTGTTGCTGATAAGAATGATACCAATGTCGAGTGTATTACATCGAGCGGTGCGGATCTCGGAGGACGTCCCGTGTTGGAAATCGAGATTTACGGACAACTGGGAACGGGATTTGCGGATCTCTCTCTTTTCGTGTGGGACACCGAGTCGTCCAACGACCCGATCAACCCTAGCGTTAGAATTTTTCAGCCGCCTTCTACAAGTAGCAGGCTTTTGACATGGATGTGTAACGACCGCCGGTGATCATAGATAGCAACCGGGACCTACGGCTTAACGTGTCATCTGAAACACGGAACGATTTTACTGACAACCGGGTGGTTCAGCCCGCAATGTCCAAACCAGACTGGGAACAAATTCACAAAATGATAAATAACAGCTTTGTGAGTGAAGAGATCGAACCCGGCACCTTCTGCGTCAACGGCAGTCGCACTACCACTGCACCACATCGGTTGCCTGAGGTCATTCACCCGTTGCGAACCGAGAAGATTCGCAACTATGTTGGCTATGGCTATGAGGGATCGCTGCTGTCACCTGCGCAGTGGAGCAGCCTAGCTGACCTGCTGCATTACTGTGTGTTCCCGTTATTTTAATATACCACAGTGTTACATAAGACTCTCGTTTCATTTACGGCTGTCCACTCTATCACAGCTGCAAATATTTAAAGGGGTGAATCTGCCCATTAAACTGAAAAACTTTCTCAAATGAACATAGGTCAAATATGATAAAAATTGGACCATACGAAATTACCAACCGACCAAGTCAATTTGTATTGGAGGTCCTAAAAATGTTCACATATTTCGACCTATGCTTCTTGGGGAAAGTTGTTAGTTTCATAGGCTGATTTATACCCCTTAAAATATTTGCAGCTAATATTTTTACACCTTATATTTCTTGTTCCCTCAATGATGTACTTAATAAGTTGACTTTTCTTGAGGGAAAAGTCGAAGGGAGAAGAAGTGGAAGACCAGGACGTACATTCTTCACTCAAACAAAAGAAAAAGATCTCGTCGTGTCGTATCAAGAGGTCAAAACATTGGAAACAGACAAGAATATGGCTCTAAGTTTGATGATGATGATTTCTTGTTCCCAATGCCAGGTGGCACCCTGGCTGGATGAGGAGTACACGATGGACAGCCCCTGCCTCAACCTGGACCGCCAGGACCACCTCAAGGGTCTCGTGTACGGGCTGCCTTGTGACGTGCAGCAGTATTCCATTTGCATGATTGGTAAGCTAATTATTAATTTCCGTGTGATGCCGGCTTAGAATAGCATCACCCCATTTCTTTCCCGCAGGTGTCGTAAGAGGCGACTGAGGGACTCGAGGGTTTTAAGTGTATTGCAATTTTAGGCGACAGGCGACAACCTGTCACTATAGTAATACACGAATCGTCTGAAGCAACCCTCAATTTGTCAGACGTGGCGTCGGCGATCGTATTTTTACGGCCGTGAGCGCTCTGCCTACCCCGCAAAGGATAAAGGCGTGATTTGTGTTTGTGTGTGGGTGTGTGTAAGTTAATTTATTTATTCTTAATTAGCGGCCCGCCCAGCTGCAACACATTTTCCCATGAGAATTTGAGGATCTCTCGACAAGTATTATACATAAAAAAAATCCTCTACATGCCTCTACACTATGATTCAATAGCGCGTCGGTGGCCAAGTGGTTAGGACACCGGTCTTACAATCGTGGGACCAGAGTTCGATCCCCGCCATGTACTTACGTAAATTTACCGACTGCTATTACGGTGAAGGAAAAACATCGTGATGAAACCCACATTCAAATAAAATTTTGATTCTGACGATATTTGAATGTGACTAAATCTAGGATTCAAGGTGAGCCTTTGGGTTGCAGAGGTCAGATGGCAGTCGCTCTGTGTAAAAACTTGGTTCCACGTCAAATCCCTTAGGTTAGGTAGCCGACCCCGACAGAGAACGGGATAAGGCAACGAGAATGATGATACACTATGATTGCGGGCCTGCAATTGGACGTAGTTGGTCGATGTCTTTTGATAACTTAATTAACTTGTTCAATCTTTCTTCCGTTTGCCGTCGAGATGGCGGGCACATGGGGCAAAAGCCTTTATACGCGGTGTGGGAGGGCGTGCCGTGTGATGCCGGCTTAGAATAGCATCACGCCACATCCTTCCCGCGGGTGTCGTAAGAGGCGACTAAGGGACTCGATTGGTGTATTAAAATTTTGAGGCGACAGGCTGACAATCTGTCACTATAGTAATACACATGTTTTCTGAAACAACCTAGGAAAACAATACTCAAAGATGTCAGAAGTGGCGATAGTGGCTGTATTCTTACGGCCGCAAGGTTTAAAGGCATGAGGTTTAAAGGTCGAGGCAGAAAGGTAGGTAACGACTCACGGGCCGGTAGTAGCTTTCTGTCTGAACACATTTCCCTTCGCCATCCAGCGCACAAAGTACTTTAATATATATAGGGGTATAGAGACCTATCTCAGCTGCCAAAACTGGCAATGCGTAAGTAGCGCCCTCTCAAGCACTTAGTAGGAACTAACTACATAATATATATATAAATACATCTATAGCTATTAGTAAAAAAGTTGAATTTTAAAGTTTATTATATATTAAAATAGAAGTAGCCCTTTGGTACACATTAATGCATATTATTGATAAATTGGCAACATAGAATTTGTAAACTGCCGCGCCATCTGTGAGATATAGTAAGAACGTGATATAATCCCCCCAAATAGAAAATAGTATGGGCGCTAGCAATTGCAGTAATGTATCTGTGCTTCGTAATTTCGCATCGTATTCCGAAAGTGTTCCCCAAATCACAGTACTATGATTGAGCGCCCTGATCCAGCGGTAGGGACGCGATGCGGAGTGGTCTGGGCCCCAAGTCTGCATTGTAGCGCCATCGAAAATGAACTGTCATTCCATTGCCATTGTGATTTTTCTATACTTCAAACTGTTAGCAGACTACGATACTACCAAAATCATCCAACTGAGACCCAATCGACATCCAACTGAAACGATTTTCATTTAGCAGACTTATGGCCCTGTTCGACTAAGATGTCGCTGAGTACTTGGTCATTATATTTGATGTTGACATAATTTGTTGACATGTGTTATTATTATTATTGTGACATTTTTTGTATTTTATTGTAATTTTTATTTACAGATAAGAATGTTCCAACACCAAGCACTGTTGCAGTGGAGAATACCACAACAGGATATGAGTCGACTTAAATTAATTCATATAATACTTTTAAGACCAATTTAAAATTTGCGTCACATGCAATAATAAAAAGTATCTGCTACTGGAAGACTTTCTTTACATAATAGTTTCGTAAAATTTGGATTGTTACCGGTGACGTTTGCTTTGTGATCTTGGAGCAAATGCTATGTGACCTTATGTCATAGTGTTTTTTCCAAGGTCACAAACGTCACAGGTATCGAGCTATTTTTTATAATTCTATACAATATAGGTAAATCTCCTCTTCACCCCTCCGGACTCATGGCCCCACCGGCAATCTCCACCAGTAGTGGGGCCACAAGGATTTTTCAGACTTGATTACTCCATTTCGTTGTGGGGCCATCAGCCCTTAAAAAAAAATTGTATTATTGTTTCGATGACCCCACTGTCATTTTAAAATGTAACTTTTTTTTTTTTAATAATCTCTACTAAAATTATAAGTAATAAGTAAGTACCTTTGAGCACCAAAGTGCTACTTAATAATAATAAAATGGATATAAATCTGTTATGTGTTATAGTGCTCATAGGACCACATACACCGAGGGCCAAGCCCCATGATCAGCACATATGCAGTTATGCTAAACAATATTTTTTGAGGTTGTAGATCTTGACGCGATCTATATTCTAGATGACAGCTGTCACACTTTAAACTCGTTTATCTCGCAAACTATGCATGCTAGAATATTAGTTTCTAAGAGGGAGTTGTAGGTCTTGACGAGATCTACATTCTAAATGACAGCTGTCAAACTTTAAACTCGTTTATCTCGCAAACTATGCATGCTAGAATATCAGTTTCTAAGAGGGAGTTGTAGGTCTTGACAAGATCTACTTTCAAGATGACAGCTGGCAAACTTTAAACTCGTTTATCTCGCAAACTATGCATGCTAGAATATCAGTTTCTAAGAGGGAGTTGTAGGTCTTGACGAGATCTACATTCTAGATGACAGCTGTCAAAATTTAAACTCGTCTATCTCGTAAACTATGCATGCTAGAATATCAGTTTCTAAGGGAGAGTTGTAGATCTTGACGAGATCTACATTTTAATTCACAGTAGCTCGTTCATCTCGTTAACTATACAGGCCAGACTACTTGTTAATTATGGGATTGAAGGGTCACCGAGAACCTCGAGTCAAGTGATGGACTTGTAGCGACCGGGAAAACAAAATTTAAATAAACAACATCATCTTTGATCTGATAGATTTTGTATTGTAAACTTAAAAAAGCCTAATATGTTGTCAGCCCACTTGTACAGAGTCTTTGAAATATCAGTGACAAGTTATAGACACTAGGTATTATTTGAATTGCTTGGCCAGTATTTCAACGTATGAGTGGGGCTATAAGTACTCATAAGTCCTCTTTTCCCCCCCTGATCCACTACAGTGGAGTAATCAAGACTGAAAAGTCCTTGTGGCTCCACTAGTGGGGATTGCAGGTGGGGCCATGAGTCCGGAGGGCTCTTCACGAGTAATCCGTTCTTATCTATCGAGAAAGGAAATTAGTACTTTTCCTAATAGCCTTTATAATCGAGATCTCGGAAACAACGGCTCCATCGATTGTATTAACAAAGAATACCTACTAACTATATAATAGGTAGGCTCTCAGTATTAGAGTGTGTGATTAAAATTAAAGACAACAATGTGTTGTGTACTTTTATATTTTCAAAAAACAAAAATACCAAAATGGAAATTCATATTCATATAATAAAGTCGTTTAAAAAACAATCGACAAAAAATACATAATTTGGTAGGATAAATGCACAAAAAGTAAGTAAGGCAAAACTACGTTATTGTTATTTCGATGATAACATCTACCGAAGAAAACAGAAAGTAGAAAATAGTCAAGAGAAAGGGTGAGAAGTGGCTATGATGCAAAGGTGTATCTGCTATACAGTCAGGGGCCTCATTACCTATCGATCTTAAAACTGCAGCGGCAGATATTTTCCTGGTAGGTTCCTAGCGGCCATTGCCTCAGGACCGGATTTAGCAAACGTTGGTGATAATCTCGAGTTCGTCATAATAACGCCCACTTATTAATTTATCTTATACTTGCACTTGTCGGCACTTGATCGAACTCCATTATTTAGATGATGATTGTTAACAAACAAAACCTTGTACTAGTTCCACTTTTTATTTTCATTACCCAACCGGTTTCGCTTAAGTAAGCATCATCAGGGGTACGTAGTAGGTACACACATTGCTTACGGATCTAGATTCAAATCTGTTACCCGATTAAGGAAACTGAACCTACAGGGATCCTAAAAGACCAAACATATTATGAAAGAACCACCGTACGGTATACATACTTTGGTAGTGCGAAGCGTGACGGCGCTTGCCCGCACTACCTCGCGCGATGGCCAAGAAGTTCGACGGGTCTATTGAAGGGTGCCGATGTAGAAATTAAAGTATTACTATTTAATTGTTTTTTTTTTTAATTACATGTAGTCAGCAAAACTAAGTTTTCGGGTACCTACCTGTCAACTATTTATAAAGTTTTTGGTCCTATAATCGGCGAAACTAAGTTCGCGGGCACCGGCTACTTATATTTAAAGAATCAATTATTGAAGAACAGCGGGCGCAAGTGTGGGCAGGTGCTCCCGCAAGCTTGGCACATATCGTAATATCTATTTTTATGTCCCTTACAACTTACAAATATCTTGTCCTTGCCATTAAGTTTATTATCATCCTGTCCCAAATATCCGAACGCTTCTCTGCGCAACCGGTATCTTGAAAGATTACAATCTTCACGTTCTTTATACCTCCTATCCGATTCAATTTTTCGTGACATAATGCAGGGCCTCCTATTTGTATCCTCGTAAACCTCTGGGCCCTTACCATAGATTCTGTCATATCTACTCGGGCCAGGTTGACCGGAGAAAAATTCTTCATCACTCGATATGACGTCATCACCGTAGCGGTTTTTCTGAGACAACCTTGAATTTGTATATGGACTTTGTTGTTCTTGTAATGGTCTTGCAAATGAACTGTACGTCCCAGGTAGGTCTGCTAATTGTGAATATGGATCAAAGGGCCCTCCATTAGCTTGAACCAAAGGTGAGTTAGTTTGTACACCTTGCTCAATACCTTCACGAGGATCAAGACTCTCCCAAACAAATTCTTTGAGTAAAACTTTAGGTTGTATATGGCACGGACCTACACAAGGTGTCATACAAGAAGCATCCTTCGTTTCAGGCATTGCTGAGCAAGACTTCGGTGCTGTAACTCGTTTTACGGGATTAGTTCTTTTTTCATTCTGGTTATGTCCCCTGAAGTTAGTTTGGCTACAGATACATGGGGGGTTTACGCTCACATCTTTATTGCATTTTTTCCCTCGTCTTATTTTGATTCTGTTCAAATGATCTTGGTCTTCGATGCTTAAAGTTGTTGGATAGCGGCTGCAAATGTCGGCAGTTGGAACTTTCGGTTGACATCTTTGAGATGAGGAGACAAACGCTCTAGATTGCTCTGTATGCTTAAGGATACGCATTAACTTTTTGACTAAATCTGGTATAATCGATTCTTGGCCTTGTTTCAATAAAAGCTTGTTCAAAAATCTTGTTATTTCTTCACTCATGTCTTCGCTGTCTTTGAAATCATTTGACTGCTTCTGCATTTCTATGTCATGCAATCGCTTCGCTAAGACTGAAGCCAACTTGAATCTATGTAATTTTTCTTCTGGCGTTTCTTGTCGCAGGGGTAATTCTCGCATCCAGTCATATATCAGTTCTCTTATTCGTGCTTGTTCTATTTCTGATTTCATGGCATCATCTCTGGGTACCGGTACTTGTGACAGGGCTTTAAATAGATCATCTTTTAGCTTTTCTGTGTCTAATTCACCTTGCTGATGGTTACACAAAATTTTCTGAACAAATTTATCCAATTCGTCAGATATCTGTGATTTGTATCTTTGATTTTCGGATTTATCACATGGTGAATATTTTAAGTTTATAAATGCGTCTGCCACTTTATCTTTTAATATTTCAAGTGAAGCTTGTTTACCTGCTGGTAAACAGGTAGGCAAGGGAAGTGAAGACGATATTTTATCGCGTAAATGCTGTTTATAAAGTTTACCAGCTAGTTCCTCTAACATCTTATTTCTTGCTTCCATTATTTTAAATATTAAGTCATTTTTGAGTGCCGGTAAGTATTTATTTAGCTCTGGATTTTCTGGTATTTCTTCTAATAAATTGTTTATTTCTTCTTTTAGTAAGTCCTGATACAAGGCCGAGTCATTAAAAATATTTGGGTTGATATTTAATTCACCGATTTTGTTTACAAGTTTACTTGCTAAGT
Organism: Keiferia lycopersicella; assembly: GCA_029255805.1. Lineage (NCBI taxonomy): Eukaryota > Metazoa > Arthropoda > Insecta > Lepidoptera > Gelechiidae > Keiferia > Keiferia lycopersicella. Next base: position 2,421,572 of record JARACZ010000023.1, read on the forward strand.
TTTGTTTCATAAGATTCACTTTTTCCGGGTTTCCGTCCACTGGCAGATTTTCGACCCAATCCTCAATGTAATCATATAACATGTCGGCAGGGCTTTTGTAGGGTTTGATATATTTTAAAGTATCTTCATATTCAATAGGAACGACAAGTAAAGCATTCTCTAATTTATTGATATTATCTTCAATAAATTTTACATCGGCTTCCATTTTAGGGTCTGTAATATTATATCTTAAAAATTCCCTTGCCTCTTCTTTGATTGCTTGCGAATGTTCAGGTAATGAAGGATGGAACTGGCTTCTAGCTTGTTTCAAACGTGATGTAAAGTTCTTCTTATTCTGATTATATAACTGCCTTTCCTGAGGATTTTTAGTCTCAATTGCTAGCTTTTTTGTCCAATCATCTACAACAGCATCAAGTAAATCCGGGAGCATCTTGTTTGGCTTCCCAGTCAAATCTTGGTACGCCTTTTGCGTATTTAAATATCTTATAATATTATTTGCCATATTATTTAAGATCTCTGCATCATTATTTAACTTAGAATCTACAATCAAGTTTTTCAAATCTTTTACGACTTGTTCTTGAACTAAGTCATCCATGTCTGCACCTGGTGTGAGTTTTGCAATAGCAACTGCTCTTTTTAACCCTTTGGCCATGTCTTTCGCTGTTGATTCCATTTGGACTTGTTCTTCAGGGGATGCTTTCTGATAAATTGGTGTTTGCTTCAGCCAGTTCTGTAAAGCACTTATCAAATTGTTTTCAGTTATTTCACTACTAGTGTCGTCTGTAAAACCGTCCTTCTTTAAATTTTTAAAAAGAGAGGATCCTAACTTTTTAACCTCATCTGAATCCAAATCTTCAAATAAAGACGGAAGTTCTTCATCTAAAAGGGCCCGAATTTTACGTTCACCATCAGGCTCACCCTTGACCTTTTCGATTCTTTTTGACAAATTTTTGAGACGGTCTTGAACTTCATCTTTTTCAAGATTTGGCTGTAAATGCTGAGGTAAACTGTCTACCCAACTCGTCATTTTGTCATTTAGTTCTTCATTATACGATGGACTTTTACTAGCTTCTTTTTGACTATCGCCTATGAAACTACCCTTCTTAAGTTTATTGAAAAGAGCGGATCCTAACTTTTTAACCTCATCTGGATCCGAATCTTCAAATATGGACGGAAGCTCCCTTTCTAAAAGGGCCCGAATTTTACGTTCACCGTCAGGTTCATCTTTGAGCTTTTCGATTCTTTTTGACAAATGATTGAGACGATCTTGAACTTCATCTTTGTCGATATTTGGCTGTAAATGCTGAGGTAAACTGTCTACCCAACTCGTCATTTTGTCAGCTAGTGCTTCATTATACGATGGACTTTTACTAGCTTCTTTTCGACTATCGCCTATAAAACCATCCTTCTTAATATTATCGAAAAGAGCGGATCCCAACTTTTTAACCTCATCTGAATCCAAATCTTCAAATATAGACGGAAGTTCCTCATCTAAAAGGGCCCGAATTTTACGTTCACCATCAGGCTCACCTTTGAGCTTTTCGATTCTTTTTGACAAATCTTTGAAACGATCTTGAACTTCATCTTTGTCAAGATTTGGCTGTAAATGCTGAGGTAAACTGTCTACCCAACTCGTCATTTTGTCATTTAGTGCTTCATTATACGATGGACTTTTACTAGCTTCTTTTTGACTATCGCCTCTGAAACTATCCTTCTTAAGTTCATTGAAAAGAGCGGATCCTAACTTTTTAACCTCATCTGGATCCAAATCTTCAAATATAGACGGAAGCTCCCTTTCTAAAAGGGCCCTAATTTTACGTTCACCGTCAGGTTCATCTTTGAGCTTTTCGATTCTTTTTGACAAATGATTGAGACGATCTTGAACTTCATCTTTGTCAATATTTGGCTGTAAATGCTGGGGTAAACTGTCTACCCAACTCGTCATTTTGTCAGCTAGTGCTTCATTATACGATGGACTTTTACTAGCTTCTTTTCGACTATCGCCTATAAAACCATCCTTCTTAAGATTATCGAAAAGAGCGGATCCTAACTTTTTAACCTCATCTTGATCCAAATCTTCAAATATAGACGGTAGTTCCTTATCTAAGAGGGCCCGAATTTTACGTTCGCCATCAGGCTCATCTTTTAACTTTTCGATTTTTTTTGACAAATGTTTGAGATGATATTGAACTTCCTCTTTGTCAAGATCTTGCTGTAAATGCTGAGGTAAACTGTCTACCCAACTCGTCATTTTGTCATTTAGTGCTTCATCATATGTTTGATTTTTACTAGCTTCTTTTCGACTATCGCCTATAAAACTATCCTGCTTTAGATTATTAATAAGAGCGGATCCTAACTTTTTAACCTCATCTGGATCCAAATCTTCAAATATAGACGGAAGTTCCCTATCTAAAAAGGCCCGAATTTTACTTTCACCATCGGGCTCATCTTTGAGCTTTTCGATTCTTTTTGACAAATGTTTGAGATGATCTTGAACTTCATCTTTGTCAAGATTTTGCTGTAAATTCTGAGGCAAACTGTCTATCCAACTCGTAATTTTGTCATTTAGTGCTTCATTATACGATGGACTTTTACTGGGTTCTTTTCGACTATCGCCTACCAAACTATCCTTCTTTAGATCATTGAAAAGAGTGGATCCTAACCTTTTAACCTCATCTGGATCCAAATTTTCAAACATAGACGGTAGTTCCTTATCTAAGAGAGCCCGAATTTTACTTTCACCATCAGGCTCACCTTTGAGCTTTTCGATTGATTTTGATAAATTTTTAAGACGATCTTGAACCTCATCTTTGTTAAGATTTGGCTGTAAATGCGGAGGTAAACTGTCTACCCAATTCGTCATTTTGTCATTTAGTTCTTCATTATACGATGGACTTTTACTAGGTTCTTTTCGACTATCGCCTACCAAACTATCCTTCTTCAGATCGTTGAAAAGAGTGGATCCTAACCTTTTAACCTCATCTGGTTCCAAATTTTCAAACATAGACGGAAGTTCCTTATCTAAAAGGGCCCGAATTTTACGTTCACCATCAGGTTCACCTTTGAGCTTTTCGATTGATTTTGATAAATTTTTAAGACGATCTTGAACTTCATCTTTGTCAAGATTTGGCTGTAAATGCGGAGGTAAACTGTCTACCCAACTCGTCATTTTGTCATTTAGTGCTTCATTATACGACGGACTTTTACTAGGTTCTTTTCGACTATCGCCTACCAAACTATCCTTCTTCAGATCGTTGAAAAGAGTGGATCCTAACCTTTTAACCTCATCTGGTTCCAAATTTTCAAATATAGACGGAAGTTGCTTATCTAAAAGGGCCCGAATTTTACGTTCACCATCAGGCTCACCTTTGAGCTTTTCGATTGATTTTGATAAGTTTTTAAGACGATCTTGAACTTCATCTTTGTCAAGATTTGGCTGTAAATGCGGAGGTAAACTTTCTACCCAGCTCGTCATTTTGTCATTTAGTGCTTCATTATACGATGGACTTTTACTAGGTTCTTTTCCACTATCGCCTACCAAACTATCCTTCTTCAGATCGTTGAAAAGAGTGGATCCTAACCTTTTAACCTCATCTGGTTCCAAATTTTCAAACATAGACGGAAGTTCCTTATCTAAAAGGGCCCGAATTTTACGTTCACCATCAGGCTCACCTTTGAGCTTTTCTATTGATTTTGATAAGTTTTTAAGACGATCTTGAACTTCATCTTTGTCAAGATTTGGCTGTAAATGCGGAGGTAAACTGTCTACCCAATTCGTCATTTTGTCATTTAGTTCTTCATTATACGATGGACTTTTACTAGGTTCTTTACGACTATCGCCTACCAAACTATCCTTCTTCAGATCGTTGAAAAGAGTGGATCCTAACCTTTTAACCTCATCTGGTTCCAAATTTTCAAACATAGACGGAAGTTCCTTATCTAAAAGGGCCCGAATTTTACGTTCACCATCAGGTTCACCTTTGAGCTTTTCGATTGATTTTGATAAATTTTTAAGACGATCTTGAACCTCATCTTTGTCAAGATTTGGCTGTAAATGCGGAGGTAAACTGTCTACCCAATTCGTCATTTTGTCATTTAGTTCTTCATTATACGATGGACTTTTACTAGGTTCTTTTCGACTATCGCCTACCAAACTATCCTTCTTCAGATCGTTGAAAAGAGTGGATCCTAACCTTTTAACCTCATCTGGTTCCAAATTTTCAAACATAGACGGAAGTTCCTTATCTAAAAGGGCCCGAATTTTACGTTCACCATCAGGCTCACCTTTGAGCTTTTCGATTGATTTTGATAAATTTTTAAGACGATCTTGAACCTCATCTTTGTCAAGATTTGGCTGTAAATGCGGAGGTAAACTGTCTACCCAATTCGTCATTTTGTCATTTAGTTCTTCATTATACGATGGACTTTTACTAGGTTCTTTTCCACTATCGCCTACCAAACTATCCTTCTTCAGATCGTTGAAAAGAGTGGATCCTAACCTTTTAACCTCATCTGGTTCCAAATTTTCAAACATAGACGGAAGTTCCTTATCTAAAAGGGCCCGAATTTTACGTTCACCATCAGGCTCACCTTTGAGCTTTTCGATTGATTTTGATAAGTTTTTAAGACGATCTTGAACTTCATCTTTGTCAAGATTTGGCTGTAAATGCGGAGGTAAACTATCTACCCAATTCGTCATTTTGTCATTTAGTGCTTCATTATGCGATGGACTTTTACTAGGTTCTTTTCCACTCTCGCCTACCAAACTATCCTTCTTTAGATCATTGAAAAGAGTGGATCCTAACCTTTTAACCTCATCTGGATCCAAATTTTCAAACATAGACGGAAGTTCCTTATCTAAGAGGGCCCGAATTTTACGTTCACCATCAGGCTCACCTTTGAGCTTTTCGATTGATTTTGATAAATTTTTAAGACGATCTTGAACCTCATCTTTGTCAAGATTTGGCTGTAAATGCGGAGGTAAACTATCTACCCAATTCGTCATTTTGTCATTTAGTGCTTCATTATGCGATGGACTTTTACTAGGTTCTTTTCCACTATCGCCTACCAAACTATCCTTCTTTAGATCATTGAAAAGAGTGGATCCTAACCTTTTAACCTCATCTGGATCCAAATTTTCAAACATAGACGGAAGTTCCTTATCTAAAAGGGCCCGAATTTTACGTTCACCATCAGGCTCACCTTTGAGCTTTTCGATTGATTTTGATAAATTTTTAAGACGATCTTGAACCTCATCTTTGTCAAGATTTGGCTGTAAATGCGGAGGTAAACTGTCTACCCAATTCGTCATTTTGTCATTTAGTTCTTCATTATACGATGGACTTTTACTAGGTTCTTTTCCACTATCGCCTACCAAACTATCCTTCTTCAGATCGTTGAAAAGAGTGGATCCTAACCTTTTAACCTCATCTGGTTCCAAATTTTCAAACATAGACGGAAGTTCCTTATCTAAAAGGGCCCGAATTTTACGTTCACCATCAGGCTCACCTTTGAGCTTTTCGATTGATTTTGATAAATTTTTAAGACGATCTTGAACCTCACCTTTGTCAAGATTTGGCTGTAAATGCGGAGGTAAACTGTCTACCCAATTCGTCATTTTGTCATTTAGTTCTTCATTATACGATGGACTTTTACTAGGTTCTTTTCGACTATCGCCTACCAAACTATCCTTCTTCAGATCGTTGAAAAGAGTGGATCCTAACCTTTTAACCTCATCTGGTTCCAAATTTTCAAACATAGACGGAAGTTCCTTATCTAAAAGGGCCCGAATTTTACGTTCACCATCAGGCTCACCTTTGAGCTTTTCGATTGATTTTGATAAGTTTTTAAGACGATCTTGAACTTCATCTTTGTCAAGATTTGGCTGTAAATGCGGAGGTAAACTATCTACCCAATTCGTCATTTTGTCATTTAGTGCTTCATTATGCGATGGACTTTTACTAGGTTCTTTTCCACTATCGCCTACCAAACTATCCTTCTTTAGATCATTGAAAAGAGTGGATCCTAACCTTTTAACCTCATCTGGATCCAAATTTTCAAACATAGACGGAAGTTCCTTATCTAAGAGGGCCCGAATTTTACGTTCACCATCAGGCTCACCTTTGAGCTTTTCGATTGATTTTGATAAATTTTTAAGACGATCTTGAACCTCATCTTTGTCAAGATTTGGCTGTAAATGCGGAGGTAAACTATCTACCCAATTCGTCATTTTGTCATTTAGTGCTTCATTATGCGATGGACTTTTACTAGGTTCTTTTCCACTATCGCCTACCAAACTATCCTTCTTTAGATCATTGAAAAGAGTGGATCCTAACCTTTTAACCTCATCTGGATCCAAATTTTCAAACATAGACGGAAGTTCCTTATCTAAAAGGGCCCGAATTTTTTGTTCACCATCAGGCTCACCTTTGAGCTTTTCGATTGATTTTGATAAATTTTTAAGACGATCTTGAACCTCATCTTTGTCAAGATTTGGCTGTAAATGCGGAGGTAAACTGTCTACCCAATTCGTCATTTTGTCATTTAGTTCTTCATTATACGATGGACTTTTACTAGGTTCTTTTCCACTATCGCCTACCAAACTATCCTTCTTCAGATCGTTGAAAAGAGTGGATCCTAACCTTTTAACCTCATCTGGTTCCAAATTTTCAAACATAGACGGAAGTTCCTTATCTAAAAGGGCCCGAATTTTACGTTCACCATCAGGCTCACCTTTGAGCTTTTCGATTGATTTTGATAAATTTTTAAAACGAACTTGAACCTCATCTTTGTCAAGATTTGGCTGTAAATGCGGAGGTAAACTGTCTACCCAATTCGTCATTTTGTCATTTAGTGCTTCATTATACGATGGACTTTTACTAGGTTCTTTTCCACTCTCGCCTACCAAACTATCCTTCTTTAGATCATTGAAAAGAGTGGATCCTAACCTTTTAACCTCATCTGGATCCAAATTTTCAAACAAAGACGGTAGTTCCTTATCTAAGAGAGCCCGAATTTTACGTTCACCATCAGGCTCACCTTTGAGCTTTTCGATTGATTTTGATAAATTTTTAAGACGATCTTGAACTTCATCTTTGTCAAGATTTGGCTGTAAATGCGGAGGTAAACTGTCTACCCAATTCGTCATTTTGTCATTTAGTGCTTCATTATACGATGGACTTTTACTAGGTTCTTTTCCACTATCGCCTACCAAACTATCCTTCTTTAGATCATTGAAAAGAGTGGATCCTAACCTTTTAACCTCATCTGGATCCAAGTTTTCAAACATAGACGGAAGTTCCTTATCTAAGAGGGCCCGAATTTTACGTTCACCTTCAGGCTCACCTTTGAGCTTTTCGATTGATTTTGATAAATTTTTAAGACGATCTTGAACCTCATCTTTGTCAAGATTTGGCTGTAAATGCGGAGGTAAACTGTCTACCCAATTCGTCATTTTGTCATTTAGTTCTTCATTATACGATGGACTTTTACTAGGTTCTTTTCCACTATCTCCTACCAAACTATCCTTCTTCAGATCGTTGAAAAGAGTGGATCCTAACCTTTTAACCTCAACTGGTTCCAAATTTTCAAACATAGACGGAAGTTCCTTATCTAAGAGGGCCCGAATTTTACGTTCACCATCAGGCTCACCTTTGAGCTTTTCGATTGATTTTGATAAATTTTTAAGACGATCTTGAACTTCATCTTTGTCAAGATTTGGCTGTAAATGCTGAGGTAAACTATCTACCCAATTCGTCATTTTGTCATTTAGTGCTTCATTATACGATGGACTTTTACTTGGTTCTTTTCCACTATCGCCTACCAAACTATCCTTCTTTAGATCATTGAAAAGAGTGGATCCTAACCTTTTAACCTCATCTGGATCCAAATTTTCAAACATAGACGGAAGTTCCTTATCTAAGAGGGCCCGAATTTTACGTTCACCATCAGGCTCACCTTTGAGCTTTTCGATTGATTTTGATAAATTTTTAAGACGATCTTGAACTTCATCTTTGTCAAGATTCGGCTGTAAATGCGGAGGTAAACTGTCTACCCAATTCGTCATTTTGTCATTTAGTGCTTCATTATACGATGGACTTTTACTAGGTTCTTTTCGATTATCGCCTACCAAACTATCCTTCTTTAGATCATTGAAAAGAGAGGATCCTAACTTTTTAACCTCATCTGGATTCAAATCTTCAAATATTGATGGAAGTTCCCTATCTAAAAGGGCCCGAATTTTACGTTCACCATCAGGCTCATCTTTGAGCTTTTCGATTCTTTTTGACAAAAATTTGAGGTGATCTTGAACTTCATCTTTTTCAATATTTTGCTGTAAATGCTGAGGTAAACTGTCTACCCAACTCGTCATTTTGTCATTTATTGCTTCATTATACGATGGACTTTTACTAGGTTCTTTTCGATTATCGCTTATAAAACTATTCTTCTTTAGATTATTGAAAAGAGCGGATCCTAACTTTTTAACCTCATCTGGATTCAAATCTTCAAATATAGATGGAAGTTCCCTATCTAAAAGGGCCCGAATTTTACGTTCACCATCAGGCTTATCTTTGAGCTTTTCGATTCTTTTTGTCAAAAATTTGAGGTGATCTTGAACTTCATCTTTTTCAATATTTTGCTGTAAATGCTGAGGTAAACTGTCTACCCAACTCGTCATTTTGTCATTTAGTGCTTCATTATACGATGGACTTTTACTTGCTTCTTTTCGATTATCGCCTATAAAACTATCCTTCTTTAGATCATTGAAAAGAGTGGATCCTAAGTGTTTAATTTCATCTGAATCTAACTCATCAAATATACACGGAAGTTTTTTATCTATAAGGGTCCGAATTTCACGTTCACCATCAGGCTCATTATTGAGCTTTTCGATTTTTGTTGACAAATCTTGGAGACGATCTTGAACTTCTTCTTCGTCAAGATTTGGCTGAAAATGCGCAGGTAAACTGTCTACCCAACTTGTCATTTTGTCATTTAATGCTTCATTATACGTTGGAGTTTTATGAGCTTCTTTTTGATTATCGCCAATAAAATTGTCCTCCTTTAATTTTGTGAAAAGAGCGGATCCTAAGTGTTTAACCTCATCTGAACCCAAATCTTCAAATATACACGGACATTTCTTATCTAAAAGGGCCCGAATTTTACGTTCACCATCGGGCTCACCATTGAGCTTTTCGATTCTTCTTGACAAATCTTTCAAACGTTTTCGAACTTTATCCTCATCAAGATTTGCATGTATATTTCTGGGTAGATTTTCTAGCCATTCCATAATATCTTGCTGCAATGCTTTATTGTAATGTGATTTACTCATAATGGACTCAAATTTTACATTGCTGGGTTTTATGTCGGGATCAATTTCTTTCCTGATTTCATGAACACTTGAATTAGGACTTGATTCGTTTTTCATCTGAAAGAAAACTTCCGATGGAGCCGTATTAAATAACCTTACAGACTTCTTTGGTTTTGAACAATTTAAATTGGTTTCATGGTCTTTTGAACATCCTGGTCTAGCTTTCTCTTTAGTGTGCCTATATGAATCGTTATCTTGGTTTTGAGACCGCAAATTTTTGATGATTTTGGAAATATGGTTTTGTTTTGTACATTCATCAAGTAGAGTAGAGCTACTGCATATGTCTTTAAGCCATTGATTTATTTCTTTCCTCATTGTTTCCCGTTTAATATTACTACAAATGTTTTTTTTCTGTATTGTGTACAACGTTTTGCTTAGTTCACTGATTTTTGTACGCTTTACTGGCATGTGTTCTTGACCCAACATGGGAATGCCATTCACCCATTCCCATATTATGTTTTCAATAGGTGTTACTTCGCTAACAGGTGCTAAAATAATCGTCAGATTATTTACTAATTTATTTACATATTTATTCATATCTCTCATTCTCATTCTAACTCTTTTCTTCTCTAAAATGTTTTCAAGGTGATATCTGATTTCATCTAGCATTTCCATGTTCATTAAATTATTATCTAGGGCGCCTGAAAACTTATCTCTAAGCATTTCAGCTAATTCGAAGCTTGCCTTTACAATCTCTTCTCTCTCTTTTCTATTTGTACTTGCTACTTGTGGAATGTCTTCTAACCAGCTGAGGACTTGACCCTGAAAAACTATAGAAATATTTGTTTTTTTCTCAGATTTTGAAACACTTTCTAATTATTTTGCAGTTATTGTATAAGTTCTTTTTAGTGACAAATAATTATCTATATTGTCAAATGTTATGTCAAGTTGATGTTTGATTCCAGTTATAATGTGTTTCCTTAAACCAATATTTTCAATGTCACATGTTTTAAGTAACTGCCATATTGAATAGTGATGTGCAACGTTAACGAATCCAAAGTTTGAATTCAGTTCAATGAGTCTAAATATTACTGAACTGATTTATTGATGGTTTTAGGAGTAAATACTCCTGAAATGAAATGAGAATGGTATTCATATCAACTATTTTTTAATGCAAATACTGCCTTTGACAATTTGATACAAGTGCGTAAGTTATTTTTTTAACTAAAATCCGATAATGTGTTTTAGGGCTAAAAATGCGCTGTGGGGATAGTCCGCGCGGGGAATCCGGGAATTTTAGCGTTGCAGATGCAGTGATTTAACCACTTAATAATTATATTTATATTCATTGATACTTTATTGCGATATGTGTCAACTATTCCCGCGTTTTTTATGTTTCCAAGTTACTCGCTAATGCCAATCATGTTGGGTACTCTATAAATTACGATGGCCATACTCATTCAGTTGAACTGATTCATTCTTTTTCAAGCACTACCTTGTCTCTTTAGTCTATGGAAAAAATTGTTGTTTATGGTTTGTTTACATTTTAGGTCAGTCTAAAATAAATGGACTTTATGTTGTATAGAAATTTCAATTTCCTTAAGAAATCAGTGGGAACATTGCTGTTTTCTACTAGTGGTTCAACCAATTTTTCGTTAGAATTTGCATTGATGTTCCTCTTTTTAGGTTCGGAATCAATGTTGGGTTTTATTTTAACAAGCATTATATTTTTGAAGATTCTGTTTAACAAGGTTAAGGAAAAGTAACCAAACATTTTTTCCTAGAAGTGTCGAAAAATAACGAGGTTCTTTTTTGTTTTTTTACAAAAACTTTTACAATGTCTACTTATCAATATCGCGGCCTTTTGACAAAGCGTGTCAATCTCTTTTGTTTTGTAATTTGTGGTAAATAGATTGGACGGAGTACCAAAAAATTATCGTACCATAAAACTGAACAACTTCTTTGAAGTCCATACATAAATCACGCATCTTTCCCGTTGAGGTAGGCAGACACTATTTCTATCCACTTGCTACGATCCTGGCACACTCCTTTCGCTTCTTCTACATTCATCAGTCTTTTCATGCACGCTCGTCGGTTCAGGGTATTTCTGACCTGACCTTTCTTAAAACGTCCCCGATTTGTTCCAGGTAGGCCTTCTTCGCGGCCTTCCCATTCCAACATTTTTACTAACACTCGACTTGTATATCTCTTTTGTTAATCTCCTTTCATTCATTCTCTCAACATGACCAAACCACTTTAGCATTCCCTTTTCACTCCCTGTCACTATATCTTCTTTTACGCCACAACGTTCTCTTATTACACTATCCGTATCCTATTATTCAATTTTACACCAATCATGCTTCTCAATTATCTCATCTCTACTGCATTTATTCTACATTCTTCTTTTGCCTTACCCAACTTTCACTGCCGCACATAAGTCCATGCAGTGAAATTCTTGCAGCTCCTATTTTTACACTTACTTTTTTTAAGAGTAGAAGCATGACGACACTCACGAAGGTTATTTTATATTTTGTTATTTTATTTACAGATTTTTTGACTTACATTTTATTGTGTACCTATATTTTATGCCTAGGAAATCGTAATCATTTAAATCAAAAATCAACTTAGCAATACAGAAATATGTAAGAACTTAGTGAATTGTGACACAAAATTATTAAAAAAAAAAAACGAATAGGGCTTAATATTAATATTGTTTTAATAGGCTGTTCAGCGTCCCACGTAATATTATAAGGCGTAAAAATATTAGCTGCAAATATTTTAAGGGGTGAATCAGCCTATGAAACTTAACAACTTCCCCAAGAAACATAGGTAGAAATTTGAAAAAAATTTTGGACCTCCCATACAAAATGTTGCAGCCGGGCGAGTCAGCTCTATAGGAGGTCCAAATTTTTTTTTATATTACGACCTAGGTTCCTTAGGGAAAGTGGTTCAGTTTCACACCTTAAAATATATTTGCAGCTGATTTTTTTGCACCCTGTATGCACAGATGGAATAGGAATGTGCACAGATGTGCTTCAAACGAATCGAAATAACTACTATAGAAAGTTCAAAATAAAAATACAAGGTGTCAAAAATGTGCCGCAAACATTTTAATGGGTGAATCAGCTCATGAAATTTTCCCCACAACTTTCCCCAAGGAACATACCTAGGTAAAAATATGAAAAATAAATTTGGGTCGGCCATACAATATTACTGACCAAGTCAATTTATATGGAAGGTCTTAAAAATGATCTCATATTTAGACCTGCGTTTCTTAGGGAAAGTTGTTCAGTTTCATAGTTTGCAGCTAATATAAAGATTTAGAAATCAGTACCTATTAGAATACATTTTTAGAATATGAACATTTTAATTTGTAACCACAGAAACTTATTCAGTCCAAAGAATTACTAATATTTTTTAGGAAATGTTGATTAGTTTCATAGGATGCAGAATCAGGAGCTTAATTTCTGAATTGACAGAAATTTACGTTGATTCCGTGAACGAAAATCCGTCGTTTACGATTTCATTTTCGCGCACTTTTGAAATAGTGGAAAGCTGTATCAACTGTCATTTTATTAAAATATATCATAAATGTTTCCGTTGTATGCAGAAATATACGTCGCCTCACAACCGACATACCTAACCTTACTAAGTTCACTGATTAATAAACCGGTTCTTGAGTTTGAGTGCAACGAAACGTGATTTAAAAAGGTAATGTAGTCTATGGTCGAATGCTTATCTGTCAAAGTAGGTTTGATGATCAGCAGTTTTGGCGAATAGTAGAGATTGGAAACGAGTGATTAGACCAATCTTTTTCCATTTCCGTGGACGATTTAAGTTCCTAAATGCCGATTTTAGTATTTTCGCACGCAATCAAAAACTAACAATTAGGACATTATGCTCCTTGTATTAAATTATCAAAATAATACATAAATACTTACTTGCAGTAAGGTCGTCGGCAGCAGTCATAGTATCCTGAAACATAAAAACACATTGTTATTAGGGATGCATCCGATACTGATACCGATATATCGGCGATACAGCAGGTTTTCAGATATATCGGTATCGGCGATATTTTTCTGGCCGATACAACGATACTGTTCGTTCCAATTACATGTTTTAAAAAAGTAATGTAAACGCGTTTTTTGTTTTTTCATTCTCGTTGCAAATGAAGCATGGACTATGCGCGGGGAAATCCCACGCCCACGCATATGTTCGGGGAAGTCCCGCCATCTCGCGCTTTATTTATTCAGTCATCTCTAACTTTCGCGAGACACACATGTTAGCTAATTTGACTGCTTTCGTGGGTAGAGATTTATAATATAAAGAAGAATTACATAATTGTTCAATAAGTTGTACAAACAGTACAATCATGTCAACTTCAAAACACAAAAGTTTAATAATAAAAGTTTAATATGGAATCATATTGAAATTTCGACATCTGATGATTCCAAAGTAATATGTTTGTATTTTTTTTAAAGCAATCAATCAACATGTCTACTTACATTTTATTTTACCTTTACTGAAATTGAATAAGTGTATCGGTATCGACGATATTTTTCTAAGAGTATCGGTATCGTATCGGCAAAAAGGCGTATTGATGCATCCCTAATTGTTATATTATGTTCCATATCACTTAGACGGCGGTCGTTCGTTACACAACCATGTCAGAAGCCTGCTACTTGTAGAAGGCGGTTGAAAAATTTAGAGACTAGGGTTCAACGGGTCGTTGGACGACTCGGTGTCCCCCACGAAAAGAGAGAGAGATATTATGTTCCATGCTTCGAAGTGCACGTTAAGCTATTTTCGCGGTCGCGGTCGCTGTCTCGTTTTACCCGACAGTCCTAGAAAGAGAGTTACGATTTTTCGTTATATGAATGTACGGGCCTACGGCCCAAACCATTGGGGCTATGTTAACTATTTGAGGTGTCGTTAGATTTTCCGTGTCATGCCGGCAGAGTAGAATGGCATCACCTCATCTCCTCCCGAGGGGGTTGTAGAAACAACCGAGACAACTCCACATTAAAGCCGGAACGGGATCTCCATCAAAAGGTCTATCCTCGATCCCGGTCGACCTGGATCCGCACGTACTCCTCGTTCCTGTGGAGTCAACCAGAAAGGCCGAGAGGGTGGCGCAGGTCCTAGGCAACCCTGCGTTTTCCATAATTGCGTCCAAGGTAACGCAGTGTCTATGCTCTTGCCTCAGATACTGATTGAATCGTCTGTCACGGGAGTATGAGGCCAGTGATGGCGTTATATCGGGCCATTCTTTACCGCTTGAAGTGAATGGTGTTCTCTCCTGTGCGCCAAGTAGCGGTCCAGGGTTTGAGGACACGCCCCCTGAATCGACATTTTAATTATTAATGTATTATCATATACACATCTGGGAAAAGTCCGACCCAAGCAGACCAGGGTCCTGAAGAACGGAAACTCCACTTTTTAACGTCAGGCGACCTCGACTCGTTGTTCCTGCGAAGTCAGCCAGGGAGGCCGAGAGGGTGGCTCAGTTCCTGGACAAGCCTGCGTTTTCCGAAACTGCGTCCCAGGCAACCTCAGATTACAGGCAACGCAGTGTCTATGGAGAGGAAACTTCACCCGCGTCAAGTCTTGCCTCAGACACTGATTAAATCATCTGTCCCAGACGTATGAGGCCAATGATTATGATGATGACACATCTGCTCACAGCAGTCCACTGCTGGACGTTAGTCCTCCCCCAGGATACTTCGTTCGCGCCACAAGGCATAATCTCTTTAGCCATCCAATAAATATTTGTCAGAGTAGCGATAGCGTCCGTATTTTAACAGCTGCTCACGCTATGCCTACCCCGAAAATTATAACCTGGTCCACCTGAATGGTATAGGACCACACAGCTCGGATGGAGAAGAGTCGACGGGCATGGAGAGTACTGGGGTGGCGACCAGAGCACGAGGTAGTCCACCGCAGCGCTGGTTGGATAACATCAGGTGGCATGGAGGTCAGGACAAGATGAGACAAGCACAAGATCGCCGGGAGTGGTAGAGAACAGAAGAAGCCTATGTCCAAGAATGGACCTCGAACAGGCCATGATGATGATGAAGAACTAAACGCTTCTCTATTACTTTAAATATGGCAACATTATTTTACAAACTCTGGCTCCGTCTAATTAGAAATACTACTTGATAACCCGTACAGATTAAGAAACGATCTGTAAATGGCGGCGGTTACCTAAGTGTGAGGGAGAAAGCATGAACGCCTGGTATATGCAAGAGCCTCAGTGAGAGAGAGAAAGCTTGACAATCGGCCGCCATTTACAGTTTCTTTATCTGTACGGGTTTTACATGTGGTGATTCTCACCTCGTTGTAATTGCACCCGTAGTTATCGAACCTGAGCTTCTGCTTGACGTAGCTGTTCATATCCGGCAGATATCTCACGTCTGATGAGCGGCCGAAGCTGCTTATATTGAGATAGTCGTATGAGGCGATGCCTTGTTCAGCTGGCGACCTTTTGGATAAGTATTAACTTTTTAAAAAAGAGAACTTACTTCAACGGACGTAAAATGTGCGAACCTCCAGTTTTTTGTCGGTTAATATGCCTAAAACTTTCTCCTAAGTACTTTTGTGAAAACCGCGCATCAAAATCGGTTCACCCAAACGCGAGATACATAAATACATGCAGGTCAAACTGAGAACCTCCTTTTATTTTGAAGTCGGTTAAAAGTGTATTAAATTCTTTTCTTTTTTCAAAAAATTCTTTTGGAGAGGAAAAGTCAAAAATTATTGCAGGTTTCATTTACTTGTTTTTTAGATTTTTATTAAATTTTTGTTACAAAGTTTATACAAAAAAGTGGAAAAACATTCACGCTAGGTTCATTTCTGTTTGTCTGAAATTATTTTTGGTGTACTAAATCAACTATACGTATAGATGACTGCAGTATTTTTCAACAAGAGAAACGTTATTTTATTTTATAATTATTAGTCTAGTCGCTAGATAGATGGCGCTGTGCTTGGTATGTTACCGCAAAGAATGGAACGTAATATAATTTTTTGTTTTTTTGAAACTTGGTCTCCGACTCATATGTCAGTGCATGTTAGACTGTCAGTCAGTGTTGCAATGTTTTTTTAGTGTTTTGGCTTTGGAATCTACACTGGCATGTAGTAACATAGTCAGTTCAACGCCATCTATCGAGTTCTTGAAATACTATTTTTTTAAAATTCTCAAAATGAAAACCTCCTATTATTTGTTGAAACAGGCTTATTTCTTATGTTCCCTAGACCCCTGCACCATATTTCAGTATTTTTGTGTATTCTCTAGATTAAAACACCGACTTACTCGTCATTTCCCTCACTCTTCGCTGGACTGAATGCCCGTATTTTTCTCGTGGGCTTCTTAGAGACCCCAGCGTCGTGTTTGGAAGACCTGTTGGCCCTGGTGTAGGTCTGGACGTTCTTGTGCGAGCACTTGGGCGACGACTCGCGAGAAGATTGGACTCGTTTAGACATTGCGGCTTTTTTTGCATCTGGGGAATTAAATCACATACATATATCACGCCTTTATCCCTTGCGGGCTAGGCAGAGCGTTTGCAACCGTAAAAATGCGTTCGCTATCGCCACGTCTGTCAATTTTTTAAGAGCAACTTACTATTTTTGGTTTGCGTGTGGACCAAAAGGCGTTGTATGATATCAGTCGATGAAGGGCGATCAGCTGACGGGTACTTCCTCAGGGACTGCACGAAGGCGTCAGATATCCTCAGGTCCCGCCCGTTGGGTGATGGGGAGCCTTGGAAATCAACACAAAAAGAGTATGTATTTCACTGTAATTTTATTGATACTACACCTACATAGAAAATGCCTTATAGCTATAAGAAAAGTAGAGAGGAACGTGAGTCATTGTTCACGTTTCAATTTGGGAGACGAAACATACAAATCACGTTTCTCCCCAGGGGAGATAAGATGCAACTGTCAAAGTTACGTAAAAACGTAACGCAACGAACGTAAATCTTATATTTTTCCAGGCAAAAATTAAATAGAAGACTTGGCGGAATTAATTATTGTTCGGGATGAACAATGATTTTTATGGTGCAGAGAAATTAAAGATGAGATACTTTTGACAAACTTGTATTACTTGAAGTTACAATAAATTAGCAATAGTGAATGCGTGTGCTCGGCGTTTGAGATGTGCCGCAAAGAAGCGAGAGGGGCGCGCGCAGCGGCGTTTTATGCAGTTTCCTCGCCTCCCTCAACCCGCGCGTCGTGGTCAGCGCTGTCCGCGCAGACAATTATTGTTTTTGCTTTGTACGATATTATTAAAAAACAATACCGCCCGAATTCACTTCGGATTTTTCATGTAATTTTTTAGGTTTATTGAACTGTTGTTTTTCGGTGAGAGCGTTGGTGGCCAAGTGGTTAGGACACCGGTTTTACAATCGTGGGACCCGAGTTTGATCCCCGCCATGTACCAATGTGTTGTTACTCACGTACATTTACCGACTGCTCTTACGGTGAAGGAAAAACATCGTAATGAAACCCACATTCAAATAAAATTTGAATTCAGATAATGTTTGAATGTGACTTAACCTAGGATTCGGGCCAGGTTAGCCTTCGATGCAGAGGTCAGATGGCAGTCGCTCTGTGTAAAAACTTGGTTCCACGTCAAATCCCCTAGGTTAGGTAGCCGACCCCGACAGAGAACGGGACAAGGCAACGACAATGATGATTGAACTGTTGTTTTTCCTTTCCTGTTTCTTTTATATATACACTAGGAACATAAAATTCCTAAAGTATACATACATTGTGCACATTCGTGAATCTACTTGGATTTATATTTTGTAGCCTAAAATGTGTCCTACTGCAGGGCAAGAAGGCCTCCCCTCTTTTTCGCTAGGTTTCTCGCTCATAACCCTCTGATGTCCATTGCTCGCAAAAATTGTCAATTTCGTCCCGCCATCTTGTGCATGGTCTACTTCGCCGTCGGTGACCATCTTCCGGGATCCATTCTGTGGCCATCCTGGCCCATCTTTCGGAATCCATGCGGATGACATTTCCTGCCCTTAGCCAGTAGTTTTTCGGGCGACGTCTGCTACGCCTGTTCGGGTGCGAAGCTCTGTGTTGCGAATACGATCGGTTTCTTTTAACTTGTAGTATACTTCGCTCCATAGCGCGTTGGCAAGCCTTGAGTTTGAACTTTTGAGCTTGGGCCAATGACCATGTCTGTGCACCGTAAGTCAGGATGGGCAGAATACACATGTCAACGAGCCTTCGCTTTAATGTAATGTTGCCCTTCAGTAGCTCTTTCATGGACCAGAAGCTATTCCAGGCGTTTTGTACTCGTCTTTCGACCTCTTTGTCTTGCCAGTTTCCGAAAGTTGCTATCTGGCCCAAGTAGATGTATTCGTTGATATAATGCATGGCCTGCCCATCCAACTCGATCTTACTTTTTGTGCTATTGGACATTATTTGGGTGCGGAGTTGGAAATAAAACTATTAAAATCTTCGAAATCTACACACCCGCGGCGCGGTTGGCGAAATTGGAGTTGTAAGGCGCATCCCTTACTGGACTCGTCCAGATCGGCCGCGTTGGCTCCGTCACCTGCGAACAGATCAAATTGGAGCGCAAAATTGACATACAACTAACAGTTTACAAGTAATATATCTGCATCACTCAGCAAGTAAGGAACAATAATATTTTGTTGAAGTTAGTAAAGGTTACCAGCTCCAAGACCAGTCCAGGAGAATGACAACTCCACATTTAACCCGGAACGGTGTCTTTGTTAGGTGCGTGTGACAGAGGTCTATCGTAAGGTAGACCCCAGCAGCCGACCTGGCGCCGCACGTATCGACTCGTCGGTCCTGTGGAGTCAGTCAGAGAGGCCGAGAGGGTGGCGCAGGTCCTGGGCAACCCTGTGGCAACCATAATTGCGTCCCAGGCAACGCAGTGTCTGGTGCTCTTGCCTCAGACACTAATAAAATCGTCTGTCGCAGACGTATGAGCTAGGCCAGTGACGAGTATAGTTTAGAAAGAGTGATGGATGAAGGAAGCCCGTTGGCCGAGAGACGATGGAGAAAGAGATAAGGTTAGCGCTACCCGCCTAGTTGGATGTTTGGACATTTTTTGAAGTTGTATATGTAGGACTCCTTAACAAACACAGAATAAAACTTCAGGATTCAAATACTGAAAACTTCAGGTATATTTTTCACGTGATATCCGTTAACACAACCGATCGGCCGTCACAGCCGTCCCTTCTTACTCCCACCAAAAGATGACAACTCACGTGCTGCCTTCCCATTGGTCGGCCTTAAAACGCACCGACCAATACCAAAGCAGCAGTGTTAATTTTATCTTTTTGTTTTCTGCCGAGAATTCAATCGACCCTAACATATAATATAAAACAGCGATCGGCAAAAACACTTCGATACCGCGTTTCTGGACTTAAATGTGGAGCGCATACGCGCCGCCACAGTATCCGTTTAAAAACTGTCACCAGCATTTATCAGGTCATTCGTAGTCTGAGCGTCCTAGATGATAAGCAATCATAGTTTAATACAAACCCCGTGATATCTATGAGCGCTTGGGTAGAGTACTACAGGTGGTCTCGTGTTCATGACAGTAGGACCTGCAAATAATAGAAATATTTGACACTGACATCGAGCGTTGGTGGTCAAGTGGTCGGGTCGGGACACCGGTCTTGCCCGGAGGTTTTCTTTTTGAGAACAAAAGCAAAGCTAGTATTCCAAGAACTCGATAGATGGCGTTGAACTGACTATGTTACTAGATGCCAGTGTGGACTCCAAGGCCAAAAGAAAAATAAACATTGCAACACTGACTGACAGTCTGGCATGCACTGACAATTTGGTTCCAAATGAATCCGAGTCCAAGTTTAAAAAAAAATGTAAATATTACGTTGCGTTCTTTGCGGTAACACACCAAAGACAGCGCCATCTATCCAGCGACTAGAATAATAGCTAAAAAAAAACTTTGAGACCCGAGTTCGATCCCCGCCACAAAAGTGTTTTTAGTCGCGTACATTTACTGACTGCTCTTACGGTGAAGGAAAAACATATCGTGATGAAACCCAGATTCAAATGAAATTTCGATATTTAAACGTGACTTAACCTAGGATTCGGGCCATGTTAGCCTTAGGATGGCAGAGGTCAGATGGCAGTCGCTCTGTGTAAAAACTTTGTTCCACGTCAAATCTCCTAGGTTAAGTAGCTGACCCCGACAGAGAACGCGATAAGGCAAAGAAAATGATGATCAAGTCTGCCAAGGAGCTCTATTTCTGAAACTTCGTAATTCTGTTCCGTGCACAGAAGTCCGGAACCACACGTTTTGAAATTTCTATTACTCGATTTTTATATCTAAGGGTTATACACAAGGGTTCATTGGGTCGTTGGACGACTAGGTGTCCCATAATATATAATACCATACATACTCGTAATACTCGTTCTTAGGTAATTTAGTCGGTCATTCAGCTGCTGCGTGTCGAGGGTAGTGGATCTGCGGACTGGTGAAGTCTGACGCGACTGCAGCGGGGACCAGTCACGGGACCCGTACGCTTTCTGAAGCAAAATTCTTGTCTAACTAAAGTTTTTATTTTTAGTGACACCTAGTATCGAAAAGAAGAACCAAGGCCATTATTAGAGGTGCAGCTATTTGACCATACAGGGTTCATGTTGGTACAATATTGTTATATAAGATAAGACCTATGTAAACCCATGAGACAATAAACAACTGATTACTGATTAGAGGTGCAGCTATTTGACCAAAGATGGCGCTATTTACCGGAAACCCCCAAACATTAACTACATTACAGGGGGTTCGGTGACTATACAGATTCAAATATTGATTACACAGACTATGTTAGTAGATTTTTCATAGTTATCATCTAAAGGGTTGTCACTGTCCAATTACCTATTTTTAATGAGTACCGAGTTTTATTTTATTCACAAACCTGATAGGTGCTGACGTAAGCGTCGTAACTGTTGACGGCGGTGGTGGACCGCGAGCGTATGGGACCGTTGCCCTGGGCCTGTGTGGTCGGAGGCTGCAAGGTCTGGGCAGCCGACGACTCTGTGGCCATGCGGGGAAAGATATTGTATAGGGTTATTTTTTTGTCAGCAGACACACTTAGTAGGGTGATAAAACTCATGATTCTGAATACTTTTACTATGGGCCCAAAAAAAAATTGGGTGTTCCATAGTACTTAACCGGACAAAATGTATGGAAGACCCAATTACTTTTTTGGGATTTCGCAGGTGGCTAAGCGAGTTCGAGTTTTTACTCTAAAAACAACTTTTTAGCTCGAAATACGAGTAATGAGTGGTACATACTGATGTATTGCGAGCGAAGCGAGCCCGCAAATTCAAGTTGAAACGTTAGTAAGTTAGGTTACTCGTATTGCAAGTGAAGCATACTCTTCCGTGTCGCTAGCGAAGCAATTCGTTTGACGACTCAGTGTTCCAAGAAGACGACGAATTGAAATAGCTTTTATTACCATGTGTGTTCGTCCGCACGGTGACAGTCAGCCCAGCGTCGTCCACGCCTCTGACGATGGCCACCACACCCTTATTCATGCGAAGGCTTCGAGAGTCAGTCATCGTCCCAAGCGCTCACGATATTCTGAACCAAAAGTACTTATTTTATATTTTGATTTTTTATTCAATCCTGATACATATAATGAAAAGTCTGTGTGCAGTATTGATCCCCTAACATGGGAATCAATAGCTAAAAAACGCCTGGAGTGACGTCTTGTAAGGTAAAATACCGACGCCATGAAAAAGTCGCGCCATGAACTCGACAACAACTCTATATTAAAAGAGACAACGGCTGTAACATGCCACTATAGCGGCGGCGCGTGCTCACTTGTCCGAAGTGTTCAAGGACCTGGCCAAAATTGGCTGCTGCAGCCACATGCGAGCACACGATCCCGCGAACCAACGAGAAGCCAGCTGCTGAGCCTGTCCAGCAGTCGCTGTAGCCGAAATTGGCTCGGACACATTATTATTATATAAAAAGTCTGTGTAGCGCTAACCCAGACTAGGCGCGCATACTCAGGATAAAACCAACGAAGTCAGGCCTGAAGCAGCCCTCGTTGAAGTTATCGAGTGCGGGCCTGGGAACAAACAGACAATTTATACATACACATATACACACAAATCACGCCTTTATCCCTTAGGGGGTAGGTAGAGCGTTGACGGTCGTAAAGTGAAATGTCGAGCTCGCTTCGCTCGCAATACGTGTATTGTTAATTTAGCGCATTGTGGCTTTTGTCGTGCCTTTTTAACGCAATAATGTGGAGCTAGATGTGGCTCCTTTTGGTTGTGAAATTTCGAGCTCGCTTTGCTCGCACTACGTGTAGTGTTGCTGGAGCTCGAATTCTGAACCGTCGTACTTTGATTCCGTGCACGGAAATCCGCATCGACTTAACCACACAATATATAAAATTTGACATCCCCCCCTACCTTTTCCAAACGAGAGATAACCGGACAAATACAAAAATATATTTACTTACATTATACCCAACATGAATTTGAAGTAATATTTCGTATTAGAGCCGAAATAGTATAAAAACTAAGTAATTTTTTAAAATATTTTCTATATTTACATGTTACATGAATGACGCAAAAAACGTCTCAATTTTGAAAAAGATTTGACAACTACGTTTGAAAAGGGACTCTGCAAGAAGACTAGCAATAAGAAGTTTTGAAAACTGATGTCATGGACTGGACTTTACTTGAAAATATTATTGTTTTATCTGTCAATGGAAGACGTATTTTGAATTACATATTTTTATTTTATATTTACTTGAGTCTTCAGTGCTTATTTTCGATAGCAATTTCATCAATTAAGTGCTCGTATTGCAAACATTGAATGAAGAGTTGAAGTTGAAGATTTTTCGCCACATTTCCGGATGGTATAAAGAGGAGCCCTTCAGACCCCGTAGATGACACTATCACCCTACACCCTACACCCCGTCCAGCGCAGCTACTGCGCTGGAATCTCTTCTCACTGACACTGGCAGAATTACCCTTAATAGGGTAGATGTCCATTGAGATGTCCATGCATCCATACATACACATCACGCCTTTATCCCTTGCGAGGTAGGCAGAGCGTTAACGGCCGCAAGAATACGGTCACTATCGCCACGTCTGACATTTTTGAGGATTGTTTTCCAATGTTGTTTCAGAAAACATAATATTCATTAATGAATTTAATCAATTAATTAATTATATTCTAGATGTCCATTTTATTAATTATTAAAAATGATAAGTAAATGTACTCCCTGCGGTTGTGCAGAACTCTAGCATGAGCTCAGCAATATCAGCATCGTCACATTTTACTCTGCTTTGCATGTGATAGATGAGCGAAAACACTGAAACGCGTAAGTTTTGTCATAACGCCATCTGTTGTTGAGTTGACGCTCTAAAATAGCGTTGCGCCATCTCATGGTTAGCAAAGTTACTAAAAATAGTGAAAATGTTCTATAGGTGCATGCATTCTATAGGTCCATTATTTATCTAGTCAACCTATTATTGAAGTAATGGTACTATGGAGAATACAAATTTAAGTATTTGCACTAGTTCCATTAACATATACATATTATAAAAATGGAACTATTGCGAAAAAAAATTCGCAGTGGTACCATCATGGAACTAGGGAATGGAACTAATGCGAACGAAGGGCAGAATGGGCAGCAGCCCAAAAACACCTCAAATACTTATGCCCAGTAAAAGGCTTCGTACAATTTTGTCCCTTTTGCGGTAGAAGTGAGTGGCGCTTGGTGTGCAGAAGCAAGGGAATTTATCAGGCAGTTAGGGCAGCGCCTCAGGAACAATAGCGCAGAACCCCGCGCCGGATGGTTCCTGGTGCAGGCGCCGTGCAGCGCATATCGCTGGCAATTCAACGCGGAATTCAGCGTTATGGGCACAATTGTACCGGGAACCATTCGGGGCTGGCACTTTGATTAGGTTAATTTAGTATAAGGTGTACAGATGTATATTGTATGTAAAATTGTAAACTGTTTGTAAAGGGCTTTGCAGGAAATGTATGGAGCATTTGTGCCTTTTCTTTTAATGCCAATTATTGATTGTCAACGAACGCCACCCTGATAGATGTGTAAAGTACGGAAGTACTTTACAATACTTTTTGTACGGAAGTACAAACAATAATTCGTATGACAGCTCAGCTATCAAGTGTAACCATTACGAGATAAGCCTCAAAACGTTACGACAGTTTTATATGAAAAACTTCTTTTTTTAAACTGTCAACGACCACCGCCCTATTAGTAATGTTTTGAAGTAGTCAACTTCCGTACATTTGTGTACGTTACACGTACGTTGTGTACGAGAACTTTCATACAATATTTTTTATGACAGCTCAGATGTGAACCATTAAAATATTTGCGCTTCAAAACATGACGACAGTTTTGTATGAAAAACTTCTTTTTTTAAACTGTCAACGAACACAACCCTATTAGTTGTGTAGAGTAGTACTTCCATACAAACAGTATTATGTATGACAGCTCGGCTGTCAAGTGTAACCATTAAAAGATATACGCTTTAAAACGTTACAACTGTTTTATATGAAAAACTTCTTTGCTTATAACTGTCAACTAACGCCGACCCATGAGACGTGTAGAGTACTTCCATACAAACAATATTTTGTATGACAGCTCAGCTGTCAAGTGTAGGTAACCATTACGAGATAGCTTCAAAACATTACGACAGTTTTATATGAAAAACTTCTTTTTTTAAACTGTCAACTAACACCATCCTATTAGTTGTGCAGAGTTTGTGGTAGAGTACTTCCACACAAACAATATTTTGTATTATATTGTATTAGCAAAGAATACCTAATAACTATAGCTAGCTACCTACTCGGTATTAGAGTGTGTGATTAAAATTAAAGAATACATGTGTTATGTACTTTTATATTTTCAAAAAACAAAAATACCGTAATGAAAATTTATATTCATATAATAAAGTCATTTAAAAAACAATCGACAAAAAATACATGATTTGGTAGGAAAAATGCACAAAAAGTATGTAAGGCAAAACTACGTTATTGTTATTTCGGTAAAGACAGAAAGTAGAAAATTTGTCAAGAGGAAGGGTGAAAAGTGGCCAAGAACGTGATGCAAGGGCGTATTTACGATACAGGCAGCGGCCTCATCACCTATCGGTCTTAAAACGGCAGCGGCAGATATTTTCCTGGTAGGTTCCTAGCGGCCATTGCCTCAGGACCGGATTTAGCAAACGTTGGTGATAATCTCGATTTCGTCATAATAACCATACTCCATTATTTAGATGATTATTGTTAACAAACAAAACCTTGTACTAGTTCCACTTTTTATTTTCATTACCCAACCGGTTTCGCTTAAGTAAGCGCCATCAGGGGTACGTAGTAGGTACACACATTGCTTACGGATCTAGATTCAAATCTGTAACCTGATTAAGGAAACTGAACCTACAGGGATCCTAAAAGACCAAACATTTTATGAAAGAACCACCGTACGGTATACATACAGTACCCGTCGAACTTCTTGGCTTTCGCGCGAGGTGAGTGGAGCAAGTGCCGTCCCGCATTTGCCGACCTAACTTTGGTAGTGCGGAGCGTGACGGCACTTGCCCCACCACTCGACGGGTATTGCATGTATATTGAAGGGTGCCAATGTGGAAATTGAAATTTTACTATTTCATTGTTTTTATTACATGTAGTCAGCAAAACTAAGTTTTCGGGTTCCTATCTATCAACAATTTTAATATTAGCTAACATAATAAAGTTTTTGGTTCTTCAACCGGCGAAACGAAGTTCGCGGGCACCAGCTTGTTATAATATAATCGAATAAAAACAATTAATTGGAAGTGCAATCCAACCGGAAGCTCACTCGACTCACTGCCAAATAATTGTTTTTATTTGATTATATTATAATTTCTTCTTTTCGTGTGAGACACCGAGTCGTCCAACGACCCGATGAACCCTAGTGTCAGAATTTTTCAACCGCCTTCTACAAGTAGCAGGCTTCTGACATGGTTGTGTAACGACCGCCGTCTAAGTGATCATAGACAGCAACCGGGACCTACGGCTTAACGTGCCATCCGAAACACGGAACCATCTTACTTACGGACAATCGGGTGGTTCAGCCCGCAATGTCCTAACCAGACTGGGAACAAATTCACAAAGTGATAACTATCAACTTTGTGAGTGACCCACCGAGAATCGAACCCGGAACCTTCTGCGTCAAAGGCAGTCGCACTACCACTGCGCCACATCGGTCGTCAATATATTATAATATGAATCTAGTTCCGTATGCAATGTGTGTACTACTACAGATAATAGTGGTTGAGTTCTGGTCCGAATTAATATAATAACGCCAAAGCCGATCGACACGACAAAAAAAAAATATAATACTACTAGAGTGGTACAGATACGTAACGTCTTACGAGGGGTCGGTTCCCCTAATGGCTATTGGCAGGCTATTTGAGATGTCGACTCAGCGCATGCGTTGCTAGGTTATTTATTGGATATTTCGTATTGATATCATTTGTATTGATAAATATTGCAAAAATGTGAATAATTTCGCGTTTTTACCGTCTCGAAAACATCTTAAATGATGTATTTATAATTTTCCAATACTATATTTTTGTAAATTTGCCTTTATTTCGGATTCTTTTAAGTTACATTCGCTACCCGTATCGCCATCTATTGATTATTTTTTGGACTAATTACCTTTAGTTAAGAATGAGAGCCCGCGAAACCGGCTGGGTAATGAAAATAAGAAGTGGATCTAGTACAAGGTGTTGTTTGTTTACAATAATCACCCATAAATCAACCAGCTATCTTTACGACCGATGTGGCGCAGTGGTAGTGCGACTTCCTTTCACGCAGAAGGTTCCGGGTTCGTATCTCGGTGGGTCACTTGAAATTGTTCCCAGTCTGGTTAGGACACTGCGGGCTGAACCACCCGATTGTCCGTAAGTAAGATGGTTCCGTGTTTCGGATGGCACGTTAAGCCGTAGGTCCCGGTTGCTGTCTATGATCACTTAGAAGGCGGTCGCTATACAACCATGTCAGAAGCTGAAGACTTAAAGAAGGTGGTTGAAAAATTCTGACACTAGGTTTCATCGGGTCGTTGGATGACTTGTGTGTCCCACATGAAAAGAGAGAGACCAGCTATCTGCCAAACTCGGCCCTGTCGGCAGGGTAGTGTAAAATCCATTGTTACCTCAATAGTTCTTGAACCTCACTGTTAGAGGAATGCCGAGTTCGCTTTGTTAGATTTTTGTTGGTGTGGCGCAATATAGTCCTTTTCTAATTTTGTAGACCCCGTGCGCACCGGCATCTTTTTCGTCGCAAGATAGTCGGAAATCCCTTTCACTCTCGTCGGCTGGAGAGAAGTCCGACCGTCGCCTGACCAGAGAACAATAGTGCACGCATAGGGTTGAAGTGAAAAGAACGCCACACTTCGCTCGCAACACTCCCAACAGTAATAAAGCTGTGTGTGTGATCTTACTTTTTCACCGAGAAACTACCAGCAAAAGGAATCTAAATACGCCACGAATACGATTAGATATAAAGTGGCTACAAGCATAAAGTATATTGATTCTTTATCCTTATAGCCTATATCTAATCGCATTCAGTGATTGAAGAACATCGGGCTTGGGTGCGGGCAGGTGCTCCCGCAAGCTTGGCACATATCGTAATATCTATTTTTATGTCCCTTACAACTTACTAATACCTTGTCCTTGCAATTACATTTATTAACATCCTTTCCCAAAAAACTGAACCCTTCCCTGCGCAACCGATATCTTGAAGGATTACAAACGTCTTCACGTTCTTTACAACACCTATCCGATTCAATTTTTTGAGACTTAATGCGGGGCCTCCTATTTCTATCCTCGTAAACCTCTTGGCTCTTACGATAGATTCTGTCATATCTACTCGGGCCAGGTTGACCTGAGAAACATTCTTCTTCACTCGAAATTACGTCATCAGCGTAGCGGTTTTTCTGAGACAACCTTGAATTTGTATATGGACTTTGTTGTTCTTGTAATGGTCTTGCAAATGAACTATACGTCCCAGGTAGGTCTACTAATTGTGAATATGGATCAAAGGGCCCTCCATTAGCTTCAACCAAAGGTGAGTTAGTTTGTACTCCTTGCTCAATACCTTCACGAGGATCAAGACTCTCCCAAACAAATTCTTTGAGTAAAACTTTAGGTTGTATTTGACATGGACCTACATTAAATGTCATACAAGAAGCATCCCTGGTTTCAGGCATTGCTGAACAAGACTTCGGTGCTGTAACTCGTTTTAAGGGAATAGGTCTTTTACAAACATGGTTATGTCCCCTGAAGTTAGTTTGGCTACAGGTACATGGGGGGATTACGCTCACATCTTTATTGCATTTTTTCCCTCGTCTTATTTTGATTCTGTTCAAATGATCTTGGTCTTCGATGCTTAAAGTAGTTGGATAGCGGCTGCAAATGTCGGCAGTTGGAACTTTTGATTGACATCTTCGAGGTGAGAAGACGAACGTTCTAGATTGCTCTGTATGCTTAAGAATACGCATCAATTTTTTGACTAAATCTGGTATATGGGATTCTTGGCTTTGTTTCAATAAAAGCTTGTTCAAAAATCTAGTTATTTCTTCATTCATTTCGTGCACGCTGTCTATGAAATCAGTTGATTGCTTCTGCGTTTCTATGTCATGCAATCGCTTCGCTAAGACTGAAGCCAACTTAAATCTATGTAATTTTTCTACAGGCGTTTCATGTCGCAGAGGTAATTCTCGCATCCAGTCATATATCAGTTCTCTTATTCGTGCTTGTTCTATTTCTGATTTCATGGCATCATCTCTGGGTACCGCAACTTTTGACAGGGCTTTAAATAGATCATTTTTTAGCTTTTCTGTGTTTAATTCATCTTGCTGATGGTTACACAAAATTTTCTGAACAAATTTATCCAATTCGTCAGATATCTGTGATTTGTATCTAAAATTTTCGGATTCATCACATGATGAATAATTTAAGTTTATAAATGCGTCTGCCACTTTATCTTTTAGTATTTCAAGTGAAGCTTGTTTACCTGCTGGTAAACAGGTAGGCAAGGGAAGTGATGACGATATTTTATCGCGTAAATGCTGTTTATAAAGTTTACCACCAAGTTCCTCTAACATCTTATTTCTTGCTTCCATTATTTTAAATATTAAGTCATTTTTGTGCTCTGGATTTTCTGGTATTTCTTCTAATAAATTGTCTATTCCCTCGTTTAGTAAGTCCTGATATAAGGCGGTGTCATTAAAAATATTTGGGTTCATATTTAATTCACCGATTTTGTTTACAAGTTTACTTGCTAAGTTTTGTTTCATGAGATTCACTTTTTCCGGGTTTCCCTCCACTGGGAGATTTTCGACCCAATCCTCGATATAATCATATAACATGTCGGCAGGGCTTTTGCTGGATTTGATATCTTTTATAGTATCTTCAATAGGAACGACAAGTAAAGCATTCTCTAATTTATTGACATTATCTTCAGTATATTTTGCATCGGCTTTCTTTTTAGAGTCTGTAATATTATATCTTAAAAATTCCCTTGCCTCATCTTTGATTGCTTGCGAATGTTCAGGTAATGAAGGATTGAACTGGTTTCTAGCTTGTTTCAAACGTGATGTAAAGTTCTTCTTATTCTGATTATATCTCTGCCATTCCTGTGGAGTTTTAGTCTCAATTGCTAGTTTTTTTGTCCAATCATCTACAACAGCATCAAGCAAATCCGGGAGCATCTTGTTTGGCTTCCCAGTTAAATCTTGGTACGCCTCTTGCGTATTTAAATATCTTATAATATTATTTGCCATATCATTTAAGATTTCTGCATCATTATTTAATTTAGGATCTGCAATAAAGTTTTTCAAATCTTTTACGACTTGTTCTTGAATGAAGTCATCCATGTCTGCACCTGGTGTTAGTTTTGCAATAGCAACTGCTCTTTTTAACCCATTGGCTATGTCTTTCGCTGCTGATTCCATTTTGACCCGTTCTTCAGGGGTTTCCTTCTGATACATTGGTGTTTGCGTCAGCCAGTTTTGTAAAGCATTTATCAAATTGTTTTCAGTTATTTCACTGCTAGTGTCGTCTATAAAACCGTCCTCCTTTGATTTATTGGAAAGAGCGGATCTTGACTTTTTAACCTCATCTGGGCCCAAATCTTCAAATATAGACGGAAGTTCTTCATCTAAAAGGGCCTGAATTTTACTTTCAGCATCAGGCTCACCTTCAAGCTTTTCGATTCTGTTTGACAAATCTTTGAGACGATCTTGAACTTCATCCTTGTCAAGATTTGGCTGTAAATTTTCAGGTAAACTGTCTACCCACCTCGTCAATCTGTGATTTAATGCTTCATTATTCGTTTGATTTTTATTAGCTTCTTTTTGACTTTCATCTTTAAACTCGCCCTCCTTTGAATCATTGGAAAGAGCGGATTTAGACTTTTTAACCTCATCTGGGTCCAAATTTTCAAATATCGACGGAAGTTCCTGATCTAAAAGGGCCTGAATTTTACTTTCAGCATCAGGCTCACCTTCAAGGTTTTCGATTCTGTTTGACAAGTCTTTGAGACGATCTTGAACTTCATCTTTGTCAAGATTTGGCTGTAAATGTTCAGGTAAACTGTCTACCCACCTCGTCAATCTGTGATTTAATGCTTCATTATTCGTTGGATTTTTATTAGCTTCTTTTTGACTTTCACCTTTAAACTCGTCTTCCTTTGAATTATTGGAAAGAGCGGATTTTGACTTTTTAACCTCATCTGGGCCCAAATCTTCAAATATAGACGGAAGTTCCTTATCTAAAAGGGCCTGAATTTTACTTTCAGCATCAGGCTCACCTTCAAGCTTTTCGATTCTGTTTGACAAATCTTTGAGCCGATCTTGAACTTCATCCTTGTCAAGATTTGGCTGTAAATTTTCAGGTAAACTGTCTACCCACCTCGTCAATCTGTGATTTAATGCTTCATTATTCGTTTGATTTTTATTAGCTTCTTTTTTACTTTCACCTTTAAACTCGTCCTCCTTTGAATTATTGGAAAGAGCGGATTTTGACTTTTTAACCTTATCTGGGTCCAAATTTTCAAATATCGTCGGAAGTTCCTTATCTAAAAGGGCCTGAATTTTACTTTCAGCATCAGGCTCACCTTCAAGCTTTTCGATTCTGTTTGACAAATCTTTGAGACGATCTTGAACTTCATCTTTGTCAAGATTTGGCTGTAAATCTTTAGGTACACTGTCTACCCAACTCTTCAATCTGCCATTTAATGCTTCATTATTCGTTAGATTTTTATTAGATTCTTTTCGATTATTGACTTTAAAATTACCCTTCCTTAGATTATCGAAAACAACGGATGCTAACTGTTTAACCACATCTGGATCCAACTTCTTAAATATAGATAGAAGCTCCTTATCCAAAAGTGCCCGAATTTTACGTTCAGCATCAGGCTTACCTTCGAGCTTTTCTATTTCTTTTGACAAATCTTGCAGACGTTTTTGAACAATACCTTTATCAAGCTTTGCTTGTAGATCTTTGGGTAGATCGTTTATCCACATCATAATTTCATCCTGCAATATATTATTGTAAGATTCTTTCCTGACTTCCTGAACACTTGATTGATCCAGACTTGACTTTTTTTTCATCTGAAAGAAAACTTCTGATGGAGCCGTATTAAATCGACTTACAGACTTCTTTGGTTTTGAACAATTTGAATTGGTTCCATGATCTTTTGAACATCCTGGTCTAGCTTTTTCTTTAGTGTGCCTATATGAAATATTATCTTGGTTTTGAGACCGCAAATTTTTGATGATTTTGGAAATATGGTTATGTTTTGTACATTCATCGAGTAGAGTTGAGCTACTGCATATGTCTTTAAGCCATTGATTTATTTCTTTCCTCATTGTGTCCCGTTTAATATTACTACAAATGTTTTTTTTCTGTATTGTGTACAACGTTTTGCTTAGTTCACTGATTTTTGTACGCTTTACTGGCATGTGTTCTTGACCCAACATAGGAATGCCATTCACCCATTCCCATATTATGTTTTCAATAGGTGTTACTTCGCTAACAGGTGCTAAAATAATCGTCAGATTATTTACTAATTTGTTTACATATTTATTCATATCTATCATTCTCATTCTAACTCTTTTCTTCTCTAAAATGTTTTTAAGGTGACATCTGATCTCATCTAACATTTCCATGTTCATTAATTTATTATCTAGGGCGCCTGAAAACTTATCTCTAAGCATTTCGGCTAATTCGAAGCTTGCCTTTACAATCTCTTCTCTCTCATTTCTATTTGTACTTGCTACTTGTGGAATGTCTTCGAACCAGCTGAGGACTTGACCCTGAAAAACTATAGAAATATTTGTTTTTCTCTCAGATTTTTCAACACTTTCTAATTATTTTGCAGCTTTTGTATAAGTTATTTTTAGAGATAAATAATTTAATAATAATCAAAATCAATAATCTATATTGTCAAATGTTATGTCAAGTTGATGTTTGATTCCAGTCATAATGTGTTTCCTTAATCATAATAAACCAATATTTTCAATGTGACTTGTTTTAAATTCATAAAAGAGTTTTGTGATATTTAAC
Organism: Keiferia lycopersicella; assembly: GCA_029255805.1. Taxonomy (NCBI): domain Eukaryota; kingdom Metazoa; phylum Arthropoda; class Insecta; order Lepidoptera; family Gelechiidae; genus Keiferia; species Keiferia lycopersicella. The sequence goes on from JARACZ010000023.1 coordinate 2,454,495, forward strand.
TGAGTTTTTCTAATTCCCTTTCATTAGAGGGTTTATTTAAAAATAATTTTCTCTTTTGTATGTTGTATAGAAATTTAAAATTCCCTTGGGAACATTGCTGTTTTCTACTAGTGGTTCAACAAATTTTTCTTTAGAATTTGCATTGCTGTTCCTCCTTTTAGATTCGGAATCAATGTTGGGTTTTATTTTAGCAAACATTATTTTTTGAAGATTCTGTTTAACAAGGTTAAGGAAAATTAACCGAGTATTTCTTCCTAGAAGTGTTGGAAAATAACGGGGTTCTTTTTTTTTTTTTTTTTACATAGAATTTTAACTTGCTATACTGTGGGATTGTCATGCCATTTTTCATCTTTCGGAATAGAGTTTATGCACTGGATATCAACAGAATTTCCTAATTAAAAACCGTAAACTTAAAAAAATATATATAAATAAATACAATTTCCCGCACACAATTGATAAGTTACCGTAACTATAATTTTTATAACAATGCATTAATTAATAAACTTTCCTTTGACATACATAACATGAAAATCGGATGACCTGTTTGACTGTACAGTTTTTTTAAAGTTTTTTATGTAGAAGTGGCGCCATCTTAATTCCCAATGGGATAAACTTGCGGTGCTGCGGCTCAAATTGCTTATTTTGTCCCAACTATAACTGTACTAAGCGGTTTGCTTTTGCGTGAAAATGCAGCATTTGGACCAAAGATGGCCATAAGGGCTAGTACTATATAGCCAAAATGTCAAGTAATTTAGTTTGCAAGCATTATTTTTGTTTATATATGTAGTTGCTCGCCTTTCATTTTTAAAATTTCCTCTGGTGTTTCCACGATTTCATTTTCATTTCCTTTCGTGTTTGTTTTTCTTCAATGTCTTGCAATTGCAAGTCAATCTCGTTGAGTCTTGCCGTCAAAGCTTGACAGATCTTTTCGTTTTTTCTCATGTCAGTTAAGCTGACGCTGGATAATTCAGGAACACTCTAGCAAGATTCTTATATCTGTATTTAAAGAGATATTTGGAGATCCTTATTTAAAGCTGTGGAAGTAGAAACTTCTGTTTTAATTTCTGATTCAACACTGTTTATTTTAAGTTTCATTGATTTTGTTCCACATCTTCACTACCGAAATATGCACTTACAATTAATAAGTGGTGAAATATGCAAAAATACTGAAGAAATAGCAATATGCAACGGCATATGCAAATGCGTATAATCCGATGTCTACTTTTCAATATCGCGGCCTTTTGACAAAGCATGTCAACCTCTTTTGTTTGTACATACATACATACATATATCACGCCTTTCTCCCTTGCGGGGTAGGTAGAGTGATAGTGGCCGAAAGAATACAGCCACTATCGCCACGTCTGACATTTTTTCAGATGTTGTTTCAGAAAACATGTGTATTAATATAGTGACAGGTTGTCAGCGTGTCGCCTAAAAATTGTAATACACCAATACTCTTAAATCCCTTAGTCGCCTCTTACGGCACCCGCGGGAAGAATGTGGGGTGATGCTATTCTAAGCCGGCGTCACACGGCACCACGGCATCCTTTCTTTGTGATTTGTGGTAAATGAATTGAACGGGGTACCAGAAAATTGTCGAACCATAAAACTGAATAACTTCTTTGCAGGCATTTGAAGTCCATACATAAATCACGCATCTTTCCCGTTGAGGTAGATAGACACACTATTTCCTTCCACTTGCTACGATCCTGGCACACTTCTTTCGCTTCGTCTACATTCATCAGTCTTTTCATGCACGCTCGTCGGTTCAGGGTACTTCTGACCTGACCTTTCATGAAAACGTCCCCGTTTTGGTCCAGGTAGGTTCTTTGCGGCCTTCCCCTTCCAACATTTCCACTAACACTCGCCTTATATATATATCTCTTTTGTTAATCTCCTTACATTCATTCTCTCAACATGACCAAACCACTTTAGCATTCCCTTTTCACTCCCTGTCACTATATCTTCTTTTACGCCACAACGTTCTCTTATTACACTATCCGTATCCTATCATTCAATTTCACACCAATCATGCTTCTCAATGATCTCATCTCTGCTGCATTTATTCTACTTTCATTCTTCTTTTGCCAACTTTCACTTCCGTACATAAATAACTATTATTTACACTTACATTACTATTTTATTTAAGAGTAGAAGCATGACGACACTCATGTCATCTTAATCTAAAAAATAATAATAAGAAATTGAAATCCATACTAATAAAATAATCTTATCTTTAATTAATCTTAATCTATTTTAGTATCGAGCAAAAGTCACACGTCCCATCCGTTCTTCCCAGAATAGTTTCAGTCCGATTCGTTCTTCCTAGAACGACTTCAGTCCGATCCGCTCTTCTCAGAACAAGTTCAGTCCGGTCTTGATTGGGCTGGTTGTTTGAGCAACCAATAAATTATTTCCCGGTGAGCTCGACCTCCCCACCAAGCCGACAGGTGTAGATTTGATGGCCACGGGGCCAAAATTGTGGAATCCAACACAAAAAAAACGCATTTAAAAATATAATGACATTTTAACTCTTGATATGTTTTTTAGTTAAGGTTATTTTATATTTTGTTATATTATTTACAGATTTTTTGACTTACATATTATTGTGTACCTATATTTTATGTCTAGGAAATCGTAATTCAAATCAAAAATCAACTTAACAAAACAGAAATAGGTAGGGTACTTAGTGAATTGTGACACAAAATGATTAAAAATAATACTAATATAGAATAATATTATTATTGTTTTAATAGGCTGTTCAACGTCCCACATAATATTATAAGGCGTAAAAAAATTAGCTGCAAATATTTTTAGGGGTGAATCAGCCTATGAAACTGAACAACTTTCCCAAGAAACATAGGTAGATATGAAATTGTTTTTGGACCTCCTATACGAACTTATTGACTTGATCGGTTGATATTGTATAGGAGGTCCAAATTTTTTTTTCATATATCCTATGTTCCTTGAGGAAAGTTGTTCAGTTTCATGGGCTAATTCACACCTTAAAATAGTTGCAGCAATTTTTTTTACACTGTATACCTATGGTATCGAAAATATTGTAGCATTGCTTTTAAGAGGTAAACTGGGCAATGAAATTGAACAATTATCCAAAGGACATTGTTCAAAATAAGAAAAACAATACAATTTGCCAATCATTTAGTAACTATACAGGGTGTAAGGGACGGTGTTACGAAAACTTTGCAGGCTTGCTCAGACCATGAAACTGAACAACTTTTTATATGGGGGCTATGTTGGGAAACGAAAAACTACTTTACATACAAAATTCCCGATCAGCTAAGTGACTTTATTTGTTTCCCAACACAACCGACATAGAAAAAGTTGTTCACTTTCATGGTCTAATCACGTAAAGTGGTCTGCAAAGTTTTCCTTACACCGTCCCTTACACCCTGTATACACACATGGAATAGGAATATGCACGAGGGTGCTCCAAACGAATCGAATAACTACTACAGAAAGTTCCAAATTAAAATACAAGGTGTCAAAAATGTGCCGCTAATATTTTAATCGCCCATACAATATTACTGACCGACCAATGGCGGTCAATTTATATGGAAGGTCCAAAAATGTTCTCATATTTTGACCTACGTTTCTTAGAGAAAGTTGTTCAGTTTCATAATTTGCAGCTAATGTAAAGATTTAGAAATCAGTTCTCGTAAAGGAAATCATTTTGTACCCATTTGAATTAATTATATTAATATCAATATTTTAATAATTGTAAATAAAACTATTCCTACTCGTTTGGAGTACAGCCTAAGTATAGCTTCTTCAGTCCAAAGAATAACATTTTTTTTAACTTTTGGGGAAAGTTGTTTAGTTTCATAGGACGCAGAATCAGGAGCTTAATTTCTGAGTTGACAAACATTTACGTTGATTCCGTGAACGAAAATCCGTCGTCCACGATTTCATTTTCGCTTCCACCCATTTTTGCGCATTTTATTAAAATATCATAAATGTATCCGTTTTATGCAGAAATATAATTCGCCTCATCACCGACATCCCTAACCGAGTTCACTGATTAAAAAACCGGTTGAAACGAAACGTGATAAAAGTTTATGTACCTAGTCTATGGTCGAATGCTTATCTGTCAAAATAGGTTTGACGATTGTGTGATTAGACCAATCTTTTTTCATTTCCGTGGACGATTTAAGTTCAAAAATGCCGATTCTAGTATTTTCTCTTACAAAAAGCGCTTTCGTAGCACGCAATCAAAAACCAACAATTCAGAAATTAAGCTCCTTGTATTAAATTATTAAAATAATTCATAAATACTTACTCGCAGTAAGGTCGTTGGCAGCCATAGTAGCCTAAAACATAAAAACCTATTTTTATATTATGTTCCATGCTTCGAAGAGCACGTTTAGCCATATTCGCGGTCGCTGTCTCATTTCACCCGACAGTCTTAGAAGGAGAGTCATGATTATTCGATACATGAATGTACGGGCCTGCAGCCCAAACGACTGGGCGGATGTTGAACTATTTGAGGTGTCGTTAGATTATCCGTGTGATGCCGGCAGAGTAGAATAAAACCGGCAGCACAAGGTCTATGCTCTTTCCTCAGATACTGATTGAATCGTTTATCACGTAAGTATGAGGTCTGTGATGGCGTTATATCGGGCCGTTCTAAGACTTACCGCTTGATCTGAAGAGTGTTCTCTCCTGTGCTCCAAGGAGCGGTCCGGGATTTGAGGACATGCCTGCTGAAACGACATTTTAATTAATAATTTACTATCATTTACACATCTGGGAGAAATCCGCCCCAAGCAGACCTGGAGAAGTCTTGCCTCAGACACTGATTAAATCATCTGTCACACAGGCATGAGGCCAATGGTGATGATGACACATCTGCTCACAGCAGTCCACTGCTGGACGTAGTCCTCTCCCAGGATTGTTCGTCAGCTGCTGGCTCCATCATATTAAAAATACTACTTTATAACCCGTACAGATAAAGACGGTCTGTAAATGTCTGCGTTACCTAAGTGTGAGGCAGAAAGCATGAACGCCTGGTATATGCAAGAGTTTCTGTAATGGGTAAAATTTGTTTTACCAAATGTTAAACCGTGTACCACAATTGTTAAGGTGAAGGATGAAGAGTTGAGCCTTGCTGACTCAACTACATTTTTAGGCATAACTTTGGACGCCACGCTCCAGTGGGGGCCACATATTGAAAAATTGTCGAAGAGACTGAGTTCAGCAGCATACGCAGTTAAAAAGATAAGATACCTCACTGATGTGGACACTGCTAGACTAGTTTACTTTAGTTACTTTCATAGCCTAATGAGTTATGGCTTATTATTATGGGGCCATGCTGCGGATGTGAATAACATTTTTGTTTTGCAGAAACGGGCTGTTCGATCAATTTATAAATTAGGGCCAATGGTCTCCTTAAGGCAAAAATTTAAAGAGATTAACATATTAACATTTGTGTCTCAATATATATATGAAAACATTATGTACGTTAAGACAAATATAGATTCTTTTAAGAAAAATTGTGATAAACACAATTTTAACACTAGAAATAAGGATAAACTTGCTGCGCATATAAGCAGGCTTAGTAAAGTAAACAAATCTTTTAAAGGCAATTGTATACGCTTTTATAACAAGATTCCTAAAGATATCCAAGATTTACCACTAAATAAATTTAAGCGAGTGATAAAAGAAAAATTGTATAAGAAAGGCTATTATGAAATATCAGATTATATGCAAGATAAATCTCCATGGGAGTAGTTACAAATGTACAAAGTAGACTTTATATGACGACACAGGTAGAATTATCTACTGTATATGATATATATTTTATCTTTTTAACGTAGCCGCTTTTGGCTATTAATATATTTTTGTTTCATATTTAGAAATTTAGCTAGGGTAGCCTAGGGCCTGACAAATTGTATTTTTAGAATAGGAGCACTTCTGGGCAGGTTTCTGGGTGGTTTACTGTCCAGGGGGTCCGGCTAACCATACGCATGTAACACAACATTTTCTCTTGGCATGAACTCGATGTTATTTTATTTACCACCTAACGTTACATGTTGTTTGGTTAGCTTGGCCAGCCCCGAGGCAGTGCTTTAGGGGCTAGTTTTAAGTTTTTAGTCCACCTGAGCCGCGTTTACACTAGGTTCATAAAATTGTTATTGTTAAAATTGTTAATTCTTGACCATCAAAAAGCGAAATGTAAAATTTACTACTTTGAATAAATAATTTGATTTGATTTGATTTATCAATGGAAGAGAGAAATCATGACAATCGGCCGCCATTTACAGATCGTTTCTTTATCTGTACGGGTTTTACATGTGGTGTTTCTTACCTCGTTGTTATTGCTGGCGAACCCGAGCTTCTGCTTGATGTAGCTGTCCATTTCCGGCAGATATCTCACGTCCGGTGAACGGCCGAAGCTGCTGATCTTGAGATAGTCGTATGAGGCGATGTCTTGTTCAGCTGGCGACCTTTTGGTTAAGTAATAACTTTTTTTAAAGATAATTTACTTCAACGGAGGACGTAAAATGTGCGAACCTCCAGTTTTTAGTCGGCTGCCTAAAACCTTCTCCTAAGTACTTTTATGAAAACCGCGCATCAAAATCGGTTCACCCAAACGCGAGATAATCGCGGACAACCACACATACATACATACAACAGGTCAAACAGAGAACCTCCTATTTTTTGAAGTAGGTAAAAAAATTATTAAATCTTTTTGAGAGGAAAAGTCAAAAATTATTGCAGGTTTCATATACTTGTGTTTTTTATATTTTTATTAAATTTTTGATACAAAGTTTATACAAACGAAACAAGTGGAAAAAATCACGCCTCCGATGGAATTCGAACCCACGTCTTTTGACTTGCCGGGTCAACTGTGTTAACCACTACAGCACGGTTGGCGCTTCTGATTTTGTTTCACATCACATACTTTTAGCAAAAATTGAGAATCTAGGCATAAGGGGGGCAGCTCTTCAGTGGCTGAGATCTTATCTGCATAACATAATCCAAGCTGTAGAAGTAAAAAGCTTGGATGATAATGGTTTTATAGTATCGAATAAATCGGACTTTAGAGGTAATGCTTGCGGTGTGCCTCAGGGCAGTGTACTAGGACCGCTCCTGCTGCTACTTCATATAAATGACCTTCCGAACGTATCAAACCATAGATGTGTGCTGTTTGCAGATGACGTCTCAGTTATTATTCCCTGTAAATCTAGCATATCTACATACGAAACAGATATTAATGGCACCATAGGAAATTATAATAGTGTGGCTGAACAATAATAACCTAAGGGTGAATCTGGAACTAGTTATATACAATTTGGTCCGAATAGGCAAAGAAAAATATCACTTAAAATTTATTATGGGGGCAACAAAATAAATGAGCTAACTAGCACAAAATTTTTGGGAGTCATCATAAATGAAAACCTTGCGTGGGCTCTTCATATAGATAAAGTGAAGAATAGGCTTACTAGTTTTGTTCATGTTCTGCGTCGACTGCGTCAAATTACTACAATGTCATCTTTGCTTGCAGCTTATCATGGATATATTGTGTCTATTTTAAGATATGGGCTTCTTATATGGGGCAACGGTGTGGGTACTGACAAATTATTTATAGCTCAGAAAAAGTGTGTGCGAGCAATTTGTGGAAAAGGCCCCCTGGATTCATGTGTTTCCTTATTTAAACATTTGGGTTTACTTCCATTTCCGTGCTTGTACATTTATGAGGTTGCAATGTTCGTAAAAAACAATATCAGTCTTTTCAAAAAAACTAAAGGTGTACATAATAGGAATGTAAGAAACCCAAACAAGCTATTGTATCGAAGCACTCCAAGACTAGCCTTATACCAAAACCAATGTAGCTCAATGTGTGTGAAGGTCTATAATAAATTACCCGAAGACCTAAAAATGTTGCCTAATAAGTTATTCAAACGTAAATTATTGATTTGGTTAAAGGATAAGCAATATTATGCATTGAAAGATTTCTTTATGTAATTGTTGGTCACTAATTTATACATGCTAGCATAAATAATTTTAATATTGACAACTTTAATTTAATGACTCTGTTGGTCTTTTGACTTTCACTATTTTATTATGTTTGTTAATTTTAATGATTTAATTTTATGACTATTTATTTATTGAATTTAATTTATTGTATTGTATTATGTTATAAAAGTTCTCATGACTGTGTAAATTTACATGCCATAAATTGGTAAAACATGTGCTACTTAATTTTATTATGTAAGATCTATAACTTACCATGTTTTATGTGAATAAAGTTCTATATTCTGGCTCTGTCCTAGGCGGCGCAATTGTGAACCACTTGCCTTGTTCATTTTTGTTTGAAATTATTTTTGGTGTATTGTATTGTAAACCAACTATAGATGACTGCAGTATTTATCCATTATTTGTTGAAATAGTCTTATTTTCTATTTTTCAGTATTTTTGTGTATTTTCTAGACTTACTCGTCACTTCTCTGACTCTTCACTGGACTGACTGTCTGTCTTCTTTTTTCAGGCTTCTTAGAGACCTCTGCGTCGTGTTCCAAAGACTCTTAGGTCCTAAAGTGCCTTGACATGTTTTTCGTAGGGATTTTGTTTGTTATTGTTTTACTTATTTGTGTTTTACTTGTTTTTTGTGTATAAATGAGTTCATCTTTGTATTATGTGTGAGCCTGATGATGGATGTATGAAACAAATAAACATTACATTTTAAAATACTAAAATCATTTGATTGTAAATGGCCTTTCTATCGTCTTCGGAATTAGGTTTTCTTTTTAATACTTATTAAGAATGACTTACTCGTTATTTTCCTCACTCTTCGCCGGACTGACTGCCCGTTTCCTGCTCTCGGGCTTCTTAGAGACCTCTGCGTCGAGTTTGGGAGATTCCTTCTTGACCCTGGTGTAAGCATTTGTTTGTAAAAAAAAATATTATGCGATTGTTTTTGTGGTTTTTCTAGAGTGTTTGTGTATGAATAATTTAGTGGATTTGAGTTTATGTTTTTGTGTTTTGTAGGCCAAAAACTAACTTACTCGTCATTTCCCTCATTCTTCACTGGACTGACTGCCTGTCTTCTTCTTTCAGGCTTCTTAGAGACAGACCCCTGCGTCGTGTTTCAAAGACTCTTAGGTCCCAAAGTGCCTTGCCTGACATGTTTTTCTTAGAGATTTTGTTTGTTTGTTAGTTACTGTTTTATTTATTATTGTTTTACTTGTTTTTTTGTGTTTGTGTGTGAGTTTTATTGTGTATAAATGAGTTTATCTTTGTGTTATGTGTGGCGTGTGCCCCTGATGATGGGTGTATGAAACAAATACACATTACATTTTAAAATACTAAAGTCATTCGATTATAAATGGTCTTTCTATCGTCTTCGTAATTACGATTTTTTTTTTTTATAATTTTTGCCTCTACATTTTTGTTTTCTACACCATAATAATAAGAATGACTTACTCGTTATTTTTCTCGCTCTTCGCCGGACTGACTGCCCGTTTCCTGCTCTCGGGCTTCTTAGAGACCCCTGCGCCGTGTTTGAAAGATTCCTTCTTGACCCTGGTGTAAGAATTTGTTTGTTTATTTTTTTCATTATGCGATTATCTTTATGGTCTTTTTAGAGTGGTTGTTTTTGAATAATTTGGTGTTAATTCCGATGGGGATTTTTATGTTTTTGTGTTTGTTTGGGTGTTTTTTTTGCCTTCTTGGCCCTGATGTAAGCGTTGTTTTTCTTTTGTAATTATGCGGGCGATTGTCTTTGTGGTTTTTCTAGAGTGTTTGTGTGCGAAAAATTTAGTGGATTTGAGTTTATGTTTTTGTGTTTTGTAGGCCAAAAACTGACTTACTCGTCATTTCCCTCACGCTTCACGGGACTGACTGCCTGTCTTCTTCTTTCAGGCTTCTTAGAGACCCCTGCGTCGTGTATGGAAGACTCTTGGTTTTATAGTGCGTTGACATGTTTTTGTTAGAGATTTTGTTTGCTTGTTATTGTCTTATTTATTTGTTTTTAAGCGTCTTACTTTGTTTTTTTTTTTGTGTTCGTGTGTGAGTTTTATTGTGAATATATTACTTTATCTTCGTCTTTGTTTATGGGTTTTCTAAACCAGAATAACGAGAATGACTTACTCGTCATTTCCTTCACTCTTCGCTGGACTGGATGCCCGTATTGTTCTCTCGGGCTTCTTAGAGCCCCCTGCCTCGCATTTGGAAGACTCCCTGGTGTAGGTCTGGACGTTCTTGTGCCGGCACTTGGGCGAGGACTCGCGAGAAGAATGGACTCGTTTGGACATTGCGACTTTTTTTGCGCCTGGGGAATGAAATCACATACATATATCACGTCTTTATCTCTTGCGAGCTAGGCACAACGTTCACGACCGTAAAATACGTTCGCTATCGCCACGTCTGACAAACCTTTAAGAGCTACTTACTATTTTTGGTTTGCGTGTATACCAAAAAGCGTTGTATGATGTCAGTCGATGCAGTGCGATCAGCTGACTGATACTTCCTCAACGAGTTCACGAAGACATCAGATATCCTCAGGCCCCGCCCGGTGGATGATAAGCCTTAGAAATCAGCACAAAAAGGACTATGTATTTCACTGTAACTTTATTTATACTACACCTAAGAAAAGTACTATTACTAAGAAAAGTAGAGAGGAACGTGAGTCATTGTTCACGTTTCAATTTGGGAGACATAACATACAAATCACGTTTCTCCCCAGGAAAGAAAAGATGCAACTGTGAAAGTAAAGTAATACGGAACGTAAATCTTATATATTTTTGCAGGCAAAATGGAAGACTTGGCGGAATGGACTATTGCTTTTGCTTTGTAAGAAATTATTAAAAAAAACAATACCGCGCGAATTCACTTTGGATTTTTTAAGTTTATTGAACTGTTATGTTTTTCCTTTTCTGTTTCTTATAAACACTAGGAACATAATATTGTTATAAAAAAGAAAAAATATATTTTATTACAAAATTATTGTTTTTCTTTTCTATGTCTAAACCATTTAGTTGAAAATATTATAAGTACCTACTGAAATTCTAAAAGTATACGTATACAATGTGCACATTCGTGCACCTACTTGGAAATAAAACTATTAAATTCTTCGAAATCTACCCACCCGCGGCACTTTTGGCGAAATTGTAAGGCGCATCCCTTACTGGACTCGTCCAGAGCGGTCGCGTTGGCTCCGTCACCTGTGAACAGATCAAATTCAAGTGCAAAACTCGCTTGGACTGGGTCATTAATAAAATTAAAAAAAAAGTTGAACGCTAATAACTATTTCCAAAAATACATACATATATCACGCCTTTATCCCTTGGGTAGGCAGAGCGTTAACGACCGTAAGAATACGGTCGCTATCGCCACGTCTGTCATTTTTGAGGATTGTTTTCTAAGGTTGTAAGTAATACACATGTACTATAGTGACAGGTTGTCAGCGTGCCGCTTAAAAATTGTAATACACCCATACTCACGAGTCCCTTAGTCGCCTCTTACGACACACGCGGGAAGGATATGGGGTGATGCTATTCTAAGCCGGCATCACACGACGGTACATAAATACTACGGACTTCATACATAATTTTTCAAGATATCCAAAGTTTGAATTATTAAACAGAATTATTACATAAATTTAAGTGTTCTGACGCCTTCCAGATACTTACGGCATGACGTCATACTTTCAGTTTTCGTTTTAGATCGCTTTAAAAATTAGCTTATAATGACCTGTCAGGAATGTAGCCCTTTCTATGATCTTCGTCACTAAGCAAGGAACAACAACATTTTGTTGATGTTAGTACGGTCACTAGCAGAAAATGTAATAAATAAGTAATAGTCCGTTTAAAAACTGTCACCAGTATTTATCAGGTAATTCGTAGACTCAGCGTCCTAGATGATAAGCAATCAAAGATTAATATATTACAAACCCCGTGATATCTATGAGCGCTTGAGTTGAGTACTATAGGTGGCGGTGCGAATGGTGGCGTCGTGTTCAGGACAGTAGGACCTGCAAATAATAGAAATAGTAGCGGCTGGCCCCAGCGGCTGCGCCCGCTGCTCATTTTCCCGTGGGAATAAGATTTTTTCCCGGCAAGTATTATACATAAAAACCTTTCTCTTGAATCACTGTCTTTTAAAAAAAAACTGCATCAAAATCCGTTGTGTAGTTTTAAGGATTTAAGTATACATACAGACACGCGAAAAGCGACTTTGCTTTATACTATGTAGTGATGATGATTTGACACTGACGTCGTTGGTGGCCAAGTGGTCGGGACACCGGTCTCGAGTTCGATCCCCGCCACCAAAGTGTTTAATTACTAACGTACATTTACCGACTGCTCTTACGGTGAAGGAAAAACATATCGTGCTTTCAAATAAAATTTAAATTCAGATGATATTTAAATGTGACTTAACCTAGGATTCGAGCCAGGGCCCCAAGTCTGCTATTTTTTGTCATTGTATCGCCATCGAAACTCAACTGTCATTGAACTGCCATTGTGATTTTTCTATACTATAAACTGTTAGCAGAATACGAAATGACCAAAATGATACAACTGAGATCCAATCGACATCCAACTGAAACGGTTTTCATTTAGCAGACTTAGGGCCCTGGTTAGCCTCAGGATTGCAGATGTCAGATGGCAATCGTCCTGTATAAAATCCACGTCGTCAAATCCCCTAAGTTAGATAAGGTAGCCGACCCTGACTGAGAACGGGATAAGGCAAGGAGAATGATGATCAAATCTGCCAAGGAGCTCTATTTCTGAAATGTCGTAATTCGGTTCCGTGCAACGACAAACCGCATGTTTTGAAATTTCTATTATTCGACGTTTTTATAGCTAAGGGTTGTAGAAGGCGGTTGAAAAATTTTGACACTAGTTTCATTGGGTCGTTGGACGACTCGGTGTTCCACAGAAAAGAGAGAGAAAGTAGTTAAGGGTATGTATGTGAATTTACTAGAGTATTTGGGAAGCGATAAGTAAAGTAGAACGTGATACTAGCATAATAAGTAGCAAATTTTCGCATGTAACGGAATCGAACGGTTCCGTTCCGTTTTGAAAAAGTAGAAAGCTGTATCCATTTTATTCAAATATCGTAAACGTTTCCGTTTCACGCAAAAATAAAAGGCGCCTACCCACCGACATTCCTAACAAAGTTCATTGATTTAAAAACTGGTAATCTCCGACAGTGAAACAAAACGTGATTTAAAAAGTAAATGTTGTCTATGGTCTAATGCTTATTTGTCACTTTGAGTTTGACAAGCTGTTTTGGCAATTAGTAGGAAATTAAAATGAGTGGTCAAACCACTCTTTTTTCATTTTCATCGACGAATTTAGTTCAAAAATGGCGATTTTAGGATTTTGCTTACAAAAAAGCGCTTTCGTAGCACAAAAACGAACAATTCAGAAATTGAGCCCTAGAGCTGGAGCTGCCCTGCCTCCCGCACCCCGCACACCGACGTGCCCCAATTTGCCGCATCGCTCGGTCATTCATCCATATTCCATCTATCGACGCACTCGCGACAACTTAGCTTTTATATTTTTTCATTATAAATTATCAAGTACTTGATACCACCTTTAATTGGAAGGAACATCTCCAACATCATACGTACTCGTATTACTCGATCTTAGGTCATTTAGTCGGTCATTCAGCTGCTGCGCGAGGGTAGTGGATCTGCGGACTGGTGAAGTCTGACGCGACTGCAGCGGAGAACAGTCACGGGACCCGTACGCTCGCTGAAGCAAAATTATTTTCTAACTTATGTTTATTTTTAGTGACACCTAGTATCGAGGAAGAGAATTTTGGCATTGTTATAGGTGCAGCTATTTGACAAAAGATGGCGCTATTTACCGAACCCCCTCTAACAGTACCTACATTACAGGGGGGTTCAGTGACTCTGCAGGTGACTATACAGGTGACTATACAGATTCAAATATTGATTACACAGACTAGGTATATTGTAGATTTTTCATAGTTTGCCGTGTGATGCCGGCTTAGAATACCATCACCCCACATCCTTCCCGCGGGTGTCGTAAGAGGCGACTAAGGGACTCGAGAGTATTGGTGTATTACAATTTTTAGGCGACAGGCTGACAACCTGACACTATAGTGATACACATGTTTTCTGAAACTACCTTGGAAAACAATCCTCAACAATGTCAGACGTGGCGATAGCGACCGTATTCTTACGGCCGTTAACGCTCTGCCTAACCCGCAAGGCGTGATATATGTTCATAGTTATCATCTAAACTTATCTAAAGGGTTGTTACCGACGAATTATTTTTAATGAGCTCCCGATATTTTAAAGCTGTAACAAGCGTCATGATGATTGAGTAAACTGGGGTATCTGCGCAGTGGCGTGACTACGAAAGGACAAGGCAGAGCAGTGCCCCGAGGCCCTCGGCTCAGAGGGGCCCTCGGCCGAATGTATGTATGGTTGGAAAAGACTACTTATTGATAGTCACTATACAGAAATGTATGCATTGTAAAAACCCTCTATGAATCCATAGGACACAGGAGAGTTAGAGAAAAACCCACTCGCTTCGCTCGCCTAGTAGTTTTGTAAGGAGACATCTAAGCTGATGACAGCATTTTGCAGAGTGAAATTTTGCAGTACCTAATTTTCGCACTATGCGGTAGGTGTTTAGGATGACTGCCTACTGCAAAGTGTGACAAGTTGAGTATTTTCAATGACTAGAAGTGGTAAGCTGTGTGGTCAGCCTGGCCAGCCCCGAGGCAGTGCCTTTATTTTTTATTTTTTATCCCACTTGTGCCGCGCTTCTACTAAGAACATAAAATTGTTAAAAAAAAATGTGCGTGTGCCTTAATTTTTTTTCTTTTTTACAATGACGAATTCATTCATTCAGTGACAGTAGGTACTGTAACTTACTGTCATTTTAAAAGTATTCGTTGCGAATCTACTTGAAAATAAACGATTGACTGGTGCAGCTGTTATAATTATCGAGTAGTTTTATTCACAAACCTGATAGGTGCTGATGTAAGCGTCGTAACAGTTGACGGCGGTGGTGGACCGCGAGCGTACGGGCGGTGCATTGCCATGAGCCTGTGTGGTCTGTGCAGCCGAGGACGCTGTGACCATGTGGGGCTGACTTCTCATGGGCGAGGCGTGCGTGACCCTGCCTGTGGCGGGTGGTGGCTCTGTCAGAAAGAAATTATATGTAACTATGCAAGTCTCACGTTCTTTTCGAGTGTGATACCAAGTCATCCAACCCAATGGACCCTAGTATTAGACATTTTTACTGCCTTCTACAAGTAGCAGGCTTCTGACATGTTTGTATAATGACCGCCGTTTAAGAAATCACATACAGCTACTTGCCTACGGTATAACGTGCCATCCGAAACACAGAACTATCTTTCTTACGGACAATCGGATGGTTCAGCCCGCTATGTCCTAAACAGACTGGGAATGGGAAATCCACAAAGTGATAAATATCAACTTTGTGAGTGACCCATCGAGAATTGAACCCAGAACCTTTTGTGTCACAGGCAGTCGCACTACCATTGCGCCACTTCGCATCGCGACCAATCAAGTTACGTAGTACAATATAACCTCATTGACTAAAACACTTTTTACCTCGCAATACGAGTGATGTGTCATACATAGTGATGTATTGTTAAGTGAGTTCATCAATACATATTAATAAAAGAATAACTAAATACGTATTACGGGCGAAGCGAGCCCGTAGTTTCAAGTTGAAATGTTGGTAGAACCCGATTTTTAAAGAAAGTATCTGTAAATGGCGTCCGATCGTCATGCTTTCTCTTTCCCAGTGAAATATGCTCTTCCGTGTCCCTAGCGATGCAAGGGTTGATCAGTTCATTAGTTGACTCGGTGTCCCAAAAGAAGACGAAGTAAATAGATTTTATTACCAAGCGTGGTCGCCCGCACGGTGACAGTCAGCCCACCGTCGTCCACGCTTCTGACGATGGCCACCACACCCTTATTGCTGCGAGGGTTTCGAGAGTCAGCCATCATCGTCCCAAGCGCTCACGATATTCTAAACCAAAAATACTTATTTTAGGTATATTTTGATTATTTATTCAACCCTGATACATATAATAATAAGTCTGTGTGCAGTATTGATCACCTAACATGGGAATCAACAGCTGAAAAACGCCCGGAATGGAGACGTCTTGCAAGGTAAAATAACGACGCCATGGAAAAATCGCGCTGATCGAAAATAAACTCGACGCTGTTTTAAAAGAGACAATCGGGCTGTATCATACCGCTAAAGTGGCGACGTGCTGACTTGACCGGAGTGCTTAAGGACCTTTAAGGCCAAAATTGGCTACTGCAGCGACATGCGAGCACACGATCGCGCGGCAACGAGACGCCAGCTGCTGAGCCTTTCCAGCAGTCGCTGTAGCCGAAATTGGCTCGGACACATTGTTATTATATAAAAAGTCTGTGTAGCGCTAACCCAGACTAGGCGCGCATCCTCAGCAATCTCAGGATAAAACCAACGAAATCAGGCCTGAAGCAGCCCTCGTTGAAGTTTTCGGGTGCGGGCCTGGGAACAAACAGACAATTTCTGGAAAGCCGTCATTTGGTTCCATGCACGGAAGTACGCAACGCGTATTCAAATTTCTATCACTCGATTCTTAAAGTCAAGGGTATGTGTGAATCGATAAGTAAATAACGTGTCATTGAAACATACCTACAAGCATAATTAGTATCTATCAGATTTTCGCATGAATCGGATTACTTACGACTTTTCAGAAATTGAGCTTCTAGGTACCTACCTAAAGATACTGCCGTATCTGCCACGACGCCCTCCCCACATAAAATTAGAATTGTTACTGGGTATTCTTCCTGGGATCACTTTCAGTTTTCTATTTGCTAGGTGCGCTATTATAACCGTTAGCTTGGCTCCTTTGGATCGTAAAATTCGAGCTCGTTTCGCTCGCAGCGCGTGTACCACGATTTATCGCAGGGTAGTTCCTTTTTTTTAAATTGAAATGACGAGCTCGCTTCGCTAGCAATACGTGTATTGTTCCTTTAGCGCATTGTAACTTTTGTCGTGCCTTTTTAACGTAATATTGTAGACCTCGATGTGGCTCCTTTTGATTGTGAAATTTCGAGCTCGCTTCGCTCGCACTACGTGTGGTTACTGCGGCTCAATTTCTGAACCATCGTACTTCGATTCCGTGCACGGAAATCCGCAACTGGTCTAACCACACATATTGAATTTGACATCCGGATAACCGTAAATACAAAATATCTTTACTTACATTATACCCAACATGAATTTTAAGTAATATTTCGTACTAGAGCCGAAATAGTGTAAAAACTAAGTAATTTTTATAAAATAATTTATTATTTACATGTTACATGAATGACGCAAAAAGATGTCTCAAATTTTGAAACTGAAGTGACACATCGGTAAAGCATCTTTGAGACTTTGACAAAGATTTATATAACTTTGAGGACTCTGCAAGAAGATTACCAATATGAATTTTCGAAACAGCTATCATCTACAGGTCAGTGGCTGTCATGGACAGGTCTTTGCTTGGAATACAGAAAAAGTGCAGGCTACAAAATATCAGCATCGGTCACATTTGCTCCACTTTTGCATTTGATGGATGAGCGAAAACAGGGAAAGAAGAAACGCTTGGAATCGCATAAGTTTTGTCACAACGCCATCTGTTGTTAAGTTAACACACTAAAAAACATAGCGCCATCTAATGGTTAGCAAAGCTACTACAAATAGTCCAAATGATGTATTTATAGTTCCAAAAGATTTTACTAGATTACGCTACTCTAAAACAAAGCTGTATAAAATTTTCATAGATTCCGCTACAAGTTCCAAATAGTTAAGAATGAAGTCACTTCTTCTACTTATATATAAGAGCCCAGCTCTTGTCGGTGGAGTAACCGCCATTCTATTCTTCTCTCCGCCAGTGATTTGACCGCCTGATACGACACGACATTAACTTTTTCTTTTATTTGGTCAAAGCACAGATAATATAATACTACTAGAGTAGTAGTCAAAGTAATTTCGCCTTGGTCGACCTCGGCCTCTTCTGCCTTCTACTTTCCCTTCAATGATGTTCTTTAGGAAATTATCGTGTCGTATCAGGTGTCCCATCATCTTTCCTCTTCTGTCTTCTGTAGTGAATGAAGTCACTACAAGCCTCAAATAGTCAAAAAATAAGTCACTAGAACCCTCAGATCTAGAACCTAATTGTTTAAAATTGTGTTACAAATTGTTTAAAATTGTGTTACTTTTTTAGTGGCGTTACACGCATAAAAATTTTTTTGGCGCGTATTTGTCACAGTCAATGTGAGGTTTTTACGAAATTGAGCTTTTTGTAATTATACCTACCTAACAATTTATTCTAGCCATCGGCGACGAGCGTCTAGCTCTCCTCAGGGGATCTGAACATGTTATGTGACGTAAAATCCGACGGTGGTGGGACGTTCTCCTAGACAAACTGCAACAAATAAGAGGACCTTAGATCATTGCTGCCCTGATATGAAAGAAGGCCGTAAAGTGACTTTAGCCGCCTTTTTTGATTATATTGCCACTGAAATAAGCAAAAGATTCTGCGTCGACCTAGCTCACCCGAATATTTTTATGATTTATAGTTTCAAAGATACGTTTTAGTAAAAGGCAGTTAAGTGACACTTTTTAATTGAGGGCATAAACTTAAAAACAGTTAAGTTTTTTTACTAGACTTCAAAGTGGTAAAGTGACTGTAACGGTGTTTTAATCTACTTCAGTAATTTTGCTTGATTGTCGTATAATATGAAAAATGGTCGTTAAATGCACAAACTAACTTATAAGGCGGTTTCACGTACGTAGTCCCCTTTCTCTTTAGCAATAGATTTTTTATACAAAATTATTCATAGGCTATAAAGCAACTACATCTCGTAACAGAAACTAAAAAGTGGCTTTTTGCGTTTAACTGCTTTCAAGCGTAGTACAGAGCATAAGAAATAAATCTGCGTTCTAAACAATAAGGCAGTCACGGCATTTTAACGTATGATTATTGATAAGAATTTATTTGAAATACTAAGGTAGTTAGCGATTACATGCCTGTACTACGTATGAAGGCGGCTAACTATTAAAAAATCGATGTAAAGTTGGATATACAAAACGAGTTTTATCGACCGTCTCGACCGCGTTTCTTGATCAGTGTTCTTCTGCTACCTGTTCAGACTGACGTTTCTGAGCTTTATGTACTCGAGCTACCCTATCCGGTTTAAAAACATCTAGATGTGTACGCAACTTCCTTTTTAACATTAACATTGCTGGAATTTCGTCTGTTGTTGAATGCTCTGTGTTTCGATAATGCAACAAATAATTCCATAAAGCTCTATTAATATCCCGACCTTCTAGCTGTGCTTTCTTAATTACCCGCTTCAAAGTCTTGACTGCATTCTCAGCCAGCCCATTTGATGCTGGGTGGTATGGGGCTGTAAAAATATGCTCTATCCCACAGCTGTCCATGAAATTTTTGAATTCCTTCGATGTGAACGGTGGTCCGTTATCTGAAACTAACTGCCTAGGCAACCCAAACCTGCTAAATAACTCACATAATTTATTAATTACCTCATTAGCTACAGTGCTACCCATTTGGAAAACTTCAATCCATTTGGACGTGGCATCAACAGTCACCAGAAAAGATCTACCCAAAATTGGCCCCATAAAATCCACATGTAGCCGGGACCAATTTTGATAAGGCCAGGGCCATATACTTGGAGCCTGTCGCGATGGTGAGTCCGCCTGAGACGCACAGGTCACACACTCACGACATAATCGCTCTACCGCCTCATCCATAACAGGCCACCATACATAACTCCTTGCTAAAGATTTGGATTTTACAATCCTCATGTGAAGTTCATGCATCATAATCAGAACTTCATCCCTACAACGCTCTGGTACTACCAGTCTATGCCCCCATATGACACAACCTAATTCTTGATTTTTATTGAAAAATGGTTTTAAGTTATCTACCTCGCATTCTTGTGGCCACCCTTCTGTAATATACCCTAAGACCCTCGATAGTTGAGGATCTTTCGCCGTTTGCTGCTTAATCATATTATAATCTAAAAGTAATGATTGTTGAACAAAATGTAAATATGTCTGTTCTGGTTCCGATGTACCCTGCCTACTGCTAACAACCGGGAGTCTAGATAGGTCGTCCGCCCCATTTTCGTCCGTACGCACGTACTCAATGTCAAAATTATAAGCCGATAAAATAATAGCCCACCTTTGCATACGGCTGGCCACCATGGCTGGTATACCTGTATTCGGTCCAAAAATCGAAACTAACGGCTTATGGTCCGTACGCAAAGTGAACTTTTTACCATACAAGTATTGATGGAATTTATTTATACTAATTTGTGAATAGTTCTTTTCCGCATCGGTTAATGAACGTGACGCATAGGCAACCGGTCGCTCCCCGCGGCCGTCAGCTGATGGCTGTGATAGCACCGCACCTATCCCGCGTCCGGACGCGTCGCAGGCGCTTATAGTCATAATGTGCTAATAGCTCCGCGCTCTTCAATAGGTTTGTTACTTCATTAAAAGCCTGTTTACATTCCTTAGTCCAATACCAAGTTTTACCTTTCTTAAAGGAGGTCATACAGAGGAACCAACTTAGAACTGAAATTCCTAACAAATTTCGCATAAAAGTTAATCAACCCTAAGAACGAACGTAGTTCAGTGACACAACTAGGTCTCGGTATTTTTGAAACCCAGTTCGGCTTCCGACCTGACCGAGGTACATGTGAAGCTATTTTCTCGGTGCGTCAACTACAAGAAAAAAGTAGAGAACAAGGTCGCCAGTTGTACCTCTGCTTTGTTGATTTGGAGAAAGCATTCGACAGTGTGCCTCGCGAAGCTCTCTGGATGGTGCTAGGAAAGTTAGGGTGCACAGAAAAGTATGTGCGACTCCTAAGACTCTCGCATGACGACATGCAGTGCTGCGTCTCCGTAGACGGTGAACAGTCTGATTTCTTTCCCGACACCTGTGGGGTGAAACAAGGGTGTGTTCTAGCGCCCACACTGTTCGCCTTGTATTTTGCAATGGAATTTTTTTTTTTTTTTTTAGTTATTGTCAAAGGAGTCCTAAATACTGTTTCCCAAGGAGTCCGCATCCGTTTCCGCACAGATGGCAGTCCTTTTAACCTGGCTAGACTTAAGGCGCGCACTAAAGTCTCGTATGCATTGATTACTGAGATTATGTATGCTGATGATTTGTGCTTTCTTGCAGAATCCCCAGACGGCCTACAACAGCTAATGTCCGTTTTTCACCAAGTATGCTGTAAATTCGGCCTGAAGATCAGTGTCAAAAAGACGGAAGTGATGTCCTTAGACTCGCATGGTCGCGAGACACTGGCGATTATGCTTGGTGAGGATATGCTGAAACAGGTTGATAAGTTTCGTTATCTGGGGAACACTATAACATCTAAGTGTAACCTTGATGCTGAGATCAACAGCAGAATCAGTGCTGCAATTGCAGCATTTAGGACGTTGTGTTCCAAGGTTTTCTGCTCGCACGACCTAAAGCTAGCCACAAAAATCTCTGTATATATGGCGATTGTGCTGCCAAACCTTCTATACTCCTCCGAGACTTGGTGTGTGCATCGTTACCACAAACGCACTCTGGATCGCTTCCACCCAAAAAGCCTTCGCACCATCATGAAGATCAGATGGTCCGACCGAGTGCGCAATACCGAAGTTCTGAGACGAGCCAATGTTGGTGGCATGAGGCCTATCTAATGCGTCGTCAGCTTCGGTGGTGCGGTCATGTATCCCGGATGTCGGAGGAGAGAGTGGCGAAGCGCATCTTTTATTCTGAGCTAGAGGAGGGCAAGCGAAAGCATGGCGGACAACTCCTCAGATATAAAGACGTTCAGAAACGACACATGAAAAGATGCAACATTGAGCCCACTCAATGGGAGGGTCTGGCAGCACAGCGCCCCGATTGGCGCGGGATGGTTAAGAGGCAAGTCCGCGAGTTTGAGGAACAGCGTATAGCAGACCTCGACGCTAAGCGCGAATAACTGAAGGCCCGTCCACCCGTCGCCATTAACTATAATTACGTAAATGGCAAACTCACGTGTCCACACTGTGCACGGGAGTTTACTGCCCAAAATTGGCTACAATAGCCATCTCCGGGCGCATCAGCGCCGACCTGATTAGGAGTCGGAGTAGTGGCCATGGCCGAAATCGGTCGGAGAGATCATCATCATCATCATCATGTAATCTTTTAAATACCGCCTCCAAGGCTTGCATATGTTCCTTCTTATCTTTCCCCCCTATTATGACGTTATGAAGAAAGATTTCCACGTTTGGAATTCCTTGCAATAAATTACACATAGTACGTTGGAAAATACCGGCACTTGATGATAGCCCATATACTATCATATCATATCATATCATATCATTTATTTAGTATTAAACATACACCGTCACAAGAATAAAGGTAGTTACTTAAAAGTAAATTACAAATAAAAAAAATAATAATAATAAATAAGATGTCAAGCTAGCATGAAACAATTTTCTTATATCATACCTACTTATAATTATCATAATAAAACAAATTCATAATCATGACTGATCCTCATCATTCAAAAACTCGTCAACTGAATAGTATGCCTTCCGGGTTAGCCACAACTTGAACTTCCGAATGAAACCAGAGTCAGTTCGACAACTTCTAATGCCCACGGGGATTTTGTTGTAAATACGGGGACCTATTCCCAGAAGCGACTTTTTGGTCTTTTCTAGACGTTTCGGTTTAGTATCTAAGGGTCCGTTCCTCCACTTACATGCACGTTTCCCTACCCACGATTTTATTGGGAATTCGTTAAGGTTGCGTCTGACATACGTACCAACCTCAAGGATGTATAGGCACGGGACAGTTAAGATTTTCAAATCTATAAAATAGTGCTTCGCGGGGTTATCGTCAGGCAGCCGCGCAATCTTACGGATAGCCTTCTTTTGCAAGATGAATGGACGATCTCTATCAGCAGACAGTCCCCAGAGGTCTATGCCGTATGAAAGGTGGGAATGGAAGTAACCGTAGTAGGCCGTCAGTAGGTTACGCCCCGACAACGTCGATGCAAGGCGAGAGATAGCAATAGCAAATATGCTGAATTTAGTTTACCACATAAAACGTCAATATGCTCCCGCCATTGCAGACCACGGTCGAAAGTAAAACCCACAAAGCGAGCCCGCTCTACTAGAGGTATACTGACTCCCCCCACTCTCACATTACTTAAAGAGCTCACTACGGAAGTCTGCCGCATAGAGAACTCCAGTAAGCTTGACTTATCCAAGTTGAGTAACATGCCATTGGCGGAAAACCAGTCGGACAGTCTATTAATGACAAGTTGGACATTATGCAAAAGCTCAGAGCTGTTACTTGCACTAACTATTGCAGATATGTCGTCAGCATACATTATAAAATCAACAAAGCTCGAGTCATAGGGCAGGTCATTCATTAGCAGGAGAAAGATAGTGTTACCCACATTTGACCCCTGCGGGACGGATCTATCTCCAACCCAACCGGGATCAGACTTACCACTATCGACCACCGTAATCTGCCTGCGGTCAGTAAGAAATGACCGGATAAGCTCCAGCGGAGTTCCGCGGACACCGTAGTGCTCCAGCTTCGACAATATGAGCCGATGGTCCACAAGATCAAAAGCTCGCGAGAGGTCAAAAAATACAACTGCAACCTTTTTCTTTTTCTCCAAGAGACCAAGCACAGTACTAGATAGCAAGCGCGCCGCACCCACGGTAGATCGGCCCGGCCGGTAAGCATGCTGGTGCTCTGATAACAGGTTATTTTTATTAAAGTAGCTGATAATCCGGTTGCATATACCGGTCTCAAACGGTTTCGACAAAGAAGGAACAAGAGCAATTGGCCGATAACTTTTATATTCATTTTTAGACCCCTTCCCTTTGTATACGGGAGTAACCTTTATTTGCTTTAGAGATTCTGGATAGGTTCCATTATTAGCAGAGCTGTTAAATTCATTACAAAGTATCTCCAGAAAATTGGCGGGTAACTGACGCAAAATGCTTGTGGGTATACCATAAACATCTTTGGTAGATTTCGGTTTTATATTTCTTATTATTGTAAGAAGTTCCGGAACAGTAAATGGAAAGAAAAACATTGCCTGGGTGGCTCTGGGGATGCGAGATGACAGAAGTTCTAAAGCAATAGGTATATTCGGCCTTAGTAGAGTATTGTGCACGATAGATAAATAATAGTCATTCAGAGAACCAGCTAGTTGGGAGCTAGACCCGCCCGAACCGCACACGGCGTGACGCAGCACGGCGAGGGTGTCGCCGCCAGGACTTTTGTTGGTCTCAGTTCGAATTACTTTCCATAACGAAGCACCTCGGCTATCGCCCGACGCTATAATATTATTAAGAAATCCCCTCCGGGTTTCCTTAATCAACCCATTATGCTTACATTTCATTTGTAGATAAAAATTATTAAGTTCAATGTTATTCGGGTGAAAGCGGAGCAACATAAGTAATAACTGTAAAAACTCATTACTGTCCTTTGTGATAAGATTGCACCACATTACATCTTTGGGATTTATTGAAATTGATTTAAGAGGACAGAAAGATTCGAAACTACTTACGAATCTGCTAACTAAGTTATTTATACTGCCTTGATCAGGTGACAGATTGGCCCAGTCACATTTACTAATCGAATCGATAAATGCACTGATATTTTTGTCAGATGTCACCCTCTTTATTACGTGATTGGTTTTATTATTGCTCGTCATTAGCGCGACGTCTATACCTACACCGGTATGGTCACTTATACTAAACTCTAACGGATAGGAAGTAACGCGGTCAGTAGGTATGTCCGTGTAACAATGGTCGATGCAAGATTTGGTTTCACCGTCAATTCGCGTCGGGAACCTAACCATGGAAGACAAGTTAAATCGAGCCAAGAGGCTCATAAGTTCACGTTTTCGCTTCGAACGTTTAAGTAAATTAACATTGATGTCACCTAAAGCTAAAATATATGCATTTTCGTCAACAATACTATCGAGCATTAATTCTAGTTGTTCTATAAAAATGTCAAAATCACCCTCAGCACTTGATCTATAAATGCCTATTACAATTATATTACATTCTACAATATGAACGGCTGCAATTTCAATGTGCATTTCTATTGTAAATGCGTTCAAATCAGATCTCTCTAACAAAGTTACACTATTGTGAGCGTAGATACACACACCGCCGTGCAATCGCAAGGGACGGCAATACGATGAAGATAGTTTATAGTTCAAAATACTTGTGACATTTAGTTCGTCACGTCCTTGCCAATGCTCCGTCAAAACTAGTAAGTCAAACTTCGGGTTGGACTGAAGCATATTCTCTACCAAAGGCACTTTACTTCGAAGACTCTGGACATTCTGTAAAATTATTCTAAAATGTTTTATTCCATTCGGTGCACGCGCAGTGGACGGGTCGGCTGCCGGCGACGGTGTGGTTACATTGTGCGCATGCGCACTCCGCCTGTCGACGGCGGGCTCTGACGAAAAAACCAGTCCGAGTACCGCACGCCTTGGGGCCACACTGCTGGCGAGTCAAGATGTTTAAATAAACCTTCCGGAATGCCAATTATAAAAGAAGCGTGTCTTGCCGAGTTAATATTACGCTTTTCAACGTAGTATTGGTCTGAAGTTTTGACAGAGTTCAAAAAATCGGTTACTTGCTCCTTAGTTGTGTCCGGTTTAAATGACCAGGCCTGCAAATATTTAAGCTGTTCAACTGATTGTAGCTGATTAACTGCAGCAGACCCGATTTTAACCTCACGAATTACTTGCTCACGGCGCTTTTTTTTATATGTCACGTTCCTCCATTTGAGATGATTCGAGTCATCCTCCGGTTCGTCATTTGGAGTCTTGTCGCTCGCTGATTTCGTGGCCATACCCGATTTGAGATCGGCACTAGCAGTGACAATCGTTATCGGATCGTTTCCGTCAGCATTCGGATTTTGCGATGATTTATCCAGTTGTGCACTGCGTTGTTGCTCCTTACGCTTATTGCGGACGTTCGAGTTACCGCTGAGAAGGGCGATCTCCGCTTTCGCTCGCGCTTGCCGCGGCGGGCGCTGTTGCGGTGCCGCTTGCACTGCGGGAACTTTAGCAGCGGATACCGTCTTGTCGTGCACCTTCGGCGAGACGACGACGGTAGAGCTCGAAGAATTCGAAATGGCGAGTTTCAACTGCTGTATCATTGTAGATTGATCCGAAATTAACACATTTTGTTCACTTATTTTGATTTCTAATGTAGATACTTTTTGAACTAGTGATGTCACAGAACTTGTGAGTTCGCGTAATTGCTTCTCGAGTGCAATAGCCGTCATTTTAAGAATTTTGAGTAAGCGCGGTACGGATTGAGTTGCGTTCCGCACGGGGGTGATTCCGCACTAATCTATTATACCTATACAAGCCCCTATGTGTGTTAATCACCGTATACTTTTTAGGCTCATCTAACTCAATCTGACTATAAGCCTGTGAGAGGCCTATTTTAGAGAAAAAACATGCCCCACTCAACCTAACCATGACGTCATCAATCTTAGGTAAAGTGTAACGGTCTGTAAGTAACACTGGATTAACAGTAGCTTTAAAAATCAGCACATAACCTTAATGAACCAACTTATAAAATGAAAGAGGTCATGTACTTTTAAGAACAGCAGTTACATAGTCTGAGCGACTCCAAGAAAGGTATTTTGTATTTATTTTTGTGCATATAAAAGCTCGATTTTAGAAAATATAGGTGTTTGGAATAAATATGTATTTCGTGTAAACAAGTTCTTAATTTTTATTATTTTATTTATCTTTACATTATATCTTTTTCATCGATATTTATGTGTTATTTTCTTTTAATGTTCAATTATCATAAGATTTCTTTATAAAATAACTACTAATGCAATGTATAAGATACTTAGCCAAAGAGCGGCTAACAGTGGCAGTTGAGTATTTAACTGCCCTTTACATTAGTTTGATCATGGTTGCACATATTTAAATAATAAAAAACTAAACAATAAGGCGAGTAAGTCACAAAACCTTCATTAAACGTAGTTTTCATGAAGTACAAAGGCAGTCCATCAGAGAATAAAAAGTGTTTAAGGTCGGCTAACCGCCTTTTTGCTTATTGCTAATATTAGAACTACAGTTAAAAGCCGCTATGGTTTATGTAACTGCCTTCTTTCGTATTAGAAATCAACAAATATTTCCCTTAATAAATACGTTAAGTACATTTTCGCATTTTTCTAAAATACTAAGCATTAAATTAAAAAAACTACATTGGCAAATGATAGCTAATGTATTTCTTAATATTTTAACATAAACATTTATTTTTTATATGCAATAGAATTCAAGAAAACCGGTTTCGCAGGTTTTTTCAAGTTTTCTCAAAATTTGCGTTTGTGGCTTTACGGCCTTCTTTCATATCAGGGCAGATTGGTTCACATACATACATCTAAGAGATATATATATATATATATATATCATGCCATGCCTTCCCATATTGCGGGATGGGCAGAGGTTTAACGGCAGCAAGGAAATTCTTCTCGATATCTAGCTATGAAATATTTAAACCAAGTTCAATGAGAAAACAAATAATTATACAGACAGATATTCGGACGTCAAACACTGTTGCAGCAGATAATACAAGTACAGGATTATGTATATGAGACAATATAGTGATGAAGACAATGAGACAACTTAAAACTCATAAATCAAATCCATGCTGAATGTTTGATTTCCTAAGGTGAAAATAAAATTGTGCATAATAATGAAATCTTTAACAAATCAAAAACATTTTTTTAATATTTTTGATGATTTTAGTTTATTAGGTAATAGGTACCTATTTTAAAATTAGATAACCCAAAGTGACAAAAATTACAATACATATAGATTTTTGTTAATCTAGACCTTTCAGCCTAGAAAAATTCTTGACACTAGGATTCATTGGGTCGTTGGACAACACAGTGTCCCACATGGAGAGCAGTATCTAGCAACTTGTTAGCCAAATAAAGGATAATGCACAGATAAAGGAACACTGTACAGTATATTAATAGCATCATCTCAATCTACTTATTAGAATTTTAAAGCACTTACACATCACTAGTGCTTTACATTATCATAGTTTCAACTTACAACTTGGTTCCACTCACTAAGTAACTGGATGATTAGCCAGTTTTTGAGAGGAAGGTAGAGTGCTAGGATAACAGTTACAAGTTACAACTTACAATTACAATAATACTTTAGTAGGTATTCGGTTTTCAATTGACAGTTTCACATACTTGACCTCAACAGAGAATGGGGATAAGGCATGGAGAATGATGACATACTTATAAACCCACTTGATATAGCAACATCATGACAACATGGTTTACAATAAACATATTTACAAATTCTGTTAATCTGTGATCTATTTCATAACATTCAAAGTATCAATCCACTGATTATTCACTTTGCTAAGTTGTATGCAGTTCTCATTCATAGCAGCTAGGTTCTTCTTGAAGGTGCGCAAGTGGTCCAGGTACGCTCTGAGGCTGCTGTTCAGCGCCTTCACACCTTCCAGCTCTGCCATCAGATCAGAAGTTAGTTTCTGTAACAAAATCGCTTGATAAGATAACCAAAGGCGATGTATGAAAACTTTGAAATGAAATTTTCCCATAAAACGCTACCTCTTGAGCCTCTCTCTTTGATGAAGTTACGGACGCACTGGACATCTTCGTTATGTGTAGCAAGAATTGTGATATTTTCGTCCCAAATTAGTTAAAAACTAGAAATAAAGTATCACACAAGAATTCAACCGTTGTATTTTGATTGATATTACAGTATGTATTGCCAGAACAGAAAGCATTTTTCAGAAAGAAACATACGATCGCACTTGTGCTCTCTGACTGATCAAGGAGATGGTTAGTTGTCAGCCTGGATTCGAACTAAGATATTCATAAAAAGTCAAAATAAATATACAGATCGATAGCCAGGCTTAAATTATTGCACCTTTCTGATGATGTTGCCGCTAAAAACTACGAAAACCACAATTTTGGCGATGACCTAGCAACACTCAATACTAAATGTTCGTTTTATTTTATTAATCATAATCAAATAAAAGTTATGGCTTTTTATTCTATTTCTTTAGGGATAAGAATAATTATTCAAACTTTCTTGTAAATTCAGCAACTAGAACATAAGTTTAATAAACGAATCCGTAATCAGTTCTTAAAATGTTTTGTACAAGTTTCCATGAAACGAACGCCTAATCTGAAGTTTTCAACGTTTTGTTTCACGCATTTTTCATCAGAATATTATTTACTTTTTTTTTTATATTTAAACATTTACAAATATAAAATAAATTATAAATAGCTTAGAAATAGACTTACAAAACAACTATCATTTTAGATGCTGGATATCCTGGAAAATCTTTCTTGCCGTCCCATTCATAAGAAATCATTGGAAAAGTTATCGATTTTTCAGTTCGCTACCAAAACGCATGCGCAATTTCAAAGCGCCATCTGCATAAAAAATAAAGAAACAAAAAGAATCGCCGCCGCCATTTTGACATTTGTTTGGCTTTGTGTTCTGCAATGAAAATGATCATGTAATTTCACGGAAAAACGCTTGAACTCACTATATTTCCGCGTGTGAATATTTCGCTGATGTTACGTATGTACAATATTTGGTGCATCGGTGAAAATCGTGTCGGTTTCGCAGCGCATAAATCGATAATGTGCTGGTGCCGCTTTTTTAATTTTGCGACGCCTATTTCGTAGTTAATTTTGTGATATCGTGTTAATTTATGTGTTTTATTATGAAATAACTGCTTGTAGTATAACTTGAACATTAAATAGTTGTGTATTAATATAGATATGTGATAAAAAGTGTTGTGGAAAAAAGGCGCGAAGACCTTTCGCCGCTCTTGATATTTTGGGACAAAAATAAAACAGAATGTGTTGAAACAAAGGCGACAGCGACGCGCTTGATGTTTACCGAACCTGTCTCATGTTGTGTGTAATGTTTCGCCAGTAATTGCCTTCTCATATGTGGACTAGAAAATTAACTTTCTAATTTTCATATTGGGCCTATGTAAGTATCTACCTACTTCTTCCTAGAACTGAACCCTTTCTCTGACAGTGCTATTTGTTTTTATGAACAAGAATTTTGATAAAACTATTACTCCAATGTCACAATTTGCAATGAGCAGCTCAAACAAAAAAAAATTTTGGTTTCCAGGTTAAGACCCTGAATCTTGCAATGCGTCTGAGGAGCCGGTTAAGGGAGCGACCGCTCCCGGGAACGAGGACGTCACAGAAGCACTCACCGATCAAAAAACCCATCAACAAACCTCTGTCCAAGTCTTCCAATGGCACCTGGAAGAAAATCTTGAAACGGGACACCGCGAAAAATGGTTTGCAAGTCATTCAAAACAAGAACCGTGTAACCAGAGGACAGAACACTGTTAAAACCAAACCCGTTAGACCTGTACTAAAAAGTATGGAGAAACCGGATTCATTGCACAAATCCAAAACTAAGCTCAAAGAAGAAAGCCGTAGTAAGAAGCCAATATTTCAAACTGTAGTCAGAAATAACACCAGCAAAGAAACTGTCACGTCTTCCACAAATGTCAAAACAAAGACTACACAAAATGATAAAGTCACTACCACTTCCAAAAGCAAACCGAGAGACATACGAATGACTAAAAGTGTGCAGCTACGTCAAAGTTCTTTAAACAGGGAGCTACGTAAAACTGAAGTCTCTAATGCACTTTCTTCATGTTCCCCGAGAAAGACCAGACGTATGGACAAAGCGGACGGTTACAAATCAGCGTCACTGAACAGTTCACCGATTCGCAAAGTCCGTCAAATAGGTTTAGCACCCCCAAAGATAACTAAAACCGCTGTAAGTTCCACCGATGAAAGTCCTAAGAAAAACTCTAAACCAAAAGCCGCTGTTGTACCAGAAACGTCAACTTGGAACACTGAAGATAACGACATTACAATGTACGAACCTCACACTACTACGGTTGATCTTCCCGTGGCAAAGTGTGAAGAATCCGATTCAGACGGCCATGTAGAATCGTCTGAATTATGTCTTCCAAACGACTGTCTCAACGACTTCATAGCTATAGCGGAGTGTGCACGATTGATCAACGATACCGTCACTACAGATGAAGATATCAACCTCCTAGCAGACAAAGCCGCTAAAATCATGACTACAGAGAAAGAACGGAGCATCTCTCGGTCAAATTCTGTTGATAAAAGAGTGATGAAGCGAAGGAAGTCTAGCAATGATCTTGAGATGTATCAGCCGACGTCAACTACAGATGATTTGGACAGTTGCACCGATTTCTTGACTACCACTGAGAAATATGTTCAGGTTAGTGTGACCGACATTAGCATAAATGAATTTATGTTTGTATTTGGGGATATAAATACCTGGGGAAAATGAGTAGAAGTCAAGTTGTGCTTCCAAGGGATAAACCAGCCCATGCCTGAATAACTTTCCCCAAAGAAATATGAATAAAAAATTTGTGACTCCCATAAAAAAGTACCAAATTTATGTCATTATGTAAAATCATACATACATACACATATCACGCCTTTATCCCTTGCGGGGTAGGCAGACGCCATCACCATGTCTGACAAATACTGAGGGCTGTTTCAGGTAATTGTAGTATCACTGTAGTGACAGGTCAGCCTGTTGTCTAAAAATTCCCTTTAGTCCCTTAGTCCCCTCTTACGACACCCGCGGGAAAGACATGGAGTGATGCTATTCTAAGCCGGCGCCATAAGGTTAATGAACGAATTTTCACATAATTTGGTTTCTAGTGCCGTGTGATGTCGGCTTAGAATAGCATCACCCCACATCCTTCCCGCGGGTGTCGTAAGAGGCGACTAAGGGACTCGGAAGTATTGGTGTATCACAATTTTTAGGCGACAGGCTGACAACCTTGGAAAACAATCCTCAAAAATGTCAGACGTGGCAATAGCGACCGTATTCTTACGGCCGTTCACGCTCTGCCTACCCCGCAAGGGATAAAGACGTGATATATGTATGTTTGTATGTAAAGTACCTATTTCCGTTCCAGCCGGACTTTGTCTCAATGCTGGAAGCAGACGGCTACGTCCGGGACTCGGAGTGCGAGATCTCCTCCACCTGCGGAGAGGCCGGCACCGCCATCGAGAGTCTGGAGGCTCTGTCAGCTCGGGGACCGAGCTCCGGCTTCCTGGCTGAGATCAGTCAGAGTTTAGCCGCTGAGGGACATGCTTGGGTATGTATAGTTGAAATAGAGGTCGAAAAATAGTAATCCTACTAATATTATAAATGTGAAATGTTTGTTTGTTACTCCTTCACGTTAAGACTACTGAACAGATTTTTATAAAATTTGGCACACAGATAGAAGGTAACTTGGATTAACACATAGGACAGTGTTATCTCGAACAATTATCAAATTCTCGGCGTGCACGCAGCGATATAGCCGCGATTTTTTTATCGTTGCGATACCTCACAGTTGGCAACGTTAGTACCGGCCTAAAAATCGCGGCGATATCGCTCTGAGAAATCGCCGAGTGAAATCGCCCGTGTGAAAGGGCTCTTAACTAAGCTATACATCAACTTTTGAAAAAACTATTACTGTCCTGTATTTTAGTTATCCCAACTTCATTCAAACTTGGAAAATTAAACTAAGTATTTTTTTCTGTTTGTTTCCAGAACCCATCAGATCTGTCGTCAGAGGAGACTTCGCTGGTTTGCCGCGACGACCACACGCCTACTGACAATGAGGTTTGTAAATTGTTTAAGTTTAAAGACTGTGTGGTTTGAACCATAGATTATATTTACTGTTTATTGTACACAAAAACATAACAAGAGACACATTTACAAAGAAAAACAACATAACAGGACAGCTTATTTCTATTAAAAAATTGAGAACCAGTTATGACAAAAGGTCTCGGTTCTGCATACCCTATAAATAAACCATAGTCTTATTCTTAAGGCAATATGCTACATTGCTGACAGGTCAAACGAGCTACTTTTTAAAACGATATTTTGTATGAAAAACTGAAAGTATGATGGCACGCCGTAAGTATTAATGGCGTCAAAACACTTATGTATTATTTTTCTGTTTATCAATTCAAACATATTATAAATATTTCGAAAAATTGTGAATGAAGTCCGTAGTATTTTTAAATGACTTTAAGTCATTTGAAAAGAGGTTCTGTTTGACCTGTATGTATGTATGTATGTTTCTCCGCGATTATCTCGCATTTGGATGAACCGATATTGATGCGGTTTTCAGAAAAGTATTTGTCAGTCTTAGGAGAACGTTTTAGACACATTAACCGACAAAAAAATGGAGGTTCGCACTTTTTACGTCCGTTGAAGTCTGTTCTCTTTTTAAAAAGGTTATTGGACATTAATTTTAAGTGGACAACTTCTTTTATTTATGACCTAGGAAATTACCGAATCCTCATACTTGTCATAATATATGTGCAGGAGGAGGCGTCGAGCGTGATCTCGTCGTGCAGCAGCCGCGTGGAGCAGATCTCCTCCTGGGTGGACGCCTTCGACCCCTACCTGTTCATCAAACATGTAAGTATATGTGCAGCAGCCGCGTGGAGCAGATCTCCTCCTGGGTGGACGCCTTCGACCCCTACCTGTTCATCAAACATGTAAGTATATGTGCAGCAGCCGCGTGGAGCAGATCTCCTCCTGGGTGGACGCCTTCGACCCCTACCTGTTCATCAAACACGTAAGTATATGTGCAGCAGCCGCGTGGAGCAGATCTCCTCCTGGGTGGACGCCTTCGACCCCTACCTGTTCATCAAACATGTAAGTATATGTGCAGCAGCCGCGTGGAGCAGATCTCCTCCTGGGTGGACGCCTTCGACCCCTACCTGTTCATCAAACACGTAAGTATATGTGCAGCAGCCGCGTGGAGCAGATCTCCTCCTGGGTGGACGCCTTCGACCCCTACCTGTTCATCAAACACGTAAGTATATGTGCAGCAGCCGCGTGGAGCAGATCTCCTCCTGGGTGGACGCCTTCGACCCCTACCTGTTCATCAAACACGTAAGTATATGTGCAGCAGCCGCGTGGAGCAGATCTCCTCCTGGGTGGACGCCTTCGACCCCTACCTGTTCATCAAACACGTAAGTATATGTGCAGCAGCCGCGTGGAGCAGATCTCCTCCTGGGTGGACGCCTTCGACCCCTACCTGTTCATCAAACACGTAAGTATATGTGCAGCAGCCGCGTGGAGCAGATCTCCTCCTGGGTGGACGCCTTCGACCCCTACCTGTTCATCAAACACGTAAGTATATGTGCAGCAGCCGCGTGGAGCAGATCTCCTCCTGGGTGGACGCCTTCGACCCCTACCTGTTCATCAAACACGTAAGTTCCTACATCTTTCGTCTTACTTTATTTTTGTGTGTTACACTGAGACATTCAACGACCCAGTGAACCCTAGTGTCAATTGTGTAACGACCGCCGTCTAAGGGATCATAGATAGCAACCGGGACTTGCGCTACAGATGTCAGGGGTCAAATAAAATCAAAATGTTTTTATTTACAAGTAGATTCACAAAGAATGCTTTTAGAAAGCCACGTGCAATATTATCACTAGACAAATGGATTAAATTGCCCCCTGAAATCTAAATAGAATTACAATGAAATTCTGCCTCGGAAAATTTACTTGTGTTTGAGTTCTCCTGTTGCTTTCCAATTTGCTTCATAGCGATTCACCTTTGTGAATATGAATGGAGCCAATATGGAGAATGCTAATACATTCATTCATGATTGTTTTCAGCTGCCGCCGCTGGAGTCGGTGGCGACCCGCGCGCTGCGCGCTCGCTTCCCCGCGCTGCCGCTCAAGACCAGGACCAGCCCGGAGTTCAGCTTGGTAAGCAATGAGCATTACATACAGGGTGTTAATTGTTGTTGAATTTATAGCACAATTATGTCATCGAGACAAACCTTAACGAGGTTTACTATTACGACTAAGTCAGTTTGATGTGATGTCCAAATATTTTTAAACCAACTTCAAAAAAAGCTGTTTCATCTATATGTATCTAAGTTTGTATACGATTATCTCGCGTTTGGCTGAACAGATTTTGATGCTGTCTTCAGCAAAGTGTTTGTCAGACTTAGTAGAAGGTTTTAGGCATATCAACAGGCTAAAATGGAGGTTTGCACTTTTACTCGTTTCTTGAAGTTGGTTCCCTTTTGAAAAAGTTATTTGTAAAATGACCTTATAATGAATGATTACTATTTGGAGAAATATCCACAAGATAATTATTTCGAATACTTGGTGTTTTGATCAATCACTATTATTGATATTAACTTTTATTAGAAAGTTAATACAATCGAAACAAGTGAAAAAAATTCACGCTGCCGATGGGACTCGAACCCACGTCTTCTGACTAGCCGTGTCAGACGTGTTAACCATTACACTACGGTCGGCTTTATCCCATCGTTGGCGTGAATTATTCCTCTGTTTTCGATTGTATTAACTTTCTAATAAAAAGTCAATGACCTTTTAATGTTTTTCTTTCAGGTGCTAGACCTCGACGAAACATTGGTCCATTGTTCCCTGCAAGAACTGTCAGACGCAAGCTTCCACTTCCCAGTACTCTTCCAAGATTGCAGATACACTGTAAGTTCTTTTATTTGGAAAACCAAGCATTTTTATAAACTCACAATCAGTGATCGGAGTAGGTAAAGTGATTTGAGGTCAATGACATCAAAGGCTAAGTTAACATGGAGATAAGTTAAGAATTCCGAACGGTTTTTGCATTGAGCACTAATGCGAATTGAGTCTTGTGCTGGCCAGCGATTCCTACAACAGGTAGACTAAGACAAATTTTGAATCATGTCCGTAGTATTTTGGAGTTTTAGGCATGTAACTTCATATTTTATTAATGTCCCAGGAAACAAGCGAATTCCTTCCATGCAAGCCAACAGTCATCATCCTCCTTGCCTTATCCCGTTCTCTGTCGGGGTCGGCTACCTAATCTAGGGGATTTGACGTGGAACCAAGTTTTTACACAGAGCGACTGCCGTCTGACGCCTGCAACCCGAAGGCTAACCTGGCGCCGAATTCTAGATTAAGTCACATTCAAATATCATCTGAATTCAAATTTGACTTGAATGTGGGTTTCATCACGATATTTTTCCTTCACCGTTAGAGCAGTCGGTAAATGTACGTGAGTAAAAACACATTGGTACATGGCGGGGATCGAACCTGGGTCTCACGATTGTAAGACCGGTGTACTACCATGCAAACTAACAGTCAATACGTTTATTGCACACAGGTGTTCGTCCGCACGCGGCCGCACTTCGCGGAGTTTTTATCGCGAGTGTCGCGCATGTACGAGGTGATCCTGTTCACCGCCAGCAAGAGGGTCTATGCTGACAGACTGCTCAATCTACTCGACCCCGCCAGGAGGTGGATCAAATACAGGTAACATATATAAAAAATGACACATTGCAAATACTGTCACACAGTTCAAACGTTCACTCATTCAACCTACACATACTTTTAACATACACATATTATCACGCTTTCATACACGTCTAACACATTTTTACACCCATATAACCAACTTTTACACACATATAACACACTTTTACACACATCTAACACACTTTTACCCATATCTAACACTCTTTTACACTGATCTAACACACTTTACACACATCTAACACAGTTTTAAACACATCTAACACACTTTACACACATTTAACACACTTTCACATACATTTAACACACTTTTTGTCCTAAAACACACACACTGGCGTACAATTAACACACATACCAACACACACACACATACCAACACACACGACCACATACAAGCGCTGTGTTCGTATCGCGAGTGTCGCGCATGTACGAGGTGATCCTGTTCACCGCCAGCAAGAGGGTCTACGCTGACAGACTGCTCAATCTACTCGACCCCGCCAGGAGGTGGATCAAATACAGGTAACACACTAATGTATAATACAGAAGAAAATACATATACAGTCACATATTTCAAACTCATTCAATATACACATACTTTTAAACACTTTCGCACACATCTATCATACTTTCACACGTATTCACACACTTTTTGTCCCAAAACACACACACACTGATGTACAATTAACAAATTCACACACGTTCACACATTTTCTCACAATACTTTTTGTCACAAACCAAACCGACACAGACATACTGGCGTACATTTATCACAGTTACACATATTTTTTCACACACTTTACTAAACACACATAAAGGCGAGATATATATATGTATGTAATGCGTTATTTAATTGTTCCCAGGTTGTTCCGGGAGCACTGTTTGCTGGTGAACGGCAACTACGTGAAGGACCTCTCCATCCTCGGCCGCGACCTGCGCAAGACCGTCATCGTGGACAACTCCCCGCAGGTGGGTGGTGGATGATGACACCAGCAGGCCGAGTGACGACGGAGGAGTTGTGACCAGCCTGGCTAACATGCGTGCCACGACATATTTTGTCGTTTCATATGCGCACAATGTCACTACAGAAGAATGCGTAACTTATTCGCAGTGAAGTTAGCCGCAGAAGACATATTGCGGTAACAAAATGTTTGTAGCGCTACCTATGACTTAATAGTAAGACTACATAGGCTTTTTATTGCAAAAAAAAATGATGCAATCATGAGTATATACTGACAACCTACGTTTTGTTCCCCAGGCGTTCGGCTACCAGCTGGAGAACGGCATCCCCATCGACAGCTGGTTCGTGGACCGCTCCGACAAAGAGCTGCTCAAACTGCTGCCCTTCCTCGAGACCCTCGCCACGGTGAGTCAGCAGTACATACATCCCCATCGACAGCTGGTTCGTGGACCGCTCCGACAAGGAGCTGCTCAAACTGCTGCCCTTCCTCGAGACCCTCGCCACGGTGAGTCAGCAGTACATACATCCCCATCGACAGCTGGTTCGTGGACCGCTCCGACAAGGAGCTGCTCAAACTGCTGCCCTTCCTCGAGACCCTCGCCACGGTGAGTCAGCAGTACATACATCCCCATCGACAGCTGGTTCGTGGACCGCTCCGACAAGGAGCTGCTCAAACTGCTGCCCTTCCTCGAGACCCTCGCCACGGTGAGTCAGCAGTACATACATCCCCATCGACAGCTGGTTCGTGGACCGCTCCGACAAGGAGCTGCTCAAACTGCTGCCCTTCCTCGAGACCCTCGCCACGGTGAGTCAGCAGTACATACATCCCCATCGACAGCTGGTTCGTGGACCGCTCCGACAAGGAGCTGCTCAAACTGCTGCCCTTCCTCGAGACCCTCGCCACGGTGAGTCAGCAGTACATACATCCCCATCGACAGCTGGTTCGTGGACCGCTCCGACAAGGAGCTGCTCAAACTGCTGCCCTTCCTCGAGACCCTCGCCACGGTGAGTCAGCAGTACATACATCCCCATCGACAGCTGGTTCGTGGACCGCTCCGACAAGGAGCTGCTCAAACTGCTGCCCTTCCTCGAGACCCTCGCCACGGTAAGATAATAGTGCATTGATCACGTGGTGAGAAAGAAACCGATTGCTAACGAGGGTGTAGTTTGAGGCCCGTAGGTCAGCCGAGGGCATCAATACACACGAGTTTGCAATCGGACTTCCTCCCGAGTGATACATAGTGATTTATACTACATCATCCTCCTTGCCTTATCCCGTTCTCTGTCGGGGTCGGCTACCTAACCTAGGAGATTTGACGTGGAACTAAGTTTTTACACAGAGCGACTGCCATCTGACCTCTGCAACCCGAAGGCTAACCTGGCCCGAATCCTAGGTTAAGTCACATTCAAATATCATCTGAATTCTAATTTTATTTGAATGTGGGTTTCATCACGATGTTATTCCTTCACCGTAAGAGCAGCCGGTAAATGTATGTGAGTAACAACACATTGGTACATGGCGGGGATCGAACTTGGGTCTCACGTTTGTAAGACCGGTGTCCTAACCACTTGGCCACCGACGCTCCATAGTGCTTTATACTACAACTGCAAGAATAAAAAAAATCCTAATAGAAGAACAATTCAATAGGAAAATCCAAAGCAAATTCGCGCGATATTGTTTTTTTTTATAATATCGTACAAAGTACCTTTCAAATTACCACAATCAGGTTTTTTAATAATGTTTGTATTTTCTTACAGAAAGACGACGTTCGGCCCTTTATCCGCGAAAAGTACAAGTTGTTCAGCTACCTGCCGCCCGGGTAAGCGAACTGAACAACCGCGACAATATACTACTACACGTCAACTTACAAGATAATCACGCAAAGCTTTTACTGTGAAACTGAACAACTGAATTTTGGAACGTGAAAAGTAAGTTTTCATATTACGTATAATAATACCTGGTTCACCGAGCGTTGCTTGGATTTTTTCATAGGTAAAGGGAAACGAGACATAGCTTATCTCCTTCAAAACATACTAAATTTCATGCAAATCGTAGGAGTCTTTTTTGAAAACCTGGTGTGTAGGGCTATATGCACAGACCAGAAATTTCATGCGATGCGCAAATGTAATTTTTCTTCTCTGTGGTTATTTGTCTTTGACAATGCGGGTATTCTAAGTAATACTCTTTTCTGTGGAAGTTGTTCAGTTTCACAAAATGTATTGCGTTTTTAACCCTGGATCAAACATAACTTCTTGTAAAAATCATCGGAATAGTTTTTTTAATATACTTCTCAAAAACTATGACTACAAAAATCATGAGATCTACAAAAGTATGAACTACTTAATTAGGACGAAAATTTACTAAATTAGGTAAAAATTACTAGAGTATAGTAATTTCATTTATCTCATTGCCTGAAGAGTTATTTTAAAATCATAATAATAAATTCAAGTCGTTAAAAATTATGAATAGCCTTAAAATAATAATAATGTGCTAAATTAGTAAAATGAAACTTTAATGATTTTAAAATAACTCTATAATAATGATAATTAGGACGAAAAGTATTATGATTGTAAAAATTGCATTTCAAAATTGAATCAAAAGTATTGGTTTACATTTTATTTTACTGTGATGAAAATGATGATAATT
This sequence comes from Keiferia lycopersicella, assembly GCA_029255805.1. Taxonomy (NCBI): domain Eukaryota; kingdom Metazoa; phylum Arthropoda; class Insecta; order Lepidoptera; family Gelechiidae; genus Keiferia; species Keiferia lycopersicella. Next base: position 2,494,565 of record JARACZ010000023.1, read on the forward strand.
ATGGGTTGTTTTTTATGGTTTTGTTCTCGAATAAAAGTCGTACATACAAATTTCATAAGTATACAGTGTGTAAAAAAAATCTGCAAATAGTTTAAGGGGTGAACCAGCGCATGAAATTGCACAACTTTCCCATTAGATTTATTTCATATTTCGACCTTAGGGAAAGTGTTCAGTTTCATGAGCTGGTTTTTTGTACCCTTTATACGAGGAAATGCATTAGGGCATCGTACTGAACAACTTCGTTCAAAACTGGCCGCAATTCTGTTGTACACCGTCCCAACTACATATTTTTCTTCAATTTATTGCCATTTTATAGACTTATTTAGGAAAGGCATATCTCAGAATTGAATAAAAATAATAGTGAGCGTGAGATCTAATTTGAATATTCAAAAAAGTTGTTCAGTTTTTGAAATATTATTTCCACAAGGAACGTAAACATTAGTTGAACGATTGTTTATAAATTTCTCCATACAAAATACGTTAAACACTCATTCAATATATGTTTAGATATTTTTTGGTAATATCCAATATTTTTATGTACGACTGCTAAAAGGGTGTTTTCCTGTTGTCCCCGGCGAGAGTGGGACAAAGTGTAGCATGGTAAGACCTTACTCCACCCTCTACCATAACTTACCCCATGTGCCCCACCTTGGATAGCCTTGCCCTATTCTCAATGGGGATTAAGTATAAGGCAGAACAAGGTGGGGCAGTTAGAGTAAGTTGAGGCAGAGGGTGGGGCAAGGTCTTACCATGCTACACCTTGCCTCACCCTGCTATACCTTACACTTAAAATCCCCAGTGAGAATAAGACCCAGGGTGGGGCAGATGGGGCAAGTTGTTGCAGAGGGTGGGGCAAGGTCTTACCATGCTACACCCTGCCCTACCTTATACTTAACATCCCCAGTGAGAATAGGACAAGATTATCCAGGGTGGGGCAGATGAGGCCAGTTGTGGCTTGGGTGGGGCAGTGTCTTACCATTCTTCACCTTGCCCTACTCTCACGAGGGACGAAAAGGAACACGTGAAAAAAGGATAAAACAATTGTTTTGATATTTTTGATATTTTATTATTATTATTATTACCGATCGACTATCTTATGATTAGTATACTCGACGACTGCAGGTGCTATTAATTTGTTTTTCGTGAAAAATACTTAAGAATTTATTTTGTATGGATGTATTTTTTTAATTGTAATTTTTTTGGCTTGATCTTGCGGCGAAAACTTTTAAGGTTTGTGCTATAGAAATGAATTGGGTTCGAATTCCGCTCGTGTGAAGTTTTGAATGAAAAACATTGCGTCGACGGTAATTTTTTACTATGGTTTGTAACATTTAGCTTGATACATGTGACGTTTGTGACCTTGGAACAAATGCTAAGACATGAGGTCCATTTCCCTAGTAAACAAAGGATAGCATAGCATTTGTTCCAAGCTCATAAACGTCACAGGTGTCAAGCTGAATCTTACAAACTATATATTTTTTATTATTCATTCATATTTTGTTTATTGAAAATTTTAGATGGCGTATCACTACTATATCCCTTGCGGGGTATGCAGAGAGTTAACGGCCGTATAAATGCGGTCGCTATCGCCATGGTTGATAAGTATTTGAGATCGTGTATCAATATAGTGACAGGTTGTCACCCATCGCCTAAAATGTTTTCGTCCCCAACTTCAAGACAAAAGATACAATAAAAATTTAATTTTATTCTTGTAAGTTCGTTTTACGTCCATTTAGGTTTGTGTTAGGATACTAACCAATTATTTCTTAGTCCTTATTTTTAAATTACGTATTTGGAAAATTGTAAAATGGAAATTGATAATATCACAGGAAAGTCACAAAAATTATGAATTAGTATTTTCTCTGACAATAGATTCAATAATTTTGGTGAAAATCAATTGCAAACTTGCGTTTTTTGTAAGTAGCTTGCTAATAAAATGAGAGAAAAAGTAAAAATAAGTCTTTGTAAAAAATAAATAGCATATTACATGGTACTAAACTAAAAAACTCTGTATATAGGTACAAAAAAATCAACTGCATTTTTTTTAAGGATGAACCAGTCCATGAAAATGAACAACTTTCCTCAAGAAACGTAGGTTGTCGAGTTGTACATTTTGTATGGGATGTTCATACATTTTTTTCATATCTCGACTTATGTCCTTGGGGAAAGTTGTTCAGTTTCATGGGCTAGTTAGTTAACCCCTTTGAATACTTGCAGTTGTTTTTTTTACTGTATATCTCAGACAGATACCCACTTTTTTGACTATATGTATAATAAATTACCTACCTATCAACTATTGCAATGGTGTCGATTTTAGCGGGCTTTTTAATAAAATAAATAAATAGTTTCAATGATGTTTAAAGCTCAATTTATCTCTATTCGTAGGACGACAAGTCGTCCAACATCCAATGACCCAGTGAAATTTTTCATACCCTCAATTTATGAAAAAACGGTAATTCGATTCCGCAGACTTCTCTAACCACACGTATTTTTAATTTCTATTATTCGGTTATTCTTTTATTATCTAAATTGATAAGTTTCGTAAAACATGTGATAGAACCACACATAGACTTTGGCATACGAAAATTCACATACATACATATATCACGCCTTTATCCCTTGCGGGGTAGGCAGAGCGTTAACAGCCGTAAGAATACGGTCGCTATCGCCACGTCTGACATTTTTGAGTATTGTTTTCTAAGGTTGTTTCGGAAAACATGTGTATCACTATAGTGACAGGTTGTCAGCCTGTCGCCTAAAAATTGTAATACACCAATACTCTCGAGTCCCTTAGTCGCCTATTACGACACCCACGGGAAGGATGTGGGGTGATGCTATTCTAAGCCGGCATCACACGGCATAGCCGGCATCACACGAAAATTCAGCAGCATAGAGAAAAATGAATAATAATAAATATGAAAAAAAAATTAGACCATTTGGATACTAAATTATGTTCTTATGATTTTTTCTAGTATTTGCATTGAATCGCTGAAAATAATGAAAATTACCTGCCAGAATCAACACCATACCATAAATACCGTAATTTTTCCTAAAAGCACAATATTTGCTATTTAGCTTGATATTTCAAATTATGGAGCTTTATTTTTATTATCAAAATTATAATTTTTATACATTATGCCAAATTCGTATTATGTATTAATAAGTCACATTGAAATATTTATGGCCTTTTTAGGTTCCGTAGTTATCTACTTGTTAACACTGTACATTCATTCAAAAATAACACAATGATTAAACAATATTCAAGAGAATAAAGAATATTTTGTTTGGATAGATTAAGCCAATTTTGACAATTGTCAAATCCATACTAAAATAGAAAAACGTGTCAACAGTCAAAGAGACCTTGCGTCGAATTTGACAGGTGTCAAATATGGCCTAATTGAGCGGCGATATGAATTTTCCCTTTTTCAATGTGACTTATTCTAAAACTTACGTAAAATAAATTTCAAAAATGGTCTCTTGATTGGAAAACCGCCTATTTGTGTTTCTAACTTTTAGATCTAAGAACTATTGTATTATTTTCGTTAACATTTTGGAACTTTCGCATTTTTTTTTATTGGGATTTTACACAGTGATATAATATTTTCATAAATTAAAATAAGGAATTGACATAACGGCTGGACAGATGTACCGACACCTCGACCGACCCTTGCCAAATTTTCAATCGTTCTACATTTAGTAGAATATTACGATATACGCTGGTTTCGCATTTTCATGTCTTAGTTTTCTGCATAATTGGATAATTTAATTCATCTATCGTATCATATTCCTAATCATAAATGGTTCTTCCTTAAAAGACCTACCAAAAATATTAATTTCTTGATTTATATTTTTATTGGTTATTTGATCTCTAATTAAAATGCGTTTGGTTCCATTATCTAAATAGATTTATCATCATACAAGCACTTAGAATAAAAAATAAAAAAAATAGCGAGTATGTCGTGGTGTCAATTCGGAATTTCTCTTAACTTAAAATTCGCCGTTACTTTCCATCAATAAGTTACCGAATCATTCATCTGTCATTTTTTAAAGTTATGTCACAATACTTTGCTTTAGTAAGTGACATTTCGCATCAAATTTTCTTATTTTAATGTTTCTGATACTTGAAAGGCACGGTTGTTTTTTTATTTACAGTCTTGTATGAAGATATTTTTAATTTTTCCATACAGTTTTTACGGCTTTGATGTGATTTTAATACTTATTTAAAATTGTGATTTTGTTACTTAAATATTTAATTTTGTATTTTTATAATCAATATTTTATTCTTTTTTAACACAACACTCTTCTTCTTCTTATATTGATAGAGTGAAAGAGAGAGAATGGTATTTGAATGTTCCCTTTTACTTTGACAGCAACTGTCATTCAGTCATAAAATTACTGTAGAATGGGGAGGAAAACTCAAAAGCTTATTGCAGATGGCAGCAGGCGCGACTGTGCCTAAACGCACCAATAAGAAGTAACTGAACTTTGACATTGACACATTTTTGACCAATCAAAAGAACCAGTCAAGAGTGGCGTCATTAGTTCCTCAGTTTCCTACCTCATTGCTTCCAAGTTGATGACAATGAAAAATTTTCTAACTGACAGCTCTTGCTCGTTTTTGCATTTCCTACCAGATGGCGTTGCGTTAAGTTGAAATTTTGACGTTTTGAGTTATATTGACACACAACTAGATTAAATACATGTCCTTGGAAATAAAAATCAACTTTTTCAGTTTAGCTCAGCGCCATCTATGTACACTTGAATTTTGGCGTGAAAGTTTCCCAATGTCGCGACGGGATGACAGTAACACGACTGGATGACAGCTGTCAAAAGGGTTAAATATCAAAGCCTTATCAACTCTGTAGAAAATAATGATAAAATCTTAATAAATACTAATAAAACTTCGTCTTTTAAACTAAATAGTGACTAATAGTTAAGATTTTAAATTTGACTACAATACGGTAGATAGTTATTTAGATTTTAGACTTAAGTGTAGCGATCCGATTGTTTAATCTAATAAAATTATTAAAATAATACCTCTGTGTTTCATTGATATAATAATCAAAAAATATATTTTTATATCCTGCTGTACATACTCACAAATCACGCCTATATCCGTGGCGGGGTAGGAAGAGCGTTAACGACCGTAAAGTTAGGTCTTTATCGCCACGTTTGACATGATATTTGATGGTCGTTTCAGAATTCAGATGCGTCGTGTATCACTATCACTATAGTGACAGGTTGTCAGCCCGTCTCCCAAAACTGCAATACACATACCCTCAGTCGGCTTCTACGACACCCACGGGAAAGAAATTGAGTGATGCTATTCTAAGCCGGCATCACACGGCCATAACTATACCTTAAAAAATATTTTTCTCTACTCGTGAGGCGTCATTATTTCAGTGCAAAATGAGTATCCACAGGGAACGTTGCTGCCCGCTCCCCGTCGTATTAAAAGGGGTGATGCTGTTCTAAGCAAGAACGACAGCCTCGGGTAAAAAGGGGTGATGCTATTCTAAGCAAGAACGACAGCCTCGGGTAAGAAAGGGGTGATGCTATTGTAAGCCAAAGCTACACGATAAATTGCGTCATATTAGTAGACGTATTTATTGAATATTTCCTATTGGATAAGACAATCGACTAGGGATTAATAGTGGATCAATACGCACAGATTAGTAAATTTAATGAATCGTGGGTTTTACGTGTTTACTTACTTCGTGATATGTACATGATTTGAGTTATTTGATACCTAATTGCGTCAATATTACTGATTTGAGAGGCCACAAAGGGTAAAATTAATTCTGTTCTCTTTTCGTTTGGGGCGCTTCAAGTCCAACGACCGATGAACCCGATGTCAAAAATTTACAACCGCCTACTACAAGTAGCAGACTTCCGACATGATTGTGTAACGACCGCCATCTAAGTAATCATAGACAGCAACCGGGACCTACGGCTTAACGTGCCCTCAGAAGCACGGAACTATCTTACGGACATTTGTGATTTAGCCCGCAATGTCCTAACCAGGCTAGAAATAAATTCACAGTGATAAATATCAACTCGGTGAGTACTGGGAAAAAAAGAAAGATGGTTCCGTGTTTCGGATAGCACGGTCCCGGTTGCTGTTTATGAGATTACTTAGACGGCGGCCGTTACACAACTATGTCAGAGGTCTGCTATTTGTAGGAGGCGGTTGAAAATTTCTGACACCAGGGTTCATTGCGTCGTTGGACGACTCGGTGTTCCACATGAAAAGAGAAATGGAGAGAGGATATTTATTTATTACCTACTCCACATAATTTATCAACTCTTTTTCTTGTTTACATTCATTTATGACTTGGTTAGGAATCATTGGCATTGCAATTTGTCTTCATTTCTTAGATTTTAATCTCATTTATTTGATTTGTAAATAAGATCCTGACAAAAACATTTTCATTTCAAGATACAGCCAACGCGAGCGAAAAAATATCAGACCTCAAATAGAACCAAGCTTCTCAATCTACACCGCCCTGAGTCGGAATGTACGGCTTTGAATTTAAGCAGCAAAATTAAAATTATGCGATCTTATTAAACAGATCACTATGGACAATACACGGTATGAGGAAAAGTAATAATAAGGGGTTAACCAGCCCATTAAACTGAACAACTTTAAATGAACAAAAATTTGGATCTCCCATCAAAATGTAGGTACCAGCCGACTGAATCAGGTTTGTATGTGAGGTCCAAAAATTTCACCCCTTGAAAGGAGGTTATTAGTTTTATACACCCAGTATATTCAGAGAATTTGATCAGTCTAGTGCATCAGAAACCAAAGTTAGGGGGATTCAAAAAACGGCGAAGGGCTTCGAGAAAAGGTAGGTAGTGCCCTCGCGCTTCGCGAAGCTCGCTTTGGCAGGGCCACTACCGTGGCCCCAGATTTTAGTTTGAATTAGTCTGTCTAGCAGATTTTATTGACCTTCATTATAGGGTCGTTGGACGACTCGTCGTCTCACACGAATAGAAGATAGGATCTTGTAAGACTCGAATAAATAAAGAAATGATGCCATTACTATATCAGCCCTGCATGCTATCTTCGCATAGTCCTTAAACTTGTATTTTCGTGTTTCTTATCGGTTAAATCCTATAAACGCTAATTTAATTATCAAATCGATTATATTAATCAATACTTACAAATAAAATGTATCTTTCCGTGTAAATTTGATAAGAAAAACCAACTTTTATTTGCCGTTAAAAATTCGCAAGTATGAACATTCTTTGCTAACTTGGAGAGCAGACAGATGAAAATGTACCTTGGTATTGGTCAAGCGAAGTCTATAAAGGTTGGAAGAGACGGTAAAAAGCAGACAGTATAGCGTAAGATACGTTCTGTCCATAGTTTTTAGAAGTGTTCCCTGTGTTACTTTTGTGATATTTTTAATTTTTTTTGTGTGTTATTCATAAATAAGGAGATAAATATGATTGGTGAGTATCAAATCTGTTATCTAACAATTTTAAGAAAAATCTACTTCCTAAAAAGTAAAAAATCGCATAAATTTATAGGTCATAGGGTATTTGGATGATCTTTGGATTTGGATGATAACTATTATTCGTTTTTTTGTGCAATAAAAAGGAGGAAAAAGGTTTTTTGGATCCATCAATGGAGCCATCCAATGGATCTAAGTGGACGAATGGAATCTCATAAATGAAAATAATAATTAAAAAAATTCCAAGCTGGGAATCGAACTTGGGACACATGGAGTACCGTCCAGTGGCTCTACCACTGAGCTGCTGGCGCCTCAACTGCCCCTTTTCAGGTTTAATCTTCTGATGGTCGTCTCGAAGCGGCGATTTAGCGACATCTAGAACCTTCTACAAGATATTTCTAAACCGTTGATTTTTTAAATGAGAATGTAATAATACAGCGTGTTAGGAAAAGTACTAACTTCCTTTCAAGGGATGAACCAGCCCATGAAACTGAACAGATTTTCCCCAAAGAACACAGGTAATATGAAAAAATTTTTGGACCTCCCATACAAAATGTACCAACCGACTGAGTCAGTTTTTAAGTTCCATTTTTTTTTCATATTCTTTCAAGTCATCAAATTTTTCACGCACGCTCGTCGGTTTAGGATAATTTACCAGGGCCCCAAGTCTGCTATTTTTAGTCATTGTAACGCCATCGAAACTCAATTGTCATTCAATTATCATTGTGATTTTTCTATACTTTGAACTGTTAGCAGACTACGAAATGACCGAAATCATCCTACTGAGATCCAATCGACATCCAACTGAAACGATTTTCATTTAGCAGACTTAGGGCCCTGATATAAGTTCACAGTTCATAACGTCAAGTCATTTACATCAGTAATCTATGACGTCCATAGCTCGTAAGTTTTTGGACTTTATTTAGTTCTCATCATCACATCAACCTATAGCCTCCCCCAGGGTACGCCACAAGGCACAATCTCCCACGCACGCCATCCAGTCGCTACCAGCCGCTCTCTTAATCTAACTGTATTTTTACCTGTGTCAGTACTATTACCCCAAACAACAATACTATAGGTAAGTAGTTTACAAGGTGTAACTGAGAAAAAGATAGTACTAGGTAGGTAGGTACCTAACCACGCTACACACACATCACGTGTTTATCCTTTGCGGGGTAGTCAGAGCTTAAAACGGCCGTAGAAATTTTAAATATCGTCGCCTTAGACATGCCTAGAGATACTAAGTACTTATTATTATCAGTATAGCATACCGGGATCATCGGGTCGTTGGACGACTCGGTATCCCAGACGAAAAGAGAAGCAGAGAATATCAGATATCCACCTAAAGATTGCGTGACTCGTATCTTTTCGTAAGGAAACTACGCAAATTCGCAGAAGCTAGATTAAAAGAATATTAGAAAGATAATCCAATTTAAATGTAACGTCATAAAACTTAAATACGGTAGCCTATCTGAAGGATTAGTGTTGATTGATTGTATGCGATGTTTTTCTAACGATTTACAAGGCTTAGTGATCAAAATATGTATAAAAATCTAACGCTGATTACTGTAGATAAATAATATCAAATCAAATTAATACAAAGATAATATTTGTTACATTTTTACACATGGTAAACGCGTGTAAGATAAAAAAATATATACAAGTTAGATGATATAATAAAAATATAATAAAATAATAAAAATATTACGACTACTTTATCGTAAATTTATAACATGACGTAAAAATAGACTTAACTTTATCAAAACAAGTATTAATGATATTCCGGAAATAGTATTAACTGTGTTAGATAACAATAAAAACACGTTTCCAAATTAATACAGAATGTGCATGCTTTCACGAGTTTTACCATGGGAAAAAGGCATTTTCAACAAAGAGACAACTAACTCTGTTTACTAAATGTAAAGACTCATTTGACAGACAAGGTAATCTTAGTTATCTATAGTTAGGTGGTGATACTAAAGAAAAAAAAAGCTTAAGAAATGAACAAGCTAAGCTTTTATCATTAAACTTTTTTAATAACAGTATCACCGTAACTAAGGATACATTCTGATAATAATAAATAAATATATACAATACATATGTAAATAACAACTGAATGGGTACCCAAGAATGTGAAAAGGCGACGTGGACAGCCCCGAAAAAGATGGAGCGATGAACTCAATACCTATCTGAAAGACCGGCAGAACATAGTATAGTTTAGGAAATATAATTTGAGCTAATTCGCCTTGACGTTTTATAGTCAAAACACACACACGCACACACATATCACGACTTTATCCCTTGCGGGTTAGGCAGAGCGTCAACGGCCGCAAAAATAGTCAAAGCGGCTCAAACTATATTTCCGAAACTATACTAGACTCTAGGCCTAGTGACTAGACCGAGAGGCGTGAAAAAAGACTGGCAGAACATAGCATTGTCAGAGGAGCGTGGAAAAATACTGGCAAAACTTGGCACTAGACCGAGATGAATGGAAGAAGACTGGCAGGACTTGGTACTACACCGCGAAGCGTGGAAAAAGAGAAAAAAGGCCTTTGCCTGCAGTGGCAGAGTACAGGCTCATAATAATAATAAGATGTAAAGTAAATAAAACATATTTATTAAGTATCAGCTTAAAATTCTGACGTCTATACATTCACCTCCCTCAAACTCCAAATCTTTTGCTGTGGTTTTGCCTGGAACAATTAAAAGAACAAAATCAGAAAAAATACACAATAATCACGTTCTTAAGCAGGCGGGTGAGGCAGAGCGTCCGCGGTTGAAAAACGGTTATTTTTGCTACTCTTCCAAATAATAAACTTTAAATTAAACTGAAATTTAAATTGAAATAGTGCAAAACGCGTGAATCTAGCGACAGGTTGTCTGTCTATATCGCCTAAAATTGAATTAGATTGTAATCCACGAAAGTAGCCTCTTTAGAATGACAACATATAATTTTATTAAAAAGAAATCGAGAATTTACATAGCCACCCACACATATCACGTCTTTATCCCTTGCGGGTTAGGCAGAGCGTTAGCTGCTGTAAAAATACGATCGCTATCGCCACATCTGACAAATATTTCCGAAAAATTGCGACAGGTTGTCAACCCGTCGCCTAAAATTACACATGTACCCAAACATGAAATCACATGAAATCCTCGAGTCCCTTAGTCGCCTTTTACGACACCCGCGGGAAAACAATGGAGTGATTTGCTATGACGATATATGACTGACTAGACAGATATAACCAGATACAAAGTTTCAGACAGATAATTTAGATATTTATCTTGAGAATTAAACAAATTTTCCATGATTCCTATCTTTTACACGTAAATTTACATTAATAATAATTAAGATTATCATGATTAAAAGTTGAGACAACAATGCTACTTCTTTTTTTTTTAAGACCGATGTGGCGCAGTGGTAGTGCGACTGCCTTTGACGCAGAAGGTTCCGGGTTCGATTCTCGGTGGGTAACTCACAAAGTTGATATTTATCACTTTGTGAATTTGTTTCCAGTCTGGTTAGGACATTGCGGGCTGAACCACCCGATTGTCCGTAAGTAAGATGGTTCCGTGTTTCGGATGGCACGTTAAGCCGTAGGTACTGGTTGCTGTCTATGATCACTTAGACGGCGGTCGTTACACAACCATGTCAGAAGCCTGCTACTTGTAGAAGGCGGTTGAAAAATTCTGACACTAGGGTTCATCGGGTCGTTGGACAACTCGGTGTCCCAAATGAAGAAAACAAAATGGAAAATTATTATATTTGCAGCGGATATTTTTACACCTTACATATCCCACACGTGACGCGTTTATACTAGGAACATAAAACTTTACAATGACTAATCCTTTTATCCAATGATTGATAATAGTGTACTTAATGTTCTAAAGTATTTGTTGTTAATCTACTTGGAAATAAAACATTTGAATTTACAAACAAATCCAGTCCTAGCAATATAACACTAGTAGAATTGGGGGATGCTTTTCTGAGCTGGCATCACATCACATTAAATGGTGCATGCTGTCCAATACTACTTTTTCTACTACTGCTACAGCCACAAGAGTTCATTGCTGGACACAGGCCTCCAATTTATTTATTGATTTTGAAGCTGTTGCTGTATTATCTATGCTTGGCAGGCAGATTGGTGAGCGCAGTGCAAGATGTTGAGGATATTTAAAGGGCTGCTGCCTTTTCTCTGGATTTATCCCTTAGTCACCTTTTACGACACCTGCAGGTAGAAATGGGGTGAAGCTATTCTATGCTTGTGTCACTTTATCAAATAGGACCTTAAAGGTGTCATTTACCTGTTATACTGTCTCCATCAAACTCGAATTTGAGTTTATCCAACGGTTTCTCGAGATATTCCGAACATTGCAACATTGCATATGAAAGCTTATCATCTGGTCTTACTGATATTTCAAACGGTTTCTTCACATTCTGGCATTGGAACTTTATTTTGATACCTCCTTTGATATTTTCATTGTTTCGAAGTAGTTTTGTTACGTCTTGCGTTACAACACCGCCATCGATAAATTTTACAATACTGTACTCTATCGAGTCTGGGGTATCGTTCGGTTTGAGTATTTTCTCATTGTAAGTAAATAATAACTTATCATGAGTTACGTTTTCTTTTTTGGAGAAATAGTCGAATATCTGTGTTAGTTTCTGGAACTTTCGTATCGTAAATTTGAAGAACTCTGAGCTTTGCCAGTAGACTTTGACGGACAATTCCTCGTTGTCTTCGTCGGCGACATCATCGTCAAGTTCCACAATGTTCTCATCAGTCTTTGGTTTGTTGGTGCTACTAAATAATGGTTGTTGGTACGATTGGTCTGGGTACTCCATTGTGTTGCCGACACTGTATGTAGGTATTGACGGGTCCCAAGAGTTGTCCTGTAAATATGTTAAAACATTTTAACATAAGGTTGAATTGATATGAGCAAGCAACCATTAAGAAAACACATCTTTGCCCCTAGAGGTGTGCAGAGCGGAAATGACTGTATGGTCACCATTGCCACTTTAGACAAAAAATTTCAAGAAAGAGGGAGGACAATGAAGGTAAAATTGAGTAATGTACATGAATATGCAATTAAAACATTGTATCTAGGAATAGGACATTTTCTCAGCATGTATTACAAAAAACTGCATCAAAATCTGTTGAGGTTTTAAAGATCTAAGTGTAGCATTGAATGAAAACTGGGTACTGGCTATTTTTTACTGCAGATAAATATCCATAACCATGGAAATACTCTATACTATGATGAATATAACTTACTTGTGCCATCGGCCCCATCATGGCATCTAGGAATGAAGATATCATGTCTCTTCTGCCCCACGGGCTCCATCTATGCCTCCGGCCTCTACCTCTTCTGCTTCTAGGAGTGCCTCGGCCTCGACCCCGGCCTCTGCCTCGGCCTCTAGACGTACCAGGGGTTTCTGGAGTAGCTATAGGTACACTAGCACTTTGGCCAGCGTCATGAGTATTAGATGCACTTGTACTAGGTTCAGTAGTACTTGGGATGTTGGGAGCACATTGACTGGCTTCGGGAACGCTGGGCGTGTTTTTCTTTTGCCGTTTTGCTCGTGTAGGAGGCAGCGTTTCATCTGTAGACACTACTGTACTGCTCGCTTTAGCCCGAGAACGCGTCACTCGCTTCGTGGCCTTTTTTGGAGTATTATCGACTGAAACATCCGGTAGATCATTTACAGAGCTTTCAGGAGTTTCTTCTGGCTGTTTGCTAGCGGTTTTCCGTTTCCTTTTTGGAGGCAATTTGTTGTTTTTAACGATTTCGTCTAAAGCGCCGGAGTCGTCGAATAAACTCTCTTCTAATTCGGGTTTTTCTTCTTTTTCGAACTGGAATTTATCCTTCTCCTTCTGTAGTCTTTCAGTGACGTTATCGTAGAAGTCATCCTCGGAATCTGAAGACATTTTTATGGAAATAAATAGATTTTTTTGAGCAATAAAATTAGACAACAAGAACAAGCAACAAGCCGGTTCGTCAAGTCAGTCAACAACGACAAATTACGTTTCGTTGCGTTCCAAAGTTTCATTCTAGGTTTGGAACTTTTGAAAAAATTAATTATGCCACTTTTTCATAATAATTGAAATAGAAATTACATTAACTGCACATATTTTCTACTGATCTACTATGGAATTTCTCACGAATAAAGAATGAATTCTGGATTACAAAATACATTCTCTCTTATCGATATGCACGTCACAGCAATAATTAAACGCAGTCCTGTCTGCGTTCGAGAGACTGCGTTCATATTTTTCTATTTTGTGGAGTGGTTCCGTATATATTTTTCTAATATATTTCGTAATCACAATATTACTTTTAGCAACAAAGTTTTCTTTTGCTCCAGATTAATAACAACGTTAACATCTTAGGTACATGTATTATTAAATCGCGGTCTTATTCACGATGTTTTGGTAATTGTTTTATGAGCAAAACAAAATAATACAACATCATTTTAAAGTTTTGTTGATTCCAAAAGTTTATCCTCGGCAGCACGGTAGTGCCCAAGTTTACTAAACTTTACTCTTGCGCTCTCTACGCCCAAGTGGGGCAATTTTTTTAACAATATTTTTACGAAGTGATTTTATTTCTTCTTACAGCTAAGGCTTTTACTATACTACTGATGCTGGGCGCGGCTTGTGCCCTCGACCTGGCCGGAGTAGACCCAAATACACTATCATGCGACCCTCTTGGTCAAGTAAGTATTTTTTTTTAACTCGCAAAACTTTCTACTTAAGCAGGATTTGAACTTGCGGCTGTGATGAGTTGGCTCAGTTTGGTGTAAGGCCTTGGTCTTGAATCTTGCGAGCAGCGGGGCGGCGTACATTTGAAGAATGTGTAGGTACACAAAATAAAACGGCATTCCTAATCCTACTAATATTATAAATGCGAAAGCTTGTATGCTAGTTTGTTTGTTACTCCTTCACGCAAAAACCACTTAACCGATTTTCATGAAATTTGACACACAGATAAAAAGTAACCTGGACTAACACTTCATAGGATAGCTGTCATCCCGAAAAAATGTTCCTGTGGAATGCTACGGGATCAAAACCGACTTTCACGCGGGCGGAAACACTGGTCTTTAATCTATTATTATATTAAAATTTTGACTTTTGTCTACAGCAACCTCTCCTGCTGCCCCACTTCACAGACTGCCACAAGTTCTACATGTGCGCCCACGGACAAGAGCAGGAGTTCACGTGCAGCGGCGGCACCATCTTCGATTTCGTTCAGCAGGTAACTGGTCTTATATATTAAATTAATTGGACTAGAACGACTAGAACGAACGCCGTGTGATGCCGGCTTCGAATAGCCCCACACCCCACATCCTTCCCGCGGGTCTCTTAAGAGGCGACTAAGGGACTCGAGGGTATTGGTGTATTACCATTTTAGGCGACAGGCTGACAACTTGTCACTTTACTGATACACATGTTTTCTGGAACAACCTTGGAAAACAATCCTCAAAAATGTCAGACGTGGCGATAGCGACCGTATTCTTACGGCCGTTAACGCTCTGCCTACTCCTCTAGGGATAAAGGCGTGATATATGTATGTATGTATGTAGAACGATAATCATTAGCGTTTTTGAGTATCAAACAGAAAGAGTAGTGCTTTTGCACTCCTCCTTTTAGTGTGCTCGGTTGCCTGGAAGAGATCACTTACAGCGACAAGGCCGCCTTTGCTTCTATTATGGTATTTATTTTTGTTCCTGTATAATGTTATGCTTTAATGTGAGCAATAAAGTGTTTCTGTCTGTCTGAGTTCTATCTATAGAAAATAATGTTTCTTTATTGTTCAATCTATTGAATCAAAATATTTGACATATGAGCGCGATGTCGGCAGTAATGTTGCCACTTCAGGATCCTTTCTATAAATTGATCGAGTTATAATGTAAGCTCTTACTAGTTTGGGTATATTGCCGCTAATTTACAACTCTGGATTTTTTGGGCCCCACCAAAAAGAGATGTTACACTACTTTGAATTGAGGTTTTTCATTAGGCAATTAATTTCATTCCAGACCTGTAACTGGGATTGGGCCACCAAGTGTTGGCTGCGTGGCCAGGAGTCGTCCGGCGAGGATGGCAGCGGAGAGCTGGTGGACCCCGGAGAGGGCTCCGGTGAGGGAGGATTCGAAGACTGGAGCAACGATGACGTCTTGAGCTTCGCTAAGCCATCTGGTTAGTGGTCTTCATTACACGTACTCCTTTTTTAACCGACTTCAAAAAAAGGACCTGCATATAAGTATGTATGTCTGTCCGCGATTGTCTCACGTCGTCATTTTGAGGCGGTTTTCAGCAAAGTGTTTGTGAGGCCTTAATAAAAGGTACATATATGGCATTTTTAGCGACCAAAAATAGAGGTTCACACTTTTACACGTTCTTTGAAGTCAGTTCGCTTTTTTAAAAATAGGTTATTCTTTCTGCGTGTCAATTTATCAAACTGAATGCAATCATAGTTATATTTTGTTAATAAATTTAAAAAGTATCTGTAAACAAAAATAAATTGACACAAACAAGTGGCAAGACAAGTGTAAAATCAGTGGGCATTTATTTATTCCACTGTTACTCTTATCTTAAATCAAAACTGTTTGGGGAACGGCAGTGCTACCTTCGCGCGCACCACGCATCGATCGAAGACAAGCAACAAAAACTTATAATTTGTTATTTAAATATGGAATCAATAGAATAATTCGAGAAAGTTTTGTTATAAACTGTGCTTTAAATTTTTCAGACCCCTTCGCTCCCGTGAAGGCTGGTGATGTGCCCGTGTCTCACTTCGCCGCCAGGCTGGACTGCCGTAACGCGCGCGACGCCACCAGAATGGTGCCTTTCGCGTAAGTATTCCCCACATAGAAAAAATTACGCATTAAATCTCTGGTCTGTTTTATCTTTGTATTGTAACGCAAAGACAGCGCAGTTGTAATAGTAGCGGGGTAAATGTGAATTAAAATAGCCAAAAGTTATTTATTTCAGCAGTGGGTGACAAAGTGATTTGTATCTTTACTTATTTTCTCTCTATAAAAAATACTTTCTACTACTACTAACTAGTATTATTTCTACAGCCATAAGTCATAACAGTCCAATGGGGGACATGGGCCTCCCCAAAGTGGGGGTTTTGCCTTACTCACCACGCATGGCAGGCGGATGGGCGAGCGCAGTGCAAGAAATCGTCGTTGTAGATATTCATAGAGAACGCAGCGCAGCGCATTTCATGGATTCATCCCTTAGTCGCCATTTACGACACCCACGGCTACAAATCATGGGGTGATGCTATTCTAAGCTGACACTACACCGCTCTTACACGCAGGTAACTTCCTATGCAGATGTAATATAAACATTATGTCTTCTCACAGAGGTGACTGCCAACGCTACTGGCGCTGCGCCGAAGGCCTGCCCGTCTCCGCGTTCTGCTCCGACGGCCTCTTCTTCAACGAGGTCACTCAGCAGTGCGACTTCGAAGCGAACGTGAAGTGCTCTGTCAACCACGAAGACGAACTCCAAGGGGAATTCATGGTGTTCAAGTAAACGTCACATGGACCATGGACAGACAATTTAGGAGCAATCTCTAACTAGATACTTTTGGGAGTTTGTAAAGGTTCAATTTTTTGTCGACCATACCTACTATACCTATAGAAATAGAAGAGGGGTTTGTTTTCTACCTGGTTAAGCGAAATGGACTGAGAGGATGCCGATGCCGCTAGTCGGCCATATTTATTATAGAACAAAAACATCAGGACAATGGCTAATTTTACTGTACTAATATTTTTTCAGAATTACATTTAAAAAGTTGTATCCTTACAAATTCTTATTTAGGCGTAGAACTATATCAGAATAAGTATACAGTTAGCTAACAAAATATAGTTTGGAATCGCTTACGAATTATTCACTAGATAAATATACTTTTTTATATTCAGTTCTGCTGATGAAATCAGTATTTCTAGTTGAATATTAATTATGACGGTTTCATTTATTTTTAATCATCATTTGTGTGTTGTAATGTTTATATTTGTTGTAAATAAATAAGTTAATATTTAATATTTTGTTATTTTTGCCCCTACATTGTCGATTTTCTATTCTAATAAATTGCAGCATACAATATTGAATAGTTTTTGATTTAATGTCATTAGGAATATTGAAATAAACATTTTCTATTCTAGCGGCCACCCAACGGTGCTAATCGTTTTCCCGTAGTAGTAAGTGTAAAACCTTTCCTTCCAAAATAATTCAAAAAATTAGAGAATTACTGTCTTAAAGAAATTCGCACCAAAATCAGTTGCGAAAAGCAATTTCAATATATATAGTTATACTATGCATATTGATATGACAGGAGCACGATCGACTAATTTTAATTCGACCAACCAAAACGCATCACAAAAAATCAGTCTAGTGGTTTTGGATATAACTCTCTCCTTCTATCTCTTCCTAAACGTATCTACTATTTTCTTTTACTACTTTGTTTTTTTGACATACTACTTATGTAAGTTCACAAAAATGATACCAGTTGGACTACGGAACCCTAAAAATGAAGCCATAGCCACACACACACACAAGACGCCTTTACCCCGTGCGAGGTAGGCAGGGCGCCAACGGCCATAAAAATATCGGCATTGTAATTATTATTTATGATAATATGATAAAATATAATTGGTGGTCATGGGTGGAACTTTATTTTTCTAATAGGTATTTAATAATGTGGACTTCTACCCATATAGGGTAATTCTGCCAGTGTCAGTAGGTAGAGATTCCATCGCAGCTATCTCGTGGTTCGAGCGTGGTTCCTTCTCCGAGGGCGTCCTCGCGAGATCTTCTTGCAGTTTCAAACTTTTGAAAATTAAAAACATTGTCAAAGAAACTTTGTCTTTAGCGGCACTTTCATGGTGTCAGTTTTTTTGAAAATCTGTGTAATTTTTTGCGTCATGTAACTCGTAAATAATAAAATTACTTCGTTCTTCTAATATTTCGGTTCTAATACGAAATATTATTTAAAATTCATGTGCAATATAATGTAAGTAAAGAATTTATCAGGTGTTTCAGAGGGCACGCTAAGTTCCATTGGGTCCCGAACCTCTATTTCTGAAAAACATCGTAATCCTACTAACTAATATTATAAATGTGAAATTTGTATGTTTGTCATCCTAAAACTACTGAATCGATTTTAGAACGCAATATATAGAGGGTAACTTTGATTAACACAAACGACAGTTGTTTGTTATCCCGAAAAAATGATCGTGTGCAGGTTTAAAACCGACTTTACACAGGCACAACTAGTCTGCAAAGACCTGTCTGCACCAGTCCGTGTGGTGCTTAAAAATATATCACCCCATTTCTGCCCGTGGGTGTAGTAAAAGGCGACTAAGGGATGAATCCAGGGAACAGGCAGCAGCGGTCTCTGTGAATAGCTACAAAATCTTGCACTGCGCTCGCCAATCCGCCTGCCAAAAGTGGTGAGTATGGCGATCCCCCCCAATCGGGAGAGGCCGCTGTCCTCTATAATCTCTATGGTTTATAGAAGTCTATGGGAGAGGCCCATGTCCAGTAGACTGTTGTGGCTATAACAGTAGGTAGTATGGTTTATCGGGCCGTTGGTCGTGGTGTCCCACGCGAAGACAGAGAACTGTTTGTTTGCAGGCCCACAACATCCGAAAATTTCAACGAGGGGGCTGCTACAGGCCTGACTTCGTCCGTCTCATCCAGGGTCTGTTGACGATGAGCGTCTAACTTTCAGGTTATAAGTAGGTATCTGTAGATATTTTTGATGACGCATTTTTAGGTTCGCTCCATATATACTTAAGTACATCACATCTGTGTCCCTTGCAAGGTAGGCAGAGCATTCTCCTCCTCGCGTCATAATCGTCATTACTGAGGGTCGTGATTCCTCTTTTGGGAAATTATTTTCTCGTTCTCAATGCTTTTCCATCGCTGGCTATCTTTGACGACGTGGAGAGCATCTTGCAGCTTGGGGGCCAGTGCCGATCGTACCTGGTCAGACCACCTGGTTGCACTGCGACCATTTAGTCTTGGTCGTTTGCCATCAAAGGCAATATAAGCAGGCAGAGCATAAACGGCCGTAAAAACGCTCGCTCTATAGTCTTCCGTTTTCCCGTATAAGTAACGGATAGGTATAATTCGAAACTATAGCAAACTGAAGTGGCAGTGTGGTCACATAATTGTGCCGTAGAACCGACGGCCGGTGGAGTAAGCTGGTTCTCGAGTGAAGACCACGCCTCGGCACGCGTACTGTCGGACGCCCTCCGGCCAGATGGACCGATGACTGAAATAGAGCGGCTGGTAGCGACTGGATGGCGAAAGCGAAAGATCACCTTGTGATGTACCCTGGGGGAGGCCTGCGTCCAGCAGTGGACTGCTATAAAATTAATGATGATGATACATACATGCATAAATCACGCCTCTTTCCCGTTGGGATAGGCAGAGACTTTTTCTTTCCACTTGCTACGATCCTAGCATCTCTTCTACATTTATCAGTCTTTTCCTGCTCGTCGTTTTAGAGTGATGATGATGATCAGTTTTTGTTTGTTTGTTCAGAATATCGTGAGTGCTCGGGACGATGGCTGACTCCCGAAGCCTTCGCAGCAATGAGGATCGTCAGATCGTCCAGGCCATTGTCAGAGGCTTGGACGACTCGGGCCTGAGTGTCACCGTGCGGACGGGTAGCGCGATTGGTAATACGGCGGTTGAAGGTTGGCACTTCTTTCTCTTCTTTACACGTTCTTTGAAGTCAGTTACCTTTTTAAAAAAGTTGTCTAACTTGTCGTTCACACTATAGGCAAAGATTGCAAGTACTTGGGCCCCTCCTAATGCGAAACGGGCTCGCGGTCGACCACGAAAACGATGGAGAGACGAATTAGATGCCCACGTCAAAAACTGGACGGAGGTGGCTCAAGACAGGGATGAATGGAAGAAGGGGAGGGAGGCCTTTGCCCTGCAGTGGGACACTTCAGGCTCATAATAATATTATTAATTGTTGTTGTCCCTGTGCCGTGTTCTCGAGTAGGGCAAGGTTTGGCAGGCATAGCTTCGAAACGGGAGCGTCAGACGCTGCCAGTGTTTACCTATGGCTCCTTGCACAACACCTGCGCGGCGTAGTAGACATTGTAGTGTAGACGCTCCCGCTTTCGTCCCGCGTCCCGCGTTCTGTGCGCGCAGGTTGTTTGACGATCGATGTGGCGCAGTGGTAGTGCGTCTGTCTTTGACGCAGAAGGTTCCGGGTTCGATTCTCGCTGGGTCACTCACAAAGGCTCCCAGTCTGGTTAGGACATTGCGGGCTGAATCACCCGATTGTCCGTAAATAAGATGATCCCGTGTTTCGGATGGCACGTTAAGCCGTAGGTCCTGGTTGCTGTCTATGATTACTTAGGCGGCGGTCGTTACACAACCATGTCGGAAGCCTGCTACTTGTAGAGGGCAGTTGAAAAATTCTGACACTAGGGTTCACTGGTGACTGGCGGCTGGACGACTCGGTGTCCCACACGAAATGAGAGAGAGACGCCCAGGTGTGGCTGAAGCTTCAAGGTCCACCTGCCATGCCTTATCACAACTCTCCCCACCCTGCCAAACCACCCACCCTTGCCCCACTTTTTTAGGGGACCCAGATCTTTGGGACATCGGAAACACACTGGTTAAACGCCCATGTTATTTAATCTAATCATCATTCTCCTTGCCTTATTTATCCCATTCTCTGTCGGGGTCGGCTACCTAACCTAGGGGATTTGACGTGGAACCAAGTTTTTATACAGAGCGACTGCCATCTGACCTCTGCGACTCGGAGACTAACCTGGCCCGAATCCTAGCTTAAGGCACATTCAAATATCATCTGAATTCAAATTTTATTTGAATGTGGGTTTCATCACGATGTTTTTCTTTCACCGCTAGAGTAGTCGGTAAATGTACGTGAGTAAAAAGACATTAGTACATGTTGGGAATCGAACTCGGGTCTTACGATTGAAAGACCAGTGTCCTAACTACTTGGCCACTGATTTTATTATAAACTAGCAGCCCGCCCAGCGGCTGCGCCCGCTGTAACTTATTTTCCCGTAGGAATAAGATGTTTTCCCGGCAAACATTATAGGTAAATAAAAACCTTCACCTTGAATCACTCTATCTATTAAAAAAACTGCATCAAAATCCGTTGTGAAGTTTTGAAGATTTAAGCGTACATACAGACAGACGCGAAAAGCGACCTTGCTCTGTACTATGTAGCGATTAACTGAATTATTCTGCGTAGCAAAACCACCACGCCCAAAAGGGGGCGCCACATACGCCTCACCCGTGAGATGTCAGCTACGTGCGGCCACTGCATCTGCAGCTGCTCAGACCTTATATTCTCTTGAAAATTCGCCAGTACGATCACGGTCCACTACCGCAGCCGTCACTCGAGATAATACTTACACCACCTATCAGGTTTAAGTTTTACCACCATTTATTCTAAATTTTATTGATTTATTTAAATTAGCTCCCTCTATGAAACTTGTTTTGTACTATTTATTGACGTAGCGTCATCTGTAGTTTTGGTTTGTTACTAAATAAATACTTGTCACCATCTGTGGGCGAGTAGTTGTACTTTTGACAATGGTGCTGCGTTTGATAGTTCTGCTACTGGATACTAGGTGTCACTAAAAGTAATAATTTAACGAAGAAAGTTCTTGATGTAGATTTTTAAACTTCAGAGAGCGTACGGGTCCCGTGGGTGTTCACCGCTGCAGTCGCGTCCGATATCACCTCTCCGCAATACCAAAACCTTTGACATACTACAGCTGAACGATCGACTAAATGACCTAAAAGAGACTTCGTTTGGTAAGGGTTTTCATCATTTGCCTGCCCTTAAGCCAATTCATTAATTGGTGTCGGCGCAACATGTTTTCTTCTTCCATTCATCTCTGTTCATATAAGGGTTTTGTAAAAAGTAAACATGAACAGTACGTATTCTTAAATTAAATGTGTGAAAATAATCGCGAGAGCTTAAAAAGTTATAATACCTAATTCTTCCACACCTAAAAACATCATGACCAATCTTTTCATACAAACGTATTCCATTGTTTTCTTTCCGAGTAACGCCTCTAGAGCTATAATTCTTTTTTTATTAAATCATAAGGCTTTTGAAAGCCATTGAAAGCCTTGCTCCTATTATTTTCACCTATTACTATCAGCCTACTGTCCCACTGCTGGGCAAAGGCCTCCCCACACTTCTTCCACTTATCTCGATCCCTACCTATTTTCACCTAAAAAATAATTATTGAAATGGAAAAATAAGCATTTTTAGTTTTCTATGTAAAAATAAAACTTTTTACAATTAAGAAAAAAATATTATAGCCCCAGACATTACTCTAGAAGAAAACAGGGGAATAATACATTTGTATGAAAATCCTACACTAGGGAATCTTCTTTACTGTGATCATTGTATTCGCAGGTGCTAATTTTATGAATACGAGACCATCATTCGCAGCGCCATCTACAGGACACGGCCCAAGAGATCACAGATACCGTAGAGTTTGTATTACACTATATGCTTGCTCATAGTGAGGGACGCCGAGTAGACGAACGACCCGATACCCGAATAACGATTAGCTGCGGATACAATTCTTCATTTTCTTTTCGTGTGGAACACCGGGCCGTCCAACGACTCAATGTACCCGAGTATCTGAATTTTTCAACCGCCTTCTACATGTAGCAGGCTTCTGATATGGTTGTGTAACGACCGCCGTTTAAGTAAACATAGACAGCAACCGGGACCTTTGGCTTAACGTGCCAGCCGAAACACGGAACCATCTTTCTTACGGACAATCAGGTGGTTCAGCCCGCAATGTCCTAACCAGACTGGGAACAAATTCACAAAGTTATAAATATCAACTTTGTGAGTGACCCACCGAGAATCGAACTCGGAACCTTCTGCGTCACAGGCAGTCGACATCGGTCGTCAATTCTTAATTTCAAGAAGATAAGAAAAATATACTATTTACCTATTGGTCGACTACCTAATATTGGAAGAACGAGAAGAAGTCGAGGCCTTCCCAAGTGAACGAGAACTGAAATTAGCATTTTAGCTGAGGCTATAATATACTGACTGTCCCGATGGCGTAGCGGATAGTACTCCTGCCTTCTACGCCGAGGGTCGTGGGTTCGACCCCCACAGGACACGAATATTTGTTAAGTCTTTTCAAGTATTTGTGTTTAGTCTGGGTGTTTTCTTTGTATAATATGTATTTATTTACAAAAAAAAGTATATAAGTAATAATATCAGCTATTTAGTTCCCATAGTACAAGCTTTGCTTAGTTTGGTGCTAGATGGCGCTGTGTGAATTGTCCAAGATATTTATTATTTATTATTTTCCAACAGCCAGGAGCACCGCGGCCATTTCGGAGGAGTCCAGTTAGAGGTGGGCCTCTCTATCAGAGTTTCGACAGTTTTGCCACAGGTGGGTGCCTACATTTAGACTGGAGGAGAGTTCGTCATCACTTAAAGAGCCATAGCCAAATAGCCATAGTGTTCTTTTAGGTTAAGAAATTGTTTAAATTGTGAATTAGGTATTGTTGCTGTGAATCTGGTTCCGCGGAAGACCAGCGCTTTGAGAGTGCTGTATAAGTACTCTTAAAGCATTTTCAATTTCAATTTCAATTTATTTGTCAGAATAACTTACTTGCTAACAGAATACATTCCAACACACAAGTAGTCTAACAATGATATACATTCATTAAAAGTCATTAATTAATTTCAATGCAATTATCATAAAAATATAAAAGTATCCATTTTATAATTTATCTATTAAATACAACACAACACAATGAAAAATAATGGTTACAAATACCAACGTGACAGACTTTAAGCTATAGATGTCTCAAATTTATAGACCTGATCAATATAAATTTTAGCTTTTGCCATAACACGGTTCATACTATCAGCAAGCAGCGCCAAGTCCACGCAATGAGCTAGTATGTTACTAATTAACGTGAGTGCCCGCGTGGTAGGTGCGTTGGCCGCGTACTTCGTGCGAGTGGTCGGCCGCCGCAACTGTCTCGGCCTTCGGCGAGGTGCTATCGCGCCCGGCGCGTTGTGCTGAGTACACAGCAAGGGACCTACTCTATCCATCACAAAAGGACTATCAATTCTTAGATACAGCACAAACAAATAATGTTTCATCAGTAGCATTTTCCTTCTAAACAAGAGTGTTTCCATGTCTACCATACCAGAAACGAACAACGATGGATACTTATAGGGATAATAACCAAATTGGCGCTTGTAAATCCAGCGGTTGAATTTTCGTTGAACTTTTTCAACCATTAGGCTATACTTTTCTTCATAAGGATCCCAGATTATGGCACCAAACTCAAGTTTGCTGCGTACATATGCGTAGTACAGAACCTTTGCTACATTAATATTATCAAACTGTCCAGAAGTCCTCATAATAAAACTCAAAAGTTTACCAGCCTGTTTGCATATTGTTGTTACATGCTTATGAAAGTTCATTTTAGCATCCAATGTCAATCCCAAGTCGCGAATCTCATCAACCCTGCCCAACACGGAGTCTTGCATATTGTATGTCGCACACAATGGCCTTGGTTTACGAGTAAACGTTATCACTTTGCATTTATCAGTATTAAACGGTAAATGGTTGACGGTGCTCCATTTTGAGACGGCATCAATATCTTTTTGCAATGAGTGAACATCAGCCATACTACCAATAGTCTGATAAAGCTTCAGGTCATCCGCAAACAAAACGCACTGTGTAGATTGGACGACATTAGGCAGGTCGTTGATCATCAATAAGAACAGCGTAGGGCCCAAGGTGCTACCTTGACTGACACTGGACCTAGTGTAATACTCACCCGACTCACAGCCATCTACAGAAACAAACTGACGTCTATCTCCAAGATAGCTTGAGAACAAGGTGAGAAGCTTATACGTGAAACCCGATTCAGCCAATTTCCGCAGCAAGACATCGTTATTGACAAGGTCAAAAGCCTTCTTGAAATCGAAATACGCGGCGTCAACCTGCATATTTGCGTCCATTCCAGCATAAACATAGTCAACCAATGAAATTAAGTTTGTGTTTGTCGAACATGCCTTACGAAAACCATGCTGACTGGCATGCAGCAAGCCACCCAACTGCCTGCTAATTTGTCGGTTTAGAATACCCTCAAAAATCTTTCCAAACACAGGAAGGACGGCTATTGGTCTAAAGTTAGAAACATCAGTCCCTGAACCACTTTTGGGGATTGGTGTGACCCTAGACAATTTCCAACTATGTGGATATTTACCAGTGCTTAGTGAAAGATTGAAGAGATACACCAGAGGATCCTCAAGCACTGACCTGCAGTCCTTTGCGAGGAACAAAGGTATTCCATCAGGGCCACTAGTTGCGCGAGGTTTAATGCGCCTTCAAATCAATTCCGCATATAGACTCAATTTCAATTTTGGCATCATTATCATCTAAAAACGCGTCAAGCATTAACCGTTCCGCGTTCAAGCTTGGTACTTCATCAGGAAAAACGGAAGCAAAGTATTGAGCAAACGCGTCAGCCAAGGCCTGACCCGTCACCTCAACACCATCGCAAACAATGAAGTCGTTACGTCTTCTTCCCTTTTTTCTCTCCTGAACAAATGACCAGAACTGTACCGGGTCATCAATGATGTTCGCCTGTACGGTACTAATGTGCTGTTTATATGCGACTTCAATTAGTACCTTAACCCTCTCCCTGTAGTATTTAAACAGTTCCCTATTAAATTCTTTGCCCTCACTTCTGTACCGTTTTAGATTAAAATATTCGTTTTTTATGTTAGTTATGATATCTGCAGTGTACCACTTGGGATAGACATATTGTGTATCACATGGAACAATTTTTTTAAGAGGTACATGAAGATTTATGCATTCATATAACTTAGTGTATAAAAGTTCCACAGCCTCGTTTACTTCTGAGATTGCATACAATTCTGCCCAGTCGATTGCACCTATAGCTGCATACAGAGCTTCAAAATTAGCTTTGCGCCAATTCCATTTCGGGCAAGCACCGGGGCGGGGAGCAGAACGCGGCCTTGGTGACTGCGGCGGCGGACCACGAATCAACTTTAGTGTCATTTCAAGCAACGGATGGTATTTATCTATAGGTACTAACGGCTCGCCCTCACTCACTTCGACTTCTTCCAAATCAAAATCACTCAGTACGAGGTCAAGCATACCACCATGACAGTTAAACACCGTATTATGCTGATTAAGTTTACAGCACTCCAAGAAAATATCAAATTGAGCATTAACATGAGTACTAGCTGAATTTACATTAAAATCACCCATAATTAATACATTTAGATTAGGGTTAGCACAGATCGCATTTTCGATACAGTCAAGTACATTAATATAATAATCATCGTCACAACTAGGAGACACGTAAACGACGCAACACAGTAGTTTGACATATTTAGAAGACACGATGGCAAATAAGACTTCCTTGTCAGGTGTAAGGCCGTCTATGTCATTAAGCAAGCGTATAGAGAAGCCATTGCGCACCGCTAACAGAACTCCGCCCCATCCCACATCACCAACACGGTCCTTACGAACCACAGTATATCCGGGGGGGAAAAGTTCGCCGTCAAAAACAGATGTCGTCAAAAAAGTCTCAGTCAAAGCTATTATATCATATTGGAATTGATTTACATTATTAAGAAATATACTAGTTTTTGACCGCAAACCACGAACATTCTGGTAATAGAATTTCGCGAACTTAGGTCTAAAAGTTTTTCTTGGCTTCACTGGAACGAAAGTTCTGCCGCCAGGGCTTGACACATATACCCTTGGCCCAGTTACTCGGAGACATAACAGTTTCTGCTTGTTTGGAAGGCACACCAAGTTTGAAGGAAGCGTATTTACCGCGGGGTTTAAGCGTTTCAACTGTGCAGATATCACCACCACAAACAGAAGTCAAGTGTACTCTAACTTCCTCCGCAGAGGTGCCCTCTTGAACGTAATACAAATGCACATAGCTAATTTTTTCAGCAGCACATAGTGACGTTGAACCTGGTGCAGCCGTCCCTCGCAAGACTCCTGGCATTGAAGTACGAATTCGGTTTGTCTTCTTCTCCACCGTAGTCCACCTGCCACTGTCATGTTCATCGTCAGGTTTTGCGTCACTTTTCTTGTCTTTGGAGTCAGAATGCTGCTGGCAGATGCCTGGATTAGAGGTCCTAGCAACTCGTTGACTAGAATTTGCATTGGATCTTTTTTTGCTCTTCTTCTTCGTCAGATTTTTAACTTTGGCTTCAGTAGGCCCAGGTGTAGTGGGTTCGGTCGCATGCAATGAGTTATCGGTATTTTGGGTCTCTCCTCTAATCATGGTGTCCGATGCAGACCTGGATGCAGTTTCCTTGGGAACACCTTCTCTAACATTTTCTGCTAGGATGGATTGACATAGCCTGTACATAAAGGCTAAGGGCCCAGTACGCACGGCATCAGAAAGTGTGGCTTGCAACTCCTCTCTAATTAGTGATCTAAGAGTTGCCTCATCTACACACACACATTCATGTTTTCCTCGCTTAGTGTCTCCACTTGTCATTTCTATATTTTACTTCCCATAGACAGAATCCTCAACAGTAGTATTTATAGACTCCGCCGTTGATTCGCATGCGAAGGAATGGTTGTAGGATTGGTCACGGTGCTTCGATGCTGGGCCGTAGTTGCCACGGGCCAAGTTAATATTTCCATATTCTGATAAGCCCGAGAGATTCAGCTGTGACTGAGCCACAACTGAAAGCGGCTCAGGAAGGATGATTGGCGCTCCTACAGCAGGGTGTTGACCACTACGATCTTCAGATTTAGCAGAACACCGCTTACCACCAACCGGAGTGTGTTGATTATTTGTTTTAGGCATTCCATACAAGCAACGATGGCAAATCCACATCCGACTCAGTTCCGTGTTCATCAAGTGCTCCTCAGACACATATGCGCAAATAAGGTCGTAATTTAGCGCACACTTAGAGCAGGTTATGAACTTTCAGCATTAGCTGAGCGGGTACCTTTTTGTTACCCTTTTGTTTATATCTTTTCTTAATGACTGGCATATTTGGTAACTGCGGTATTTGGTAACAAATAAACATTTTTTCTTTCTTTCTTACTTTTCATACCTAAAACACCGTTAGATTCGTCATGATCTCCTGATGACGAATTGGCCTGTTTTCACTTCTAAAAATGGTAAACCTGGTATCTATGAGGTCACAAAGATGGCGGCTACGTTTTTAAATTTATGCCAATATCTTGACATATATGTAACCGATTTGAAAGCGTGAAATAGACAGGGTGTAAAGGACGGTGTAACGAAAACTTTGCAGGCGTGCTCAGACCATGAAACTAACTGAACAACTTTTTGTGGGGGCTTTTTTATGGGGCTATGTTGGGAAACGAAAAAATTTTTTCAGTTTCATTGTCTGATCACGCCTGCAAAGTGTTCGTTACACCGTCTCTTATACCCCGTATCACCCTGTATATATCTAAGGTGTAAAAATATTAGCTGCGAATATTTTAAGTCAGCCTACGAAACTAAACAAGTTTCTCCAAACATAGACCAAAATATAAGAATTTTTTTTTGGACCCCCCATACAAATTGAATTGGTCGATTAGTAATTTTGTATGGAAGGTCCATTTTTTTTTCATATTTTGACCTATGTTTCCTTAGAGAAAGTTGTTCAGTTTCATGGGCTGTATTTAGTGATTCTCTATCTATCGTGTTGTTTTTAAAGGCTCCTTATCGACCGCGCGGAGCGGGAGGGCGTTCGAAGACTTCGTGGAGTCCCTCAGGAAGTACCCCTCGCCTGATGGCACCGCCTCGGCTGACATCATACAGCGCCTGCTGTCTTACACGCAGACGAAAAACAGTGAGTTTTTAAAATATAAAACATTCATTTGACAAGGGCGTCGGTGGCCAAGTGGTTAGGGCGGGTCTTACAATCAATGAGACCCGAGTTCGATCCCCGCCGTGTACCAATGTGTTTTAACTGACGTACATTTACCGACTGCTCTTACTGTGAAGGAAAAACATCGTGATGAAACCCACATTTAAATAAAATTAAAATTCAGATGATATTTGAATGTGACTTAACCTAGGATTCGGGCCAGGTTAGCCTTCGGGTAGCAGAGGTCAGATGGCAGTCACTCTGTGTTAAGTTAGGTAGCTGACCCCGACAGAGAACGGGATAAGACATGGAGAATGATAAGTCAGATCAAGTATGGCCCTTTTTGAGCCTGGGGATTGTCAAATCATCATTCTCCTTGCCTTATCCCGTTTCTCTGTCGGGGTCGGCTACCTAACCTAGGGGATTTGACGTGGAGCCAAGTTTTTACACAGCCACTGCCATCTGACCTCTGCTACCCGAAGGTTAACCTGGCCCGAATCCTAGGTTAAGTCACATTCAAATATCATCTGAATTTAAATTTTCTTTCAATGTGGGTTTCATCACGATGTTTTTCGTTCACCGTAAGAGCAGTCGGTAAATGTACGTGAGTAATAGCACATTATTGGTACAAGGCGGGGATCGAACTCGGGTGTCACGATTGTAAGACCTGGCGTCCTAACCATTTGGCCACCAGCGCTCTCCTGCGCTCTTCCATCTTCTTCTTATATTTAAGAGCTCATTGCTCTTGTCGATGGAGCATCCACCACATGTTTCTATCTTCCGCCTTCTCCTTGACTTCCCTATACGTCATGGCCATTATTTTTTCCTTCACTTGATCTAAATAACTTCTTCTTGGCCTGCCTCTCCCTCTCTTTCCTTCGATCTTTCCTCCATAACAGAGCAAATTCATTTTACGATCCTCAGCCGCAAAAAGGCCCGCGCGCTCGAAGCGAGACCGCTCGTCCCGTGAGTTCGCGCCCAAGTATTCACACAAGAACGTGCAGACATACGCCAGGCCCAGGAAAGTGTCTCCGAAACGCGAGGAAAGGAAACGAGGTGTCAGTCCGATTAGAAGTGACTGCAGTGACGGGTGAGTCCGGAAAACACATTGAAATAGGTACAAAACATAAAAATAAACCCACCAAAAACATCAAACACACCAAAGATTACAACAAAAGACACAAAAACAAATGAAACATAGTACCAGTGCCTAGTTTTACGAAACTACAAGCTACAATTCTACAGGTGAAATTCGATGTACATTGCGTAGCGGGTCAAAAATCCTGGTTTTGTAATGTCCCACCGGCTACGCAATGTACATTGAATTTCACCTGTACAATTGTAGCTTGTAGCTTCGTTGCATGGGGCACAGGGCCCTAATGAAAATCGTTTCAGTTGGATGTTGATTGAATCTCAGTTGGATGCTTCTGGTAGTCGCTGTAGCCGAAATCGTCTCGGACAGATTATACTGTAATTTATACTTCTTGTGACGTACCGTGTGATGCCGGCTTAGAATAGCATCGCCCCATTCCTTACCCGTGGGTGTCATAAGAGGGGACTGAGGGACTTGAGGGTTTCAGGTGTAATACAACTTTTAGGCGACAGGCGGACAACCTGTCACTATAGTGATACACGAAGTATCTCAAACAGCCCTCAATATTTGTCAGACGTATTTTTACGCTC
The DNA here is from genome assembly GCA_029255805.1 of Keiferia lycopersicella. NCBI lineage: Eukaryota > Metazoa > Arthropoda > Insecta > Lepidoptera > Gelechiidae > Keiferia > Keiferia lycopersicella. The sequence goes on from JARACZ010000023.1 coordinate 2,525,617, forward strand.
TGCCTACCCCGTAAGGGATAGAGGCGTGATATATGTATGTATGTACTTCTTCGAAGGTGGCAAGCTGAACAGACCATCGCCTCATACGACTACGTGAAGATCGGAAGTTTCGGTCCCTCATCGAACGTGAGATATGTTCAGGGTGCGAACAGATACTTCAAGATGCTCGGCTTCGACTACAATGCTACCGAGGTGATTTGTTTGATTTTTAGCCCCGGGGCCATCACAATCAGTGCAAAAGCACGCATGAGTACCACAGAATACCAGCGCTGTAATACCTGCTTCGTATAATAGCATATGCTGGGATACCTTTTTCAATGTACAACCTATGCCTAGTATTTAAGTTGCTAATGTTGTATTGCTTCATGTACTTACTTTGAAATAAAGATTTATATTCTATTCTTATTCTAACTACGCCGGATGGTTTGGTGAGGAGCGAGGGCTGACCCGGAAATATTCGAATGGCTGTTCAAACAACCAGTTCTTTAGAAATAATCAGTACTGTAGTTAAATTGAAAAATGAACCGCCCCAATCGCGCCCTTGGGGCGAGACTGGGCTAAGATAAAGATATTTTCATTTGCTTAAGACATGGTACAAGATAAAGATCTTAAAATACTCTTAAGTTATTTGGTGTAAGGAGTTGTTCTGGGAAGAACGGATCGGACTGAATCTACTCGGTACATGCCGGTAATTGCCAAAAAAGGGCACAAATTAGGGAAATACCGAGTTGAGTGAGACCGGTGGGGGATGCGAGTGTTCTAGAGGAGACCATGCCTCGGCAAGCGTACCGTTGGACTCCCTCCGGCTTCATTACCATTACTCTCCGGCTTCGGCCAGATAGACCATTCTCCTTGCCTTATCCCGTTCTCTGTCAGGGTCGGCTACCTAAACTAGGGGATTTGACGTGGAACCAAGCTTATCCACAAAACGACTGCCATCTGACCTCTGCAACCCGAAGGCTAACATGGCCCCGATTCTAGGTTCGGCCAGATAGACCGATGACTTAAAAAGGCGGGTGGTAGCATCTAGGTGACGAAAACGGAAGATGGTGCTTGGTGGCGTACCTTGGAGGCATATGTCCATCAGAGCAGTAAATGCTATGGAGAATTGGGGAACTAGTATTTACTCTGGGCTATAGGCTAACGTGTGTGTATTTGTATGAATGCGCGTTTGTGTGTGTGAGATAGTAAATTAACTCCCTTGGCTCAGCGACCCAAAATGGATCTTGGCCTCCGAAACGAGCACTCGCCACTGATCCCTGTCCAGCGCGATCTCCTTTTTCTTCTTCTTTTCTTGTGGGAGACCAAGTCGTCCAACGACCTGATGAACCCTAGTGTCAGAATTTTTGAACCGCCTTCTACAAGTAGGAGGTTTATGGCCGTTAGCGCTCTGCCTACCCCGCAAGGGATAAAGGCGTGATATATGTATGTATGTAATATGTATCTATTCCCATTCTCTCTACGTGGCTGAGCCAACGAAATCGGCCAGCTTTAGTCTTCTCGGTTATGATAGGTTGTGGCACTAACTGTTCGATTTCGGCTTTCTTTCGGTAAATTTAATAATTTCAAAACTCGTTACAGAGATCATGCCCTCCAGTCGCTGACCGCTACTTGGCGCACAGGAGACAACACCATGCAGCTGAAGCGGTAAGTCTACGAAGGACCCGATCTAACAACATTTATTTATTTATTAAACTTTATACAGTAAATGTGTACATGGGCGAACTTTATGCCAATGGCATTCATTATCTACCAGTCTACCTTAGGACATGTGGAAATGTACGGCAGGTGCAAAAATCAAAATTACTTACTTGAATACTAATTCATGAAAGAATAATATATCAATCCTATAAACACAAAAAAATAACTAAATGAAACTTATAAATCATTTATAATCCTATATAAATGATACATAAATATTACTTATACTAAATATAATATATAGAATATAAATGCACACATACACATACGGCACTATGAAAATGTAAAACGAATGCGGAAATTTATTTGACAGAATACTAAAAAAAAAACGGAACTTCAGATCTGTTGTATAATATCTCTTATTTTATTCCTTTTAGACTGATATCTATTTCTTCCCATTTCCTTCTTTTATTATATATTTTCCTTGCATCCATAGTATAGTGTAGGTATATATATGTATTAGTTTATCGTTAAATTGTTATGTATTTAGTATATATCATATTGCCTAAGTGCATATCTATGTATTAAGATGTATTATAGTATAAGTAGTATATGTAGATGTTTGCACTATCCCGCTAACCATATCGCATTTTCTTTTTCACCCAAAGGTTGCCTGGAAGAGAATGCTACTTTAGCATTAAGGCCGCCTTATTGGCCCATCAAAATTTATCTGTTTGTTTTTTATGTAATTTCTGTTTTGTGTGCAATAAAGAATATTATTATTATTATGTTGGTATTCTTTTCGAATCACGGGCCCATAGGGACCCGGTCCTTTGAGGCATGTGTGGGGCCAAAGCCAACAGCACAGAGGCCTTTTTATACCAAATAATCTAAGTGTGTGATGTGTACATCAAGCGCATACTCGCTCTGTCTGCACTACAGAGTACACCCAGAGCCAGCACACGCCTGATGCAAGGACTATTGCAGGTGAGGGTCGGATTACTAGGGCTATGGGGAGGAATTCGCTGGACCGGTTGCTGGGCTATTGTTGAGACAACGGGACGCCTGCCAAATCAAATGTCTCAACCTTGATAATCTCGGCAGACGGTGACTCGCCGCCCGCTAGGTGGGCCTCCACTAAAGGGCTTTTGCGCATGATGCGCGGTGCCCTGGGACGCAACACTGGTGCGGGCGACTGAGGGGTGTCGAGAGGTGTACACCGCTTTCTGCGCAGAGGTCCTGGACGAGGGCCAGAACATGCACCAACTCGCGACTTACGCATGTTTCACTTCCACCCCTCGAGTCCGAACACAGGCTCGAACTCTAGCGGCCCCACTTCGACCGGCCAACTAAGGCAAGCCAAAGGTGAGAGTCCTGGTCTTGGGGTCCACTCCGGCAAGCCGGAGACGGCCAGTCTGCACTCCCCGGGGTACTCGGGTCCGTGGGGTCGCTACTCCCCAACAGCTCGTCACAAGCTGCCCTACGGGTAGCTAAGGGTGTAGAGAGGTGTGCTGCGCTTTCAAGTTCAGGGATTTCTCCCCTCAGCATTACTCGCGGCTTTATGCCTTTAACATTTCCACCCTTCGAGTTGAAAAACTCTTGCGACTCCACTCTGCCCGGCCGGTTAAGGCAAGACAAAGGCGGGCCCCATTCCAGGGAACCCAGGAGTACTTCGGGTCCGTGGTGGCGCTACTCACCAACAGCTTGCCAAAGCTGCCCTGCGGGTTTATTATTATTATTATTATCTACCTTCACTTAATAAAATAAATAAAAGTGACATTGCGGTGGCAAACTGGGGAACTAAAGGCGCCACACTCGCCTGTGCTTCCTTCAGTGATTGGTCATAATTGTGTGAATGTCAAAGCTCAGTTCAGCTCCTAGGGGACGACGTGCACAAAATTATTAGTGTTTTTTGGGGTTGCTCGTTGGCATTTCATCATGGCGGTTGTGTCTTTGTTATAATTTTTCTTGTTCGTTCGAGTGTTTGGTGAATAATTCTGATAGTATTTTAAGCAACAAACAATTCTAAAAGTGAACATTAAATAGGAAATTGTAATTAATAATATATCCCGTATTGTGTAATAGTGACGAGCGGCCACCGCGTAGTGCAGAAAGTTTTACTATCAAATTTCTGTTACTACCTACACAATCTTGCGCATCACAGCTCCTAATCATCAGACTAGGGTCTACTGTGTTGTGGACTCTCTCTCAACCAAGTGGTCCGCCACTTGGTGTTACCTCTACGTAGCAACATACACTTCGAGATTGGCAAAATACGTCTCTAGATGTAGATGTGAACGCCATATTTCAAAATAGAATAGAAATAGTGTTTTTTGAATTTTCTATCCTTTCCTCCCCTTCTGGTAAGATGTCCTGAGTTTTTATTCAATCCCTTCCCTCATCTCCCAATCTCACGTAAGATATTTCAAAATGGGTTTCATATGTAAATGAATTAAATTGTTATCGTAAAAATAAAATAAAAATTAAGATCGTGCTTCTATGTAGGTGAACTACTTGTGCAACTTACTTATACGTACACTGAATTAGTGAATAATCAATCAGTCAAATATACTTGATATTAATCTTAAGATTACGCTTAAGATTAAATTTTAATTAAAATATGATATCGCTACATTTGTTTCTTCAGGGTACTGGGACAGTGCAAGAAATCGATGATATGACTCAAAGTAAGTAATGTATCAAGTTTTATTAAACTGAACGTGTTTGATGCCGTGTGATGCCGGCTTAGAATAGCATCACCCTATTTCTTTCCGCGGGTGTTGTAAAAGGCAACTGAAGGTTGCGAGGGTTTTATGTGTATTACAATTTTAGGCGACATGCTAACAACCTGTCACTATAGTGCTACATTACTTATCTAAAACGACTCTCAAATATTGTCTGACGTGGCGATAACGACCGTAATTTTGATTGTTAACGCTCTGCCTATCCCGCCAGGGATATAGGCGTGATTTGTCTGTGTGTTAATGGTCTGATAATGCCTCCATTTTTGGCACATTATCCACCCTTATTATTTTACTATACTAAAATAAAAAAAAAATAAAAAAAAAATATCCTGGACAATTCACACAACGCCATCTAGCCCCATACTTAGCAAAGCTTGTACTATGGGAACTAGATAACTGATACTAATACTTATATGCTTATTTTTTTGCAAATAAATACATATTATACATAGAAAACACCCAGATTCGACACAAATATTTGAAAATTGACTTAACAAATATTTGTGTCTGGTGGGGATTGAACCCACGACTCTCGGCGTAGAAGGCAGATACTGATAAGTATTTTTTTTATACATAGCTTCTGAACTGCGATCCAGGCGAGTGAAACGAAGAGGATACCGATTTGGTGACTGTTCACTTGAAAACGTAAGTCTCCTACAGGCTTTATTCAAATTTAACGGTAACCACTGGGCACAGATGGGCATTAACTCGTTAATCCGGTAATTAACAAAGTTAGCATTTCGACTAACGGATCAAGTTAACTTTAAAAACTGTTAACGGACTCGATAACTTCCGTTAAGAACGTTACCTTAAGAACGTTAGTCGTTAATCCAGTACCTCCTATACAGGGTGTAAGAGACGGTGTTGCGAAGACTTTGCAGGCGTGATTAGACCATGAAACTGAACAACTTTTTCTATGGGGGCTATGTTGGAAACCGTGAATTTTTTCAGACCTCTCATACAAAAATCCCGAGCTGCTGACTTACTTTGTATGGGAACTCGAAAAAATTTTTTCGTTTACCAACATAGCCCCCATAGAAAAGGTTGTTCAGTTTCATGGTCTGAGCACGCCTGCAAACCGTCTACTTACCTTAACCTACACCGTCTCTTACACCCTGTATAAGGTGTAAAATTAGCTGCAGATGTTGTATGGGGTGAACCAGCCCCTGAAACTGAACAACTTTCCCCAAGGAACATAGGTCGAAATATGAAAAAAAAAATTTGAACCTCCCATACACAATTACCATCCGACCAAGTAAATTTGTATGGGTAGTAAAAAAAATTCTCATATTTGTCGAAATGTTCTATGGAGAAAGTTGATCAGTTTCAGGAACTGATCTACGTCTTAAAATGTTTGCAGCTAATATTTTTACACCTTGCCTACATAATTCGTTGTAAATAGTTATGTCAAAACAAGGAAAAGGAGCAGTATTTTTAATATGTCGCCAATGTTTATAATGTAAAAAGTTAGAGGGCTAGCGATCGAGATAGGTCTTGTGTGAATCCGCAAACTTTTCGTAAGGAAGCAAGGATTTTTAAATTATTTTTATATGGACACGTGCATTAATAACTTTCATTGGCTATTCTTTCAGAACTATGCCGTTTCAGAGCCACGTTGCAGTTGCTCACAAGATATCAACGAGCTTATTCAAAATATTGTCAACAATTGGATACAACGCATACCCATATATGCTAACTACACGACCAAAGAAAAGGAGACACGCGAAACAATTGTGAACGAACTGATGAATAATCTTCAAAAGCATGTCGGTGATCCAGAAAAATGTAGAGATGATGCGATTAATTGTCTCAAAAATTTACCCATGTGGCTCCCACTTGATCAACATGAGCAAGATCTCTATAAACAAAAATTAACAGATGAGCTGGTCAAACAAACATCAGAAATTGATATACTCCAGGTAAAAGTTAGAAAGTGGGTTGATTCTTTGCCTTTTTCACCTGGAGTAAAAATGGATAAGGATGAATTATCCAAAAATTTAACAAAGAAATTTAAAGACATAGCTATGTTTACAAAGAACCTAAAACATGATATAAAACAAAAGGCATATGCAACACTAGACAAACTACCCATTAAAGCGCGTACAGGTTTTGAAACAGAACAATTAGCAGAAAAACTTGCTAACTGTTTAGTTAGCTTAAATCCGGTAATCTTAGATGGACTAAAACATAAGGACGAATTTTCACACGTTCTCAGAGAAGAAGGGTTTATAGAAAAAATAAAGAAATGGCTTAAGCAGGTTCCTTTTAGACCAAGTGCGAGTTTAAATAGAGACAAAATGGCTCAAGAGTTAGCGGGAGAAATATCCAGCATTATAAAAAGAACTGATCCTGTATTATTGTGGGAAACAATTATAGGATATGTCCAAAAGAAAATCTATAAAGAGCCAATTCTTGGAGGATACTCTGAAGTAACATTTCAAGCATCAAATCTTGCAAATGATATAGCACCAAATGTGTTTGCTGAAGTTGTATGTAACTGGGCTAAAAATATTGCCTTTGATCACGATTCCAATATTATTCCGGAGGTATTTGCAAAATATCTGACGAAGGACCTGCAGTCCTGTATAGAAAATTCAGGGCCTGATGAAGTCGAAGTCTCTTTAAAAAAACACATATATGATGCGCTCCATCATGTATCAGCGTCTGGAAGCGAACTACTGAAACATTCATTAGCAGAAAAGTTAGCAAAAGATTTAGGCAAACTGGATCGGAAAAATGCAAGAAGAATCAAAGAAACCATCAAAAATTGGCTCAACGAAATTCCTTTTAAATGTGAAGTTGAACCTCCTATTGATAGAAGGCAGGTGGTTAATAATTTAGCAGAGCAAGTGAATAACATAATTAAATTTATTGAGCCAGCAGATGTTTGGAGTAAAATAAAGAAATCGGCAGTGGACGAAATAAACAAATTACCTATATTAGATAGTTCCGTCAGTATTGAACCGCTTTGTAAAAAATTAGCTGATAATATTTTAGATGTTTTATTCGAAAATACAGTATTCGGATGGGCGAAATCACTGCCCTTCAATACAGAAGAAATTGATGTTGACAGTCTTGCCATTGATCTGTGTAAAAAGTTAAATGTTACCATTACGTATGACGACCCCAAATTATTTCCAATACATGTGAAAGATATTGCAAATGAGACTTTACATGATGATCAATTATCTTGTAATCCAGAAGAAAAAGCACAATATATAGAAGATTTAGTGGACATACTGCTTAAAACACCACTTAAGAGAGACCGCATATCAGTAATTGTCGATAATTGGTACAAGAATGTGCCTTTATTAACTCCTGTGACAAAAGAAAAGATTAAAGACTTTGTGAAAAAAATTAAGTTTAAGCTGAAAAATACAAGTCCTCCGCATAAATGGGCTGCATTGAAACAACTTGTAATTGAAGAGTTAAAATGTTTAGAAACTAGTTGTTTATCAACTGACATAGAAGTTTTAGCGGAGATATTAGCCAATGCGCTAGTGCCAGAAGAATTGGAAGAAATAGTTAAAGATTGGTTGGAAACTATTTCACTTGATAATAAAACAGACGAGTCTGTGGATAATTTTAGAAGAAGAATATTAATGAAAATAAAGGATACGATTGTAGAAGGCGATTCTAAAGATGTACATGAAAATTTACTTCACGCTATTGTTGAAGAGCTTAACCAGGAAGCAACCACATTAGATAAACCAGTAAAAGCAGCAAAAGCTGACAAATTAATTACTGAGCTTAAAAGAATATACCCTGATCATGGTGGTATTTTAAAAACCGTTGAAAATTGGATCAAAACTGTTTCATTTAAGCCAGATGAACCGTTTAATAAGATCAAAGTAACCACAGATCTCGCAAACACATTCGAAGATATTATTAAAGACATAGTAGACCCTGAGGAAGCATGGTTGGAATTGTTAAAAGTTACAGAAAACATACTCGAAAATTTTTCAGTTGATACCACTAATACAAGCATTGAAAGTTTAGGAATTCAACTTGCAGATATGTTAGTAACATATCTAATTATGGACGCAATTAAAAGCGCAATAAAAAAAGTCACTGTACGCATTGTTCCTAACAAAGACTTATTTCAAAAAGTCTTTTCAGAATTAGACAAAATTGTTATCCCTGAAAGTAATGAAAAATATGAAGAAGTATTGAAAGAAGTAATTGAAGAAAAATTGCAACAAGAATTACCTACGTGTACCTCGGCTCAGTTAAATGATATAGCGAATGAAATGTCAAAGAAAATTTCCGAGCTTCCAAGGAAGCCAGATCATTTTACTATGGCAGTACATTCTTTCGTCAAAACGGTACCGTTTTTGTTGTCCCGACCGCCAGTAGATAAGAGCAAAATTGCTTCAAATTTATGCGCTGAATTAATGGACGTCATCGAACTCAGCTCCACATGCAAGGTCAAAAATACTATGGCGACCAGAACAAATGAGTTACTTGAAAGATATGATTTGGAATGTACTGATGAAGAAAGGTCAGAATTGGTTGATAAATTTACTGAAAATTTAGTTGACTCTCTGAATATTGATACAGTTTCCAACTGGTTGAAAAGTCTGCTGGCGAGTTCTAGCTCTAATAATCTAGTTGATAGAGAAGAACTAAGTAATAACGTTGCTGCGAAATTAAAACCGCTGCTGTTTAACACTAAAGCGGAGGAGTTGGCAAAATTTTTGAATAAAGACCTGGAGCAATTAGAAATCAAAACTAACCCCGATTATATAGAGCATGATTCAATACATAAACTTTTGAAGTTTCCTGAAAAGCAAAAAATGCCCTTTAAAATTGACACACTTTTAAAAGGGGTATCCATTATTTTAGGGCCAGAAGACGCGGAGACACTAGTTAAAAAAAGTTTGGTAAAAATTGGGGAATTGCGTTCCCAAAAATTTGATGAAGCAAGAATTAGAAAAGAGATAAAAAAATATATAGCAGAGAACGTAGATCAAGCCTTCAAAGATCAAACGACAACTCCAGAAGCAAAAAGTCATTTAGTAGATAACCTATTTAAAAACGTATTTCATACATTCCACTCTATTGAAGACAAAAAGAAAAGTGATTTACTATCTAAATTTCAAAATTGTATTAACGACTGGATGGCAGAACACATAGAACTAGCTATATTAGAGTTGAAGACAAGAGAACTAATAAACGCTGAGTTAGCTTCTTCATTAGTGGAAGAGGTTTTAAGTGGCAAATCTCAAAATTCTGTCAGGACAAAAATTATTAAAAAGATTAGTGATACACTTGATAGCGCCGATAGTCAATTAAAGGTCGTTCCAAAAATAAAAAATAAGCTAGTAACAAGTTTATGCAACGAAATAGTAGATAATATAGATAAGATTTCAACTCTTCAAGCAGGGAAAGACACAGAAGAGAAGCAAGTTCACGTAGAAGCCAAGTATAAAGTAAAAAGCGGCAAATCAGCAGTTGACGCTATTTTACAAGAACAAAGTCTTACACAAGGTTTTTCTGATTTAAATACTCAGGAGAAATTAATTGTAAACAGAGAAGGTCCAACTAATAAAGGTTTGAACAAAGCTAAAAATGTTTTATACGACGAAAGTACTGTAATAGAAGAGTTATTACAAGATCTGGAAACAAACTCAAATTTTGATTTTATTGAAAAACATGTGCAAAGCACAGATACATGCACAACGATTCGTACAAAAAATGGCATATCAATTGAAAGTATATCTGAAATATCGAGCAATTCGCTTTCTGGACATAAAATATACGACGAATTGGTAAGTGAACCAACTAATCAATATAAAAACAATATCCTGACCAAGTCATTAGACCAAGGTTTTGATGTTGAACATATAAAGAGAGAAGTAATTTCGATAATCGAAAAAGAAATCGGAAAAATTTCAGATTTAACAATAGAGAAATTACATAACCAAGTAAACATGTTTATGAGTAACCTAAAGGAAACTTTAAATCAAGTTCAATCTGCACCACATGCAACAGAATTATTAGAAGCACATTCTGGATGTGATATAAGCGTCAAACAGAAAAAATATCGGAAAAAATTGGAAAATAAAACAAACAGTGTTGAATCAGGAATTAATGAAAAAGTTTCTATTTCAACAGCTTCTGATAAGGAACGCCAAAGATCACTAGTCGATGCTTTTAAGACAGATATAAGAACCTTGTTAGAGAGTGTTCCTGAATTATCCAGCGTTAGTTCAACTGAAATGAGAACGAAGGAGAAGGTCTGCCAAGAATTGATGACAAGACTAACCGAGATTGACTTGCAAGACATTGAAGAAAAACAAACGCGAAAGAAAACTTTAATCAAAATCATGGAATTGCTAGAGGAAATTTTTAAAATGAAAAGCAAACAACTACACATTAAAACAAAGCGAATGCTTGCAAACCAATTACTTGACATTATGGCTATATATCTAAGAGCTATGGCTTATTCTTCAACCACCACTAGGCTTATTGATGGTAACGATAACCGAATCCAACAAACTATAAGGAAATGGATACAAGAAATAGCTGATTTATCAATTAGTGTATCTTCTGAACGGATTGTAATTGATAGGATAACAAAAGCACTGGTGAAGAGCATAAAAAAGATTAATAATATAGATAGCGCAGAAACTAAAAACAATTTACTATGCGAAATCAAACAAAAACTAGATGCTGCTCTTAAGTTTAAAGGGGAAAAATTAAACAACAAAGCTAGACAAAAGTATGCAGATAATTTAATAGAACAGTTAAATGGTTTCATTAATTTGTCTAAAAAATGCAGTGTTTGTGCCATAGTTGAAAATAAAAATAACCTAACAAAATTATATCCCCAAGAAAATTTACAACATAAACGTTTCAAAGTTAATCTTTGCAAAGGAGAAGTGGATACAAATTTTAAAATACGCAACGACGAACTTCAGAAGGCAAAAATGCAAAGCAAAAAGCTGCAAGAGTTAGATAAACCGAAGCCTGATGGAGCAAAAAGATGCTTTAAAAGTAGACGTAGTCTATCTCAGTTATTTGTGGATAAGTTAATAGAAAATACAAGATCAGTAGATTATATTAGGAAAAAACCAATGTCAAAAGATGAAAAAACATGGTTTGACAATATCACAGGATTGCAAGGTAAAAGACTATTTAAGGAAACAAAAAAGTATCGTAGTTATTTACCGACATTTCCAGAAAGTTATGCTCGGTCACTTTTATTGAACCTTGTTACACAGAATCTACAAAAAGCTACGACTTTTGAAATGAAACCCAACAAAGATTCAACTACCAAAATTAGAAATCTCAATTCAGAATCTAAAAAGAAAATTGTAGAACAATTACTCGAATCAATAGGAAACAACGATGGACCTATAAATTTCTTAACGAAAGTTGAAATTTCTACAGAACATACAAAAGAAATTCTAAAAGAATTATTACCAGAATTATTTTTAGATAAACCTTCTAATGAAAGGGAGTTAGAAAAGCTAAGTAAAAATATCACTAAACTCTTTTATAAATTTCAAGCAACTGACATTGAAAATACAACAATAAGGAAAAAAATTATAACTAGAATCAAACATGAAATTGACGTGACATTCGATAATTTAGATAATTTATCTATAAAAGGAACTTATACAATAGCTGAAAAATTGTTAGAAAGAATTGCAAAATCTGAGAAAAAAATGAATGTTTCGAAAGTGTTTCAGAGACAAATCCTTAGCTGGTTAGAAGACATCCCTGAAATAGCTAGTACAAATGAAAAGGAAAGAAAAGGGAATGTAAAGGCAAGTTTTGATTTAGCTGAAATCCTTGAAGATAAGTTTTCAGGCGCCCTAGATAATAAACAAATGAGCATAAAAATGTTAGACGAAATAAGATTTCATCTTGAAGACATTTTAAAAAAGAGAAGCATTAGAATGAAAACAAAAGATTTAAAGAAATATGTAAACAAATTATTTAATAATCTAACGATTTTTTTAGCAACTGTAGCTCAAGTTACACATAACCAAAATATTATATGGGAATGGGTGAATAGTATCCCTGTGTTAGGTCAAGAAGACATGTCAGAAAAGTATACAAAAGTAAATGAACTATGCAACACGTTGTACACAATACAGAAAAACAATATCTCTTGTAATATTAAAAAGGACAAAATGAGGAAAGAAATTAGTCAGTGGCTTAAAGACAATGGACAGTATAGAAAACTCGATGAACATACTAAATACAAAAACATTTCCAAAACCATGGACGACTTACAGACTCAGAATCAAGACAAAGTCTCATATATGCACATTAACGCCAGGGGTAGACCAGGATGTTCAAAAGATTATGGAATGGATTCAAAATCTATAAAACAAAAGAAGTCTGTGAGTCTATTTAATATGGCTCCCACAGAAGGATTCTTACAGCTAGAGAAAGAATCAAATTTAAATTTAAGTGCTCATGAAATCAGCAAAGATTTAAATATAAAGACACAAGCAAAAATTATTGCTTTGATATTAAAAAATATTGATAAGCTTGGCTTAATTAAAGAGGCGGAAAAATTAAGAAAACAAATTAAGGAAATATTAACGATTGAGACCGAGTTGCCCAAAGGCAAAGCCAACGAATTCTCAAAAGCAATCCTTCACAGCGCCAAACAACAAACGGAAGATCATGACGATCAAATTACAAAATTCTTAGTACTGAAAATAAGATCACTAATGGAAGACTTCGAAATAACAGAAGCAAATACCGATGCAGTCGAAAAGTCTTTAATTCGACGAATCTTTGACGCTGCATACACAGATACAGAATTGCTAAAAGTTATTAAGGAAAAAGGTGGTTTATCTGACCATGATGCAAAATTAATGTTAAAGCAGTTTCATTCAAGTACAATATTATTAAAGCATAAAAAACGATCGTCCGAAAGTTTAACACCCAAAAAAGGCAGATCAGAGTCCGATTTGGCCAAATCACATTACAAAAATGCATTGCAGGATGAAATTATGGGATGGGTAGACAATCTACTTAAACAAAAACAAACAAATATAAGCAAAGAGGATGTTCAAGAACGTCTTATGGGCTTGTTGAACCCAATAGAAAAGCTGAAAGGTCAGCCGAACGCCAAAGAAACAATCAAAGCCATGTTAGCAGAAGAATTTCCCTTGATATTTGCGGATCTAGATCCAGGCGAGATTAAGAGCTTAAAATCCTCATTTTTTAATAATTTACTAGACCAAGGATTTACAGATAATAGTTGGTCAACACCAGGATATAGTAAATCTAGCAAAATATATCAAGGAAAAGTTTCAACATACAAGGATGCTTTGCAGGACAAAATTGAGGAATGGGTAGAAAATTTACCCGAACATTTACAGCCAACTCTTGACCAAGACGAAGTTCAAGAACACCTCGAAGACTGGTCAGAAAAAATTGGAAGAATTAAAAGTGAGCCCAACGCCGAATGGAAAATTCGAGCTCTTTTGAAAAAGGAGCTTCCGTCTATATTCGAGGATTTAGATTCAGATGAAATCAAGCGGTTAGGATCATCTCTTTTCAATTATTTAAAGAAGGTTGCTCTCTTAGACAATAGTCAAAAACCATCTGATAAAGTTCCAACGTCCGATAATCTATTGGACGACAAAACGATCAGTAAGGATGACAGTTTACCTAAATGTTTTGAAGACTTGTCAGAACGTCTTGAAGACTACACTTCGAGGCCAACAAAATCAAAATCAAATAAACTTCAGACGTACAATGATGCACTATACGATAAAATTATGGGATGGGTTGATAATCTTCCCCAACATTTACAACTAACACCTGACGAAGATCAAGTACAAGAACGGCTTAAAGACTTATCAAATAAAATTGAGAAGATTAAAGGTCAGCCCCACGCTGAACGTAAAATCCAGGCTCTTTTAGATAAGGAACTTCCGTCGATATTTGGAGATTTGGATGCAGACAAGGTCAAAAAGTTAGGATCCTCACTTTTTAATAATTTAAGGGATGGTTTGACAGACGAAACTTCAAAGCCATCAAAAGTAAAATCAAATGAATCTGATGCGTACAATGATGCACTGTATGACAAAATTTTGAGTTGGATAGATGGTTTGCCTAAACATTTACAGCCAAATCTTGACAAAGATGAAGTTCAAGATCGTCTCAAAGATTTGTCAAAAAGAATCGAAATACTCAAAGGTGAGCCTGATGGTGAACGTAAAATTCAGGCCCTTTTAGATAAGGAACTTCTGTCTATGTTTGAAGATTTGGATCCAGATGAGGTTAAAAAGTTAAGATCCGCTCTTTTCAATAATCTAAAGAAGGACAGTTTTATAGGTGATAGTCGAAAAGAAGCTAGTAAAAGTCCATCGTATAATAAAGCATTGAATGACAAAATGACGACTTCGGTAGACAGTTTACCACAGCATTTACAACCAACACTTGACGAAGATGAAATTCAAGAACGTCTTAAAGACTTATCAAATAAAATTGAGAAGAATGAAGGTCAGCCCCACGCTGAACGTAAAATCCAGGCTCTTTTAGATAAGGAACTTCCGTCGATATTTGAAGATTTGGATGCAGACGAGGTCAAAACGTTAGGATCCTCACTTTTTAATAATTTAAGGGATGGTTTGACAGAAGAAACTTCAAGGCCATCAAATGTAAAATCAAATGAATCTGATGAGTACAATGATGCACTGTATGACAAAATTTTGAGTTGGATAGATGGTTTGCCTAAACATTTACAGCCAAATCTTGACAAAGATGAAGTTCAAGATCGTCTCAAAGATTTGTCAAAAAGAATCGAAATACTCGAAGGTGAGCCTGATGGTGAACGTAAAATTCGGGCCCTTTTAGATAAGGAACTTCTGTCTATGTTTGAAGATTTGGATCCAGATGAGGTTAAAAAGTTAAGATCCGCTCTTTTCAATAATCTAAAGAAGGATAGTTTTATAGGCGATAGTCGAAAAGAAGCTAGTAAAAGTCCATCGTATAATAAAGCATTGAATGACAAAATGACGACTTCGGTAGACAGTTTACCACAGCATTTACAACCAACACTTGACGAAGATGAAATTCAAGAACGTCTTAAAGACTTATCAAATAAAATTGAGAAGAATAAAGGTCAGCCCCACGCTGAACGTAAAATCCAGGCTCTTTTAGATAAGGAACTTCCGTCGATATTTGAAGATTTGGATGCAGACGAGGTCAAAACGTTAGGATCCTCACTTTTTAATAATTTAAGGGATGGTTTGACAGAAGAAACTTCAAGGCCATCAAATGTAAAATCAAATGAATCTGATGAGTACAATGATGCACTGTATGACAAAATTTTGAGTTGGATAGATGGTTTGCCTAAACATTTACAGCCAAATCTTGACAAAGATGAAGTTCAAGATCGTCTCAAAGATTTGTCAAAAAGAATCGAAATACTCGAAGGTGAGCCTGATGGTGAACGTAAAATTCGGGCCCTTTTAGATAAGGAACTTCTGTCTATGTTTGAAGATTTGGATCCAGATGAGGTTAAAAAGTTAAGATCCGCTCTTTTCAATAATCTAAAGAAGGATAGTTTTATAGGCGATAGTCGAAAAGAAGCTAGTAAAAGTCCATCGTATAATGAAGCATTAAATGACAAAATGACGACTTGGGTAGACAGTTTACCACAGCATTTACAACCAACACTTGACGAAGATGAAATTCAACGTAAAATCCAGGCTCTTTTAGATAAGGAACTTCCGTCGATATTTGGAGATTTGGATGCAGACGAAGTCAAAACGTTAGGATCCTCACTTTTTAATAATTTAAGGGATGGTTTAATAGACGAAACTTCAAAGCCATCAAAAGTAAAATCAAATGAATCTGATGCGTACAATGATGCACTGTATGACAAAATTTTGAGTTGGATAGATGGTTTGGCTAAACATTTACAGCCAAATCTTGACAAAGATGAAGTTCAAGATCGTCTCAAAGATTTGTCAAACAGAATCGAAAGGCTCAAAGGTGAGCCTGATGGTGAACGTAAAATTCGGGCCCTTTTAGATAAGGAACTTCCGTTTATATTTGAAGATTTGGATCCAGATGAGGTTAGAAAGTTAAGATCCGCTCTTTTCAATAATCTAAAGAAGTATAAATTTATAGGTGACAGTCGAAAAGAAGCTAATAAAAATCCAACGTATAATGAAGCATTAAATGAAAAAATGTCGACTGGGGTGAACAGTTTACCTCAGCATTTACAGCCAAATCTTGACAAAGATGAAGTTCAAGATCGTCTCAAAGATTTGTCAAAAAGAATCGAGAAGCTCAAAGGTGAGCCTGATGGTGAACGTAAAATTCGGGCTCTTTCAGATAAGGAACAAGATGAGGTCAAACGGTTAGGATCCTCAGGATCCTCTCTTCTCAATAATTTAAAGAAGGACGTTTTGACAGAAGACATTTGGAGGACGTCATTTCGACAAAGTAGTGATATAACAGAAAAGAACTTAATAAGTTCATTACAGGATTGGCTAACGCAAACACCAATGTATCAGAAAGCATCCCTTGAAGAACGGGACCAAATGGAATCAGCCGCGAAAGATATGGCCAAAGGGATAAAAAGAGCTGTTTCTGTTGCAAAACTAACACCAGGTGCAGACATGGATGAATTCGTTCAAGAACAAGTCGAAAAAGACCTAAAATACTTGATTATAGATCCCAAATTAAAGAATGATGAGGAACTATTGGATAACACGGCAGATAATATTAAAAGGTATTTGAATACGCAAAAGGCGTATCAAGATTTAACCGGCAAACCAAACGAGATGCCTCCGGATTTACTTGATGCTGTTGTAGATGACTGGACTAAAAAAATAGCAATTGATATTAACACCCCACAGGAACAAGAACGGTATGATCAAAATAAAAAATACTTTGTATCACGCTTAAAACAAACTAGAAATAAGTTCCATCCTTCATCACCTAAACATTCACATGCCATCAAGAATGAGGCAAGACTTTTTTTAAGAAATAATATTACAGTCTCTAAAAAAAAGGCCGACGATAAATACATTGCAGATAATGTCAACAAATTAGAGAATACTTTACACAGCGTTCCTATTGAACGTGACGATGCCATGAAAAATATAAAACCCTACCAAAGCCCTGCCGACATTTTATACGGTTATATCGAGGATAGGTTTAAAAATCTCCTTGTGAACGGAGACTCAGCGAAAGTTAATCCCATGAAACAAAATTTCGCAAGTAAACTTGTAAACAATATCAGCGAATTAAATATCAACCCATATATTTTTAATGACACTGCTTTGTATCAGGACGTACTGGAAGACGAAATAGATAAGCTATTAGAGGAAATACCAAAAGATCCACAGCTAAATGAATGTTTACCGGCACTCAAAAACGACTTAATATCTAAAATAATGGATGTAAGAAAAAAAATGTTAGACAAACTGGGTGGTAAATTTTATAAGCAGCATTTAAGCGATAAAATATCGTCCTTACTTCACTTGCCTAGCTGTTTACCATTAGGGAAACAAGCTTCACTTGAAATAATAAAGGATAAAGTAGCAGATGCATTTATTAACTTAAATGCATCATGTGATGAATCCAGAAAACAAAGATACAGATCACTCATATCTGACGAATTGGATAAATTTATTGAAGAAAGTCCGTGTCCACTAGATACAGAAAAGCTAAAGAATGATATATTTAAAGCCCTGTCACGAGTGCCGGTTCCCAGAGACGATTCCATGAAATCAGAAATAGAACAAGCACGAATAAGAGAACTGATATATGACTGGATGCGAGAATTACCCCTGCGACAAGAAAAGCCAGAAGAAAAATTACATAGATTCAAGTTGGCTTCAGTCTTAGCGAAGCAATTGCATGATGTGCAAATGGAGAAGCACTTTAATGATTTCATAGACAGCGAGCACAAAATGAGTGAAGAAATAACGAGATTTTTGAACAAGCTTTTAGCACAAGGCCATAAATCGATCATACCGGGTAAAGTCAAAAAAATGATGCGTGCTCTTAAAAATACAGAACAATCGTGCGATGTTGATGTCGAACAAATGTTCGACTCAACATCTCAACGACTCGACATCACAAGATATCAACCGAATGTTTCAAATGCCGACATTCGCAGCAGCTATGCAACTGCTTTAAGCATCGAAGACCAAGACCACCAGAGCAGAATCGAAATAAAACCAGGGAACACATGCAATAAAGATGTGGGCGTAAGCCCCCCATTAACCAGTACGTGTAGCCAAACTGACTGCGGGGGACAGAACCAAATTGATAAAAGGACCAGTTCCGTAAAACGAGTTACAACACCCTTTAGTTGCTCAGCAGTGCCTCAAATAAAAGATTCTTACTGTATGACCTCTTGTGAAAGTCCATACCTTTTGCAACCTAAAGTTTTAGTAACAGAGTATATTTGGGAGGGTGTAGAAGAAGGTACACCTCAAGAAGTACAGACAGACTCACTTGTGGTTGAAGCTAATGGACGACTTTCTGATCCATATTCACAATCAGTAGAGCAACCTGGATCGTATAATTCATTTGTAAGACCACAAGAACAACTAAGTCCAAGTAGAACTTTAAGGTGTTTTCGGAAAAGCCATTACTATGACGGAATCTCGAGTGAAGAAGAGTTACCCCCAAGTCAACCTGGCCCGAGTCGATATGACAGGGGTCCGGAGGTTTACGATGATAGAGAGACGAACCCTAACATAATGTCTCGATACGATAGAAGGTGTAGACACGACGAACTCGTGTATCATCCATGTACAAGAGCCCGCAGGGAAGGGCGTACGTCGTTGGGAAACTGTGAACACAAATGTAATTGCAAGGACAGGGTACTAGTAAGCTGTAAAGATAGGAAAAGATATTACGAATGTTGCCTAGATTGTGGGCGAACCTGTCCACTGCAGTGTCCAGTGTTCTACGATTAATTCATAATTCATGCCTATGGCCACTTTTCTACCTAATCTAGTGGCGTCTTTTCCGATTTGACACTTTATGGAAAAGAATATTTACTGCATAGAATTACTTATACAGGGTGTAAGAGACGGTGTAACGAAAACTTTGCAGGCGTGATCAGACCATGAAACTGAACAGATTTTTCTATGGGGGCTATGTTGGAAAACGTAAAAATTTTTTCGAGTTCCTATACAAAGTCGCTCAGCTGATCGAGAACTTTGTATGGAAGATGGAAAAAATATTTTCGTTTCCCAACATAGCCTATAAAAAATTGTTCAGTTTCATGGTCTGATCACGCCTGCAAAGTTTTCGTGACACCGTCTCTTACACCCTGTAAACAGAGTGTAAAAAAATTGCTGCAAATATTTCATGGGCTGGTTCATCCCTTAAAGTATTTGCTATTTTTTTTACACCCTGTATAGGGTGTCCCTCTTAAAGTCGTTTAAAGAAAAAATATCTACATTCTAGACATCCTTAGCTATCAATTTGGAATATTGTTATCTAATATTCGAAAAAAAATTGGACACTCCGTACAAACTGCTCTGTCAGTCAGTATAATGGAGGCCAATTCTTTTAACTACGAATATTTAAAAAAACAATATTCCAGATTGGTAGGTAGCTAAGGATGTCCAAATGTCTAGAATCTAGATTTTTTCTTTGGACTTAATTGCCAACCAATTTCTTTTCACTTATAAGTAGTCTACACTGCGGATCACCAAGAAAAAAGATTAAATTAAAATATAAATGTTAAATTAATTTTTTTTCAGGGTGTATTCTAGTAAAAAAAAAAAACAACTTCTGCAAGAGTATTTTTTTCAAAATATGATAAATAAGAACCTCTAAAAATGTACCAGTTATTTGTATTTTGTATAGAACAATTTTTTAAAAAATTATATCGGACGAAAGTTTTTCAGTTTAATGAATAGAACACACCCTGAATATATTTGTGCAAAATTAAGTGCACCCCGATTTTAATCCCAATTTTAATCTTCCTTTATTTGTGCTATTTATTTATAATTTCTGTTTTTTAAACTGTACCTACTTTATATTTTGATGTTTGTGTAAAACGTTGTTCTATTGTGCTATGTTTTGTTTTATTTTGTTCATTGTTTTTTTAATATCACTTGTGTATTCTTTCAATTTGTTTTGTATTTTTTGTTGATAATATAAAATTATGTAAAAAAAATATTTGCGTCTTGTGCTATGTTTTTATTTTGTTTTTTTTTTGTATATTTTTTGAAAATATAAAATTACGTAACAATTTCTTTTATTTCGAATCTCAGGCACTATAACAACGAGAGAGTAAGCAAAGACATCTTTAACAACTCAATTTTTTAGCAACATACAGGGTGTAATGGACGGTGTAACGAAAACTATCTGCTGGGCTGCGTGCGTCTACATTTCACCATATTTTGTCAAACCAAATTAAGCAAAATTACTTAATTTTATATAACTTATCTTTCATCACATTAATTATTGTTTCTTGGAGCATTTCATTTGAGGGGGAGTACTATGGGTGTCCCCACAACTTTGATATTTCGTCTACCCACCAGGGTAGTGATAATTTATCCTGTGGGTAACTTTGTAAATATGAATAATTATGTACCCTCGCCTTGCTAATAATTTAGGTCAATTTTGTATAAATACCGGTGAGCAATTTAAATTGGCATTCGACTGCTCAAGCCCGAACCGACTCCACCTCTCATTTACCTCTCACCTCTCGTGGCCTGCAACTAGCACTGCCACTTCCTCAATCACACTCGTGGTTCGCAACTAGCGATTCCACTTTCCTCATACACACCGTGGCGCGCAACTAGCGTCTCCATCTCCTCAACCCTCATAACGTGGTACACAACTAGTGTCCCACAAACATATCCCCACGGTAATCGTAATTTTTTTTCTACCTTCCACAAAAAAATCTGACCTGCTGAGTGGCTTTCTCCAATCAGAGAAGAGCAGGCTACGTCCAATCAGAGAAGAGCAGGCAACGTTCAATCAGAGAAGAGCTAATGTATTTCGTCTCTCTCATACTTCCCCATTTATTTTATTTGCCGTGTGATGCCGGCTTAGAATAGCATCACCCCATATCCTATCCGCGGGTGTCGTAAGAGGCGACTAAGGGACTCGAGGTAATTGGTGTATTACAATTTTTAGGCGACAGGCTGACAACCTGTCACTATAGTGATACACATGTTTTCTGAAACAACATTGGAAAACAATTCTCACAAATGTCAGACGTGGCGATAGCGACCGTATTCTTACGGCCGTTGACGCTCTGCCTACCCCGCAAGGGATAAAGGCGTGATATATGTATGTATGTATGTTATTTTATTTGGGAGAATAACTGATTATTATTAAAAGATAGTAAAATTTGAAAAAAAAAATATTTTATTTGGCTACGATTCGTTTTAAGGAACATCAAATTAACGAATTATTGAAATAGTGAATTTGACCAAAGATCAGCAATTCTAATATTATTATTTACATGAATTAATTAACGCTAGTGTAGATCGTTTCGTATACGAATTAAGAAAAAATGATATTACAGTAACCGGCTTAGATCAAATTAATTATTATTGTCTTAAACTATTTATACAGGGTGAAAAAAAATTGCTGCAAATATTTTAAGAGGTGAACCAGTCCATGAAACTGAACAACTTTGCCCAAGGTACATGGCTCGAAATAGGAAAAAAAATTTAGACCTCTCAAACAAATTCACTTGGTCGGTTCGTAATTTTGTATGGGGCCCCCAAATTTTTTTTTCATAATTCAACCTATGCTTCTTGGAGAAAGTGTTCAGTTTCATGGGCTGATTCACCCCTTAAAATGTTTGCAGCTAACATTTTTAGACCTTATAGAAAGAAATCCGATCGAAATTATTAAATAAAAATAATTAATAATCAGCACATAAAAAATTCAAATCAATAATAATTCAAAAGTAATAATCAAGAAATAAGAAATAATTCAATGGACAAAATCTTATGTCCAAAATTATTTTGTAACTGGGTACTATTCTATTTTATGGTTGGTGCGTTTTAAAATCAGACTAAAGGTCATTCAGAAGCTTATGACCCCTCATATAAGCTGATATACAGGGTGTAAAGGACGGTGTAACGAAAACTTTGCAGGCGTGCTCAGACCATAAAACTGGACAATTATTTCTATGGTGGGAAACGAAAATATTTTTTCGACCTTCCATACAAAATTTCCGATCAGCTGAGTGACTTTGTATGGGAACTCGTTTTTTCGTTTCTCAACATCCCATAGAAAAAGTTGTTCAGTTTCATGGTCTGATCACGCCTGCAAAGTTTTCGTTACACCGTCCCTTACACCCCGTATGCGGTGTGATGCCGGCTTAGAATAGCATCCCCCTATTTTTCCCGTGTAATTCGGGAGTTCGGAACCCAAAGGTTTCATGTGTATAGCAATTTTAGGCGACAAGCTGATAACCTGTCATCATCACTAAAGTAATGTACGATATACTTACTATGTGAAAAAATAATCGCGAGTGCTTAAGACATGATAATTTTATATCAGTTTGTATGAAGGGTCATTTGGGGGTCAATGAACTTTCATCCGAGTTCAAAGCGTATCAACCACAGACTCTTACTTATAATTAATTTATTACTAATCAGCGCACTAAAATGTATGTATATTCTATAAAAATAATACAAAAATGTACTTTTCAATTAATTATTATCCACTAAACATAAAAAGTGAACAAAAATAATCACAGAAATAGTGCTAGGTGGGGTTCTGTGCGTTCGAATCGATTCCAGACTCGATTCCATGCTACCATCTAAAATTTATAACTTTAGTTCAGACAATGATATGATCGTGACTAAAATTTTATGGGATTTGATGCACTTTTTGAAGTCCCAGAACTAGCCCAAGAAACTGAACAACTTTCCCCAAAAATATCTTTATCTTTTATCAAGAAACAGGTCGAAATATTTAAAAAATGGACCTCACATACAAAATGTACCAGCAGGTACCAGCCGACTGAGTAATTTTGTATGGTCTAATTTTTTTTTATATTCCTCTAAATAAATTGTCTCAGACTAAAGTTGTTCAGTTCTGTGAGTAGAACACCCTTAAAATATTTGTACTTAACAATTTGACGGACTTTAATTTTTTTTTTAAATTTAAGGTTAGGACATTGCCTGATTGTCCGCAAGAAAGATTGTTCCGTATTTCGGAGGGCACGTCAAGGTCCCGGTTGCCGTCTATGATTACTTAGACGGCGGTCGTTACACAACCATGTCAGAACCCTGCTACTTGTAGAAGGCGGTTGAAAAATTCTGACACTATCACTGGGTTGTTGGACGACTCGGTGTCCCACACGAATGAGAGATATTTTTTAGTTGATAACATGAAATGGAATCTTACTTATGTACCTACCTTAGTTCATAAAGGCTAGCATTCATTTGAGAACATTTGTTTCAGAGTGTTTAAAAAAAGTCACGTAACTTGTTAATAATTTTCATCAATCTCCTTGTCTCATCCCGTTCTCTGTCGGGGTCGACTACCTAACCTAGGGGATTTGACGTGAAACCAAGTTTTTCCAGAGAGCCACAGCCATCTGTCCTCTGCAACCCGAAGGCTAACCTGGCCCGAATCCTAGTTTAAGTCACATTCAAATATCATCTGAATTCAAATTTCATTTGAATGTGGGTTTCATCACGATGTTTTTCCTTCACCGTAAGAGCAGTCGGTAAATGTACGTGAGTAAAAACACATTGGTACATGGCGGGGATCGAACTCGGGTCCCAAAGTTGTAAGACCGGTGTCCTAACCACTTGGCCACCGACGCTCCATTCACGTGACTTGTTATATAAAAATACCTGCAAATACAAGGTGTAAAAAAATTTTCTGCAAATATTTTAAGGGGTGACTCAGCCAATGAAACTAACTTAACTAGTGACTAACTTTCCCTAAGGAGCATAGGTCGAAATATGAAAACATATAACCTGAATGCCGTGTGATGCCGGCTTAGAATAGCATCACCCCACATCCTTCCCGTGGGTGTCGTAAGAGGCGACTAAGGGACTCGAGAGTATTGGTGTATTACAATTTTTAGGCGACAGGCTGACAACCTGTCACTATAGTGATACACATGTTTTCCGAAACAACCTTAGAAAACAATACTCAAAAATGTCAGACGTGGCGATAGCGACCGTATTCTTACGGCTGTTAACGCTCTGCCTACCCCGCAAGGGATGAAGGCGTGATATATTTATGTATGTATAACCTGAATCTCTTTAAGTCTAGAGTGAATAGGCAAGCTCGCTCCACCGTAGATCCCATCTCTGCTCTAGGGTAAGATAGGGGTCTAGAGTAAGCCCATCACAGATAAAAAAAAAAACAAAAAAAAAAAAAATTGGTACTCCCATACAAAATTACCGACCGACCAAGTCAATTTGTATGGATGGAAGATCCAAATTTTTTCTCATATTTCGACCTATGTTCCTTGCGGGAAGTTGTTCAGTTTCATGGGCTGATTTACGACTTAAAATGTATGCAGCTATTTTTTTTACAGCCTGTATGTATGTATGTATAGGGTGAATGCTGTAAGTTCCAAGTGGATGCAATATTTAGGGTCCCGTACTCATGAGAGGGGTTCTTCTGTGAAGTAGGGGTGTTCCAGGCAGTCCAGGGCGGTCAGTCGTTTGGCGGGATCGAATACCAGCATACGCTGTAAAAGAAACAAAAAGAAACATGAAAAAAGAAAAACGAAATAGTATACTTACACTGATGATGATACTTACACTGTAATGAAGAAAAAAATTGCTGTAAAAATATTAGCTGCAAATATTATTACCTACAACTTTCCCCAAGGAGCATAGGATACCCTACCTACCTAACCTACCTAGGGTAACCTACTAAGTCAATTTGTATGATAGGTCCAAAAAAAAACCAATATTTCAGACCAATGCGCCTTGAGGAAAGTTGTTCAGTTTCATGGTCTTATTCCGTCCTTAAAATATTTGCAGAAGCAACAAAACAAATGCGATAACAAAACAGTAAAAAGTAAAGTAAAATAAAATGTGTGTTACCTTAATATTGTACAATATTCGGTCGTGGTTTAATACGAATAGGAACATGTTTTTTTTCTTATTCTTATGATGAAAAGGACTAGAGTCTGTAAGTTTAGGTACTTATCTTTTTGTAAACAATCTTTGTATGAAACTGACAGTTCACAAGTGTCACTTTCGTACAAAGTTTGTTTACAAAAAGATAAGTACCTAAACTTACAGACTATACCTATAACTTTTGTATCTTCTAAGTGTACTATTTACCTACTACTGTACTGCTATAGACTTGATACTAAAATGTCAATACAAACTGTTTGTTCCTACACATTGTGATATTTTTTTTTCATATTCTTATCCAATTTAAAAACATTTCAATACAGTAATATGGTTCAATATAGGCACAAAAATAAGGCCGCTCGAATAAACCATATGTGATTGCTGTCACTATACTAATCGATGTCAACAAAGAAAAATAGACGTTATCGTTATCTAGATAGACTAAATTGACATTTGGTGGGTAGCCACGTTATTGTATTTAAAAAAAATAAAAAAAAAATTGTGTTGTACCCCGAATGATCAAGCTTTATGATTCAAAGTTAGACATTGAATCTTTTTGAAAATAGTTTAGTTAATTTCAATTTGCGTTAATAAATTGGCCTAAAAGACAAACATACCACTTTGTTTGTAACAAACTAACTTCAAATTTATTCCTGTCTGACCAGACAACAATACGTTTTTGTTGTTATTAGGATTAGGATTACAATTTATTTACCAGGTTCACCACAGCAGCGAAGTAAGTTGTAAAGTTTGTTTACCATATGGGTTAATGTTGCAGTCTTCTATTTTAATGAATAAAATGAATGAGTCAAACCACAACACTAGAATAATGCTTGCAACATAAAAAAAAAATAAGGCCATTCTTGGCTGTCAGTTTATAATAATAATAATAAATATCCTGGACAATTCACACAGCGCCATCTAGCCCCAAACTAAGCAAAGCTTGTACTATGGGAACTAGATAGCAGATACTAATACATATATACTTTTTTTCTTTGTAAATAAATACATATTATACATAGAAAACACCCAGACTCAACACAAATATTTGAAAATTGACTTAACAAATATTTGTGTCCGGTGGGGTTCGAACCCACGACCCTCGGCGTAGAAGGCAGGCGTACTATCCGCTACGCCATCGGGACAGTTTAGTCTATCTGGATAAAAATTATAGTTATCATGATTTTGACAGCAGTTACATATGGCATATTCGAATTGTTCCGAACGGCCACACTAAGGCCCGTATTTATAAACCGTACTCAACTCTGAGATCGATCTTGAGTACGACTTTGAGTTGCTGTTAGTATTGACTGACAGTTGTCAAAACCGCTCTTGAGAACGCTCTCAGACTTGAGTTCGATTTATAAATACGGACCTAAGTTTTAATTCTAAACCCAGGTTCTATTTTGGACCATGTCTATATTGGACCTAGTGCCATGGGAAAGTGAGTCTTGGGTTAAGCGGGCAGCGGGGCGGCAAGAGAGCCGGCGTGCTCGACATTTTTTTTTTCTAGGGAATGCACAGTACGTGAACCCGTCCATTTAATCGTATGCATCGAGCCTTAACCGTCTCTAGCTCACCTTGATGAGGTGCAGCGCGTGTGGGTGCGCTCTGGGCAGCAGCGCGGCCAGATCCTGCGGCGGGTACTCCGGGAAGCTGTCGGGGACGACTGACACGTTGTCAGGCCACTCGTGTCGCGCCGGACGACCTATCAGTCTGTAAAAAAAGATGAGAAAATGTTGTTCAGTTTTAAGTTAACATTTACAAACTTTTGTTGTACATTTTTACACACATTTCGCATCTGTGTCACTCTAAGACCTTCCCACCTTCATTCTAGAAGCTTTCTACCTAGACTCTAGAACCCTCCTACCTACACTCTAGAATATTCTCACCGACTATCTAAAACCGTCCCACATACACTCTAGAACCTTCCTACCTTCATTCTAGAACCGTCATGCCTACACTCTAGAACCTTCCTACCTTCATTCTAGAACCTTCCTACCTAGACTCTAGAACCTGTCTCCCTACACTCTATAACCTTCCTACCTTCACTCTAGAACCTTCTTACCTGAATATCTGATGGAGCTGGTCCGAATCCGAAGTGCCTGGTAGTAGAGGTCCAATAGTATGTAACTGTGCTAGCACGCAACCGGCTGACCACACGTCCACTGCTGTGTTGTAGGACGCGCCGAGTAGGACCTCCGGCGGACGGTACCATAGGGTCACCACCTGCAATAATAAGTTAGGATAAGATTCGCCGTGTGGTGCCGGCTCAGAATAGCATCACCCCAAAAAGAAAAAAAAGATTATTTTGGAGCGTTTAGTAGCGGACAGAGGCCGCGTAGAATATACTACATTCTTGACAGATCAAATGAGCTACTTTTAAAAGCGATCTAAAACGGCATTTTGTATGAAAACCTGAAAGTATGACGTAATACCGTAAGTATTTGTATGGCGTCAAAAAACTTAGTTTTGTGTTATTATTCTGTATATTAATTCAAAATTTGATCTCCTATTCTTACTTTTTTGAGGTTTATAGAAAGGTTCAAAATTCTGTTTGATTACTAAAGTTCTTCTTTTTGTTCCTTTTGAGTAATTTAGTAATTTAGATAGACCAGTCATCTGGCTATATTTTTATGACGAAAACTGGCACAATTGTCCCTGAAACTGACTAAAAACTCTTTCTTTTCTTTCTTATATTTAAGAGCTCATTGCTCTTGTAGGTGGAGCATCCTGTTTCATGTATGTACCCTCCGCCTTCTCCTTGACCTCGCTATACGTCATGGCCATTATTCTTTCCATCACTTGATCTAAATAACTTCTTCTTGGCCTAATTGTATTGAATTTAATACTCAATTTAACACGTGGGATACTTACCACACTGGTAAGCTTCATCTCAGGGTCGTAAGTCTTTGCCAGGCCGAAGTCAGCGAGCTTGACGCGGCCATGCTTGGTGACGAGCAGGTTGTGAGGTTTCAGGTCTCGGTGGACGATCCGGTGGGAGTGGAGGAAGTCCACGCCTGATAGGATGTCCTTGGACATGCTCTGGAAAAAAAATTACATACATGTATCACGCCTTTATCCCTTGCGGGTTCGGCAGAGCGTTCAGACCGTAACAATACGGTTGCTATCGCTACGTCTGACAAATGTTTGTTTTACTCCTTTAATAAAAGATGGTATCAAACTGCATTTGCTTACGTAACGAATGAGCTATATAACGTTCCATTTTATTAAGTAAGTACAAATATTTTAAAGGCATGTTCAGAAATATTATTAAAGATGTTTTATGTAAAAACAAAAAGAAAATACACGCTAGTTTTCGAAATAAACGCCAAAAACATGTTCACCAAAATAAAAAAAGTGAACGACCTGTACGCAGCTTGCGTAGTCCACGTATTTTACTACGATTTGACTGTCATATAATATATTTGATATCACATGTCATACATATGTCAACTTATCAATTCAAATTAATTTGTTTGAAAAATGAAAAACAAAACTAGCGTATAAATTTTTTCGTTTTTTACATAAAACATCTTTAATTATATTTCTGAACTTACCCTTAAAATATTTGTACTTAATAAAATAAGACCTTATTTAAATACGTCTCCAAAAAGTGTGAATGGGCATGATGACTGGCAGCTCGGTCAAATGAACTTTTTAAAACGATATTTTGTAGGAAGATACAAATAGTTGACGTCATATCTCTCTAGTTTCGATGGCGTCTACTTTTATATTATGTTTCTATTTATTAATGCAAACTTTGAATATTTCTAAATTTAATGAAGTCCGTAGTATTTTTGGACAATAGTTTTTAGCGTATTTTTATATTTTATTAATGACCCAGTCATTATCATGCTCTGTGTAGGGTAAATTCCATCCAGAATGTTAGAAAAAGTATTAAAAAAACCCACTCACTCTGATCCTATGCTCGGACAGCGGTCCAGGAGTTCGCTTCAGGAAGCTGTCCAGGTCTTGCTCCACATGCTCGAAGACCAGAAACAGCACCAGCTGCTGGTCTCTCTCCATCATCGAGTGCCCGCCGCCGCCGTGGCACACGTCTAGAAGACTGGAAATTAAAAAAAACTAGTAAATAAATAATGTTCCGGTTCTCACTTGTCATGTTTGTGTTTCCGCGACGTTTTGAACCAATCGGTGGTTCTTCGTCGGGCGTACTTGTTTACAGTCATGACTCAGATACCTAAAATATGAAAATAGATAAATACATGGGAAAATAACATTCAGCCTACCATAAAAAACCTAATTTCATGAAGTGTCATTAGGGCCGGGACGGGACCAAAAAGTTGTATAAAATTACATTATTATTGTGTTTGTATGCTTCTCGTTAAGGCTCTGCCTACCCCACAAGGGATAACGGCGTGATATGTGTATGTATGTATGCCTCTACAGTGATCACTACAAACAATTTATATCACTTTAATTCCTTTTACACATTCTTTCTTTTAAATAACACACACAAATCATGCCTATCACTGGCAGGGTAGGCGAGCGTTAACGACCGTAAAATTACGGTTGTTATCGTCATGTCTGACAAATGTTTGAGGGTCGTTTCAGATAATTCGTGTATCACTAATAGTGACAAGTAGTCAGCCTGTCGCCTAAAATTGAAATATATATACACATGAAACCCCTTCCCCGCAAGGGATAAAGGCGTGATATATGTACGTATGTATGGAACCTCTAGAGTCCCTTAGTCGGCTTCTACAACACCCATGGGAAAGAAATGGGGTGGTGCTATTCTAAGCCGGTATTACACGGCTGAAGAAGGCAGTTGAAAAATTCTGACGCTTGGGTTCATCGATGTTCCACACGAAAAAAAAAAATTTACACAGCTTTTTAAATAATGACGCCAGTTACAGAAATGGAAGGTAACTAAAATAATGTTAATGGTAACTTAAATAATGCCGTGTGATGCCGGCTTAGAAGAGCATCACCCCTTTTCTTCCCGCAGGTGTTGTAAAAGGCAACTATGGGACTCGAGGGCTTCATGTGTGTTACAATTTTAGGCGACAGGCTGACAACCTGTCACTACAGTGATACATGAATCATCTAAAAGGGCCCTCAATACTTGTCAGACGTGGCGATGAAGACCGTAATTTTACGATCGTTAACGCTCTGCCTACCCCGTAAGGGACAAAGGCGTGATTCATGTATGTATGTATGTATGTAAAATAATGTTTCATTTACAAGCAAAAGGGAGAAAAATCTATTTTCTCTTTTCAATTAGCTCACCGTACAATATTAGGATGTCTGTAAGCCTCCAGCTGCCGCAGCAACGCTATCTCGCGGAGTGTGGACAGCGGTATACCGTCTTCAGTCAGCGCCACTTTGACCTTCTTCATGGCCACTATCTGACCACCGTTGTGGAGATCCCGGGCCTTGTACACTGTGCCGTATGCACCTGATAAGTAAATAAATGAATGAGGGACATTCTAGGGCTACAGATCACCTTACACAGGGTATAAAGATATTAGCTGCATATATTTTGAGGCGTGAATCAGCCATGAAACTGAACAACTTTCCCCAAGGAACATAGGTTGAAATATGAAGAAAAGTTTGGACCTTCAAAAACGAATTTACCAACTGATTTGTATGGGAGGTCCAAAAATGTTCTTGTATTTCGACCTATGTTTCTAGGGGAAAGTTGTTCAGTTTCATGGGCTGACTCACCCCTTAAAATATTTGCAGCAAATTTTTTTTACACCCTCTATAAACAAGTTTCCTCTCCATAGACACTGCGTAAAACTCAGGGCTGCCCAGAACCTGCACCAGAATCTCAGCCTCCCTGGCTGATTCCACAGGAACAACTAGTAGAAAAGTATTATATGATTGATGCCGTGTGATGCCGGCTTAGAATAGCATCACCCCACATCCTTCCCGTGGGTGTCATAAGAGGCGACTTAGGGACTCGAGAGTATTGGTGTATTACAATTTTTAGGCGACAGGCTGACAACCTGTCACTATAGTGATACACATGTTTTCCGAAACAACCTTAGAAAACAATACTCAAAAATGTCAGACGTGGGGATAGCGACCGTATTCTTACGGCTGTTAACGCTCTGCCTACCCCGCAAGGGATAAAGGCGTGATATATGTATGTATGTATGTATGATTTTAATAATATTTTATTGATTTGGAATGGCTTCTCGCAGACAGATAAAAAAGTTGTGTTAGTAGTAGTAGATATGTAAAATTTTCTACATTTCGCATCTGTGGTCATAACTAAGGTGTTACGAGTAGATGGTAGGATTTAGACATACACACACATACATATATCACGCCTTTATCTCTAGCGGGGTAGGCAGAGGCCGTTAAAATATGGTCGCTATCACCATTTCTGATAAATCTTGAGGAGACATAAGACATGATTTAGAATGAATTTTTTTATTTATTAGATATTATTTTAGCCTTAAGTGTCCCACTGCTAGGCAAAGGCCTTAATTTGAAAATCATAGCTTTATTCGAAGAGATGATTTTTATTGTAGAACAAACAACCTGACTATTTAGAATCATGACTTTTTATTATAATTTTACACTAGGTAAGCATAATTTATTTTACAGACATTTTTGCTACTTTCATCCTCCTGATTACTTCGCTGCGTCCTATAGCTATCATTCACACTACATAACTCTAGAGAAATGAGATGAAGCCAAGGTCAACTTTCAATTTTCATGGGCATCTAACCTTTAAAAACCTAAATTATACTGGCTTGTATACCTGCTTCTGACCTTAGAACACATATTACTAGATATACAAGGCAGATAAAGTAATAAAATGGAGAAATAATAAGGCATAGTCGCGACAATACGGTACCAAAACCGGCACATGGTAATCTAGGTTACTCTATCTTCTAGACCAGAAAAGAGACCTAAATTAAGGCTAAATACCTGTGCCAATGACATTCAGCTCTTCGTACTTCTTTGCAGTCTGGAATAATGCGCTGACATCGCTTATTGAAGCCATATTCGGTGGGCTTTGAGAGGAAACATTTGAGCTTGAACTTGCAGACATGTTTTTTTAGCACTACTTTTGAACACGGTTTTCTCGAAGATCACGCACAAAACCTAGCTAAACCACATTTAAATATAACTTTGCAGATACATCTAAGGCTTTTTCACTATATTTAATTGATAAATGGGGACATTTTAAAAGAAAACTACCAAATAAAGTTTGATTACAACAACAGCTATCGGTTAAACTTTTCTGGGGCAGGTGGGGTGAGGGACGGGGAATAAAACATCAAACACCTGTCGTGTAACCCGATCAAAATATGTATGCAAGGCAAACCAAACAACAACAAGATATCTTAATTTTTTTAAATTCAGTAGGGTAATACTTGCAGTCGTGACATCTAGTATCGAGTAGCAGAACTAGCAGTATCGAATGTTTGGTAAAAAACACCAGCTGTCATGCACGTCGTTATCATGTTTGAGCTTTGAAGTCATTTTGAAGTGGACAGATAGGTAGCGCTGGCTCAGGTGTAGAGTTTCTACTGCACACTATAACATCACGCCTTATCCTTGGCGGGGTAGGCAGAGCGTCAACGACCGTAAAATTACGTACGTTATCGCCCCGTCTGACAAATGTGAGGGTCGGCTTAGATAGCTGTGCATCACTATAGTGACAGGTCGTCAGCCTGTCGCCTCAAATTGTAATATTTGCAATACACATGAAACCGGTTTCTATTCTACGACATCAACGGGAAAGAAATCGGGTGTTTCATTCATTTCAGATTTTGAATAAACTAACTAACAAAGAAAACCGCTTTTTCAAGTAGGTAAAAAGAAACAGGGTTGCCTACAAGGGTTTTTCGTCGATTCTAATGTCCCACCAATGTCCCACACTAAAAAAGAAGTAAAAAGAAAGTTGAGCAGTGAAACAAAAACATCATAAAAAGTTTCAAACAAATTGCACAAAAAGCATACCAGCTCGGGCTCGTCCGGGATTTGAACCCGGGACCTCTCGCACCCGAAGCGAGAATCATACCCCTAGACCAACGAGCCTTGTCAGACGTCGGCGAAATTGTCTGTTGCGACCTACATACAGTGACGTAGTACCTGTCACCCTATTTTCATAGAATATGAGCTGAAAAAATAGATGTACCAAACGTAACAATATTTTTTATGATCTGGTGATAAAGGAATATCATTGCTTTTTTTTTTACTTCCTAACGCATTTAATTACAGTTAATGGCAATTAACTTAGAAATTAAACAAATTAATCTCCAAAAACAATTCAGTAGACACCTCGCGGCGTTTAGAAAGTTGCCGCACGAAAGGAGAAAAAAAATACCGCTACATGACACCCAATATACGTCTCTTTCTATCTTGCGAAATAGTCTATTGCCGTCTCGTTTTCGCACAGAAATCCGGGTGTATTCGTTTTGAAGTCGCCAGTCGATTCTCGCTTTGGATGGACGCGCGTGTTTTGAAAACTCAAACGCAGATTTGAATTAAAAAGTTCGAAAAATAAAGGACGATTTGGTGGAAAATAAAATACAAGGATATTCTAGAGTGTTATAAGTGTCTTACGCGTAGAAAGTGTGGATTTTGAACGCGCGCGACCTAGTGTGTGTGTATCACACAAATGTGAAAGTTACCGCGTGTAAGAAAACAGTGCCTTTTGCTTTAGATTCCTACTTTTTTTTGTGTTGAACAGCTGTTGAGTTTTTATATTATATAATTGGTGAGTATAGAACCCTTTTATCTAGCTGTATTTTTTTTAAAGGCCTTATAACCCGCCACTGGGACTCGATAGGTGAACAAAATAAATGCTTTCTCTGATAAAAGCTAGCTCAGGATCTTCAGATTTTCTTTGGGAATCTTGTTTAGATTAAAAATTCCAAAATGTTCACCAAGAAGAAAGTATCTATGGTCTAATTACTAACGTCGGTATCAGAGTGGAGTGTTTGTTATTGTTTCAAACATTTTGGAGAAAGTTGTTCAATGTTCAAGACAATGAGCTTGCACCAATCAGTTCCATTGAATATACATCCTGTCACTATGCGCACTGCACTTTCCTATCCATTTTTTTAAACATCATCATCAGCAGCCACAACAGTCCACTGCTGTATCTGAAACTTCCTTTTTTTCGTGTGGGACACCGAGACTTCCAACAACCCGATTAACCCTTAGTAATTGCGGTACTATACTCATCACGTATGATTGACCTAATTCAGAAGGAACGCTGCTACTCATTCCGTATCCACCTTGATTGATAGCAAAGACAGCAAATGGGGTGATTTTATTTTAAACCAGCATAACACAACATATCGTAACTAGAGAATAAATTGTTAGTTTAATCTCCAAAATGGTCAGCATTCTAAACCTACAAAGCGAACACCTAAAACTAGTATATCAACCATACAATTAGGGTTATTAAAATATACCTACATTATTATACTGATTGATAAGATAAGGATCTAACTTTAACTAATTTTGTCAAAACATGAAATATCCCACGCAATGGGTGGAAGTTATGAGACTTATCTGACCACATTTAGAAGTATTAAGAACAAAAAAGACTGGACAGATACTTCATCTTGGTGGTATAAAAAGCACAATCCCGTGTTAAGAATGTAATGATACGTCAGTGCCGCACCACTTGGCACAATTAATGGCTTAACTGTAGGCTACTGTGTTCACGCCATTCTGCCATCGGGTGAGCAGGTATCTGGATTGCCAAGATATAGAATAGGTGATCCATTAGTTTCTCATGCCATGTGATAACGGCTTAGCACAGCATCACCCCACATCCTTCCCGCGGGTGTCGTAAGAGGCGACAAAGGAACTCGAGAGTATTGGTGTATTACAATTTTTAGGCGACAGACTGACAATCTGTCACTATAGTAATACACATGTTTTCTGAAACAACCTTGGAAAACTATCCTCAAAAATGTCAGACGTGGCAATAGCCACCGTATTCTTACGGCCGTTAACGCTCTGCCTACCCCGCAAGGGATAAAGGCGTGATATATTTGTGTATATATTATTTTCTCAATCTTTAATGATTGATGGTTGAAGGTAGATATATGGATAAC
Organism: Keiferia lycopersicella; assembly: GCA_029255805.1. NCBI lineage: Eukaryota > Metazoa > Arthropoda > Insecta > Lepidoptera > Gelechiidae > Keiferia > Keiferia lycopersicella. Next base: position 2,561,107 of record JARACZ010000023.1, read on the forward strand.
AATACTCCAGCTTTCCTTGTCTTTGAGACCTATTATAGTTTGTGTACCTTTAGTAGTAGAACATGCTTTTACTGGGCAGCAAAAGGACAAAGTCCGTACGTACAAAAAAAAACGTCTTAACTCGATGACATCCATTGCTACATACAAGACTCATGTTGTAGACTCATCGAGATAAGTTGATTTTAATACTCATTGACTATTGGCAAAAGGAGACAACACATTAATAGATTTCTAGGAAATTGCTAATGCTGGGTGTTCCACAAGGTAACGTCCTAGTGTCATTTCCATTTTCTGCTCAAATACATAAAGCTCTATCGCCATAACAGTCCACAGATAACTTGCTCTTTTGGGGATTTAACAAACGTGTTTCTGGGCAATCCATGAGCAAAATTCTAAAAATCCAGCACTCGTTCGCTAAATTGCAGAGAATAGCATACAATCAAAACTTTTTTATACAATCAAAGCTTATGAGCTTTGAAATGGATGTTATTATGACGTCAAAATATGTATCTAATGGTATGACTGACTTCATGCTAACGAATATTTTGTCTAAGATTGAACTGCAACATAACAAAATGCAAGTCTTGTGCACAGTTTTGCCACTTCGCAGCAAAAAGTGAAAGCCAATGAGATGAATTTACCTCAAAACCATTTTATGTAATCCTACTTGGAAAGCATTAGATAATTTTGGCAGCTGATTTATTGGAATACTTTGTCAAGATTTTTTTCATATACTATCGATGATTTTTAAAATTGTTATATTCGATCAATGCTTGTATATTGTGTGTAAGACTTGAGAGTCGATAAACTTCTTGCCATCTCGCATCGGATGAATTCGCATTATGAATTTTGTTTATGCAAAACTCAACAAATAAGCAAATCTCTCCTTCTTTTCTATTTGCATTCACTAGTTTACGTAATTAGTAATTCTCCTCTAACGTCACTTCTTTTTATACAACTTTCCAGCATATAATCCTCTAACGTCACTTCTTTTTATACAACTTTCCAGCATATAATAATTACCATTGCCGTTTTCAATGAAAACACAAAAATGTCTGTATACTTGTTAAACTTTTCTGGCTCAGTGACCCGAAAAGGATCTTGGCCTCCAGAGTAAGTTTCCTCAGTGTATCATCAGTACTGATCTTGCACCACCTCTACCCAGGTATTGACTTGGAGAAGGCCTAGCTCAGTCTAGTTCCACCATTTCTTCCCTGTCGGCCGACCTATGTACGCTCTTTTGACACCTCGATTCTCCCCCCATTCTTTTCTCAAGTTAATGAGCTTTCGTCTCGCCGAGTATGTTTGGTTGAGCCACTAGATCTTCAATTTCGGCATTTTCCTCAGTCACTACCCACCATGATCCGCCTTGATAGGACCCAAAACCTTATGCAAAAGCGTCCACATCTACAACATTTACGAAATCGTTTTTTTCAGTTGTTAGTGTTGTTGCAGTAACATTATAACAAGGTATTCATTTCACTTGTTTTCGCTTGCAAATTCCTGCAAGTCAAGTATTTTTCAGTTATTTTCTCAACTGCTACATGCAACTACGACTGAAAGTAATGTCATTTAAGAAATTTTACGAATACTTTACCACTATTGCCATTGCAGTTGTTTCTTAGATAGGCATTTATAAAAAGAAAAAACCTATTATTTACTATGTTTACCAATAAAATTTGATATTATAATATCTTAAAAAAACTTTTTATTTCTAATGATATATTAAATACAATACGATGACTACACGTGAGATAAAGAATTTAAATTCTTTATTTAAGCTGGAATTGGGATTCATCATTCTCCCTGCCTTATCAGGTCTCTGTCGGGGTCGGCTACCTAACCTAGGGGATTTGACGTGGCACCAAGTTTTTATACAGAGCGACTGCCATCTGACCTCTGCAACCTAAAGTATTGGAATTAGGAATAACTAAAGTAAATTAAGCCTACGAAGTCTCCTGATTTTTTTTGTCTTATGTTTAAAGCTTTAAACGAAAATGAAGGTGAAATCATAAACAATGAAGCTAGCAATGCATTTTCTACTCGTAAAGGGAAAACTGATCTCTGTGAAAATAATGCTATGAAAGAACTTTCCAATAAGAATATTTTCCACGATAATAACCTCGATACTTAATAATAACAACATAATGAGTATACCTGTATCAGTGTAGTAATCTAAATAATCCACGGGATACCGAATACTGCGGGCTACGTTGATACAGCCAAGAACACATTCAGATCTCATTTCAAAAGGAAAAGTACTATCTCATGGTGTACTTGATGTGTTCTCGGTTGTACCCTCTCAAGTGGGTGAGTAGACCCCACCAGTGACCCAGTATGGACCGGTTTGGTCGCTTTAAGGGACAGCACTTGCATTCCAAGGTCCACTTGGCACGGTCAAGTACAAAACTTGTCTGGAATTGTAAAGAATTTCAAAAGTAACGGTTGTAGACAAAGTTTTGGTTTGAGTATCTTAATGTATGGCAACACGTTTGAGCTATAGAAACAACCTATTGAAAAATAAGTAAGAAACTTATATGTAACCGTTTTGTACCTATTCAAATAAATTAAATCATAATTTCAATCAGTTGGTCACCAAATAAGGCTGCAGGCTTTATATTATTTTATGTCGATTAATTTGTATTGAAACCAATATTTTATATCAATTAATTGTATTGTATTTCATAAAATTTTATGTCACGGACTTTAAAAATATGGACACACTAATGCACGCAGCATAATATCCTAATAAACAAGCTTAGAGCGAAAAGAAATCTCAAATCTGTATTCAGTTTGATCATTACCAATGTTGCGTCTTTTTTATAATTTACATGTAAAATAAAGAAAAAAGAAAAGTCCAATGTAGGCATTTGGGCCATCCTTAACTACAGCTGCACCTTAATAAGTTAAGGTAAAAGTAAAGGTAACCTTCACCTTAACTCTGTGTGCCTTTGACTTCGAACTTTATATCTGATGGCTGGCCTACAAGAATAATTATAACTATACAAGTTCTCACAGATACAATGAATATGTAGATAAGGTAACTGTTCGGACGGAAATAAGCTGTTTTGTAGGTTAATTGGAATATGCAATTTCCGATAGATTATTTTATGAAGTAGTCACATTATAATATTACGGTGTCATGCCGGCTAAGAGTAATATTACTCCATCCTTCCAAGTCAACGCTACTGAGATAGGACGAACTAGATTTTTACTATCTAGAGTACAAACTAGACTTGTACTATCTCAGTAGGAAACTAGCTGCAGAAATTCTAGTGTAATCTTATACTGTGCTCGCCAACCTGCATGCAGTGATAATGACAAAATCCTCCAAGTCCATCACTTTGTGGCGGCTGTTGAGAAGTATGGTCATGTACGGATTGCAACTATTGCAATAGTATAGAGTGTGTACCCATTCGTTAGTAAGCACTTTTACGCTCATAATTATCATGAAATAGACCTAGGCCCGTATTTATAAATAGCACTCAGCTCTGAGATCAATATCACGACTGAGCGGTTTTGACAAGTGTCAGTCGATACTAACAGCATCTCATCAGCAACTCAAGTGCGGTTTATAAATATGGACCTTAGTGGGTATTTGCCAAACAAATGAAGCCACTATATCTTCATTTTACAGTTTACAAAACTTTAGTAAAATTACAAAAAATACGGGACGGACCCTGTGAAATGGAATCCATATTAACATTTATATATATTTAGTATTGAAACAAACGGAACTTTCGCTCGCCACTGAAACTTTAGTAGGTAATAATAACTTTACGGTTTTGTGTATCAATTATATTCACCCGCATATTCTTCAGTTTACGACCGAAAAGTAAAAACTTTATTTTAAATATAATGGGTATTATTTTTTATATTTCGATAAATTACGGAAAATTATATTTATCGAAAACTATTTTATACTAAACGTAACCGTAATCACTTTGTTTCGCTTACCTTCACAACACAACCTTATCAAATCAATAATAAGATAAACAGTAACTTGATGAAGACTGATAGATACATATTTATTTTATTAGTTTCATTTATTTGATAATACATAAGTAGGTACAGTTTTGATTTTGAAATTTTACTAAAAATATAATGGTATGGCGTAGGTAGGAAATGCGTGCTTGAAAAACAGTTTGTCCGTTCTGTATCATTTATTTCGTATTCTATTTACTCTTTGACTCATATTTTTAGCGTTTTCGACACTGACCTCTATTAGTCGGTGGTTTTTGATTTTATTTCTTGCCAGTATACAATATTTTATTATCAAGTCCTGGCCGGCAAAAAAGTACCGCTAGAATAATTTCTTCTAGAATAATTTATTTTTATTAGTTCATTGACTCGCCCTGCCTAGAAGTTGATCAAATATTTTGAAACGACCAATAAACTAACACTAATAACACTGGTTTGCAGAATCGACTATAAAAAGTCTACGATAGGTTAGGTTATTGACCCTATCTTTCAACGGCATCACCCCAGTTTTTTTCCGATGGCCTACCGTATAAGTGACTAGGATCAAGGATTAAGTAGGTATGGTAAATACCCCTAGTACCTCTATAGATAGGCCCTTTAAAACCCATCATTTCCAGCATTGGACTGTTGTGGATGTTGTTGCAATTACACCTTCTGTATGTTGTAAACTTAATGCGATTTAGATAAACTACTAAGCTAAGTGGGTTAGAAATCGTACGTGTTTCGGAAGGGACATTAGGCCCACAATGTCTAGTTGAGGACTTTATGATATACAACAAAACCGAGAAGCCAGTTTTTTAGATTAGATATTTGGCAATAATAGTTAACGCGACTATAGGGAGTTTATTGAGCTCAGTATATTTAACTCTTAACTAATTAGTAAATTGAGGGGACATTTCTGCCAGCGTCAATAGGGGATGAAAAGGTGTAAAAATATTAGCTGCACATCTTTTATGATGGAACTGAGCAACTTTCCCCAAAGAACATAGCTCGAAATATTAAAAAATTTTGGATCTCCCATTCAAAATTACCATCCGAGACCCGAACAAGTCAATTTGTATGGGAAGTCCAAAAATGTTTCTCATATTTTGACATATGTTCGTGTGGAAAGTTGTTCAGTTTCACGAGCTGATTCACCCCTTATAATATTTGCTTCTAATATTTTTACACCTATTCAGGGGACATTTCTGCCAGCGTCAAGTGGGGATGAAAACTATAGATATCATGGATCCGACCGATAATAAAACGTAAGATAGTAAACGTACGTCCGCCATTATAACGGTGAGTGTAACGTGTACGAGGCAGGTGGCGCTCGCGACCTACTTAGCGATACCGTAGCGATGCGCGCGCGCATGGCAATCGCGAGTAGGTAGGGTAGGTAGGTAGGTAGGTACATATGTAAGTATACCGGGTGTCACCTGTCAAACATTATCAGGAAGCTCCCCGGAATGGCATCATACCTGTACGTCAAATGCGCTACTTTAAACCCTATTGTAATTCACATGAAATCAAATTTTATTTGAGTGTGGGTTCATCGTCATTACGATGTTTTTCCTTCACCGTAAGAGCAGACGGCAAATGTACGTGAGTAAAACACATTGGTACATGGGGAGAATCGAAGTCGGGTCTCACGGTTGTAAAACCGATGTTCTAGCCCCACCGACACTCCTGCGGACCCTCTTGACTGGCCAATGTATCCCCTATATCCCCAAAATATTTTAGTTTTCTGTACCATCTGTCGTATCCACCAAGTACTTTAGTTTTCTGTACCCCCTGTCGTATCCCCCAAATATTTTAGTTTTCTGTGCCACCTGTCGTATCCTCCAAATATTTTAGTTTTCTGTGCCACCTGTCGTATCTTACAAATATTTTAGTTTTCTGTACCCCCTGTCGTATCCCCCAAATATTTTTGTTTCCTATGCCAGTGGCCTGTGAGGCAGGTCGCATCCATAATGCTATGCTGTATAAACTATGGTGATTCACCGCTAAGAATAGAATATGAAAGTGGGTAATAAAACCAGTAGGTCCTTGGGAAATTTAGACAGCTTGACAGCTTTGCTTCCATTGTTGTAAAAACTTGGTTGGTAGATATTCAGAAAAAAGTGATCCTAAAGGGTGTGTTTTAGTTCTTGTTATTTAAGAATACTAAGCACTATTCTGGCTAAAACGATGAGTACATGGGGACATCTTATTTAAGCGTTGGTGGCTAAGTGGTTAGGACATTGGTCTTTCAATCGTTAGACCCGAGTTCGATCCTCGCCATGCACCAATGTGTTTTTACTCACGTATATTTACCACGGAGGACAGTAACCAGATATTTACCGACTGCTCTTACGGTGAAGGAAAAACATCTTTATAAAACCCACGTTCAAAGAAAATTTGAATTCAGATGATATTTGAATGTGACTTAACCTAGGATTCGGGCCAGGTTACCCTTGGGGTTGCAGAGGTCAGATGGCAGTCGCTTTGTGTAAAAACTTGGTTCCACGTCAAATCGCCTAGGTAGGTAGCCGACCCAGACTGAGAACGGTATAAGGCAAGGAATGATAAAGCCATTCAACACGTAGGTATGAAAGCGTGCATAAAAAAATCTTTGTCCAAACTACGAGGCACGAATTCAGGAATGTCTAACGAGAATTCTAGATAGTAGGATAATCTTAACATTGGATTGGATAATGGATATCCGGCCTCTGAGACCACTGCTGACCTACAGAGTCACAAACTTATTATCAACATGCGTGTTTTACCAACGTCACACCTGCCCCTATTTCTTCAAAACCGAGGGAATACCAAACGTTGCGTAATGCGCAACACAGTTTTACATTCACAACATGACACACAAAGTTTTGCAACATGGCGTCCGCTTGTAAGAGTGCAGCCATTATGCGACATCCGGTTGCAATAAGAATGAATCATTATTTGCTAGATCGAGGATCCGTGATAGTATTGCATTGGTTGCAAAAGAATGAAGGGTGTTGATTGATATGTATTATACACCCGTCCAAGGAACTTTACGAACGTACGTATATGGTAGTATGTTGACCACGTCAACTGCCTCACTTTATGCCATCTCACTACCCTTAGTCTGCTATAACAGATTTATTTTTAGAAATAGCTAATCTCTTGTGTATTGTTCTCAATGTTATGTCCTTTGTGTTCTATTGTGAAAACGGAAAAACGGTGAAATAAAGACCAAACGATTTAAAATAGGTATTTATAGTTATATTTTAAGCCCTCTGGCTCAGTATAGCGATACCCCGACGGGGTGTCACATAGGTATAATTATACCATCTATTTACCTACTCTTTTTAAGAATGTACATTATTATTTGTGACAATGCAATCAATAAATGAATTATGAATTAAAATATATTTAGGTAGGTACTTTTTACTCCATGGGTTTGGCAAAGGTTTGACGATACTCGGGTGGCCTAGCTGGTGTGATTTATATGCTATGTCTGGGCATTGTCTTGCATTTTCCGTAGACACTTCTGAGCAAGGTTAGGTTGATCTGCTTTGATCCTAAGAACCTTTCCAAAGAATTCACATGCATACAGCTAAATTATAGTTTTGTGTCACTTCGACAGTTAGGTGTTGACTCGATGTCTTATTTTATTATGTGTATCAGGACACAAGGGGTGTCCCATTCTAAACTTTTAGGTACCTTACTGAATAATGCATTACAACCACTTGTTTTGGCCGAAGACAATTCCGCATGCATTCCACGCGTGTACAAACTGTTATATGCTTGTGATTCAATACGGTCACTGACTTGCCTGCTGACCTAGTATTTGCGACCACTAATTTGTATGGTAATACCATGTCGGCTGCAAAAAAATCAGTAGCCGTGACCACCCTCCCATATGGGCAATGAGGGTTTATCATATACAGTGCCTGGTTAACCAAGCAATGCTCGGCTTTCTCTGCCGTTCAAGGTTTTTTTGGAAAATAAAAGCTAGCTAGACCGAATACCCCTAGACCCTTGATTATATACAATTCATGCTCGTTTAAATATATTATTAGATATTAGATAGACTATACATTATACCTTTTCCCTTACCCCTTACGGCGTAAGCAGAGCGAGCTTAAAATAGTAGGGACATAAAAATGCGGTTGTTATCACCGGGTGTGACAAATGTTTGAAGGCCGTTTCAAAATCACTAAAGTCACACTAAAAAGTGACAGGTTGTCAGCCTGTCGACTTAAATTGTAATGCAGTAAGTAGGTAAGTATGTAATTTTCTGGCTTGCAGTCTAAACTAAAGAATGGTCATTCGAATAGGCCACATATGACAGCTGTCAAATCTACACTAAAGGACATGTATGTCAACAAAGAAACAGACATATGTCACAGAATCAATATGATTTTGACAGCTAATGCAATTTGCAATTTTCTGGCTCGCAGTCTAGTGCGTGCAAAAGATGAAAGTAACAATAGGTAAGGCTGCGAAATTCCAGGACACTCGTAAAGCAGGACGTATTACCTGACTGGTGACCTACATAACTCAGCCGCATAGCTCAACAGCCTGCTTGCCGTTATGTGTCTATACGGCCGAGTTGTCATTGCTACGGTATTCGCTATAGATGGGTAAATGATGGGTTAACTGGTCTTTGTAGGTTTTTTATCCAGGGCCAGGATTTTGGTATTCGAGTTTTTATAATATTGACATTCATACTATTCGAATAGTTAGTTTATTCGAATTTTTCGAATATCTCGCGATTTCTTTATATCTATCTATCTAAATCGAAATCATTATATTTTAATTTAGGAAAACAAAAAAACTTTCAAATGACAATGGGATGGCAAATGCATGCATCGATTGGATCGCAGTTGGATGATTTTGGTAGTTTCGTAGTCTGCTAACAGTTTGAAGTATAGAAAATCACAATGGCAATTGAATGACAAAAAATATCAGACTTGGGGCTCAGGTTGGTCAAAATATTATAATTAAAAAATCATAACTGTCCACTGCTGGACATGGACATGTCCCTATAGGGGATATTTGCTATGTTCATCATCACGTTTGGCAGACGGGTTAGCGAGGGCAGTGCAAGGTGTGGACTGTGGTGCACAGAAAACTGCGTGGTATTCCATATGTAACTAAGCCGACCATTTGAGTTCTATTGATACTCCTAGACAAAACTCATTTCCTTGTAGAGAATTTTTTTTCAGTTTAGCTCAGCGCCCTCTACGTTCACTTGAAAATTGGCTATAAAGGTCGCCATTTTTCTACACAACCTAACAAAATATTTCTCTTTTGTTACAGATACAGACAAATGTAGGCTGTCAAAAAGAAACACAGTGACAGTAATGTGACATTTAAGTAGATTAAGTGAAGTGATGAGCAGGACTAGAGTGAAGTGAATAGAAAATGGCCGCGAAAACAAGATGGCGGACGCGCCGGCTTTGGACGCTGATTCTGCTATTTGGGCAGATTGTCTATGGTAAGCAAACAATACTTTCAATATTAGGTTTGATTTATAATAGACAGCTACCGGGGCCGACGGCTTAACGTGCCCTTGGAAACACGGAACTATCTTTCTCTGAAAAAGAATCCTATCCCCTGTGAGGAAGCTACGGTGCCAATCAATCGGTCACAAAATAAATAAAAACAAATGTGCAAATAGTATACCTACTTCCAATATACTTTGCGGGCATGATCAGTCAAATAGAACTTAACTCTTGGCAAAAATCCAGTTGCAAATGCCATCGAAAATTGAATGAATCATACTCGTAGTTCACAATCTTCTTCCCTATCTCAAAATATCCAGTGCCGCATTATGGAACTGCTCGATGGGGGTCCAAAATCCAATTGTATTTTGTTCGGTAGGTCGACAAAATATTTCGTTTTCCAATATATCAACCCGAATAGAGTTTCTTGGGATTTTTTTTTCACTTTTATAGTGTAAAGCTGCCTCTCCGAGAGAGGGGTCTCTCCAAGGACCCGAAAACTACATCCACCGAAAAATTTGCAATTTGTTTGACCAACCAGTACCTAGTTTTCGGGCCCTACCTACAATTTTACCTACAGACCCTACAGTACCTACCTACCAATCAAGTTTTTTTTACACCCTATATTGTGTAACATCTTGTATAACAAAGTTAGCCAAGCGTGAACTCAAGGACTATGGGGTTCATTCAACTCATGTTTTTGGTAACTTTTTTGGAGGGTCACGTCACGAAATCATCAACATAGACTTCAAAAATCGACTTGATCGGTAGTGTAAAAAAATTGTGTTTCACCCGACTGCCTTAGAAGAAGGATGATGTTTATCTAGGGTAGGTATGTAGGAGGGTATGTATTAGAGGTAGGTATTAGTATACTTAGACAAAGGAAAATTAAGCCTCAGGTCACAGACGTACGAGGCCAATGATGATAATGAGATGAAGTAGCTAGACTGAAAACATAATGAGGTGTACCTAGGTCTAGATTCGTCTCAGCAAGAACTGGGTATATATATACTTATATTATAAATGTTATAAATTCAAAATAGCGGATCATAAAAAAAAAAAACGGTTTTTTGAAGTTTTTAAGAAATACGCGCTTTAGCCAAGAGAGTGATTGAGCCATCTGCATACAGTGTCCCAAACTGTAAGCATCTGCCGTAAAGAGTGTGGTTGGCGGGACTGGGGTTAGTATAGTAGGCTGGTAAATAGTTGCAAAACTATTCTGGTAGATAGAGCTATTTAAGCCACTAATCTTGTATTATTCTATTGGTAACATGTAAAGGTAGTGGTGGCTTTTTAGTAGCTGATTCTTTTAACATCTCTTTTCTCTGAGCTTTCTAGTTAGGCAAAGTAGGCGAAAATTTAGCTGCGGTAGCCCCGTTATACTGATAGCCAAAGTCGTAGTTTCCAATCATGCCAGTTTAATTCAAGTTCTCAAAAATTATACGCTGTATGTATAGCTCATTTGATTGGATAGTGTAGCGACTAGCGACACACGTACGGGCGCGTAAACTAAAACCGTTCGAATAGGCCACATTTGACAGCTGTCGAACCCATACTGAAGGACATGTCAACAAAGAAAAGTAGACATCACATGATTTTGAAAGCTGTCAAATATGGCCTATTCGAACGGCCATACTTTAGTGACAGTTACGCTGGTCGTGACACTATGTAAGCGAATGAAGTACATTTGCGTACAGACTTTTTATCTCACGAGTGCGCTTTAGCCATACTTGTGTGTGTTATTTCTAGAAGAGAGAAAAGAGACAGATTTTGTGCCGTGTGATGCCGGCTTAGAATAGCGTCACCCCATTTCTTTCCCGTAGGTGTCGTAGTACCGACTAAGGGACTCGGGAGTAGTGGTTTATTACAATTATTAGGCGACAGACTGACAACCTGTCACTATAGTGATACACATGTTAACTGGAACCACTTTGGAAAACAATCCTCAAAAATGTCAGATGTGGCGATAACGCTCTGCCTACCCCGCAAGGGATAAAGACGTGATATATGTATGTATGTACCATCTATTTGGTTCGCGACTAGGATGCTACGTTACAGTCGCTACATTGAGACTTTCACTGTCTGCGGCGTGCATTGTTTGGGCGCACTTATGTCATGGTTTCGAAAGACGGCATAATTCGAAAAAATTGAGCCATTGAGGGTGAGCCACCGAGTGCCTTAGCCTGTTTTCCACCGACTTCAAAAAGGGAGTATCGGTTTTACGGGACTCTCCTTTTTGGTTTGGTTGGTTGGTGGTTTTCCATACAACTATGGTTCAAGTCTTGTAGCTATGGTCCAAATAATCTTTCTTGTATTTTTTAGTTTATTAATTTGATAATACTGCTGGAAAGTTAAGTCTAAAGGTGCATATGAAATACGCTACTCAGTAAAGTTATTTTACGGTACCTAACCAAAAGTTGCTACAATTCATCATCGCGCAGATTCGCGACCTCCGCGTGTGATAGTTTTTTGTTGGCTTACTTCTGCAGCTACAACAGTCCACTGCTAGACATGAGCCTCTCTTAAATTGGGGGGTAGATATTGCCCTGTGATATTGCCATTTAGAGCTAAACTGAAAAAGTTTATTTCCAAGGAAACCAATTTTATCTAGTTCAGGATTATATAACTCAAAAGGCAAAATTTTAACCGAACGCAACACCATCTAGTGTGAAATTATTAAAAAGGGGCAGAAATGTCAGATAGAAAATTTTCCATTGGAAACACAGCCTAATGCTTGATCTTCTAGACTAATGTTTTCAGCATCCAGCATTAGATTGGCAATTTCCACGGAAAAAAATTGATGTCATGTGCATTTTAGTGATAGAGTAACATAACTTCATCTATAGAATTAGTTATAAATTTGTTCTCTATATTTCCTGATTGTTCTTTCCTCTTTTCAGGTTACGAAGAGTCCTACACAATATCCCAGCTGTCACCTAAGTCCGCATCAGCTGACCTTCCACGAGGGGTCCTGTTACAAACCAGTAGAGAAAGTTTTCCAAGTAGGATAGAGCCCAGCGCCAGATTCGATGAAAATATTGATGATGTAGATATTTTACCTGATGAGGTCATCATCGAAGAAGAAAAAGAAGATCATGTCATTGTTGCCAGGTCTGTTTACGCTGGCGATGACAGAGAAAGTCATGTAGAGCAACGTTTAAGAAATAAACCTAATGACGATAATGAAAAAGAAGACCAGGTTCATGTTATACTTCCTAGATCAGCGGATAGAGAATCAAGGTCTATCAATGTTGAAGATGTACCGCATAATAATGAGATAGATAATGATTTAGAAGCTCATAATAAAAGGAAATACTATGAAATACATCCAACCAAAACGATTGATTATTTGAGAGGTGACGACGAAATTTTGACGTCTGAGGGGTTTGGAGATCGACTTGAATTCAGGTTTGTACATAAAAATCACGGGTAATACATATACTTTTGAATATAAAGATCAGTTTAAAACAGCGGAGAAAAGAAAAGATGTAGAGTATTACTAAATAAATACTAAAATGTGGGCTTCGTTATTTTCAGGTTTCCGGGGGAAGCGCAAAGGGTCCCGAAGGCACGAGCACTGTCGCCTCCGGGGCCCAAGATCAGGCCTACTGCAGTGCAACCGATATTTGCCACAGCATCCCATAAAGACCAAGGGCGCCAGAACACAGAAATCCAAAACATCATCACAGGGATTGTCAAACTTCTAAATGGAAACGTGAACGTGCAAGCCAATTCTCAACTTCTGAACGGAAGGCCTGGACGACCAATGAATTCTAGAATTAACAACCGAGGACCTCCTAGAATATCTGATGTGCCACCAATTCCTGACTTTGATAAGCCTATTACTCCACCAGGGCATATTTTTGTTCCCACCAAAACTCCACCTCCTTATCCGTTTGACAGACCTCCTCATCATGGTGTGAATTTGCCTGAGCAAATTGTTCCACCAATGTCTTACAGACCAGGGTTACATCGACCTATTCCTCCATGGCAGAGGCCCAGGCCAAGACCTCCAAGCCGCAGACCATACCCTGGTCTTCCTATGCATAAACCTTTACCTCCGCTACCTCAAAGTCTTCCTGACTTAGATGATTCTAAACCTGATGAAGAGCTTACTATAAGCGAAAACGAAACACATTCCGAGAACAACATACATCATGAAGAAAATTCTGCGTCTACGTTACCTGCCACTATACCTGAAAACAACACTACTGAGACTGAAGAAGAATATACTACATTACTTGACACCACTCCTCCAACTATCACTTCTACAACTACAGAGAAATCTACAACACCTAAGCCCACAACAGAAAAACCAACAACAACATCAGAAAAGCCGACGACATCGGAAAAACCTACAACTACAACTGAAAAACAGACAACGACAGAAAACCCTGCTACAACACCAAAACCGTCGACAACAACTGAAAAAATTAAAACAGAGAAACCAAGCAAATCAGACAAAAAGAAGGAAACTGTTGAGAAAGAAAAACCAACCAAAGAAAAGATCAAACCTGTTGAAGATAAACAGAATAAGACAAGGAATGAAACAATCATCGAATTGCAATCATCGATAGTTGATGCTAAACCTACACTGTCAATTGATCCAACACCAACTGATGGATTATTCTCTCATGCTTCGACATTCAGCATATCTAACGCCAAAGATATAGTCAAGACTTCTATCAATACACAGCCTATACCAAGTGAGTCTATGAACGTATAATTTTATGTCTGTTAACTATTTGTTACAAAGTCAATACTCTGTCAATTTGCCGTGTGATGCCGGCTTAGAATAGCATCACCCCATTTCTTTCCCGTGGGTGTCGTAAGAGGCGACTGAGGGACTTGAGGGTTTTAAGTGTATTGCAATTTTAGGCGACAGGCTGACAACCTGTCACTATGGTAATACACGACTTATCTGCAACCCTCAAATGTTGTCAGACGTGGCGATAACGAACATAATTTTGCGATCGTTATCGCTCTGCCTACCCCGCAAGGGATAAAGGCGTGATATGTGTATGTATATATGTACTCTGTCAATGTCTGTTCCTATTTAGAATTGATAGCTGTCACCAACCGGAGCTTTTAATAGAAGTGTTATCTAATGAAAAAAGCGTTGCAAATCAATGCAAAGGCTTCAACAGATTAGGTGGCGAAATTTGACAGTCATTCTGACTTAAGTCTGTGATGGCTTACGATACCAGCTTTCGGAATTGGTCATTCCTGCTTCGAAAACTGCCAATGTTTGCTATTCAAATATCGCCTGAGAATAATCATGTATGTTGTGCTAATGTTGCATGCTTTTCACTCTCCTATTTTTATTGAAATTGAAATATTCCACAGCGTCACAAAGCAGCATACCCTACGCTCCGTACCGGCCGCGTCCAGGCGTGGTGTTAGACGACCCAGACTTCAAACCTCATGGCTCACGGCACCGTCGGCCTGTAGAAGCTGCTGTTATCACAGCTGCTGAGACCAGGCTCCCTGGATATGGGGAGATCTTCGATGTGACTGTGTCTGCTATACAAGGGCCTGGAGAAAAGGGAGGGGCGTCAGGTGAGGAAGAAAGTTTCATTCTAGCAATAAAGTTGTATGTTGTTTTCCACGTCAAATCCCATAGATAGGCTGTACCTGACAGAGAAACGGGATAAGGCAAGGATGATGATGTAGTTTTGAAACTGTCTTTTCTATAAATGTATTGCTTTGAGACATTTCGTAATAGTCTCAATCGTGGCTATCCTCATCGAACTGAACTGTCATTTTATTTTTTGAAATCGTCTACGTCATCTTCGTCGTAAGGAAAACATTTTTGTCAAAAAAGTCAGTGAATTATTCTGACAAGTCTTAATGTTGCTCGTTCCAGTGCACATAGAAAACGTGAACCCAGTCTTCGGTCACGCCGACCACGACGACATTATCGTCTCCGCTTCCGGCGAACAAGGGTTCGTCTCCATCGACGGCAAGAGGACTTATCTGAACCTCTTCGACTCTTCTACGGTTGGAGTCAGCGTCAGTCCAACCAGGGTGCAGACCTTACCACATTCAGGTAAGTTTAGTGTTGAAGTGCTTACGTTCTTTTGTGAAGCCTTTCTTTGCAGTATTTCACAAGGGATTCTGGCAGATCTCGTATCTTTTTCTGTTGTGAACTTAGATATTGTTTAAGCAGCCTCCTTTACCTTTGATTTGACATGGCCAAAAAGCCAGTAAAAGTAAATATGCTCAATGCTCATGGAGGTTTTATTCATCTTGTTCTTGTTTTGTCAATAGCTCTAAATTATCGCCAATATTTGACAGCTATCAAACCCATACAGAAGGACATGTCAACATCGAAAACTTACTTTCATGGAGGTTTTAAGGACTATTAACGTCAGTTCTTCTTCAAAACGACCAAAGAGAATATAATAAAACTAGCGTTTTAAGAGTTGGGTCTTACGTATAACGTTTTTTTTTTCAAGTTCACGCTAAAATCTCAAAGCCAATATAAGCATTCTAACAATATTGTAACAATGCTACCAACATGACAGAAAAACAGAGATGTGGTATGCCCTGGTATGATAAATATATCGATATCGATATTTTAAAAAAACAGCGTTGGAATATCCTAGACTGTTTTCAATGGGCGTTTTTCAAAGGAGCAGTTTCGCAATATGGCGGAGTACACCACCATCTTGCGGAATTGCTCCTTTGAAAAAGATTAGGTGTATGAGAAACAAACTCAATTTTCTTAATTTATAGGTTTATTTATTTTTCCTATACCTGGGTCGGTATGACATAGACTAGATCGTACAATGTCCAAAATATCGTATCGACTAAATATCAGTCCTTATCTCAAAACAGCCAAATCATATATTTCCAATGTATTATAGTGCAATGTCTATTAAAAAACATGATAAAAGTTTATAATTTTTTTTATCAAGGAAACTTTTTTTACCTGACAGATACAATAATTGCTACTTGCTGTTATTGGTAAATGTTGATTTGTGCAATAGTCTATTTAGTTGCTGTATGTGGTCTTCTGATCAGAAATGTTGGCTACTCTGCAACTGCAAATAAGGAAGTTCATTACTCAGGCTAGTACCTCACTACACCTACGTCGTTTTTTCGCGGTTTTCGATTAAACTCATTTTATTCAATTCAGCAAGTAGCAGTAGTACCTTAACCATGTAAACTGCATTTCTTGGGTTTTGCTCTCGAATAAGATTGCTTGTGTAGATCAGCCCAGATCACGTCCGCTAAACAGTTTGGTTTAGCTGAAGGTTTTAACCTAGATAACTTCCTATTGAAGTCTTTTTTGGTAAAATGATTTCCACATAAATACTTCAAAGAATGTAACTTTTCTATAGGCACATATGCCAAATCTTCTTTACCAGTCAATTTTACCCATTGTCTGCATCTGAAACAGTATAGTACATTATTAGAAAGTGTACAACACAAAAAAAAAATGCATTATAGTGCATAAAATACAATTAAAAACTCTAAGGGGTTCGCAAATTCGCATGAATCATTTTTTTTATTGGACCTAAGATGAAGAAGAATGTGAGTTTTTATTTTATTCAAAAAGTTAAAACCATCAAATTTTTTCAGAAGACAACAGAACACAATTAGAAGAAATGAGGTTTTGCAGTTGTCAAATGCATTGTTATAAAAAAGGCCTTATTGGAAAAGTATACTCTGACCCGTAAATAAACTATCGATAATTTTATCGATACAACCCTAACCCATCTCTATGGTAAATTTGCAAGGATAGCCCAGATATAAAATACGTAAAATAAATGACAGAAAGTCTTTCGAAATCACTTAGAATTGATAAAATGATAACCAAAATAACTTACCGCCTTTCAAATAATGGGAACTGAGCCAAAAATACTCGCTTTTCTCCCGATTGTCGACCGGCTTTCAATCCACAAATTTCACTCTTTTTATAGTGCATCTTGAGATGCAATCGTAATTAATTTATTACCACAATGTAAATTATTTGTAAATGTTAAAGTTTCGTCACCAATATTTCACGTTATTCACTGAAAACTTTTAATTAATCATGCTGCGATATCAACAAATTTGACAAGAACCGCCATATTGTTTAGTGGTGTGACAGCCTGACAGCGCTAGACAAAGAAGCAGGATAAAAGGAAAGAGACAATAAACGACGCCATAAATTTTAGCGTGAACTCTTTGAGTTTTTTTTTAATATGAAGTTTCGTCAGGCTGAAAACGACTGAACATTTCTTTCAATCTATCTAAATCTGACCTTAATTTCTTTTACGCAGTGCCGCCTCTAGTGGAGCCACCTCACGGCCCAGCGATAGGCACCGGCGAGGCAATCCCAGCAGACGATGTGCCCATCCATAGACCGCCACCTAAAAGACCTGGTGGTTCTGGTGGTCATCAGCAGCACCCACATCAACAGCATCCTCATAGACAGCAGGGTTATAGGAGGCCTCAACCTACTGTGAGGTGCGTCAACACAGTTGTATAATTATTGAAATGAGCAGCAATTATGGGTCGCTAGATGTCTGGGTCATTCATAAAATACTAAAGTTGTTCGCTTAATACTGTTGTCCTAAAGAATTACACACTCCATTTATAGTTTTTTGAAATACTCGAAGTTTGTATTAATAAACAGAACAATAATATAAAAATAAGTGTGTTGACGCCATCCAAACTAGAGAGACATGACGTCAGCTATTCGTATTTTCATACAAAATATCGTTTTAAAAAGTAGCTTACTGGCCCGCCAGTTATCATGGGGCACTTTAGCATGGGTTTGAAACCACATAGTAGTAGTCAGGTACACAAGGAGCCTTCGGGGTACTAGTACCATCAAATTGCACCATTACTCACTGGTTCAAGTGGCACAGATTTAGGTATGTCGCTTGTACCATCAATGGTACCAGGAGACCTTCAAGAGACTCTTTGCCCACTCTTTGACGGAGATAAAAAAGTCGTGTTATAGAAGCAACCTTAGGCAACTATGTAAGTACCTACAATCATGTCCATTCAAATTTAACAAAAATATTTTTTTCCAGGATCGATACATGTATTGTAGGAGACGACTCAACGTGCGACCAGGCGCAGAATGAAAAATGTAGAACAGAAGCTGGTAAGATTATTTTATCCTCATCAAGTGTTTTTTGTCAAGTCGAATTCACGTCATCTGAAAACAATATGTCTAAGACACAAGCCCGCGGGCGCACAGATCACATAATTCCGTGATGAGTAATGGTACTGAACAAGCGATAGCAACAAAGGATTAACAAAAACTTGGTGAAGAAGCTACAAAACCACTTCCTCTAAAACAATCTGATGTTATCCCGTCAGGTATATCAAGCTGCCAGTGTCGTCCAGGCTACGCAAGAAGGACTCATCGCGACCCCTGCCGGCGAGTAGTGTCACTCGTGCTTAACTTGAGAGTCGACAAACTGTATGAGAGAAAGGTGAGGCTTTCGGCCAATCTACCACAATGATACCGCGTTTTATATAACCAGTAGTGACATCTATTGGTGCATAAATGTAACAATCATCATATCGTATGGCCATCCCTGCTCGGATCAAACGTCAATATCAAGGGTTTTTAGCCAGCTTTCTGCATCAGGAGTATACTTGTGTAACTCGGCTATGCCACCAGGAAAACGAAAGGAAGGACTTGTCGCGTTCACCTCAGAGCAAACTGCGAATACAGTTTAACTCAATCTCAATCGTAATCAATAGACTACCTCAAGGAAGTATTTTGGTACCCATTTCATTTTTAGTGTACAAGAGTTCTGTAATCTGATTTTGGCTTCTATTTTCAGGTTGTATGGGACAACAAGCTACTAGACAAGGATTCGGATCCCTACCAACAGCTGAGTTACGAAGCTATAAGAGCTGTAAGTTTTTTAATCATCTAAATGCTTCTTCGTATTGTAAGTTTTCTAATACGTCTAATGTTTGCCGTAAATTGCTTATTTAGAATAGCGTCAAAGCAAAGGGGTTCCTACTTCTACTGCACTACTATTGGTGATGATAAATTTATCTATTTATCTACTATTTCAAAACCCACAATCAGTCTACTGCTGCACATGGGCTTTCCCATTTGGGGGGTCTACGCCATATGCACCACGAATTGAATTCATTAGTATTTGTAACTTCCTTGTGGCTGATAGATAGCAGCGGCATCTATTATCTAGCAACGAAATGAGCAATCAATAACTGCTGCCGTCTATAACTACTACTGCAAAATATAAATACTTCTACTTGTTACGAGATGGCGATAGTACAAATAAAAGTAATAAATAATTTAAAACAAAAGATTGCTTCATTCTGCCTGTGAATGTGAATGAATGTGAAAATCAGATTGTGAATTTCAGATCGACTCAGCATTCTCAATGACGCCATTTTCGGACGATTTTGTCAGTGGAACTGTAAACGCCATACATAGAGGGGACCAGCATAACCAGGGAGTGTTTGTCAACTATACTGTTTTGGTAAGTATATCAACGAGTCTACACAGGGCAAGCAGCTTATACACTGGCACAACACCTAAATTATTCTCAACATCATTCTCCTTGCCTTATCCCGTTCTCTAACCTAGGGGATTTGACGTGGAACCTAGTTTTCTTCTCTACACAAGTCATGTTCCTTGAAAGTTGAAAAGCTGTTCGTTCTCATGAAGCATAGTTTAAACTATTTGCGCCTTGTCAATTTCCAAAATGGTATTCATAAGTTAAGAATATTATTTTAACAACGCTTTTTTGTCAAATAGTATTTTAGCAACTTTTCGTCTTTCAACAGATGCAAGAGACTCCCGAGACACTTCGGTCCCACATAGCGACCGATATTCAAAAACATTTGCTTGGGGTCATACGAAGGAGGTCAAATAATGTTGGTGCCTCAGCTTTGTGGGTAGATACGCCTGCTGGTAGCGTTCTACCTCTTAATGGTGAGTTTATAGGCCTTTAAGGTCATCAATGGTCATCAAAGGTCGTCAGAGGTCAAATAACGTTGGTTCCTTAGCATTATGGGTGGATACATCTGTTAAAAGCGATCTTCGTCAGGGTAAGTGAGTTCGGACAGGCTTACCGTGCCCTCCGAAATACGTCACCATCTTTCTTACAGATAATCAGGTGGTAAAAAGATAAAGATAAAAGATAAAGATATTTTATTCACAAGCATACACGGTACAATTAAGATCTTAGGTAGGTAATAAATGATATTACATTAATTCGCACATGCGTGATGCGCCAGTGTTTGGCATGCGAAAATATAGCAACTTATTAGGATTTACTGCACTCACAGTGGTGAAATTATAATGTCCAAAAATAAATAGGTAGTCATTAATCATTACAGTAATCGGTTCAGCCTGCAATGACCTAACCAGACTAGAAAAAAAATCACAAAGTGATAAATACCAACTTTTGTGAGTGCCCTACCGGGAATCGAACCCGGAACCGCTGTACCACATCATCCATTATACGATATGATTTTAATATTGATTTCGTATTCGATTTCAGATTTGGACGAGTGCGCGAATGCAGAATTGAACGATTGCCATCCACTGGCCACCTGCACCAACACTTGGGGAGGATTCAGGTAATCTACTACTACCGACTTCTATCGGCCACTACAATTAACTTCAGGACATAGGCTACCCCTTATTGGACGTAGCTCGTCTACCATAATACTGTTAATTTGTGATTGAAGGGTATTGCTAATTTTGCCTTATTGGATTTGAGCCTGTCATCCACAGAGAAAAAAATTTCATTTTCGTCGCTGTCATAATATATATCTCTGGTTTGCCCTGTGATACCTTTTTTCATATTTTCGCAAACTTTTAATCATCGGAAGCCATACATTCTGCCTTATGCACATTTTTCTTTATATTGGTGCTCACTTAACAGTACACTATTGTAACCCTATCATAATATTATTTTCTAGATGTGCCTGCCCGGATACCACACTTGACGTGAACCCCGGCTCCATAACGCAGGCCGGCCGTCAATGCCAAGCTTGCGCTGCGACGCACTGCAACGACAGAGGGGTTTGCCGCTATAGGGACAGTCAGCCTTACTGCAGGTAAGATATTATAAGTATAAGTGTGACGACCGATGTGGCGCAGTGGTAGTGCGACTGCCTTTGACGCAGAAGGTCCCGGGTTCGATTCTCGGTGGGTCACTCACAAAGTTGATATTTGTCTCTTTGTGAATTTGTTCCCAGTCTGGTTAGGACATTGCGGGCTGAACCACCCGATTGTCCGTAAGTAACATGGACCGTGTTTCGGATGGCACGTTAAGCCGTAGGTCCCGGTTGCTGTCTATGATCACTTAGACGGCGGTCGTTACACAACCATGTCAGAAGCCACTTGTAGAAGGCGGTTGAAAAATTCTGACACTAGGGTTCATCGGGTCGTTGGACGATTCGGTGTCCCACACGAAAAGAGGATTATAAGTATAGCAAGAGATAAGATTACGTTTACGCGACCGTGGCTGCGACCCCCGCTCCGGAGCGTACCTTATCCATACTTCCATACTAATATTATAAATTCGAAAGTAACTCTGTCTGTCTGCTACGCTTTCACGGCCAAACCACTGAACCGATCATCATGAAATTTCACACAGAGATTAGTAATATACCGAGAACGGATATAGGCTACTTTTTTTCACCACTCGAGGGTCTGAAGTACCTTCAGTAGACCACCAGGTACACCACCAGGAGCCCGCCTAAACTATAGGAGATACAGACATGGCACCAAGCAAAAAATGTTTAACTTGATGGGTAGCTTCTGGTGGCATATAGACTTTGAAGGTTTGGAGTACCTGAAGTAGACCACCAGGTGCACAACCAGGAGCCCACCTAAACTATACGAGATAAAGATATGGCACGAAAGCAAAAGTTGTTCTGCTTGATGGGTAGTTTCTGCTGGCATATAGACTTATAAGGTTTGGTGTTCCTGACGTAGTCCACAAGGAGCACTAATAGGAGCCCAGATTAGCATGTATAATTTAGGACGTTAGTGAAGGAAACAAGGTTATTTTATCATCTAAAATACTAAGCCAGCGAAACGAAGTCGCGGGTACCAGCTAGTACAACATATATCGCTTGCCATCCAGCGCGGAAACGCGGCTGGAGTGATGGGTACTTTTGAGCCAGGTACGCTGCGGGGCGGGCTTTTCGACTAGTTTTTAAGTTTATGTTTTATATTTTAGTTTTACATGCTTAGTTTTAATTTAGTGTTAAGTTGTGTATATTTGTAAAATTACTGTAATTAAAACTAAACGTTTGCTCTAAAAAAAAAACTATATGTAAATGTGGAACTGCAAAGAGATAAACTAATACCGCTACTGAACAAGAGATGGCGTTGATAGTTTCGTACAGCGCACAAAAGTATATGGCCGTTCGAACAGTCCCTTTACAGCTGTCCAACCCATACTAATTGACATGTCAACAAAGAATTGTGTCATAAGCATTAATATGATTTTGACAGCTTGTGTCATACCATTAAAATTAGGGATGCATCGATATACGCCTTTTTGCCGATACGATACCGATACCGATACTCTTAGAAAAATATCGTCGGTACCGATACCGATACACTTATACAATTTAAGTAAAGGTAAAATAAATGTAAGTAGACATGTTGATCGATTGCTTTTATAAAAAAAAGTCACATACTTGGAATGTGAGTATTGGTAAGCGCAGTAGTTAAGGTTAATTATTTTAAATTTAGTAATTAAATTAACATTAATCAAATTTTTGTTTAAAAACAGAATTTTTTAAGTTTTGCGGAGAGACCCAGTTTCGCAAGTCTGTTTGAAAGCGACCTGCCGTGGAAAATAGCCTCTCAGATGCGACAAAACTCATTTGGAAACTAAACTACATCTGCGCCATTTTTTTCAAGTTTGGGTATAAGACGTCATTACGCCAGAAAACAAACGGATTTGAGTTTCTCGATATATTAGGAGACCTAAGGTATCTCTCGACTTCCTCTTTGTCAGAATTGCAAATGAGAGTGGACAGGGGCTCATCTTTCTCGGCCTCTCTTATAATATACTCATAAGCGCTCCAAAGAGTTTTAATTGGAACAGCATCATTGTATCGGCCAGAAAAATATCGCCGATACCGATATATCAGAAAACCTGCCGTATCGCCGATATATCGGTATTTGTATCAGTATCGGATGCATCCCTAATTAAAATGATTTTGACAGCTGTCAAATATGGCTTATTCGAATGGACATTACTTTGCCGTTATAGGGACAGCCAGCCTTATTGCGAGTAAGAATAGTCTACTCTTGAAGAAATTAGTACCGCTACCGAACAAGAGATGGCGGTATTAGTTTCAAACTACGTTCTATGGATGTATTCTATCTTGATCAATTAATTATAGGGGTTTTACTGGTAAAAATATAAATATATAACAAAATGAAATAATTTTACATTTTCTCTTCACAGTTGCAACTCTGGCTACTACGGGTCGACATGCGAGGTGGACGGAGAGGTGGTCGGGGTGGCGGTGGGCGCCTCCCTTGCTGCGGCCCTGGTCATCGCTCTCACGCTCGCTGCTCTGCTGTCTTGGAGGTACGGACTTAGGTTAAAACGGGTGTGCCGTGAGTTAGGATGAAATAGGTATAACTCTAGCTAAAATGCTTGAAAATCTGGTTTCAAGTTACTATACGAAACGGTCTCTGTCTTTATCTTTTTTTAGAGTGGGACACGAACTCGTCCAATGACTCGATGAACCCTGTTGTCATATGGTCTCTACGAGTGTAACGCAGACAATTTTTTTTATAAAGTGACGTAGCTAAATTGAATGAGTATTAATAAATCAGACTAAAATGGATAGGTACCTAGATATATATATCGGGCATAAATGGGCATTAACTGGACCACTTTAGTAAAAATCGAGCTATACTCCATAAACTCTATGCTATGATAAGTGTAAAGAAACGGGTGCAAATCAGGCAAAAAATGTATCTTAAGGTAAAATTGATATCATTTTGGCCAACATTAAATACAATGTAATTGTTTTGTCACGTTCAAATAACGTCAGTAAACCGACTTTACAGATAACAGATATTTTTAGATGAATCTTAGAGTCAGTCCCTGTTTACAATGTAGTATCTATATTTTTGTCCTCAGCCGTAAATGGTCACGAGAGCAAAAGGCCGTGGGCATGGGTTCGCCAGTGTTCAACTACATGACTGCCAACACCATCAAAACGCCACCTGTCGGAGGGCCGCCGTACCAGGTACTAAGCTGTTAGATTTTGTATGTCGTTGGCACTCTAGATGGCGTTATGTTATATCTGTTTTGAATTCTTTTATAAAATCCCTGTGCTTATAGGCGGCTGCATTTGGGATCGCTAACAGAACTTTGTTTTGATTATTTGGAAAAACATTATCATTTTGGCATCTAAAAGAAGACATTTTTTTATATATTTTTTTACAGTTTGGCAGTTAGCATTTTTGAACCAAATTTTTACAGACACAAGTAAATGTTTGATTTGATATACTTACTCGTAATTTTCAGGTGACTTTGGAAGAAAGGATGCGATGGGCGCAAATTGCTGAAGCGATGGCTCAAGCTCAATACGCGGTAAGTTACGTAGTGTAAAATAACAATATTTTCCCTAAGTTTTCCACATAAAATACAATTTTTTCACGACAACCGGAAAGCGCGGTAAAAGGACGCCGACGAGCCCTGACAGATCTGTCAAAAGCCATAGACTACGGCCGCCTGTGATTGGCCAGCGGCAGCCATTTTAAACTTCTAGAATCTATGGTTTTATTTCCTGCTACACTAGCGCCATGACTTCTTATTAGTTCTTCTGGTTATCTTACTACTTTTTTAGTAAGATGGCGCTAGTAATGTTTATCTCTAATAGTAGATTTTACTTATAACTTAGTTTGCGTGGTCATTCGTCGATTCGTTTTTAGTACTTACTTACCTAATTGTATCATCATCATTTTACTTGCCTAGGTTAGGTTAGGTTAGTTAAGTTAGCCGACCCCGACAGAGAACGGGATAGAAATAGAAATAGAAATTATTTATTTGCCAGAATACATGGTAATACATAATGAGATCTTAAATTATAATCCAGTACAGTATTCTGCTTGTTTCAAGCGTGCAAATTTAGATAAACAATGTCATTATTATGTACATACATTATAAATTACAATAGACAAGAAATTGATTATTGATTAATTAGAGATGTCAAATAAAAATGATTAATTTAATTATACAAATGTCAAAATAAAAAGATTTAATTTAATTTATAAATGGTTCAAATCAATTTAATAAAAATGTCAAGCATGGTTCATATATTCCCCTACACTATAAAAGCAATTTGTTAATAACCAATTAAACAATTCTAATTTAAATACATTAATGTTGTCAGTCAATTTAATTTCATTTGGCAGTTTATTAAATTAGTGCGACTAGGTGGTTTGTGCAGTAAATGTATATACATGGAACGTAGGTGTTTCATTTGGACATCTTTGAGGAGTTTATAATAATTTGGATGCTGTTTAACGAAAATAATTATTTCATAAATATAGGTAAGGCAAGGACAATTATGATGATGATGATTATTTAATATTTAATGTACCTACTATAACTCTGTACTGTTGTTGCAGCAACCAGAGCAGGTGATGCCGACCAGACCATCATCCGCGATGTTCGGCGGGTACCCCACACTACCACCGGTACCAATGCCCAGGTAAATTAAATTTTAGGAGGAGTGATGGATGATGATGAGGCCAGCCGAGTGACGACGTAAGAGGGAAATGGGTAGCTACCCGCCTGGTCGGGTGTTGTGACCAGACTGACTAGTCCAACCGGACATATTTGGAGGTTGTATTATATAGCGATCAGCGGAAACACTTCGATACCGCGTTTCAGGACTTGAATGTGGCGCGCATACGCGCCGCCACAAAATAATAATTTTATAAAGGATGGTATTTAAACGTACCTCAATGTATTCCAATTTTCTGCATCTAAACCAAGATACTGATAAACCTGTGGCTAAACCCATAGTACATTTGTCTCGAGATCAACCGACCAAACCGAAATTTGACTTAAATTAGATATATGTAGAGGTACAAGTAGTTATTAGCTAATCATAGTTACATGGTAAGTGTCGAAATTCCTCAACGTTTCATATTCACATCGTGATTTCATAATTCCAGAATGGGGCTACACGCTGGCCACCACACCGGTACCCTGAACACTGTCGCCTCGAGAGCGAATACTTCTGCGAGCCACCACAACATATACGGTAGCATTCAATTAGTACCTACTTACCTCATAAAATGAAATAATACTCACTTTTCATTAATTTAATTTTACAAGTGATCCATATCAAAACCTCAGGACAGGCTGGTGACGAGGAATGACTTTTAAACAATAAAAAACTGTTTGTACTTGCCATACTAATTGGCTCAGTCAGCTAGTACCTATCTACATCTTGTATCATTTGTAATTGCCTATCTATTTTTCATATTTCGATCTATGTCCGATATGGAAAGCTGACCTTTAACCTGCCCATCCTGTGCTTACGGTCACTAGTAAAATTTTACCCTCTAGTGAACTTCTAAACATAATATTATAGTTTATTGTCGCAAATAAGTTTCTTGTAATAATTTTCCAATAACGTTACCTACATAAAGTATTCCAATTTGTTTGCATTGTAGGCTACACAAACCACATGGCCACAGAGTCGACCAGCTCGGAAGCCTCCAGCAGGGTCCAGGAGCGAGCTGATCTGCTGGTGCCGCGGCCCAAGTCCAGGGCTAGGAGCGTCAGGGTAAATAAATAATCTGTCTCTTTAGCCTACTTTGTACTTAGTACGTTCTACTCATGATTCTGAACAACTTTGACTTTGAGGCCCTTCGAGCAACACGGTCTTCAGATGAGGCCACATGAGAAAACTCAACAAAAATGTAGGTGTTGAAAAATTCATACCTGAGTAGGTATGAATTCAGCTTTATTGCTGAGTAGCAATAATGTATGGAAAACCCAATTTTTTTTTTCTATTTCGCAGGTGGCCCCATTGTAAAAGTTGGTCAGAATCATGAGTAGAACGTACATACATACATACATACATAATATATCACGCCTTTATCCCTTGTTGGGTAGGCAGAGCGTTAACAGCCGTAAGAATACGGTCGCTATCGCCACGTCTGACATTTTTGAGTATTGTTTTCTAAGGTTGTTTCGGAAAACATGTGTATCACTATAGTGACAGGTTTTTAGCCTGTCGCCTAAAATTGTAATACACCAATACTCTCGAGTCCCTTAGTCGCCTCTTACGACACCCACGGGAAGGATGTGGGGTGATGCTATTCTAAGCCGGCATCACACGGCATAACGTACAATGAGTAGAACGTACTAAGTACAAAGTTTGTGTACTGACTAGAAAATTACGGTATGCTTGTAAGTATACAATTAAATCCCTAAAATCGACATCTTGATTTAGGGACTTAGGAGTTTTATGTATCTCCTGAAAAGTTAAAAAATTATCTGGCGTTTGGTTGAACCAGTTTTTATCCGGTTTTCAGTAAAGTGTTTATCAGACTTAGGAGAAGGTTTTAGACATATTAACCAATAAAAAATGGAGGTTCGCAGTTTTATATATATTCTTTATTGCATAAATAGTACAGAAAATTCATACATTAAAATTTGTCGCAAAGGCGAGCTTACACGTTACACACGTTACATTTTACACGTTGGTTGAAGTCGGTTCCCTTTTTAAAATAGTTTTAATTATGGTTTCAGAACCAAACGGGCATCTACTACGACGTGGAATACGAGAACGCCCCTGAAGCGATCTACGGGACGAAGGGGATTCCCCTTTCCACGTACACGGTCAGTAGGGGACCCCCCTTCTATAGAACATAGTGCTTTAATGTTCTAGTTTGTAGGAAATGTAGGTAGTTACAAATAAACACAAAAAAAAGGAATTATACGACAGTAAGAACGGTGCTAGTAAAATGAGCGAATTTTCAGTGACAGTGCTAAAAGTGTTCAATAGATGTCGCTTTTTCTTTTTTTGAGGCTTTTTGAGGCCGTCAAAAGTTTTAGCAGGTGTGAATCCTTTGAATTAGCGCCACCTATTCACGCCTAAAAATGATATTGCAATCCTTTAAAAAGAATTAACTAGTTCACTTAGAAGTTAGAATGGGTTGCAAATATTTCTTATAGTTGAATAGAAGTTGTTCTCTATTATGGAGCAAAGCATAAGTTTACAAAAAGTAGATAAAAACGAAAAATAAAAAATATTTGTAATAAACAGCGAACTTATTTTTTGTACAACGAAAAGAAATGTTTTATTATAAAACTCTAAACTTAATTTAATATTGTATAAACTTTAAGTTAAAATGTATATAAGACTGCTTTTCAACGATTTATAATGTATAATAAAATAATCATGTGATTCTTATCGTTAGTAAGAAACTGTAGCATTTAAACCTGTTTTTTATTAAGTAATTTTTTATAAAGTGCACGTTAAAATATATTTTGAAACAAGTTGAGATGAAGTTAGATATTGTAAATAAATTAAGTCATAATTTAACTTATTATGGTGAAAACTAAATATTGGAATACATGTTCCAAACAATTTATAAAAATATTATATAAAAAAGTTGTAATTCGTACGATTATAATTTTAATATTTTCAAATCTATGAACAAGCCAACAGGGTAACATAGCATACCATTTCAATATGTCATCTGCATTTATTTACAAATATATATTGTTATTATGTAGCAACCAGTTATATTGTTAAGAAATTTAATATAAATATATTTAATATTTAAAACCATTTCTTAATTTTATTTAAGTTTATTTAATGGGTAATCAGAGATAGGGGTAAAATAAAGAAAAAAAAATATTTTACCAATAAGTTTATTGAAATAATTAAATACCTATGTACTTATTTATTTACCGTGTAATAACTTATCTTACCATAAATGCAAAACTGGTCCCTTATAAAATTGTTTTTACATAAATTATAAATACTTGAATAACTTACCTACATTAAGTCTTTGAAAAAGTTCAGTTTATCAAATCAACCAGATTGTAAGAAAACAATTTTAATTTTATTTTATACAATCCGGTTAAGATGAGAACAATATTAATTTTAAGAATATTTCAAATAACCCAGATTAGGTTACATTTTTCGTTATGTATTTTAATTTCATTTTATTCCATCGTTTTGACATTATCGTACAAGTACATTAAATTTAACAGGTATTTTCATTCAATTCAAGTAACAGTTATCCAGTATTAGTGACAGTAATTGAGTAGTTGTCGAATCGGTAGCCATTTTCCGGTATATATCGATTAATCTTTTGCTGTTACTTTATCGTACAAGTAGTTCAGTAGTGGAACAGTGATCTTATATTAAACGTTCTTGAGATAGCAGTTGTTGAGCACGTTGTAGTTGAATCGGTAGCCGTTTTCCGGTATGTCGTCTGTCACCAGGTTGTCGCTGTGGAAGTGCACGTAGAGCGGACCCGGCGGGGTGGCTGGGGGTGGAAAGGTTAATTTTATTAAGGTATATTCCTATGAAAAATTTAAAAAATACTAAATACTAGTTCATTGGATCGTTGGACGATACACGAAAAGAGAGAAAGAGAGATGATGCAATAAAAAAAACTTGCAAAAAAGTTCTGAGGCAGGAATCGAACCAGCGATTTTATAATCAGCCCACTTGTGTATAGTGATACGTAATGCAGTTTTCCATGAACACTTCTTTACCGCGTTTCAAGTCCTTAATTTTGTCATGTAGCTCTATCTTGAGGATTTTTTCAGAACTTTCTTGTGATTTGCTGTGTATTTGAAACGCCTGAAGAAACCTAATTAAGGCTCGTGTTTATAAACCGCACTGAGATGCTGTTTGTATTGACTGACATTTGTCAAAATCGCTCTCAAGATCGATCTCAGAGTTAAGTGCGATTTATTTATACGAGTCTTTGTTCTTAGGCCCGTATTAATAAATCCCACTCAGACTAAGACTCAGTTTTGAAATGTTGTTAGCACTGCTATCATTTTGTCAATATCGCACTCAAGATTCATCTCAGAATTAAGTGCAATTTATTAATACGCCCTTAATTGCTGCTTGATATTGACACTCACAAGCAATAATCTGGTTAGCAGCACTCTGTCCACAATACTTGCTGCCCCTCAGTCCGTCAGCTGTCTCAGCCTCAGGGATGAACAGGTAATCCTCGCTCTGTGGCTGGCCCTGGGTGACCGGGTTGATCTGACAGTCCGTGTCCAAGTAAAGGTTGTCTTCCGTGCGGTAGGCCATGTCGAAACTTGCGGCTGTCAGTCTAAAATAATTGTGAATGCTAATAATGAATTCTGTTGCGAGGAGTCTCAATATAACTGATGGATCAGACTTCCATCAGAATTGCAACACATTCATGGGAAATTCACGATAGTCGTCAGAAGTTCACCACAAAATTTACCACATTTTGTCAGAATTGCGCCACATGCAAATACCTACCTACTTAAATTCAAAATCACTTTTACCAGAATTTCATTACAGTTATTGGAATTTTACTTCGGTGCAGAAATGCAATTCATTTATCAGAATTCCACAACATTCTTCAGAACTTGATTACTCACTTGACACCACAGACGTCAGGGGTTCTCTTGAAGCAGGTTGCTATCTAATTATGCCAAATTAGGTACCAACTTTTATCAGAATTTTCTGCATTTTCTCGGAAGTTTACAACATTCTTCAGAAGCTGATATACTCACTTGACACCACAGACATCAGGGGTTCCTCTTTAAGTAGGTTGCTTGCTACCTTATTAAGCCAAATTACTTTTATCAGAATATCACCTCATTCATCAGAATTAAACTTCATTCTTAAACCTTTCTACAACCTGAGATACTCACTTGACACCACAGACGTCAGGGGTTCTCTTGAAGCAGGTTGCGTAGGCTAAACCGGCGATGTATGGCCCGGCACCTCTGTTGTAGTTGAACGACTCGAAGGCGCCCGATCTGTCCGGGTAGTACTGCAGGCAACCGGGGGGAGCTGAATAAATAAATATGTATATTAATATAGGTAGGTAATATTTTTTTAGCCTAGAGTGGCACACTGCTGGCCAAAGGCCTCTCTTCTTCCAGACTTCCCGGTTAGTGGATGATGTAACTTCCAAAGAAAATTCGAAACGTTTCCGCTTAAGTAATTAGCGCAATAC
This sequence comes from Keiferia lycopersicella, assembly GCA_029255805.1. Taxonomy (NCBI): domain Eukaryota; kingdom Metazoa; phylum Arthropoda; class Insecta; order Lepidoptera; family Gelechiidae; genus Keiferia; species Keiferia lycopersicella. The sequence goes on from JARACZ010000023.1 coordinate 2,592,730, forward strand.
GAAGAGTGCGTAACGTAACGTTTTTGGCTTCGGTTTTGTTTTGGTATTATTATCGTTCAACATTAGCGCGATTGGCCCCTAGGTAGAGTCAAACACGTCGAGGTCATCATGCCATCTCTTTTTGGTCTGATTAATTCGGTGTCCCACACGAAAAGAAGAAGAAGAAGAAGAAGAAGGTCTACCCTTGGATGGCAATCTTGTGGGAGCCACTGAGTTGCTAGTCTGGCTCTCCTTTCGGGATGCATTTTACGAAACATGCCCAGCCCAGTCCCATTTGAGCCTAGCCGCCTTCTTGCCTATGTCTACCATTTGAGTTTTGGAGCGGATGGTGGTGTTTCAAACAGGTAATAATATTATTATAATTATAAATATTATGGAAATTTATATGAGTAGGCTTTTAGTTTGATTACTTATTATTTCATTAGTGGTCTTTTCTGCAATGATAAAGCCTCAAAATAAAAGGAAGTCGCTAACTTACAAAATTTGCCGCTGAGTCATCAATTTAGAAGCAAATATAATGTTATTCGTCGCTGATTACAGGTTTAAGTTTAACAGATGTTTCAACATTACGCTTCAAAATTAATTATCACGCCAATGTCCCTCGCGGGGTAAGCAGAGCGTGTTAGAAAAGACTTACCAATGAGATATTCGTCTCTGTCAGCTGATGATGGAGCGAGAGGGGTGGAGGGGAGAGATGAGGTGATAGCTTCGAAGATACCGTCGCGGTATTTACTGTGAACAAGAAAATTAAATAATATACATTAGTACCTAGCTAAGTGTTCTGAATAAATTTTATTATTATAGGTAGGTTTAGGTACGAAATCGGTGACTCAAAATAATTCGTAATAGTACGATATTATCTCTAGTATTTTGTTTTCTTATCTCTCTATTTCTATTGTACCAGTTACCCAATGGTGTTGAAGCACTCCCATCTAATACGGATGGAATGAGGGATCTACTTACGCTGGTTATTTATAATACTTGTATGGAAAACCAGTATAAGATGACCCTTGATTTTTTTCACTTTTTTTAACCAGGGGCTTTCTATTGTAACCCGTAACGTACCCAAGGGTGTTGAAGCACTCGAGCTGGGTGACCTTGATCTTCCAGGTGGCGGTAGGCAGGTTGGGCTGCGTGTTTCTATCGGCGATCTTGAAGTTGATGCGAATGGAGCGACTGTTTGTGGATGCGTTCACGCGGACGTACACTGTTGGAAAAACAGGTTATCACTGTTAACATACTTTAGGGGCTGAGTAGAGCTAAAAGCTACTTTTATAAGTGATTTCTACCCTAGATATATTGCAGAAAAACTGACGAAAAAAAAATCTTCAGGATATTTGCTGTAGTGTTATTGTTTCCAAAACATGATATTAGTAATTTACCTTGATAGAAAAACATCGTAAAGTTACCTCTAAAAATCTATTATATCGCAAACTGCATGAACAAAACCCACGCAATAATTAAGTGTTTATTATCAGAATGAGCGCCTTACAATACTCTATCGACATATTGTTTTCGATTTTCAAATAACTTATGTTTGACCGAGTTATCATCGAAAATAATAAAATATCATTGAATCGGCAAGATTCCGTCCCGTTCGCACGCGCGCAGTTTGACATTTGTCAGAAAGGGACCGGTTTTTAGCTCTACTCAGCCCCTTAAAAATATTTATGGCCGTCCGAATAGAATAGGGCCCTGAGATAGGGCCATATTGGTAGCTGTTAAGCCCATGCTAAAGGACATGTCAGCAAACAAAAATAGACCTTATGTCATAGCATTAACATGATTTTGACAGCTGTCAAATATTTATGAACGGCCATACTTTAGTGAAATTATTACAGACATTATAGGCTTAGTAACACATTTCCTTCAGGCCAAAATGGTTAATTATTGAATTTCAAAAATTTTGGTCTCTGAAAATATCTATTAGGTATCCAATTCAGTTTCCAATAAAAATAACGACGACGAAACTTGAAAATACGATAACCGTCCTCTATTTTTACATTATACCTAAGTATTTAGAGGGTAAATAATCTCTACTTACAATGCTGTCCGTTATTGTCTCCGCAAAGAGGCGGTAAGAAGTCCGAGTTGGCTTGCAGGTTGGTCACTTGGAAGATGTCATTTCTGCAGGTGTAACCTGGTCTTTGGGTCACGTTCTCAACTGGTTCAACCTGGGAAAAAAAAAATTAAAATATCTTATGAAAAAGCAACATAATAATTTCTATTCGTTTCATTAGTTTAAAATAGTGACATCTGTTATTGAGTATAAGAACTTTTCTTAATAGCGCCATCTATGAAACCTTTTCTGAACTTCTTTATAAGGCAGCGACATCTATGAAACACTAATTTTACTAAAAGCACACGCTACCGCCATCTGGCATGTTCTTCTGGAACTAACTTTTCTTCTGCGTCATCTATGATCGAGTAGCAGAACTTGAAGTTATACTTACGGTGGTAGGTGGCGCCAGGTTGAAGGTTTCAAAGTCGATACGCATCTGGCAAACGTTGTTGTTGTTGATTTCCACGTTGTAAGAGCATTCCAAGCCAGAGGATTCGCGGCTTAGAGGCGGGTTGATGAAGACGGCTACTTTAGTGTTGGTTCGAACGTCGCACGCGTTCACTGCAAAAGAAATTTACTTTAGAACCTTAATATCGGAAGCAGACCCCTCTTTCCCACTGGGCACTCTGGGCAAGTGCCCAGGGCCCCGTGATCGATAGGGGCCCCCTAGTCCCTGCCAGATCACTAAACGATAACCGATTTTTATTGGCGAAAATCTTTTTTGATTCGAATACAACGAACCTAAATTACTGACTACAATACCAATTTTCTTACAGCTTTTGCATGTGCGAAGCTACCCAAAGTACCCAAAGTACCGAAGTACCCAAAAAATAGGCTTTTTGATTTCCGCGTGCTTAGATAAATTCAAATTTATAAGAATATATTTCAATGGTATACTAAGTACGTAAAATTCTCTAAAAGTTATATGCATTATGTCTCGATTTCTGATGTGCTGTTCTCGAGATATTTAATCAACAAAATATAAAAAAAGTTAATTTTTTACAAACGAAAAAAATATGTACGCTTTTGTTTACAAATAATAGATAGCGGTAAATTTCTAAAAAACTTTTCTACTGGCCTAATAGCTGTGGATATACAAAAAATATTTGTTAAAGTAATTTTTCGAATTATATATTGTTACCGGACTGCGGTTCTAGTACGACAACAAACATCGCTAAGATCTACTCGCAGGATCCCTATATTATTATTATCTATTTATTTTATGTGACTGTCAATAAAAATAAATCTAGAAGCTTGCTTATCTACTTTCTTTGTTTATTCTAACAAAATTATATTAGATTATCTATTTATTTAATGCCGTGGTTTATTCTAACGAATTAGTGTTCTGTCAAAGTCATCGGGCCCCCATTATAGTAATATGCCCAGAGCCTCCAATAAGTTACAGACGGCTTTGATCGGAAGAAGTTCCTTTTCAAACTTGTTGGTAGGGTGACATGAATGTATAAAATCAACTTTTATTATTCAAATATTTTACCCCTTTTGAAACGGTAACAACTGTAACCAACCTATGTACATTTATCTTTTTTTTACTGAACTGCTAAATGTTAGATAGTGTATCACTTGTTCTACTTTATTTATCCACATACAACAAACATAACCCTTGTTGACTATAAAGACGTCAAGTAGTAGAAATTTAAATACGTGTGGTTAGACCAGTCGTTGGAATCGTTTCAGAAATTGACTCCCACTTTGCCGCTACCCCGATAGATATAGAGACGTGATTTTTATATTTCTACGATTTGCAAACTAGCATTTTGTAGCAGCTTTTTTGACCACGCCATCTATGATCGAGTAGCGAAACTAAATTAAGAACTTACATGAGCAGCATGTAGCGAAAACTCCACAGAACCCTATCGCTTTGCCCCCTTGGGTGTTACATTGGTTTCTTGAAAGACATACTCCTCCGGTGTTTCTGTCTGAGCCGAGACATTGTTCTCCGTTGCCCACGGTGAAGATGGAACCGCCGGGCGCTTGACGGGGGGCTGGAAGAAAGAGGATCATTAGCAATAAGGCCGCCTCTAATCTAAACACGCGGCGGAGGAGAATGAGAATTTGTTAGTTGGTACTTGTGAGCTATACTGTGCTTTTTACAGATAGTGAATTGACGTCGTGGGTCCATTTATTTTGTGCCAATAGCCCTTGGTTAATATTTGTCAAACGTGGCGATAGCGCCTGTATTCTTAAGGCCGTTAACGCTCTGCCGACCCCGCAAGGGATAAAGGCGTGATATCATTATGTAATACTAGCTTTTGCCCGCGACTTCGTTCGCGTGGACTTCAGGTTCGTCCCGTCTTCGTATAAGCTATAGCCTATGTGTTATTCTGATGTATAAGCTATATTGTGGTCAAGTTTCATTCAAATCCATTCAGTAGTTTTTACGTGAAACATCCATACATCCATACTTACAAACTTTCGCCTTTATAATAGTAGTAGGATGTATGTACTTACATCTAAATGCCTCGCCGCTGTAGGCAGCGGCTAACAGCACGAGTAACCGGGTAAGCGATTGCAACGCCATCTTCAATCTGTAACAATAGTTATAAAAATAAGGAACTAAAATAGAAACTGTGCGATAACGGCTTAGAATAGCATCACTCTATCTCAAGGCTGGACAACCCAACAGCCGCAGCCGCAGTCATATTTTAGTCTGATTAGTCTTCGGGTTGCAGAGGTCAGATGGCAGTCGCTCTGTGTAAAAACTTGGTTCCACGTCAAATCCCCCAGGTTACGTAGGCGACCCCGACAGAGAACGGGATAAGGCAAGAAGAATGATGATGAGTCAGTAAGAATAAAAAAATGCGGGCTTCGACCCCTTTCAAGTGGATCAAAAGTCACAGGATACCTGAATTCTGTCAATTTGCATTGTTTTGAGTTAAAAGTCAGAGAAACAAAACTGGAAAATGTGGCCCGGTGTTTAAGAAAATTTAAAATTGTTACCCGCCTAGAAAATTCGTTGGCTGGCCTTGCCCTATACAAGGTGTAAAAATATTAGCTGCAAATATTTTAAAGAGTGAATCAGCCCATTAAACTGAACAACTTTCCCCAATAAACATAGGACGAAATATGAAAAAAAATTTGGCATCCCTAACAAAATTAATTACTAACCAACCAAGTCAATTTGTATGGGAGGTCCAAAAATTTTTCTCATATCTATATTTATTGGGGAAAGTTGTTCAGTTCATGGGCTCTTAAAATATTTGCGGCTAACATTTTTAAACCTTATACAGTGTGTAAAAAAATTAGCTGCAAATATTTTAAGGGGTAAACTAGACCGTGAAACTGAACAACTTTCCCCAATAAACATAGAACGAAATATGAAAAAAACTTTTGGCATCCCTTACGAAATTACTAACCGACCAAGTCAATTTGTAGGGAGGTCCAAAAATTTTTTCTATTTATGTTTATTGGGGAAAGTTGCTCAGTTTCATGGATTTACAGGAAATGGGCCGCAGCGTTCGCTATATAATTCGCCTGCCAAGGGGGTCAGAATGGCAATGACCCCATTTTTAAAAACATACATACATACATATATCACGCCTTTATCCCTTGCGGGGTAGGCAGAGCGTTAACGGCCGTAAGAATACGGTCGCTATCGCCACGTCTGACATTTTTGAGGATTGTTTTCCAAGGCTGTTCCAGAAAACATGTGTATCACTATAGTGACAGGTTGTCAGCCTGTCGCCTAAAAATTGTAATACACCAATACCCTCGAGTTCCTTAGTCGCCTCTTACGACACCCGCGGGAAGGATGTGGGGTGATGCTATTCTAAGCCCGCATCACACGGCCTGTTGAACCATTATCATAGTAATTTTAGAAACGAATGTTTTTTTTGTTCGTTTAGTTCCTAGTAGATGGCGCTCCAAATAATTATATTAACGAGCGGTTTTAGTGTGGGGATTAGCGTTTCTAGTATGGGTCTGACAGACCGCTGCGTTACGGATGCGTTATTTCAGCGCTCCGTTGTGCGTTAAGTGTGCGATCCGCCTAACTGTACACACGAAACGTGTCTTTTCGAAACACGCAAAACGAAAACAAGTCAATTAATTAAGTTATTTTTAAACTTGTTTGGAACACATTTGGTTTTATTCGAAGTTATTTTGAAAAACAGAGCGAGTCCATCTATCAATGGATTCAATTCTACTGGTAATTTTTTTTTAACATTTATTTTAAAACTTTCGACAGTCGTTTCAAAAAAATTGTGTATCACTACAGAGACAGGTTGTCAGCCTCTCGCCTTAAATTGATAAACTCGAGTCGCTGACGTGAAAGATATGAGGTGATGCTATTTAACCCGGCATCACATAGCAAAAGAGTCGGTGGCCAAGTGGTTAAGACACCCGCCTTAAAATCGTGAGACTCGAGCTAGGTCCCCGCCATATACCAATGTGTTTTTACTCACGTACATTTACCGACTGCTCTTACGGTGAAGGAAGAACATCGCGATGAAACCCATATTCAAATAAAATTGGAATTCAGATGTGACTGAACCTAGCGGGCCAGGTTAGACTTCGGGTTGCAGAGGTCAGATGGCAGTCGCTCTGTCTAAAAACTTGGTTCCACGTCAAATCCCGTAGGTTAGGTAGCCGACCCCGACAGAGTACGAGATAAGGCAAGGATGATGATGATCGATCACATAGCAAAAGTGGCCAAGAAAATGACGTACGTAATTCCTGGCCTGTCGAACTTAACAAATTAAGCACATTATAGCTGAACAGTTAACTTAACCGACCGGTTACCGAGTTCATTGACCCTGAGTAGATAAACTTGGTTTTAAGCTTACAGTACCCGTTATGTTTTAAAAGTATAATTAATTTTACTTAACTGATAAGATAAGTATTAATAAGTTACCGATTACTGACTCTAACTAATAGATCTGCAATTTATTTAAGTCTGTGTTATGTTTATGTATTATCGAATTTATGTAACATTATTATGTATTATAGTCCATAAAGTTAATAAAGCATTAAAATTATTTAAATTTAATCTAATATAAAAAATCAGAAACTCTATTTTTGCATTGTTGACTAATTTCTAAGTTCAAAATATATTTTATCGTTTTATAAAAAAACAAAGAGAACAGCGGAAGAAATATCTACAATAATACTCGTATTCTTACGGCCGTTAACGCTCTGCCTACCCCGTAAGGGATAAAGACGTAAAAAAACATTAAAAAACATATTGATAATCCCGCAAAATTTTACTTATCAATGACATATTATGTCAAAATAATTGATCATACCTAACCATACATACCTATCGTTAGATTTTACAAAGTTGCCCGCCGGACAAACAAATACTATTAATCAATAGTAAACATGACGAACATATCAGTAGACATGATCTTCTGGTAAAACCGGTAGGTTTGATGTTTTGACAGATGGGTTCAAAACTTAACGGTTTGTATGTGACTCAACCGGCGACTGACAACATCACTGATGGTAAACGAAATGGATGAGAAACGCTGACATCAGGGGTTCAGCGGGTCTTTGGGCGACCAGGTGAAAAAAAGAAGACCGATGGAAAAGATGCAGCGCCTTTGCGATACAAATGTTTGAAACTGTGGGAATTGTGGAATTCGTAATTAAAAAAAACTATGTGATTCCAGCTTAGAATAGCATCAACCCAATCTCTCTCTTTTTTTCGTATAGTACAGCGAGTCGTCTAACGACCCAATTCGACCCGTGAATGTCGTAAAAAGCGATAAATTCCCTCAAGGAATGGTTAGCACGGCATCCTAGAGATTCCAACTACTTACACTGTGCTGGCCAATTCGCCTGGCAAGAGCAGTGAGTATGACAACTACCCCAGTGGACTTTTACGGTTGTTGTAATTGATGCGTTTCGCATTTTGGGCACTTCGAGACACTGCATCAAACTTAACTGAACAACTATCCCTCCCAAAAAAGGGAAACCCGATGAATGTACCATGATTTCACTACAGTTAAACAACTTCAAAGCTGTCAATGTTCTACAACAACCTCAAGAATTTCCTATCTATAGCTCATTGTTCATTGTAAATCATAGAAAATGTTCGTAGGTTTTTTAGGGCGAGTCTCACACTGCACCGGACGCCGCTCCGGTGTGCGGTGATTCGGTTTTACACTTGTAAAATCTTTATTTATATTTAAAAAACCCCGCGTGGTTCACACACTGACATCGTACTTCCAGCGGGGTTTGAGCGTTGTAAGAATTTGCTCAATTTCTGGAAAGTCGTGATTCGATTCCGCGTGGAAACCTGCTATTAATCGTTTTTGTGTCACACGTTTTATATTACTTATCGACTCCCCCATACCCTAGTAAATTCACACATACCCCAGACTACAAAAACATCCAGTAATAGCATTTTAAAAACGTGTGGCTAGACCAGTCCTTTTAGGTTTTCGTGCACCGAACCGAAAACTTACAATTCAGAAATTGAGCTCCCGGTCGGAGCGAATGCAATGCAGGCCGTCGCGTATTAAAGTTCTAGATACCGCAGCGGTATCTAATGCCAGTGTGAGATCCGCTTAAGTGTGAAAACGGCATAGACTTGAAGAATTTCACATTTACAGCCTACTCCTATCGGCTCTCGCACTTGAGGTAACTTGAATAGGCTTCGAGAATGCAACAACTATTGACAGCTAGACATCTCGAACGACAGTTATCTTTTAAACATGGCGTCAGGAAGTTAGCTTTGCTGGCGTAAAGTCTAGGTAAACATACATACTTACACATATCACGCCTTTAAACAACTTAATGGTCAGATATTTAAAAATAAACTCACAAGATGGCTAATGGAGCAGTGTTTTTATAGTCTTCAGGAGTTCACACAGCACTTGACATTAAAAAAGAATTAGAATAAGTAATTTTATTATTATAATATTTGCACGCCTGCTGGACAGACAAAATACATGTTACTTTATATTCTATGACATCTGTGAATTGCTATTTTAATGTATTTTTGCAAATAAATTATTTATTTATCATTATCTTTATCCCTTGCAGGGTAGGCAGAGCGTTAATGGCCGTAAAAATACGGTCGCCATCGCCACGTTTGACAAATATTATGGGAGGTTTCAGATGATTCGTGTATCACTAATAGTAATAGATTGTCAGGCTGTCGCCTAAAATTGTAATACACATGAAATCCTCGAGTCCCTTGGTCGTGTCATACGACACCCACGGGAAGAGATGGGGTGATGTTATTCGAAGCCGGCATCACATGGCGCATGGTAAATATGTTGGATGGAAAACTATAAGTACACCTACCTGCACAAGTTACTTTTTTACAAAGAGGTTACCGTAAAATCGTGCAACTATGGTCCTATGTTTCAAGTATAGTTCATACAAACTTGCAATATTTTTATGAAGCGTAAAACCATACAACTACATACATACATACATATATCACGCCTTTATCCCTTGCGGGGTAGGCAGAGCGTTAACAGCCGTAAGAATACGGTCGCTATCGCCACGTCTGACATTTTTGAGTATTGTTTTCTAAGGTTGTTTCGGAAAACATGTGTATCACTATAGTGACAGGTTGTCAGCCTGTCGCCAAAAATTGTAATGCACCAATACTCTCGAGTCCCTTAGTCGCCTCTTACGACACCCACGGGAAGGAAGTGGGGTGATGCTATTCTAAGCCGGCATCACACGGCATACAACTATATGGTCCAAAACTTGCAACTGTGGTCCAAACCATCTTGTATATTTTTTTATTATTATTTTGCTAATAATTAATAGTAATGATGGAAAGTGTTGGTGCACGTAAAATACGCTAAAATCTTACAATCTTACAAATTTGAAAAGGCGATTAGGGGACTCGAGGGTTTCAACTGTATTATAACTTTGGGCGACAGGTTGACAATCTGCCTCTACAGTGCCCTCAATTTTTTTTTTGTGGCGATAGTGATTTTTATGGCCGTTAACGCTCTGCCTACCCCGCAAGCCTCCTACCCTTGCGGGGTAGGGCGTTCTCATTTAAATTAACTTAAAATAATATCCTAGCTAGGCAGATATTTTATTTTATAATTTTTAAATTAAGTTTTATTATTTTTAATATTAAAGGGTGTAAAAAAATGCGTCTTCATATTCATAATATTTCGATCTATGTTCCTTGGCGAAAGTTGTTCAGTTTCATGGACTGGTTCACCCCTTAAAAACGTATACTTTCTTTGTTTCTGAAAAATTATACTTTTTGACTACACTTTTGAAAAATAATTACATTACCGCGTTTTAGAAAATGTTAGGCGACATGTAGGTATCGGCAGTCCACATTATTTCAACTTTGATGTCAACTTTAAAATCATTAAGGTTGAAAATTTAATGAAAGATGTGAAAACACCGTAAATTAAAAAAAACCGTAAATATAATAAATGTTTAAAATTTAGTAATTGTAAATTTGTATTTAAATATTATTTTAATATTTAATTTTATACTGCACAAACGATGGGCATTTTTTTAAATTTCTTCAATACTTTCATGACGGGTTATAACCAAGTTTATGTTTAAGTTTAAGTTTTTGGTCGAAGTTCGTAAATTATTTATTATTTACATAAAAATTAAGTTATAAGTTATGACTATAATAAAATTATTTTTAACTGCACTAATATTATTAGCTAATTTTGTCCTAATCGCCAAATCACAAAAAACACATTACAATAAAAAAAAACTATAAAAAAAGTTTAAAAAACTACGTACGTGTGTGTGATGTGAAAGTCCCGGCAGAAATCGTGAAATTGCGTAACGAAGCGTCTTATATAGAAGCAACCTTGACAGTGACCGGTAGAGAGTTTGGGTGCGGTCACAGTGCGAGCGGGGAGTTGGGGTGTGGTCCCAGTGCGAGCGGGGAGTTGGGGTGCGGTCACAGTGCGAGCGGGGAGTTGGGGTGTGGTCCCAGTGCGAGCGGGGAATTGGGGTGCGGTCACAGTGCGAGCGGGGAGTTGGGGTGCGGTCACAGTGCGAGCGGGGAGTTGGGGTGCCGTCACAGTGCGAGCGGGGAGTCGGGGTGCGGTCACAGTGCGAGCGGGGAGTCAGGGCTCTTATACGGAGTGAAAGAGACAGCCCTCAGAATACTGATAGAGTATATGCAGACCTTAAAACTGATTAACTCTCTTAAAAACATAATTGAGGAAACTAACAAAATTTCGGCCTCCCACATGAAATAGGCGAGCCATATAAAAAAATGATCGTTTTCATGGTGTGTTCAATTCAATGCACCCCATCAGTATTCGGAAAGCTGTAATTACGCACTGTTTACGAAGAGCCTTGACGGCATTAGCTCGCGTCCAAGACGGTGACCGATCGAGAATTCAGGTGTGGTAACAGTGTGAGCTGATAGCAACCCCTTAGTAGCCGGTTATGTTAATTTTCACTTTGCCCGCAAGTTTTTCCTCGCACGATGAAGCAGTAACTTAAGGGTTAAAAATAAATATTTCCACTCCCGCGCTCACAGTGGCCACACCCTAACCAATAAACCTAAGACCCTATAATAATAATAAAATATATAATGTAATGAACTTAAACATGAAATCTTAAGTTTGTTCATTTGTAGTAAAAGGCAGATTATTTTGTAATAATTGGAATATTAATTTGTAATATCGATTTTAAGTAAAATTATCTTCATTAATGTATGGTTAAATCAAATTCCAAACCTCAATTTGACAGTTCTCTAGCGTAGCTGTCATAAAAATAAAATTCCCCGATGAACGGAAAATTTTATAGGTACCTGACAGTTCTCGCTTTGGCGGGTAGCACACTAACCGCACGACGGAGCGCTAAAACATCGCAGCGGTGTGTCAGATCCGTAAAAATGTCAATCTTCATACTAAAACCGCTCTACCGCTGTTGAAGCAGCGCTATCGCAGCGTCGTCCGTCGTCCTTCGTCCTCTATAGGGAGTGACGTTTCTAGTATGGATCTGACAGATCGCTGCGATGTTTTATCGCTCCGTCTTTTTGATAGTGTGCTGGAAGATAAGCTCTTTTTCCTATTAAACCCACATACACACAATTCACGCCTATATCCCTGGCGGGGTAGGCAGAGCTTTAACGACCGTAAAATTACGGTCCTTATCGCCACGTCTGACAATATTTGAGGGTCGTTTCAGATAAGTCATGTATTACTATAGTGACAGGTTATCAGCCTGTCGCCTAAAATTGCAATACACATGAAACCCTCGAGTTCCTTAGTCGGCTTCTACGACACCCACGGGAAAGAAATGGGGAGATGCCATTAGAAGCCGGCATCGCACTGATATTAAATGTTCTAGAAATTAGCGTTAACTCTATAAATATGCTATCTAGACTAGACTTAAAGACAGGTTTTCTCCGTCAATATGTATACAAGGCTGTTCTGTTATTGGAGTTGTACCGTGTGATGCCTGCTTAGAATAGCATCACCCCATTACTACCTGTAGTTGTAGTACGATTGGACAAATCCAAGGACTTGTACTAGCGTGTCCTGTGAATACAACGCCTAGCATTGCGCTCGCCAATCTGCTTGCCATTCGTGTGGTGGTAGTACAAATAAAAACCCTATGTCCAGCAGTGGACTGTTGATATTTGATATCAATTATGGACACCAGCCAGAACTACGGCTAAACGTACCCTCTAAAGCTCGGAATCAACATTGGTACAGTCAGGCAGGCCGCAACCAAACAGAGAACATTCTCATTAAGTGAAAATAAAACACTTGATCTTTCGAGGGTCATCGCACACTAGACTAGTTCCGAACTTTACTCGGTTACGCAACCCTCGGGTATGACTCGAGTCAACGAATGCTCAAGTAGTTGGCTGTCAAACATTCGGCGTTGACAAAACTGACAGGTAAACAAACAAACTGACAGGTCGATGCTCTGTGCGCGTGCTGTGATTCTACTAATACGCTTAAATATATTTTTGGTATGTTTTCAAGTAGTTACCTTGCTTCTGCAGATTTCCTAAAAAAATTTAGATTCCCAAAGTATGAAAAAAAAATTGGAAGTAAAAGAATGACAGGAGCAGATTTGTGACACACGTACACGTATGCGTTACGGATGCGCTGAAAAAGCGTAACTTAACGTAGTGTAGGAATGGCATTTCTAAACGAAAATTATTCCCAATGAGTAACATTTAATACTTTACATTTTAATTACTTTTTGTACAAGAACATGGGGACCTTCACTACGGATAAAATCACGGCTAACATTAACAAATAAATTTAGGCTTAGGCTTTAGCCTCATATGTCGAGTTAATTAAATTTAGGCTTAGGCTTTAGCCTCATATGTCGAGTTAATTAAATTTAGGCTTAGGCTTTAGCCTCATATGTCGAGTTAATTAAATTTAGGCTTAGGCTTTAGCCTCATATGTCGAGTTAGTTAAGTATAAGGCGCATTATTGTAAGGCTTGCTCAGGATAAAATATTTTATATTCTTCGAAAGTAAACCATTAAAAAGCACAATCTAAATTGTAAAAACAATTTTAAATATATCCCGTTAGATATTTAAAAAACTATATTTAATAAGGAAATAGAATAGAATAGAATAGAATAGAAATCTTTATTTCAAAGTAACTTATAACATAATTAACTTATATACTAGGCACAGTTTGTAGGTAAGTACTTTGAAAAGGGTATGCCACTCAGCATATGCCATAATACGCAGCAGGTATTACAGCGCTGGTATTCTGTGGTACCCATGCGTGCTTTTGCACTGATCGAGACAAGGCTATTGAAATATAAAAGTAGAAAACAAAGACATTATCAATAGAGTTAATAATCACAGTATTAAAGAGCTCACAATTATTATTTCTGAAAGTTTTATACCAGCAGTAATATTATAAATGTGTATTTCTAAGTAAAATTTATTAACATTATTAGTATAGGTATATATTTTATTAACATTTTTAGTATAAGTATGTATTTTTATTTTAAGCTATATATTTTTATTTTATTTTAAGCTATAGAACGGCTATTTTTGATTTTCTGAAAGGTATAATTTTAAGAGTTTATTTAGAGAAATACGTACTTATTGGTATGTATTAACTAACTAATGTTTCGTTTATGTTCGCCAAGTGGGTCAGATAGGTCCCAATGTCTCTATGAAGTGATAACATACATACACACATTATGCATTAGTAGAATAAGATCGAATGTGTGAGAAAAGATTGAGCAACGCTCTGACGGAAGTTCAATTTAGAAATATTTTGATTTACTGACGAAAATTACAACCTGTCAAACTTTATCAAGCCGGAGCGCCTAAGCTGCAGCTTAAACTTGTGTAATAGCTTAATTAAAGTATATTAAGCCTACTATTCAGTCGGCAATAGGGATGCAAGATTTTCAAAAATATCGATATCGATATCTGATACATCGATCTGGAGCTCCAATATATCGATATTTTTTGACACTAAAAAAGGGTTTGAAAAAAATATCTGCAAGTATTTAAAGGAGTGAACTGGCCTATGAAACTGAACAACTTTCCCCAAAGGACAAGATGAAATATGAAATAATTTTAACCTTCAGTGATAGCACTGTGACATTCTAAAAGTATTTTTATGAATCTACTTGGAAATAAACGATTGAATTTGAACTTGATTTAGCTCATAAGCTGAGCAAAGGCTAAGAACCTGTGCCCTAAGTCTTGTATCTTTTTTGTCATTGTATCGCGATCGAAACTCAACTGTCATTCCATAGCCATTGTGATTTTCTATACTTCAAACTGTTAGCAGACTACGAAACTACTAAAATCATCCAACTGGGATCCAATCGACATCCAACTGAAACATTTTTCATTTAGCAGACTTAGGGTCCAATTTAAATTATATTTAAAAAAAATCTATCGTTGCACGATGGGAGGTCCAAATTCGTAAGGCAATTTTTTCATGTCGTATGTAAGTTGGTATATAAAAAAGTGTTTTCTTATAAATAGAAAAATGCTAATTAATAAAAAAAGTTGTTAATTGAACAATCTGTCAAATTCCGGTTTAACGACGAAACTCGAGCCAATGAACTGATGGTAAAACAAAATTAAATCATAGGTCAATAGAAGATTTGTGGCCATAAAATTCACTGTTCTGTTGGTAAAAAAATCTCTACACGAATTTATATTTTTAAACAAACAAATATGACATGATGGAAACATTTTAAGGTCATATTGATATGACGATATGTAAACTATGGTTTTTATCTAGATAGACTAAACTGACAGCCACGAATGGCCTTATTTTTTTTATGTTGCGAGTATTATTCTAGTGTTGTGGTTTGACTCATTCATTTTATTCATTGAACTGTTGGGAGATGATTCCTCGATGTAGTTATTTTTGTAAAAATATATGTATAATAAGTACATTCTCTTCTCCACCAGATTTTTGAAAATCGGTCGGTAGGTCAAAGAAGACTGTAACATTAACCCATATGGTAAACCAACTTTACAACTTACTTTGCTGCTGTGGTGAACCTGGTAAATAAAATGTAATCCTCTGACGATAACCACAAAAACTTATTGTTGTCAGGTCAGACAGGAAACAAATGTGAAGTTAGTTTGTTACAAACAAAGTAGTATATTTGTCTTTTAGGACAATTTATTATCGCAAATTGAAAGTAACTAAATACAGAAGAAAATGATGTCAATTTCCAAAATAACAAATAGGTATTAATTTGGTGAAGAAACTAAATTATTTTCAAAAAGATTCAATGACTATCTTTGAATCATATAGCGGGGTATATAGTCGATTCGAGTACGTGTAGAGTAGACAGGCAAGTTTTATTTTGTTTGTACTCCTTTATATTTGTTTTGTTGAGCAATTAAGTATATTTTTATTTGATTTTATTTGCAAGAGACTACACCCCCTCAAGTTTTAGCTAGGAAGGCTTGTAAATATATATTTTTTTGCCTTTCATTAAAACTTTTTTATTTATAATACAATAATATTTTTATTTTTATTTACTTATTTTACCTATTCTTAAGAGATTTTAGATTTCCCATCACGTAATAAATAAATAAAACAGCAAAATTGGCTCTCAGAAATAAAGTGACGTTTGGTAACCATAAAATAAACCTGTTTAATTTATTATTGAACGAAAATCTTTTTCTTTGTTAGTAATTTTTTATAGTTGTCTGTGGCAACACTTCTTCTGTCTATACAGTTCGAGTCACCATGCCTATGCATTTATAAATTAAATAAATCCATATTTATTTAATTAAACACATTTGTATTATTTAACAAAACCACTTTCTTTAGAAATAAGCAGTGCCTGTTGTACCTGTGTTTCTTGTGTCACATTCTTTTGTGTTTACTTGTGCAATAAATTCTTAAATATAAATAATTAATAAAATGAAGCGCGCGGGGCACAATATGACCTTTTTACACAAAACAAACACGGAGACTTTGCCTCAAGATCGAGAGTCGCTGTTTTAGTGGCCCCACACGGGAACAAGTTTAGACCAGTCAGTACAGTTAGGCCACTGTTTACACGTCCGCAGACCAGTGCGCAGGGTCAAAATGGGATGAGTATTCCAACTTGGACTTCTAGCCTCTCTCTTTTCGTGTTGGACGCCGAGTCGTCCAACGACTCAATGAACCCTAGTGTCTTAATTTTTTAACCACCTTCTACAAGTAGCAGACTTCTGACATGGTTGTGTAACGACCGCCGTCTCAGCAACCGGGACCTACGACTTAACGTGCCATCCGAAACTTAGAACCATCTTACTTACGGACAATCGGGTGGTTCAGCCCGCAATGTCTTAACCAGACTGGGAACAAATTCACAAAGTGATAAATATCAACTTTGTGAGTGACCCACCGAGAATCGAACCCAGACCTTTGCGTGGCAGGCAGTCGCACTACCACTGCGCCACATCGGTCGTCATTTTGGTTGGTAGAGAACATCTTAGTTTGGCAACCAGTATTAGGTTCGATTCCCTACGGGGTGTAAAGGACAGCTTTCCGATGATGTAAAAAGAAAGCTGTAAAAGCTCAGCAGTGACTTTCCATAGATCGGTGTAATAATATTTTTTTATGCACTGAACTTGACAGCTGATGATTGCCACATCACTATTTAGGATTTGCAAAAAAAATTGGAAACCAAAATGTCAATTTACTCCAATATTAAAAAAAATAAAAAATAATAGTATAAGTGCTTACCGCTGTCACTATCTACGTTGGTTATTCAATCATAGACAACCGAACAAAACGTGCTCTCCAAAGCACGGGTCCATCTTTTTTGTATGTCTAGATGCTAAATCTAGACTCCAGGTTGAAGTACGTGGGGTTTGCAAGAAAACGCACGATGCATATTTTTAATCCTAAATTATTACAATGTGGTAACTATGTAGAGCTGTTACAACCGAGGAAATATTTATTTAAACATTATTTGGCTTTGGCTTGCTTTGAACCCATGATTTTTGGTGTACCGTGCAGACGCACTAACTGTAACCATTTCCATCATCTTCCATTTAAGTCAAAATTACTTATGTCACCCGAGAAAATTTTGTATGAATATGACATCACAGATTGTCAAGTCCAATTGTCATATATCAACCCATAAGATTTCATACGAACCTAACCGCGTACTTACATATTTACAAAAGCAAGTTGGGCGTGGCTTAAGTTTAATCGTTCAAATCGTATGAAAAAGAATGGAAAAATAATTTTAACACTATTTAACCGTGAGTTTAAGTATTTTATACCTCACTGTTTCTGGTGCACAGAGACATAATTATTATCAATTTCTATTCTAGAGCATTAGTTTAATAGTCTCAGATATGATGGCTGCAAAATTGAAGAAAAACTGTCCTTTTTGGTACGGTCTGACAACTTTTGCAAAAAAAAACAGATACAGGACAAAAGAAAAAAAAAGAAAAAAGAGTCGACTGGCATAAAAAAATCAACAGCAAATATTTCGGGAAAGTTTCAATTTCATAAGTTGATTCCACCCTTAAAATTTTAGCATTTAATATTTTTACACCTTATATTATGTTACAGGGTGTTATCTCAGCTCTATACAGATCCTGAACTGAATAAATGCACCCGTGAATGATTCCCTCAGTCAGTCTGCAATAAGTCTGGATTTGAACTAGACTATCCCTGTAGCAGTCAAAGTCGGAATTCTGGCAATAAGTGAAACATCTTGTACCTTACAATTCAATACAATGATTCTTTGACGACTTCGAACAACGTTATTTAAAAGAAAGAAATTAAAATAAAAAAAATGTATGCCGTGTGGTGCCGGCCTAGAATAGCATCACCCCAATCCTACTCGTGGGTGTCGTAAAAACGACTTAGGGATAATCATCATGGGAATGGGCAGCAGCGTTCTTACAGTCGACACCGGTCTTACAGACGTGAGACCCGAGTTCGATCCCCGCCATGTCTCAATGTGTTTTAATCACGTACATTTACCGACTGTTCTTTCAATGAAGAAAAAACACCTAGGATTCGGGATAGGCTAGCCTTCGGGATGCAGAGTTTTTTTTTTCGTGTTGGTCACATCGTTTTTGGCTCTGGGGCCATCAAAACTACGCCTGTCGGCTTGGTGGGAAGCGACACAGAGGTCAGATGGCAGTCGCGTAAAAACTTGGTTCCACGTCAAATCCCCTAGATTAGGTAGCCGACCCTAACAGAGCACTGGAGAAGACAAAGAGGATGCTGAATTTTCTCAATACAACATCAGATTTTTTTTTAATTACGCAGTCAAGTACTTAATTCCCAATTTTCGCACATGACCGCGACATATCCAGTAATATGCTTCTTAATCTGGGCGTTATTGAGAATGCCCGACGCTATTTGAGTCTATCTGCTGAACATGTAGATTTGAATGTAACAATGGAAAATGAAACTAGAGGGTGTAATAAAAACTGGCCAAGAGGGAGTTTACAATGGCAAAAATCATATTAAATATTGTTATAACATACATACATACATATATCACGCCTTTATCCCTTGCGGGGTAGGCAGAGCGTTAACAGTCGTAAGAATACGGCCGCTATCGCCACGTCTGACATTTTTGAGAATTGTTTTCCAAGGATGTTTGAGAAAACATGTGTATCACTATAGTGACAGGTTGTCAGCCTGTCGCCTAAAAATTGTAATACACCAATACTCTCGAGTCCCTTAGTCGCCTCTTACGACACCCACCCACCCTTAACTTTCATATTTCACTAATAACTTTAGCTATAAGCAGCCATCTTCGAATACACATATTTTCGTGTTAGAAAAAGTAAACTTCCTTTTATGGGATGAACTAGCCCATGAAACTAAACAACTTTTCCCAAGGAACATAGGTCGAAATATAAGGTGTAAAAATATTAGCTACAAGTATTTTAATGGGCGATTCAGAACAACTTTCCCCAAGAAACATAGGTCCAAAAATTAAAAAAAAATTTACCTCCCATACAAATTGACTTGGTCGGCCGGTAATTTCGTACGGGAGGTCCAAAATTTTTTTCGTATTTCAACCTATGTTCCTTAGAGAAAGTTGTTCAGTTTTATTGGCTGGTTTACCCCTTGAAATACTTGCAGCTGATATTTTTTACACCCTATTATAAGCCAATCCACGTAACTAGTCCTAAAATTGAGATTATCGGAAAATATAGTGGACACGTATTTTACATACATACATATATCACGCCTTTATCACTTGCGGGGTAGGTAGAGCGCCCTTTTAAAACAATACTCAAAAATGTCAGACGTGGCGTTAGCGACCATATTCGTATGGCTGTTAACGCTCTGCCTACCCCGCAAGGGATAAAGGCGTGATATATGTATGTATGTATGTGTTACGCTCGTATTCTTCCTACTAGGCACCAAACGAAGTACAAACATAACACAAAGAGGGGACGTATTTAGTAGGAACCGGCAAGTCACTCAAACGTTATTTGAGGAACACCTGAGTCCGGCCCGGTTTCGCTAACTTAAACGCTGGTTAAAACTTGAGGTTTTCCGCCTTAAAATTCTTCTTCTTCTCCTTCTGGTAGTACATACATACATACATATATCACGCCTTTATCCCTTGCGGGGTAGGCAGAGCGCTAACGGCCGTAAGAATACGGTCGCTATTGCCACGTCTGACATTCTTGAGGATTGTTTTCCAAGGTTGTTTCAGAAAACATGTGTATTACTATAGTGACAGGTTGTCAGCCTGTCGCCTAAAAATTGTAATACATCAATAACCTCGAGTCCCTTAGTCGCCTCTTACGACACCCGCGGGAAGGATGTGGGGTGATGCTATTCTAAGCCGGCATCACACGGCATAGTGTGATGCCGTGTGATTCTGGTAGTGCCTCTCCTAAAATAGTAAACTAAAGAAACGATTAAAAAAGGGTCAAAAACTCATACATACATATATACACATATCACGCCTGTATCCCTTGCGGGGTATTCAGAGCGTTTACGACCATCAAAATACGATTGCAATAGCCACTTCTGTCAAATATTGAGAGCTCTTTCATGTAGGTGCCAAACTGTATTGTCCACTTTATGTTATTCTTTAATAGGCATAATTGACAATCAATCCAATTTTAAAGCGAATTCAACTCCGACAGACGCTCTGGTGCAAAAGAAACAGGTATATTGAATCTACATTATACTTATAAGTGTAACAAGGACTCATGCCAATATACACAACGCAAGTTTCTGCGTCAACGTTGGTTTTAAGTATAGGGAATTTGAAATTTCTTTGCATCTGACAGATGAATATGCGTTACAATATTACGTTAATACCGTTGCTTTAAGAGAAAAAAGTACGTCAATGAATTCAGTTCTCTTTTTTTCACGTGGGACACCGAGTCGTCCAAAGGCCCGATACGATTCTGTAAAGATTGCTGCTTATAAAAGGGTCCAAACGATTGCTGCATTGTCTTAGAAAACAACAACGGCTCTATTTCTGAAACGTCGTAATTCGGTTCCGTGCAAGGATGTCCGTAACGACTGGTACGAGCACAACCACACGTTTTTCAATTTCTATTACCTACTACCTATTTTATGGTCAAAGGTATTAATTAATTTATTACGGTATAGAAAAGTAGAACGTGTGATACAAGCATAATAAGTAGCAGACTTTTGCATGAAACACAATTAACATTTCATAAATTAACTTCCTGTCATGGGATAAAGCCATGATTTGTGTATGTTTACGAACTTTTGATGAGTTAAATATATCGACTCTACCTTGGTTAAAACACGTCTTGGTGGAACCGGCCCCTTAAATTGGCGGCCCGTTCCACCAAGATGGAAAAAGTTGGCCAAACTTTTTTGTGTCACAACATTTATTTGGCTCATTAATTTAAAATATAGTCCGTTAAGATGGCCGCAAGATTTTTGTTGATATCGATTTTAGTGTCTTTCGATGTGGATGGACGCAGAAGGAGGCCTAAAAAAGTTTGGATGCATTTTATAAAAGATGATATGACTCAAAAAGGTGTAAACGAAGATTTGACTGCGGATAGAGATGAATGAAAGAGGAAGACATGTTGCGCCGACCACAAATATATTGGGATAAGGGCAGGCAGATGATGATGATGATCGATTTTAGTGTTTTTATTTCAGAAGAATATTTAGATTGGAATGTTTTTCGTTTCAAGACGAACACCAAGAGATTGAAAAATTGGCAGAGTCGGTCGAGGCGTCGTTAGCTCAGTGGCAGAACAGTGAGACGGTAGTTAAAAGCTGGGTTCGAGCTGTGCCCAACGCTTGACCTTTTTTCCTTTTACTTATTTTAGCTATCTATAACAGCTTGTCATTTGTTTGGTGCTCATCATTTGCGTATATGAACATGGGATTAAGTTTTCCTGTGGGAAAAACATAACATATTCCCTTATTCCCGTACGCTAATTGTATCGCTTCCACTTGTGACTTGCCCATCTTATTTAGTCGTTAGGTGCATAAAACACAGAGTAAAGAAAACACGTGTAAAGGAGTAAGTATTAGCCTGCTTTAGAATACTACCTACGTGTCAAGGTACCATGGGCATACACAGAAACGTGTATAAAATACCTAAGTACAGGACACTATTTGATAAGTTAATTTTTAAATATTTCTGTCTAGTCTGGTTGTTTTCTATGTGTAAATTGATTTATTTAGAAAAAAAAGTAGGTATGAGAGTATTAGTATGAGCACTATCAGCTATCTACTTCCCAGATTTGCTTGGTTTAGGGCGAGATGGCGCTGTGTAAATTGTCCAGAATATTTATTTATTTAGTACTATACAGAGAACGGATATTAAAATTCAGTAAGTTTCTGTAAGAAAATAAGTATTCCTGCGCAAACGTCAGATTTTAAAATGGGGAATTTGAAATGTCTTTGCACCTGACAGACGCATCGGTTATGGTTGCGTCAAAAATGCAGACCGTTTTTTTGTTGGGCTAACCAAACAATTATACAATAAAACATATTGATAAACTTAAGAAATTTAAAAAACTGCACCGGCAACCATAGATTTATATATTTTTTCTAATGATGGTAGTATAGCGATGCCATTTTAGAGCGTTGTGCGTTAGATGTAGGATCCACCGAATAGCGAAGTTCCGTAGCAAAGGTGGTGCCATTTTTGTCACCAAACTCACCGATACTGCTTTTTCCTATAGCCTTCCCATGCCGCTCATATAGGCATAACCTGTTCGTGTCAAAGCATAAAATCGTGTCAAATCAGGTTTTCACGTCAGGTACTGAAAGTCACCGCTGAAAAAATAGGCTACGATGTTCTTTACAAAGCTTTTTGTTCTATACCATGTACAGGTGTAAAAAAGGGTGAAGCAGCACGTGAATCTGAACAACTTTCCCCAAGAAACATATGTTGAAGTATGAAAAAAAAAATTACACTCTCCTCCATACAAAATTACCAACCGACCTAAGTCAATTTGTATGGGAGGTCAAAATTTTATTTATTTATTTCGATCTACGCTTTTTGGGGAAAGTTGTTCAGTTTCATGGGCTGATTCATCCCTTAACACGTTGATGGACAGTACATCACCCCATTTTGACACTACTTTTTTGTATGGACGGTTCTAGCCGTACTGCCACTAGATAAACCCATTTGTGTGAGTGCGCGGGCGCAGGGGGGAGACGGGTTCAGATATGTGTGGGTAAATTAACGTTATTTGACACCTAGCACTTAGAGATTTTGTGTGGTGTGACAGTAGACAATGGTCTTCATTATAATATATGGCAGATTCGACTGCCTTAACCGTTCTGTCATTTACAGTACTGGTAAGTACGACGGTCATAGCAGTACTGCCAAATTTAGGACGTCAAATAGACGGCTATAGCAGTACTGTCCATCATCGTGTTAAAATATTTTTACACCTTATAAAAGATTGGTTAGACCTCGCATTCACTTCCCATTAAAAATCATTTTTGTAATGATCTTCCGTAGGCTTCCACTCTCATATTTTTTTAAATTACCGTAGCGCCATTAAAAGGATTATAAAGTATTGGAAATACAAAATCAATCCCTCACAGTCAAAAGCATCAAAAATATTAAAAAAAAAGGAAAATTACTCTCTTTTTAACACGTTTCTATCAAAAAATGGAGCAACACTTTTTATGTTTCAAAATAGGAATCCTATATAATAGAGGTAATAAAATTCTACAAATATTCGTATACTTTGGCCATTCACTGCATCATATTAGGCTAGAGATTGCATTACATCATATCGATAAATAATTTACATATCGATATCATGGCATCAGAGAAGACGGTACTACACGTCCATGCAAATTGCAGCTAAATCGTAGATATCTTCGTTTTTAAAAACTGAAGATTTATGGGGAAAATGCGCAACAAAGTAAAATTTAAAAAGCATTATTAGTTTACATATACCTACACTATGAAATAGAAATAAACTCATACATACATCACGCCTTTATCCCTTGCGGGTTAGGCAGAACGTCCTGTGAACGACTGTGAAAATACAGTCGCTATTACCACGCACGACAAATCTTTTAGAGCTGATTCAGAAAAAATGGTGTATCACTATAGATTCGATGAGATTATATTCATTTGTTTCACATTATCAAATTTATAGTTACAGTGCTAAAACTAAATAAAAATGTCAGAGGATAATGCGATCGTCAAAAAATAAAAATAAAAGTATATAACAATGTCAAAGTTCTACAATAGTACAATAAAATTTCAAACAAACAACAATTAAAAAAATAATAATCATAAGCACCGACCTTACGTTGAGTAAAAGAAAAACTCTTGCAAATAATAATAAAATGTCAAAGAAAATACAGATCTAACAAATAATTTGTAAATAAAAGAAATAAATAAATTGGTGAATATAGTGACAGGTTGTGAGCCCGTCACCTACAATTAACTCAGTTATTATCAAGTCAGTTAAATAAAGTCCTTTTAGTCTTGTCCTGTTAGGACCATTTGACAAATTTTGAATATTCTATGGACCATCCACTGTTCATTGATTTGAAGATAAATACACAATAAATGAGGAAATAAAGGGTGCCCTTTCACGTCAAGAAAGAGAGAAGTCACACAGCGCTGCAGTAACACTATCCGTATACATACATGTAACAGACTGTGAATATTCGTTCATCGATATCGATAACTGTAACGCCCATCACTAAACTTTTTCACCGACTAGCCAAGTGGGGCGTTCGCGAAAACCTCTTTCACAAAAAATGTAATATTTTGAACATTTTCCACCTGCAAGTACTTATCCATTCAAACACTCTGCATTTCGTATTTCAAACTGGAAATATTATGAAGATGCCTTATTAAAATAGAACCAAATATATTTTTTGACTTGAATTTTGATATTGATTTTAAAAGATTAAAGCCTTTTTCACGCTTAACGCACAAAGCAGGGCTAAAATATCGCAGAGGTTTTTCAGATCCTGCAAGAAATGTCAATCCCCTAAAACCTATTTCAGCCACTGTCGACGTAGCTGAGCTATTTTAGCGCTGCGTTGTTACTAGTAATAATCTCATCATCATTCTCCTTGCCTTATCCCGTTCTCTGTCGGGGTCGGCTACCTAACCTAGGGGATTTGACGTGGAACCAAGTTTTTACACAGAGCGACTGCCATCTGACCTCTGCAACCCGAAGGCTAACCTGGCCCGAATCCAAACATTCAAATATCATTTTATTTGAATGTGGGTTTCATCACGATGTTTTTCATTCACCGTAAGAGCAGTCGGTAAATGTACGTGAGTAAAAACACATTGGTACATGGCGAGGATCGAACTCGGGTCTCACGATTGTAAGACCGGTGTCCTATCCACTTGGCTACCGACGCTCTACTAGTAATAATCTAATAATATCAAATCGTATGAAAAAATATATATTTTTAAACGGGCTTCTAAGCGTTTTTGCTTGTTTTCCATTATATTGCCATATCTTGTCAGAAAAAAATACTTCGCTGAGTGACTTGTCGAGTTCCATGATTTTATACAGGATGTTAAAAACGACTGCAAAGACTTTAAAGGGTAAACCAGTCCATGAAACTGAACAACTTTCCCCAAGGAACACGTCAAAATATGAAAAAGACCCGGTTTTACTTTATAGAATTTCTATTGTACTTAATATGTAAATATATTTCAACATTTCGTTTCAACAAATTCTCCTAAGTGCAAATTAATGTATTGGTTTATGCACTAAATGTCCGAAAATGTCCAAATGTGTTGTCTCCCTCAGGGTGACAACGGATCGCACTATTTATTGATACAATTTAACGCAATTTTCACAAAAATAAAAATTGTAGGTGGTAAAGTGGAAAAACGGAAATAATAGCACTGGTACCGGCTTAGAATAGCATCACCCCATTACTATTCAAGGGTGTCGTACAGTATAGAGACTTATCTCGCGGGCTATAGTCTGTAAAATATAGAATGATTCCTGTGACGTTTGTGACCTTAGAGCGAATGCTATGACATAAGGTCCATTTTCTTTTGTTTACTAGGAAAATGGATCTTATGTTATAGCATTTGCTCCAAGGTCATAGACGTCACAGGGATCATCCTATATTTTACAGACTATAAGAAGGCTAATAACTGGCTATACCCAAATCAAAATAATTTTTTAAAAGGCGAATCTAGTGACAATTATAATTTTTACTATAACGATATACCTTATCTGAAGGCGCATGACGGACCGCTAAAATATCAGCAGCGTTATCGCAGCGTCGTCCGTCGAGTGCGGTTTTAGTATGGGGATTGACGTTTCTAGTATGGATCTGACAGACCGCTGCGATATTTTTGCGCCTAGTCGTGCATCAAGTGTGCGATCCACTACGACGATACACGACTTATCTGAAGCAACCCTCAAATATTTGTCAGACGTGTCGATAGCGACTGTAATTTTACAGTCGTTTACGCTCTGTCTACCCCTCTAAGAATATAGGAATGATATGTGTGTCTGTTCGGAAACCAGGAAAACTCAAAAATCGAACTTTGTATTGATGGAAATAAGATCACGCTTTTCATCAAACTTTCACTACACACTAAAAATCAAAACTTTTAAGAATCTTCATTTTACTAACGTCTGCAGAAAAATATCAAATCCCAGCTAGGGTTGTCGACAATGGCTCGGGAGAACGGAAACTCCTAATTGGTACAGCCCTAGGCGTCGCTGCCGACGGAAACGGGGGTTTGATAGTCTGTGGAGTCGCTGTGTGTGTATATACATCATGCTTTTATGCCTTGCAGGGTAGGTAGAGCGTTTATGGCTGCAAAAATATGGCCACCATCGCTATGTCAGAAATATTTCATTATCTTTTATCAGAGGGCTGTTTTAGAAAAATTGTGTATAATAATATCATCATGTCGTATGGCATTTTATTGCGCAGGGTCCTATATATTCATTTAATAATAATAATAGTATGACAGGTTGTCAGCCTGTGGCCTTGGAAAAGTAATGTTTTTTGTTGTTAAACGTGACAGTGTAAAAAAAAACGCAATCGCATAGTCCATAAGCTACATTCAGAGACTCAGTAAATTATAAAAAGAAATTGAAAAAATTATAAGCGTCGATCGGAGATCAAACCCGAGACGCGAGGAGTACCTACCATTACTTCTCTGCCACTGAGTTACCAACAGAGATCGACCGTTACCAAATTTTCAATCAATCTCCTGATGTTCATCTCGAGACTACTTCTTCATCTTTTCCTGTAGGACAACGAGTCATCAAACGCCCCGATGAACCCTGGGTGTCTGCTACTGGTAGCAGGCATGGTTGAGTAACGAACGCCGTCTAAGGAATCATAGACAGCAACCGGGACCGCCGGCCTAACGTGCCCTCCGAAGCACGTAACCCTCTTCTAAGCGCCTATACTGCCATCAACTCTATGGAATTCTCTGTTCAGCAAAAGTTTACTAAAAGTATGTCTCATTTCGTCAAAAAATTACAATGTACGAACACAACTATAGCTATCTTGTATGTGTATATATTATCATGATAGGAAAGCTTAGTTTGCTAACTAACAAACAAGTTTTTTTGTTGATAAATTGGTGCCAGCGTAGAATAGCATCACCCCATTGTACCCATGGGTACAAGGCAAATACTTAAGGTACCTTCGAAAGTCGATAGTAGTTGGAGATCCATACAGGTTGTAAAAATATGAAAATATTACAATATTTGAGGGGTTAATCACCCCATGAAACTGAACAATTTTCCCAAAGGAACATAGGTCGAAATATGAGAAACTTTTTTGACTTCGCATATGAATTGACTTGGTTAGTCAGTAATAATTTCATTTCATTATCATTCCAAGGGAGAAATTGTTCAGTTTCATGGACTGGTTTCGCCCTTAAAATATTTGTAGCAATTTCTTTTAACACCTGTGGATTCTAGGCGATTTTTTTTTATTGACTTTTATTTCGATAGTTTAAAGCTGGTAACCCTTAACTGTCAAATTACTCTCTTGACATTACGAACGAACTATAGGATCTAGGTAGTTTACAGGGTGTAAGAGACCATAAATCTGAACAACTTTTTCTATGTTGGGAAATGAAAAAAAAATTTCGACCTTCCATGTTAAATTCCCGATCAGCTCACTGACTTTGTGTGGGAAATCAAAAAATTTTTTTTCGTTTACCACCATAGCCCCCATAGAAAAAGTTGTTCAGTTTCATGGTCTGATCACGCCTGCAAAGTTTTCGTTTCACCGTCTCTTACACCCTATATAAGTAATTCTATAGATATAGGTAACGCCCTACCAAGGATCACACCCATTGTAGTAACTATGGTAACCATATCCAAACATTAAAAACAACCAATCCCGAGGTACTTTCTACATGAGAATTTGCTATGTACCTACTTCTTTATTTACCTGACTAGCACAAAAGAATAAATTTATTTATTGAGAGTATGTATTTTCTCTCTTTTCGTGTGGGACACCGAGTCGTTCAACTACCCAGTGAACCCTAGCGCACCCTAGTGTCAGAATCTAGCAACCGCCTTCTACAAGTAGCAGGATTGTGACATGGTTGTGTAACGACCGCCGTCTAAGTGATCATAGACAGCAACTGGGACCCGAAACAGGGAACCATCTTTCTTACAGACAATCGGGTGGTTCAGCCTGCAATGTCCTAACCAGACTGGGAACAAATTCACAAAGTGATAAGCATCAACTTTGTGAGTGTCCCACCGAGAATCGAACTCGGAACCTTTTGCTTAAAAGGCACAGTCGCACTACCACTGTGCCACATCGGTCGTCAGTCTATACAGGGTGTAAGGGACGGTGAAACGAAAACTTTGAACGCGTGATCAGACCATGAATCTGAACAACTTTTAGTATGTTAACTTTGAAATTTTTTCGAGTTCCCATACAAAGTCGTATTGGGATTTTTGTATGGGAGGTTGAAAAATTTTCACGTTTCCCAACATAGTCCCCATAGAAAAAGTTGTTCAGTTTCATGGTCTGATCATGTCTGCAAAGTTTCCGTTACACCGTCTCTTACAGCCTGTATGTACCTATTGTATTACATACATACATCCGTATATCACGCCTTTATCCCTTGCGGGGTAGGCAGAGCGTTAACGGCCGTAAGAATACGGCCACTATCGCCACGTATGACATTTTCGAGGATTGTTTTCTAAGGTTGTTTCAGAAAATATGTTTTTTTTTTTTTTTTTTTTTTTATTATTAATAGGCCCGCATTTGTCTGCCATCTCACCTGGTGGTAAGTGGAGATGCAGACGAAGATGGTACATGCTTGCCTAGATAATGCCTATTCAGTCTTGCCTTAAAAAGGCCCAAGTTATATTGTTCCGGAAAAAGATCCGCCGGCAGGGAATTCCACTCTTTAGCCGTACGCATGATAAAAGTTGAAGCGAAACGCTTAGTGCGGATCAGAGGTATATCTACAACATAAGGGTGGAACCCCAGTCGGCTCCTCGATCCTCGGAGATGGAATGGGGAAGGGGGTATCAGGTCGTGGAGTGATTGAGCACACTCTCCGAAATGTATCCTATAGAATACCGACATGCATGCTACTTTATGTGTATTACTATAGTGACAGGTTGTCAGCCTGGGGTGATGCTATTCTAAGCCGGCATCATACGCTAGTACTATAATTTAGTCAGTGGGGTAGATTGGATTCCTCTCAGCAGCCAAAGTGACATTGGCTGTAATATTCCATAAACTCAAAAGGCGGATTTTATGTGTAAATAAATTGATTTTGAAATGATCGTAGTCGGGTTTTTGTTTTTTTAAGGATTATGCTTGTGTACCTATTTTGATCCATCATGTTCTTTTGATTTTGTTGTGGAACACCGAGTCGTCCAACGACCCAATGAATGAAGCCTGGTATCAGAACCCTATTTTGTATTGCCGGGTTGGCTTTATACTAGAATTTTGGACCAAGAGTTAAATTTCTGTAGTCGTAACGCTATTCCGTGTACGGAGGTTGGCAACTATTAGTCTACCCACACGTTTTTAAATTTCTACTACTCGATGTTTTCATAGCCAAGGAAATCTGCTATCAATTGAGCTTGTACCCTTATGAATCGACACCCAGGTACCTATCCTTGACCCTAAATAACAACATAGTTCAATACCTGTGGTTAGACTAGTCGTCGGGGACTTACGTGCGCGGAATCGAATTACGACGTTTCAAAAATTTACTGCCTGCGACTCATGTTGGTACCTATCGAAGTTCACAGAATTGATTTTAGTTTTTCGTTTATTTGAAAAACAGATAATCTTTTCGGATATGCCGAGTCGTCTAACGACTCTATCTATGAACCCTAAAGTACGGCCGTTCGAATAGACCATATTTGAGAGCTGTCAAAGCTTATCAAAAAAGAAAAGACCTTTAAGGTCTTTGTCATAGCACAATTTTGACAGATGTACAATATGGTTTATTAGAACGGCCGAACTTTAGCGAAGTATCATGGGATCATAAATAAATAAATAGAATGTAATTGTTATACTGTTTATTTTTATAAAACAAAATAATGACAACTTCTTTTTTATACAATAAAAACAATTTACTTATAGCACATATGTATCATTTTTATTACTTTTATAATGTTAAGTAGGTAGGTAACTAACTACTCAGTAAGACATCAACAAACACATCGAATACACATAATATACATACATACATATATCACGCCTCTATCCCTTGCGGGGTAGGCAGAGCGCTAACAGCCGTAAGAATACGGCCGCTATCGCCACGTCTGACATTTGTGAGGATTGTTTTCCAAGGTTGTTTCAGAAAACATGTGTATCACTATAGTGACAGGTTGTCAGCCTGTCGCCTAAAAATTGTAATACACCAATACCCTCGAGTCCCTTAGTCGCCTCTTACGACACCCACGGGAAG
Organism: Keiferia lycopersicella; assembly: GCA_029255805.1. Taxonomy (NCBI): domain Eukaryota; kingdom Metazoa; phylum Arthropoda; class Insecta; order Lepidoptera; family Gelechiidae; genus Keiferia; species Keiferia lycopersicella. The sequence continues at coordinate 2,623,556 of JARACZ010000023.1, forward strand.
GGTGTGGGCTGATGCTATTCTAAGCCGGCATCACACGGCATACACATAATATAGTACAATACATATCGCCAGATAAAGAAACGATCCCGAATTGGAAACATTATTGTTTGTCTCTCTATCAACTAGAATCCAGGCTAGAAAACCTTACAAAAAACTCTATCAAAATATATGAGCGGGTTGTCAAAAATAATGTTACCCTTTCGGGGGAATAGATAAGACGCTAGTATATTCTGTGAGTTAAGTAATACGTGTCACGTGCCTAAAAATGACAAATATGGCCAAGAATTTAAGAAAATACGATGTAAAAGGACCTCTTCAGCTAATTTCTTGAATCTTCTGTCTTCCTGCAGTAGAGCTAGCGTCAGTCAAGCCCTTATCAGTTCTCCGTCCAGTCGTATCAACACACGGGGCTAGAGGAATGACAAGGGCCCGTCATAAACGCACTTCTTAATTTTTCGTCTTCATGTTCTCCAAGTATGATGAAAAATTCTCAAAAATTAAACGCAATGCCATCTATCGGCTTATTAGTAAAAATGATTCAGTCCCTCTCTTTTCGTGTGGGACACCTAGTCGTCCAACGACCCAATGAACCCTAGTATGATTCCCGATTTAAGGCTAGCATGAACAGAGTGCGACTGTATGTAATAAAATGTCTATTTCAAAATTATTTTACTTGAATCCGTACATAAAATATTTTTTGTTATAGCGCCATCCATGAGCAACAAAAATTAACTTTAAGTGGTTACGCCATCTACCGCCGAGTAGCGCACTACTTTTAGTTTCACAGTTGTACAATAGGTGGCAGTGCGCGAAGTTTTCGAGCCTCCATGAATATTTCATAGCTGTTTTGATGATTTTCAAAGTTTCTGCATCCTAAATGTGAAAACAGTGTCAGAACACACCGTCACAATGTTACAATGCAGAAATTGAATACGGTCTTGTCCATGGTTCTGTAAAGTCTTCTTAAAGCGCCACCTATAAAAAACAATGAGTGGACAAAATATTAAAAATATTAAATAGGTACACTGAAAAATAAGAAACCCACAATTTTACACACTTAGCCGCCTTGTATTTTTGACGGTTGGGTTACCTACTTGAAAAAAATTGCAAATTGTGCAAAACATAAAAAGTTATCGTCATTTCAAATCTACCTCACCACTCACAATTATTCGACATAATATGTCAAAAATACAGAAGCCTTTGATATTAGTTTTTTATAGCTAGGGGAGAGTATACACTACAAAAAATTGTAATAGATTGTAGGGAAAGTGGATAGAAAACCATCTTTTAAATTAATAAATGCTTACAAAACGATACGTTACGTAATATAAATAAAACAAAAAACATCGTTCTTCATTATTACTAATACTAAGCACAAGTTTGTTTGTTTGTAAGCTAATTGTATTAGATTTTACAAAATGATGAGCGCTAATTAGTTCCTAGCTTTTAGTAAATTTCGTATTCTGTTTAAAACAGTTTACTAATTAGGGCAGCTTAGCTAGTTAGCTATGTTTACAATAGGTACACACAATATTATCTTTACTATAGCATTAGTTGACTTATAAAACTAAACAACTTTCGTTATGAACATTTTCCTAAAATATAAGAAAAAAATTGGACTTCCGATACAAAGCGACTTGAAATAGGTACATTGTGTACATAATTAATTTGTATAATCTTTAAAAAATAAAACAATAACAGTTATATCAAAATAATGATGGTACTTTTCGCCAGAACAGAATCATGGTCGATCAGTTAGTCTTATTTTAGTTAGAAGATTTTTTAAATACAAATCACTTCATTTTCAGAATGCTTTGCCGAAGTAACAAACAGAAATGTATTCTACAATGATTCTACACAATAGAAACACAAGTAATCTACATTTTTTGTCTTCTCGTATCATTTTCTAAGATCCCATTTCTTCTCACTGGCAATACCTGAAACAAAAAGGTGCTATTAATATGCGTCAAGGCGGTCGCAGAAATAAGGTGGTTTCCACATCTAACGCACAACGCAGCGTATTTATAACGCATCTGTAACGCATGCTAGGTCAGATGCATGGAAATTTCAAATTCGCGATACTAATAATGGACGTTGACGCAAAAACAACGCAGACAATTGCGTTGGTATGTGTCTATAACATTAGATAGATAGATGGGTAGATGAAATATACCAATTTTCTTTTGCATTAGAGTCTGTCAAGTGTGGGATTCACCGTGAATTGTACACGTAACGAACGGTATGGTTACAGCTAGCATACTAAAGACAACCTCTGACCACCGCAAATTGATGCGGCGACTTGTGCCATTATACTCGGATTTTGTAAGCTTTTTCTTCGTTAAAAAACCGGATGAAATGCGCGAAACGTGTGAGAATTGCTATAAGGAAAATTTGGCGCCCAACGTGGGACTAAGAGGATACAAAATGATTGCATTAAAATGATTGTTTATTTCTTTTATCAAGCATTAAGTAGTTTAATTGTTATGTCACGTCGTTTTAGCGTGTAGCAATAACAAACATACACACGAACTCTCAGCTTCTTAATACTAGTGTGGATTTTACCAAGCTGCGATAAAGTCGTCAACGTAAAATACGAAAACTACCCGCAGACTGGAAAAGCGGGCCAATCGGGCGTAAGAAGAAAAATACCCTGCTTTCGCGTCATTACTTTATACACTAATAAATTGTGGGACCGTACGACTGGTCGTGACGGCTTGTCCGGCAGATTTTTTTTGTTTGTTTTTGTGTTGAGTGTTCTAGGACAGTTTGGGGATAAAGCTGCAGGAATTAGTGCAAGAGGCATTTGGGTTGTTTTGGTGGGGGTGCTGTTTTGAACTAAGTATTAATTTGTAGTTTTGATGCTGATATAGAATGGGATCGCCCAGTTGATTTTTGCGGGTATCGTACAACGCGACGTGCTTTGTGCCGTACACTGGTCCTGTGGAAGACCTACGTTCAGCGGTGGACTTCTGTAGCCCGATGTGATGTGGATGTACCCATATTGATTCAATATCGAAGTGTTAGGTAGCCGACCCCGACAGAGAACGGGATAAGGCAAGGAGAATGATGATCGAAGTGTTATAGCCGAAATTTCAGCCAAAGTTTTAGACAACTTGGCCTAAAATAAGCGGAAACTATCAGCATGAGAATATGCACTAAGTAACGCCGGAGTATTCCGAGCACGCCCTTGACAAGGGTCGCAGTTTGGAGCCATATTTGCACTGAATATAAGGCGAAAATATCAGAAATCAAGTTCCATTGCTGGCTGATTCTGATCCCTGGGGTCATAGGAGTGTTTGTTGACACAGCGTCCCGCAAGGTAAGAAGGCTCTTGATAAGAGTCGTGCAGTTTAGGCTCATATTTGTACTTTAGTAAAGAGTGTCGAAAATACAAAGTTACATTGCCTTATTGCTTGTCTTCAATCAAAAGAACTTCTTTAGGTTCAATACACAACTGTCCCCTGCTAGACGTGAGTATCCCTGAATTGGTGGGTTAGTCACACGTACCATTCTTGGCGATAGACTGGCGAGCGCAGTGCAAGGTATTGTATTCATAGATAAGAGAGAACGGTGCTGCCAATTCCCTGAACGAATTTATCTATATACGTCCGCATTTATAAATCGCACTCAACTCTGAGATCGATCACAAGAGCGATTTTGACAAATGTCAGTCAATACTAACAGCATCTCAAAGTCTCACTCAAGATTGATCTCAGAGTTGAGTGCGGTTTATAAGTTCGGGCCTAAGTCTACTTTTTACAATCCCTTCTTTCTAATCTAAGCCTCATCTCTACAGTCATCAATGTATAGCAAAATTTGGCGTCGTATTAGCGTCAGAAGTGGGATGTCCAGCCAGTTAAATGGCGCCCGACATGGGACAACACAATTGTTGTCAATATCTTGTACACTCTTCCAAAATGCCCTTTTCAATGTGTACTTTTATTCAGTATGAAACTCGTAACCTTTTAGTGGCTTGTGTGAATAGAAATGGGTTTTTACTTGGTGTCTGTCAGGTTTTTCTTACGAATAGACAGTTTTTTCGTTATTTCTCTCTCTCACACACACACACACAAATTAAGCCTATATTCCTGGCGGCATAGGCAGAGCGTTAATAACCGTAAAATGGAATGTTTGAGGGTCGTTTCAGATAAGCCGCTTTCACTATAGTGACAGGTTGTCAGCCTGTCGCCTAAAATTGCAATACACATTAAACCCTCCAGTCCCTTAGTCGGTTTCTACGACACACCCACATCTATAAATTATAAAACCTATTTCACGTTAATATTAATGTCATAAAGCTTGCATCTATTTTAAAAATCATCTTTTTGCAGTGTGGGATACCGAGTTGGCGAATGACCCGATGAATCCTACTGTCAGACCTTTTAAGTCGTCAGTACATTTTTTATGTTTCTTTTCCTCTAAACATTCACTAAATCTTAAAGAATATCTAAGGTAAGACCTGGAAAAAACATGTTTCAGGATAATATTTTTTTATTCTAGCTCCCTAACTATTTTTTTAAAATTAATTTGCTTTGCTTTTATATGGGACCCCATCTTAAACAACAATCATTACAAATAAGCGATCAAATCAATAACAATATTATCGGTTAACAGCAGTTGGGTCATAAGAGGTCGTTAATAAACCGAAATGACCCAAAGAGGTCGTTTGAGGTCATTAGGGTCGTTACGTCGCATTATTGGTCCGAGGTCCAAATTGAGGTCTAAATCAAATTTTAATTTTGGTCCTCTAAGTGATATTTATATTAATTTTTATGATTTAGGGGACAAAATGTTTGGTAACTTTTTACGGTGCCCGAGATTGTGGTTTTTTGGCATCTTCAGTGACAAACAAATCGTATAAAAACTAGGCTGCATGGCAATATGTAAACTAGGTTTATTATTATATTGCAGATAGAAATGTAATATACTAGGTGTAATGTAGGTGAAATAGTCTATAGCAAGTGAAACCAAATTTTTATTTCATTAGTATTATTTTAGCCTAAACTGTCCCACTAAGTACCTAGTGCAAAAAAGACATTATGATTGAATCCTAGATCGGCTATGTACACAACTTTTTTAATATTTACAAGCTGAAAAAGGAGTATAAAGAAGAATCTTAATTGAAGATAGATCGTGTTGATATTATTGATGGCGCCATAAGAAATCTCTGATGATGATTGTCGGCCGTCATTAGACTTTACTGTCAAGCCATTATGAATCATTGAGTAAAGACCACATTAAGATAATTTTTGACCCTTCTCAAATTTTGATAGTGCGTATTTTTATGGTTTTCGAAATTATGATGTTTGTAGGATCTCAAGTTGATTCGGTTTATAGGTTTATATAGGTATTGAGCCACGTTTACACTAGGTTCATAAAATTGTTGTAAGAAATAAAATGTACTTATCCTAAATTTTTCTTTTTTTAACAATGACTAATACTTAACCATCAAAAAGATAAATGTGAAGTTTACTACTTTGAATAAATGATTTGAATTTTATAAATTCTAGTTTGTTATTTTGGCTTAATGAAAAATTCCTCTACAAAATAGGCCAGTAGGCTTATAATGTGCACCGTAAACAGTCTTCAAATATATGGGTTTTTTAAAGAAGTGAAGAATTTGACACAAACGTCTAACGTAAATCTATCACGGTTCACATCATAATCCTACTGCACCTATCGATTTTGTATACATTTGACAGCTAGTATGGATATTCTGCTGGTTTGCCATCGCCTATTAGAAAATCCAGTGAAACATGATAATTGGACAATAGTAGGCGAATATCTAAAGCTCTCCAGCCCCGACCTACCATGTCCAGACTTGCAGCACTTCCAGCAGGAGCTCGTAAACAACGGTGGCCGGCCATTGAGCTGGATCTGGCTGTGGCAGACTGAATTGATGTCTCTTAGTGGATAGCAGACGTGCCAAGCTATATTGCGGTTTTTACAGCTACCAAGCAACTGATAACCTCACGGCGATGTGGTGTTGTGTGTCACGATAATAGGAGGTTTTCTTTTGAGAATAAAAAAAACTGGTATTCCAAGAACTCTGTAGATGGCGTAGAACTGACTATGTTACTATATTCCAAAGCCAAAAGACTAAAAAAACATTGCAAACAGTCTGTGTCAAACACAGCGCCAGCGACTAGCTCTACTACTAACCTATACGGCGTTTTTTGCGATTTTATACAACTGATTTAGCCTATAAGAGCGAACACGGCTGAATTCCGCAGAATCATGCAGTGTGTGTAAGAAACTGAACAAGCATTGTGGAACTAAGCTGGTTCCGTAGTGCAGGTCAAGCTGAGAGATTGTAAAATTCCTAAATATAGAAAATTCTGGAGTCCAGAGGCTGGACTATTTCAGACCAAATCATGGACTCAGCTCATTATATCATCATGTCCAGCTTATTATAGGCATTACTTTAATATATTATTTTTATCCTAACTTGAATTCGATTTCATATACGTGGTGGTGGCGGTGTAAGTTGCATGCTGTGTGGTTAGCCTGGGCAGCCCTGAGGCAGTGCCTTTACTTTATTTTTAATCCTCCTGTGCCACGTTTATACTAAGATCATAGTATTAAAATTGATATTTGTGAATTATCGACAATCAAAAAGTAAAGTTTAATCTATTTTGAATGTTTTTTTTTTTTGTATTTGTACTGACTAGCACTTTCAATATCATTCTTTGTTAGAATTAAAATGCCAATTCAATTTATTTATTTATTTATAAGATATTACTTCGGGTTTCTTTGAAATATCGACATCAGTCGGGACTTGAAATCGAAACCTTCTACATAGAACTACATCCGAACCCGCTACTTACTAACTAACATTCAGAATTGCACTTCTCAACAAAATTACAGTTATCATGCCACAAAGAATTAAATTAGACACATTCATATCAAAATCTAACAACTTAACTAGAGAGCAGCATTACGAGATCAAAGACAGTGTACAAACAGAGTTAGAACATGTTTGGACAAGCCCAAACAAGACTGGCACAATTTGTAACCCGGGAAATTCGGCAAGTGTGTTTTTGGTAAGAATGCAAGTGGTTCTGTACGTTTTCAACCCTTCGCATACAATCGAAAGAGACAAAAAAAAGCGGCAACACTTTTTTTGTGAACATGATTTGTATAGTAGGTAGGTACTTACAAAGTGCACGGAGTACCGTCTACAAAGGGTCACCAAGAAGGATATAAAGAGACGGGGCAAAAGTGTTTCCAACTGTGAATATTATAACATTTCCGATTGCTTGCAGTCGGAAATACGCCTGTTAGACTAACCATTATATTTACCTATTACAGTCTCTCCGTGTTATGCATGAACAATTCAAAATCCAAAATTTAATATTTATTTATTTTTTATTTATTGTATTAGGCACACAAACAGGATACAATCACAGCATCAAAAAATGAGATAGGTACATAGTTTTGATCTAGATCATACCCCACTAACAGCGCGCACAGCATGATCAAGGTAACATCATATTAACAAAAACTTATAGAAACGTGCTAAGTAACAAGTTAAGATATTATTAAATTAAAGTTCATCAAATAATCAAATAATTAATATTGAGGGTATTTAGTGTAACTTCTAAATAATAATAATTATTACTCTTTTAGTTGCAGTAATATTTACTGAAAGTGCATAATGTTTTTAACCGGCTTGTTGGTAACGATCCCAAGAAAATCGGAACCTTAAAAACGGAATTTGTCATGAGCTGTGTTACTACGATCACCGACTGTACCTATGGCATGCCATGGCAAGGAAAGACCCCAATGGGTAACTCGGTACCTATGGCATGCCATGGCAAGGAAAGACCCCAATGGGTAACTCGAATAACTGCTAATAAATAAACTAGTAGGACGTACATGAAATAAAGCATTCTTTTCCTCGAATTCCCACCATTTCCCGACCATTCGAAATGTTATTACGGTTCCCAAATTGCCACCGACCTCCAAAAACTGGCCCATAGTTCATTACCTCAACAAAAGCTGTTACTGGGCGTCTGAATAATTTACACTCTATTCTCTGCTCAGAGATAGCAATTTTGCGATATATATGCCGCCGTGGGACCCGATGTTATGATGCCCCTCAGCCCTTATAAACTATGCACAAGCTCTGTATTGACGCGTGCCGATCCTTCCTTGCAGCGCCATCTGTGACGCGTTGCGTGAAGCGCGTAGTTCCGCTACTCGGCGATAGATGACGGTAATAACAAGTGAAATGGAAAGCAATTTTTCTTGCAATGTAAATTATTACGACATTTATAATGAGTTTGTACTTAGTAACGAAAGATGTATTACTGAAATTTAGTCAGTTTTAGCGTTAGTATATTAGTTTTTCTCTGTGGTTTTAGGAAGAATAGAACTACAAATACATCTTTTGTACCCTGAGTGACAAAAAACGTCTTTTTCACGCTCCCAAACCATCAAAATTCAACCCTCACAACAGAACTACCTATATACAGGTTGGTCCTTTACTGCGGCGGGACATCAAACAGCGGTGAATGGTAATTATACAGCATGTCCTAAGTAAATACCTGCGAGTTCTAACAGGGATAAGCCGGGAACACCGTGTATAAAGGTGTGTAGCTACAGGATGCGGCGAAAAAGGTTTTTGATAGTTGCTTTGGAAAGAGGAAATTCTGTTTCTATACCGGTTTTGGACGAATGTCCGAAATATTTTGGACAGAGATGATTCCGTGCTTTGGGAGGCATGTTATGTCGTCGGTCCCGGCCGTTTGCTGTCGTTGACTAATTAGCTGTATAGGTAGGGTTCAGGGGTCCGTAGGCACAGAGTCCCACTAAAGTTTTTTTTTTTCGTTTGAACAGTTCATTTAGAAAAACTAAAAAATGAAGAAATGAAGGAAAGTCACGATCTGACATACGCATTTAAAACCATTGTCAGCAGATAGTGTAGGTCACTTTGACACGATAGTTCATAGGGTCATTGAACGACTCGGTGAACACAAAAAAGGGTAAAAGAGTGTAAAAAACACCCAAAATCCCACCCAAATCCACTTTGTCCACGTGTACAAAATCTATCTGTCAATCGAGTGAGTCACAAAACTAGGGCTGATGGTTGATCTGTAGGGTCGGTACCATCCCGATGCGGGCGCCATATGCTGACCCACAGATAACAAGTGGGGTAGAAGTGGTATAACATTTATTTGTAAGCAAAAGCGCAGTAAGGGCAGTTTTGTCCATTTGATTGTATTTGTAACTCGCTAATAATTTTCTGTTTATCGTACACACATAATATCACGCCTTTATACCTTGCGGGGTAGGCAGAACTTCAACAGCCGTAAAAATGTGGTTGCTTTCGCTTGTCTATGTATTAGTTGAATGCATTTTTTTTCTACGGAAATTTTTAGTACACCAATACTGCAAAATAAATTTACCATGAGAATTTTATTCACGCACTAAGTCATTTCTCAATTCTTCTTATTTATTACAAAATCATTAGAACGAACTCAATTTAAAAGTAATATTCTGCGTTTAGAATCCGCCATTTTAAATTTATGACATTTTATTTTAGACTTCGGGTTGCAGAGGTCAGATAGCAGTCGCACTGTGTAAAAACTTGGTTCCACGTCAAATCCCCTAGGTTATGTAGCCGACCCCGACAGAGAACGGGATAAGGCAAGTAGAATGATGACGATCAAACAGACAGGTCCAGTATATAAGTAATTCTATGGATATTATTGAAGCAATACCCTTCTACAATTTATATGTAGTTCCGTGTTCTAAGGTACGCCCTTATTGAAATGACTGCAGCAAGTACACAGTACAAACATACATACATACATATGTCACGCCTTTATCCCTTACGGGGTAGGCAGAGCGCTAACGGCCGTAAGAATACGGTCGCTATTGCCACGTCTGACATTTTTGAGGATTGTTTTCCAAGGTTGTTTCAGAAAACATGTGTATTACTATAGTGACAGGTTGTCAGCCTGTCGCCTAAAAATTGTAATACATCAATAACCTCGAGTCCCTTAGTCGCCTCTTACGACACCCGCGGGAAGGATGTGGGGTGATGCTATTCTAAGCCGGCATCACACGGAAGTACACAGTACAAAGCTTTAAAACTACGCATCGGATTTTTATAGTTAGGTATAAATAGCTTAGGTATATATAGGCACAGATAATATAATACTACTAGAGTAGTACAGATACCTAACGTCATAGAGGGAGTTCGATTGCCCTAGGACGGCTATGGGCCGGCTATTTGATGTGTCGAAACAGCGCGTGCGCTGCTCGCGACATCTATGTTATTTATTGGATACTTCGTATTGACGTCATTTGTATTGGAAAATACTGCAAAAATGTGAATAATTCGCGTGTTTTCCGTCTCAAAACATCTTAAATAATGTATTTATAGTTATCCAATACGTTGTTTTTGTAAATTTGCCTTTATTTCAGACTCTTTAAGTTACATTCGCTACCCGTATCGCCATCTATTGATTTTTTTATGTGCTAATTTCTTTTAATAAGGAACGAGACCCCATGATATAGGTATAACTAGCTGCTGCGCCCGCTGCAACTCGTTTTTCCGTGGAAATAAGTTGTTTTCCCAGCAAGTGTTATTCATAAAACCTTCCTCTTGAATCACTCTATCTATTAAAAAAACCTGCATCAATCCGTTTAGTAGTTGCAAAGATTAAGCAAACATACATACAGTCAGACGCGAAAAGCAACTTTGCTTTATACTATGTAGTAATAATATTGTCGTAAAAAAATCTTATTCCCAAGAAATATAATTTGCAGCGGGTGCAACTTTTTTCAGAAAAGTACCTTCTTGTCAGACTTAGGAGAAGGTTTTAGGCATAATAACCTACAAAAAAGCTAAGGTTCGGATGTATACGTCCCTTGAAGCCGGTTCTCTTTTTAAAAAAGTTATGTTCTAGTGATGTAAGCTTTCCTGTCAAAATAAAAATAATTTTAAGATGTTTTGTGACTTTCTCTGGCGGCATCACCTTTGGCAACTTTCGTATTTCTGTCGGTAGAAATTCCGATAAAATATTATATTCTTCAGACAAATAATGAAAATAAATAATTGTTCCGCAATTTCAAAGATTGTTTGTGTGATTTCACAGATTTTTATTTCGTTTTACATATTATTTGGACATGCGTTGATACGTTGAGATATTGTGCAGCTTTGATTGAGAATTCAAAGCAAGCACTTCATGTAGATCAAACATGGCCAGATGACGTCATAATCATAACCATACAGTTACAATATGGAGTCTCACAGATAACTAACAACTCAGCCACACCCGGGGCTGCCATCCCTCTGACAGGGTTGCCAGCCCTCTGACACAGTGATTAATGGACCAACTAATGAGTTTGCAACCACTGCCATGCCAAATTTTTGCACAGAGCAGTATTGGAACAGAGATTAACAATCAGAGCTCTAAATCTGATGCAGAGGAATTAATTTTAGATAAAACATACATACATACATACATATATCACGCCTTTATCCCTTGCGGGGTAGGCAGAGCGTTAACAGCCGTAAGAATACGGTCGCTATCGCCACGTCTGACATTTTTGAGTATTGTTTTCTAAGGTTGTTTCGGAAAACATGTGTATCACTATAGTGACAGGTTGTCAGCCTGTCGCCTAAAAATTGTAATACACCAATACTCTCGAGTCCCTTAGTCGCCTCTTACGACACCCACGGGAAGGATGTGGGGTGATGCTATTCTAAGCCGGCATCACACGGCATAATTTACGTTAGATAAAAATATACGTTAATTTAGTGAATAATTATAAATGTATCTTAGACGCCATTGAACCTTTTTAGTAAGATGCAACTTTATAACATTAGGACCTATCCGACCTAATACAAAGAAAAATGTAGTTTTTAAATATATTTTTTTTTCGTAATAATAAAACATGATTGGTTTGTGGAGGCACAGGATCGCGAAAAATGGAAAAAGGGAGGAAGGCCTTTGCCCAGCAGTGGGATCCCGATGGCTAAATCAGATAAAATAATATAAGAATATAATTTTACTACATAACACGACATGGTGGGCACATAAATAAGATAAAGAAATCTCAACATTATATTACCAATCGTTTCTATTTCTACACCTCGTTGAAAAGAGTGTTACTATTTTCGCGTGAACCTACTCTCAGAAAACCAATCCCATCTCAATTTCCTGTTGTCAGTGTTGCCAACTTCTACTGCGCGTTACTAACTACTCTCTGTGTTGCCAGCTACCCTGCGCGGCGAGACGGCGGTAATGTAATAATTAAAGATTTCCCCCTAGCTGCCCTGATGGGAATTCGGTATTTAGGGTTTATTGATAGAGTCTAGGTAAGCTAGACTTCCTAGATCGTTTCAGACTACGTAATTGAAGTTACTGAATTCTGTAACAGATCTGATGATAACACTGGAATTAATAGACAACAGTCATCACATCGCAAAATGGCAATAGCAAGAAAATGCATAATCTTTGTATAAAAATTACCAGCTTTAAAATGTCTCAGTATTGAAGAATATCTTCTTGCCTTATCCCGTTCTCTGTCGAAGTCGGCTACCTAACCTAAGGGATTTGACGTGGAACCCAGTTTTTACACAGAGCGACTGTCAGCTGACCTCTGCAACCCGAAGGCTAACCTGGCCCGAATCCTAGGTTAAGTCACATTCAAATATCATTTGAATTCAAATTTAATTTGAATGTGGGTCTCATCCCGACGTTTTTCCTTCACCGGAGCAGTCGGTAAATGTACGTGAGTAAAAACACATTGGTACATGGCGGGGAACGAAATCGGGTCTCACGGTTGTAAGACCGGTGTCCTCACCATTGGCCACCGACGCTCCGACGAGTATTGAAGAATATCAAAATGTAAAAACGTTTAATATTAACATTGTCATTATTGTCCCACCTATAAAGTGTCTATGTTTGAATATTTAAAATGGTTGGATGATTGGGAGGTCCAATTTTTTAAAATATTCCGGCAGGTTAGATCTTTGGTAAAAATTAATCAGTTTAATAAGCTGGTTCATCCCTTAAAATATTTGGTGTTGATTTTTACATCCTGTGTTTTTATACCTACACGTATCTTTAAGACATCACTCTCAGACAAAAACTCCCTAACAAAATCAGGAATAGTCTCAGAATACTAGACTGAATCATCATGACTATAAACTAGCCCCAAATCAGAGCCAGCGCCACGGCACGGTATAATTACGTGATAAAAGTTGTGGGGGCGTTACATTTTGTCCAATTTGCGCGGTTTATTGACCGACAAAACTGATATTTCCTGTGTGGACGCCTTTTGCCCTATTGCCGGCCAAATGTCACTGGAAACGATATTAGATAGTTAATTTTTTACATTTATGTATACTTATTCATTGCAGAGAAAAGTTCATTTATATCTATTCCTTATCTTTTTATGTGTCACTTGTGCTAGCCAACAATAAGAAATATATCTTATCTTTACAAAATTACTAGGTAGGTAGGTACTTTTCTTTTCTTTCTTTCTTTAGACTAATTCTTCTGACAATCTTATTGTAAAATTAAGTCAGCGTTTACGATTTGGTGGACTTTCTGAGATGAATATATTTTGAAAAAAGCGTTGTTTAAAGAATTCTTGACGGACCTACCTTCTGAAGCAAAATATTTTGAACTGAACTTGTGCATAGATTTTTTATTATTAGGCTTTTACATTGTGTTCGTGTTTTGTAGGTTAGTATTATAATATTTATAAACCTATCTCTTCTAGTTAAGTATAGAGTGACGTCACATTTCGGACAGGTCGCGCCCTCGGCCGGCGAACGGGGGTGCGACGAGGATTGACATTACGAACATTAAGACACATGTCAAATTATAGTGGGATCGGTTTTTAGCTTTGCACTTGGTATTTGCTATGTCTTAATGATAAATAGACTTAGACTAGGTACTTGTTATTTATAGACGACTTAGGTAAGAAGAAAAGAATAGGAAAAAGCCTAGTCAAAAATAAAATGAAGTATATTGAAAATCAGTATTTTATACTCACCATCGAAATGTTACTTCATCCATTTTTGTATTCTCTCTTGATTTTGCAGGTCTGCGATATCTGTAAAGAAAATAAAGTATTTATTAGACATAGTTACTTAGGCCCGTATTAATAAAACTCAACCTGAGATCTATCTCAAGCGCGGTATTAAAAGTTAAATTCAAATTCTTTATTGATATGATAAACATAATTGGTAAAACTATACACATTGACAACTGTCAAGCAGTACTAATTAATGACATCTTAAAATCGCACTCAAGATCGATCTCAGAGTTGAGTGCTATTTATTGACATAAGGTAGTAATTAAGTTTGCCGTGTGATGCCGGCTTAGAATAGCATCACCCCACATCCTTCCCGCGGGTGTCGTAAGAGGCGACTAAGGGACTCGAGAGATTGGTGTATTACTATTTTTAGGCGACAGGCTGACAACCTGTCACTATAGTGATACTCATGTTTTCTGAAGCAACCTTGGAAAACAATCCTCAAAAATGTCAGACGTGGCGATAGCGACCGTATTCTTACGGCCGTTGACGCTCTGCCCACCCCGCAGGATAAAGGCGTGACTATATGTATGTATGTATTAAATTTGTTATAGACCACTAGTTAAACGGTAATGACAAATCCATAAAGACCGCCCTAAAATACCATTCAGAAAAATTTAAATTTCGAATGCGGCTTCCATTTTTGAAATTAGAGTTTTTAATTAAAGGGCGCATTTGCGATATCATCGCGCTTTGTCGTCGCTTCGCGGGTTTTTATTTTTTTTATTTACTTTTTCTGTATTCGGGGCAAAGGTAATGCGGATTACTTTAGTAAGTCCGTCTTATTTTTACTAAAATGTTTTTTAAACAGCCACGGTGGCCGCAAGCTTTTAGTTAATAGAAAGTTTTAAATTCACCTACTTACGGTTTGGATGCATTTTGGACAAAATGCAACGAAAAACAAAACTATTGAAACAAAATTTCATAAGATATCCTAAAATTAAATACGTTACTAACTAGTAGTTCAACTTAAAATGATTAAGTACTTAATTATTGATCTACTGCCTCTGATTCTCTGAAACTTTCGCATTATAATTTTGGTCATGAATTGTAAGAAAAGAAACCCTAGCCCAACCGAAGCTTTGCTTTGTGATTGTCACAACAAGAAGGACGTGGAATTATTCAGGTTTTTGAAATCCGTTTTCACAGTCGAGGCTGGCTGAAGCCGTGTCCAAACTTGTCATATTCATGACTTTGTAAGTGCCCTCTTTGTATTAAGCTGGAATAGGAAAATACCTACCTACGATAAACAAAAAAAACCGTACTATCAAAAAAGCGTGACCAGAAAGAATAGTGAAATTTCACGTCATTTAATTTTAGCAGTAAACAAATTCGGCTTCCAGATCGTAAGTATTTTGATACATTCCTTGCTACCAAGAATAAAAAATTTTTTGGAGGTCACGTTTCGTGACCGCGTTTACAGATCCCGACATTTGCTTGATTTATACCATTTTAACAATAAATAGACTTTAATTGAGATTTTTTATCGACTGCGATTTTTCAACAACCTGGAAACCTTACTTACTGACACTGGCGAAATCGTAATGGATACGCCATTAAATAAAGGAATTGAATTGAAGTACGGGTTTGACAGCTATCAAAATTGTATTATTGGAGCGGTGGTGATAGTACGTGGATAGTACCATAGAATTAGGACAGTACAGATTAGTACCCAGGTACCCAGGAGTAGGGCTCGCATGCGTCACGGGAACGCGGGAACCTGCGCGATTGGTCGCATCCTGCCACCAATTGAGCGCGCGGACGTCCGCCGCGCCGCCGCCGCTGTTCCACATTTCAAATTTCGAATCGCGCGCTCAAATGATCACTACTAGGGATCCCTACCTATACAATAGGTCCCACATAAAGTATCCCCATTAAAAATTACCATTTTTAAAGAAATAGCTTGTAGAAATTCCTGAATTTTCCACAATTGAAAAGTTAATTTTATTTTGACAGGTAAGGATTTATTAAGGATTTAAAAAAATGAGGATTTGTTAAAAACGCAGATAAAAAAAGCATAGATAGGTAAGTAGATGTACGAAAACACGTGCTCAATGTAAAAAAATCTGGGGTATTATATAGCTGTCTGGATCTGACCATTGAATTTCAAATCTTGAGTTTCTATTTTGTATAAAATATGCTAACCTTGAAATGCTACAACTGTATTATTAAGGCCCATTTTTCTGTTTTCAGAAGTTAAGCGTTTTGATTTTATATTTTGGATATGTCACAGGTGACAGGCTGTCACTATAGTGATACACGACTTATATGAAATGACCCTCAAACATTATTTTTCAGACGTGGCGATAACGACCGGTTAGCGCTCTGCCTACCCTGCCAGGGATATAGGCGTGATTTGTGTATGTGTATGTATATGTCTACTACCTAACTCTTCATTTTAAGATCTTCCTACGCAACAACTACTAGTAAAACCATGAATTATCAGCAGTATGAAAAAAGTTATTACTTTTACTGGTTATTTAAGTTTAAGTTTATTTTTTTACTGGTATAGTCAGTATTAAAATAGAAAGATAATCTTCGACTTGTAAATTAACATGAACACAAAAACCAAACAAAAGGACAGACGCATCGCACCCAAAAGGCAAGTGTGAATACCTCTTTGCATCAAAAAGAAAAAACTCGAACTTTGACGTTCGAAATTTAAATTTCAAATTCAGATATGGATGTCGTCGTCGATAAACAGGCCAGTATTGTCGCTTTAAGGTTATTTACAGTGCCCTCTTTGTGTGCTGTGATTTCTTAATATGATAGAATGTTTTTTATCCTCCTTGGCCTACATTTGAATGGAGCAGTTATTTTGACGTCAATACCTAATCAGTTTGTTTCCTGTGTATTATTGATTTTTTAATAATTTTCTAATGCATTCAAAAATACAATCATTCTTTTCCAAGAAATGGAAGAAAAAGATTTATTTTACCAAAAGATTTACATTTTGCGGTGTGATTTCTTGATGGAATGAACGGTTCATAGTATTCTAGTCTATAAAATTTAATAATTAAATAGTTGCACTATTTTAATAATTAAATTGCTATTAAAGCGGCCGGTTTCGTTACTTTATCGTCAGGAAATTTATTTTACCTTTCTTTGGGTACTGTACCATATTCTACATACATTTTTTGATGATTTATCTATACAAATCAAACCAATGCTCACTTATACTTTAAAAACCTAAATGAAATCTTATTCTAACAGCGAAGATTTGCTTGATATTGCCCGAGTCATATGAATATGAAACGATATCACTGAATTTCAAATAGTCCTAAAATATCCTTGTCAAAACATAAAAAACAAGCAATTCCCTGAACGGACGCATTGGCGGCAAAAAATTCAATATTTCAAACGTCGAACGGGAAGTCGCCGCGATAAAGCGATAGGAAGCGCTGACCCCGCGATAACGTTCATTCCAATTCTAAATTCAAATTATTTTAAATTGCGACACAAGTCATCTCGCTGCCCGCCATTTCAGGGAAGTTTTGCTTACATTTTGTATTTGTTTAATTATTTTCTGAAGCTCTTGCTTGGGATCCTGATGAAATAGACTAGAATTCAATTTGAGGAATACGTTTTACAAACCAGTAGAACTAGATCTTAGTCTGCACTTGACAAAATGGCGGGTCCCGATTTTATCGCAAAATTGGCTACACGACAGTTTGGATCTTTGAAAATGGAACGATATCTTTTTTAAAAATCGGCTCGCCAATCAGAATCTTGATCCTGTAGCGGACGCGGACACGGCCAACTTTTTTTCATTTCGCGATATCTCTATTTAGTTGGATTCTCGAGGGATGATCTTTTTAAAGGAGTATCTACAGTTTGAAAATTATGAAATAGGTACGATGATAATATTACGGTGGAGGAAAAACATCGTGATGAAACCCACATTCAAATAAAATTTGAATTCAGATGATATTTGAATGTGACTTAGGATTCGGGCCAGGTTAGCCTTTGGGTTGCAGAGGTCAGATGGCAGTCGCTATATGTAAAGTCTAATCCCCTAGGTTAGATAGCCGACCCTGGTAGAGAACGGGATAAGGCGATGATAGTATATATGACTCAGTCATATCATTCGTCATCCTTAGCAAGTTTCCTTGAATATGGAGAACAAAAAGTGAAATATCGCAAAATATGAATGGAATTTATCGACATTTGTAATTATTAATGCTTGTATGCTGGAAATGGCGTTATGAGCTAAAGCTGGACCTGTGATGCCTGCTGTGGTGCCCAAAATTTATATAATTTCTAGGAACACGTCCGTCTAATAATGAATTATTTAAACAGTAAAAACAGTATAGACAGACACTAGTTCAGAGTAGAGCGAAGAGCGAATTGTAAAAAGCACTGCATTATAAGATAGACTTTACTGTTTCTAAAATCAAAAGTATCATAAATTATCTTTAGGAAAAGAGAAAGCAATAGGACCATGCTTTTAGCAGACCTCATTTTGATTAAAAAAAGAATTATAGATTACTCGGGAAGAAAACAAGGGAATACGTTTATATGAAGAGGCCAAAAACCAGGAGCACTACGGCCTGTATCAGTAAACCGCACTCAACTCTTGAGATCGATCTTGAGTGCGATTTTGAGATGACATTAGTACAGCCTGACAGTTATCAATATCGCTCTTGAAATCGATCTCAGGGTTAAATGCGGTTTGTTAATTCAGGTCTAAAGTATGACCGTTTGAATACGCCATATTTGGCAGCTGTCAAACCTATATTAAGGACAAAGGACTTTTTTTATAATTAAAAAAAAACCTTGTCATTGCATTAACATGATTTTGACAGCTATCAAGTATGGCCTATTCGAACAGAGCCATACTTTAAGGAATGCTCTTAAGCCATCCATCCAAATGACCAGTGTTGCCACCTCAGTCGTAACAAAAGCTGATTGAATCCCTTGTGTTTTAATTGCCGTGTGATGCCGGCTTAGAATAGCATCACCCCACATCCTTCCCGCGGGTGTCGTAAGAGGCGACTAAGGGACTCGAGAGTATTGGTGTATTACAATTTTTAGGCGACAGGCTGACAACCTGTCACTATAGTGATACACATGTTTTCTCAAACATCCTTGGAAAACAATTCTCAAAAATGTCAGACGTGGCGAAAGCGGCCGTATTCTTACGACTGTTAACGCTCTGCCTACCCCGCAAGGGATAAAGGCGTGATATATGTATGTATGTATGTATTGAATCCCTCTAAACACCCCATCGCCTGGTCACCCTCCGCGCGCCATTAGTTGCGTCGCGAATTGGGGTCAATTGCTGTTTGTCCATTCGGCTCGTTACGGCCGCCATGTTGGAAATATTCGGCAATGGAACGCACTCCATTCTGCCACCGATATTGTTTTGTGACAACGTTTTTTTTTTTCGTTGTCCGTTTTAGTGCTGAAAGGTTGGGAGGTGTAGTTTTGGTTGTTTTGATTCCGGTAAAGGTTAACTGGATATAACGATGAGTTTCATCAAAATCGAAACAGTGTAAAATAAAATTCACTTTTTTCGTGTCTCTGCCTGTCACGGACACCGAGCGGACACTCCTTCTTAACCACGCAACGGATTTTAATGCGGATTTTGAAATCAATAGTGATTCAAGAGGATTTTTTAATAATACATGCCTGTACCGCGTTTGATGCCCACGGGAAAACGATAAGAAGCAAATAAATAAAATTATACTAAAATAATTAAAATAACTAATCTTAAGGCAAACTAATAGGCAAATGCTTTAATTTAAAATAACTGGGCGAATTTAACATTTTCCTCATACGTAAGTATCTTAATAACGTTTTCCTTTGAACTCAAATATTAATGTATTTACGTATAGAACAAATATTAATTATTATTAAATTTAGGTATCTATACTGGGTGTTATGTTACCTACTTCCTTTCAAGGGATGAACCAGTCTATTAAACTGAAAAACTTTCCCCAAGGAACATAGGTCGAAATATGAAAAAAGTTTTGAACCTTTCATATAAAATTACCGACCGACCAAGTCAATTTGTATGGGAGGCCCAATTTTTTTTCTCATACATTTCGATTCGACCTATGTTCCTTGGGGAAAATCGTCAAATTTTATAATCTAAACTAATGTTAAATGTATGTGTTTATATCAATACGTAAAAACTACCTATATCCTACATCTCATTATCACGTTTTCGCGCCAATTAAGAATCAAGATGGCGCCCGGAATCACTTCCGAAAACGCCGTTACACCGGCATTGTTGCGCAGAAAAAAAATACTACAATAAAAATCTACTTTTGTTCGTAAGTCTATTGTTGAACCACTGACATTTTTATACAACTAACGCAAAAATTCATGCGAAAAACACCCCTGTTTACCGCGAGTTACGTTCGAGATTCGCAACTGTAGTACCGCTGTGAGAAAAATCGAGGCAAAAATCATTCTTGTTTACTTGCGACCTACGATCGAGTTTCGCAACAATAGTACCGCTGTCGTTATGAGAAAAATTTCATCTTTCATTGCGTTGACAAAAGATATTCGAGTTTATTTCTTAGAGAATAAAGGTGGTTTCTGCATGGCGAGGCAAGAAAGGGGAGTTTTATAATAGGTTTTCGATTTGTATAAGACTGTGTGGTAAAAAAATGTGTTTTTGAAAAATTGCAATCGTTTCAGTGATTTGCAGTTTTTGCAGAAAAAAGATGAGGTTTTGAAATGTATCTGTATTTTGTAAACTACTAGCGATCCACGGAATTATTTAAAACGGCCCTCAATATTTGTCGGACGCGGCGTTAGCGACTGTATTTTTACAGCCGTTAACCCTCTGCCTACCCTGCAAAGGATAGAGGCGTGATATGTGTGTTGTGTGTGTGTGTGTGTGTGTGCGTGTGTGAGTGAGAGTGTCTGTGTGTGTGTGCGTGTTTGTGTGTGTGTGTGTGTGTGTGTGTTTTTGTGTGTGTGTGGTGTGTGTGTGGTGTGTGTGTGTGTGTGTGTGTGTGTGTGTGTGTGTGGGTGTATGTGTCGATTGGATAATACCTCTAACGACACCCGCGGGAAAGAAATGGGGTGATGCTATGCTATTCTAAGCCGGCATCACACGGCAATCCAATCGACTTTTACCTATGTTTTTCATGGCTGTGGTATGTGATTCTCGTTACGTAGGCACACAAAAATGTAGCACTCGGCTATTTGTTTCTATTTGTTTAGACTTGTGTGGGTAGTATAGAGATTTCTTACTGCGTAAAGCTAACGGTATGCTGGTGTGATATACGTGGTGTAACGGACGGTGTAAAGAAAACTTCGGAGGCGTGATCAGACCATGAAACTGAACAACTTTTTCTATGGAGGCTAAGTTGGGAAAGGAAAATTTTTTTTCAAGTTCCCATACAACGTCAAGTGATTAGGAATTTTGTATGGAAGGTCAAAAAAAAAAAATCGTTTCCCAACATAGCCCCCACATAATAAAGTTGTTCAGTTTCATGGTCTGAGCACGCCTGCAAAGTTTTCGTTACATCGTCCCTTACACCCTGGGCCCCAGGTGCGATTTTTGTCATTGCAACGCCATCGAAACTCAACTGTCGTTCAATTGCCATTGTGATTTTTCTACACTTTAAACTGTTAGCAGACTACGAAATGACCGAAATCATCTGAGATCCAATCGACATCCAACTGAAACGATTTTCATTTAGCTGACTTAGGGCCCTGTATGGATGTATATGTAGGTTATAGTACAAAACTTTATTTACTTGACCAATCGTAACAGTCGAGATAATAATGTGCTGACAGACTGTTTGTGGTAACATTAGAGAATTCTCTACAGTTATACATACATACATACCTATTGAATAAACAATGTATAAATTCTGCTGGTCTAGTAGTTTTTTATACATAGTTGCCCATTGTATGACTAGGGCCCTTATTAATGAAACTTAACTCTGAGATCGATCTTGAGAGCAATGAACGACGGCACAGGGTTAAAATATTACTTCCAAATACCCTTTTAATTAAAGAATAGATCAAGTACATTACATTAGTTTTTGTTTCACTTCAAAACATGCAGTATTTCCAAAGTTATGACAGCGAGAAGTTTTGGCCCCATTTTAAATTTCCGAAATAGTGCGCGCTTTTGCCGTGACGTCACGATTGTCCAGAGCTCGCGACCGCAACAGAGCGCGCCGCTTATTTCGTTTCTTTTTTGCTTGTTATTGTATTACCGAGTCAAGTGCAGTGTGTAGTTATCAAGTGAAATGGAAGAAGGTTTCCTAAAAGGCCAGTCTGATAACCTTCCGAAAGTGGATACCCTGATGGTGGCCCAATATTTTATGCAGAATCAGGATTTTACCGCTGCCGAAATTCGAGGGTTAAAGATGAAAAGGTATGTAGGTACCTAATAGATCTTTTTAAGTATGTAGAGAATACGGTTTGTAGAGTTATCGCAGCTCAATCAAAGTGTATTTTGAATTTTATATCTATGCCTATAGATAGGTACTATGAGCGATGGAAAAAAAACCTACTTCTACTGTGTAAGTAAGCAACAGTTCTCGCGCGAGTTCGTGACTACCCTGAAGTACCTGTCTTTCTACTTATGGATGGACCTCCTTGTCGAAGGTACTTATTATGTGGGCAGTGGGCACCTACCTACTTTACCTACTCGTCATGGTACTGGCGAGTGCCTGTGTGTAAAGCAGACGCATACAGTATGCAGCATACCTACTTTTGCCAGCTGTTATAGCCGCCAAGCAACATGCCGGTTGTGACTTGTGACAGTCACATTGCAATCACAATCGAATGCCAGGAATGAAGTGACGCTGGGAAGCCGCATAGGTACCTACCTACCTACCCCACGCAAATATACCTGTTTACTCACGTACCTACAGGCAGCCGCCAGCAACAGTAGATAGGTATGTGTGCATGGGCCATGGAGTAGGTAGGTATGTGCCTTAATGTAGGTATAAGAGGTGGCTGAAGAAGGTACGCGCCTCTTTTACACACACGCACCCCCCAGTACCATGGCGACTAACTTAGGTATAAGTACCCAAAGAGATACCTACTTACGAATAGGAGCCCTGGGTAAGTAAGTAGGTATCAGAATGAACAAGTAACTAGTACCTACTCTTAAACCAGGTAGGTATGTGTCTCGGTTCAGTGCGTCAGCTGCTACGTTTAGTGCTAGTAGGTTCTGATTTTTTATGCTTTTTTGTTTGTTTTTTCTGATTTTTGGTTCCAAAAGCATATTAAAAAAGAGTTTATCTGGTGTTATAACCGTGGAGTTGAAACATTACGGCACGATACAATATTTTTTCCTCATTTTATATTAAAGATTTTATTTTCACTGCGCGATGCCGTGCGTACGCGAGCGCGACTGCCGAATGACGACAACCGTGACGTCATCGGCTGGCGGGCGCTCGCCCGCGTTTTTAAAAATCTTCGGCGGGAAACACGCACTTTGATCTTGAATATCTCAGTCATTTTTCGGGATAGAGAAATAGTAAAAATACAGTTTTTCTCGTATTTTCTTGTAGAATTAAATGACGTATAAAATAACGTGAACATCCCATGTTCATTTTGAGAAGTCGTTATCACTACCCGACATTTGACAATATCACAACACAACTGAGCGGTTAAAAATACAGGATGTAAAAAAACAAAAGCAAATATTATATTCATTTTCATGTTTTTTCAGTTCATGAAACCAAACAACTTTCCCAAGGAACATGGGTTGAAATATGAAATATTTTTTTGACCTCTCATAAAAAAATGCCGATCAAGGCAATTTGTATGTGGTCCTTTATTTTTCATATTTTGACCTAAGTTCCTTGACGAAAGTTGTTCAGTTTCATGAGCTGATTTACCCCTTAAAATATTTGCGACTAATATTTTTGCACCTTTTATTGACGTCATCAACCGGCGCGCAGTTTTAGGTAGGAAATAAAAAAAAAAGTTTAGTAACTGAAATAAACAAAAATAAAATAATACTACCTATTACTTATTTGAAAATGTTTGAAGTCTACTTCCTGACAGCGGCCTTCAGATAAAACTTCTGATAACAGCTGATTGTATACGAGCTATCAAATTCGGTGATAAACACCGTGTATGTATGTAATAACTTTATTGTACCAAACAAGAAGTAGTTACAAAAATCACTTAAATAAACTAATAGAATGTGTAGGCACAAAAGCAGACCTATCCCATTAAGGCATCTCTACCAATCAACCTTTGAGAAATCGAGAGGACATAGTGTGCGCAGGTAAACTATGGTACAAATTGGTGGCACGGTAGAATTGAGCAATTGGCAATTTTTTCCGTGTTTTGGAGCAAAATATATTAAGGTCCGTAAGTATTTATAAATCACACTCAACTCTGAGAACCATCTCCAGAGCGATTTTGACAAATGTCGGTCAATACTAACAGCATCTCAAAGTCGCACTCAAGATCGGTCTCAGAGTTGAGTGTGGTTTATAATTTTGGGCCTTCATTAGTTACTTGAATTAAGACGAACAAAAACGACATTTTGTATGAAAATATTGAGATGTGACGTCACATTACATTATTTTGGATGACGTCAAAACAATAACTTTTATTTTTATTTAGTGTTTAAAAGTTCGTAAAACGATGAATGGGTTTAGTAGTAGATATTATTTAATGTAATCATTATGTAGTGTAGGTATATTATTTATATAAGTAGGTATTATTGCTAAAATATATGTTTTATAAATTAGTATAGGTATATTAGTATGTTGTGCACGTCAACTGCCTCACTTTATGCCATCTCACTACCCTAGGTCTGCTGGAAGAGATTTCTTTTTAGAAATAAGCTGACCTGTTGTGTATTGTACTTAAGTTATGTCCTTTGTGTTATATTGTGTACAATAAATGGTTAAATAAATAAATAATAAATCTTCTATATAGAGCGATCTGGGCGTATGTCATCATATGGCCTAAATAGGTTTTCAACACATTTAAATACATTTTTTTCTTAGCTACAAGTGCCTCTTTCCCATTTTTTGCTTACTTCATTAGTTTCAAAGTTACACAATTCTATCAAGGCGGAAGCCGTATAGTCCTGTTGAAGAAAGACGGCGTAATCAAAGATAAGGCTAAATAGAATCTGTAAAACAGACCTAAGATTGCTTACATCTAGCTGGCTCTGGATCCACATTCAATGCTGTGTAGACATAAATTAGAAATACGCCCGTATCGCTCGCAGCGTTCCGTGATAAAACGAGATAGTCATATATCGCGCGCCGTGCAAGTGAAAAGGACGGCAACATTGTTTTGGTATTTTTTGCCATTTGTTTATCAACTCTGCCGGCGAACGTTTTGTCCTCGATTTGAAGTAGTGTTTTTAGTAAATTTACGTGTTAATTTACTAGACAAATGATTGTAGTGGTCAATAATGAATCAAAGGCAACGTGAAAGAACGAAAAAGATATTTAAATTACTACCCCACGATGAAAATACACATAAACAAACAGGTACGTAAATTTGAGGTTATGATAAGACAAAGTTGGTAATTTAGGGGAATAAACTAATTCATTTAGCTATAACGGGACTCCAAATTAGAAATAAAATCTAGTATAGTATAATTAATTCCCGAAGACATATCAATTTGCTTACAATTTAGTCGATTTTGATCTTAGTTGATAGTAAATTTTTTCACTAATGCTCACATACAATTTCATTAACTTTTTACACGAATTTACGCTGTAAACCTTATTCATTTATTGACAACTTACTTAGAGTATTAAGTTATAAAGTATTAGAATGTATTATTTATTTTACAGCAACCAGTTCCACCGTACCAAATGATCGACAGCCATCACACCCAAAACCATACGATGAGTATCAATTTTCACAAAGGAAACCAGTTTCAAAACGGAGAAGAAGTTTATCCCCAATTCAGCAAAGTCAAAGAGTCATACTTAAGAAGGAATTGGATTGGATCACCAGGTAAAGATGTATATCGTTCAGTCTTTCGTTCAGAACCTTTGAGGCCAAGTAGATCAAGAGAATCTACTAACTGTTTGGAATCTCCAAAATATTTTAAGTTTTTGACGATGACGACGACAGTGTTTGCGATAAGACATACGACCCGATGATTGCAGGTGATTTTTCATCATCTGACACAGAAAATGAGTCATTAACGAAAGTTATACAGGTGAAGAAGCGGCTTTTTACTCCTGCTAAAAAAGAGATTAAAAAAGTACGGGAAAATAACAATACTTTGACAGTTCGAGCTAATATTAAAAATGAAAAAACCCCAAAACGCAAGAACCCTCTAGAAAACAAGCATAAAATGCAAGAAAAAGAGAATGTCAGTTTGATTATGCCTGAAGATTTAGGTTTTGTTCAACGTGAGTATCCAAAAATTTATGACACAATCGATGAAGATATAATTATAGCAGAAAGATCAACAAGAACACCACCTAAAACTGTGGCAAAAGAAAATGAAGATTGCTGCACAAATAAAGAAAGTCATGACATACAAGAAGTTTTCGGTAACCATTAAAATGACAGCTCCTAACTCTAAAATATCTCCATTGAATAAAAATCAGACTCTTCAAGAAAGACCCATTACTCAGGACATTGACACGGCAATTAATTTAACAGTTCAACAAATTTCATCTATGGAGCCAGCAGTTGATAAAATTATTCTTTCTACTCAAGATGTATCTGATAGCCCTATATTACCGCAAGATGAAGATTTACAAATAGATACAATTTTGAAAAATGTTACTAACGATCAACAACCAGCTGAAGAAATAACACTTACACCCCAAACTAACCGCACTCGCCCAGTCGAACACTCTTCTACTAAGAAGAACCCTCGAAAAAGAAAGCAAAATGTTGATAATTGGAAGAAAACTATTGCCAAAAATAAGCGACTCAAAGGCCTCTCGTATGTTTCTAATACTAAAAAACAACCTGAGATAAGAGCTAGAGAGTTAAAACCACCATGTGAAGTAAAATGCCGCAAAAAATGTCGCGAAAAGATTACTGAAGAAAATAGAAGAACATTGTTTAACCAATTTTGGAATAAAACAGATAGTTGGGCACAAAGACGCCAATATATTGCAAGTAACGTAGACGTATCAATAAAAAAATACATGAAAACTACGAGCTCAATTGAAGATGATACAAGAAAATATACCCATACATATAAAATACCCCTGAAAACAGAAACCGTAACTGTCTGCAAAACCATGTTCCTGAATACATTCGATATAAGCGAAAAATTTGTACGAATCAGCCTCGAAAAGAAACTTGATAGTGGGTTGACTATGTCTGATCAAAGAGGAACACATATTCCGGCTAACAAAACACCCGAAAATGTTATCAATTCAGTGGTACAACATATATCCTCTTACCCTTCTTACCAGAGTCATTATAACAGAGAAAACACAAACAGAAAGTTTTTGGGACCTGAACTTAATATTACTACGATGTATAACCACTACCTGGAGTATATGAAGAATGTCCTAAAAGCAGAAGATAAGGATACAGCAAAAAGTTGGCTGTATCGTGAAATATTCAACACCAAGTTTAACCTCTAGTTTAAATTGCTAGAGATGGACACATGCGATGATTGTGATAGATACCAAAGAACAATATTGGATACAAAATCAGAAGAAGAAAAACAAGTAGTAATAACAGAAAAGGATAACCATCTAAAAGAAGCAGAAAGAAGATACAACTTGAAAAAAGAAGACAAAGAAGATTGTTACAAAAATAAAAATAAGAGAGTACTGTTCCTGGATTTACAAAAGTGTTTACCAACACCTTTGTTAACAAATACGCAATCATTTTACCTGCGTAAACTTTGGACCTTAAATCTAACAATCTACGAAGCAAGAACAAAAACAGCATCAAATTACATTTGGCCGGAGTATACTGCAGGACGAGGAGGAAATGAAATAGCATCATGCTTAATAAAATGGGCTGAAGTCAATCTCTCAGATGAAAGTATTACTGAAACAATCACTTGGACTGACAACTGCCAAGGACAAAATCGCAACATGATGTTGGTTGTAACATATATGTGGCTCATGGAAAAATACCCCCATATGCAGAGTATGTGTGACAAATTTTTATTAAAAGGCCATACTCATATGGAAGTGGACCATGTCCATTCCATTATTGAAAGAAAGAAAAAGAGCCTCATGACAATGGAGATTGCAGTTCCTCGAGACTGGGCACAATTTCTTAGAAGTTGCTCAGGTAAAAATAATTTCCAAGTAACAGAAATGGCTCTAGAAGATTTTAAAGAATCCAGTTCCCTTATGAAGAAAAGTTATGGACCTTTTGTATTACGAAAGAAAAACACTATGCAGGAAGATTTCAAGATATCCGAAACCATTATGTGGAAATTTGAAAAAAGCAAACCCGGCATACTTTTTTATTAAACTAATTTCGAACAAGAGCAATTTAAAGAATTAAACCTGATCAGAAAAGTTGGGAAACCATACAAATGCCCAGAAAGATTACCAAATATACGAGAAACAGAAAAACCCATCTCAACTCAAAAATACAAAGATCTTATGACTCTTCTACAATGGGTGCCAAAAGAATTTCACAGCTTCTTTAAAAATTTAAAGCACTGTGCAAGTGCATCTGATTTGCCGGAAACAGCTGATCTCTAAAATTAAAATAAGATTGTTTTTTTTTCCAGTATTCCTTTTTTACTTAAGTTAGGTTTAAGACTGTCATTCGTTACCTACATAGGTAGATACCTAATTAATGTGAACATTTTATTACTTTTGATAAAGTGTACTATTACTCATACCATTTTGTAGTCTCTCTTTCGCTAAAGTTAGGTTCAAAGACTGTTGTTACCTAGATTAGTAGATACCTGAGTAATGACATTTTTTATAACTTTTGATAGACATACCGTTAATCATGCTATTTTGTAGTCAGTTACTCGTTCAAATTAGGTTCAAAGGCTTTTGTTTAATTATCTGGATAGGGTAGATACTTAAATAATTTAAATATTTTATAACTTTTGATAGAAATATACTATAGTCATGCTTTTTTATAGCAGTTATGTTAGGTTCAATGACAGTTGTTTGATACCTGAAAAGATAGATCACACTGTTAGTTTATGTTAAGTTATTGTTGTATATGGGTTGAGACACCTTGTTTACCTTATTGATAGAATAAGATATTTTATAAGGTGGGTACTTTGGTATTTATTTTTCATATGTCACCTCATGTACTGCTCCTTAGCACAATAAACGTGTGTCCTGAAATTAAGTAGTTTTCATGTGTTTCCACAACATAATAGTGGCGATAAGTGATAAAAATGGCTAATAAAAGACTGGACTCAGTGTTGTTCAATGAATTTAACCCTCAAATGGACAGTTGGGAGAATTATATTGATCGTTTGGACTTTTGTTTTGAAGCTAACAATATCACAGACGATAAAGCAAAACGGGCTAATTTCTTCACAGTTTGTGGTGCGCAAGTGTTTGAGACATGCTCCGCGTTAATTACGCCCAAAAAACCAAGTGAAGTGACTTTCGCAGACATAGTGAAAATCCTAACCAAACATTACTCTCCGCAAACAAATGAGATATCGGCGTCGTTCGCATTCTACAAGCGCGATCAGAAACGTGGTGAAACAGCAGCTGACTACATCGCGCATTTAAGAAAATTAAGCTCGCGTTGCAACTTTACGAATTTGGAGCGAATGTTGCGCGATCGCCTTGTTTGTGGCATGAGTGACGTCAAATTGCAATATGATTTATTGAAGAAAGACAAGTTAGAATATAAAGACGTCGTAGATACTATGTTAGCAGCTGAAAGTGCAGGAAAGGATGTGCGAATGATACATAGCTCCACAAACGTCAACGAACGCGCCGGCGCCGACCACGGCGACCGCGCCGCTGCTGCCGCCGCCACTGGCGGGGCGTCATCTAACTCGGCCATGCCTGAACCAATGGATATTAATGCATTACAAGTAAATAAAAACATGCGTTTGTGTTATCGGTGTGGAGACCGCCATGGTGGAGAATGCAGGTTTATAAACGCAATATGCAGGTTCTGTCAGAAGAAGGGCCATATAGCAAAGATATGCTCAAAGAAACGAAGCGCAAGTCAAAAAATACATTTTGCTGACGGAAATAATGATGATGAGGACATACTCAATGGAATATACTCTATACCCGGTACAAGTCGTGTGCCTCCTTTTGAAATACATACATTAGTGGCTGGAGAACCAGTAGTTTTTCAATTGGATACTGGAGCTGGTTACTCCATTGCGAATAAGCACACTTGGGACAGGCTGCGCCTGCGTCTGTCACGCACGGCCCTGCAGCCCGTGTCACTTCACTTGCGAACGTGGACGATCTCACCGGTGAAACTGCTTGGACAAGTTATAGTTCCTGTGAAGTACAATGACATTAAGAAGAACCTTACTCTTGTAGTGGCGGAAGGCGATGGTCCTAACCTGCTTGGACGAGATTGGCTTGATCCTCTGGGCTTGAGGCCTAAGATTAATGCGATATCTGAAGTTGACCTTGTAGAAATTGACAAATTGGTATCAAAATACAAAGAGGTATTTAAGGATGGACTTGGTACTTACCGTGGGAAGCCTGTTACAATACATGTAAAACTGGGTGCAACACCTAGATTCCTTAAAGCTCGCCCAGTGCCATACGCTATCAAGGAAAGGGTTGAGACAGAAATTGACCGCTTGGTGAACGAAGGAGTGCTTCGTCCTGTTTCTTTCTCTGAATGGGCTACACCTGTAGTCCCAATTGTAAAGAAAACAGGAGCGATTAGATTATGTGGTGATTATCGCAGTACTGTTAATCAAGCTACTGAATCGGATACATACCCGATGCCCACAGCGAATGAAGTTTTTGCTATAGCGGCTGGAAGCAAATTTTTTACTACCTTAGATTTGGATCGAGCATACACACAAGTGACTGTGGATGATAATACTGCTAAGTTGCTTACCTTGAACACTTGCAAAGGGTTATACACAGTTCACCGTCTTGCTTTTGGAGTGAAAGCTAGCCCAGGAATATTCCAGCGATTGATGACGTCATTACTTGCTGGTATCAGTGGTGTGGCGGTACTGATTGATGACATATTGGTCTGCGGTGACACAATGCAACAAATGCAGCAGAGATTAGACAGTGTTCTGGTACGGATAGAGCAAGCTGGACTAAGACTTAACAAAGACAAATGCAAATGGGCTAAAGAAAGAGTAGAATTTCTTGGATTCGTGATTGATGCTGAAGGCATTCACCCGTCGGCGACCAAGGTTGAAGCAATTAAAAATACACCGGCACCTAAAAATAAACAAGAATTGCAGGCATTCTTAGGACTATACAACTTTTATGAGAGATTTATACGACACAAAGCTACAATTTTAGAACCGTTACATCGTTTACTAGACAAGACACAAGAATGGCAATGGACTAGACGAGAACAGAAGGCCTTCGACATGGCCAAACATCAATTAACTTTTGATTTGACATTAGTGCATTATGATATGCACAAACCTGTTGTGCTCACCTGTGATAGTTCGGAATATGGAGTAGGTGCAGTGCTTGCACATGTAATGAAGGATGGCCAGGAACGGCCCATTGCGATGAGCTCTCGCACATTGCACACACATGAACGTAGATACTCACAGCTAGACAAAGAAGCTGCGGCGATTAATTTTGGCATACAGAAATTCCATAATTATTTGATGGGAAGATTTTTCACTATTGTGACGGATCACAAGCCGCTGCTTGGCATTTTTGACCCCAAAAAGCCAATGCCACGCATGCTTTCTCCACGTTTGACTCGGATTGCCATAGCATTGACTTCTCACGACTATCAAATTACATATAAACCAGGAACTCAGATTGGTAGTGCTGATAGTCTGAGTCGATGGCCTCAGCCTGTACCGGATAAGCCAGAGCCACAAATGTCAGAGATTTTGTTAATGGCTGAAACACCTCAAGATTTTCCTTTTGACGCGGTACAGATAAAAGAAGAAACTAGAAAGGACAAGACATTAGCTCGTGTCATACACTATGTACAACGTGGGTGGCCAAACAAAGTTACAGATAATGACTTACGTACATATTGGCTACATCGGTCTGAATTATCGATACAAGAAGGTTGTTTGTTACTAGGATGTCGAGTTATAATACCAACGGCTATGCAAGCAGCGACACTACGTGTTTTACATTCCACTCACAATGGCATTGTACACACAAAAGCATTGGCAAGAAGCTACGTTTGGTGGCCTGAAATGAATACTGACATAGAAAAATTAATAAATGGTTGCACGCAATGCTTAGAGAATCGTCATATGCCACCTAAAACGACACATGAGTGGATAACACCATCAAGACCATGGTCACGAATTCATGCTGATTTTGCTGGACCATTCCAGAATAAAATTTTCTTGATAATTGTAGATGCTTATTCTCGTTGGCCGGAGGTGTTTATTGTCAACAATATGACCTCGGCAACCGTTATTCGTCATTTGCGAAATTTATTTTCTACACACGGTCTTTGCGAAATAATGGTATCAGATAATGGCACACCATTTGTATCGGCTGAAATGAAAGAGTTTTTAGAGTCGAACAAAATCAAACATGTGACTACGGCACCATATCATCCGGCCACAAATGGTCTCGCTGAACGCATGGTGCAAACTGTTAAAGATAAATTGCGAAAATTGGACGATTTACCATGGGACGTTAAGCTACCTAGAATGCTTTTGGGCTTAAGAGTCACACCATGTTCTGGAACTAACAAAACTCCTGCAGAATTGTTGATGAACAGACGTTTACGCACATTGTTAGATACTGTTCATCCAGATAATTTAAAAAATAGAAAACTGGAAGAGCAAGTGACTGCAAATGCTTCTAGGAAGCACAGAGAATCCACAGTGGGACAATCTGTCATGTACAGGAATTTTACTACTGGTCCACGTTGGATTCCAGGAAAAGTAATTGAAAAGAGCGGACCTTCTAGCTACACGATTGAAAATGATGAAGGTGCCACTGTCAACCGCCACATTGATCAGTTGGTCAAGATTAACACAGGCGTTGAGAGTACAAACTTGCATGAAAATGTGGGAGAGGAGGAAGCAGCACCACCACCTCAAGCTGGTGACAGTGAACAACCGACATTGGATAATTCCAGTCAAAATTATGATGATGTACTGGAAATACCTAGCCCTGAACATTGGGCAGAGATGCTAGGGATCCCTCAGAGTAAAGAGCCTAGTTCCACTGCAGGGAAGATTAAGAATAAATTTAATGTTCATGTTCGATCGCCTTA
This sequence comes from Keiferia lycopersicella, assembly GCA_029255805.1. Lineage (NCBI taxonomy): Eukaryota > Metazoa > Arthropoda > Insecta > Lepidoptera > Gelechiidae > Keiferia > Keiferia lycopersicella. Next base: position 2,656,883 of record JARACZ010000023.1, read on the forward strand.
TGACAGGCCAGTTTATAAGGAATAATAAAAATTGTCAAGTTGTTTTTATAATATCTTTATTATTAGATTCCTGACTATCTATGTACTAGGATTTAGTGGTTTTGGGTAGGTTTAGAAAACATGTTATGTTTGTATTTAATAAAATTAGATGTTATTCTATTATCATCACCAGATAGTTAGATAATTGTGCTAGGGATGTGATCATGTATAAATTATCAGCTTAAAAAGGGAGGTATGTTGTATATGGGTTGAGACACCTTGTTTACCTTATTGATAGAATAAGATATTTTATAAGGTGGGTACTTTGGTATTTATTTTTCATATGTCACCTCATGTACTGCTCCTTAGCACAATAAACGTGTGTCCTGAAATTAAGTAGTTTTCATGTGTTTCCACAACATAATAGTTATAGTCTGTTTTTTGTTATAGTTAGGGTTAAAAGACTATTGTTACCTATCTACCTCAATTTATAAAAATAAATAGTTTGTACTTTTTGATATATAAGATATTGCTAGTAATGCAATGCAATTTTTAGTCCATTTTGCGTTTTAACTAGGTATATTCAAAGACTGTTGTTCCAAAATAGTTTATAGGTTTGATAAAAAAAGTATTTTAAATTATGCTATTTTGTAGTCTTTTTTAATTTAATAAAGTGATTTCATTTCTAATTTCGTGTATTTAATTTGATTGATAAATAGAGATGTAACACACTGAGACCACGAACAATAAATGTGCGAAATCTAATACTTTTACTTCGGCTAAACTCAGCTATTTAGGCGTAACTCCGAATAATGTTTAAAGTAAAGCATTTGGTTTTGTGACAGAAAGGCTTAAATATAACATACACCCTTCATTTTTAGATAGTTTTCTTATAATTAAGAAGCTAAAAGGCTTAAGTCATACATACGCCCAGGGTAAAAAAACGTAATTTTTAACTGCATTTCCGAGCCCTACAGGCGTATAACAAAAATACGCCTTTATAACTCCAAAAAGCTTAGACCGTATGGGTGTAATTATGTTTTACGCCTTAAAGAAATTTGAATAATCCGAGCTATATGGGCGTAACTCTGTTTTACGTCATTATTTGCCTAGCAATTGTGAACCATAGTGGCTTAAAATCTGACCTTTTAAAAAAATCACTATATTTGAGTGATATACAATGCAGCAATTAAATCTGTAAGCCAATTAACCTGTTAACAGATATATTGCCCACAATTTGACCTAATACGGCTTCTCATAATCGTTCTATTTTCTTAATGGCACGGAAATTTAAACTTAATTTTTGCTCTCCTGAAAAGTGACGAATACCAACATACGCCCAGATAGCTCTATATAGAAGAAATGTTTTTGGATAATAGGTTTCCCAATATAAATTTCGTATTTTATTATTTACCCCGTCAACTTATTGTAGAACAAGATCATAATAAAATTATTATATGTGACCAGTTATGATTTTTTCAATCTGCCGTATCAGGCCGATGGTGAATTTTGTATGGACGTAAATATTTTTTGTTTTTGTCCCAAAGTGAAAGTTGTCCAGAACAATGCCCCAAACAACAAGTCCAATTTAATGCATTTTTTCCGAATCACGGTGTGTGTAGGGTGTAAGCGACGGTGTAACAAAAACTTTGCAGGCGTGATCAGACCATGAAACTGAACAACTTTTTCTACGGCGGCTATGTAGGGAAAGGAAAAAAACTTTTGGAGTTCCCATACAAATTCACTCAGTTGATCGAGAATTTTGTATGGAAGGTCGAAAAAAATTTCATGTTTACCAACATGGCTCCCATAGAAAAAGTTGTTTAGTTTCATGGTCTGAGTACGCCTGCAAAGTTTTCGTTACACCGTCTTTTACACCCTGTATATTATATCAACATGTATACACCTTGTTTATCGATTGACACACATCAGACTCACAAAAAAATCGATAACGTTAACAACATCAGGGTCGGGTTTTTTCAACTAAGTAAACTTGAATTTCAATTTGAATGGGAACTTTTCTATCTGTCTGTATCTGACAGATCTCGAGCTAGTTTATGATTTCATACCAGATGGCATTGCGTTCGGTTGGAATTTTGACATAATATTGTTATATGATTTATATTGATACTAGCGGCCTGCCCAAGCGGCTGCGCCCGCTGCAACTCATTTTCCTGTTGGAATAAGGTGTTTTCCCGGCAAGTATTATTCATAAAAACATTCCTCTTGAATCACTCTATCTATTAAAAAACTTGCACCAAAATCAATTGTGTAGTTTTAAAGATTTAAGCAAATATACGTACAGACAGACAGATGCGAAAAGTGACTTTGCTTTATACTATGTAGTGACTCAACTAGACAAAATAAATTTTCTTGGAAAGAAACTTTAAAAACTTTGGTACATGGCGGGGATCGAACTCGGGTCCCACGATTCTAAGACCAGTGTTCTAACCACTTGGCTGCCGATGTTCCAATTTTAAACCAATATCAACAGGATAAGCGTTTCTTACGACAATGGGGGATGGAATACGTCATTATCGAAATCCGAGCGCGCGAAATGCGCCATCTTGAGAAACCCCCAAATCGGGCCGCGGGACACAATGCGGCCACTTACAAAGCTTAGCGGAACACGCTGTATACAATACAGGGTGTTTGTAAAAAATATGGTAAGCATAGAAAACAATGTAGGTACAAAATTAGTTCTATATATATAATATATATAATATATATAATATATATAATATATATAATATATATAGAACTAATTTTGGACCAACATATTATGTTTTGAGATTTTCGCGGTTGTTCACAACACTTAAATTATTAGTATTTACGGGATTATCACCACGATTATGTTTATTTTTATTTTTATCTCGATATTTCGAAGCGGTTGCACGCTCCATGGTCACGAGTAGACTGTTTTAGATCGAACGGTTCGCAGTCGACGTATTAGAACGAGGGTAGACAGATATGTTTGCCCTTAGCAAGATGACAACATTCGCCAAAACAGTCTACTCGTGACCATGGAGCGTGCAACCGCTTCGAAATATCGAAGTAAAAATAAACATAATCGTGGTGATAATCCCGTAAATACTAATAATTCAAGTGTAGTTCTATATACTTTGTGGAACAAACAAAATTTGTGAAATAAGTAGGTAATACACAAACTATTTTAAAAACAGGCCATTCATTGTACGAAAAAGGTTTCTTTTTGATTTTAAAGGCCTAAATAAGTCGCAAATTTAATTTTGCAGTCCACAAGCTAGCACTAAGATAATAATAATATGTTATTAAAATGGCACGTTAAGCCGTAGGTCCCGGTTGCTGTCTATGATCACTTAGACGGCGGTCGTTACATAACCATGTCAGAATCCTGCTACATGTAGAAGGCGGATGAAAAATTTTGACACTAGGGTTCATCGGGTCGTTGCAAGACTCGGTGTCCCACACAAAAAGAGAAGATAGAATAAAATCAACATTTAAACATCCACCCAATTTAAAATACCAACTTTAACACCCTGTATCTGCAGATAACAGCGTATTGAGGTAAGAAGATCTGCGAAAGAAGTTGTTTGTCGCTCTGTAAGAGGATGTATTGAATTTCGCCATTTTAAAATATCCATTCTTATTCTATCCAGAGGCCATTCTTATCCTTGTCGAGGACAACGAGTTGATGAATGACCTAGTTGATCGTATTCTTGGATTAAGAGAGGCTAACAGGAGTAAATGGGCACAAATATTAGGTATGCATTTTCTCTGTCCTTTTCGTATGGGACACCGAGTCGTCCAACGACCCAATGAACCTTTAAAAGAAAATACTAGAGTCAGAATTTTGGTATGCTCTAAGTATCAGGGTCTAAGGAAAGGCTCCAACGATTTTCATATAGAGCAGTTTTAAATCTTCCAGATAGGTTTAATTTTTCAAAAAACGTCGCTAATCAATTATTATGTAAGTTGTTCTTAAATTTTAAACTGAAGAAATTCAAATATTTTTAAACTAACAACGCCATCTATTGAACTTGTGTAATCTGGTCTATACCGTAATACCCACAAACAAGTATTAGATATATTATATCACGCCTTTATCCTTCGCAGGGTAGGCAGAGCGTTAACGACCTTAAAAGTACTGTCGCAATCGCCACGTCTGATAAATATTGCCTTTTCAGTTGATTTGTGTATCACCGTAGTGACAGGTTGTCAGCCTGTCGCCTAAACGACAAGTGGAGTGATGGGAAATGACTGGCTCTGCTCAAATTAAGGGCATTCCTATCAGTGGGAGACTGTTGCCGCCGCCTGTACTCAAGCCGATAGCTTTTTGATGTAACCACACCCTTAACGTGTGGGATAAGTCACAGAAGTTCAGTAGGCGTGATGTCCCACACGAAAAAAGAAAAGCAGGCTACATTTTGGGTAATTTACTTACCTATTCTATTTTATGAGAAATAAATTATTATTTTATTATTATTTATAACCTTCCGATTTGATTTATCATTTATAGCCGTGTGCCGGCTTATAATAGCATCACCCCATTTCTTTCCCACGGGTGTCAAGGGACTCGCGGGATGTGTACGAGGGGAGGTCAAAAAGTTCGCGGAATGACAAGGAAGAAGGGTGAAATTAAACATGAAATTATTTTTCCTTTTCAATATATTCTCCCTTAACTCGAATAGATTTATGGGATCTATCAAATAACTTATTAATACCGTCTAAAAAAAATTGTTTATCTTGTGCGTCAAAATAAGCCGAAATCGCTGACTTAACCTCATCATCGTCGTTAAATTTTCTTCCACGCAGCTCTTTTTTCATCTTTGGAAATAAATAATAGTCGCTGGGGGCCAGGTCTGGACTGTAGGGTGGATGGCGCAGTAGTTCAAAACCACATCGGTGAATGGCAGCGGTCGCAACACGACTGGTGTGCACGGGCGCGTTGTCATGCAAAAGCAGCACTCCTTTGGTCAGTTTTCCTCTCCTTTTTTCTTTAATCGCTTCCTTCAATCGATCTAACAAGGAAGCGTAGTACTCTCCCGTTATGGAAAGGCCACGATCTTTATAATCCACCAGAAGAATGCCTTCAGAATCCCAAAATATTGTCGCCATGATCTTTCCGGCCGATTGAGACACCTTAAACTTCTTAGGAGGGGGAGTGCCCTTTTTCTGCCATTGCATTGACTCTTGCTTTGACTCAGGTTCATAATGATGAACCCAAGTTTCATCCCCAGTCACAATACGGGACATAATTTCTTCCTTTTGATCTCCACAGCGGTCCAAAAACTCGCGGCAACAGTCGACGCGCTCTCGCTTTTGAAACGGCGTGAGCATTCTCGGGACCCATCTTGCGCAGACTTTACTCATACCAAGATGTTGATGAAGGATATTCAAAATGGTAGTTTCTGATACACCAACTAATGCTGCAAGCTGTTTCTTCTTCAAACGGCCATCCTCCAATACAAGTTTCTCAACTTTATCGATGATTTCCGGCGTGGTGGCCTCGATCGGCCGCCCAGAACGGGGATCGTCTTCAATTGACTCCCTTCCTTGCTTGAAAAGATTATGCCACTTGTAAATCATAGTTTTTCCAGGAGCAGAGTCCCCGTAAACAGATAACATATCTTGAAAAACAGTTTGCGGCGTTTTTCCCTGTTTGGTGAGGAACTTTATGACGGCGCGATGTTCAATTTTTTCCATACTGCCAACTTTCTTCCCGATTCACTTGTTTAATCGTTGATAACTCAAAGACTAGTGACCCAATTAGGCTAAAACTTGGTATTTATAGTAATAATGAGTTACTCAATTAGCGAGTACCTGGACAAGCATCCCTACCCCCGCCAACCCCTCCATTCCGCGAACTTTTTGACCTCCCCTCGTAGTACAACTTTAAGTGACAAGCTATGGCAACCCGTCACTACAGTGTTACACAAATCATCTGAAAGTACTCTCCAATATCTGTCAGACGCGGGGACATCGACTGTGTTTTTACGGCCGTTAACGCTCTGCCTATCCCGCATGGGATAAGGGCGTGATATGTGTGTGAGTGTATGCATGTGTATGTATGTAGTGTGTGTTTACGTTCCTAGTGTAACACTATCTGTATTTTTTGGCAACAGAATAGGTAAATGTCTTTATATTTTACTTTTTTTTAAACGCGGTGCTTATGACTTGTACCATCTCAAATGAAGCGAGATCGATAAACTGGAGGGCGGGTGCTTTTATAATCTTCTACATTATTTTCCCGCGCAAAAATATTAAAGTAATATAGGCATAGCATTCGCTTAGATAGTGTCGCGACCAGCGTAACTTGACCTCAATGCCCTATACACGCAAGTACTGGCGCGTACTGACAGTTACGCTGGTCGTGACACTATGTGAGCGAATGAATCTTCTCCTTTGCTTAGATAGTGTCGCGACCAGCGTAACTTGGCCTCAATGCTCATACATACAAGTACGGCATGGCGCGTATTAATCTCTTTTCTCTTTTCGTGTGGGACACCGAGTCGTCCAACGACTCGATACCCTAGTGTCAGAATTTTTCAACCGCCTTCTACAAGTAGCAGGCTTCTGACATGGTTGTATAACGACCGCCGTCTAAGTGATCATAGACAGCAACCGGGACCTACGGCTTAACGTGTCATCCGAAACACGGAACCATCTTACTTACGGACGATCGGGTGGTTCAGATCGGGTGGTTCAGCCCGCAATGTCCTAACCAGACTGGGAATAAATTCTCAAAGTGATAGATATCAACTCTGTGAGTGACCCACCGAGAATCGAACCTGGGACCTTCTGCGTCAAAGGCAGTCACACTACCACTGCGCCACATCGGTCGTCAAAGTTACGCTGGTCGTGTCGTGACACTATGTAAGCAAATGAAGTATAAATACTTAGGAATAATTTCCCTTTTGCCATTGAATCTTTTAAGAACTATTCATGTGCATAGCGATTTTTGAGATGGAAATGTTTTACGTAGATTGTGTTTTATGTGATGCCGGCTTAGAATCGCATCACTCCATTTCTTTCCCAAGGGGATTGTAAATAAGGGACTCGAGAGTTTCATGTGTATTACGACTTTAGGGGACAGGCTGGCAATCTGTTACTGCCAAATATGGCCATACTCAACACGCTTGGCAGGTGGATTGGCGAGCGCAATACAAGATATTGTACATATTTACAAGGAACGCTACAGCACGTTCCATGAATTCATCCCTTAGTCGTCTTTTACAACATCAGTAGAAAATAGACTGATGCTATTTTGAGCCGGCATCGCTCAGCAGCCCTTTAGGTGGCTATTTTTGGAGCAGCCTGTATTCACAACTTCACCTATTAACGAAGTTTAATTAAATCATATCAAAGAACAATAACTCTGAATTCGCAATGAAATGACTTAGTTACTTAGTTAGTTTGCGTCCCGTTCACCAGGTGGCGCTAGCTGCCGGTTAAATCTTTGATTAACCGGGCGGTTAATAGTTAACCGGGCGGTTAATAGTTAAGCGGGTTATTCGCGAAACCTGGTGTTATGATGTGATATTGCTTAGCGTTATACATACATACATATATCACGCCTTTATCCCTTGCGGGGTAGGCAGAGCGTTAACGGCCGCAAGAATACGGTCGCTATCGCCACGTCTGACATTTTTGAGGATTGTTTTCCAAGGTTGTTTCAGAAAACATGCGTATTACTATAGTGACAGGTTGTCAGCCTGTCGTCTAAAAATTGTAATACACCAATACTCTCGAGTCCCTTAGTCGCCTCTTACGACACCCGCGGGAAGGATGTGGGGTGATGCTATTCTAAGCCGGCATCACACGGCAAAGCTTACACACGGCTTAGCGTTATACAGGGGGTTAATATTATACTAGAGTTAGTCGTATAGGGCAGAGATTTTCAAACTGTGGGGCACGTGGGCTCCACAGTTTTTTTTATTACTTTTAACTTTTTTTTTCTTTTAAGGGAGTATTTTTTTGAAGTCGTTATCCGATTCTGTGCACGAAAGTCTATGACAGCTGTTGTTTTCTATGGTATGAAATCGAAACCTACTCCAGCAGCTTTTCTGAAACATCAGAATTCGATAAATGCGAAAATCTGCTACTAAATTATACTTGTATTAGACGTTTTAATTTATTTATCGATTTTCGTCTATCCTAATTATTTAACATATACCCTCAAATATTAAAACATCGTGTAGTAGAAATTTAAATACATGTGGTTAGGCCAGTCCTTAAGGATATCTATGCCCGGAACTGAATGTCGACGTTTCAGAAATTGCCTCCCTGAACATTTGCAGAATGCCGTGTGATGCCGGCTTAGAATAGCATCACCCCACATCCTTCCCGCGGGTGTCGTAAGAGGCGACTAAGGGACTCGAGAGTATTGGTGTATCATAATTTTTAGGCGACAGGCTGACAACCTGTCACTGTGATACACGTTTTTCTGAAACAACCTTAGAAAACCATCCTCAAAAATGTCAGACGTGTCGATAGTGGTCGTATTCTTACGGCCCTACCCCGCAAGGGGTAAAGGCGTGATATATGTATGTATGTATGTAACATTTGCAGAAAGAACTAGGGCACAACCAGATGTAGTTGTTTGGTATGTACTTGGTTGAAACAGCTTGCCCAATCACGCTCTTGGGACAACACTGGGCTTAGAAGTTGGGTTGTTCTGGGTAGAACGGATCAGACAGAATCTACCCGGTAGGTGCCTTTGTGCCAGTACTGCTCAAAGCCACAAAAGTCCACTGCTGGACATGGACCTACTCCTATTGGAGATATTTTCCATACACACCAGCTCACCACACTTGGCAGGCGGATTGACAGGCGCAGTGCAAGTTATTGTAAATATTAACATGGGCACGCTGCTGACCATTCCCAGGATTCATGCCTTAGTCGCCTTTTACGACAGCCACGGGCAGAATTGGGGTAATGATTTCTAAACTGGCAACACACGAGTGCCCTGCCCACACTAGGGGCCCAAAATAATGTACAGTTTTAGCACAAAATATACCTAGTTCAGTGTGTTACAGCACACGGACATTATTGCAACCCTTGGGGGTCATCTACAAAATCATGAAAAAAATCAGCTTCTCCAATTTCTATATACGTACATTTTGCTTTTGGGTATAATGTAGGTACTATGTGTATGTAATGGCTTGAGTACAGGTATCTCAAGAAACATTTTTTTTTGTGTTTTTTAATAGAAACATAAACAATATACATACATACATACACAAATCACGCCTTTATCCCTAGAGGGGTAGGCAGAGCGTTAATGGTCGCAAAATTACGGTCGTTATCGCCACGTCTGACAAGTATTGAGGGCTTTTTTAGATGATTCGCGTATCACTGTAGTGACAGGTTGTCAGCCTGTCGCCTAAAATTGTGATACACATAAAACCCTCGAGTCCCTTAGTTGCCTTTTACAACACCCGCGGGTAGATATGGGGTGATGCTATTCTAAGCCGGCATCACACGGCAAACAATATAACTGGATTTTTACCGCCATACTGACTGGACTTTAATATGTTTGTGTTTGTTTTAAACTAGATAACTAACAGAGTTTAATTATTTTTAGATAACTACAAACCTCACATTGAATGGAGCTGTAGATAACGGTTATCTATATGAAAATGTTTATACAAAATCTACACTGGCCCCAATAATCACAAATTATGATAGTTAGAATGTAACAAAGTGACTTACATATTTTTATTTTAAATCGATTTCTTGAATAGGCAAAAGTTAAAATGTAACAAAGTGAATATATATAAATATAGTGTAAATGTATATATATATATTTATTACTTAAAATCGGTTTCTTGAATAGTTTCAAATTTTAAAAATGCATACTAATATAGTGCCGTGTGGTGCCGGTTTAGAACAGCATTATCCTAAATTAACTAACAGAGTTTAATTATTTTTAAATAACTACAAACCTCACATTGAATGGAGCTGTAGATAACGGTTATTTATATGAAAATGTTTATATAAAACGTACACTGGCCCCAATAATCACAAATTATGATAGTTAGAATGTAACAAAGTGACTTATATATTTTTATTTTAAATCGATTTCTTGAATAGGCAAAAGTTAAAATGTAACAAAGTGAATATATATAAATATAGTGTAAATGTATATATATATATTTATTACTTAAAATCGGTTTCTTGAATAGTTTCAAATTTTAAAAATGCATACTAATATAGTGCCGTGTGGTGCCGGTTTAGAACAGCATTATCCTAAATTAACTAACAGAGTTTAATTATTTTTATATAACTACAAACCTCACATTGAATGGAGCTGTAGATAAGGGTTATCTATATGAAAATGTTTATATAAAATGTACGCTGGCCCCAATAATCACAAATTTAGATAGTTAGAATGTAACAAAGTGACTTATATATTTTTACTTTAAATCGATTTCTTTAATAGACAAAAGTTAAAATGTAACAAGATCGATGACATCCTTTCAAGGGGTGAAACAGCTCATGAAACTGAACAACTTTCCCCATGGAACATAGATCGAAATATGTAAAAAAAATTTGGTCCACCCATACAAAATTACCGACTGATCATGTCAATTTGTATGGGAGGTCCAAATTTTTTTTACATATTTCGACCTATGTTCCATGGGGAAAGTTGTTCAGTTTCATGAGCTGGTTCACCCCTTGAAAGGATGTCATCGATCTGCCATACACCCTGGATATATATTTTACTTAAAATCGGTTTCTTGAATAGACTCAATTTCAAAAATGCGTACTAATGGTAGTGCCGTGTGGTGCCGGTTTAGAACAGCATCATCCTAAATTCCGTCTATGGGTGTCGTAAAAGGGACTATCGAATAGGCAGCAACGATCCATGATTATGAAATATCTTCCACTGCGCTCGCCATTCACCTGCCAAGCGTGGCGTGGAAAAGTACGAAAATTATATATTTTTTTTTAAACGGAACCGCCTTCAAAGATGTGAACCTGAATTTTTTGTCGGTCAATACGCCTAAAACCCTCTTCTAAGGCTGACCAACACTTTTCTGAAAATCACATGTAAATCGGTTCAGCCAAACTCGAGATAATAGCGGACAAACATACATTTTCATTGTGATACATACAGGTCAAACTGAAACTCCCTTTAAAAAAAATTGGTTAAAAACACGAGATGCTGAATTAGTTAGACAAAGGCAAGAAAATTATAAAACTCTTTGCTCTAAGAAATTACAACTATTTGCCAAACACAACATTCAAACCAAAAACATCACTCGAACCAATAACGTTCTCCCTAAAAAAATCGCTCCCACAAATCACCAAGGAGCCTCATCTATTGAATGTCCCGACCCGGCATTGAACCCGCATCCCGGCAATGGCGGGCATTGTTAGCCACCACGTGCACGGCAGCTGTACGCCCAGGAGTGTGTATTTTTGTTAAAATGTACTGTGTCCACGGTTTCGGAATTTTGTGGGATAACACGTAGTTCTAGATTTGTTTTTTGTTCCTTTTTTTATTTATTTAAAAACCTTACGAAACCTAAATGTGTACATAATTTGGTTCGTTGTTCTTGGTTGCCTGGTAGAGAATGCTACTTAGCATTAAGTCTGCCTTGTTGTACTGTGTCTGTTGTTTGTGTTTCTGTTGTATCTATTATGAACTTAGTGCAATAAATAATTTTGTTAATATAGCAGCAACAGAAATAGCAGCAAAAGTATATTAGTAGACGTCTCGTAGTGAGAAAGGAATCCCGGGAATTCAGTTCAATGTGTAAGAAAGAGTTTTTAGTTTTGTTTAGTTAGACCAATATTTTATTTACATTAAAAAAGAATTGCATTTGCATTGCGGATAACAAAACTATCTCCAAGTGTTCCCTAACATCCTTTTTTGGAGTGTTTTTAGTCGTTTTGTTTTTTATTCTTATAACTTGGTTTAAAGTTGATTGTATCCGTCTCCTAAGGGTTAATCATATAGGTTTAGTGGTCTTGTAATAAAAATTATACTCTTTCTGGCAAAAGCCCTAGTTATGGCTAAATATATAAAAAAGTATTGAACTTGACCGTGTTAAACGTACAGTTAAATGGACTTCCCTATGAATTCAAGACGCTTGTCTCAACAAACCCCAAGGTGTGGTCACCGTAGCCAGCCGTGCTTGTCAACGCCTGCCCTCGGATCGGCAGCTGTGAGTACCATTCCGGATGTATGTGAAAAACGCAGACTCCGTTCATGCGAGACCACGAGACCTTATGAGGCCGGCCATTAGCAATGTTTAGTACCGCTGACGTCAGAGTTCAATTTGAATTGCTTGGAAGGATTTGAAACTGTTAGATTTTAATTTTTTACACACGTCTTTATCCCTTGCGGGGTTGGCAGATCGTTACGCAGGTACGGTCGCTATCGCCACATCCGACAAATATTGAGGATCATTTCAGATGATTCGTGCGTGTCGTGACTCGTGTATTACTAATAGTGACAAGTTGTGAGCCTGTCGCCTAAAGTTGTAATACAAATAAAACCCTCGAGTCCCTTAGTCGCCATCCACGGGAAAGAAATGTGGTGATGCTATTCTAAGCCGTCAACACAAGGCTAGTTAATTAATTTTTGAAATAGTGCTAAAACCTAGCCTTTAGAACCCTTAGCTTGTTGACTAGGCTGTATGGCCTTGAAATCTTTTGCCTGGCATCTAAAGATATCGTAAAAACAACGCTTTTTTTTTTAAACTTGGGCCACCAGCCAGCCAGTCAGTTAGGTACCAAAAATGGATTGATTCAATAAATTCAGCGGATTTCCTCTTAGTATTAACACATTTAGTATTATTAATAAATAATGTAATTTTTCCCGCGTAAAACACGACGCAAATAGTTGGAAATGTTGTTGAGGTTGCGAATAATTTCGCTTGACAATTTTGACATTGTTTCGTGGAGAGAGGTCAACCCTTTATGTCAATGGGGCAGCTTTTGGACGAAGATTTTATCCTAAATCATTGTATAAACATGTCCCCATACCGTACCTTATTATTTTTAGGTATATTCGTACAGATAAAGAAACGATCCCGAATTGACAACATTATCGGTTGCCTCTCTATCAAAATATATGACACTAGCTTTTGCCCGCGACTTCGTTCGCGTGGACTTCAGGTTCGTCCCGTCTTCGTATAAGCTATAGCCTATGTGTTATTCTGATGTATAAGCTATATTGTGGTAAAGTTTCATTCAAATCCATTCAGTAGTTTTTACGTGAAAGAGTAACAAACATCCATACATCCATACTTACAAACTTTCGCCTTTATAATAGTAGTAGGATAGGATATGAGCGGGAACAATAATGTTGCCCTTTCGGGATTGTACATTCATACATATATCACGCCTTTATCCCTTGCGGGGTAGGCAGAGCGTTAACGGCCGTAAGAATACGGTCGCTATCGCCACGTCTGACATTTTTGAAGATTGTTTTCCAAGGTTGTTTCAGAAAACATGTGTATCACTATAGTGACAGGTTGTCAGCCTGTCGCCTAAAAAATGTAATACACCAATACCCTCAAGCAAGTCCCTTAGTCGCCTCTTACGACACCCGCGGGAAGGATGTGGGGTGATACTATTCTAAGCCGGCATCACACGGCTTGTTTCGGGATTGTTTCTATAAAAAATCAAGTTATATTTCTTAGTTTTATAAAATTAGCTATTATATTATTACCAATTTGATTGCGAAATCATTTTTTTTGTGTAAAGGAGTGGCAAAAAGACTGCTGTTGATTCTAAACATTTTCCAGCCGCAATTTTTTTTACCCTCGTCCAGTGCTGGGGTAAAATGTGGGTAAAATCAAACAAACTCAACAATCAAGAAGACCTCCCTTATCATGACATGACAGTTTGAATGACACTACCGGTTTTTTCAATACAAAAACTTCCGTTGGTTAGCACATTTAGGGCATGCGTCTGTCAGATATGCAAAGAAATTTCAAATTACCCATACTTTAAAAAAAATGTGCTACAATAGCGCTGCGTTGTGTTAAGTGTGCGAACAGCCCGAAAATAAAAACGGACGAGTTGCCGCACGAGTAATGCAAAATCTTGCGTTGTTTAACAGACGCATCTGTCTCTATTACACTTATTATGGTAGATTCAATATAACCTATCTCTTTTGCACCAACGGACGTCAGATGTGGGATTCGCCATAGTTCACAATAGGTATAACTAGGTATGTATTGTAGGTAGTTCAAAAGGGGCGTGATTGCTATAAATGAAAGAATGACGCATCTGTCGGTTGCTAGGGGAAAGAGGTTATGTTAGTTTGAGGTTTAATTTGAATTTGCTAGATGAATGGGTCATTAATAAAATACAAAAGTAGTACGTTTAAAACTATTGTGTATAAATACTACGAGCTCAATTTATAGAATTTCGAAATATTCAAAGTTTAAATTAATAAACAGAAAAATAATATAAAAGTAAGTGTTTTGAAGCAAGCCAAACTAGAAAGACATGACGTCATCTCTTCGTATTTTCCTACAAAATATCGTTTTAAAAAGTAGCTCATTTGACCTGCCAGTCATCATACCCATTACATTAAATACATTTATATACACTCATTGATACGAATTCAGGGTTCATCGGGTCATGAGTTGACTTAGTTTTGGATATCACAAAAAGATAAATAAATTTGTATCATAAAACTTTACTATACTCTGCTGTTCTGATAGTTCATCGATATTGTACTTTTAATTTTACGACACCCACGGGTAGTAATGGAGTACCTAATGATAAAACTGCAAATGCTAGCAAAAAATCTTTCAAACTGTTTCAACACACACGCCCGAAATCTGGCTAACCCATTTTACATGCTACATAAAATTTATGGAGTCAATATTTGTGTTTTCCCTCCAAAAACTGTTTATCTTGCAGTTTTAGTAAAAAACTTCGTTATATTTTAAAAACAATCGATAGGTATGGCGCAAGTAAATTAAACTAAGTTAGTAGGTATTGTAACTTGACAAAGTTACTAATTAATATGAATTTTGAACTCACCACAAACCAGGAAAACTTACAGAAACGGCAACACTGAAAAACACTGTAACAACGTCATTTTCCAAAAATAGTTCTTTTTGTGCACTCACTTTTGTCCTTATGTTTGATTTATTTACGATTTTTCGAAAAATTAAAATTTCTTGAATGGTTCACCAAAATGATCTGTTTCGGTGTAAAACTTTCCACAGACAAAAAACTAAATAAATATGCTACTATTTCCTGAAAAGTTGCCACAAAAGGATAATTAAAATCAAAAACAGCGTTAAAAATACTAGTAAATATAAAAAATCTAGTTTCAAAGTTTCGTGGCACGAATAAATTAGTGCGTGTGCTTCTATCTTCGGGCAAATTCAGACTGAAGTCGGCCATTTTGTATGAAGTGCTCAATGAGTGACAGAAATAGTTTGAAGGGTGGAATGTGCGTTCGCGCGGGCAGCCGCTGCAGCGCTGGACTTTTAAATTTATTGTTGAACGCAAGGCTGCAAGAATTCTGGGGTTGCCTTAATGTGCTTGTAGATTTTTTTTGCTACTTTTAAGTAGATACATAAGTAAAGTGTATAGCAGACAGAACAGGAAAAGTTGTCTTTCTTGTGGGAGAATCATTTTCTTGACAAAACTCTCTTTCAATAAACAAAGATAAAAGTATAATTTTACTTCTAAAGTATAATTTTTACTAAGTATTAATTCAGAATTATTGTTAAATTGTATTCGAATTTGTTAATTTTGTATAGGCAACAGGGCGCCATTTTTTTTCGGGTTATGGAATGGCATGTAAATGGCATTGTCTAGTCTAGTCAAAGTCATCGTCTAAAATAAAGGAAAAATCGGTGTTATGTAGGTACATCAAAAAAATCATGTTCCTATGTTAGACAACGTCATATCGTATGGATAATTAATTTGAACACAATCAACCTAGCAAATCTAACTTTTTTTATAAATTAATTCGTAAATTAAATCTTTTGTTTCGACTTCAAGCGCTAGAACCGCTCGATTCGCTAGAAGTTCGCTAGTTATCGTACAATGTTCCGCGCCCAGCCCGCCAATAGAAAACGAGTATTCAAACGCATGCTTCGATTCGACATAATTCGGCGACTTATTGGCCAGTGGTGCTCAAATGTGTGGAATTCTTCATTTAAATATTTGAATTCGTTTTCCTTAGTGAATTCCATTTTTGTTCTCATTTCAATTTTCCTTTTACTACGTTATACCTACAGTGATGTTATTTTTAAAATTATTATTAAAATAATGTCAAACTTTGTGATTTGCTTACGTTAAGTAATTAATTGCTAGGTTTTTTTTCATTATAAGAGTAATGTTTTGACTACTACCTATGATTTCAAAACCAAAGTTGGTAGGTACAAAAATTTAATAATTTACCTACTTATTTTCAACCATTTTTTTTTCTGAACTAAACCTTTTCTCTCTTGCTTTTATGCTGATGAAAAAAATCATGTTAGTAAATATAAAAAGAAATTAAGAAATTAATTTTAAAAAAATCACGGGTAAATGAGTGGATGCGGTCAACGGTTCCTCTAGTCTGGCTGTTGCTAAAATAAACAAAAGTCACAAATCCACCCCACCATAGTTTAAACATTAAAAACACGCCTAACACGAAAACACACAAACACAACACACGCCATTTCGTCTTATTAGTGTCGCAACACATTTGCGGGAGACAAAGCGAGCGCTAAAAGATCATGCGCGTTGTCTGCGGATGTAGGTCGGGTGGGGGCACAGGGTGAGCGTAAGCGATTATTATTGTGGGCGTGTGTCTTTAAAAAAAAAAGATTTGTATTTTCATGTCTTTGTCTGTCTGTCGTGGACACCACTAGCTCCTATAAGATGCAGCATAATTTATGCGGTTTTTTTATTAGATAAGCAATTTCTAGGGAAAGGTTGTGTTGTATTGTATATAATTCATGCTGGGAAACTATACAACTCGCTAACCTGCCTGCGCGTGTCGAGTAGATGTAGTTAAAATTAGATCGGATGATAATTATAAAAGTTAATTTTATTTAGTCAACTATTAAAATGTTGTGGGTGTTTACAGGCATAAAATCAAAGCTATAAAGTCCACTACGTTATTAAATTCGATACAAACTCTGCGTTATTAAATTTGATACAGGCATTAACACGGACATGTGACATTGTCAGATACAGATCATAAATATACATAATTAATTAATTATCTTATAAAAACTTCGGTAAAAAAAATAAACTAACTTAAACAAGGAAAAAGTCTCCAAGGCGCCCCCATGAGACATGGTTGGTACCTACCCAAAACACTGGGCGCGTTTCCCCTTTGAATGGCCAAATAATGATCACTGCAAACGCTTCTGTATAATACCCGCTCCCGCCATCCCAATGCTTTCAGGCTAAGCACAGTGATTCGGCCCAAGAGCGTAATTACGAACCGTGGCAACAGCGTATTTGCATTACACGTTGAAACCCGCGCGTTTTGCATCAAAGTCATGAAAAAAATTTGTGAAATGATACAGGGGACAGTTGTCAAAGTTTTATACTTTCTTTTATAAATACCCTGGAAAATTCACACAGCGCCATCTAGCCCCAAACTAAGCAAAGCTTGTACTATGGGAACTAGATAGCTGATACTAATACATATACTTTTTTTTTGGAAATTAATACATATTATAAATAGAAAACACCCAGACTCAACACAAATATTTGCAAATTGACTTAACAAATATTTGTGTCCGGTGGGGATCGAATCCACGACCCTCGGCGTAGAAGGCAGGCATACTATCCGCTACGCCATCGGGACAGTCATTCTCGAGTCCACAACCATCAACAGACATGAAAATTTCCCGATCTTGAAGACTTCATTGATACAAAGCTGCCAGAAGCCAAAGTCTATCGAGTTGTTGGTCAACTAGGCGTCTGACTTTAACATTTAAAAAACACACACACACACACACACACACACACACACACACACACACACACACACAAATCGCGCCTATATCCCTGGCGGGGTAAACAGAGCGTTGCGGGCAATAAAATTATGGTTGTTATCTTTGAGTGTTGTTTCAGATAAGTCGTTTATCACTATAGTGGCAGGTTTTCAGCCTGTCGCCTAAAATTCCAATATACGTGAACCCTTCGAGTCCCTTAGTCGGCTTCTACGAGACCCACGGGAAAGAAATGGGGTGATGCTGATGCTACTCTAAGCCGGCATCAAACGGCAATTTTAAAAAAATCAAGTACATTGAGATCGTAACGTTGTAACATAGAATGTTCTTGTATCTAATGGGTCTCTGATATCCAGAAACAAGACTTTTTATATCTAGAATGTTCTCGTAAACATCATTTATTTCGAGGACAATTTTGTAATTATTTCTGCCCTTTCGTATTGCAAAAAGTTTTGATACAAAACACAGAAACGGTACAAATCAGAGCCGGAACCATTTAGCCGCAAACCCAACAGTGAAAACTTTTCCCTCCCAAGGGAGTAAAAAAAAGGAATCTATCGCAATAGAAACAGTTAAGTGTTTTTCACTGTCGGTTGTAACTTTGGGAAAGAGTTGTGGAAGAATCCTGTTTTTCGTTTTCTGCGCGCTATGGGGTTTAGATTTCTAAATTGGGGTAGTAATTGTTTCTTTCACTATTGTATTGTTTCTTTGACTGTCCCGATGGCGTAGCTGATAGTATGCCTGCCCTCTACGCCGAGGGTCGTGGGTTCGATCCCCACCGGACACAAATATTTGTTTAGTCAATTTCTTAATATTTGTGTTGAGTCTGGGTGTTTTCTATGTTTAATATGTATTTATTTACAAAAAAGAAGTATATAATTATGTATTAGTATCAGCTATCTAGTTCCCATAGTACAAGCTTTGCTTAGTTTGGGGCTAGATGGCGCTGTGTGAATAGTCCAGGATATTTATTTTTATTTTTATTTATTTGTATTTATGTTGTATCAGTCAATAGATAGCTAGTAAATCAGAGTATTTAATAACTAGAAATGCAGATTGTTAGCAACTGGCTGGAACCTATATCCTTTTTGATGTAAGTTTTTTTTACCTCATGTTGTCATTGTAAAAAGTCATTCATTACATCACTGCCTCTCCAAAAGACGTGGTTCTATTTTTACAGTCCAGCGTATTTTTTACACTGATATATGCATGAATTTTTTAAAGTACTACTAGTACTAGGTAGTAGTACTAGGTTTTCAAAATCAGAATAAAGTTGACCGAGAAAACTCCATTAAAAACATCGAATCGTTCAATGATTTGAAAAATCACAGCAGTAATATTGCTTTATAAACTGTATTTAAACAGAATCCCACCATCGGATAACGACGTTATTACAAATCCCACCATCGAATAACGACGTTATTACAAAAGTTTCGTTTCACAGAAAATTCCCGGCGTGTTTCACAGAAAATCTTTGAAATACGCGACTCTAACAAAGAGCGACATATTTTTGCAGTTTAGGAATTATTCCGTTTATGGCAAACATGGGTTTTGAAGTTTCTTTGTCGCGTTATGTCAACGGAGATTTTGAAATTTTGCTTTTGTTATTTGTCAAAACTGAAATATGAAATTGAGAATCTGCAGTCAAATCTAATTTTTCAAGAGTTTTATGAAAATCAGAATTAACACCCTTCACCCTGGAAAAAAACATTTTTACAAATAGCATACATATGCATCACATTAGGACATGTAAAACAATCGGTTCATAATTTTGTGTGAAGCCTAAGAAATAACTTATTGTAATTATTATGTTGTTGTGAATTCGATAATCCTACTAATATAATAAATGCGAGGGTTTGTAAGGTTGTTTGTTACTCCTTCACGCAAAAACTGCAGAACCGATTTTCATGAAAATTGGTACACAGATAGAAGGTAACCTGGATTAACATTTTAAGATAGTTTTCATCATGAAAAAGTTTTCCTGCGGGATGCTACGGGATCAAAACCAACTTCCACGCGGGCAGAGCCACGAGCGGAGCCGCGGGCGCCTACTAGTTTTCTCAATAAAAACAAAATCTTAATTACTATTCAACTAGCATACTATTACTAAGGACTGATAGGTTTTCGAAACCATGTAGTCTATGCCATAAGCCACCTTACACACTAAAGCCTGTACCTAGTTATACAAAATTTAAGGGAATCTGCAATATCACCGGTTAGGGAATTTCATTAGGGACCGCCTCGAACAAGCTTACGTTAGCGTTACGTTAATCTTAGCTTACGGACACGGTGTATATTAAAAATTCAGAGTTTCACTAGAAAATATGACAGCAGTTTATCGCTTAATAATGAGTAATTTATGTGGTCGGGTAATTTTTAAAAGCGGGGATTTATTTTTTATCTTTCTAGTACGATTGTTGGGAAAAACAAAAAAAGGGGCTTAAATCATTACATAGTATAAAGCAAAGTCACTTTTCGCGTCTGCCACTTTTCGCGCTTTTATACTTAAATTTTTAAAACGGATTTCTAATTATTAAAAAAATAGATAGAATGATTCAAGAGCAAGGTTTATATGCATAACATTTGCCAAGTAAACAACTGATTCCCACGGGAAAATGAGTTACAGTGGGCGCAGCCGCTGGGCGGACCGCTAGTTGATAATAATAAAACAATGAAACTTGGACGAAATAACCACTGGACGCGAAACGTATCGAATTTGTTTGAAAACTCATTCAACCAATATTGGGGGGGAGGGAGGAAAAAACAAATATTATTCTTCCAAATTGAAATGTACACGTATTACATCATCATCTCTTTACTTCTGACAGTTTTGATTTTTTCCGGTTTATGAAGTAAGTCAAAGACAGTGCTGTACCATAGTCGATAATCGACAACGAATGAATGATTGAATGAAGTTTTTGATCAACTTATTCCTAAAAAAACATATAACAGGTAAGAACATGTAAAACATTAAGTGTAAAAAAAAATGGACCTTTAATACTGTGATGTCAGTTTAAAATTGAAACAATTTCATGCCGGATAAAATAGTACGTTATGACAATAGACAAAAATGGATCAATTTCTGGTCGAGTAATATTGGAAGGATGAGACGAAGTCAAGGCCTTCCCAAGTTTCTTTCTTTCTTCGTGTGGTTCACCGAGTCGTCCAACGACCCAATGAACCTTAGTGTCAGAATTTTTCAACCGCCTTTTACAAGTAGCAGGCAGGTTTTAGGAGTACATACTCCTACAATAACTGAAATGAAATGAGAATGGAATTTATATCAACCATTTTTTTATGACAATACTCACTTTGACGATATGCTTTTTTTAATAATTTTTTTCTAAAGTGCGTAAGTTATTTTTAAACTAAAACGGTGATGTGGTTTTAGAGGGCTAAAAATGCGTTCAGTTTCATGGGCTGATTCATCCCTTAAAATATTTGCAACTAATTTTCTTACACCTTTTTTAAATAAGTAGTGATACAAGCTGCATTACGCAGGCCGATGTGCTCTGCCCTTTTATCTGGAGCGCCGTATGCGCGACGTTGCCAGATGGGCCATTGCGCGCGCGGCGCGGCGCGGGGATGATGCGATGTTGCCGTTCTTATGTTAGCAAACAAGTTTAATTTCGCCGCCGGCCGGCTCTGAGAGTTTTCGCGGTTTTTCGTACTAATAAATATTAATAAATAATTTGTGCGTGATATTTATTGTTTAAAATGGAACGATACACTGTATCTAGTGTTCTGTTTCTGTAGAATGTGAAAAGACTTTTGAAATGCGCCTGGAAAGTGGCCACCACGTCACAAAATTGCACTTACTCAAAAATGTAGTGCGTAAACAAATACATTTACGCGTGTTTTTAAATATTTCAAACAATTTTCTTCGTCTAGTGTTTGGATCTGTCGCCAGCAGTAGGATAGGTACATAAGGCGCTTGATTCTGCGTATCAGAAATTTAAGCGAGAGAACGCGTCGATGATGGTAAGCTATATTTTTTATTTATTATGAACACCCATAAGAAAGCGAAATGTGTACCTACCTACATACTTGCAACACAGTTATAACGTGAGGTTTCAATGAAATAAGGCAAAATCTATCGACGAGGTTATAGCAAATGGTTTGTTTACATTTTAGGTCACTTTTAAATAAAATTGACTTTACCATTATTTTTATCGATATCCTTCATCAAAAGTTGAATAGCACTAGACTGAATGTAATTGTTGAACGAATGAAAAAATGACTGATAATAACCGACTAATTAGAGTACGATCAAATATTGGTTGAAATCTTCTATAAAATATGACCTTTTTTATTGTGTCGTATTATACGATCCAGTCTTGCATATTTTATTAATTTTCTACGTAAATAACACAAAATACAGGACAAAAATATACTTACGAGTGAAAAGAAATATTGCTTGTACGATGGCTATAGTTTTTACAAAGCAATACAGCACATTTCACCATTTTTAAAGCGATGTTTTCTCTCGTAGAACTGAAGCGACACTGACGGTTGCGGTTAGATAACTTTGGCAAAATTTCAGGGTTTGTGGCTAGAGGGGTAAAGGGTGAAATGACATCGTTTCGCGTCCAGTGGTTATTTCGTCCAAGCAATGAAAGGAATATATAATGTTGAAATTTGTTACAAATAGCTCTAACTAACTTAAAGAAGTTCTATTTAAAAACTTAAATGATGTAGCGAGCTCGAACACATTCACTTCTCGCATAAACCTATTTAGGTCTTAGATAAGCGTCTTACTGCTAAAAATTGTTTTTCTTTTTTGTATTGAACAATTAAGGTAAAAAAAAACTAGCTGACGTAACTTTAACTCACAAATTCGGTTCAACAAAATAACGAATTTAGGTTAGCAAATTAGGTTAAACTCTGTATCCAACCTGTTTATCCTTTTAACCTCATTTACTGCACTCATAATATATCACATAACTATGAATGTTGTTATACATAAACCCCATATATATCCCATAAGGGGTCTTACGAGCTTAGCCTAGCAAAATAGCCTCATAAGTTCGTAACATAATGCAAGCAAACCCGCGTTATAATTAGCATGCTCCTGTTATGAACAGTCAAGACAAAGTAATATTCTCCATATTAATATATACAGCATTCTTGCGTTTATATATTCTTCGTTTCATTATATATTTTGGGGAAAAATGACGACTGTTAATTAACGCTTAATTAATTAATTGCGTTTCCCTAATTTGATTAAGAATGTTTTGTGATATAATTTGACGAAGCCTGAGCGAGATTTTTTAAGGATCATCATAATTTTTCGTAAATTTGTAAGAAAGTTAATATTCGTAGGATATTTTTTTATATTTTAATAGAGTGTACCAACATTTTCGGCCATGAAAGAACTGAGTGATGATAAGTGATATATAATAAATGCAGAATAACTTTTTTTAAAAGAGAACCTCCATTTTTATAGTCAGTGAATATGTCTAAAATCTTCTCCTAAAGTCTAAAGTCTGACAAATATTTTTCTGATAACCGCATCTAAATCGGTTCATCTAAACACGAGAAAATCGTCATCATGTATGATGGTCAAACTGAGAACCTCTTTTTTAGGAATAGGAACATTTGAGTTATTGAATAGAATAAAATATAATAGAATAAAATTTATTTTCATAAGATTTTGGGTAAGTACATTACAGCTATTATTACATTTTATTAGTTCAAAATCTACCATATAAAGGCGTGCAAACATTGATAAGTCACAATTAAAATTTTTCAAAGTTAAATATAACATTTTATAAAATTAAAAGTTTGAGAATTGTAACATTACGAAACTGTTTATATATTTTTACTATCTCTAACCTAATGTCAGTGTCGTTATTATATTATGAGTACCTATTTATGAGTTTGTATGAATTATGATAACGATAGCCTCGTTAGGAACTGAGATAAAACTGTACAATTGAATGAACTGATAAACTACTCTAGTTTTAAAACAAAACTAGAAGCGAAATTATTTATTTTAGTTTTATTGTGTGTGGTATCTAACGCTCTGTCTACACCGCTAGGGATAAAGGCGTGATATATGTATGTATGTATGCTTAACAAAAACACGAAGTATAAGAACAAAGTGTCGTTTAATTTCCCAATTTTAAGGGTACGGAAATGACAGATAGCGGCCGAGTGTAACGGAAACTGACCGACAGGCCTTAAAACAATATTAGTACCTGTAAAGTGTAAGTCGTGATGCTGGCTTAGAATAGCATCTGCCCATATCCTTCCCGAGGGTGTCGTATGAGGTGACCAAGGGACTCGAGGGTTCCATGTCTATTACAATTTTAGGCCACTGGCTGTCACTATAGTGCACACCAATTTTTTGACGAGATTTGTCAGACGTGGCGATGGTGACTGTATCGTTGTCGCTCTGTCAACGTATGCATGTAAAAGTGTAAAAAAAAACTGAAATTTTTTATATTGGTAAACCAGCACAAAAATTTCTTCAAGAAATAAATATTATTATGAGTCTTATTTTGGTATTCCTTGCTTTATGTTTCCCTTTTTTTAAAAATTATGTTAGGTTCATTCTCTCTTCGGGCATTTTTTTTCAATTGAGCCTTTGTTTCTTTGGTATTTTTTCCTAAAAAGACTTTATATAAATATAATTCTGTATTATTTATTTAGAAATTGCAGATTAAAATAGCTAAAACATTTGAATTTAGAACAGTAAAGAATAAAACGGTACAGTATCCGACGGAGCGGATAATCCGCTCTCAACGAGAACAACCCCGGTAGGGTGACGTGAAGTTCGATTTCGGTAAATACCGGGATAATTCATAATTCGTTTATTTATGCGATAGAGTCCTGATCAGCGATTTTCACCAACTGGTATCACTGTGAGACCAAAACGTTTTTACCGAAGTAAACCTAGAAAGTTATTTTACGTTACCAGGGCCCTAAGTCTGCTAAATGAAAATCGTTTCAGTTGAATGTCGATTAGATCTCAATTGGATGATTTTGGTACTTTCGTAGTCTGCTAACAGTTTGAAGTACAGAAAAATCACAATGGCAATCACTGTTTCCAAGAATGACAGTTGAGTACAATAGGCATTACAATGATAAAAAATAGCAGACTTGGGGCCCTGAAAACTAAAGATCATACTATTTGATTTTTATGATAATAAAAATATTAACTTACCTTCGTAAAACTCCTTTTTCAAACATGTAGTCTAGGTACCTGTAAAAGACGAACACAAAATTATAAGTACATCTTATTTTTTTATTAGATTATTTTGCGTCTTTTTCCCTATGTCCTACAAATGTCAGACAGAATGGTCACCGCATTGCGGTCAAATCTGGTAATAACCGCTCTGAACCGGATAGGAGCGGATCTCAACGGCCTTTGATGTCAGTATATTTTCACTGTTCCAAACTTAAAGCACCCTTGATAAGGACATTGCGGTTGGCTTTGTGTTTTAGCGTTTGTATTGTATTGTTGGCTTGTATTTTTTGCTACCGAGTGTACCT
Source organism: Keiferia lycopersicella (assembly GCA_029255805.1). NCBI lineage: Eukaryota > Metazoa > Arthropoda > Insecta > Lepidoptera > Gelechiidae > Keiferia > Keiferia lycopersicella. The sequence continues at coordinate 2,682,283 of JARACZ010000023.1, forward strand.
AACCTTAGTATACAGGGTCCTAGATAAAATAACACTTACAAGGCTCTTACTATATTTTGTATTTTAAGGACCAGCGACTAAAAGAAAGTGGATCACCCTGAAAATCAGCAGAAATGCTGAGTGGTTTATCCATTTTATCAACTATTTAATGATATTTGTTTTATGCTCTTTGTTTTGGATATTTTTAGTTGACCATTAAAGATCTTTTATTATTATTTTATACTAGGTTATTACAAAGTGCTGCTTCCTTTTGATTGGCTTATCAACCCATTCACTAAACCAACGTTCCTGTATCCTAAATTATATTTAAGTATTTTTTTTACATTAAAGTCAGAATTAAATACCAAATTTTACTTTTTTTTTGCTTTATAAGTATATGGAATTACTTTACAGATGACACAATATGTCAAAGCATCCTAGTTGGTTGTCTGACTATCAATAAATACACTTAAATGCTTTGTTTGCATATTTTTTTTCCGTCATGAAATTGATGTCAACAAAAAATGCTGACGAGAGAATAAAAAATCCTTGACAAAGCAGAGTACAGCAAAAAAGAGATTTTTTTACAAAGCAGATTACAGCGACTGATCCAGATTTCAGCAGTGAAGAAATTGTGGAATTTTAAAATATAATCTTCGTTAATGCCATTTCATGCTAAGTAGGTGAATTAAAATGGTAGAAAGTAGGAAAAAAGATCATTCAGACAATATGACAAACTGTCTGTACTATAGGTACATATTAAGTAAATATAAGGTTATTTGTACAACAAATAATATTTAAATATAAATAATATTTATAACTAGAGTTCGTTTGTTAGGTCGGTCGTTGTCTCGATGGTCCATAACAACAACAACACAAATCACGCCTTTATCCCTTGCGGGGTAGCCAGAGCGTCAACGATCGTAAAATAGCGGTCGTTATCGCCACTTCTGACAAGTATTGAAGGCCCTTTGAGATGATACGTGTATCATTGTAGTGACAGGTTGTCAGCCTGTCGCCTAAAATTGCAATACGATGAAACCCTCGAAAACATAAACATAAACTTGGTGAAAAGTAGAAATTTAAAAGTGTTAACTTTATTAAGGCAGGCTGTAAAAGAACAAAATCTAAATAAAAAGCCTATGAACCCACCATCAATAAAATCCAGTTATATCTCGTTTCGAACCACTCAAAACTAGTTAGCCACCTCAAGTGCCGGAAGGGTTGAAAATTGATTTGTAAAAAATATTTTTCACAAATTTGTCGCCAATTAAGAGTTTCCCCTCACAAGCCCAGTAATTATTCGTTCTTGAGTTTCAGATTTCAATAGAAAAGTTCGCGGTTTCGAGTAGTCAACGGATTTAGAGTTTTGAAAAGTTTCCGTTTACAAAATCACGAGTTGCCGAGATTTTTGGTCCACTTTTTTCTTGTCGTCTATGGCAGGCAGGCAGCGCAATAAATTAAAATGCAAAAAAAACAAAAAACAGCGCAATAAACTAAAAAAATGCGTATATTTTTGTAGATTTTCTAAGATTAAAAATCTAACCTACCTATTAAAAAGTTTGAGAATCATTGGTGTTGGTTGAATTAATAATATGTGATTTCTATAAAATAATGGTTTGTAGAACGTAGCCAATAATTTCGCTTGGCTCCCCACAGCCCGGCTAGCTCAGTCGGTAGAGCATGAGACTCTTAATCTCAGGGTCGTGGGTTCGAGCCCCACGTTGGGCGAAATCTTTTGGATATGTTTTCCATCGATATATCAATTTCTTTTGACTTTTTTCTGGCTACAGATAAAATCTTAGTAGAAATAGTTGAAGTTAAAATAAATAAATAAAAAAATACTAAGGAAATAGGATAGGTACAGCTGCAGTACTTAGTTCTTAGTATTTAGTTCGCAACGGTTCACTGGGTCGCTCGACAACTCATTGTCCCACACGAATCTACTTAGTTCGCAACTTTTGTCCTTTTCAATTGGCCATGTGATGCCGGCTTAGAATAGCATCACCACATTTATTTCCCGCGGCCGCCTAAAAAGAGACTTGGCGGTTTCATGTGTCGTTAGGTTATGTACCTATTGCCATTTTAAGCGAGAGAATGACAGCCTGTCACCATTGAGCATCACAAACCCACGAACTACAACATTTTCTGAAACGGCCTTTAGGCTTGGCGAAGACGACCCGTTGAGCCTATGCTTATCCTGTTAGGGATAGACGCGTGATGTGACGGTATGAGGTATGAGTATGACGTATAATGTGCGTGTCACTCCTCACCACAGAATAATAACACCCACTCATGCAACCTACAAATATTTAAATAGAACGTATAGTGCTATTTCGCCGCATTGATCATCGGGGGCGTAGCTCAGATGGTAGAGCGCTCGCTTAGCATGCGAGAGGTACCGGGATCGATACCCGGCGCCTCCAATTAAGATTTTTGCTTTTTAATAATGTGGCATATTTTTTATTAAGGATTTTCATGAAAAGAAAAAGTCCGAAAATTCAAAATGTTCATTAAATGTTCATAAAAACACCCTATAATGCCGTACCCTTGTGCCGTTGTGGTTTTAGTTCGGCTACTCGAATATAGATGACACTACTTTACGAGAGACATTATTATCCCACTGAAACGACGACGTTCGCCACACACTGCATTTACGCTTCCATATTATGATAGGTCATTCGACATTTTTAAGATTTAGGTCATTATGCGTCTGAAGAGAACTGTCTTTTTACTGATTTTGATCCAGCTGTGTTAAAAACCATGTTTCTATGAGCTGGTTTACCCCTTGAAACTCTTTTCCGTATTTTTTTCATCCAATACTTTTCACGGTAGATTACTCTCACAGAATCACGCAGAATTTAGATTGACAACTGATATCGGTCTATGGCAGCAAATCTGACACTTGATATTCGGAAATGTCATTATTGACAGCTGCAAGTTTTTGTTACTGTGAATGCGATAAAATTGACGATGGTGTGAGTGAAGGTAGGTTTTTAAGTTTAGGATTTATGATTTAATTCATTCATACCGTGTGGGACATCAAATCGGCGAACGACCCGATAAATTGATTGCCTCACCCATATTTTATTTAGCTTGTAGTTTGGAAGACCCCTAATTTTGACAGAAAGTGACAAGTTGACAGAACATTCATAGTTTTCGGCGATTTTTTTTGTATACTCGTTAATTCCAAAATGATGGAGTAATATTTTCGGTATGTGAATTAATTAGTAGCTACATTACGGCATTAGCCAAAAATAGTCCATTTTCTTGAGCTCCATTTTTGAAACGGTCGTTTTGGGTTCCGTGCACGAAAGGCCAAAACGATTGGCCTAACCACACGTTTTTAAATTTTTGCTACTCGATGTTCTTATAGCCAAGGGTATGTGTGAGTTTTTGAGGGTATGTGGGAATCGATAAATAAAGTATAACGTGAGATACAAGCATAATAGGTTAATATAACATTTTTTTTCGTATGGGACACCAAGTCGTCCAACGACCCGATGAACCCTAGTGTCAGAATTTTTCAACCGCCTTCTACGAGTAGCAGGCTTCTGACATGGTTGTGTAACGACCGCCGTCTAAGTGATCATAGACAGCAACCGGGACCTACGGCTTAACGTGCCATCCGAAACACGGAACCATCTTACTTACGGACAATCGGATGGTTCAGCCCGCAATGTCCTAACCAGACTGGGAACAAATTTACAAAGTGATAAATATCAACTTTGTGAGTGACCCACCGAGAATCGAACCCGGAACCTTCGGCGTCTAAGGCAGTCGCACTACCACTGCGAAACATCGGTCGTAACGGTCGTATAACCTATTTTTTTTTTTTTTTTCGTGTGGGACACCAAGTCGTCCAACGATAACCTATATATATGTTATACGACCGTTACGACCGATGTGGCGCAGTGGTAGTGCGACTGCCTTAGACGCCGAAGGTTCCGGGTTCGATTCTCGGTGGGTCACTCACAAAGTTGATATTTATCACTTTGTGAATTTGTTACCAGTCTGGCTAGGACATTGCGGGCTGAACCACCCGATTGTCCGTAAGTAAGATGGTTCCGTGTTTCGGATGGCACGTTAAGCCGTAGGTCCCGGTTGCTGTCTATGATCACTTAGACGGTGGTCGTTACACAACCATGTCAGAAGCCTGCTACTCGTAGAATGCGTAACAGGCGGTTGAAAAATTCTGACACTAGGGTTCATCGGGTCGTTGGACGACTTGGTGTCCCACACGAAAAAAAAAAAAAATAGGTTAACATAATAGGTTGATATAGCATAATAGGTAGCAGATTTTCGCGTGAAACGTAAACGAACGTTTTTACACATTGATTATTTTATTAGTGTACCAGTTACAGATACCAAAAAAAATCTTTATCTTGCCAAAAAGTTCTCAAGGGCGGCCCGACACGCCCTTAACCATTTTTTTTCAACACTGCTTTGTTATAAGTCCGCCCTCACCTCAATAGGGTAAACGTCCCATCAAAAAAGTTGCGTTCACCGAAGCGTAAAAGTTGCCCTGACATTTGGACGGCAATTGGGGCTTTCACCCTACCACGATTCACCTTTCTAATGGCATTTGAAATTAAATGTCTTGTGACCAAAAATAGGTGTCTTCCTACCGTGTGATGCCGGCTTAGAATAGCATCACCACAGTTCTTGCTCGTGGGTGTCGTAAGAGGGACTTGAGGGTGTATTACAACTTTTAGGCGACAGGCTTACAACCTGTCACTTTAGTGATACACGAATTATATCAAACGGCCCTCAATATTTGTCAGAAGTGGTGATAGCGACCGTATTGATATGGGCGTTATCGCTCTGCCTACCCCGCAATGGATAGAGGTGTGTGAGTGTCTTCCTACCTTTTGCCGTGTGAAGCCTGCTTAGAATAGCATCACCCCATTTAATTCCCGCTGGTATAGTATAGTAGATCATTAAAAACATCGTGATGAAACCCACATTCTAATAAAATTTGAATTCAGATGATATTTGAATGTGGCTTAACCTAGGACTCGGGCCAGGTTAGCCTTCGGGTTGCAGAGTTCAGATGGCAGTAGCTCTGTGTAAAAACTTGGTTCCACGTCAAATCCCCTAGGTTAGGTAGCCGACCCCGACAGAACGGGATATAAGGCAAGGAGAATGAAATGATAGTATAAGATCTTTTTCTTTTCGTGTGGGACACCGAGTCGTCCAATGACCCAATGAACCCTGGAGTCAGAATTCTGATGCGACATGCTCACAAACTGTCATTAAAGTATGGCCGTTCGAATAGGCCATATTTGACAGCTGTCAAACCCATACTGAAGGACATGTCAACAAAGGAAAATAGACCTTATGTCATACCTTTAACATGATCATGACAGCTGTCAAATAAGGCCTATTCCAACGGTCATACCGTACACTTTAGCTATTATCGTGTTTTATCGTATTTAACGGCCGTTAACGCTCTGCCTACTCCGTAAGCGATAAAAGCCTTATGTTTGGTAACAATTATGTTGCATAGCAAAGTTTCCTAAACGTTAGCCAAGATTTTTGCTATCACGCCATATGCAGGCGCTTAGCGACTATAGTTTGTTCGGAAGACCTCGATTCTGCGGGGCTTTGAACACACAAATGACGCCTATATCCCTAGCGGGATAGGCAGAGTGCTGACGACCGTAAAGTTACGGTCATTATCGAAACGTCTGACAAATGTTTGAGGGTCGTTTCAGATGAGTCGTGTATCACTAAAAGTATATGAGTCGTGAGTCGTGTATGTGTGTGTCGTGAGTGTGTCGTGTGTGTGTAGGGCTTTGAAGTAGCGTCAAAAAGGAAGCCAATCCGTTGCGTAGTTTGGAAAAAGTTATCGGTGTCCATGTGCTTACAGACAATACAAACAGGGATTCTCTAAAAGCGATTTTTTGTATACTACAGCTCGGCCATCGGCTACACTGGTAACTCATTTTCCCGTGGGAAGTAGTCGTTTTCCCGGCAAGTATTATACATATAAACTTTCGCCATTAATCACTCTATCTACTCAGAAAACTGCATCAAAATAGGTTGTGTAGTTTTAAAGATTTAAGCATACATACAGACGCAAAAAAATACTATGTAAAGATAGTGATGTACATATATATTAAAACGTATTGATTTGAAAATGGCTTGCGTCAGCACAAGTTGTATCAATTTGCTACTTTTTTATGCCCCTAAAAATTTGTCAGGACATTCATACCCGAGAATCGAGTCCTCTAGCTTGTGCTTTAAGAGAGACTTTAATCTACAGTTGGCAAACTTGGCAAGCTGCTAGACTAGGCTAGCCGCGTGGAACTGGGAAAGAGGCTAATGGAGCGAGGATTACGGGAGAGGTGACAAAATTTGCACCAACTTCTTCCTGTCGTATTGTAAAGTACGGTGAAACTAAGATGTTGATAATAAGGGTCTTACCACAACAAAAGTTAGATGCGAGTCGAGTGCGTGTTTAAAAATATCTTCATATAAAAAAACGCTACGCGTTCAACTCGCAACTAGCACTTTTTTGGTGGTAAGGCCCTGAATATTGTTTTTTGAGATTGTATTGTATCCACCTTGATACAAAAATGTTATAGTTACACGCTTTTAAATTACGTTTTAATTATTATTTTTCAAACATGTAGACATCTCAAATCTCAATTTCAAGCTTCATAAATGATTAACAAGGATACGGATTGATAGTCCAATGACATTAAAGTCTCAAATTTCTGCTACTGTTTTCCAAAAGCGTAACAATTTGCTCTACATACGTTCTAAATATAAATTACTAGTGCGCGCCCGCGGCTCCACCCGCGTGGATGTCGGTTTTAATCCCGTAGCATCCCACAGGAACATTTTTTTGGAATAAAAACAACTATATTAATCCAAGTTAGTTAGTATCTGTGAGAAAAATTTCATGAAAATCAGTTCAATAGTTTTAGCGTTTATAATAATAGTAGGATTTAAGACACATTTGATTTGATAACTCCGAAACCTATAAAAACTATTTCGGATTCGGGACATTTTCATTAAGATTTATCAACTTCATTTTTACTATTACACGATTATCAGACATTTTTTCCAAAATAAACACACTTTTAAAATAATGTATTCGTACGAATCATAAACTTGAAAGGTGTCCCAGATATTTTTAGAAAAAGTATTCATAGATCTGAAGTAGTAAGTAGCCTTAAACCAATTTAAGAATAAAAAAAGTAATAGTTATAGTAAGTGTAATATAGGTGCTTATAGAATGAGAAGAAGTCAACTGTCTCCTCCAACGCCTTCTTTGGCTTCCTAATACTATAATTTCGGCGTATAAATTCGCAAGTTCGGCGTCTAAGTTCAACTATGCTAGTATCAAGAATAGTTGTCGCGCGGTATTCGCGCACCGCCATCTAGCGGACGTTGGCGGAAACTTTGCGTGTTTTGATTTGTGGTTATTACTGACTCCAATAAGATTCTTTTGTTTGTGAGAATATTATATTACAAAATGGAAACTCTAATGAATAATTAAAATGAATTTTACGACAGCTTAAGAAATATACAACAGTCCACTGCTGGACCCCCTGTCCAGCAGTGGACTTTGATTGAATATGACAACAGTCGAAGATTTGATGACCGATGTGGAGCAGTGGTAGTGCGACTGCCTGCGATGCAAACGTTTCGCGTTTGATTCCCGGTGGGGCACTAACAAAGTTGATATCTATCATTTTGTGAATTTTGTTGCCAGTCTGGTTAGGACATTCTAGGCTGAACCTTTTTGAACTATGAATCTAATTGTCCAAAGAGTAAGATGGTTCCGTATTCTGAGAGCACGTTAAGACTTTAGTCCCGGTTGCTGTTTTTTGTAAAGTACAAATCGTTTCTCTACAGTGGCAGGTTGTCAGCCAGTCGTCTAAAATTGTAACAATATAACCCTCCAATCCCTTGCTCCCTACGACACCCCCGGGAAAGAAATGGGGTGATGCTATTCCTAATTCCGACATAAACAGCGAAATATCTCTGTTTTTGACGGTTGCCAGAATTTTAATTTGGATGATAAAAACAAGCTTCAGGAAAAACGTCAAAATGCACAAAAGAATAAAGAATAGCCGAAAATAATAGACGCTTTTTGTGTATTGTTGTAATTTTTAATTAGATTGTTCTTTTAGAATCACTGACCCATTTTTTTCCAGAAAACATTCTTAGGAAATACGTGTTTTGGCTCCACAGTACGGATACTTCAAAAGTACGTTATGACAGCTGTCAAATTTATACAAAATTCTATTGTCAAAAGTCCAGTTTTCTCTATTGACATTCTGACATTCATGTTCTGATTTGGCAGTTGTCAAAATGGCGGAAAACTCACGTTATCCGTCGAAATACGGCGATTTAAGAAACTATGGCGACCAAATTCATTCGTTCATGACATTTTTAGTATAGTTCACCTGATTATGTGATAGCGCTCTATTGTGATTGGCCGTGTGATGCCGGCTTGGCCGTGTGATGCCGGCTTAAAATAGCATCACCCCACATCCTTCCCGTGGGTGTCGTAAGAGGCGACTAAGGGACTCGAGGGTATTGGCGTATTACAATTTTTAGGCGACAGGCTGACAACCTGTCACTATAGTGATACACATGTTTTCTGAAACAACCCTGGTAAACAATGCTCAAAAATGTCAGACGTGGCGATAGCGACCGTATTCTTGCGGCCGTTAACGCTCTGCCTACCCCGTAAGGGATAAAGGCGTGATATGTGTGTGTGCTCTATTGTGAGATAGGTTAAAAAAGAGAATGGTCATGAAGCAGGTCAAATGAGCTACTTTTAAATCGATCTAAAACGGTAATTTGTATGAACAACTGAAAGTATGACGTCATGCCGTAAGTATTTAGATGGCGTCAAAACACTTACTTTTAGGCTGGTTTCAGAGCGGCGCGTCTCAGCAGCGCTGCCCAGGCGCGCGCGGCTCGGGCGCGCGCCTGGGCAGCGCGTTCGCTGTGAAACGACATTCAGACGCGCGCGCTTCGTTGTGGTGTACGGTCGAGTGCAGAGAATCATTATGCCAGCAAACGTAATCACTATATTAGCTATATACGTTATATGGTAAAGAGTGCAACAACGACGTCTTAAAAGATTGCTCTGAAACGCTACTGGCAATCGAAGGAGATCCGACCGCGGCGCGGCCGAGACGCGGCCCAAGACACGTCACTATGAAACGCTACACACAATCTAGTGTAATGCAAGGCGCGCGCGGCTGGGCAGCGCTGCCGAGACGCGTCGCTCTGAAACCAGCCTAAATCGATCTAAAACGGTAATTTGTATGAACAACTGAAAGTATGACGTCATGCCGTACGTATTAAGATGGCGTCAAAACACTTACTCTTATATTATTTTTCTATTTATAAATTTGAACGTTGAATATTTCGATAATTTTTTAATGAAGGGCGGACTATTTTTGGACAATAGTTTTAAGCGTACAACTTTTATATTTTATGACCCAGTCATGCGAGGAACACACTTCACGCACGACGGAGCGCAAAAATATCGCAGAGGTCTGTCAGATCCATACTAAAAACGTCACTCCCCACATTAAAACCGCACTCGACGGATGACACTGCGATAGCACTGCGTCAACAGCGGTTGAGCGGTTTTAGTATGGGGATTGACATTTCTAGTATGGATCTGACAGACCGCTGCGATATTTTTGCGCTCCATTGTGCGTCAAGTGTGTTTTCTCCAATCTGTTTGTACTTTTACAGCTGTGTCCTTATTCTGAGGTCTGAGGGCTGTCGGGGAGTAAACGGGCGTCTTCCAAATAAAATATGACGCGACCCGTTCCGCGCCCTATAATTGATAGAGCAATTTAAGCGAATTTTCTCAAATTTACAGAGAGGTGACGGCCAGCGGGGAATTACTTTAAAATAGGATTGCCAGCTTATGGAAAATTTATAATATTTTAAATTAATAATATATTAGCGGAACTAGTGTAAAAAGTTTTTTATTTACCTATAATATTTATTTATTGATTTAATATATCAAAAATACAAAAAGTGAAATTATGTTAAACAAGTGACACAAAACCTTACAACTAGGATAATGATAAGTCCGCCTTTGTACCTACACATTATATTAGTCTATTTAAGTGTTTTTTGTAACTAGTTATTTCCTGTTTGGTACAATAAAGTTATTACATACATACATACATACCTTACAACTAGGTTTATCCGGACACTTAACATTCATCGTTGGCACTCAGTAGCCGAACGATAAACCGGTCACTATAATAAGTACGTATTATAATCACATTGAGTAAACAAGTAAACAAGTCGGCCTACACGGGGCGATTTTTTAATATGCAGTTTTATGGAGGTAAGTTGTTAATAAGGTGATCTTTGAGTATATGGAGTTCCATCAAGAAATTACAACACTAAGTATTAAATACTTGAAAATTTATTAGTTTATATAAGTGTGCCGTGCGGTGCCGGCTTAGAATAGCATCACCCTGTTTCGGCCCGTGGGTGTCGTAACAGGCGACTAAGGGATGAATCAAGGGATTGCAGCAACGTTCACTGTGAAAATCTATAGTACCTTGTACTGCGCTGGCCGATCCGCCTGCGAAGTGTGATAAGTATGGCAAAACCCCCTTATTGGGGGAGGCACATTTTCAACAGCAGACTGTAGTAGTTGTAGAATTAGAAGTAGTAATAACTAACATAGTATAAAAGCAAAGTCTCTTTTCGTATCTGTATGTATCTATCCTTAAATCTTTAAAACTACACAACGGATATTAAAGCAGCTTTTTTAAATAGATGTAGTGATTTATGAGGAAGGTTTTTATGTATAAAAAATGCCGGGAAAATCATCTCATTCCCACGGGAAAATGTTAATAACGGGCCGCTAGTTAGTTTATATAAGTGTAGGGATCTTATTAGAAACTCAATGGATATTAATATATCTGACTTTTTATCTTCTTCAGAACTTCAATTTCTTTGTGTACTTAAAGTATGGCCATATTTGACAGCTGTCAAACACATACTAAAGCCTTATATCATACAATAAACATGTCGAACGTGGCCTATTTGAACGGCCATACCTTAGCTCATAAGAAACTAGATATATTTGTACAAGACACAATGCGTTCATTCGCCTTCTTGACGATAGCGAAACCTTTTTTTTGCATGTGTCGGCTAATTTTGACAAGAAAATGTTTTTGATAGGATTTTATAACCATGTTACATGTTAATCAGCCGAACCCCCTGGACAAAAAATACCACCCAAAAACCTACTGAAAAGTGCTCCAAATTCTTAAAATTACCAATTCTGAATAACTACATCAGTCTGGCAACCCTTACGGAACCCTTGTTCATAACGATTAGAGGCCTTTGAAATATGAACTTTACTTTATTAAGAATGTAACTTGACAAATTTTAATGGTGGGCCACGCTGTGCCATGATGGAACGCCATATATAATTTTAACCCTTGCGGGGTAGGCAGGCTGATAACGGTCGTTTATCACGCACAACATTTTTTTTTCTTGACATGAACTCGATGTTATTTTATTTACTACCTAACGTTACATGCTGGTTGGTTAGCTTGGCCAGCCCCGAGGCAGTGCTTTAGGGGCTAGTTTTAAGTTTTTAGTCCACTTGAGCCGCGTTTACACTAGGTTCATAAAATTGTTATAACTAATACTTGACCATAAAATACCTAAATGTAATATTTACTACTTTAAATGAATAATTTGACTTCGCCAAGTCTGACATATATTTGAGGGCCGTTTCAGAAAAATCACGTACAGACCTTTTGTCTCACGAGCGCAGTTTTGCTATTCTTGTGTGTGTTATATCTCTCTCTTTTTGTTTTGGACACCGAGTCATCCAACGAAAAGAGAGGGAAATAACATACAAAAATGTGGCTAACTGTAGGTATCAAGAAGGGACAGATTGTTAGCTCGTCATTGTGACGACCGATGTGGCGCAGTGGTAGTGCGACTGCCTTAGACGCCGAAGGTTCCGGGTTCGATTCTCGGTGGGTCACTCACAAAGTTGATATTTGTCACTTTGTGAATTTGTTCCCAGTCTGGTTAGGACATTGCGGGCTGAACCACCTGATTGTCCGTAAGTAAGATGGTTCCGAGTTTCGGATGGCACGGTAAGCCGTAGGTCCCGGTTGCTGTCTATGATCACTTAGACGGCGGTCGTTACACAACCATGTCAGAAGCCTGCTACTCGTAGAAGGCGGTTGAAAAATTCTGACACTAGGGTTCATCGGGTCGTTTGACGACTCGGTGTCCCACACGAAAAAGAAAGACCTAAAATAGGCTACATTCCTGACAGGTCAAATGAACTACTTTAAAAAACGATCTCAAAGGATATTTATTATGTTTCTGACTATTAAGGAAATATTTACTGAAAGTATGACGTCACACCGTAAGTATTTGATTGGCGTCAAACAAAACACTTATTTCGTTCATAATTTTTCAAAATATTCAAAGTTTAGATTACTAAACAAAAAAAATTACATAAAACTGTTCTGACGCCATCCAAAATAGCAACTAATGACGTAATACATTGCTATTTTTATACAAAATACCGTTTTAGATCGTTTTAAAAAGGAGCTCATTTGACCTGCCTGCCCAAAATTCCTAGACCGATTAAACTCACGCCTAGGAAATTAATTAATAATCTAGGAAGTTATTATTAAGTCCATCATCTAAGGTAATGGCCAGAAAATTGTCTTAACCCTAGACGTCACGCTTCAGTGACTTACGGGGTGGACAAGGAGTGGAAGATTGCACCTTACTGGATACAGTTAACTTTTATAGTTGTGCAGCGATCTTACAAATCTTGATCAATAGCTCACGTGCCCTTCAAAACACCTTTGTTTTTATGATTTGATATAAAACACTATTTCGAATTTGGAATTTTTTATTAAGATTTATAAACCTCATTTTCACTATTACAAGAAATCAGACATTTTATTCTAAAATAAACACAATTTTTAATTATTGTGATTCATGAGACATAAAATTGCAAGGTATCCCGGATTTTTTGATGAGAAGTAACTATATTATACTGGATTGCAGAAAAGAAAAGAAAATACTAAAATATACGTAATCACAAAAATTTTACAAGTGGCCTTATGCTCCAGTAGCAATATCTTCCAAGCAACCAGGTTTCGCTAGATCATTTCCCAATAGTGTTTTACTAGTGGGCGCCCGTGGCTCCGCCCGCGTGGTAGTCGGTTAATCCCACAGTAGCATTTTCTCGGGATAACAACCTGTACTATGTGTTAATCCAAGTTATCTTCTATCTGTGTGCCAAATTTTATGAAAATCTAACAAACATACAAACTTTGGCATCTATACATATAATAAGACAGTAACAAGTCAGTGTTCAGTGACCCTATATAGTTTTGAGAAAACACAACGATAGCGCGTTTTAAAAGACGTGTGGCGACATCTATGAATGAGTTTTGTACGATGTTTGTGTTTGTTTGTGTATATGCGGAAGCATCACGCGAAAACGACCGAACGGATTTTGAATCAAATTGTACCAAAATGTCAAGTAATTCACCGACCAGGTTATAGGCTAAAAAAAACATACCCCTAAAAGGGGGGTTGGCTGCTACACATAAAATAAGTTTGTAGGTCATGAGAATTTCATAGTGGCGCGTAGTAAAAGGATGTGTATGGGCTAATTGGACCTGAGATTATTTCAAATTTCGAACTGGCCAGCACGTATTGTGTCGCTTTGAATAAGCGCACAGGAAGAAAAAGAAACATGAGGCCGTATTTATATTTTTAATCTGTATTTTTATAACCTCAACAAATGAGTTTGTCGAATTATTGCTCATGATTACGACAAGGAAACTAAAATCTATGAATATGTCGACGACTACAAAAATATCTCTTTAATATTGGAATAATTTTCACTTTTAATAATTCAATAATTATTACCCTCGAAAACAAAAGTTCCGTGGTGCAAGACGTGCAAGTTGCGTGGCCAGACGATACAAACTTCATATAGGAATCGTTTTCTTTGTGCGTAATCTACGCGGGAAAATAGCAATATATTTTTTGTTTTTAAATTTTCTCGCTAATTTGGTTAAGGCTATTTAGCCAATGTTTGTCTGGTACATGCAGTATGTTATAGGTTTTGCCGACAATACAGCTACATTATTTTCAGGGAGCGACACCTTTTTCTGAAATATTCTTTGGAAATACTAATAAAAATTGGACTTCCCACACAAAGTGACTCAATCGGCTGGTACATTTTATATAGAAGATACATTTTTCCATATTTCTGTAAAATTTTCCTGACGAAAGTTATATTTTATACGTTTGTGCCAGACGATCAAATCAGTATCTGAGATAAGACTTTTCGTGGCTATAGGTATAAGCCGATTTTCCACAGACAACGTTTTTTGGAAAACGCAGGGTTGCTCAAGACCTGCGCCACTCTCTCGGGCTCCCTGACTGACACCACAGGAACTGCGAGTCGATACGTGCGGAGCCAAATTGACTGCAGGATAGACCTCTGTCACACGCGTCTAACAAAGACTCCGTTCCGGGTTTAAATGTAGATTCTGTTGTCCTTCTCCAGGGCCGCCGGTCTTGGTCAGGTTTCTCCCTCGGTTGATTCTTACGACTCCCACGGGAAGAGAGGTGCTATTCTACTTTGCCGGCAGCACACGACCTTAATTAAATAGCCTTAGGTACTTAATTAAACGTAACCCTAGCCCCGGCTCCGCCCGTGTGGAAATCGGTCATGGCATCACACAGGAACATTTTTTCGCGAAGAAAACTTTCCTATGCGTTAATCCAACTTACCTCCTTTATGTCTGTGTTCAATTTCATGAATATCAGTTAAACAGTTTTTGCGTGAAGGAGTAACAAACAAACATATAAACTTTTTTATTTATATTATTAGTAGGAAGTAGGATAGGATAGGATTAGTAGTATGATTACTTGCTTTTGTTTTTATTTATTCACACTCATGAACTCGGTCTTCAGTCTTCCATCACAATGTCAAGAAATGTGGCATCACTCTACTTCACGGAATTAATACTCTTGGAAGTAAATATTGCACGGTTTTAAAAATCTGCTAAAAATGGCATAAGAGGCGGAAAGTTGAAGATATAGGGAAGAGAACTGGAAAGCTAAAAAATCATAGCAGGTAAAGACGACTTCACGAAACTGAACCTTTAAGGATTCTAAAAGACTAAACACTATAAACCAACCACCGTTTTCTTACTCTTTCTTGCATGTGGAAATTGAAATTTTACGATTTAACAGTTTTTTAAATTACTTACTTATAGTCTGAGAAACCAAGTTTTCTGGTACCTACCTACCAACAATTTAATATTGGCTAATATTATTTTATGGTTCTTAGAGGCCTATGTTTAGCAGTGGTCGTCCTATATATAGCTGATAAATGATGGAAGATATGTTATGGCGAAACGAAGTTCGCGGGCACCAGCTAGTTTATAATATTAGTATTCAGGTTTTTTTAATAAATCCTGGACAACCCAACTCGCTCTTGCCCCAAAACATTTTTTCTCCATAAACTAGCCGGGCCGTATATTTATTGAGTGTAGGCTCATAAAATATTTATGTATGAAAATTCTATCACTTACAGACTGATGGGCTGGGGAGAAACTAAATCTAAGATTCACCTGATACAGGGTTCAAGAAAAATTGTGTTTAATGCCGTGTGATGCCGGCTTAGAATAGCATCACCCCACATCCTTCCCGCGGGTGTCGTAAGAGGCGACTAAGGGACTCGAGAGTATTGGTGTATTACAATTTTTAGGCGACAGGCTGACAACCTGTCACTATGGTGATACACATGTTTTCTGAAACAATCTTGGAAAACAATCCTCAAAAATGTCAGACGTGGCGATAGTGGCCGTATTTTTACGGCCGTTAACGCTCTGCCTACCCCGCAAGGGATAAAGGTGTGATATATGTATGTATGTATGTATGTATGTAGTATGCTTAAAACAATTGTTCAAAAATACTACATACTCCATTTATATTATAGCTTATCGAATTAATAAACAGAAAAATCATATAAAAGTAAGTATTTTGACGCCCTCGAAACTAGAGAGACGTGACGTCATCTCTTCGTATTTTCATACAAAATATCTTTTTTTAAAATAGTTCGTTTGACGTGACAGTCATAATGCCCATTGTCTTTATACTACACTTACATAGAAAATGCCTTATAGCTTTATGAGACGTAGAGAGGAATGTAAGTCATAGTTCACATTTGAAATTAACGGAAGACAAAAATCCATACATATCGCTTTCCTTCCTAGGGAAGAAAAACTGGAACACTACATCACCATAGGGAAAAGAGCCCCCGATTAGTCTAAGCGCAGAGACAAAGTCACAATCCGCCCCTGATAATGACATCTATAAGATAGTAGATCGTCGAATATGCATCACGAAACAAAAAAAAATCGCCGTATTTTTTTAACGTTTACTGAAAACCGATCTAGATCAATTAATCTCTCCGGAAACCTTTTATATACGAAACTTCATAAAAATTGTTGGAGCCGTTTCTCAAATCCTGATTCACTAGAAAATCGCGCTTTCTAAGGCCCCTGTCTCGAATTTTGCGGGCAGCGGGGCGCTCGCCTTTCTTTTTTAGGGAGTGCACCGCTCGTTACCCGCTCCAGCGTCACTGTTTTCAAAAATCTGTCCATTTGAATGTATGCAAAAGATCCTGCCGCTGCCGCCCCGCTGCCCGCAAAATTCGAGACCGAAGCCTAAAGGTGGTTACGCCGAATTAGCGTTTAAAGCCCCTGATTTTATAAACCCGCACTTTATTACTTGTTTAAGACCGCATATATGCAGGTAAACCCTTGCTAGTAGGGTGGCCAGCTGTTATAGTAAAAAACGGGACAGAATTTCTTTTGTTTGGTACCGGGATAGTAGTTTTAATGATAAGGGAATAGCGATATATGTATCTAAAGTGAGGGCGTTATTTTAAAGCACGAGCGGAACGAAGGATTCTAGAGTTAATTAGAATCCTGAGCAAAGCGAGAGATTAAATGTACGTCGGCCGAGGCTAAAAAACTTTAGGCCCGAGTTAGACAGACAACTGTTCATCCCCCTCTATGAGAAAAACAACAAATACCTTATTGTTGTCCATTAATAATCGTTTCTTCACAGTTTATTTTACACTCCACCTAATTAATTGCGTTAGATATCAGATAGTTACAAAACACCATCATTCGTTTAATTTCATATAATTTCAAAAAAATTGAGAGATTGTATGATTAATGACCATTGCTTAACATAAATAGCTCGAATAAAAAACACACACATTTCTTTTTATTTTGGTAGGAATGAGGTAAATACTAAATGTTATATACTCAATACAAAATGTAAGAGACTAGGTACTATTACAGAAAAAAGTATTATTACCCTAATAAAATTGCATGTCATTGGGTGCAAACATTCATGTTCCATATTCCAATCTCATTATTACCCTAGGGTAAAAATCTATCTACCTATCTTATTCGCACTAATGTGTGCCTAAAGCGCAGTTTTTTTAAATAGAGAAGATGAAAAACCTACTTTTTTGTGCGTGCAGCCGGCTCCATAAAATTTTAAGACGTTGTCAAAATTACGTGACAATCTGTCCGAATTTTCTCAGCAGTCGCGTGGCCACCCTACTTACTGGCCCACAACATATTAAGGTTGGGTCTATATACGAAGGTTTCCTCTTATGGTTATTTTCCTAATAAAAAACAATATGTTTGTTTGTTTTGTTGCCGCGATTGAATTTTCTAAGTAATTGTGTAGGAAAAAGCAGTATTTTATTTTTTACTTATATAAATATACCACGCCTTTCTCCCGTGCGGGGTAGGCAGAGCTTTACCGACCGCAAAAAATATGGCCGCTACGTCTACGCCGCTTTCTACGCGCTGTAGCTACGCGTAGCATTTTGCTACGAATCTCGTAGCCATAGTGGTTTACTAATCTTTTGGTTTGACTGAATTATTTTATAGGGTTTTTCCTATATCTAATAAACAAACGAATTGGGTCATTCATGGACTCGATGTCCCAAATATCAGGAAATAGGCAGTTTTATAGAAATTATATTTTTGTGCAGCCTGAACATTTCTTCAATCATTATTCAGTTTTAGTGGTTTTTTATTAGTTATTGCCACATACATACATACAAGTCAAAATCATAACTTACTTACTTATAACTTTGCTGTAGTCGGGTAAATAGACAAGTAAGTGCAATATTCGTGCATCAAAAGGCACGGTCACTCCCCTTCCCGCGTAGATAAAGGTCGTTAACCTAGTCAGAGGCTGGGCGGTTTAGTTCTAGTGATAAATCTGTACCAGAAAAATATTGTTATACTTCATTCGCTTACATAGTGATAACCGACCGTATTTTTACGGCCGTTAACGCTCTGCCAACTCCTCAACGGATAAAAGCGTGTTATGTGCATGAATAAGTATATGACCTGCCGAGAATCGAACCCGATAGCAGGGCGACTACCGTAGACATCTACCTATAAATCATCATAATGTTCCTTGCCTTATCCCGTTCTCTGTCGGGGTCGGCTACCTAACCTAGGGTATTTGACGTGGAACCAAGTTTTTACATAGCGACTGCCATCTGACCTCTGCGACCCGAAGGCTAACCTGGCCCGAATCCTAGGTTAAGTGAAATATCATATGGGCTTAAAATGTCGCGCCACGCTTCGTTTTCCGCCTAGTGTGATCTTACCCTTAGAGACGTAAATACTACGGTGGATCGCACACTTGACGCACGACGGAGCGCAAAAATATCGCAGCGGTCTGTCAGATTTATACTAAAACCACACTCGACGGACGACACGGCGATAGCGCTGCCTAGACAGCGGTTGAGCGGTTTTAGTATGGGGATTGACCTTTCTAGTATAGATCTGACAGACCGCTGCGATGTTCTAGCGCTCTGTCGTGCGTCAAGTGTGCGATCCGCCTTATTGTGGTTAAGACGCTTTTACAAAGGGTTCATTGAGTCGTTCGTTGACTCCGTGACCCAGTGATTGGACACTCAGAACCTAACACATTATTTATAGTAGGTAACTAAGTAATCACACTTTATTGCACCTATAGATTGCACATATATTAAGAAATCCAATTTTATACATTTTTTGCAAGACGTTTTTACCCTGTAATGAAATAAGAAAAACTACAATACCTACAGGCTTATTTGTCTCTCACATCAGCCTATAGCAGTCCACTGTTGGACATAGGTCGCCACAGGGTACGCCACAATGAACGATCTCCCGCTTTCGCCATCCAGTCGCTACCAGCCGCTCTCTTTCAATAAGTTATTATTGCAGTAATATTCTTTTTAACCTTAACAGCCATAACAGTCCACTGCTGGACATGTGCCTCCCCATATTGCGAGATAATATACCACGCTTGGAGACATTCGCTCAAAAATTATTCTATAGTCGCTTTTCACGACACCCACGGGTTGAATTGGGGTGATGCTATTCGAAACCAGCATCACATTGCGGATCATATTTAAACACTCATATTCAATTTAGATGACATTAATTATTTGCACCTAAAAGTGCCCACAAGGTAACGAAGATCATTTCAAAGGATAATCAACCTTAACACTACAAAGATAAAGTAGGAATTCGTTTGAGAAACTGAGAGGATATTTTTACTCCCCTCCCGCCTGCACAGTAATCAATACTGAAAAAGGTTCTGGGAAAAGTTCCCACGGGAAAAAAATAAAATCTAGACTTACCTTTGGGAGTGATGAAACGCCTTCACACAGGAAATCAACTAAAAAGGAACAGAATTTAAAAAATAAAATAAAACAGTCAACAGAAAAAATCGAAAACGAAAATTTATTTTAAAATAAAATTTTGAAATTAAAGTGGCAGAGTCTATGTTAAAAAAATATATTTAAAAAAAAATCGAAACGTTTCGGCAGCGAAACGGAAAAATACACTACGTGCTTTCGCGACGAGGCGTACTGGCGCTCTGACGACAATCTGGAAGGGGTGAGCTTATATACTCGCGGGAGGGGGGGCGGGGGGTAGGCAGCCATTTTGCAAGGTTGCCATGGAAACGAGGAGATGGCCTATTACGGGAGGGTGGAGGAGATTAGTTGTAGCGACAGCAGAGGAATCAGTTTCGAGCGGAATTATTGCATAATGTTGAAATAAAGCTGTGAATACATACATACATATATCACACCTTTATCCTTTGCGGAGTAGACAGAGCTTTAACGCCCGCAAAACATACGACCGCTATCGCCACATCTGACATTTGTTAAGGATTGTTCTCCAAGGTTGTTTCAGAAAACTCGTGTATCACTATAGTGAGAGGTTGTCAGCCTGTCGCCTAAGATTTGTAATATACCAGTACTCTCGAGTACCTTAGTCGCCTCTTACAACACCCGCGGGGAGTATGTGGGGTGATGCAATTCTAAGTCAGCATCACACGGCATCTAAGGAAGCATCACACGGCATTAATCATATTATTTATCTTCACTGTATATCTCTACCAAATGTAGCGTTGTTATCATAATGGCTAGAAGTCAATAAAAAGGCGGAGGCATATTATATCTAATAGGCGACTGTCCTGTCTATAGAGTATAAACTGTATAAGGACGCACACGAAAATTATATTTTGATTCCTCTGATCAAAATTTAACTCAAACTATTTATCCACAAAAACTCAATCCAAAGTGGATAATTAATTAATAAATAAATTATTTAATTAATTATTTTTTATTAATTTCATTCTCTATCCACATTAAACCCAGATAAATATTAAATATCACGAAAATGTTGGACCCATCTTGGGCGCCAAATTTAGACGAAGCAGATTTGTCACGTGTTATTGTGCATCAAAGTAGAATATATAAAACACAATATATACTACGGCATTATTTTTACTTCTTTGCAGCAAATAAGTTGATTTATATTAAATTTATGCCCAAAATAAAGTAACACGCACATATAATTGGAAAAAAATGGTGTTAATATCCCTTTGTTACTCGCATTCACAGGTTTTTAAATAAGCTTCATTGGTCAGCGACAAATTTATAAAAGAAATATTGAAGGACTCGCCAGCTAAAACATTTTTTTGTACTATCACCTATTAAACATATTTTACATTGTAACTTCTACACGATTTTTAAAAATCTTATTTTTCTTCCGACCGTACCAACCCTCGCTTCAACCCTCCAGCCTCCAGCACACAGACACAAAACACACACACAAACACGCTCCCTCTCTTATGCGTACACAAAACTACATCCCGACTCACACATACAAAACATCCGCGTAGGACACACATAGGTAGAAAAATAGTACTATATCTGAAACATAGATGGCGTTGCAAGTTGGACGCCGCTCAATACAAAGACTTAAAGGCGACTTCGACATGCGAGACTGTATGCAAAATACGACGTTTTGTGTCTAAATATGAAGGTATATCGATGTACGTAGCATTCCCTTAGTATAGGGTTGCTTGTCTCAATTCAGTATGCAAAAGTACGGGCCAGACTAGCATAGGAATCTAAGGCTAGGTTGTAATAACCTATAGTTCGAAATTATTGCGTTTTAGATTGAGAAAATCGTTTATACAACCTTATAAGAACATTTTTAGCTACAATAATATAGTTACTAAATGATATACTGAGATTTTGTGATCAGCAGATTAATTTACTTTAGTACCTAGATAAAAAATATTATTCATTATTTAAAAATTATGCTTTGACTCACGTGAAAACGGAAATACAAACCACAGAAGAGTAATGTCCATGATAAAATAATTAAAAACAAAGTGCATTCATCTCTTTCCTTGCTTCATTGTTTCGTATTTCGTCTTTCATT
This sequence comes from Keiferia lycopersicella, assembly GCA_029255805.1. NCBI lineage: Eukaryota > Metazoa > Arthropoda > Insecta > Lepidoptera > Gelechiidae > Keiferia > Keiferia lycopersicella. Next base: position 2,704,116 of record JARACZ010000023.1, read on the forward strand.
CGCACTTCCTAAATATTTTAGTGAGAAATTCTTTAGCAAAGGAATTTGAAAAATCAACCATAAATTGTTAGTAATAAAGGTGCTTTTTCTGCATGAAAAGGAATTTATTTAACACATCTTTTTGTTCGAAATGAATACTTCATTGAAAATTGGTTCTGCTATTCCATTCAAGATGGCGATACAAAACTGATTTTTTTACTAAACTGAATTTTATTCCCTCATTTAAGTAATAAGATGTACAATCGCTATAACAAAATACTTATTTGTTTATTTAGCTAACAGGTGTACATTACTTTAAAATTAATTATCATACGCAAAAATGAAATAAAAATTGGTTTCAATTTTAACTGTTTGGTCTAAAACCTTGCACCAGTAAAGAGGCAAATTTAGTAATGCTACTCGATCATAGGTGGCGCTAAACAAGAAATTCGAAAATATGGGTAATGAAAATTCCTTTAAAATTATGGACACTTTGAACTTACCTAAAAATTTAGATTGATTGGATATGGTTGAGATTTTAATTTAATGAACAAAAACAATTAGAATTAAACTAGGAAATGTCCACCCCATTGAATCAGAAAACATAAAATTATGCAGAAGTTTTCCATGGACGACATTTTGCATTATTATCATTTGGAAACAAAATATTTGCATTTTCTTATTCCCTTTCAAGGTAAGTACTTGTTTGGATTTTGTTTGAAATACCAGCTCTAGTAGCTCCAAGTATTTAAAAACAGTTTTGGAATGTAGCTTGTGACGGTTTTATTGATAGCAAGAAATAAAAAAATGATTTTAATCTTTTATGCACTGAACAAAACTGTTACATTAGACGAATTTTGTTCGGAACAACTTCGCTAGATGACTGGGTCATTAATAAAATACTACAAAAGTTGTAAGCTTAAAACGTTTGTCCAAAAATATTACATTACCCTCCATTTAAAATTAGATTTTTCAAAATATTCAGAGATTGACATATTAAACAGAAAAATAATATAAAATTAAGCGTTTTGACCCTATCAAACTAGAGAGACATGGCGTCATCTATTCGTACTTTCATACTAAATATCGTTTTAAAAAATGGCTCATTTGACCGGACAGTTATTATGCCTATAGGTAGTGTACGTAGGTCCACTTCCGTGTGATGCCGGCTTCGAATAGCATCACCCCATTTCTTCCCCGTGGGTGTCGTAAGAGGCGACTAAGGGACTCAAGAGTTTCACGTGTATTACAATTTTTTGGCGACCGGCTGACAACCTGTCACTATAGTGATGTATACACAAATTACCTCAACCGGCCCTCAATATTTGTCAGACGTGGCGATAGCGACCGTATTTTTGCGGTCGTTAACGCTCTGCCTACTCCGCAAGGGATAAAAGCGTGATATATGTATGTATGTATGTATGTATGTATGTATGTATGTATGTATGTAGGTAAATTTTTTCTTAGGATTTTTAGTATATTAACCTAAATTCTTTTCGGAAAGTTCTGTATCGTATTGTTTTTAGAAACTTTATGTACACTTTTTACGGCGCATACTTTTGCGCTTCTTTTACACTAAATGATACTAAGATGCCGGCTTAGAATAGCATCACCCCACATCCTTCCCGTGGGTGTCGTAAGAGGCGACTAAGGGACTCGAGAGTATTGGTGTATTACAATTTTTAGGCGACAGGCTGACAACCTGTCACTATAGTGATACACATGTTTTCCGAAACAACCTTAGAAAACAATACTCAAAAATGTCAGACGTGGCGATAGCGACCGTATTCTTACGGCTGTTAACGCTCTGCCTACCCCGCAAGGGATAAAGGCGTGATATATGTATGTATGTATGTTTACAATAAAAAGCAAAAAAGAGAAACAACATTTCCCAACTACAAAACGAACTACAAAAATTCAACTACGGGTTACAGAGTTGAGTCGAATGCAGTTGTAATAACAAAATAGTTGGAAATCTTTCGCTAGGTTCAGTTACTGTTTGGTATTTTAACTCTTTGCATCGCCATGCACGGTTACCGGTTAAAATTAGAATAATAATTATTAGGCGACGGGCTGACAACCTTTCACTACAAAACAAACAAACAAACAAACAAACATTTTGTGTCCAAAAACGATACTTTTGAAAATATGGATCTTCAATAAAATTTGTTATTTAAATAATTTATATTCTTCTCTTGAATACAGACATAAAGAACATACAAATAAACTAAAAAAAATATTACATACATACATATATCACGCCTTTATCCCTTACGGGGTAGGCAGAGCGTTAACGATCATAACATTACGGTCGTTATCGCCACGTCTGACAAGTATTGAGGGCCACCCCTTCAGATGATTCGTGTATCACTGTAGTGACAGGTTGTCAGCTTGTCGCCTAAATTTGTAATAAGTGGTAATACACATGAAACTCTCGAGTCCCTTAGTTGCCTCTTACAACACCCGCGGGAAGAATTGGGGTGATGCTATTCTATGCCGGCATCACACGGCAAATGGGGTGATGCTATTCACTACACCTTTCACTACAGTAATACACGAATCATATGAGAGGGTCTTCAATACTTGTCAAAATTCTGACACTAGGCTTCACGGGGTTGTTAGACGACTCGGTGGCCCACACGCAGAGAGAGAGAAAAGTGGCGATAACGGCCATAATCGCTGACACTCTGCCTACCCCGCAAGGGATAAAGGTATGAGTTGTGTGTGCGTGTTTTATTGTTATTATTTTTAGAATATTTTTCTTTTCTCGGTTTTCACTGACAGGCCTACGCCAAGTGCATATAAATCTACGGATACATACACACATACATACACAAACCACGCCGTTATCCCTTGCGGGGTAGGCAGAGAAATAACGACCGTAAAATTTCGTTATCGCCACGTCTGACAAGTATTTAGGGCCCTTTCAGATGATTCGTGCATCACTGTAGTGACAGGTTGTCAGCCTGTCGCCTAAATTTGTACCCAATATCTAGTTGCCTCTTACAACACCCGCGGGAAGAATTGGGGTGATGCTATTCTATGCCAGCATCACACGGCAATGCTATTCTATGCCGGCATCACACGGCAAATTCAATTTATTTAATAATACGGACCTTAGAGAACTTCCGTGTACGGAATTGAAAGCTCAATGCTCCAACCGACGACCGATGTGGCGCAGTGGTAGTGCGACTGCCTTTGACGCAGAAGGTCCCGGGTTCGATTCTCGGTGGGTCACTCACAAAGTTGATATTTATCACTTTGTGAATTTATTCCCAGTCTGGTTAGGACATTGCGGGCTGCACCACCCGGTTGTCCGTAAGTAAGATGGTTCCGTGTTTCGGAAGGCACGTTAAGCCGTAGGTCCCGGTTGCTATCTATGATCACTTAGACGGCGGTCGTTACACAACCATGTCAGAAGCCTGCTACTTGTAGAAGGCGGTTGAAAAATTCTGACACTAGGGTTCATCGGGTCGTTGGACGACTCGGTGTCCCACACGAAAGAAAGAAAGAACGTAAATGGTTTTTGATGATGCCAATCCTGATGTTTATTAGTCTCATCGGCTGGCAGCGCACGTGTTAATATGTAGTATGTTAACTGTTAGCTGCAAATGAGTGAAACTGGTTGTTTTTCTCTGACTAATGGTTCGAGCACTTAATTTAGAGTACACACGCACGGGTTTTTGGGAGATAAATATATATATCACGCCTTTATCCTTTACGGGGTAGGCAGAGCGTTAACTCCCGCAAAAATACGGTTGATTTCGCCACGTCTGACAAATGTAAAGGGCAGTTTGAGATAATTCGTGTATCACTATTAGTGACAAGTTGTAATACTGAAACCTTCAAGTCCCTCAGTCGCCTCTTACGACACCCACGGGTAGTAAATGGGGTGATGCGATTCTAAGCCGGCATCACACGGCAAAGAGAAATGTTTAGCAAAAATAGATAAATACATAGATCAAGACTTTTGTTTGGTCCGATCGTTCGTTGATGTGATGATGATGTGATGACAAGACAAACAAAATACTCAAATATCAAAAAAAAAATAATAATAATTAAAATAAGTCTTTGTTTCTTAATAACCTATTACATACGTACATACATATATCACGCCTTTATCCCATGCGGGGTAGGCAGAGCGTTAACAGCCGTAAGAATACGGTCGCCTATCCGATTTACAAAAAAAAAAAACCCAGCAAATTTTAAAAAGAGTATTCAACTGATCGGGTATCTATTTGTTTCTTTTTTGTATCTAGCAGATGTTTTAGTGTGAAAAAAAATTGGTTAAGATGTTATAACATACATACATACATATATCACGCCTTTATCCCTTGCGGGTAGGCAGAGCGCCAACGGCCGTAAATATTGCTATCGCCACGTCTGACATTTTTGAGGATTATTTTCCAAGGTTGTTTCAGAAAACATGCGTATTACTATAGTGACAGGTTGTCAGCCTGTCGCCTAAAAATTGTAATACACCATTACTCTCGAGTCCCTTAGTCGCTTCATACGACACCCGCGGGAAGGATGTGGGGTGATGCTATTCTTAGCCGGCATCACACGGCATGTTATAACGCCTACGAATAAACTGCACTTTAAAAATTCACATAAAAAGATCCATAGGTGAGCGTTTTATATTTTAAAATTTTAGTAAATTCTAGCTGATTTTGGTCCTGATGCTAGTAAAGATAGAACTTTGTCCATAAACGATACTTTTGAAAATATTAATCGTCAATAAATTTTGTTATTTAAATAATTTCTATTCTTCTCTTGAATACAGACATAAAAAACATACAAATAAACGAAAAAAAAAATCGATTTTCAAAACTGGCACCCACTTTCCCATTCGTCTGTACCGCGTGGAATTTTCAAAATCATTTGTGTAGTACCGTCAGACAAAAAACAATAAGCGTAATGCACTCGCGGAAGACTCGCGGTACCGTCCGCAACAACAACGTAATTAATACCTACAACGGCCACAACGACCGACGTGGCGCAGTGGTAGTGCGACTGCCTTTGACGCAGCAGGTTCCGGGTTCGATTCTCGGTGGGTCACTCACAAAGTTGATATTTACCACTTTGTGAATTTGTTCCCAGTCTGGTTAGGACATTGCGGGCTGAACCATCCGATTGTCCGTAAGTAAGATGGTTCAGAGTTTCGGATGGCACGTTAAGCCGTAGGTCCCGGTTGCTGTCTATGATCACTTAGACGGCGGTCGTTACGCAACCATGTCAGAAGCGTGCTACATGTAGAAGGCGGTTGAAAAATTCTGACACTAGGGTTCATCGGGTCGTTGGACTACTCGGTGTCCCACACGAGAAAAAAAAACGGCCACAACAAGCCACTACCGCTGTATAGGCCTTCCGTGGGAGTATTTGCAAGCTTGCCACACTTGGCAGGCGGTTTGGCGAGTGTAGTGCAAGGTGTTGTACAGACATTCACAGGGAACGCTGCTGGCGATGCTGCCCATTCCCTCCCGGATCCATCTGTTAGTCGCCTTTTACGACCACCACGGTTGTTTTCTTCCCATAGGTACTTCTTCTTTTAAGACTTTTCCCTAGTTACATATGTTAGGAAACGTCTTTTGGTTTCCATAGTAAATGCAGTCAGCTGATAGCGATTTTGTATGGGAGGTCGAAGATTTTTGTCATTTCCTGACTTATTATGTTCCTAGGGGAAAGTTGTTCAGTATTCGAAAGGCTGCTGTCCCTTACACCCGGTATATTCATACCAGTAGGTACGCCGGTATATTCCCTGTCCCGATGGCGTAGCGGATAGTATGCCTGCCTTCTACGCCGAGGGTCGTGGGTTCGATCCCCACCGGACACAAATATTTTGTTAAGTCAATTTTCAAATATTTGTGTTGAGCTTGGGTGTTTTCTATGTATAATACGTATTTATTTACAATAAAATATATATATGTATTAGTATCAGCTATCTAGTTACCATAGCATAAGCTTTGCTTAGTTTGGGGCTAGATGGCGCTGTGTGAATTGTCCAGGATATTTATTTTTATTTTATTTTATTTTATTACATTTTGGTTGATAGTTACTGCAAAGGTTTAAAGAACTCTTAACAACAGTAGTTCTTTATTAAGATTTGTTCATTAACATGCTTTCTGTACGAAGAAAACTATTAAACGAAAATATGCCGCAGTTAAAAGTACAGTTGGCAAAAAAACGATTACGCAGCTGCTAATTGCTTTTTTTAAACACGAGCCGAGCGAGCAAGTTTTTTAATAACCTACCTGTACGGAGAGCAAATATGTGCGGGCTGAAAAATTACTGGTATGTGGATTTAGGGGTTCTTAGGCAAATATTACACGATGTTCGTTTTTAGGGACAAACATTCTATTGTACACAATGTAACACAAAGGACATAAAATTAAGAACAATACACAACAGGTCAGCTTATTTCTAAAAAGAAATCTCTTCCAGTAGACCTAGGGTAGTGAGATGGCATAAAGTGAGGCAGTTGACGTGTACAACATACTAATATAGCTAACAAATCTAGTAGGCTCTCTCTCTTCGTATGGGACACCGGGTCGTCCAACGACCCAATGAGCCCTAGTGTCAGAATTTTTCAACTGTCTTCTACAAGTAGCAAGCTTCTGATTTGTGGTTGTGTAACGACCGCCGTCTAAGTAATCATACACTGCAACCGGGACCTGCGGCTTAACGTGCCATCCGAAACACGGAACCATCTTACTTACGTACAATCGGGTGGTTCAGCCCGCAATGTCCTAGCCAGACTGGGAGCAAATTCACAAACTGATAAATATCATTCATCGGGTCGTTGGACGACTCAGTGCCCCATACGAAAAGAGAAGAGAGAGCAGCAGAATATATTTTTTATGGTTATTTTTATGATGTACCGCGACAAAGATTTTATTCTCTAACCTTTGTGTCAAAAAATTTCCTTATTTTGATAAAACCCACTCATTTAAATATGACACGTCCGGAGTCTACTCGCGCGCAAGTTAAGTTACTCTACGGTGTACATCATAAGCCTACAGGAAATGAATTTTGAGACAAAGCTTGGATATGATGCAGAGACAATGCTGTTTAAAACTGTGCTTTTTTACACACATACATACATACACATATCACGCCTTTATCCCTTGCGGGGTAGGCAGAGCGTTAACGGCCGTAAGAATACGGTCGCTATGGCCACGTCTGACATTTTTGAGGATTGTTTTCCAAGGTTGTTCCAGAAAATATGTGTATCACTATAGTGACAGGTTGTCAGCCTGTCGCCTTAAATTGTAATACACCAATACCCTCGAGCCCCTTAGTCGCCTCTTACGACACCTGCGGGAAGGATGTGGGGTGATGCTATTCTAAGCCGGCATCACACGGCGTTTACACGACTGCTGAATTTTTACTTTTACTTACTTTTACATAGGTAATTACGTTGTTATCATTTGTTCAATAAAGTATATTTTTGTTGTATTGTATTGTATTGTATTGTATTGTATTAAACTGTATTGTGGGATAAATAAGGCTTTAAAAATAAATGACTATTAAAAACTAAATTAAAGTTTTATAAACTACGGAACCAAACTCAAAGTGGTGGAATTGCGCTTGACCAGTGTTATTACGAAAGTTGCGTAGAGAGGAACGTAAAATTTATTTGTGGAGATTCTTCAAATGCCATGTGATGCTGACTTCGAATAGCATCACCCCACAACCTTCCCGCGGGTGTCGTAAGAGGCGACTAAGGGACTCGAGAGTATATTGGTGTATTACAATTTTTGGGCGACAGGCTGACAACCTGCCACTATAGTGATACACATGTTTTCTGAAACAACCTTGGAAAACAATCCTCAAAAATGTCAGACGTGGCGATAGCAACCGTTTTCTTGCGGCCGTTAATGCTCTGCCTACCCCGCAAGGGACAAAGGCGTGATTTATGTATGTATGTGATTCTTCAAAATATCTGTTGTTACAAAATTTGTTGAAACACATTTCCTAGGTACACTATGAAAATTCCAAGCATCAAAAACAGTCATTTTGGAAAAAAAATGGTATGATTTCTTTTTCCTAAATAAATTAAAAACCCGTGGTGAAAAAAAATTCATTGCTTTTGTAATAATGAAGTTTGGTTGTTTTTAACTTTCCCATAGGTTTTAGGTAAGACTGGATGTAAGAAAAATCTTGGAAGAAAAATACATACCTACTCGGCAAAAATGTATGGAACACCCAATTTTTTTTTTGCGTTCCCGCAGGTGGCCCCATAGTAAAAGTTGTTCAGAATCATGAGTAGTTGAAACACCCTAAAAAGTTTGTGTACTGACAAAAAAAAACCTGCAGAATTTCTATTTGTGTTCTACCTACTAAATCACTACATAGTATAAAGCAAAGTCGCTTTTTGCGTCTGTCTGTATGTATGCTTATATCTTCAAAACTACACAACGGATTTTGATGCAGGTTTTTTTAATAGATAGAGTGATTCAAAAGGAAGGTTTTTATGTACAATACTTGCCGGGAAAACATCTTATTCCCACGGGAAAATGAGTTGCAGCGGGCGCAGCCGCTGGGCGGGCCACTAGTCTAATCGTAGACTAGGTATTATATAAATGAAACAAACATTTAACAATTAAAAAAATATATAATCAACAATAACAATTAAGAAAACCGTCATCATCATCATCAAAAGCGTCCAACTTCAAAACCGATATATACTGAAACAATACAAACACAATAAAAAAACATACGAAGCCGTACCCTAGCGAACACAGTAACAGAATAACGGCCGCACCATCATCTCTACCGGTCCAACCCCTCCTCTTATGATCAAAACACTCTCTATCAGTAATACAGCAATAAAGAACAAAATATAAACATACAGCAAAAATATACAAAAATTGAACAATCATAAGAAAGATAGCAATGTTGATAAGCGTAATGTTTTGCCAGCATAGGGATAGGAGTATGAGGCAGCTAGCTACGAAGACAATCCACATAATGACCACCATGCTAATTATTAGGAAATATACATAAGGCTCCGCTCTATGTAAGTCCGTCTTGTCTGAAACAAAAGAAAATTATTACCTCTATCTTGTTTTTTTTTTCTGTGATGGATTCAATTCCGGCCCCGGGGCCATCAAATCTACGCCTGTCGGCTTGGTGGGGAGCAGGTGCTGACCCGAAAATAATTGATTGGTTGTTCAAACAGCCAGCCCAATCACTCCCTTGGGGCGAGGCTGGGCTTAGGAGTTGTTCTGGGAAGAACAGATCATACTGATCCTTCTTGTTAGGACATTGTAGGCTGAACCACCAGAAGAAATGAGCAATTTCGTGTTTCGGAGGGCATGTTAAGATAATTTCTCTATATACAGGGTGACTGGAAAATTGATGCATTCCTTTCACGGGATGAACCAGCTCATGAAACTGAACAACTTTCCCCATGGAACATAGGTCGAAAAATGAAAAAAAAAATTGGCCCACCCATACAAAAGTAGGAACTAGTAGTAGGTGGTTGAAAAACTGACACCAGGGTTTATCGAGTCGTTGAACGATTCGGTGTCACACACGAAAAAAAAGCTTAAGAACCTAGAGATCGCGCCTTGGCAAGCGTACCGTGGGACGCCCTCCGGCCAGATGGACCTATGACTTAAAGAGTGCGGCAGGTAGCGACTGGATGGCGAAAGCGGGAGATCGTTCATTCTGGCGTACCCTAAGGGAGGCCTATGTCCAGCAGTGGACTACTATGTGATGATGTGAAGAATGAACATGTATACTTACTCAGGGCATATAATATAGTGTAGAAAGGGCCATAGACGAACGACACAAGGAGACACAGACAACCGACGAGGAAAGTAACGCATGTCCAGAGGCCCTTCGAACACATGCTAGACGAACAAAGCGAGCAGGGCTAGCAAAGCAAGCACAGCGAGCGGGATTGAACAAGCAAGCGCGGCGAGCGCGGCTTTCAATCAGGAACGTAAGCCGCTTGTGGAAAATACGTGTTTAGAACTCCGATTGCTCTAAGTAAAAGGCAAGCGAAGCGAGTGTAGTAAATGTAAGCACAGTGGCGTTTTAGCAGTTTGTAATACTATGCCTTGTCTTCGATGCTTATGTACGAATAATTTTAGTATTTACTTCTATTTATGCTTATATTGAATTAACCCATACCTAAATATTCATTGTTCAATAATAATTTACGTATAATTAGTTGTATTTTTTAAAGATTTTATTTGTTTGTATCAACATTTGTGATAAGCCTTCGAGGTTATGTGGAAACTATGACAGTAAAGTGACAATTTGTATTATGGCAAAAGGATTGCATCTTAGGTTTTTACCATGTTTATACGCACGTAAAAAGGTTGCTTATCCTCTATAAACCCTGTTTTTTAAAGATGCCGTGGGATGCCGGCTTAGAATAGCATCATCCCACATCCTTCCCGCAGGTATCGTAAGACCGTGTGATACCGGCTTAGAATAGCATCACCCCACATCCTTCCCGCGGGTGCGTAAGAGGCGACTAAGGTATATCACTATCGTGATACACATGTTTTCTGAGACAACCTTGGAAAACAATCCTCAAAAATGTCAGACGTAGCGATATCGACCGTATTCTTACGACTGTTAACGCTCTGCTTACCCCGCAAGGGATAAAGGCGTGATATATGCATGTCTGTATGTGTGTATGTGTCGATAACGTTCGTATTTTGCGGCTGTTGATGCTCTGCCTACCCCGCAGGGGAAAAAGGCGTGATATGTTGATTTATCAGTACCTCATCTAATCGCGGGATCCCATCAGAGTTCACCTGAGCATAAGAGATAGTTTTATCAAAATACAGTGTGTAGAAAATTGCTTGTCGTCTGCAGATATGACAGGCAAATGTTTTGGGGAAATGCCAAGAATGGTTGTCTGTAAAGTTTGTTTACTGACGATAGTTGAACGTGACAACGCTGTAAAAAATACTGATGAAATGTTGCATTTTTAAAAAGAAAATTTAAATTTTATTTACATACATACACAAACATACACATATCACGCCTATATCCCTGGTGGGGTAGGCAGAGCGTCAACAACCGTAAAATTACGGTCGTTATCGCCACGTCTGACAAATATTGAGGGCTGTTTGAGATAATTCGTGTATCACTATAGTGATAGGTTGTCAGCCTGTCGCCTAAAATTTGTAATACACCTGAAACCCTAGGTCCCTCAGTCGGTTTTTACGACACCCACGGGTAAGAAATGGAGTGATGCTATTCTATGCCAGCATCACACGGCAAATTTTATTTGTTTGGTAGATAACGCTTCCGAAAGTGGAGGCTGATTGTGCCTCAGTGTCGCTCGTTCCACGCTCTCGCTTGCACTTCAAGGCTTGAATGACAATGACAAACACCGCATGAGTCATGTTTTTTGGTGCGTGCAGCCGGCTCCGTCGAATTATAAGCCATCACGGTTTCGGATGGCACGTTAAGCCCCGGTCCCGGTTGCTGTCTATTATCACTTAGACGGCGGTCGTTACACAACCATGTCAGAAGCCTGCTACTTGTAGAAGGCGGTTGAAAAATTCTGACACTAGGGTTCATTGGGTCGTTGGACGCCTTGGTGTCCCACACGAAAAGAGAGGAGAACTCAAGAACCTCAAAACTAAATGCTGGAATACGATTATTAGTTTCAATTCAAGTTTTCCAGGTGCTTTGTGTTTTCAAGTGTAAGTTAAATAGGTTTAAATAAGTTATTGTTTGTGACAATACAAGCGATACACCGCGGTTACTTGTTGCGTTTGTGCACAAACTGTGGAGTTGGGGACAATTTAGACGTCGGAGAAAATAAGGTTTTGATATCATGTATGGGAGTTAATAATAAATAATAATAAATATCCTGGACAATTCACACAACGCCATCTAGCCTTAAACTAGCAAAGCTTGTTCTATGGGACCTAGATAGCTGATACTAATACTTATATACTTTTTTTTTGTAAATAAATACATATCAAACATAGAAAACACCCGGACTCGACACAAATATTTTGAAAATTGATTTAACAAATATTTGTGTCCGGTGGAGATCGAGCCCACGATCCTCGGCGTAGAAGGCAGGAGTACTATCCGGTACGCCATCGGGGCAGTCAATAAATTACTTGAGGCCCTACCAGTTTCACTAAGCGGGCCGCTAATGTGCAAGTAGGTAAATAAAAAATTCAATTTGTCATGACTAGACAATATTTTATACCGCGGAAAAATGGCAAGCAGCGAGTGAACCCACTGGGTGGGTGGGTTTCAGCGCTGGTGATAAAATACTTTATACTACACCTACACACAAAATGCCCTATATCTTAAAGAAACGTAGAGAGGAGCATGTCTCATTGTTCACGTTTCAAATTAGCGGGAGACAAAACCCATCCATCCATTCAAAGAACCGATTGCAAACTCGTGAGTATTGATGCTCTCAGCTGCACTTCGGGTCTTAAACTACACCCTTGCTAGCAATCGGTTCCTTTCTCACCACGTGATCAGTGTATTATTTCAAAATAGTTAGGTCCAAAACAAAACTAACATCCTCATACCAAAAACAACTTCATTTCAGTATAACAAACAACCACGACTTAAATAGTCGAAACATCTGGAATCTACGAAAGGACCTAAATATATTCTTTTTTTAAAAACTACGCGAGTGAACCGGTAAATCATAAAATTTGAGAAAATAATCACAGGCACGTTTGAAACATGACGTAAAAAATAAAAAAGTGAACCGAACTGTACCCAAGTCCACAGTTTATCCACATTCAGCCGCATCAAAACGTTGAAAACTCAATTTCCAGTCTATTGTCAGCACCCACAGCGACACCCATAGCTCCCATAGCTCCCTCTGTTGTTCACAACTTGTACTGATACAAGTTCTATACACGGTTTGTGTGTTGCTGGTAGAGTGAAAAGTTTTGCTATTTAAGGAATGTCTAGACATGTAACGGGCAAGCATTTTCCATAATAGGTAGGCAGCGCAGTGTCTGTGGAGAGAAAACTTCACCCTGCCTCAGACAACATAGTCTTGCCTCAAACACGGATTAAATCGTCTGTCACAGACGTAATGAGGCTAATGGACATGGTTACTTAGTCAGAGGTGGTTCAAAAGCTCTGGCACTAGTTTAACGGGTCATTCGTCGACACAGTGTCTCGCTCGACAAGATATCAAAGAATCCCAGGATCTAAATATAAAACTTTTATAATGCAGCCATTTTCAGCACCCACAGTGGTACCCATGGCACCCTTGTAATCCATAACACCCACGGCATCCATCGCGCCCATGATAGATAGATAGATAGATAAATGCTTTATTCATATTCCTGCATCACACACATTTACATTTGTGAGGAAATATAAAATTATAAAATTAAAATACATTTTAGTTCATCCCACACAAACATGTGTTTCCATGGCTTCCATAGCACCTATAGCTCACTCTCCTGTTTGCAAATCGTACATGGTTTCTGGTAGAGTGAGTAATTTGACTGTACATAATATGCCTAAAACTGTTATTAGTCGAATGATGCTAAATGAAAAGTTCAGTAGCACATTGTACAACCTTATTTTAAAAAGAAACTTTTACATTTAATGGTCGCTTACTGCTAAAGGTAAAAAAATCCTCGAGCACACGGCATAGAGGCAATGTTCCCAGCTAACTAGCAAACTTAGCTGCCAGCTCTGGGGTCCCCAGTTGCCTCGATTAGGCGTGGGAAGATGTCCTTTAAAAAAAAAAGCAAAGTCTATTTCATTTTGAAAAGACATAATAATAAGTTAATATCATAAAAAATATAAACGGGGTTTTTCAGAAAAGTCTGACCTCTCATTAAAACCGCGACACACAGATAGCGAAGTGTCAGCAAAACTGACAAGCTGACAATAGCTCTATGAACATACATACAAACATACGTTCCTGCTCATTTGTATATTAACAATTTAGTATAAGTAGCTATTGAAATATTTTGACACCCTGTATAGTCCTTGTGTGTTTTGTAAGGAGGAGTTTTGTTCCACCTTGAAGGACATATCTTTAAAACACACATACACATATCACGTTTCTGTCCCTTGTGAGGTAGGCAGAGTGTTAACGGACGTAAAAATACGTTCGCTATCACCATATCTGACAAATATTGAGGGCCCTTTCAGATGATATGTGTATCACCTGTAGTAACAGGTTGTCAGCCTGTCGCCTAAAATTGTAATACACATGAAACCCTCGAGTCGTCCCTTCGTTGCCTTTTACAACACCCGCGGGAAAAAACGGGTTGATGCTATTCTAAGCCAGCATCACACGGCACGGTGGTCCTGGACAGTTCCTCATTAGTGATGAAGACCGATGTGGCGCAGTGGTAGTGCGACTGCCTTAGACGCCGAAGGTTCCGGGTTCGATTCTCGGTGGGTCACTCATAAAGTTGATATTTATCACTTTGTGAATTTGTTCCCAGTCTGGTTAGGACATTGCGGGCTGAACCACCCGATTGTCCGTAAGTAAGATGGTTCCGTGTTTCGGATGGCACGTTAAGCCGTAGGTCCCGGTTGCTGTCTATGATCACTTAGACGGCGGTCGTTACACAACCATGTCAGAAGCCTGCTACTTGTAGAAGGCGGTTGAAAAATTCTGACACTAGGGTTCATCGGGTCGTTGGACGACTTGGTGTCCCACACGAAAAAGAAAGAAGATGAAGAAATGAAATTTTACAACAACTGTTTTTAAAATTCAACATATAAATCAACTATCTGCGTTTATTCCATTCCTCAAATGGACAGTTCTATTTCGTGGCGCAGACCCTATAATGTGACCTAACCAAACATAAGCCTTACCTGTTCCAACCAATATAAAGGGTGTTTTATTGTGTTGACCGGACGTGCCGGATATTTGCAAACAACTCGATATTGGGACAGCCTGTACGTACGTATATTTGTCTAAGTTTTCTGCATAATGTCGAACTGTTGAAATATTTTTATCTAAAAAAAAGAAATAAGTACCTACCTACCTACATCCGCTAACTTTGACAAACACATCTTGTAAAAACAATTTTTAATATTAAATCTTGTTTATTGTGTCATCATCACAGACCAGAGATGTTATGCGCGCGCAGTGCTTAGTGACGCAAATTATGTATCTTTTCTCTGTGTGTCATAATCGCCATTTTAAGCTAGGTACAGATTTGCTCAAGGGTATACATACATACTTAAATCACGCCTTTATCCCTTACGGGGAAGACAGAGCGCTAACGGCCGCAAAAATACGGTCGATGTCGCCACGTCTGACAAGCATAGAGAGCCGTTTGAGATACTTTTGTGTATCACTATAGTGACATGTTGTCAGCGTGTCACCTAAATGTTGTAATACACCTGAAACCCTCAAGTCCCTCAGTCGCCTCTTACGAGTGGTAAATGCGAGATGCTATTCTAAGCCAGCATCACACGGCATAAACAAGGCTATAAACAAATTTTAAAGCGTAAAAATAACAACATCATAACGTAAATAAAAATATTAATTCTACCCTCATTCGTATTCTAACTGTTAGTTCCGCTGTTAACTTATTTAACGATCAGTTAAGTTTAACTGTAGCTGTGTTACTGCCAGTTTAAGAGTTTAAAATTGAATTTGTTAGCAGCTCCCGTCTTGGAGATAAACTATCGCATAGAGGATGTTATTTTTTATGCAACCCCTTTTTTAATCAGGGTTAAACTGTACTAATATTATAAATGCGAAGGTTTGTATGTATGTTTGTGTAGTTGTTTGTATATTTGTTTGTTTTTTTGTTTGTTTGTTACTCCTTCGCGCAAAAACTGCTGAATCAATTTTCATGAAATTTGGCACACACATAGTGGATATGGTTGATTAATACATAAAATAGTTTTAATCCCGAAAAATAATCCTGTGGGATGCAATGAGATTAAAACCGACTTCCACGCGGGCGGAGCCGCGGGCACTTGCTAGTTTATTCAATAAACTGAGCAACTTTTGTCGATATATGAAAGGAAATCCCATGAAAAATGATAATAACTTTGTATAGGAGTAAAATTCTTTTAATACAAAAATAAGAAATCTTGTTTTACGGTATACTAGGGTGTAAAAAAAATTGCTGCAAATATTTTAAGGGGTTAATCAGCCCATGAAACTGAACAACTTTCCCCATTTTCTTGGGTCGAAAAAATAATTTGGAACTTTCCATACAAAATTACTAACTGACCAAGTCCATTTGTATTCCTGACCTCCTGGTCCAAAAAAATCTTATATTTCGACATATGTTTCTTGGGGAAAGTTGTTCAGTTTCATGGGCTGATTCACCTTTTAAAATATTTGCAGAGAATTTTTTTACACCTTATTATTTCTTTGAAAACGTTTATTATTAAAGTTACGTCACAGCAAAAAAAATCTAATGAGATCGGTACATTTCTGATTAAATGAACATTACAAAAAACCCCAAGAAAACTAAAGTTATTAAAGTTAAAACCCAGAAAGCTGTAACAAAAACACAAAACTTCTTAATCTAAACACAAATAAAAAAGTTATACAGTTACAGTTAATACTACTTCAAATCTTAATCCAGAAGAATTTCAGACAAAAAAAAAACGCCAAGCAGAACGGTCCATAAAGTTATAATCTGAATACAAATAAGTCCGTGTAATTGATATTTTATACAGACCCCGGGGGTTGCGAGCGAGGCTAGCATAACATGGATAAGCCGTCTGGGTAGACAGTGTGTCAGTCTTTAAGTAAGTAGTCCAAAGAAAAGATGTAGATTTTGGGAAATCCCTAACTACCTCTCAATTAAGCTAGGTAAATAAAAATAAATAAAATGTGTTCTTTTTATTAGTTATTTATTTATTAACAAGTATACGCCCAGGGCTCTGCCCGCGTGGAAACCGGTTTTAATCCCGTAGCATCACACAGGAACACTTTACCGGAAATAAAACTATTCTATGTGTTAACCCATCTGTGTGCCAAATTTCATTAAAATCGGTTCAGTAGTTTTAGCGTGAAGGAAAAAACATAATTACAAATATTAGTAGGATTTACTGTAAAACAATAATAAGTTTCTACATCTTGACCTGTTTTTTTTTAAAGAAAAATTAGATCTCCCATCAGCAGTCCTTCAGATTCTTTTGATAAATATAAGGAGAGAGTTTGCGACGAAGGCAGTAAAATGCAGACGAAGAAAGAAAATATAATATTATCAAATTTATACCTTTTTTATTGTTTGTTTGCACAATACCGCATCAATTTCTTTAAATAAACTATCCCTGCCTGGATGCCTCGAAGATATTGATATTGTAGCAATAATAACGCCAATTGTACCAATCTACTCTTTTATAGTCCTTTATATTTGTTTTGTTGAGTAGTAAAATATATTTGATTTGATTTGATTTGATCTGCGCGATCTTTGTGTCAGCAATTGGCAGGAGATCGCGCAGGACAGAGATCAGTGGAGAGAGTTCGTTTCGGAGGCCAAGTTCCTCCTTGGGTCGCTGAGTCAGCAGAGTTAGTTAGTTTGTTTGATTTGATTTGAAAATTAAAGTCGATCGTATCCATATTATGCTTTCCAGTCTTTCTAAATCCCTCTTTCCCTTACAATATGCAATGAGCGCAAACGAAACGCATCGCGACTGATAAATGCCCTTGCTTGTTTACTTGTTGCTCTGTTTTACCTATTTCATGAATCTTCTTCTTTTTATTTGGGACGCTGAGTCGTTCAACGACCCGATGAACTCTGGTAACCGAGGTCTTCGACTTAGACTGTTTAGAGTTTCGTCATCATCATCATATCAGTCTATAGCAGACCACTTCTGGATTAAAATACCTTTTTAAAAAAGGGAACCGCCTTCAGAGAACGTTTAAGACTGACAAATATTTTTCTGAAAACTGCATCAAAATCGGTTCAGCCAAACGCGAGAATATCGCGGACAAACATACATACAAACATAAAGTTTAAACTGAGAACCACTTGAAATTACAAATTCATTATTAAAACCATAATCATATTAAACCGGCTCTTATGAGATTGAGCCAATTTTAAAACTTTTTAAAAGAAAAGTAAACCCTTTTAGCGAAGCGCTAATCGTTTTGGCGGCAAGGAGCTGTCAAACTTGACAGATGACGTCATTTCCCAAGATGGCCGACGCGTGCCGTATCTGTGCATCGCAGTGTCGCAGTGGGTTTCCATTGTCATATGATAAACTTGTAGTTTTGTTTAAAGGACACACTGAATTGTTGAATAACCCGATGAATCGTGTTGTCAGATTGTCTAAAAATGTAATCCAAACCTTTGCCGTTCAACCAAAAAGTCTGAGTTATTGAACTGCCTGCCAATGGGACTGTCCGTATATTCTAAGTCTATGGGACTGAAACACTATTTTTTTTTTAATTTTTGGCAAAGTCAACCCTAGTTAGGACATTTCTACCAGGGTCATATATTCAATCACTAAAATGAAGATCATTTTAGTCGGTAGCCATAGACAATAATTTAAGAAATAAGTACATCAATACATACTTATGTTTACATATGTGATACATATGTTTTCTGAAACAACCTTGGAAAACAATCTTCAACAATGTCAGACGTGGCGATAGCGACCGTATTCTTACGGCCGTTAACGCTCTGCCTACCCCGCAAGGGATAAAGGCGTGATATATGTATGTATGTATGTAGTACATCAATAAATGTGTACTAATAATACCAAATTTCAGACAAACAGTGTGGGACATTGAACAAACAATGGTACACAAATATTTATTATATTTTTCCATACGATTTGACGTAGCTAATATTTTTGTATTTTAGCCTCCGGATAATTCTGAACCGTTCTTTGTCACGTATCGTATGGCAATGGAAACAAACCGTAGAAAGATCCAGACGTAATATTTCTTGTGTGAATTTTAAAACCGCGTCCCGGAACAGGTGCGGTGCACTGTACACATATTAAAGGATAATAGAGCATTATTGTACGTTTTATACTGTTTTCTAGCTTGAAGAAAACATTTTATAGTAATTGGAATTTAAGTGAACTGTATAATCTATGAAAGGAATTAGCTCTTGGCCAAAATACCAAAAGTTTTGTTATTTTAATTTATGTATTATATTATGTGTACCTATCTCCATTTAATTCCGGTCTTGCGCATGTATCTCATGTTTTCATCTCTTTCGAGGTCTACCGCGCGCCCGCTTGGCGTTAGGAGGGACCCAAGAGAAGAATGGAAGAAAGGGAGGGAGCCCTTTGCCCTGCAGTGGGACGATAGTGGCTAGTAATAATAATAATTATGTGTATCTACACAACATGATGGGCAACTAGTGCAAAAGCTACCTACTTTTTTGTCAGCTACTACACTATATCAAATTTACCCAATCTAACGCCAAAATTCGACAGCATTCAAATATCAAGCCAGCGCCGTCGCCAATATCCCGGACACGACCGCTCGCAACAAAAGTCCGCCGGCGACTGCCGCTATCAGTTCGAAATTCAAATTTACCGCTGACCGGAAATGCGACGTCGGCTGCTTCCGGCGTGCGTTCCGTTTTACGGAGTTTGTACAGGTGTAGGTACGATGTTTGGAATTGAAAGTTCGTCGGTTTGAAATGCATATACCATGATTTTTATCCAGATAGACTAAATTGACACTTGGTGGGTTGCCACGTTATTGTATTTAAAAATAATAAAAAAATAGTGTTGTGCCCTGAATGATCAAGTTATATGATTCAAAGATTATGATTGAATCTTTTTGAAAATAAATTAGGTTAATTTAAATTTCCATTAATAAATTGGTCAGTTTCCGTCCGTCGATCGTCCTCTTGGTCAAGTCAAGTCAATGTCTGTCTCGTCTGTCTGTCAAGGTCCACACCAACCGGCCAGTAGAAAGAAGTCGCAGAAAAGAGTGCAACACAACGCAACAAGCAAAAAAAAAAACGGAAATTGAATTTATAAGCGCAAGGAATATTCAACCACCAATGCCAATTTATTCAACATTACATTTTAAATTACTTACAATATTATTAATTGTTGATTTATTTAAACTAGACGACAAGTTTGCGTATAAACGTAAAGTAACGTATACTATTTACGTGACCGAAAGTCAAGTATTTAGTATGCATATTTATTTAAAAATAACTACACCCAGAATTCATCTCACAACAGTTCAATGAATAAAATAAATGAGTCAAACCACAACACTAGACTTATGATGACAACATTTTAAAACAAAAAGGGCATTCTTAGCTGTCAGTTTAGTCTATCTGGATAAAAATCGTGGTTAGTTACTAATAGTGTAGCTTGTTCTGGTAGCAACTGAATATTAGCTTTTAGATGAAAACATGGCTCAAAAAACTACAAAAAAGAGATACAAGAAGTCTTGGTGTAACCGCTCTTCACTACATAGTTAGTATAAAGCAAAGGCGCTTTTCGCATATGTATGTATGTATGTTTGCTTAAATCTTTAAAACCATACAGCGGATATTGATGCAGTTTTTTTAATAGATAGAGTGATTCAAGAGGAAGGTTTATAGGTATAATTAATACTACGGGCTTCATCCATCATAAGTTTCAATTAATGAACAGAAAAATTACATAAAAGTGTTCTGGCGCCATCCTAAATAGCAATGTATGACGTCATATTTAGCTATTTTCATACAAAATACCGTTTTAAAAGTAGATTGTTTGACCTGCCAGCCCACAGCCCTATTTAGGTCAAACTTTTGACAAAGACGTGTACCCTACACGTCACTTCACTTCACACATCAAGAGGATATGAAAGGGACATTCGAATGATACTAATCTTGAGGAAATGTGAGGACAATAGTTGACTGACACATGTAGAACATTATACAAGGCCACAACCTATATGAATAGGGGTGGGATGGGGTACGTCACAATCTTAGAATGAGGTTTATAAATCTTAAAGAAAATATCAGAAATTTGAAGTCGTTTTCTACAGGTTTCGTGTTTTATCAAATCTTAGAAACGAAAGTGTCTCGATTTTTTTGATAAGAAGTAGGTAGGTATATTAAAAAAGATTGCATTCTTCACCGTTGCGCTTTACTGGAAAGGAAAAATATTTATCTAATGCTCTTTTTAAAATTACTGGCACATTTGAGTTCCAAAACGATGACAGATTAAACCTAAAAAGAAAACTTGTATTTTTCTTTTTATTATTAAAAGGCATACCTACGTTATATACTTGTTAAATGTTTTTCGTTAAAGAAAAGACAGAAAGGAGGTTTTTCTCATCTCGTTCAATAGGTATAGCTTGGCCAGAAAGAGAAAACGGAACTATAAATTTTTGTACCTATGAAAAATTATTGCCATAGTTAAGCGTTATCTGTCAGATTTAACAGATCGCGAAGAAACTGGCGCCCTCATTTTTTATCTACTCTTTATGGCCAAGCCATAGAGTCGGTGTACATTTAGTGCCACCAAACCGGAAATGAACTGTCATAAAGTTTTAACTAGGCACACATATAAAAATAGGTACATGTATGAATGTATGTATAATAAAATGGAAATAAAAGTGCGAGTGCGGTTTTAGTATGGGGAGTGACGTTTCCAGTATGGATCTGACAGACCGCTGCGATATTCTTACGCTCCGGCGATCCGCCAAATTGTCTGTACGTACCGCGCAGTGTGACATTGATATATGTGTCAAGCTATTGTGCGATTTGAATCGTAATAAATGAAGCTGTTTTAATGAAAAGCATTCATATATTATTTTCTTATCTTAACGGGTACCTACCTAACCTAAATATAAATATATAGATATATTTCAATGGAAATATTTCTAGCCAATCTTCAAGCGTAGCGCGTACCTACATAGATGGCGCTGAGCTGAATAGGAGGTTTTCTTTTTGAGAATAATAAAAAAATAGTGTTTCCTGAACTCGATAGATGGCGCTGAACTAACTATGTTACTAGATTCCAGTGTAAATTACAAAGCGAAAAGATAAAAAAAATTGCAACACTGACTGGCAGTCTGGCATGCAGATGCACTGACACTTTCGTTCCAAATGAGTCCGAGTCCAAGTTTCAAAAGAACAAAAAGTAAATATTATGTCCCGTCTTTTGCGGCAACATACCCAGCACAGCGCCATCTATCCAGCGACTAGAACAATAATTTTAAAAAATTAAAAGAAAATTTCGTATTGTAAAAGTTTCTTTCCAAGGAAATATATTTAACCTAGCGTGGTTCATATAACTCAAATGTCAAAATTTCAACTTATCACAAAGAACTGTCAGATATAAAATTTACCATCCCATAACAAAATACGAAACAAAATAGTTCCAGTACTACTACTTCTACAGCCACAGTAGTCCACTACTGGACATGGGCCTCCCCTAAATGGGGGGTATTGCCATTCTCCCAACGCTTGGCAGGCGGATTGGCGAGCGCAGTGCAAGATATTGTAGATAATGACGACCGATGTGGCGCAGTGGTAGTGCGACTACCTTTGACGCAGAAGGTTCCGGGTTCGATTCTCGGTGGGTCACTCACAAAGTTGATATTTATCACTTTGTGAATTTGTTCCCAGTCTGGTTAGGACATTGCGGGCTGAACCTCCCGATTGTCCGTAAGTAAGATGGTTCCGTGTTTCGGATGGCACGTTAAGCCGTAGGTCCCGGTTGCTGTCTATGATCACTAAGACGGCGGTCGTTACCCAACCATGTCAGAAGCCTGCTACTTGTAGAAGGCGGTTGAAAAATTCTGACACTAGGGTTCATCGGGTCGTTGGACGACTTGGTGTCCCACACGAAAGGAAGGATTGTAGATAATCACGGGGAACGCTGCTGCACGTTCCCTGGATTTATCCCTTCTAGTTTTATAACAGTTATTGCCGTGTGATGCCGGCATAGAATAGCATCACCCCAATTCTTCCCGCGGGTGTTGTAAGAACCAACTGAGGGACTCGAGGGATTCATGTGTATTAGCACGTATACAACTCTAGGCGACAGGCTGACAACCTGTCACTACAGTGATACACGAATCATCTGAAGGTGCCCTCAATACTTGTCGGACGTGGCGATAACGACCGTAACTTTGCGACCGTTAACGCTCTGCCTACACCGCAAGGGATGAAGGCGTGATTTGTGTGTGTGTGTGTGTGTGAGTTTTACATCACCCACGGGTCGAAATGAGGCTATTCTGAGCCGGCACCTTCTTAGTTATGGTTCCAATAAATAACTACTTACCAGGGGCGGATCGTGAGTGTGTGGGGCCCTGAGTTAAAACTACTCGGGGGCCCTTTCCCCTATGTTGGTTGATGTACTATCATTCTCGTTGCCTTATCCCGTTTCTCTGTCGTGGTCGTCTCCCTAACCTACGTTATTTGACGTGGAACCAAGTTTTTACACAGAGCGACTGCCTTCTGACCTCTGCAACCCGAAGGCTGAACTGGCCCGTACCCTAGGTTAAGTCACAGTCAAATTATCACCTGGATTAAAATTTTATTTCAATGTGAGTTTGATCACGATGTTTTCCTTCACCGTAAGAGCAGTCGGTAAAAGTAAAGTACGTGAGTATGGTGTCCTAACCACTTGGACACCGACGCTGTACGATGTAGTGTATGGGTACCTACTTATTAGAAAAAACTTGGAGAATACGCAATAAACACGCCCTCTAGTTTGATAGTCGCACATACGAGTTGGTCGATTCCGGTTGCCAAATTGAAAGAAGACAAAGAGGGCGACCTAGACGGGCTTACATGGACCAAATCAAGGAGAAGATAGGCGTCATGTCGTGTAAGGAAGTAAAGGCAAAGGTTCAAATGAGATCAGATTTGATTGGATATTACTCCACCGACAAGAGTGAGGCTTAAGTTAATGATGATGATGAACGCCTTACTTACGATTCGTCTCTTTAGCAGGGGCTGGGGGGGCCCTGAATACACGGGGCCCATAAACACCATAAGTAAATCCGTCCCCGACTTATTCTTCGTAAAACAGTCAAACTTCTTATAAACAACATTTCCTGGATCCAATACAAAACTTCCGCCATATTTTCCAACATTATACCAACTTAAGGAACTCTAGCACCGACTGTAGCACCTTAAGCTCCTAACCGTTGTCACACACACCGCGTGTTTTTCCAGATTTTTTGCCGGATGCGGTTGTCAGACGGCAATTATACAGACAATCTCGTAATAACCGACTTGCCACTTGTAATAGGCGGTTGAAAAATTCTGATACTAGGGTTTATTGGGTCGTTGGACGACTCGGTGTCTCATACGAAAAGAAAGCAAGAATAACCGACTTTTCCGAAACCTCACCTTGATAAACTGATCAATTTCTCCCTAGAACCGTACTCGGTCATCTGTTTTTTTATACCAGGCCCGAAAATAGTTTCAGTTGGATGATTTCGGTAGTTTCGTAGTCTGCTAACAGTTTAAAGTATAGAATATCACAATGGCAATGGAATGACAGTTGAGTTGCGATGGCGTTACAATGACAAAAACATTACAAAGCCAGGGGGCCCAGGACGAGATCGAAAATGGGGAAAGTTGTCCAGTTTAACGGCTTTGAGTTTAGGTTATCGGGAAATACTATATACTAGATGTCTACTATATGTTTTCCATGGCACACGTCGTTGCAACAAAATTATGGTTGTGACAGCTTGTCATTCGACTGCCTGTGATTACCGGTGGGTCACTCACAAAGTTGATATTTTGTGACTTTGTTTCCAGTCTGTTTAAAACATTGCAGGCTGAACCACCTGATTGGACGATTGTCCCGTGTTTCGGAGGGCACGTAAGCCGTAGGTCCCGGTTGCTATTATAATTACCTACTTAGGCGGCGTCGTTACACAACTATGTCAAAAGCCTGCTACATGTAAAAAAGGTGGTTGAATAATTCTGACACTAGGGTACATTGGGTCATTGGACGACTCGATGTCCCACACGAAGAAGGATTCGTAATAGATGTTCCGCGCCGCAATAAAATGCGGTAAATGTATGGTTCACCTTAAGCTCCGAAGGCTATACCTGGAAACTTGCAATAAAAAAACCCGCATACACTGTGTATCAAAGTTTAATAAAATCGCCTGCTAGTATTGATTTTTCTGTCTACCAATGGTGGTTTGAGAATACGCCTCCTTGGTGCGCTGACGTGGAGTAGGTTTTCGAGCAGAGTTGATTTTTGGATGTGGTATTGTTTTTGTTAATCATTAGGTATTGTTTATCACGCAAGCAAAAAGATTAATTTTGTTAATCATTAATATTAATATTGTTGAGAACGGCCTGTTTAAGCCATTGGGAACCTTTTTTAGCCAATTTTGAAGTGTACATGGATGTCGCTCAGATAAACTGAAAAATTATTTCCAAGGAAATGTATTTTGTCCAGTTGAGTGTCAATATAACTCATATTATGTCAAAATTTAGGTAACAATCACTATAATACTGCCGCCGGTTAAATTCATTTGCGATCACATTGGTACAAAGTAGAGCCATAAGCAAAAAAAAAGGAATACGTGACTATGTTTTATTTTTAAATCTAATGGCATTAGCCAGTTTTTTATTTGAAAATTAAATTTTGAATAATATTAATATTATAAAGACTTTATTCTCAAAATCATCGTAATATCTATTTCCGGGTCGGCGCAACACGTAAGATGATTGATTTTTTGAGGATTCAGTTTACTTTTACAACAATACGCGACTCTCTTTGAGAATACAACGTCTTTGAGAATAATACATGTTACGTCTTTTTCCCTTGCGGGGTAGGCAAATCGTTATACTGTCACTATTACTATTTACATTCGCCACGTTAAACGAAATGCCGCTCTCTCTCTTTTTGTGACAAATGACAAAAATGCCAAATGGTCAGTCTGTCGCCTAACATTACAATACACAGGGAACACTCTATCGAACAGAAATATTTGTTAAGTCAATTTTCAAATATTTGTGTTGAGTCTGGGTGTTTTCTATGTATAATATGTATTTATTTACAAAAAAAGAGTATATATGTATTAGTATCAGCTACCTAGTTCCCATAGCACAAGCTTTGCTTAGTTTGGGGCTAGATGGCGCTGTGTGAATTGTCCAGGATATTTATTAATTATTTTATTATTATTATTACTCTATCCCCTTATTCAGCTCTTAAGAGATCTGATGTGATAAAAATTGTAATACCGGTCTTCTAGGCTACTATCATCATTCTCCTTGCCTTACCCCGTTCTCTTTCGAGGTCGGCTACCTAACCTAGGGGATTTGATGTGGAACCAAGTTTTTACACAGAGCGACTGCCACGAACCTCTGTAACCCGAAGGCTAAACTGACGTGAATCCAGTTTTATAAGTTACATTCAAATATTATCTGAATTCAAATTTTGTTTGAAAGTGCGACAAGATCACAATGTTTTACCTTAAGGGCAGTCGTTAAAAGTACGTGAGGAAAAACACATTGGTAAATGGCGGGGATCGAACTCGGGTCTCACGATTGTAAGGTCTATATTTTTATAAATCGCACTCAACTCTGAGATCGATCTCAGAGCGATTTTGACTAATGTCAGCATCTCAAACTCGCATTCAAGATCGATCTCAAGAGTTGAGTGCGGTTTATAAATAAGTACTTTTCTATTAGGAAGCTGCTACGTACAATATTAATATTAAACTGGGTTGTTTATTCAATAACAGGATCCCTTTTATAAGAGATGGGTTACTGCAAAATGCCCTGAATAAATCGCGATGGACGCTCAAAGGTTTGAAGATATTGGATGTAGGATGCGGAGCTGGGTTGGTTTCAGAGGTTTGTATCGTATTATCATATATTTTTTTATTCATTTTAATTTGGAAATTTTGTCACTGTCTTGTAGTGTAATTTCGCTGTGACTATAACCACCAGTGCCTCGTTTTGCGAAACTACATGCTACAATTCTACAGGTGAAATTAGATAGCTATGTCCTTTGCGTAGCGGGTCAAAAATCCTGGTTTTATATATATTTTTTTTATATTTAATCAAGTACATTTATGTTTAAGAGGAAAGCTTATCCTAAGCACTATATAAGGAAAATCATTTGCTTAAAACTAATGAGATCAATCACTATTAGCCTAAGACTGGTGCCTTAACCAATTGGCCACCTACGCTCTATTTTAAAGTCATTAGACTTCCACAAAAATGTATAGAAGCGCATATATTGCAGTCTGCTCTGTTTTCTCTGTTTATCTCCTCTACCCAAAGGCCGATTTTGTGCACTTCTTTAGTAAGTCCTGCATTACTTATATTATTTCTTACTGTGAAATAAAGTATTTTTACTTACTTTTTACTTACTCATAGAAGCAACACGATAACGATACCATATCCGTTCTTCCTAGCTCCGCCCACTCGCTGCCACGCCCACCGCTCGCCCCGCCCACCGCCGGGGCGACCCACTTCCTATGTACTAAAGATAGAAGAGCTTATGTACAGATAACTTATGTACGTACACAGATAACATGTGACACTATTGTCTGGCAGATCTTTGTATGTTGGCAGGTTCTAAACTTACGGGCGTTCGAATCCATAAAATGTATATACAAGGTGTAACTTTAAAACCTCAGACACCCTCAATCAGCCCATGAAACTGAACAACTTTCCCCATGGAACATAGTCCGAAATATGTAAAATATTTTGGACCTCCCATACAAAATTACGGACCGACCAAGTCAATTTGTATGGGAGGTAGAAATATTTTTCTCAAATTTCAACCAACGCTTCTTGGGGAAAGTCGTTCAGATTCATGGGCTGATTGAGGGTGTCTGAGGTTTTGTGCATTTAAAATTACACCTGGTTCTTTAGTGAGTCATCTCTCTCTTTTTGTGTGGAACACCGGGCCGTCCAACGACTCAATGTACCCTAGTGTCTGAATTTTTCAACCGCCTTCTACAAGTAGCAGGCTTCTGACATGGTTGTGTAACGACCGCCGTGTAAGTAATCGTAGACAGCAACTGAGACCTACGGCTTAACGTGCCAACCGAAACACTGAACTATCTTTCTTACGGACAATCGGGTGGTTGAGCCCGCAATTTTAAAAGTTAGTGAAGACTCTTCCAAAACACCCTATATGTTAGTGAAGACTCTTCCAAAACACCTTATATGGTAAACACCCCACTTTGTGAGTGACCCACCGAGAACCGAACTCGGAACCTTCTGCGTGACAGGCAGTCGCACTACCACTGCGCCGCATCGGTCGTCAGTCATGACTGAAAATAACTAATGTTCTGGATCACTCATTTTTTATTTATGTGTGTTTCCGCCACGTTTCGAGCCAATCGGCGGTTCGTCGTCGGGCGGAGAGTCGTGCGTGCCTATGCGTCCACGCCGTGCTTTCGACTACACACAAACATGACAAGTGTGTGATCCAAAACATTAGTTATTTACGAATTAGCTATATTTGACAGCTGTCAACTTTAGGCCACTTTTCATTACAGTGATACACATATCATCTGAAAGGGCCCTCAATACTTGTCAGACGTGGCGATAACGACCGTGATTTTACCACAAGATTTTACATCATCGTTAATGCTCTGCCTATGCTGCAAAGGATAAGGGCGTGATTTGTGTTTGTGTCAAACTCATACTAAAGGACATATCAACAAAGAAAAATATACTTTGTGTTATGATACAATAACATGATTTTGACAACCGTCAAATTCGTCTATTCGAACGGCCATACTTTAGTGTCAGTGCATTGGTCAAATCTGTCGTAGAGCCGACGGCCGGTGGAGTTAAGCGGGTTCTCGAGTGGAGAGCACGCGTCGGCAAGCGTACCGTTGGACGCCCTCCGACCAGATGGACCGATGTCTTGAAGAGAGTGGCTGGTAGCGATTGGATGACGAAATTGGTAGATTGTGTCTTGTGGCGTGCTTCAAGGTCCATATCTAGTCTTTAGTTATGGGGCATTTAATTCACAAATAGAAGGTGTAAAGTTAGCTGCAAATATTTTACGGGGTGAATCAAGCCATGAAACTGAACAACTTTCCCCATGGAACATAGATCAAAATATGATAAAAAAATCTCCCATACAAAATTGCCAAGCAATCAGGTCAATTCGTATGAGGGTTCCAGAAAATTTCTCATATTTCGACCTATGTTCCTTGGGAAAATTTGTTCAGTTTCATGGCCTGATTCATCCCTTAAAATATTTGCAGCTAATATTTTTGCACTCTGCATTTAGCACGTATAGGGCATTTTTAGGGCGTCGGTGGCCAAACGGTTAGGACACCGGGCTTACAATCGCTAGACCCAAATTCAATCCCCGCCATGTACCAATATGTTTTTACTCACGTACATTTACCGACTGCTCTTACGGTGAAGGAAAAACATCGTGATGAAACCCACATTCAAATGATATTTGAATTTGATGATATTTAAATGTGACCTAACCAAATATTTTTACGGTCGTTAACGCTCTGCCTACCCCGGAAAGGGTAGACGCGTGTTTTAACAAAATATTGTCGCTGTCCATTAAACTATTCATGCAGCATACGTCGAACAAAACCACATTCTTGTCAATTCTGACGCGAGTGAACCATCTATTACCGTGCCTTACGAGACCCTAATAAATTATGTCAACAAAGTCGCCAGGGTCACTGCATCGGCCACGACTAGGGCATCCAGCGTTTTCCAATACCGGTATTAGTGGGATCTGCAAGTGTTTTACAAATTAAAAATCTTATCAACCTAAAAAATAATAAATATGTGCTATGTACATTCTAGAGTAATACACGAATCATCTGAATGAATCCTCAATATTTGTCAGACGTGGTGATAGCGGCCGTATTTTACGGCCGTTAACGCTCTGCCTACCCCGCAAGGGATAAACGCGTGATATATGTATGTATGTAAGCTACCCAAATAAAATAAAATAAAACAAAATGTACATTTTCATCCCCTTTATTTAAAAAACTACGCTTTAGGCGCACATAAGTGCGCGCACTATGGGTAGTTTTAACTAAGGGACTAAAAGTGATTTGAATTTGGAACATTAATATTTGCATGAATGAATGAATGAATGATAATTTATTTGCAAGAAATATGGTACAAAAGATCTTATTCTAAAAATATAAATTTGTCCTAACATATTTCAACATGCAGCCAATCAAACGTGAGATGGAACGCTTTTTACTAAAATACTAGTATCTGCTATTTATTGAGTACTTACCTCACTCCTGCTAAAATATGAAAATAAAAAGAAATGTGTCAAATTCTATTTTTCTTTTGGCGCTATTTATGGCAAGCAATGGTCATCGAATCGACCATAGCCATTCAACTTTCTTGCAATTATATGAAAAGAATCAAATTATGAAGTTTATGTAATTATTTGGTATCCGTTCTGCCTACCCCGCCAGGGATAAAGGCGTGATATGGGTGTGTGTGAGTGTCTTTTACGCAATTTATTGGGCGAAGTGTAAATAAACTGTGAAGAAACGATAATTAATGGACAACCGCAAGGCATTTGTTGATTTTCTCATAGAAGGGGATGAAAAGTAGTATGTATAACTCGGGCCTAAAGTTATTTATCGTCGCGTGAGTGACATACATTGAATCTTTGCTAATATCTCAATTTCCTCGGATCCCGCTCTTGTAAGCCCATGCTGTGCGGGATCAGAAAATTATGCGGGATCTCGAATACCGGGATTGAATGCACTAGCGACTTTATTGTTGGGGTGGGATTCGTTAATAATGTATCGCGGTGCAAACGACTTTTATTGTCTTGACCATTGCAACGGTACTCGGTTCGATTCTCGGGGGGGACAGAGTTTCAACTTACGCCTTTTTTGTGAGATTGTTTCCGGTTTGGTTCAAACATTGCAAGTCGTTGACGCATTGCATACCCAAGGAATAGAAGTACGCAGTCTCATTCTTAATTCAACACAAATACACAATTTAACAGGAATGTATCTGTAATACAATAGTGAACGACCTTTGATGCTCTGCCTACCCCAAAAGGAATAGAGAGAACGACTTTTGACTGTCTGCCAACCCCACAAGGAATAGAAACAAGTGTGTAGTCCAATTCTTAATTCAACACAATTCGTCTGAAACGATGTAATGCAATAGTGAACACGACTTTTGACGCTCTGCCTACCCCATAAGGAATAGAAACATTGTAGTCCTATTCTTAATTCAACACAATTCGTCTGAAACGATGTAATGCAATAGTGGAACAGTTTTTATTTTCTTCTTTATTGCTTCTCGAGAATTGAAATAAAGCTGATCTTCCATCAGACCAGACCTGTGAGAGGAAAAATTCCTTCTATAGAATAATTAGATTTTCTAGATTTGTTTAGCACAGCTCTAGTTTAATATTAGCGAATTGTTACTGAACTGTCCTAATCCGAAATTATCATGACAGAATCCAGTAAAAAAAAGCACTTTAAAACAACTTTCCCCAAAAAAATTCGAAAGATCTGAATACAAAAAGGTCCTCCCGTACAAACAAAGTGACACATTTTTATTAAAAAATTTATGGGTGCTTTAAATTTTATTAGGTTGTGTGATACAAGCACAGTTAAGTAGTAAAAATAAAACACAAGAAGAAGCATCGTAACAAAAATTATAAAATAAAGCATTTTACTGGTGGGCGATGCCGTGTGGTGCCGGCTTAGAATAGCATCATCCCATTTCTGCCCGTGGGTGTCATAAAAGGCGACTAGGGGATGAATCCACGAAATGGGCAGCAGCGTTTCCTGTGAATATCTATAAAATTTTGCACTGCTCTCGCCAATCCGCCTGGCAAGCGTGTTGAGTAGGTATGGTAATACCCCCAATTGAGGGAGGCCCATGTCCAGCAGTGGACTGTTGTGGCTGTAGCAGTAGTATAGCCCTTTTATCACTAGACACGTTTCTAAAACGAAAAGAGAGAGAGATAACACACACAAGTATGGCTAACGCGCACTCGTGAGAAATAAAGACTATACTGGTCTCTCTTTCTCTTTTCGTGTGGGACACCGAGTCGTCCACCGATCCGATGAACCCTAGTGTCAGAATTTTTCAACCGCCTACTACAACTAGCAGGCTTCTGACATGGTAGTGGAACGACCGCCGTCATCATAGACAGCAACCGGGACCTACGGCTTAACGTGCCATCCGAAACACGGAACCATCTTACTTACGGATAATCGGGTGGTTCAGCCCGCAATGTCCTAACCAGACTGAGAACAAATTCACAAAGTGATAAATATCAACTTTGTGAGTGACCCACCGAGAATCGAACCCGGAACCTTCTGCTTCAGAGGCAGTCGCTCTACCACTGCGCCACATCGGTCGTCAGCAGTGTAGCAGTAGTATAGACCTTTAATCACTAGACACGTTTCTAAAACGAAAAGAGAGAGAGAGATAACACACACAAGTATGGCTAACGCGCACTCGTGAAAAAAAAAAGACTATACTGGTGGAAAAGCACCTTAACATGACTCTTGGTAAACTGGGAAATCTGAACAAAGTGCTACTTACTTTGTAAGTGATTTAACTCTTATAACATAAGACGGTTGTATTAAACATTTTATGTAGCAACTTCATGCTCAGACAAAAATATGGTTCCCATGGGAAAATTTACTGAATCACGAGAATATTAGGCAGAATATTGAAATCGCTAAATATGGATGATGATGGTGATGCTATTTGAAACCGGTATAGCAGTTGTAATACAGGATAAACAATTTTTTGCAAAAAATAAATGTTATAAGGAATCTAACAAAATATCCCCAAAAACATTGTTTGACATTTATGATAAAAAAAATTAGACCTCCCATAAAAAATGTACCAGCATACGTACACATATCACGCTTTTAGCCTTTGCGGAGTAGGCAGAGCGTTAACGGCTTTAAAAATACGGACGCTTTCGCTACTTGTGACCAATATGTAATAAGAAATGTATCAGCATGGGAAGTATGAGTATAAAATATCGCAAACAGTTTTTTAAAATAATTATTATACCAACCTATCTATTTATTTCTAAGGAAAAGTTAATCAGATTCCTATAGTTCCTTGCTCATTCCTTGAAATATTTGCAACCGTGTGATGCCAGCTTAGAATAGCATCACCCCACATCCTTTCCGCGGGTGTCGTAAGAGGCGAATAAGGGATTCGAAAGTATTCGTGTATTACAATTTTTCGGCGACAGGCTGACAACTTGTCACTATAGTGATACACATGTTTTCTGAAACAACCTTAGAAAACAATCCTCAAAAATGTCAGATGTGGCGGTAGCGGCCGTATTCTTACGGCCGTTAACGCTCTACCTACCCTGCCAGGGATAAAGGCGTGATATATGTATGTATGTTAAAATATAACCTCCTTTCCAAGTCAGTCAAAAATCGATACAACCAGACGGAGTAGTTAAATAATGGAGAGCTGCATTTTATTACAAGACTTACTGGACTGAAATATTAAATGTAATAATGTAATAGTGCATAGAAGAGCACCGGTGGCCTAGTGGTTAGGACACCGGTCTTACAATCGTGAGACCCGAGTTCGATCCTCGCCGTGTACCAATATGTTTTTACTCACGTACATTTACTGACTGCTCTTACGGTGGAGGAAAAACATCGTGATGAAACCCACATTCAAATTAAATTTGAATTCAGATGATATTTGAATGTGGCTTAACCTAACATTCGGGCCAGGTTAGCCTTCGGATTGCAGAGGTCAGATGGCAGTCGCTCTATGTAAAAACTTGGTTCCACGTCAAAGCCCTTAGGTTTGGTAGCCAACCCCGACAGAGAACGGGATAAGGCAAGGAGAATGTAATGTAATAGTGCAGAATGTTCCGGGTTCGATTCTCGGTGGGGCGTTCATAGAGTTGATATTTATCACTTTGTGTACTTTTTCCTTTTCTGATTAGGGCATTGCAGGCTGTACCACCCGATTGTCTTTAAGAAAGATGGTTCCGTGTTTCAGAGGGCACGTTAAGTCGTAGGTCCCGGTTGCTTTAAGAAGCAACGTGTTTTAAGAAACAACCTTGGAAATCGTCCTCAAAAATGACAAGTCTTACTTACTTAGTTACACATTTTGTTTTATTAAAAACGTACGTCTTTCAATAACGGGGTGATGCTATTCTAAGCCAGCATCACACACACTAAATTGAGAGAAAATGCCCCAAACGCCGTATCGCTCCCTAGGGTTGCTACAAGGCAGTAAAAGTCGTTGGCAGTTTTGGATGAATTATTAAGGAAGTGCCACCCCTGCCGTAAAGTACTGGCCAGCGCAGGTGATCTGTGGCATTCGATTTTGCAGGTAAATATAACCTGAGTAGAAAGCATGTAGAAAAATGTAAAAAGTACATACATACATACATATATCACGCCTTTATCCCTTGCGGGGTAGGCAGAGCGTTAACGGCCGCAAGAATACGGTCGCTATCGCCACGTCTGACATTTTTGAGGATTGTTTTCCAAGGTTGTTCCAGAAAACATGTGTATCACTATAGTGACAGGTTGTCAGCCTGTCGCCTAAAAATTGTAATACACCAATACTCTCGAGTCCCTTAGTCGCCTCTTACGACACCCGCGGGAAGGATTTGGGGTAATGCTATTCTAAGCCGGCATCACACGGCAAGTAAAAAGTAGATTTTTTATTATATCGTAGTCATGATGACTGGCAGGTTAAATGGGCTAGCTACTTTTTAAAACGATATTTTGTATGAAAATACGAAGAGATGACGTCATGTCTCTTTGGTTTGGATAGCGTCAAAACACTAACTTTTATAATTTTTTAATTCAAACTTTGAATGTTTCGAAAAACTATGTATGTAGTATTTTTAGACAATAGCTTTAAATGTACTGCTTTTGTATTCTATTAATGACTCAATCATCTAGCGAATTCTTCGGCGGGTAAACTGGGAAATTGGGAAATTTTCTAGCCCTGTTTTCAAGTGTACGGAGATGGCGCTGAGCTAAATTGAAAAGTTTTTTACCAAGGATATGTCAAAATTTCAACCTAACGCAATGCCATCTGGTATGACATCACTAGCTCGAGATCTGTCATTCCCATTACTAGCAAATCTTCTAGTTTGACATTGGAACTTTTTCAGTTCACCTCAGCGATATCTATGTACACTTGAAGATTGGCTAAAAAAACATTGAAAACACTGACCTCAACAAACTCTCTATATAGAAAATAAAATATAAACAAAAGGCAGTATAATCCTAAACCTTTGCCTGACCAAACGACAACACGAAAAAAAAACTTAATAGCACATTTTTTGCGCCATTACACACATAACCTCTAAAAACTGTCGCGTGTCTTCCCCCATTTCTAAACGCTATAAAAACATTGTTGAACTGCTAAATGGTATATTAAACACAGATCAAACACTACATTACATTTCGTTAAATGTTGTTTGCTATTCTTTTTTGTTCCTTTTCTCGTTTTTGAGATTATAAAAAGACAATAATAATGTGAAAAAATTTACAGCAAATATTTTAAGGGGTCGAACCAGACCGTAAAACTGAACAACTTTCCCCAAGCAACATAGGTCGAAATATGAAAATAAATTTTGGACTTCCCATACAAATTAACTAACCGACCGAAATTAATTTGTATGAGAGTTCCAAAATTTTTTTCATATTACAAACTGTGTTTCTTGTACTGTGGAAACTTGTTCAGTTTCATGAGCTGATTCAGCCCTTAAAATATTTTCAGCTTGTTTTTACATTCTGTATAAATAATTTATCTATTCTCATTGGATAAATAGTAATTTTTTTATTACCTACACATGTAACCTACAAAGATAACATAAACTTACCTATTTCCCTAAGTAAATTTCTATGATAGCAGTAAACCTCCTTGTAGATCTCGATTTTGATCACATTATACAAGCCGATGGTCGGCGGTTTCCCCTGCGGCTTACAAATAGCCGGATACATCTATGTACAGCATGCTCTCATAACTCCGATTGTGGACTAAGAGTTGGTTACAGACTGCGATTTCAAGATTATCTAAATGGAAATCTTAATAGTTTGATAAATAATTAATGTAGATGGACGCAGAAGGAGAGGAAGGCCTAAAAAGGTCTGGATCGATTGTATAAAAGATGATTATTATAGGCCATAAAATAGGTCTACACGAACATTTTACTGCGGATAGAGATGAAAGAAAGAGGTAGACATGTTGCCCTGACCGCAAATAAATTGAGGTAAGGACAGGAAGATGATCTTGAATCGCAATTGTTTAAAAGTTGCATCGGTGCTGTAACTAAACTTTAAAGTAAGTTGTAGTTTTTTCCTAACAATATTTTCCTAAAAACAGTTGATTAAATAGTATTGAAATTATAACAGCTACCAAACAGTCCATATGTAAATTTCCCTCCGGACTCGTGGCCCCACCGGCAATCCCCACTAGTGGGGCCATAAGGATTTTTCAGTCTTGTTTGCTCCACTTCTTTGTGGGGCCATCAGTCCTTAAAAAAATATTGTATTATGGTTTCGATGACCCCACTGTGATTTTAAAACGTAACCTTTTTTTATTAATCTTCACTAAAATTATAAGTAATAAGTTAGTACCTTTGAGCACAAAAGTGCTACTTAATAATAATAAAATGGATATAAATCTGCAATGTGTTATAGTGCTCATCGGACCACATACACCGAGGGGCGAAGCCCCATCATCTGGGCCCGAAGTGTGCTATTTTTTGTCATTGTAACACCATCGAAATTCAACTGTCATTCAATTGCCGTTGTGATTTTTCTATGTTTCAAACTGTTGGCAGACTACGAAATGACTAAAATCATCCAACTGATTTGCTTTCATTGTGCAAGCAAGTAAACTATATAGACAGAGATTCGTAGAGTATCATTATTATAATCGCAAAAAAATATATAAATGGGAATAAAACAATCATACGAGAGAATACTTTCACCCCGGTATAAAATGTGTCACCTCTTTGGAAGCCTTTGATGTTAATAAATGTTCTAAATAGTATTGCCGTGTGATGCTGGCTTAGAATAGCATCGCCTCATTTCTTTCCCGAGGATGTCATATGACACCCAAGGGACTCGAGGGTTTCATGTCTATCACAGCTTTATCCTACAGACCGACAATTTGTCACTATGGTGATACAAATTATCTGAAGTCATCTGAAAGGGCCGTCAATATTTTTCAGCCGTGACAATAGTACAGTTTTTATTACGTTGCCATCTCTCGGTCCACAAACCTCTTTTTCTCGTACGATTCCAGTCACGTATCACTCCGCAGACGTTCAGGTGCAAAATATATGACAGCTTATATATACAAGATGGCGGAATAAGCTGCGCCTCGGGGAGTTACAGAATTTGATGGAGAATTGATTTTGAAACAAATTGGTAAAAAAAATATCACGTAACCTATCATAAGAACATAAGATTAAATTACACTATTAGTTTTTTACATCACACACACATAATATTATCTCTTCTGTGTCCTTCGCGGGAAAGGCAGAGCGTTAACGTACGGTCGCTATATCGCCAAGTCCACTGACCTAAAATTAGCTGGTTTTTGCTACAATATTGATAGTATTCATTCAAAATCGCCATTTTGGCAGTCAAGGAAAGCAAATACGAAAGTACCTGGAAAAAAAGTTGTTCTAAAGTCGCTATTGTGGCGCTGACAGTCAAGCCTTTATCCCTTGCGATGTAAGCAGAACATTAATGGGTTTAAAATACGGCCGCTATCGCCACGTCTGACAAATATTGAGGGCCCTTTCGGGTGATTCGTGTATCACTGTAGTGACAGGTTGTCAGCCTGTCACCTAAAGTTGTAATACTCATGAAACCCTTAAGTCCTTTAGTCACCTCTAACGACTCCCACAGGAAAGAAATGGACTGATGTTATTCGAAGCCGGCATCACACGGCATTATAAAGAATACAGAAGGGCAAAAGCAAAAAATACTATGCCGTGTGATGTGTGGCTTAGAATAACATCCTTCCCGCGGGTGTCGTAAGAGGGACTCGAGAGTATTGGTGTATTACAATTTTTAGGCGAGAGGCTGACAACCTGTCACTATAGTGATACACATGTTTTCCGAAACAACCTTGGAAAACAATCCTCAAAAATTCAGACGTGGCGATAGCGACCGTATTCTTACGGCCGTTAGCGCTCTGCCTAAGGGATATAGGCGTGATATATGTATGGATGTACCTATGTAAAAAGAAAAAATATCTTTAAAAAATACCGGCATCAATGTCTAAAACGTCACACGAGGCAAAGAGCCCCACCTGCAATACCGCAGTACAGTCAGCATCACCATCAAATTTAAATATACATAGCGAGTGTACGTGCCTGCTCATTACTGGCGATACAGGGTGTTACAACTCAATAGGAGGAAATTTTCTAGTCTACCTTCAACTATACGACAGATGGCGCTGAGCTACACTGGATTAAGTTTCATTTCCTAAAAACCTAGTCTAATGTCATCAACTTAGTTAACACGGTATGAAGTTATAAAAAAGAGGCAAAAACTGTCTTATTGGAAATTTTCATTAACACTCCAATTAGAAAAAATAATATATAAAGGAGATTTAAATAATGTACTCAGGAAACTGAACAACTTTCCCCCAAAGTGATTCAAATGAAACGTTCCTATTTGTTCTTCTCTTTGTACTTAGAACACCATCACCCCAAATTCTACTCGAGAGTGTCATACCACATCTAGGGAATTGGCCGCAGCGTTTCCTATGAATGATAGTATTGCACTGCCCTGCACTCTCCAATCCACCTGTCAAGTCTAATTAACAAAGCAATACCGCCCCAAATTTGGAGGCCCATGCTCAGCAGTGGACTGTTGTAGCTGTTGGTGAACGAGAAAAAATTACCGTCAATACAAAATGTAATGTAACATTAAAATATTAATGTAAAAAAATTAAAATAAGTAATATTAAGCACCCTGTATATGGGAAGCGGGCGAGGGCAGTATCGAAAGTAACCGACGGAGTAAGAGCTGTATTTTGTACCGAAATTATTGCATTCGTAGACGTAGGGACGAGAATATACCGGTATTTATCGATGTCGATAAACTAACCTTTGACCAAAAAATGCCTAGAGATTTAAGGTCTGAAAAGCATAAACTAGAAGCTCGTGGGTGTCCTAAAAGGTGACCTAAATGACTAAGTACAGATAGAAAAAGTTGATTTTATTTAGATTTTCCGCATGGCGATGAAAATCATCCCATGTCTACTTTTAGGTAACATAAAATACAACTAAGCAATGAATGCAAGGAATATCGCTCGCCAATCCGCCCGCCAGTATTTTATATTATTTTTATAGTATTTAGGTATTTGTCATATAATACCTACTGGGTATTTGTCATATAATACCTACTAGGTATTTGTCATATATCATTCTTTGCAAATGAGTTGGAGAATAGAGTTGGTAGTGCGGTCCATAAAGGCATAAAAGCACTGCTTACCCTGCGATTTTCACCCGCTTACAATTAAATAATTAATTCATTTTAATTTTTATTATCTTAGAACAATACTTTATCGTAAAATGGAACGCAATTACTGTTACGCGCCACTATTGGCTGAATATCTCTCAAGTACGAAATGTCAATCAAAGAAAATGGACTCGCCCGCTGTTTCGCGCCACTATTCGCTGAATCGAAATTTCAATCAGAGTAAGTGGACTCGCCCGCTGCCTAAAAGTATGAATGTGTAGAATCAACGTAACTACATTGTAGGTGTGACCTTTCTACACACACAAATGTTGCAATGGTGCAGTAGTAGTAGTTTTTTGTGTGGCGGAGAATGAAAGCTCAAGAGGCAGTACCTACCTTAGCAACATTTTAACTACAAAACCAAACGAATTTTAAAAATTAAATCACCATAGTCATCCGCTCGCAAAACTTGCGTGGTGCGTGAGGGATTTTAGTGCGTATCCGATGTTCGTGTATTTACAAATTGCAAATAACCTCCATTATTTGATGCGTATTGTTTACTAATTGTTTTCGTTGTTATTTAAATTGTAGTAAAATTTAGTATATATGGTTCTTTTTGACAAAATAAGAATGAGGTCTGTGTTGAAATAAGTTTTTGGAAAAAGTTTTATCATAATGTGATCTGTGTGCGATAGAAGCAGAGAAGGATGTGTACCCGATTTGGAAATGACACTCACAAGAAAGGTACGTTTGCAAATTGGCTCGCGGTGCTTTGTGAATAAGGTACCAATATAGTTAGATAATTTTGTTTGTTTATTAATGTGACGTTTGCCATGATAAAATCCGGTTAATGTTTCGTTTCGAAACACCTTCAAGATACCCCCTCCTACATAAAAAATTTGAAAAGCATCTTTGTTTTACCTACTGCCTACCCAGTGATGAAACCCTGTGCACGCCACTGGTTGGTACCTATAAAGTGTGTTGTTTAAAGTGTTTTGTTTACTATTCCCCGGATTTCTCTATATATTTTTTATAATCTATGGATTTCTTAATTGGATATAATCACCACACCACGAATCCAATATAATATATTATCGATCCATGTTACACCTAGAAACATCTAAACATCGACACAAAGTTTCCCATCCCTACACTAATGACTACCAAAGTGCAGTCTCGACGCCATAATGTCGACAATGCACGGCCCTAATTACGATGCATACTATATATCGATAAAACGTTGGTACATCACTATTATGGCGCCTGTGGGAGAGTAGGGCTTAAGATATTATTTTATGTTTTATTGGGATTATTTTGACATTTTCTTAAGTTAGTTATTTGCGATGTTTTCGCTTAGAACTTTGAACAGGTGGAATTTTAGTAACATAAGCAGTTTAACGCCATCTACAGAGTTCTTGTAATACTAGTATTTTTATTATGTTCTCAAAAAGAAAACCTCCTAGGCTAGGAAATCTCTTATTATTACGTTTCGAAGTTAAGCGCCTGAGCCTAAGGTCCGTATTTATAAATCGCACTCAACTTTGAGAGCGATTTTGACATATCTCATCCAATATGTATTAAGGGGCTGAGTAGAGCTAAAAGCTACTTTTATAAGTGATTTCTACCCTAGATTAAATGCAGAAAAACTGACGAAAAAAAAGTAATAATCTTCAGGATATTTGCTGTAGTGTTATTGTTTCCAAAACATGATATTAGTAATTTAGCTTGATAGAAAAACATCGTAAAGTTACCTCTAAAAATCTATTATATCGCAAACTGTATGAACAAAACCCACGCAATAATTAAGTGTTTATTATCAGAATGAGCGCCTTACAATACTCTATCGACATATTGTTTTTGATTTTCAAATAACTTATTTTTGACCGAGTTATCATCGAAAATACGAAAATATCATTGAATCGGCAAGATTTCGTCCCGTTCGCACGCGCGCAGTTTGACATTTGTCAGAAAGGGACCGCAGCATTTCAAATTCGCCCTCAAGATCGATCTCAAAGCTATGTGCGGTTTATAAATACGGACCTAAGTTTAATTTGTCCTTATATTCCTTGTAATGCAATACGGGCTCTAAATC
This sequence comes from Keiferia lycopersicella, assembly GCA_029255805.1. Classification (NCBI taxonomy): domain Eukaryota; kingdom Metazoa; phylum Arthropoda; class Insecta; order Lepidoptera; family Gelechiidae; genus Keiferia; species Keiferia lycopersicella. The sequence goes on from JARACZ010000023.1 coordinate 2,745,485, forward strand.
TTTTATTGTAAAAGTTTGTGTTTGTACGAAGTCGGGTCCCATGTGTTTTTAAAACAATTTTATTTGTGTTTCATTTGTTTTCTCGCAAAATATAATTTAAAAGTTTTTTTTTTCGTGGATTAAGACTGTATTTTGGACTCAGATGATATTCGATATATTCAAATGTGACTTAACCTAGGACTCGGGCTAGGTTAGCCATCGGGTTGCAGAGGACAGATGGCAGTCGTTCTGTGTAAAAACTTGGTTCCACGTCAAATGTTAGGTAGCGGATCCCGACAGAGAACGGGATAAGGTAAGGAGAACATTGAAACTTTAATTGAAAAATACTAAATAGAAACAATATTTAATTTATTTTTACGGGAACACCTAAGAATCTTATACAAATCGTAAATCTATTATCACAAAAACACTCATAACAAATAAAACTAACAGTTTTAAAATAAAACCTACATAATATGAGTAAAATATACTAAGATCAAGTAACAATTTGTTTCAGAGATTAACTTACATCATTCACTAATGTTAATGTTATCAGTCTGGTTAGGACATTGCGGGCTGAACCACCCGATTGTCCGTAAGTAAGATGGTTCCGTTTGTCGGATGGCACGTTAAGCTGTAGGTCCCGGTCGCTGTCTATGATCACTTAGGCGGCGGTCGTAACACAACCATGTCAGAAGCCTGCTACTTGTAGAAGGCGGTTGAATCACGTTTTTATCCCTTGCGGAGTAGGCAGAGCGTTAACGGCCGTTAAAATACGGTCGTTATCGCTACATCTGACAAATATTAAGGGCTTTTTCGGATCATTCGTGTATCACTGTAGTGACAGGTTGTGAGCCAGTCGCTTAACGTTGTAATACACCATGAAACTCTCGAGTCCCTCGGGAAAGAAATGGGATGATGCTATTTTAAGCCGGCATCACACGGAGGAATACGTTTACGTGTTTATGTGTTATTTTTGGCTAAAGTAGACGTTTTCGCTTCCTTAGGAGTAGTAGAAAACATAAATTTTCTTGCTTCATCCAACGCTTTGTAATAAACTTCCGCTAAGCTTGTTTTATCTTCTTTTTTCGCTAGTTCAGCTTCTCTTTTGATTTTCTCTTTTTTATCATCTTCTGCTTTTAGTTCGTTCTTTGAGTTTTGCGTTTTTGTGATTCCATTAACAGTTTCTGTAGAGACGTGAGCTGAGTCAAAGTTATCTGCTGTTGACCTGGTATGTTTTTTGATGTAATTCTTCAGGAATCGTCTTTTGTTTCTCGGCAGATTTCTGCTCTGTTTTTGTCTTAGGAGCTTAGGGTCTTTCAACAACTCCCGTCGTCTTCTAACTGGTACGAATTCTTTGGAGTTGCCCTGTAAGATTTGAATCAAAATGTGGAAAAAATGCTCTTTGTGCTCTGAACACCTTTCTCCAAGAAACTAAAGCCTCAATATAAAATGACTCTGACTTGGTCATACGTGAGAAATTACTTGGGAAAAGTTGTTCAGCTTCTTAGGCTTATTTACCTATTAGTCTACCTTTGGCCAATCCTGGTAGATGTAGTCAAGCCACGTGTTATTGGTCAAATATATACTTGCATGATTTCGCATGCTAAGATTGAGCCACGTAGACCACATGGAAGAGGCGTCATCAGTACTTATGGTTGCAGGTTCTAATCCTTCCTGCTGCCATAGAAAATTTTGCGTGATTTCTAAAAAGTATGCAGTTAAGGGTTGTCACTGTGATTCATCGGGTCGTTTGACGACTTGTTGTCCCACACGAAAAGAGAATTTATAAGAACCCACTACTTACATTATACAACTCATTATAGTTGCCAATCTGCTTGTTCAAGAAGTCGAGCTGATCTTGAAGATATTCCTTCACGCCGATCATTTTACTCTAAACAAAATGTGAAAATAGTTAAGTGTTTGTATAGCAAAATTACTTTTTGGTGCAAATCAATGCTGAAGAAACTGAAAGATTAAAAAAAGATACACAAGATACACCACGCCCAATAAAAGCTCCAGAATGTTCGCAATATTAATAACCTACCTAATTTTCCACTTTGGCCCACGGTGGCCCTCTAGAACCGTCTTACTAGGTGCTCTTCTAGAGGCCCGGTTTTACTCTCGAACCTTTTCAACAGGTGTCACTCTAGAACCTTTTTACCTTATCGTCATCGCTAAACTTGGTGTAAACGCGGTCCTAAATAGCAAGCATGTTGCACAGACCAGATTAAATGACGTAAGTGTAGCATTCGACAACTAACTTTCCAAGTTCCAACTCAGTGCCAGCCACTCTAGAACATTCCATGCTAGAGCGCTGCTCTAGAACTTTCCGACAGTGTTTTTCTAGAACCTTTCTACTTCTTGACACTCTAGAACCTTCTCACCTTGTCTGCGTCGCTGAGCTTGCTGTAGTGCATCATCAGATCGTGGACAGCAATGAGGGTGCCAAGACACTCTGACCTGGTGTCTGCTCGGGAATCCTCACGCTCTCTTGATTGGGTTGTAGCTATGTCTATTAGTTGGTCTGTAAAAAAAAAAAGTTGGCGTAGTTGGTTGGCCCTGTGATGCCGGCTTAGAATAGCATCACCCTATTCCTTTCCCTTGGGTGTCGTAAGTGGCGACCGACTTGAAGGTTTCGTGTGTATTACCATTATTAGGCGACAGGTTGACAACCTGTCTCTATGGTGATACACAAATTATCTCAAACGGCCCTCAATATTTTTCAGACGTGGCAATAGCCACCGTATTTTTACGGCCGTTACCGCTCTGCCTACCCCGCAAGGGATAAAGGCGTGATATATGTATGTATGTAAACGGAAAAATAAGTAGATAAGAATAGCATCATCATCATCATCATTCCTGTCAACGGAGAACGTTGCGGCGTAAAAGAAGATATAGTGACAGGGATTGAAAAGGGAATGCTAAAGTGGTTTGGTCATGATGAGAGGAATGAATGAAAGGGGATTAACGAAAGAGATATATGAAGCGAGTGTTAGTGGAAATTTTGGAAGGCCGAGACTACTTTTTTTTTTTACGTGTGGGATACCAAGTCGTTCAACGACCCGATGAACCCTAGTGTCAGAATTTTTCAACCGCCTTCTACAAGTAGCAGGCTTCTGACATGGTTGTGTAACGACCGCCGTCTAAGTGATCATAGACAGCAACCGGGACCTACGGCTTAACGTGCTATCCGAAACACGGAACCATCTTACTTACGCACAATCGGGTGGTTCATCCCGCAATGTCCTAACCAGACTGGGAACAAATTCACAAAGTGATAAATATCAACTTTGTGAGTGACCCACCGAGAATCGAACCCGGGACCGTCTGCGTCAAAGGCAGTCGCACTACCACTGCGCCACATCGGTCGTCACGAGCCGAGGCCGAGACGAACCTACCTGAACCAAATCGGGGAAGTTTTAAAGAGAGGTCAGGTCAGAAGTACCCTAAACCGACGAGCGTGCTTGAAAAGACTGATGAATGTAGAAGAAGCGAAAGAAGTATGCCAGGATCGTAGCAAGTGGAAAGAAATAGTCTCTGCCTATCCCAACGGGTAAAAGGCGTGATTTATGTTTGTATGTATGTAGTTCAGGAAATATAATTAGAGCCAATGAAAGTTACCTCTTAACATTGCTTTCTATAGTGTTAGTCTTTTGTTCTATTATGCTTACGGTAAGCCGAATCGGCCCAAATTATATTTTTTTAACTACATTTACTTACCGCCTGAAATATCAAGGTTATTGGGGTTCAAAATTTGGACATTCTTTACGCTGGCTGAAGGTGGAACTGGAGCAGGATTCGTGAGCCAGTTCAAGAAATCCTTCAGATCTGACGGAAGACCTGTTAAGAAGCTTGAATATAGTTAATTATACTAAATTTTATTCAAATCCGTCAATCCGTTTGAATGCGAAGAGCTAACACACATAATATTATACACACACATTTAATAGTTGTGCTGATTCAGAAATGTTTACTTTTTTGTCGTGTAATGCTGGCTTAGAATAGCATCACCCCAATCTACCCATTTGTGTCGTAAAAAGCGACAAAGGGATAATTATCTAAGGAACGGGAAGCAGTTGTGAATCTTGCACTACGCTCGCCAATACGCTTGCCAAGCGTGATGGTCATTATCCGTCAATAGGGGAGGCCCATTTCCAGTAGTAAATTGTTGTGGCTGTTGGAGAACGGCCATGTGGTTAGGACACCGGTCTTACAATCGAGAGACCCGAGTTCGATCCCCGCCATGTACCAATGTGTTTTTACTCACGTATACATTTACCAACAGCTCTTACGGTGAAGGAACATCATGATGATACCCACATTTAAATAAATAAATAAAATTTAAATAAAATTTGTATTTAGATATTTAATTTTAACTCGGGCCAAGTTAGCTTCGGGTTGCAGAGGTCAGATGGCAGTCGTGTAAAAACTTGGTTCCACGTCAAATCCCCTAGGTTAGGTAGCCGACTCCGACAAAGAAACGGGATAAGGCAAGGAAAATGATGAGCTGTTGTGGCTGTTCTTCTTTTTAGTGTGGGACACCGAGTCGTCCAACAACCCGATGAACCTTAGTGTCAGAATTTTTCAACCGCCTACTACAAGTAGCAGGCTTCTGACATGGTTGTGTAACGACCGCCGTCTAATTAATTATAGACAGCAACCGGGACCTACGGCTTAACGTGCCATCCGAAACCCGGAACCTCTTACTTACGGACAATCGGATGGTTCAGCCCGCAATGTCCTAAGCAGACAGAGAACAAATTCACAAAGTGATAAATATCAACTTGTTAGTGACCCATCGACAATCGAACTCGGAACCTTCTGCGTCAAAGGCAGTCGCACTACCACTGCGCCACATCATGTCGCCACGTCGGTGTTGTGGCTGTTAAGGTTTACTTACTGAGGCAGGTCCTCTGCTGCACTTCATAGTCGACCAGATCTGACATCAACCTGACCAGGCTCTGCATCAGACCATTCGCCACCACTGACTCGTGGTCTTCGCGAGCTGGAGTAAAAAGTATAGTTTGTTAAAAAGTCGTCTGAGAACTTGTGGACCTTTGGAATAATTTGCAATAGGGCTGTGGACTGGCCGGTCAACTGAGATACTTTTTAAAACAATTTAAAACGGTATTTTGTATGAAAACAGCAATGTATGACGTCATAGATTGCTATTTGGGTTGGCGTCAGAACACTTGCTTTTATTTATTTAAGACCATTTATTGTACACAAGAAATTTTACAGGACAAAACATAAATAAAATGGACACAACAGGCACTGCTTATAATTTATGTAATTGCAATATTATTATTATTATATTATTTATAATTTCTTTTTTAATGTAATTTTTCTGTTCATTCGTTCAAAATTTGAATATTTTGAAAAATGATGAATGAAGTCCGTAGTATTTTTAGACAATAGTTTCAGGCATACAAACTTTAATATTTTATATAATTAAATGTTTGAGGGGTAGCGAGCGGAGAGGGCCTATGTTCCTGTGTTAATCCGCGAACAAGTAAGACTCTTAATAGGGAATATGCATAAAATTTGAAATGGCCTAAAATATTTTTTTCCCGAATACTTACTATCGTAATAGTTAATATTCTTTTTTTATTTACATATTGTTTTAACCCGTAAAATAATATTCAAAAAGTGCAAAATAAGGGAGCGAAATTCAAACTTCCAAAACGCGCCGCTATTGATCGAACGAAATGTGACGTCATTCAGACGTCAAACTATTTAAGACAAAAAAAAACATGAATATTGCCTATGGAGGTCGCTCGTTGGTATTCCATCATGGCGGGTCGTGTATGGGTTATAATTTGATATTTCTTGTTCATTTGAGTGTTTGGTGAATAATTCTGATAGTGTATTAAGCAACAAACTATTCTGAAAGTGTTCATTAAATAGGAAATTGTAATTAATGCATATATTCGGCATTGTGCAATAGTGACGAGCGGTCTCCACGTGGTGCAAAAAAATTTACTATCGAGTTTTTTGCTACATAATTTTGCGCAACACAGCCCCTAGTCGTCAGACTAGGATCACTGTGTTGTGGACTCTCCCTCGGCGTAATGCCACTTAACTTTACATCACTCTAACCTTACCGACGACCAGTGCCTCGTTTTTCGAAACTACAGGCTACAATTCTACAGGTGAAATTCGATGTACATTGCGTAGCGGGTCAAATCCTGGTTTTATAATTTCTCACCGGCTACGTAATGTACATTGGATTTCACTTGTAGAATTGTAGCTTGTAGCTTCGTTGCATAGGCCACTGACTACTTTGACATTGGCAAAATACGTCTCCACCCATGAGATGTGACGCCAGAATTAAAAAAAAAGAAAAATATTGCCTATTGTTTTGATATGGACATCAATTCCTGCCGAACTACTCGGCCGAACATTCGGCTTCAGTGAATCTTATGTTTGGCCTTCCTCTTCTTTATTTAAAAGCCATGCTCTTGTCAGTTGAGCAACCGTCATTCGTTTCTTTTCTCCGCCAGTGACTTCACCTTCACCGGCCGATCACTACAGAAAAGAACCAGAAAAAGGTTATATTTTGCTCCAAAGTACTCACGTCTAATATTCCTTGTAATCTGTACAGCTTCAGCAGCCTCCTTACAAACTTCTTTCATGTGGGCATTCATCACGGCAAAATTGTTCTTATGTTTGTTGTACTCCTAAAAAATATGATTACAAGGTGTAAAAATCATCATAATTCTCCTTGCCTTATCCCGTTTCTCTGTCGAGGTCGGCTACCTAACCTAAGAGATTTGACGAGGAACCAAGTTTTTATACAAAGCGACTGCCATCTGACCTCTGCAACACTAAGGCTCACACACACACACACACACACACATATCCCTGGCGGGGTAGGCAGAGCGCTGACGACCGTAAAATTACGGTCATTATCGCCACGTCTGACAAATATTTGAGGGTCGTTTCAGATGAGTTGTGTATCACTATAGTGAGAGGTTGTCAGCCTGTCGCCTTAAATTGTAATATACATGAAACCCTTGAGTCCCTGAGTCGGTTTTTACGACACCCATGGGTAAGAAAGGAGTGGTGCTATTCTAAGCCGGCATCACACGGCAAAGTCACATTTCAAATATTATTTGAATGCGGTTTTCATCATAATAGCTGCAAATTAAATTAGGAATAAATAGGCCCACAAAACTGAACAACTTTTTACCCTAGAAACATTTGTCTAGAGACGATAAAAGAATTTCGGCGTTCCTTACAAAATCACGATCAGCATTTTATTAAGGACAGTAAAAAAAAGTTGTTCTTTCCTGACATGTTCTAGGGCAAAAGTTGATCAGTTTCATGGTTTCATATTTGGAGGGCTGTCCCTTACACCTGGTGATATAACTAAATTCCTCGCACACGCTTCAATATTAAGTGGTTAAAGTTACTTATGGTTGGCACTATCTTAATTGGTCCCACATTTGCGCGTCTTTGCGCAAACCCGTGTGATGCCGGCTTAGAATGGCATCACCCCACATCCTTCCAACATGACGCCCAGGACCGAGCAGAAAGTCCTGCTCAGTGAAATACAGAAGGTATTATTACTCTGTGTGATGCCGGCTTATAATAGCATCACCCCACAGACTAAGGGACCCGAGAGTATTGGTGTAATACAATTTTTAGGCGACAGGCTGACAACCTGTCACTATAGTAATACACATGTTTTCTGAAACAACCTTGGAAAACAATCCTCAAAAATGTCAGACGTGGCGATAGTGGCTGTATTCTTACGGCCACTATCGCTCTGCCTACCCCGCAATGGATAAAGGCGTGATATATGTATGTATGTACATTTGCGCCTCATTTTGCCAGTTACCGGCACATACCGGGTAGATTCAGTCCGATCCGTTCTTCCCAGAACAACTCTTAAGCCCAGTTTCGCCTCAAGGGCGTGATTGGACTGGTTGTTTGAACAACCAATCATTTTTTTCTGGGTGAGCTCCCCGCCAAGCCGTCCGGCGTAGATTTGATGGCCCCGGGGGCGAAATTGTAGAGTCCAACACAAAAAAATAAAAATAAAATAAAAAACAATCTTATTCTTTAAGTTTTATGTATCGTAGAGCCTTACCTTTATATATTTTGCTGTCAATTCGTATTCATCACTGTCACGTTTGGCTAATTTGTGTATCAATCTTTTCGCATTAATTTGTTTCAAGGAGTGCTGTCCACTGAAATATAAATCTTGGATTATTCGTTTTTGCAAGAAGGACTTTCACCATTTCTTAGATCGATTTTTTAAATACTCGTATCAACTTTACAAGTTTTGTTTCTCCTCTTGCTTTGTCAATGGGAAAATTTCTATCTGACAGTTCTTGTCCGTTCTTTAAAATTTCATACCAGATGGCGTTGTGTTATTTAGTTAGAGTTAAATTGATACTCAACTAGAAAAAATATAGTCTCTTGGAAATAAAACTTTTTCAGTTAATTGATGAAATTCAATTGGGAATTCAACTTTATGAGATTCAACATTCTGCAAAAAGGGCTCCGCGGCTCCGCGCCATCTATCTACTTGAAGATGGACTAGATTACCCACAAAGCTTGATATACAGGGTGACTAAAAATTGATGCATTCCTTTCAAGGGATGAACCAGCTTATGAAACTGAACAACTTTCCCCATGGAACATACGTCGAAATATGAATAAAAAATTTGGTCCTCCCATACAAATTGTCTTAGTCGGTCGGTAATTTTGTACGGGAGGGCCAATTTTTTATTTTTATTTTTCGACCTATGTTCCATGGGGAAAGTTGTTCAGTTTCATGAGCTGGTTCATCCCTTGAAAGGAATGCATCAATTTTCCAGTCACCCTGTATACTGCAAACGACTAAATAGACCCGGACTTATGACTCTTTTTCCTATATTCTATTATCTTTTCTAGAATATTCCATTTCACCAAATAAACCTTACCTGGAATCTTGTGCATCTCTACGTTCCCGTTTATCGTCTTTATTCTTGCTGAACCCATCTTTCGATCTCTTTTTGATTGTATCTGTCATCTGCCTCATCTTGCTTTGGATCCAATCAGCTGATTTCATCACTACGCCTAGACTTCCTCCTTTATTTTGATCGCCACTTGCTTTTTCGTCTAAGGGATCTATTTTTATACCTGTCAAATTAATACGATTTCTTACTTTATTTATGAGGCCACAACAGTCCACTGCTGGACACGGGAAATTGCCATACTCACTCAATGCGAGATATTGTATATATTCACAGCCAAAGTGTACTATTGTGAAGCGAGTACATCATCATCATGGGCCTCATACGTCTGTGTCAGACGTTTTAATCAGTGTCTGAGGCAAGAGCACAGACACTGCGTTGTCTGGGACGCAATTATGGAAAACGCAGGGCTGCCCAGGATCAGCGCCACCCTCTCGGCCTCTCTGGTTGACTCCACAGGAACGAAGAGTCGATACTTGCGGAGCCAAGCCAGGAGTCTACCGACGATAGACATATATCACACGCGCCTGACGGGGACCCCGTTCCGGGTTTAATGTGGAGTTGTCCTTGTCCACGACAGGTCTTGGGTGTGGTTAATCCCTTACGACCGCCACGGGAAGAGAGGGGGTGGAACTATTCTTCTCTATTGACACCATACGGCAAGAAGCGAGTACAAGTGTTTCAATAAAAACTGAGATTACCGTATTCGTCATCGTAAATATCGTTCCAGAAAACGAGATCCTCTTCACTTTTGACACTGCGCTTGGATTCGTTCTTATTCAGCACAGCAGTATTGTTACCATTCACTGTTATTGGTTTATATGATATTGTACTGTTTGGTTTTGGCACTATCGTTGTTTTACCTAAGAAACAAAATGTAAAAAAAGACTTGTTTCATCGTGTTCCGATGGAAATGCATGAAATTGGAGACTTTGTTGACGTAGGGCATCGTACTGAACAATTTTCACTACCGGTGATGGAAAATGAAAATAAAAGTTCAACCTTCCATACAAAATTCACGATAGCTAATTAACTTTGTATCGTAACATAAAATTCTATAAAACAAATATATTCACATATTCTAACGAATTCACACCTTCCACCCCTGATATAAAAAAAACGAGTTAATAAAATTTGAGATACAAGGCATTGCGCACTTCTCTAACTGTATTTTTTTGTTTTTCAAATATCGCCTTTTAAACGCGAAACATTTACAATACCATTATATTTGTACCTTTTTCAGTATCAGAATAATAAGTTTCCGAAACAAGACGATTGTACCATGTTGAAGAATTTTCTTCACTTGAATTATAGCTGTCAGCCATCTTGGTATGGTCTTCAATCGACATCAAAACCCTGGACCTGTGTCCAATGTTTTCTACCATATCGCTGTCATATGTTGGATACGAGTCTTTGGTTTCCCTTTGTTTTCTGGAGCTATTGGAAGTAGATCTGTAAAAAAGAAAACATTAATAATGTTGGATGTGTTAGCTATTAATTAAAACAGCAAACGACCATTTCAACCTTGGACGAAATAACCACTGGACGCGAAACGTATCGAATTTGTTTGAAAACTCATTCAACCAATATTGGGGGGGAGGGAGGAAAGGACAAATATTATTCTTCCAAATTGAAATGTACACGTATTACATAATCATCTCTTTACTTTTGACAGTTTTGATTTTTTCCGGTTTATGAAGTAAGTCAAAGACAGTGCTGTACCATAGTCGATAATCGACAACGAATGAATGATTGAATGAAGTTTTTGATCAACTTATTCCTAAAAAAACATATAACAGGTAAACTTACATGTAAAACGGTGTTATAAAAATGGACCTTTAATACTGTGATGTCAGTTTAAAATAGAAACACTTTCATGCCGGATAAAATAGTACGTTATGACAATAGACAAAAATGGATAAATTTCTGGTCGAGTAATATTGGAAGGATGAGATGAAGTCAAGGCCTTCCCAAGTTTCTTTCTGTCTTCGTGTGGGTCACCGAGTCGTCCAACGACCCAATGAACCTTAGTGTCAGAATTTTTCAACCGCCTTTTACAAGTACCAGGCTTCAGACACGGTTGTGTAACGACCGCCATTTATAGATAGCAACCGGGACCTGCGGCCTAACCTAACGTGATATACGAAATACATAACCATATTTCTTGCGGACAATCAAGTGGTTCAGTCCGCAAGGTCCTAACTAGACTGGGAATAAATTTAGAAAGTGACAAATATCAACTTTGTGAGTGACCTACCGGGAATCGAACCCGGAACCTGCTGCGTTGCATGCAGTCGCACTACCACTGTGCTACGTCGTAGTTCCGTTCTCATGTGGACGGAAAGAGACCAGAAATTGCCATTTTGGCTAAGGCTGTATAAGTAATGCTTTTCTTCCATTTGCGAGAAAACATTATAAATCCACATTTTAATTGTAATAAATTTTGGAATACGCTAGCAGCATGACATAGGGCTAAAAATGCGTTCAGTTTCATGGGCTGATTCATCCCTTAAAATATTTGCAGCTAATTTTCTTACACCTTTTTTAAATAAGTAGTGATACAAGCTGCATTACGCAGGCCGGTGTGCTCTGCCCTTTTATCTGGAGCGCCGTATGCGCGACGTTGCCAGATGGGCCATTGCGCGCGCGGCGCGGCGCGGGGATGATGCGATGTTGCCGTTCTTATGTTAGCAAACAAGTGTAAGCTCGCCGCCGGCCGGCTCTGAGAGTTTTCGCGGTTTTTCGTACTAATAAATATTAATAAATAATTTGTGCGTGATATTTATTGTTTAAAATGGAACGATACACTGTATCTAGTGTTCTGTTTCTGTAGAATGTGAAAAGACTTTTGAAATGCGCCTGGAAAGTAGCCACCACGTCACAAAATTGCACTTACTCAAAAATGTAGTGCGTAAACAAATACATTTACGCGTGTTTTTAAATTTTTCAAACAATTTTCTTCGTCTAGTGTTTGGATCTGTCGCCAGCAGTAGGATAGGTACATAAGGCGCTTGATTCTGCGTATCAGAAATCTAAGCGAGAGAACGCGTCGATGATGGTAAGCTATATAATTTTTTTTATTATGAACACCCATAAGAAAGCGAAATGTGTACCTACATACGGTTTCAATGAAATAAGGCAAAATCTATCGACGAGGTTATAGCAAATGGTTTGTTTACATTTAAGGTCACTTTTAAATAAAATAGACTTGACTATTATTTTTATCGATATCCTTCATCGAAAGTTGAATAGCACTAGACTGAATGTAATTGTTGAACGAATGAAAAAATGACTGATAATAACCGACTAATTAGAGTACGATCAAATATTGGTTGAAATGTTCTATAAAATATGACCTTTTTTATTGTGTCGTATTATACGATCCAGTCTTGCATATTTTATTAATTTTCTACGTAAATAACACAAAATACAGGACAAAAATATACTTACGAGTGAAAAGAAATATTGCTTGTACGATGGCTATAGTTTTTACAAAGCAATACAGCACATTTCACCATGTTTAAAGCGATGTTTTCTCTCGTAGCACTGAAGCGACACTGACGGTTGCGGTTAGATAACTTTGGCAAAATTTCAGGGCTTGTGGCTAGAGGGGTAAAGGGTGAAATGACATCGTTTCGCGTCCAGTGGTTATTTCGTCCAAGATTTCAACCCATACATACACACATAAATCACACCTGTTTCCCTGAGAGGTAGGCTGGATTCCTTCCGTTTTCTATGATCCTGGCATACTACTTTCGCTTCTTCTACGTATATTCATCACACTTTTCATACACCTTTCTTCAAAATGTCCCGAATTAGGGTTCAGCCTATGGGTTTTATAAAAGCTTTCTTCTAATGTTGTAATATAAAAAGCGACTAAGCGATCTATCCTAAAAATGAGATTCCAACTCTTGCCAAGAGATATGGTATGGGTTGTGAGAGGCCTATACCCAGTACTGTGGTTATGGCCGTGACTTTAAATAAAAAACTTACATGTTTGCAACACGAGCCGTTGTTAAATTTGATGTATTCTCAGACATAAAGGCAAGATTATTGAACCAGTTGGATAATAGACCTATAAAATCTGCTGTACCCGTATCTTGATTTGCTGGTTTTTCTAATTTAGCATTACTAGATTGCTCTAAGACTTTTAGATCACTTGGGAATTCGTTAAATTCTTTTGACATATAAATTTTAGCGTTTTTATTATTATCTTTATTACCCATTACATCTTTAAGTTTTTCTATTGACGTATGTGTTGTGATATCTTCTCTTTTGAATCTAATGTTTGGTTTCCTATTAATCTTGTTGAAGTGATTTTTGTTAGAGACTACATGAAACGGATATTTATTATGTACATTGGGTGATGTTATATCTAAGAGTTCATCTTCTTCTTTGTTATTCGGGTCTTTGTTTAAACCTATATGTTGGAGAGTAATGGGTGAAGGTGTTTTACTGCTGGATTCAATTTTGGGATTCTGAACATTTTCGTTTAGTACTCCGTAATCGCTGTACGCTTGAGCAAGATTAGTTGGACCTTCTTCGTGATTATCTCTTATGTTGTTCAGAAAAAAGTCCAGTTCTTTGGCGTTGCGCATTACAGGGCTTATGTGAATTGCTGGCCAATCGCTCGTAGCAGGTTTTGTTGTTGGCTGAAACGTTATTAAAACATCAGAAAGTAAGATAAAGATACGATTACTTTATTGACGCGCAATACTAACGAATACTGTCTTTACATAAAGTGATCGAATTATTATCTCGGAAGATGAACAACCATACACATAAATCTCTACTCCCTTAGCTGACTTCTTACGACTCCCACGGGAAGAAAAAGGGTGGTGCTATTCTACTCTATCGACACCACACGTCTAACAAACCAACACATAAGATGCACAACTTACCGAAGCGGGTTCAAATGGGGTACTTATTATGGAGCTCATTTCATCAGGGTACAGAGGCATAGGTCCCTTCCAATTCCGATTGAAGACTCCTGCTGTATTTTGAGTGATGGGAGGGGGTAGCGTCTTCCAAGGCTCTTCGCCGTCAAGACCCTGGTTACCAACCAACTGCATTCGTATGGCTTTATTAGATTTGGCTAAGACACTGGCCATTTTTCAAAGATCCGTTAGATGGCGTTGTACGCCTCTATCTTTTTTTTTCAACAGCTACAAAAGTCTACTGCTGGACATGGGCCTCCCCATAATGGGGATATTGGCATACTCACCACGCTTGGCAGGCGGAGTGCAGTGTAAAATGATGCATTCACAGGGAATGCTGCTGGCAATTGCATTGATGATTATCCATTAGTCACTTTTTACGACACCCACGAGTAGAATTGGGGTGACACTTTTCTAAGCCGGCATCACACGGCTGCATTCGTAGGGTTTTACTCGATTTGACTGCTACTAGCAGCGGTTGAAAAACTCTGACGTCGTTGGACGACACGGAGAAAATAATGACAAAATATGGACAAAAACTCACACTATTTCTCCGGTTCCTGTCACCCTGGCGATCAAATTCATCATGATCATCAGACTCGTCAGAAAGCACCTCTTTGAAGTCTTCATACCCTAGACCTTCTTCTCCTTGTTCCTGGTCATCAAATTGTTGGAGTTTCCTAGAAGATAACCTAAACTCATTTGCAGACTGATGGATCCTTTCGTCTCTGTGAGGTAGTTGGCTGTTGGAAATGTCTGTCTTTCGTATCTCGCCATTTGGAAGTCGATAACTTGGCCACCTGTGTTATGTTAGTAGACGAATTTTAGTGGACGGTCGCGGTAGAAGGTGGTTGAAAAATTCTGACACTTTAACCCTTCATTGGGAGTTGGACGGCTCGGTTACTACACTAGACCGGGGACAAGGGAAGCACTCGTTAGGTTTCCGTACTCACATAAGAAAAGAGGCACTACTGACGTCTTCAGTAGACGTTGTAACATAATCTTCGTCATTATATTCAGTTTTCTCCATATCTTCTACAGGATCCTTTTTTTTAAAGATTACATCTGAAGTTTTACTTGGTCTCCAAAACAGCTTCATTTCCCTCTGTAATATTTTTTTATTTTATTTATCTACATTCATTTCAGAATTTAATAGAATAGCCTATAGAATGAAAACCTCGAAGTTTTAAATTATTAATCATTCTTCTTCTTTTTGCGTGTCGATGGCTTCAAATACATTTAGACCAGTGTATAACCACGCCTTCAGTGGCATCCCAAAGGTCCTCTAGCGAGCAGGTGTTATGGAAAATCAGCAGGTGAGCTGACGACCGATGTAGCGCAGTGGTAGTGCGACTGCCTTTGACGCAGAAGGTTCCGGGTTCGATTCTCGGTGGGTCATTCACAAAGTTGATATTTATCACTTTGTGAATTTGTTCCCAGTCTGGTTTGGGCATTGCGGGCTGAACCACCCGATTGTCCGTAAAAAAAAATGGTTCCGTATTTGCGAAGGCACGTTAAACCGTAGGTCCCGGTTGCTATCTATGATTACTTAGATGGTGGCCGTTACACAACCATGTCAGAAGCCTATTCTGACACTAGGGTTCACTGGGTCGTTGGACATTCGGTGTAACACACGAAAAAAGAAGAGAAGAGCAAGTCGGCCATGTTTTGCGGTGTTTGGCACCACACGAGCAAGAAAAGCTATTGGAATAGCCCCACCCTACGAGTTTTTTTTTTTACAGCGGCCAAATTGTGTTCGGAGTCGATTTAGATATCTCCTTCCTGGCCACTGCAAGTAATTTTTTTTATTGTTCAGCCTGTTCAGTGTCCCACTGCAAGGCAAAGGCCTGCCGTTTCTCGCGCCACTCGTCTCGATCTTGGGCCTCCGACAGCCAGTTTTGGAGAAAAGCTTCCAGATCATCTCTCCATCTTCTGCGAGGCCAGCCTCGACGACGGCGACCATGCTGTGGCACCCACCCACTTATTATTTATATTATTCAAATTCTAAGAAATAACGATAGTAGGATTACTATCATATTATCCTCTTACCTTCGGGAGAAAGTAATTTTTCCAGTTCCTGTTCTCAGTAGCATAAGGACTAGTAGATTCAGTGATCACAGTATTAGAAATAGGCGTGGAAGCTTCTGGCTTGACCTCGGAGGATTGGGGCAGCGTTGTTACTTTATCAGGCAAAGGTGTGTCTGAAAAACGTAACATTCATACTGACAGATCACATCATATCAGCCTGTAGCACCGACGACCGATGTGGCGCTGTGGTAGTGCGACTGCCTTTGACGCAGAAGGTTCCGGGTTCGATTCTTGGTGGGTCACTCACAAAAGTTGATATTCATCACTTTGTGTATTTGGTCCCAGGCTAGTTAAAACATTGAGGGCTGAACCACCCGATTGTCTGTAAGAAGGATGGTTCCATGTTTCGGATGGCATGTTAAGCCGTAGGTCCCGGTTGCTGTCTATGATTACTCAGGCAGCAGTCGTTACACAACCATGTCAGCCTGCTACTTGTAAAAGGCGGTTGAAAGATTCTGACACGGGTTCACTGGGTCGTTGGACGACTTGGTGTCCCACACGAAAATAATAAGAAGAAGCCTGTAGCAGGCAACTGCTGGATCTATGCTTCTCCCAAGTTACGCCACAAGGCACGATCTCCCGTTTTCACCGTCCAGTCGTTACCAGCTGCTTTTCTCAAATTATCGGTCTGGAGGGTGTCTAACGCTACGCTTGCCGAGGCCTTCACTCCAACATTCATCAGTTCTGTGACAGTTTCCACTATTCCGATATTTGTGAATTTGCTCTCAGTTTGGTTGGGCATTGCAGGTACCATCATTCATCATTCTCCTTGCCTTATCCCGTTCTCTGTCGGGGTCGGCTACCTAACCTAGGGGATTTGACGTGGAACCAAGTTTTTACACAGAGCGACTGCCATCTGACCTCTGCAACCCGAAGGCTAACCTGGCCCGAATCCTAGGTTAAGTCACATTCAAATATCATTTGATTTCAAATTTTATTTGAATGTGGGTTTCATCACGATGTTTTTCCTTCACCGTAAGAGCAGTCGGTAAATGTACGTGAGTAAAAACACATTGGTACATGGCGGGGATCGAACTCTGGTCTCACGATTGTAAGACCGGTGTCCTATCCACTTGGCCACCGACGCTCCATTGCAGCGGCATTGCAGGTACCATGGTTGTACAATCAGATGGCTGGTTCCGTGCCTCACTGAACCGTGTCAGAGGCTTACTGATAGTAGCAGGAGGTTTAAAATTCAGAGTTCACTGGGTCTTTTAGTCGACCCAGTGTACCGAAAGAAGAAGAACCTCAAAACATCTTACTATATTCCTCCCTAACTTGCACCGTCTCTGAAGTTGTTCCTTGCACGAATTTCCTCAAAAGTTCATCAACTTTTCCAGAGTTCTTGTTGTACGGATGATTCTGTTCATCACCTTCTGTTTTTTGAACATCAGAACTCTTTGGGATCTTCCGTGCCGGCCCTGGGTGGAAGAGGTACCTGAACATTACGTTCTTCTTCTCGCTTTTTTCGCCTGTCAAATGATGAACAATTTAGTACGTAAAATTACAACCTATGTTCCAAATCTTACAACTATGGTCCAAAAAATCCTGATGTTTTAATTTATTATTTGGTAATACTGCTGCAAGGTGAAGGGAAAAGGCGTAAGTACCCAGAAAAAACTTGAGGACTTTTTCGTTTAAATAAATTTTATTTATTTAAACGAAAAACTTACCAATAACTTGTAAGGTTTTTACCTTACAAGTTATTGGTACACCAAGGAACATAGGTCGAAATATGAAAAAAAATTGGACAAAATTACCAACCCGCCTAGTCGATTTGTATGGGAGGTCCAAATGTTTGCAACTAACATTATTATACCTTATAGTATAATTGATTGACTGCTTACTATTTTTATTATTTTGAACCAGCGGCCTGCTTAGCGGTTGCGGCCGCTGCAACTAATTTTCCCGTGGGAATGAGGAATTTTCCCAGCAAGTATTATACATAAAAACCTTCCTCTTCTTCTTCTTTTCGTGTAGGACACCAAGTCGTCCAACGACCCGATGAACCCTAGTGTCAGAATTTTTCAACCGCCTTCTACAAGTAGCAGGCTTCTGACATGGTTGTGTAACGACCGCCGTCTAAGTGATCATAGACAGCAACCGGGACCTACGGCTTAACGTGCCATCCGAAACACGGAACCATCTTACTTACGGACAATCGGGTGGTTCAGCCCGCAATGTCCTAACCAGACTGGGAACAACTAGTTTTAATGATTTAAGCAAACATACATACAGACAGACGCGAAAAGCGACTTTGCTTTATACTATGTAATGATAGTGATATAGTTCTTACCTGTAGGAACTGTGGACCGATTTTGAGATTGTGCAATCATGAATTTTGATGGGGTTTTTATGCGTGCTGTCTGATATTTATTTGTTTTTTTGTTGTTTTCGTGCCTTTCTATAGCTGTAATATTCACAAACATTACACGTGACGTTTGCGTTAAGTGATTATTATCGTTCGCCTTTGATTCAGCGCTTTTCGCCTTATCTGTTCCTTTGTCGGCCTTGTGGAAAAGAGATCTCTTCAGTCGATACATGGAGTTTTTGTTCATATTATTTGAGGGATTGTACAAGCCTTTCTTAAGGTTTTTTATTTGAGCATCAGTTTCGATAAGTTTCTTGTAAAAATCTGAAATTTAATGAAAAATCAATTAAAACAATGATTATTGACTTCTTTTTGAGGGGGACACCAAATTGTCTGCACTTGTATGACTAAAATGTTCCTTGGGGAAAGTTTCTCAATTTCTTTACCTCTTCTTCTTATTTCTTTTCGTGTGGGACATTGAGTCGTCCAACGACCCGATGAACCCTAGTGTCAGAATTTTTAAACAGCCTTTTTCAAGTAGCAGGCTTCTGACATGGTTGTGTAAAACGACCGCCGTCGAAGTGATCATAGACACCAATCGGGACCTACGGCTCAACGTGCCATCCGAAACACGGAACCATCTTACTTACGGACAATCGGGTAGTTCAGCCCGCAATGTCCTAACCAGACTGGGAACAAATTCACAAAGTGATAAATATCAACTTTGTGAGTGACCCACCGAGGATCGAACCCGGAACCTTCTGAGTCAAAGGCAGTCGCACTACCACTGCGCCACATCGGTCGTCAAGAAGAATGACGTTGATGGGAAGGCCCATCTCCAGCAGTAGACTGTTTTTTTTTTTCGTGTGGGACACCGAATCGTACAACGTCCCAATGAAGTAGACTGTTGTGGCTGTAGAAAAAGTAACAGAAGTGGAACATCATCTTACTCTTCATCTGTGGGCTGATGCTGTCGTCTTCCAACTTCTGAGGGTCGAAGAATATGGAACTCTGCGAAGACTGCTGAAACTCTTGTCCTGAGCTATCCTGAAACAATATGCCACTTTCTATGAAGGATTAGTGTACTAGAAAATATAGGGTGTTGGGAAAAGTCCAAACTTCCTTTCAAAGGAATTAAGCAGCCCATGAAACTGAACAACTTTCCCCAAGGAATATAGGTCGAAATATGAAAAGAAAAATTGGATCTCCCATACATAAGTTCCAACTACAAACAGACTGAGTCAATTAGCATCATCATCATGATCACATCGCCCTATAGCAGTCCAGCACTAGACATAGGCTTTCCCCAGGGTACGCCACAATAAACGATCTCCCGCTTTCGCCATCCAGTCACTTTTACAATACAATACAATTACAATAATTTATTTATAAAGAAAAATTTACATATCAAATGTTAATGGGAGTTAAATTTCTTTTTTCATATTTAGTCCTAGTTCCTAAGGGAAAGTTGTTCAGTTTCTTTGAAAGGAAGTCAGTACTTTTTCTAACACCCTGTATAGATGGCGCGGTTCAAGCGCTAGGTAAGTATAAACTTTTTAGTGCATTTTAGTGATCAAAAAGATAACGTTATAATTATAGAGGGCACCATCTATATTTTATTTAAATAACGTGAGCCTGGACATACGGCGTTCTGAAGTATATAGGCCAAAACAAATATACAGGTTGTAAGGGACAGCGTCCTGAATACTGATAGGGTGCAAGCAGACAATGACATTGAACAACTTTCCCCTAGGAACATATATGTCAGGCAACGACATTTTTTTTCCCATAGTAAATGCAGTCGCCTGATCGCGATTTTGTATGGAAGGTTGAATTTTTTTTGTCGTTTCCTAACATATGTTCCTAGGGGAAAGTTGTTCAGTTTCATGGTCTACTTGTACCCTATCAGTATTCGGGACGCTGTCTCTAACACCCTGTATAACTGATTTGTGGTCCTAGAACGTCCCTAATTGAGTAGATGACAGGTTAACAAATAAGCAAATGCATTTAGACGCATAATTATCTTTTTCTCTTAAAAAAAATATTGGTCTCTTTTTCGCCATTGCCATAACGTGCCCAACTAAACATTTATTCAAATTTCAACATTTTCCCTAAAACGCCATCAAATCAACCCAAAGTGGCTATTTTGGCAACGAAACTGTTAAAAGTCCATTTATGCAGTGTTGCCCTCTACAATAAATAAAAGCTACTTATTTAGAAGTGGCCCAGGTGTGACCAAAGTCGTTTCCAAAATTATTTCGCGATTTATTTTTAGCCATTTCAGGGGTTAAGTAACGAGGCGCTCGAGTTACGGGTTAAAAATTAAAATGGCGTAAGAGTTTGTAAAGTAATTTTTGGAAACCGTACATACAGGGTGTAAAAAAATTAGCTGCAAACATTTTAAGGGGTGAATCAGCCTATGAAACTGAACAACTTTCCCCAAGAAACATAGGTCGAAATATGAAAAAATATTTTGGACCTCCCATACAGTTCACTCGTTCGGCTGCTACATTTTGTATGGGAGGTTGAAAAATTTATTTCATATTTCGACCTATGTTTTTTGGGGAAAGTTGTTCAGTTTCATAGATTGGTTCACCCCTTAAAATAATTGCAGCTAATCTTTTTACACCTTATATTATCATGCCTCTATTACTTGCGGGGAAAGCGTAGTGTTAACGGTGATAAGGATACGGTCGCTATAGCCAACTCTGACAAATATTGAAGAACCTTTCAGATGATTCGTGTAATCGTGTATGACCGTAGTGACAGGTTGTCAGCCTTACAACACCCGCTGGAAGAATTGGGGTGATGCTATTCTATGCCGGAATCACAGAAATCTATATTATAATATAACAAACAATAATATCAAATCTAAATAATATCAAGTCCCGTATGAACCCAAAACTTTGGAAGTTAAAACTTAAGCAAAACACGATCAAGCTATTTTATGAACCTTCCGCTTAAGGGGAAGCTCTTTAGGGAAAACCTTATAATATTATAATATACTTATATTATAATATACTTCGTATAGACGAACATAGTGTGCGAGGGAGTAGAAAATCCTTTACCGAAATATAGCAAGATAGAAAAGGATAGCAAACTTTATGAAATGAGAGGTTTTGTGTGCAAGTTTATCTCGTAAATCCTGATTTATTTTCAACATTATAAACATTGTTGAATATTAATATTAATATTCAACAATGTTTATTTGATTTATGTGCAAATTGGGTGTGGCTTATCGAAATAACCCAAGGCAAAGTATTAGTAATGACATTTATGTCGTCGTATCTTCTGCAAAGGTCGATCGATGCGTCAGTAGCTTAGTGGCGGAGCCAGTGGGACAGCACACCAGGTGTCCCGGGTTCGATTCCCGGTCGACGCTTGTCATCTTTTTAATTTCTTCCCTAGGTACGAGTAATATAAAGCAAAGTCACTTTTCGTGTCCGTCCCTATTTAAGTATGCTTAGATCATTAAAAAACTGTATCACAATCCTTTGTGTTTTCCTAATTTTATTCCCGAGTGAAAATGAGTCAGAGCGGGCGCAGCCGCTGGGTGAGCCGCAAGTAATTTCATATAATTCAAGTACCTACGTAAGTACTTCTCAATAGTCTTCCCCTTAATAAAATTAAACCCTCATTACTGGCATGTGACGTGCCTAATCCTTAAATCACCGTTCCGTCTCTCTCACACACACTGCATTAGAAAGAGAGGGAAATATACAGTGCGAAACATATGGGTGAACCCCTGTTTGATTTTGCTACGAAGAAATTAGTTCGAATTTTGGTTTGACTATTTTGATGATAAGCAATAAGAAAACAATCGTGAGTGTCGCCAGGGAACGTGCCACAGCGTTCCCTGTGAATTTCCACATTGCATTGCACTCGCCAATGCGCCTGCCAAGTGTGGTGGAAATATAAGGTGTAAAAATATTAGCTGCAAATATTTTAAGCGGTGAATCAGCCCAAGAAACTGAACAACTTTCCCCAAGTGACATAGGTCGAAATATTTTTTTTGGACCATACAAATTGAATTGGTCGGTTCGTAATTTTCCATGGGAGGTTCAAAATTTTTATCATATTTCGACCGATGTTTCTTGGGGAAAGTTGTTCAGTTTCATGGGCTAGTTCATCCCTTAAAATATTTTTTACACCCTGTACATCATTAACAATCCACCCCTGGACTGTTGTTGCTATATTAGTAGTATTATGTGTCACAACCCATGATGACCGATGTGGCGCAATGGTAGTGCGACTGCCTTTGACGCAGAAGGTTCCGGGTTCGATTCTCGGTGTGTCACTAACAAAGTTGATATTTATCACTTTGTGAATTTGTTCCTAGTCTGGTTAGGATATTGCGGGTTGAACCAACCAATTATTGTGTACAATAAATGGTTAAATAACTAAATAAATAAACTAGATGGTTCCGTGTTTCGAATGGCACGTTAAGCCGTAGGTCCCGGTTGCTGTCTATGATCACTTAGACGGCGGTCGTTACACAACCATGTCAGAAGCCTGCGACTTGTAGAAGGCGGTTGAAAAATTCTGACACCAGGGTTCATCGGGTCGTTGGACAATTCGGTGTCCCACACGAAAAGAGAAGAACAACCCATGCCGCGTGGAGCCTGTTTAAAATAGCATCACCCCATTTCGTGGTGGTGACGTAAAGTTGCATGCTGTGTGATTAGCTAGGCCAAAACGTTAAAAAAATGGTAACGCAAAATTGCCAAAATGTAAATTACATACATACATACATATATCACGCCTTTATCCCTTGCGGAGTAGGCAGAGCGTTAACTGCCGTAAGAATACGGTCGCTATCGCCACGTCTGACATTTTTTGAGGATTGTTTTCCAAGGTTGTTTCAGAAAACATGTGTATCACTATAGTGACAGGTTGTCAGCCTGTCGCCTAAAAATTGTAATACACCAATATCCGAGTCCCTTAGTCGCCTCATACGACACCCGTGGGAAGGATGTGGGGTGATTCTAAGCCGGCTGTGATTAGTTTGGCCAAAATGTTAAAAAAATAAAAATTCCTTCAAAAAAAACAGTGCTAGGTAGGTACCTAGAACTCAGCTAGAGAATGAGTGTTTATTTCACGGTAAGATAGCCAGTAAAAGCTCGTCTGCGGCCAAAACGACAGTTTGTGGGCTTCATCATAATGTCATAGACTAAGAACTTGTGACAATATTGCAGAGTGAAATGTTATTTCTCGCTGTAATTGTTGGTAGACGCGAGTGTGATACCCACAGTTTTTTTGTTAGATTACAATATAATATATATGTAAGCAGAGAACGTCGTTGACTAAGAGCCGGTGATGGTTTTTCAAAGTTAGTGCTTCTATTAAATTATTTTGTCCTGAACTTTTTCGTATTTTGAACTGAAATTTTCGCCGGCTCCGTTAGGGTTACATGAAAGAGATCTTGTACTGAAACTAGCCCAATTCTACGATAAAAATGGACCTCTTCATGCAAACAGTGCATAAAAATGCCTTTTTTCTATAAAGTAAAAATATTGTATTTATCTTCAAGTAAAATTATATTCAGCTCAATTAAGACTACACCAAAAGAGTTAGCGTAAAACAAGCAGCGTGTAGGTTGTTAAAAATATATCTTCTGTAAACGTGCAAACAATAAATTAGAATATTATTATCTCGCATTATTGTTTTTATCTTATTAAACTTAAACCGACGACTTTTTTTAATTTTTACTAATATTGAGAACTTCAATATCACAATACATACATACGTAAATCACGTCTCTTTCCCGTTGGGGTAGGCAGAAACCATTTCCTACCAAAGAAAACTTAATATTGTCTTAAAAAACGACCGATTTCTTCAGAAACCAAAACCATGCCCAAGCTCTCGGTCCACGCGTAGATTGTCCCCGACCAAAACTTGAACTCTGAATGTAGTCTGCAACTTTTTTTATACATTTTCACGTTTTTTTTTTAAATGTCTGAATACAGACCTTTGTTGTGTAATGAGTGCAGGTCTGTTGCATTTTGTGCAATCATTTTCTTTGCAATCATATTTTTATCGATGTCTGACTTCAGGTGATATTTTTTAAGATTGCGTTTTAGATTGTTATACAGGATGACTGGAAAATTGATGCATTCCTTTCAAGGGATGAACCAGCTCATACAACTGAACAACTTTCCCCATGGAACATAGGTCGAAATATGAAAAAAAAATTTGGTCCTCCCATACAAATTGACTTAGGGGGCGTCCATAAATTACGTGAGGTGTTTAAGGGGGGAGGGGGTCGAGTCAAATCTCATCTAATCTTACGTTGGAGAGAGGGGGGGTCTCGGCAAATATCACGCAATTTTTTTTCTGATCGAAACAAAAAAAAAATCTATATTGGTCCATTTAATCCAGATTGTACATGCATAAGATTTTATCTTAAGCGTAATCGTAATACGATAAAGATCATTCGCTAATTCGTTCAATAGAAAATAATTTCATTCATACTTCGACGTTATACATTTACTTACTGTCAAACCACCATATTTGTTTTATAGGTACTAAATAGCTCCAACGCGTTTACGTAAGAACTCACACTTTGAAAAATCTCACGTGAAATTGGGAGATGGGGGAGGAGGTTGAATAAAATCTCACGACATCTCACCAGGAGGGGAGGGAGGGGCAGAAAATTTAAAAAAATACCTCACGTAATTTATGGACGCCCCCTTAGTCGGTCGGTAATTTTGTAGAGGTGGGCCAATTTTTTTTTCATTTTTCGACCTATGTCCCATGGGGAAAGTTGTTCAGTTTCATGAGCTGGTTCAGCCCTTAAAAGGAGTGCATCAATTTTCCAGTCACCCTGCATTTGTCACGAGAATAAGTACAAAAGCATTTTGTTTCCCACTGAAGACAGGTAGATAAGTCCACACTATACACCAACGTAGGATACAACGCGCGGAAGTCAGTTTTAATCCCGTAGTATCACCACAGATAAAATAATACTACTAAAGTAGTACAGATACCTAACGTCATAGAGGGAGTTCGATTGCCCTAGGACGGCTATTGGCGGGCTATTTGATATGTCGACTCAGCGCGTGCGTTGCTAGCGACATCTAGCTTATTTATTGGATACTTCGTATTGACGACATTAGATTGAAAAATATTGCAAAAATGTGAATAATTCGCGTGTTTTCCGTCACAAAACATCTTAAATAATGTATTTATAATTTTCCAATACTTTTGTTTTGTAGATTTTCTTTTATTCCAGTCTCTTAAGTTACATTCGCGACCCGTATCGCCATCTATTGATTTATTTTTGGACTAATTTCTTTTAGTAGGGAATGAGACCCCATGGTATCACACAGGGATTTTGTTTTCGAGATAACAACAATCCTATAAATTAATCCAAGGTCCCCTCCATCTATGTGCCGAATTTCATGCAAATCGGTTCAGGAGTTTTAGCGTGACTAACAAACAAACATACAAACTTTCGCATTTACAATACACAAGCAGCCTGTCGCTTCTAGTCGCTTTTCGCGTCTGTCTTTATGTATGTTTGCTTAAATCTCTAAAACTACACAACGGATTTTGATGCACGTTTTTTTAATAGATAGAGTGATTCAAGAGGCAGGTTGATATGTATAATAAATGCCGGGAAATCATGTTATTCCCACAGAAAAAAGGATCAACAGCGGCTGCAACCGCCGGGCTGCTAGTATAAAATATTGTACAATCCGGGAATCAAACCCAGCACCCTTACCATACATGCGCCATCTTGTGACATATTTACACCCCAACTTCCATGCCAAGTATTCCAATAATTATTTCGCAGTTCACTCAATTACAGGAAAGCGCGATAGATTCATAAATATTAAGACCCGGTATCATAAATACACTGAGGCTTAATTACTAAGTACAGGTGCACCGGTTAGATG